>JAWQUS010000005.1:20025000-22425000 GCA_036365455.1 Macrosoma leucophasiata | reverse complement strand
GCTAGAATAAAAACATAGTTTAGTAATAGATGTGTCACACGGCCGAAAAGGTAACCAGTTCAACATGATGTCAGGTACATAAACCTGACAATGATTTTTAACTGGAACCCAAGTGTTTTTTAATGTAATGAAGGCGGCAAACAAGCATGCAGTTCACATTGATATTAAGTGATGACTGCAGCAAACACCCACACAAAGAATACCTATTAGGTCAAAATGCAGATGCGTTGCCAACCCTGAGACCTTAGTTGTTGTGTCTGTGATAGTTATGACGGGGCCATACATTACCATCTAACCGGCACACGATAGTGCTGAACACTACCATTTAGCATACTGATGCTAAATGGTAGTGTTCAGCACTATCGTGTGGCAGTATATAAGGTAATGCGGTGGTGCCTACGCCCGCGAGCTCCGTCACTGGAGCTCTACCACCAGTGAATTACTTGTTGGATACTGTAAATAAGATATAGAGACATATTGTAATATGTATCTAGTTATCCAACATTATCTTCACGCGCCTTATAGCCAGAGAACTTGGTTATGTTTAGATCTCCGTCTTTAACATCTTAATGGTTTTTAATTCACTTTTTTACATTACACAATTTCAAAATACATAGTCATGTGTTACAATACAATTTAATTAATGTTCTTTGTTTTACTTGCAACCACCGTAAAGTCGACGACGACTTCTGGTAGGTACGTGGGATCTACCCTGATAAATCGATTACTCCAAAGTTTTATTGCACTTAAAAAGACAATAAACCTTAAACAAAACGCTCTTGTGTAAATAAATATTATAAAACAGTGGGAAAGCTCCGCCATTAAAATATTATAGGCCAATCAATTTTGAAATGTCACCGTGGTTTTAACGCGGGTTTTATTTTTGACATTTATTAGTTGGTTGTCAAATGCTGTGACGTCCACTGAATGTTTGAGTAAGGCTTCATTGTTCAGAAGCCAAAACCATAGATGGATAGAAAAAAAAACACAAAACATCTCTGTAAAAATTACAAACGTTCTCCGGCTCCGAGCTTCTTCCTTATCTTCGTAACTGATGATCCAATCTTCCTTTGACGAGTCACTTAGTCCAGTCAGTTGCGTAGCTATGAGAGGGCGGCCCGCACCGGGTGCCACCCGTTTGGGGGTGACACCCTCTCCAGTGATCATCTATTATTATTTATTTACTGGTGGTAGAGCTCCAGTGACGGAGCTAGCGGGAGTAAGCACCACCGCATTGTTTTATATTATTTCGCATTAACACATGCTTGTGAACCACCGCATTACCTAATATACTTGCCATTAAATGGTAGTGTTCAGCACTATCGTGTTCCGGTCAGGTGGTAATGTACGGCCCTGTAATTTCCAGCACACAGGCATAACACCTTAGACCTCAGGAGTGGCAACACGTCTGTATTTTGTCCTCTGGTCATTGTGTGGGCTACAGTCATCACTTAACATCAATGTGAACTGCATGCTTGTTTGCCAATTTCATAGGAAAAAAAAACTATGTTCAATTAATCAAAATTGGTTACCGGGTTTAGATGTGCAAACGCAAGAGAATGGGGAGTAATTCCTCTATTTTTTCTCATCTGCCCCGATTGCTATCCATGTTAGCTACGTCACTGGGTGCATACGGTGTCCGATTACCGTTTGAAACAAGGCTCAGGAGGTTTCGGGTCTGGGTGTTTGTGTATGTGTTGTGTGTGAACAATGGCACCCAAGACATAGGATAATGTATAACCTGATGTAGGACTGTGGGTGTAAGCGTATTTTATTTTTAATCTTCACACGGTATTTGTGGTCAAGGTAGCGCTGTCTTGGTCTCCCACAGCCCTCCAATTCCACGCAGCATTTTTTAATTGCATATATGGAAGAGGACTTATCTCCAGACAGCCTAATGGTCTACTTCAAGGGGCAAGTGGCGAGCGCAAATCACTCTCAATCGAAATTTTAGCCAAGGGAGACTCCTGTGTGTTCGGATCTCTTCTTAACAATTTTTTTAATGTAACGAAAGTGGCAAACAAGCTTGCACTTCACATGAATGTTAAGTGGTGACTGCAGCCTATAGACACAAAAAAGGCAGATTCTAAATGCAGATGCGTTGCCACCTTAGTTGTTATGTGCCTGTGATAGTTATTACGAGATATAATATCGGAATTTATTCGGAACACGATAGTGCTGAACACTACCATTTGAAGGCAGATAGATATGGTAAGGTGGTCTGCGCCCTCGACCTCCCTACAGTGGAACTCTAACACCAATAAAACACATCTAATCATTTAAGTCTAATGGTGAGATTCACAGACCGCACTACGACTTTACTTTGAGCAAAGTATGCTTAGAACTGTCAGAAATGTATGGGTTTTGACAGTTCGAAGCGTACTTTGTTCGAAAGTAAAGTCGTAGTGCGGTCTATGTCATCTAAGTGGTGTTGCCATGTGTCCCGATTTGCAGGGAATGTCCCGATTTTCAGGGCTCTGGGGACTCGTCCTGATCAGGACGTTCAATGTCTCGATAAATCAATCTTCATCAATATCTCAAAGATGCACTGCTAGACAAAAGCCTGTCTTAAGATCAATCGTCTTTGGGTATCGAGGCTTTTGATAAATCAATAAATGAATTGGCTTGCTTTTTATTGTCCCGATCCCGATTTATTTTACCTACTGTTCCGATTTAAGACTGGCAACACTACATCTACGTCACATCCCTTTTCGAAAGCCCAAAGTTTTAACGACAACATCCACCCAACACTACTATATTACGCTCAAAACAAAGTGAACACAGATAAGAACACTCGTAAAACGTGAAATGACATAAAAAGCAATTAAGCACTATCTAGTTAATAGCAGAACAGGTGGGAGAGGTCGTAAAGTTTTATGGCGGGTGCTCTTCCATCGCCACTGTGCTGACTAAATATTGGTCACAATTTTATTGGCAGCTTCAACCGACTTCACACGATTCGCCGGTTACGTTTTGGCCCATGTAACAGGTGGCGAGCCTGTTGACATCTTCGGGCACATTACCAAACTACGAAGTACTGGGAAACTTCCAGAAAATGGAAAAGTCCCAGTAGAACTAGAGATAAAAATTTAAACCGTTACCTCTGATAGCCCCCGACCCGGGAGTACTTTTATCTCCATACATCCATACACATACATACCTACATACAAATAAGTAGAATTGGAGTGTATCCGACTTTGACGGGACTTCCACGGATAGGTAGCTGATGTAACAAGGAGTAACTTAGGCTACTTTTATCTCCATACATCCATACATACATACCTACATACAAATAAGTGAATTGGAGTGTATGCGACTTTGACGGGACTTCCACGGGTAGGTAGCTGATGTAACAAGGAGTAACTTAGGCTACTTTTATCTCCATACAACCATACATACATACCTATATAAAAATAAACAGAATTTGAGTGTCTCCGATTTTGACGGGACTTTCACTGGCAGATAGCTGATGTAATAAGGAGTAACTTACGCTACTTTTATACTAGCTGCGCCCACGACTTCGTCCGGATAGATACTTAACAATCATCTTTTTTCTCACGTAGACGAAGTCGCGGGCACAGCTAGTTATTATAATATACAGGAACCAAACTAAATCGGCCGCAAATGAGAGTTGCTGGCTGTTAAAGATAAAATAATTTAATTAAAAATACTTGCGGCCAAATTCTGATAGGCAACCAAGTGGATATATTATTATATTCTCTATATTATAAATATGCCTAAAAATTAGGTTTGCAGCATATCTGGATGAACGAAATGATTCTGCAGTGGGATCCTAAACTATAATGTATGGACCCTTGATAACTATCACAGGTGTAGAGATGTAACAACTTAGGTCTCTATTGTGGCAACGCAGCTGCATTTTGACCAGTCGGCAGCTATCACTTAACATCCATGTGAACTGAACTATCTCCGTAACGTAAAATAAAACATCAGTCAAGATACCGAGATAATGAAAAGGCTTTTTTTATTATTGGAAAACAAACAGTTTATTATGACTAATTAACATTATAACAACAAATTACATAAAAAAAAACAATTAGGTACATGTTTTCACACATAGGAAACTATAGAACACACTTGCTTAACAAATATAAGAATGACTTAAATACTATTACAATTAGGTATTAATATATTAATATATAATTAGGTATTAGGTATTATTATTATTTTTACTGGTGGTAGAGCTCCAGTGTCGGAGCTCGCGGGCGTAGGCACCACCGCATTACCTAATATACTTGCCGCTAAATGGTAGTGTTCAACACTATCGTGTTCCGGTCAGGTGGTAATGTACGGCCCTGTAATTTCCGGCACAGAGGCATAAGACCTTAGGCCTCAGGAGTGGTAACGCATCTGCATTTTGACCTTGGTCTTTGTGTGGGTGTCTATAGGCTGCAGTCATCACTTAACATCAATGTGAACTGCATGCTTGTTTACCACTTCCATAACATAAAAAAAAAAAAGGTTACATAACTTGGAAATATCGAGAAAACTATTTTCGAGAAAACAGTCGAAGAATATGTAGGTATAATCAATTTAGTAAGAATACAAAAAAATAATAGACCTCTAACGTGTACATAACTCTGACGTGTTATTTTGTATTGCTAGATCTCTTAATGTCAGTCGCTAAAGGTTTTCAAAAAGCTGCCACCAGCTAATCTTCCTTTGAAATCATCAGAATTTACTTATTTTACTGGTGGTAGAGCTCCAGTGACGGAGCTCGCGGGCGTAAGCACCACCGCATCACCTTATTTACTTGCCGCTAAATGGTAGTGTGCAGCACTATCATGTTCCGTTCAGGTGGTAATGTACGGCCCTGTAATTTCCGGCACAGACGCATAACACCTTAAGCCTCAGGAGTGATAACGCATCTGCATTTTGACCTTGGTCCTTGTGTGGGTGTCTCTAGGCTGCAGTCATCACTTAACATCAATGTGAACTGCAGGTTTGTTTACCACTTCTATTACATAAAAAACAAGATATAGTAGCATAAAACAAAAAAAAAACATTACATTAAACATTCAGTGATTATAGTTAAAATATCTCCAAAACAAATGCATTTCCATAAAAATAAAGAGCAAGAGGCGAAACTACAAAAACCCATTGTTTCTTGAACTGTCGACGACTAAATTGACCTGATACCATCTGAGCTTACACCATTGTTAACGTATTTGTATATAGGAATCCTTAATTCCACTTTCTTTACCTTCTATCCCTTATTATAATGAGCATTAAAACCATTTTGCCGTAACATATCACGCTGTCAACGATAATAGGCACCCCGCGGTGCGAATCGCTAGTCTTTTGTATCGGTTAATTTCATTCCTGCTCGCCCCCTCCTTTAGCGTAATGATATTGTAGATCATTACCAAGTGTAGGGAGCAACGCAATTAAATATTCATTCGATGCTATTGGAATCGATTCTTATGAGTTATTCGAATGATTAAGTGGATTCCGATTTTGCGTAATTGAGAAAAAAAAACGTTTACAACGGTTGAACGAATTTGAAAGAAATTTCACATACAAATTAAAACCCAGAAATAGGTAAACGAAATAGAAAAAGGTTTAAGTAAAGTAAGTAAGTAAATATTCTTTATTGTACACCAGTAATATTCTAACCTATACCCGGAATTTTAATTGGATTCCTGGTTTGACAAAATGAAATATTTCCGAATCGATTCAATTCGTTTATAGTATTATCTAAACAACTTCTATTTTAGCGGAGTAGTTTCGTTTTTCACGTACTTATAGGCGTTGCGGATCATTACTTATTCAGTAACCGTCAAAACTTTTCGTAAACGTTTTTTTTTTCGTTGGGGCAATGTGTTTACGTCTTTTTGTGATGTACTTGGCTGAGGATTCATTTTGATGGCAATCCGAAACAAATAAATAGGTACACTTAAAATAAAAAAAAACTAGCCATCTACGCTCTCTTATTATAAGTTTTGTTTTAAAAACATTAACTTTTAATATAATATTGCAATGGTTACTAATAAATAAATAATTATTGTGCATAATAATGTATTTTTTTCAATAAAAACGATCAATAAATCTTAAAACAGGCACACCAATATTATACTCGTAATTACATAAACATAAAATCGCGATTTTTGTGGTGTAATGTGGTATCATTATTTTACGAAGTGACAGTAGTTAATGTCAAATTGGGAATCGAATTAAAAGTCCGGGTATAGCTGTGCCCGCGACACAGAGCAACGCGGGCTAGTGGTCGCGGCGGACCGACCGGCAGCCCGCGTTGCTCTATCGCGTGGAATGGTGACTTTGACCAGCATTTTTGCATATAACTTTTGGTTTATTTTGGATTATGCAAAAACACTTATGGCCAGTAAAAAAATCTGGTTTACATTAATACTTATCACATCATATCCATCCAAACTGCCAATGAAAGTCCCGTCAAAATCGAAGACACTCAAATTCTATTTATTTGTATGTAGGTATGTACTCGTATGTAGGTATGTATGTATGTATAGATGTATGGAGATAAAAGAAGTCTAAGTTATTCCTTATCACATCAGCTACCTGCCAATGAAAGTCCCGTCAAAATCGGATACTCAAATTCTGTTTATTTGTATGTAGGTATGTATGTATGTATAGATATATGGAGATAAAAGTAGCCTAAGTTACTCCTTAGCACATCAGCTATCTGCCATTGAAAGTCCCGTCAAAATCGGTCCAGCTATTCCCAATATTAGCCCCGCCAAACAGACAGACAGCGAGACAAAAATAGTAAAAAATGTTGTTTTGGTATATGTACCGTGTATATATACATATGCATTTAGTAAAAAGTGGTTATTTTTATATTACAAACAGACACTCCAATTTTATTTATTTGTATAGATGTGTATAGATAACAAAAAATAGTTAGGTTAGGTTAGGATTCCACTGCAGAAACATTTCGTTCATCCAGATATGCTGCCAACCTGATTTTTACGCATATTTAATTTTATAATCTAGAGAATATATTATTATATCCACTAGGTTGCCTATCTATATATCTATACATATAATAAAACAGTAAAACCCGCGTGTCTGTACATTGTATATATTTACGAAAAACTAATTGGGGGCTATATTAAAATAGTATTAGAACACTTTTCAATGATTTTTAATTTTATTGTCTGTCTGTTTGTCTGTTTGTCCCTTTGTCCAGGCTTATCTCCGAAGATACTGGACGGATTCGAATGAAACTTTTTGTGGTGTATAGATAATAAGCCTGGCCAACATTTAGGCTACATTTTTATGCGGGAAAATCACTCATTCCCACGGGAATCTCTACACATAATAAAAGCGTAGGAAAGTCAAAACTGTATATTGAATATTTTAAAAAGAATACTTGATACGTGATCTTCAATAGAAATCGAAGCCAAAAATATAGTTTTCAGATCTTTTGTCTGTTTGTCTATATGTATGTCCGGGCTAAACTAAAAAAATACCTACTAAATGGCGCCTGTTAGTAATATTCATGCAAAATTTGAAGTAAATTTTTCATGAATATTACTAAACGTCCGGTCAACATATAGGCTACATATTATCATGCTATCACCTACGGGGGAAGAGCTGTAAATCTTTGAAATCGTAGGAAAGTCAAAACTATACATTGATATTTTTGTTTTAAAGAATACTTGGGGCGTGATCTACTATCGATATCGAAGCCAAATATAGTGTTTGTTTTGTCTGTTGTTGTTTGTCTGTATGTATGTCCGAGCTAAACTCATGAATTCTTCTTTGCATGAATTTCCGAGAATTTTCAAGGACACCGCATTGGGTAAGGTTCATAGGTACCGTGCATCCAAATAATGGCGAAAGCTATTTCCTGCGGTTGTTACTTCACACGGTCCGAGGCCCAACGTATTTCACTTTTCTGAGGACATTTGATGGCGTGGAGTATCCCACTTACCGCGCCGCCTGCGAAGCACGTCACCTTCTCGACGGTTACCAAAACTGGGATTACACCCTCGCGGAGGCAAGCGTCAGTGACGGAGAAATATCGCCATCATCTGTCTGAAGATTTTCTACGAGCTTTGAGATACGTGCTACTGGAGACGAAGTCGAAGTAACTAATGAACGCATGCTGAACACCTGTCCTAGTTCATTTCAAGATGTGGTCATTTCCACCACCGATTGAACTATCGAATATGGGTTACCAGCTCCCCAAATCATCACCGCATCAAGACCGTAGAAATTGGGAGTTTAGTAAAACAATTTGTCTCAGCGTTATGCTGAGACAAATTGTTTTTGGTGTGTCATGTAACAGTGATAAGGGACACGTGCTCACTGTCTTCTTCTTATCGTACACTCATCCCATACACTCTATCTGAGTATACCTACACTCAGATAGAGTGTATGGGAGATAGATATACACTCAGGGATGAGTGTACGATGGTCAATAGAAAGGCAGTTGAGGCCGTGGACAGAACCCTGCAGGACATCCGCAGGAACGAAAGTGGGTGGTGTCACATTACTGTTCACTGACGATTTCCGGCAAACGCTTCCCGCGGTGACGCGAAGATTAAGGGCTGACGAGATGAATGCTTTGTTGGAACGATCTTAACGAGTTCGTACCTCGCTCGTACCTTGTTCGCTCTTGACCATTAATATGAGAGCTCGGCTCGACGACAATGCACATGCTCAAGAAATTTCCGATGTCCTTCTAAGTCTTCGCGGAAGCACTCTACCAGAAGAGAGAGGTGGAGAGGTGGTGTTTCCAGAGTCTCTCGACAGAGATGTATTCAGGTGAGAAAAACTCATTCTCGGTGTCTACGAGGACATTAGTCGTATACCGCACCAGCAGAATATGACGTTTTGGGTGTATAAGCGGGCCATTTTGACGGCCAAATGATCAGGCTGCAGCAATGAATAGGCAATGAAGTGGTCTATACCCTCCATAAATACTGTCGTCGAGCAAGATGACGCCACACATTATCCCATGGCATTTCTGAACTTCCTGTCAGCAAGCGGACTTCCATCGCATACCATCAAGCTGAAGGTAGGTGTCCCGATTATGCTTCTTCGGAACTTATCTCCTCCGAAGTTGTATAACGGGACCCGGCATTGGCGAGGCAGTATTTATACCACGCATTCCCCTCATACCGCATAACTACACATTCCAGTTCAAGCGCGTACAGTTGAATGTTTGCTTCACGATGACCATCAATAAGTTGCAGGGGCAGACACTGAGGTCAGCGGGTGTTAACCTCAGGACAAGTTGCTTCTCACTCGGGCAACTGTACGTCGCTTGCTACCGCGTTACCAGTCCTGTCTCTCTTTACTTTTACTCTTTACATTTTGGCTCCTGGCAGAATAACTACCAACGTAGTTTATAGGCAAGTGTTGTAAGGTTTGATACCTTTGTACGTATTTTTACTCTTTTGTGTCCGGGAATATATTCCTGCATTATTTTGTCTATTTCCTTCAGTCACATCTTATGCCTGAACTCAGCAGGATTCCCATATACCCTTCAAGTGCTTCGCTTGAAAAAAAAACTTATACTTTTAATTTAAAAATATTTTAAAAGTTGTTTGCTTATAATGCTAAAGCGACACTGGCATCTTAGGTATGTTAGGTGCTGTAGAGCCTTCACGCAAAAGACGTTGCGGGCAGCTGCTAGTCGTATATATAAAACGACCGAAACGTCGGGTTGGTGCTAAAAATCATTTTAGTTTAATATACGCGAGATAAATCAGTAAAAACAGTTTTATTTCATCGCGTATTAAACCCAGGACCCCATCGTAACATTCGTAACAGAAATGTCCTGCTATTAGAAATCTATATTATTATTAGTTAAAAACCTTTCTTACGTTAGCTAGTTGTCAATGAACTCATTACGTTACCCAAAGAGGAAAGCTTTTAGGGTTTAATTGGCATTTTTATTACATTGTTAATAATGTAAAACAAGTATAAAATCATAAGTGTATATTAACTATTTTATAGCTCATTAAAGTATATGTTTTGCTGGTTGCTCGTTACTAATTGCACCTACCACGTCGTATTTCATAATACAGAGTTCATAGAAAAATAATTAGGTTTGCAATGTAAAGAAGATAATGCGTTTTATCTATGGTACAATTGCATTAGAATCGATTGCTAAGCTCTATTATGATTATGTATGAACTAGCTTTTCCCCTCGACTTCGTCCGCGTGGACTTCAGGATACCGGTGCTCACTACAGCCAACCACACGGGTGAACGACGCGATGTTACTTGTGAACCACTCGCGGACAGCGTACGGTCCACTTGGGAACCGCGTTGGCAATGCAATGTCAACGCAAAACAAGCTAGTGGTCACTGAATGGCTACTCGACGACCGCGCGCCGCCCGAGCGCTTACAGATACGGAGCGGTGTTGATATATGAGCGCAGACCGCTCGAGGCGGTAATATACGGTCCTGTAATTTCCAGCACAGAAGCATAACACCTTAGGCCTCAGGAGTGGTAACGCATCTGCATTTTGACCTCGGTCTCTGTGTGGGTGTCTATAGGCTGCTGTCATCACTTAATATCAATGTGAACTGCATACTTGTTTAAAAAAAAATGATTAAGTGTATACGTATAGAATTCACCTCTGCTTACCTTTTTGATGCATACAGGCGTGAAGTTGTTTTGTAGGCTTTCATTATTTATTTGATTGGGGAGGCCAAGCCACTATATTGCCAAACCCACCGCCACAAAGGACCGACATCTACATTTTATATTTGGATATTCCACCAGCTGCTAATATCTATAAATTTATCCCTCAATTAATTTTATTGCCAACGTTTTTGGAACTTAAAATAAAGTTGTTTTGGGTCGTTTATTTATTTAACTTTACACCGTATTGTAATAAGTATATTCAGGTTTTAAATTAATTTTACTGGTGGTAGAGTTTTTTTTTTGTAAGATCTCGAATGCGTAGGCACCGCATTACCTATCTACCACCAAATGGTAGTGTTCAGCACTATCATATTCCAGTGATGTATGAATTCGTAATTTCTACCTACGTGTGAAAACAACGACAGTGTCTGTAGACTACTGTATACACATATTGCATGGCATGCAGTCTCTTACTTACCATCCATCTAAACTGCATGTTTGTTTGCCACACACAACATTGTACATCTCATAAGAATACAAACAGCTAATTTGTAGCATAAAACGAAGAAAGAGGATCCAAATGGTGGTTCAATGCGATCCAAAACCTGCGCGTGCCTATTCCCCTCTCCAAAAAAAGTTAATATTAACATAAACATTAAATTGACACAGAAGTAGTTGGCATCGTCAATCATTGGCCACTGTAACGAAATTCCACGCGGATACCTCAAATTATAATAAATAAAGTAGATTAAGTAATCATTTTTTACAATCTACTAGGAATTATGACAAGTAGGCGGGGCGGTTTTGTTTGAGAGGCTCCGCTCATTAGAGCAGGTGTAACGTGTATTAAAATGCTATAATATTAATGTTTTATTTTGGCAAGGAGATACGGTGATGGTTTGTGGTACAAGTTATAAACGTTTTTGACGTGACAACGTCTTAAATTAGGTTGCGGCTCGGAGTCACTCATGAAAAAGTGTAACGCCCGGTAACGTAACGATGAGTCACCGAACGAGAGAGAGGCCTACCGGACCGGCGAATGCCTTTCTACCGAGAAAAAGACGTTGTCACGTAAAATCTTCGCCCGTAAAACCGACTTTACAGGCAACCAGTTTTTTTGGGTTATTTATTTTCAACGCATGCAATCGATGCTGAAATCAAGTGGGAAATCTGTAGTCAATCCAACAAACTGACTGTGCTAGTTTACATCTACATTACTACAAAGGTGTTCAGCAATAATAATATTCCCTAAGAAAAACAAAAGCAATATAATGCATAACTTCAATTGTATATTGGTTGTGAAACATATGAGCAAAATATATACATAACCTGCCACTGATCTGATGATTCATTTGAAACTAGCCAAAAATAATTATCTATTTGGATCGTAATGACCCCGTAATGGATCGTAATGATCGTAATGATGATATTTCATAGCGAAAGGTAAATCAAAGTCCCACGGGTAACAGTGTAATTTTCATATTGAGAATCCGTAAGGAAGATTTTGATGATCTAAATATTTACTTGAATACAATTCCATCTCCATGTATATTCTGCTTTTAGGTTAAGATTCTACTAAATCATTTTAGATCTTTAGGTTTAAAAAAATTTGAAGAAACATTTTCTTTCCCATTTCATTACAAAAGCCTACGGCCCGTGACTACGTATTTGCTTGCTATTTGCCCGCTTCCGCTCATAACTTGGACGGTTCTCAAGCGTGACTCTCCGCTAGCAGCGGGGGTCTACCCGACGTCCATCAATTACCCGCAGCGCCTGCCTCGCCTCCTCGCCTCTCCTGCCCGTCAACAGGTGCCCACACATACCTAATTCCGTTCTGTTATCAAGAACGAGACAATTGTCCTTAGGCATTTCTACTTTGTAGATTGCTTTTTAGGATTTCGTACCTTAAATGGAAATAAAATTAAAATAAAATTAAGTCGATTTTCTCCGAAAGTACTAAACCAAATGTGTTGTGCACAAATTGAAATCAGTACCCTTATTATGAACGTGCACCAAAAGTTAATGAATTTCAAACGTAAGGGCCATTTTTGGGGGATAGTTGGGGAATGACGACCCGGTTAGAACAAGCGGTGTGTGAGGACTGATTCAACGAAGGTCACAGATTCGATCTCCGCACTGCGACAAATATTCTCTCTACTTTATTATAACTCTATTTTCTACCCTATGGTTGAATGGGAGAGAATGCCATATAGCATTAAATCCGCCATGTGTACATATGTTCCATGTGCATTAAAGATTAAATAAATAAATATTTCTATTTGTTTCGGGTCTGGCTGTTTGTCTCTTTGTGTATTGTATTGTGTGTGTACAACGGAACCCACGACGCACTGCCTAGATGGTAGAGTTTCAGAGTAGGCACCACCGCATTACCTAATCTATCTGTCGCCAAATTGTAGTGTTCAGCGCTATCGTGTTTCGGTGAGATGCTAATGAGTTGCCCCGTTATAACTACCACAGAGACATAACAGCTTAGGTCTCAATGGTGGCAACACATCTGCATACTGACTTCTGGTTTTCGTGTCTATAGGTGTCTTTAGGCTGCAGTCATCACTTAACGTCCATGCGAATTGCATGAATGTTTGCAGCCTTCGTTACACAAAAAATAGAGGTATGTATCTAGTATAGGACTTTAAGTGTAAGCGTATTTATGTTTATTTATACTTCCTACAAACCTTATTTTATTTTAAAGAAAAATGGAAAGAAAAATTTGACTTCAGGCGAGACACGAACTCGCGGCCTACTGGGAATCTAGTCCAGCCGCTCTTCCAATTGAGCTCCTGAAGTCTCGCCTGAAGTCAAATTTTTCTTTCCATTTTTCTTTGAAATAAAATATATTTCACAAGCATGTGTTAATGCGAAATAATATAAAAACAAACCTTATTTGCTACTTTCATAAAAATTATAAATGCTGACAAAAATAAAAAATTGGCGAATACACTAACGATCCCATTCAAAGCTTTTTAAAAATCACGTTCTCAAATAAAGACGAAGCTAAACTAAACTACAGATTATACACAGTGATTATTCATAACCATCCAACAACATTAATCTACAACTCGAAACAAGTTTATATTTTTAGAAACCAATAAAACAACATTTAATTATTTTAATTAAAAGTATCACAATAAAATAACATAACTGTACATTCGAAATTGAAACATTACCGGCTTGTAATCGATAGATTCGTCTGATGAAACCAATTATAAGGATGTATCGTCGAGTTTAATATGGTTTCGCGTGATTTATGGTTTATTAGGCAACGTTCGTGATCAACCGCCGCGTGCTCTACCAAATTGAGACGATGGTCATTATTTACCCACCATTAGATAGGTAGACTATATAAGTGCTTTAGCAGGCCCGATCGTGCTACGTATGAGTACCTGAGTATGATTCCCGGGTTGAGGAAGAACTGAGTGAAATTTTTGCCATAGCCTAATAGCAACCTGGGGCCTAATTCTGCTTACGTAACTAATCGTAATTGTCATTGGGTCGCGATTCAATCGCTCCGCTCTTTTGATTTAATCAATGCGCGCGGCGTATGTTAGAGCAAGACAGTGGAGCTAGGCCATCACAATCCAATGACAATTACGACTAATTACGTTAGCAGAATTAGGCTCCTGGATATTGGTAATGTGCTGTCGCACTGGCTTGAATTTCTGTTCAGGTAAGAGATAAAGTCGAAGAATAGAGGTACATTTTAAAATCCCGATTCTTGACAAATTGAAAGCGATCATCGCAGTTTTAAAAGATGGATAAACGAGAAGGTGTTTGGCCAAGTCGGTGGCAAATAAGTGGCAATGAATATAAATGTTTTTACAGCTAACAAAAGTTTCTTATGACAAAATGTTTATGGCAATATGTAGAAGCAATTGTGAAGTACACTTCATGCGTCCAAAAACAAAGACAATTATTATGAATTCACTTTTTTCCCATAAAAAGTGATAATTGCCAAACAAGTATAATCAGAAAGATTTTACGGCCATCTTTGAGCATTTAGAAATATTTATTAATTGGCAACTTTTAATCAAATCCCATATTAAAACTTCTCCAAAGCTTGAGGTCGAACTTGGGGCCTAGCAAACTGCCTACTATTACTGAACCACTAAACTTGCCATGTTTGGAAAACACATTAAATTGTTGGAGCTGGTGTGTACACCAGCGTCGTAGATTTGTTATATGTGCCTCCAGGTATATTCATAATATTGATTCTCATAACTTATTCATAAAAACTGCCTCAGGAGCCTAGTGGTAGCAGGCCACTACTACTGCGCTGGGGTCCTGGGTTCGATTCCTGGGTCGGGGGCAAACAGAGATGATGGTGTTAAGTCCTTTATCTTTGGTTCTATGGGGATTTTTCCATTTTCTAGAAATTTCCCAGTACCTCGAAGTTTGTTATGTGCCCGGAGATGTCAACAGGCCCGCCACCTGTTACATGGGCCAAAAATGTAATCGGCGAATCGTGGGTGTTTGATGGCTTGAATGCATGCATTTACCTTTGCCTATCCCTTCGGGGATTACAGGCGTGATGTTACGTTTTATTCATAAAAACTTTGGAAATTGTCCTGACTTGTCTTCTTCATGCTGTTACTAAATATATATAGACTGCCTCATTGGTCCAGTGGTCGCAATCGCGATGCTAAGCTGAGATCCCAGGTTCGATCCCCTATTCAGAAAAGGCTGTTATTGGTACTTTTCTATGAGGGGATTCCCAGTAATAGCCCGATGTTTGCTACCCGTGCCTCGAAGAGCATGTAAAGCCGTCAGTCCACCGCCCAATTTCTCACCGGTCGTGTCAGATCGCAGTCCCATCGGGATATAAGAGTAAGGGAACAGAGAGTGCGCCTGTGTTTGCGCACACTTGTACAATGTGTTAGTTTTCCACTTTCATGGCATTTTTTATATGATAATGGTAGCAAACAAGCATCCAGTTCACATGGATGTTAAGTAACGACTGCAACCCATTGACACCACGCACACTAAAATATCATTGCTAAAACTAGAGCTCAAGACGCAGATGCGTTGCCCCTCATATCTCCCATGCCTACAAGCTCCGGTACTGGAGCTCTACCTCCAGTCATCATCATCATCATCATCATCATCATCATTTCAGCCGAAAGACGTCCACTGCTGGACAAAGGCCTCCCCCAAAGAATGCCACAACGAACGGTCCTGGGCCGCCCTCATCCAGCGATTGCCCGCGACCTTCACCAGGTCGACGGTCCACCTCGTGGGGGGCCTGCCTACGCTTCGTCTTCCGGTACGCGGTCGCCACTCTAGAACTCTTCTGCCCCAACGGCCGTCAGTTCTGCGAGCTATGTGCCCTGCCCACTGCCACTTGAGTTTCGCTATTCGATGGGCTATGTCGGTTACTTTGGTCCTCATGCGGATCTCCTCATTTCTGATTCGATCTCGCAGAGTAACTCCGAGCATAGCCCTCTCCATCGCTCTCTGAGTGACCTTGAGCCTTCTTATGAGGCCCATAGTGAGCGACCACGTTTCTGTTCCGTATGTCATCACTGGCAACACACACTGGTCAAAGACCTTCTTCTTCAGACACTGCGGTAAATTGGACGAGAAGATATAACGCAGCTTCCCGAACGCTGCCCATCCGAGTTGGATTCGGCGATTGACCTCTTTCTCGAAATTGGACCTACCTAACTGGACCGTTTGTCCCAGGTATACGTAATCGTCAACAACTTCGAGTGTAGTACCCTCGACCATAACAGGAGTGGGCGTAACAAGGACATTCGACATAATTTTCGTCTTGTCCATGTTCATTTTAAGGCCCACTCGTTGGGAGGCCCTACTGAGGCCATTGAGCATTGTGCCAAGGTTTTCCAGGGTCTCAGCCATGACTACGATATCATCCGCAAATCGGAGGTGGGAGATGTACTCGCCGTTAATGTTGATGCCGAGTCCGTTCCAGTCCAGAAGCTCGAAGACATCTTCCAATGCAGCGGTGAACAGTTTCGGAGATATGACATCTCCCTGTCTCACACCTCGCTGCAGTTGGATAGGTTTCGAGTTCTGGTCCTGAAGGCGAACCGACATAGTGGCGTTTTCGTACAAGCTCCTTAGCACCTCGATGTATCGGTAGTCGACTTGGCACCTCTGGAGTGACTGCAGCACAGCCCAAATCTCGACCGAATCGAAGGCTTTCTCATAGTCCACAAACGCTAGACAGAGGGGCTGGTTATACTCTTCTGTCTTCTGTATAACCTGCCGCAGCGTGTGTATGTGGTCTATGGTGCTAAAACCTTTACGGAACCCGGCTTGTTCGGGAGGCTGGAAGTCGTCGAGTCTGCGAGATAGACGGTTCGTAACCACTCTCGAAAACAGCTTATAGACGTGACTTAGAAGTGCGATGGGCCTATAATTTTTAAGAAGGGTATTGTCGCCTTTCTTAAAGAACAGTACCACCACACTTCTGTGCCACGCCTGTGGCGTTTTTCCCTCGGTCACCCTACCTCCAGTGCCAGATATAAAAAGGACTACTGTATTATTTTGTATTTGCATATAGGTACACCCGTGAATAAGTATCTCCCTCATTAATAATTCGATATCTCACCTCACCTCATTCATAATGAAATTATTTACGAAAACTATCAACTCTTCTACACTTGAAGCCCTAAATTATATTTTACAATTGTTTACATTATATTGTAAACAGACAGTTGACACTGCTTGAAGGTGCTAACATTTTTTTAAACAAGAATCTTGACGGTCGCTTGCTTTGGTAAGGGTCGTACCACACTTACGTTGCTAGCGATATCAACAAACAAAACGAAATTTGTTTTTGTAAACATTCGAGATCAAACTTAAAATCTGTTCCTAAATGAATACTTAAATATGCTATATATTTATTTAAAAATAAATATTTACCTTAAATATTTACCTTTATAATAAATATACAGGCTGTGTAGATTGTCGTTGATTGGGCACGGACGTATTATTATCAATATTTTGAAATAAGTTCATAATTAATTAAATTATATTATAAGCACATTCTATTGATTTTTTTTCTTATGTGTTAGTGAATATAAAATATAGGTATAGGTTTTTGGATGAAATATCCCACAAAGTTTCAGACTTGAACGAATGTAAGTATTCTATACACTTATTTTTATAATGTTGCATATTTAGTTCTTAGATTTAAAAGCGAAAGGTAAAATAAATCTTCAGCCCTAAACTCTAACCCCCTTATTCATAAACGTATTTTAGCTAAAATGTTGCTAATGTCTCCTTTGTCCTTTTTTATCCTGCACTTTTGACAATGCAACTGACAAAGACAAAGCATTCTATAGCTAAAACGTATCTAATGTACGTTTATGAATAAGGGGGTAAGCTTCCAAAGTGCTTAGAGCGTTTGAGTACTAGCTCAAACACGCATAAGGTAGCAGGTGTAAAACACGCCCGAATCTAAAACTTTCTGTCCATTTTTTCTTTGAAACATTTATTTATACCAGTCAATCATGTCCCACCTTGTTATATAAAATCTTGAGTGGATTTGTTTTATCATTAACATTTCTTACCAGCCGCACCAAACCACTCTAGTCTGGCCGCACCTCGACCCTAGTCCATGGCATAAAGATTTTTAATTTACAATCTCCGCGGACCAAACTTTACAGCGCCATATATAACGCCATATAGTTTTATGGTGCACCTGAATGGTCGAGCACAAAGGCTGAGCCAACAATACGCTCGTCTAATTTGTTTTGGTTGTACTCAATTGACTCATTGTCTCATAGATTTATTGTTTTGATGTGTCCTCTGTCTAACTATCCACGGGGGAGGTATACGACGTATTATTTCCAAAAATTAAATAGTGTATACAGATGAAAACTTGCTAATTGTTGTATTATTTGTTTAGAACTGGAAGAAAGTTGTGAATGTAGGAGCGAGGGGCAGATATTTGATATTCTGTCTACCAATCGATAAGGAATAGAGTTTACAGGGAAGGGAATTAGTGTTTAGTAGGGCGTTTATACTCGTTGGCTGTCTCGTTAGTCCAGTGGTCGCAAACGCGATGCTGAAGTCTGAGGTCCCGGGTTCGAACCCCAGGTCGGGGAAAAAATATGTTTGCTTACTATTTCACAATTTTAGAAAGGTCCGTACCTTTCTCATGCATCCTTGACCTAAGATGTTGATGCCATGACCATTTTGAAAAAGTCCATTGACCATTTCAAAAATGGAGTAAGCCCTTTTAATGTTCCTATCCTGAATTCTGATGATTTAGATGTGAGACGCGCTTATGGTGGCCCTTACGGTGCGGGCCGATATAGAAACCTGTGATTTGGTGAAGGTACTCAACGAGCGCGAGCTCCAGTGACGGAGCTCGCGGGCGTAGGCACCACCGCATTACCTAATTTACTTGCCGCTAAATGGTAGTGTTCAGCACTATCGTGTTCCGGTCAGGTGGTAATGTACGGCCCTGTAATTTCCGGCACAGAGGCATAACACCTTAGGCCTCAGGAGTAGTAATGCATCTGCATTTTGACCTTGACCGTTGTGTAAGTGTCTATAGGCTGCAGTCATCACGTAACATCAATGTGAACTGCGTGCTTGTTTACCACTTCCATTACCTACATAAAAAAAGGATCCAACAATAAATATTGCACATCGACTTTAGGAAGGATACTTCGACTTATTTCGGATATGTAGAGCGTTATCTCTTTTACACATAGTTAATATATGATATTTAAAGACCATTCTGATCAAGTTGTAACCAACAGCGGGCCAACTGTGCTTACGTAGGTAGTGTGTGGCAGAGATAATGCTCTACGAAGCCAAAACTAGCCGATTGTCTCTTTCGTAAGCTGTAAATGCAATATTTCTTGAATTCTTGATGGGTATTGTACCTGCCACGTCTTAATCTGACGCTCCCAAGTGAATCCGAAAATCCCCTCTCTTAAGCTCCCAATTATCATATTGTCGAAAATGTGTATCAGACAGGCTGTTGATCAAAGTTACATTTATTTAGTGAAAGTCTATTTTATTTCATTCTGACAAACTGATTGATTTTCTGAAATTCGGAGAGTTTATTGGGAACGAGGAATCGATATTTCAATATTGAAATCTACTGACATTTCAACTGAATGTATTTTTACATCATACTTAAAATGCAATACAAAACAGTAAAATAGAAACGAAATATCACAGACAAGAAATTCATAGAAAAATAATGGAAAATATCAACCAATCACAATAAACAACGTTAATCTGCTAGACGTCGATAAAATCTTTAAATATTATGAAACATAGTGAGGCACCTGTTTGTCTGTCTGCCTGTATGTTGCCGTTTGATTTTATGGTAAAAACTAAGCGCAGAATTTACGATGTTATTTCAATAAGTCGCACAAAAATATTACGACGCTTTTTTTAGCAGATGCTGACAAAACCAACAGAGTTCAATAAAAATATCAAGAGGCAAAGGCAGGGGCGGACCTATGAAAGATTGCCGCTCCCTCCCCTCCCCCTCCTATAGCATAAAAAATTAGATAAACTATAGAAATTAAAAAATTAAAATGAAAAGAAAAACGATAGTCAGTAAGTGATTTAATTAATTCTTCTCATAATCCCGAGATGCTATATGCTATTATATGGACACATTTTTGAGACTATACAAGTATGCGCGTAGGCAACTACTTAAAAAAAACGACCATATTTTGCCGCCTCCTCAGTTTTGTTGCCCTAGGCCCGGTCCTATTCGGCCTATAGGGAAATCCGCCCCTGGGCAAAGACAAATGGCCTTATAACTTTTGCCTTTACGGATAACTCACAAACTCACAATAAACAAATATGTATTAAAAAAAAACGTGTGAATTCCACACATTTTCTCTTTCTGAGCTCGTTTATGTTCTGATGTTTGGAAAATATACAGGGTTAATTGAAATTAGCGCATCTCCTCTTGCAGAAAACCTCTCTATATAAATCCCAGCAACATTAAATTTTATTCTACAACTTTAAAGTACAAGTTAGTTAAGTTAAGTACAGCCAAGTAACCTACGCGAGCGAAACCACAGGGGAAAGCTAGTATAAATCGATACAATAAAATGCAGTGTATTAAATCCCGTTTTAATTGACTCAATCTCTCTTGCACTCGCTGATGACATCTTGTTGAAAGAAATAAAACCTCGTAAAATGTTTATGGCTGGACCTTGCGTCGAAAACACAATGATCGCCATGTTCACACACCTTCTTTTTTTTCGTAAATATTGTTTTTTTAATTAAATCGTTAAACTTCAAACTCTAGTTTGAGTATAATTTTTATTGCCGATGGAATCTTCGTTTGCCAAATCGAAAAAATTAAGACATTTTTATTTTGTGGCAACACTATTTCTCGAAAATACCAAAACGTCGAAATAAAATCGATAACGAGCTTCGTTCGGAAATATAAATTCGTTTGCGTTGATTTTAGAGGCCATTCAGTTCGACAACTTACTAACCGACAATTATCTGACTTGTTTAACTACCGCTAGGTGTATTTTTTATCTCGAAACTTTTAGATTGCTGTGTAAACAAGTTCTTAGGTAAGAGTAAGCTTCACACACAGATCACCACGGATCAACATACCATGAAATTAAACATAATTCAGAAATGACCGGGCAGCCAGAACTACGCAACAAAGCGTCAACAAATCTTTAGACCTTAATAAGTATATATTTATATAAGTAGCTTCGATATGTTATTGACCTGCAGTTCACGTGGATGTTAAGTGATGACTGCAGCCTATCGACATCTACCTACATCAAAAGCAGAGGTCAAAACGCAGAAATACTGCTCTCATTTGTAGACTGGAGCCCCCAAATACCAGCTTGGTCCACTTGACTCCCTACAAAGACGCGCTGTTCGTACTATTGTTGAGGATTCAGGACTTACAGACAGGCTCGAACATCTGAGCCTGAGCAGAGACATTGGGAGTCTGTGCGTGTTATACCGTCTCTACAATGGTGAGTGCTCTGTCGAATTGTTCGACATGGTGCCACCGTCTCTTTTCCTACACCGTACTACTCGCCGAAGAGAGAAGTTTTACCCTCACCGACTGGACACGTGCCAGTGCTCAACGGTGCGGTTGTCTCGTTTGTTTCTGCCTAGAACATGCAAAATTGTGGACCGAACTTCCCTATGGGGTTCTTCAAAAATGGCGTCATAAGAGTCCTTCAGGGCTGGCAGCGCGTTGGCAACTCCCCTGGTGTTGCAAATGTTCATAGGCGACGGTGACCACTTTCCATCAGGTGGCCCGTCTGCTTGTCTGTCAACTTAATAACATAAAAAAAGATGAGTTGCTACCCCTGAGACCTTAGATGTTATGTTTCTGTGATAGTTATAACAAGGCTAAACCATCTAACCCAGAGGTTCCCAAACTATTTTTCTTGTAGACCCCTTTCAATTTTTTTCTGGTTTCGGTGGACCCCCTTGCTAACATTTATATCACTTTCCCATATATCCCATTTTTATTTACGCATATACGTAGACCCCATCGAGTAGTCCATATAGACCCCAGGGGGTCTATATGGACTACTCGATGGACCACTTTGGGATTCACTGATCTAACCGAAACACGACTGCGCTCAGCCTACGGTGCCTACGCCCTCGAGCCCCTACACTAGAACTGAACCAGTCAAATTTAAAAAGTCTACTCAGCACTTAACATTTTTCCCACCTAATCAAATAATTTAAAACACACATCCAACCATAACTTTTTTCCGGAATGATTCATAGACAAAATCAATTTTTCTTTAGGACTCTATAAAAACGTTAAATTTTAATGGCGCCCTTACAAGATGGGCATATAAATCTTATCTTTGTTGCCCTTTGCTTGAAATACGTGTCTGGTAGACCAGAAACCATATACCAATGATCATAGGTGTCTCATATTTGAAATGGTCTTAATTTTATGTACTGGATTTAATTTATTTTTCACTAACTGACCTGACAAACGTCATTCTGTCCTACAGTAAATTTTAAGATATTGGCCCGACAAAAAAAAACTGTAAACAAGGTACGAATTAAATACATATCTCCAACTTCAAAGATATTAATTTATCATTAATATTATGAATTCCCCCTTATGAACATGTTAATTTTAATCATAATAGTGTTATAGATTTAATTTGATAAGTATTAATAATGAATACAATATTGGTGAAGCGCGCATGGCCCCGCGGCTGGTGTAGATCATAAGCGATCTGCTCGGTTAAGCACTACGGGCGCGGTCGGGTAGTGTGATGGGTGACCGCTAGTGGCAAATTAATGCACGTTTCCGTGCTTCGGAGGGCACGTTAAGCCGTCGATCCCGGTTGCTATCGATAGATAGCAGTCGTTAAACCTTGTCGGAGGCCTTATGGAGCGGTTAGAAAACATCCGACAGCGGGTTGGCCACTAACCCATCCACCTCCACCAATCCGCATTGGAGCTGCGTGGTGGAGCAAGCTCCAGGCCTCCCCCGAAAAAGGGGAGAGACTCATGCCCAGCAGTATAATGGGTTGCCTTTATTATTATTATTATTATTACTATATTGGTCTAACAAGACGTATTATTAGGCTAAACTGTTTTGATTTGACTTATTTGTAGAGTTAGTGAAGCATCTCATTCTAAATATAGAGCACATTTACATTGGGTAACTTTTTGACATTGCGAACCATATCTCTTGGCAACATTTTACATGAGTTAAGGTGAATTCACTTATAATCTACACAATTATTGACTACAATATCGACATTAAATTACTAATTTGCGATTTTGTTCATGATTTTTTCCACCAATCAATATTCAGGAAGGGAAGCACCCCGCCGCGTAACTAAACATAGCCTGATTTGACTGATTTCCGTAAACAAACATGGCATCCATCAACTTCAGCTTTCGTTCTAGGAACGTGAACGTATTGTTCTAGCGTAAACAGAATTAGCTGGCATTGAGGCCACTGTGCGGACAATGTCGCCACAGCGGACAATGCTGGACACATTATAGCCTTTATTATACAGGCTGTTTCTTTCTTGCGTACGATTTTGTCAATTTGCGTTTTTACGTATGGTGAGTTTTTCTTTTCGATTAAACACTGGTGGTAGAGTTCCAAGTGTAGGAACTCGGAGCATTGTCTGATCTATCTGCTAAATGGTAGTGTTCAACACTATCGTGTTCCTATTAAATGGTAATGTTTGGCTTGGTAATGTTTTAGTAATAACTGTACAGAAACATATCAAGGTCTCAGAGGTGGCAATGCATATTGACCTCTTTTTTTGTGTTTACACAAAAAACCAGAGTCTACAGGCTGCAGTCATCACTCAACATCTATTTGAACTGCATTATTGTTTGCCAACTTCATTACAAAAAAAATCGTAGCTAAGCTTTTTATAACTTTTTATAGCCAGGCACATTAGCTAATAATGTAAACTGAAAACAAATTAATTAAAATGAAAAATGTGTTACTAAATCTCACTACGTTACCATTGCACTGAACATCGTGATCATAAGGCTGAACAAATTTGCAAAAAAAATAATGGTAGTTAAAGGTATGTAATGTAACCTTCAAAAAAAGTTGAATGATACTGGCATTTTTACTGCAACATGTTCTCACAAAAAGCTTATGCTAAGTACTACGTAAGTGTTGTAAAAATTTGATGTTTGTGTCACTATGTCCATTTGTTATTTAAGTTAGGTTCTATTTTTAAACACATCAAAGTCAGTTTTAATTAAAGTTCTAGACCACGACATTCGAATGCCAGTGCACTGCCTGCATGATATTAAAATAAATGTAATATCTGTTTGTAATCTAAACATATCAATCAATCATTGATTACGACAGCACCAATCAACATCAATATTTAATCTCCTTTCTGAATAAATAATTCCTTTATCTAATTAAAATTAAAAAAAAAAACTTTTGAATTGTGGCCCGTACATGTTGCAGTTTTACTTTATCTTTAAATTGGTGTGTTTATCATAATGTAGTCGCTACCGTAGTACCGGGTTAGGTGGTAATAGATATTATAAACAGTCTTGTTGTTTTCGACCGACAAAACAGCAGAAAAAGTTCCTAAAGCCGATGTGCAATATTTCTTGGCGACTGAACGCATGTTTGCCACTTTAATACTAGGTATATTTTTTATTTTACTTTTTTTTAGTAGGGGAGAGTAGGTTCTAAACAATTTAAAAGCCAATCAAATCACAAGAAACAAAAATCACATAATTCAAAAACTTCTAACTTTTTAGTCAAACTCAAATTATTTATATTTATTAAAAACAACACCCCGTCTAAGTAACAACAATGAGTATAACGGGACGCATTTTAGCAGTGGAACCTAACCGCGCAGTAGCTCCCCACGAGTGATGGATCGAACCCTTACGACAACTACTTAAACTGCCTCTTTTTCTTAAAAACTCACGAATAAAACAGAACTAAGACAATGAGCTTGCGACAAAACTGCCGCAGCGCCGTGTCTCGACGCGTCCATTGTCAAAACGTTTCAATTCACAGAATACGGACTCAAGCTGGCTTGTTGTTACATTCGTCATAATAGCTGTAATTTATGTCACTCCTACGCAATCCACGATGAAAAAAACACGAAAAGCTTTATTAGTATCGATAATTATATTCGAGTCGTAAGTCTTAATGTCTCAATCGAGATATCGCATTTTATTGCCGACTCGATATATTAATATGAATCATTCGTTGATTCGCTTTATTGCCGGATTTTCTAGCTCGCATCATGGGTTATCTCTACGATTATGTTATATAGAAATTCCTTGAATATTTATTACACGACGTTGTTTTTTGTTAAGTTACGCTCGCGGCTTTATACGATTCGATTGTGTACTGTAACTTTACATGTGTCGTATGTTTTATTGTATAACGTGTGTTGTATAGATACAGACGGACAGACACGACAACAGATATGTGACAGCAAGAAAGATTACAGCACTCTATCAACGGATCTGACAACAGGCTTGAATTCCTCCGATTTGTCTCGTCATTGTGGACCGTAAAACTCGGGCACAAAGCGGGAGGACCGTGTAATGCCCCTCGTAAAACAATAAACCACCCACGGCTGGGCATCGCAGCACGCAAGCCTTTGTCCCGCTTTCTGAACGCACCCATAAAAATAGCGCGTAAACGTCACAAAAACGCGCCAATTCTGACGTTTCTCCGTAATCAACGGGTAGAAAATGCGTCCCTTGTTTTTAATTAAGTATTTATTGTCGTTTGTTTGTGCGTATAATTGATCCGACGTATTGACGTATTGATTTATTTCTGGGTGCCGGCAAACTCGACTGTATAGCATATTATTTAATTGCAAAACGACCGCAGCGAATGTCACTTTGACAGCTGCCAATCGACGCACAAATAATGATGTCCTTATTTCGAAGGATTATACGCGATTGAATAAATTAATGCTAATGTTTGGTGCATTTGTTATCGTCATTCAGACGAAAGATAAAATACAGTTAATTGGAGCAGACATACCCACGTTTTATTTTTTGTAAACATGCAAATGACCTAGTTGACGCAGCTCTATAAGTTAATTTTAGCTTATATAAGATCAATTATGTTAATGTAGAATGAATATCAACCACGCTCTACATTTCTACCTATGTTACGGATTCAGTATGAAGATTATACTTAGGGATACCTACATCCCGAATATCAGTCAGATTTGAACACGTTATTTATTTGAGATAAAGCTTTTATCACCATTACAACGTATTTTACCTAAATAAAGTAAGTAATATGCACCTACCATAAAAATAGAAATAATAGGACAAATTGCCTATAGATATCCCTATTAAACCCACATTTCATTAAATAGATTATCTATAACAAAATTTAAAAAATTAACCATAAATCCCTATAATACCCATTTAATGCATTGTAGATTGATACTTTACCCTCTAATATATCTTTGACCTCTAATTATCGCCTGCTTTAGATATAAAATATATATTATAATATCCATACATTGCCTGAAATTTCAGGCCCTTACATCCAGACTGGAAGACGATAATATCCTTTTCAGACTGTGATATTACAGTAGATTCCCTGCTCTAATGGAAAAAATATTTTTATGCATTATTTATTACATACCTACATAATTATAGCTTAATATTTGATTAATATCTCCAGTCTTAAATGATTTCGTTCGCTTAATATATGTCGATTACAGTAATGTATAGTTTCACTGATTTAGTGGCAATATATTACCGAACGCATTATATTTGTGTGATCGATAAAAGTGTGGCTTACTTAGTAATGAACCGCTAAAGAGTTAAACAACACAATAATGTTGATGCACGATCGAAGATAAATCTATTACGCGATGACAACTCCATCGGGCGGCGCGGCAAACGGCCATTATTATTTTAATGTTATTATTCAAATTATTATAATCTCGACCGCCATATTTATAGCACTCGAATAATCCTTTTTGATACGCCGCTTAAGGAGCGGGTGCGACGCACACTGGTGTATTCGTTGATGAAGTTTTTCTTCGGTATTATTTTAGTGGTGGTGGAGCTCCAGCTCGGAGCTCGAGGGCGAAAGCAGCATCTCATTTTCTAACCTAATCCTACAGATAATATTATAAATGCGAAAGTAACTCTGTCTGTCTGTCTGCCACCTTTTCACGTCTGACTGAACCGATTATAATGAAATTTGGTATAGAGATAGAGTTAACTTTGAGAAAGAACATAGGCTACTTTTTTAACGACATTCACGTAGGCGAAGCTGCGGGCAACAGCTAGTTGCCATTATATGGTCTGATAAATATTTTATTATGCCTCAAGAGTAGTAACGAATCGATATTGAAATCTCTGGTCTTATACTGATGTTTACCTATATTCTACGTATATTTCTACGTAGATATTACATAATATCAATGTGAACTATATGCTTCACTTCATCATTTCATACTTAAATTCGTATATTAGTGTTAATTAATCTATTCTTAAAATTATGACTAAATTACGAGAGGTTAAGTGTGTTTGTGAATGTGTGTGAGAGACTGTCTCACACACATTCATCAGAATCATACGAGTAGTTTAGTTTTCTGCAAACCACCATTTAAGAATTGTTTCTTACATTGATGCTTTTTTTTAAATATGTAACTCTTTCCTTATTGACTTTATGCATTTTGGGTTTATTATTATTTTTCAACCACTGTGCGATGACCCCAAAAAGGTGTAAATGCTATGTAAAATACGCGAGGGGATATATCGGAGACAATTTATTTAAGCAGATACCTTTTGCTCTACCTCCACACATCAAACACATGAGCTAATTTAAACCTTAACTGTAATGAATTGAGTTCTAAATCATTTTGTCACGCATTGTTAAGCAGTTAGATATTTGTTACTCAATTTGTATTTTATATTCTGTTCATTTAAGGTTAATTTTCCAATGTTTTCACGTTGTGTGGTTTAGCGAAGAAACTAAAAAGTGAAGAGCGCTGATTGCAAAGCATATAAATAAACGGCACTTGTAGGCGTTCGGCTAATTTAGTTGTCACGTTCCGGTGAATACGCTCAGCGCTTTACTTTTCAACTTTGCTGTAAGTTTTTGCTATAATTAACTGCTTCAATAGCGTAGAGGTAGCAGAGTGCCAAGTGCGAGATTTTATGCGAATTCGATCGCGTTAGAGTAAACGCAGATTTGTATGGAATTGAAGGAGCGTCATCTATTCACCGCTAGATGACGCTCCGTCAATTCCATACAAATTTTCCATCCATCAAAATGCGTTTACTCTTACGCGATCGAATTCGCATAAAATCTCGCACTAGGCACTCAGGACATTACTACGCTAGTCTTGGGTGTGATCCCTAAGTCCATTGTAAATTTTGAACATTCTGGAAATTTCCTAATGTACCCAAATATTTTTCGTAGGACAAGTAAGTATACTGTAGCGTCCACTACATTAAGGCGCCAACTAGTGGAATACAATGAAACCTTACAGTACTTGTCTAGTACGATAGATGGCGTGCAGTCAAATTACATCGCACATACGAAGATTTCGCAAGAGTTGGCATATATGCAACTTTCCAACGTCAACCGTTGGGCCGCGGCCCGCCAGGCGCTACCACCTCGCCTGGTCGGAGGATCCTCCCTTTTCGCCGGAGGAACACTTCCACCTGTTCCTCCACAATACCTATCCCACAGACCAATCAGCCTTCCTAGCATAGTCGATGACATAACCACATCCAAAATGTCATATCTGTGACATCGATTGTGACACCCCAATGTTTTATCATCAATAGGGAAGATCTAGTATTTTTTTACTGTAATTTCAAAAACTATAGGAAAAATAAATAAATATTGTATTTGAAACTTCTATTCAATAAGTAGTCAATAATTTCAAAGATGTAACGATTCAAAACGTTGCGAGTTGTGAAACGACTCAAAACAGGCTCGTATACCTACCTAAAATATTTAGTACCTACTCTATTTTGACGTCACATTAGAGTTAAAACTTGTCTTGTGAATTGTATGGTAAAATAAAAAAAAATTTCGCCAATACTGCGTTTCTGTAAAAACTTTCTTATTAAAACTTGTTGGATATCGTACCTATAAAAAAAAATCGATTTCATGTGATATTTTTTATTTACGTAACTTCACTCCTGTAATCCCCGAAGGGGTAGGCAGAGGTAAATGCATGCTTTCAAGCATACATGCAAACACCCACGACTCGCTTACGTTTTGGCCCATGTAACAGGTGGCAAACCTGTTGCCATCTCCGGGCACATTACCAAACTCTGAGGTACTGGGAAACTTCCAGAAAATGGAAAAATCCCAATAGAACCAGAGATAAAGGATTTTAAACCGTTATCTCTGATAGTCCCCGACCCGGGAATCGAACCCAGGACCCCCAGCGTAGTAGTAGTGGCCTGCTACCACTACGCTACTAAGGCAGTTAAATATTTTTTATTTATGTAATGTAAGTGGCAAACAAGCGGTTGTTCGCAAAATTCGCAGTTCACATTGATTTTAAGTGATGACTGCAGCCCATAGACACATAGACTAAGACCAAGGTCAATATGCAGATGCGTTACCATTTCTGAGGCTGAGGTGTTATGCCTCTGTGCCGGAAATTACAAGGCCGTACATAACCACCTGACCGGAACACGATAGTGCTGAACACTACCATTTGAAACATTCTTTGCTAATATTCCAGTTTCTTTGACTGGAGACCTCATTTCATCGCCTACCGTCGCCGAATCATTATTGAAAAAAAATGTACATCAAAGTAAAACTATATTTAATTTTAAGTTAGTTAATACTGCGGATGTTATACATGCCTTTAAGTCTATTAATATTAAGAACACAACTGATTTATGGGGCTTATCTGTAAAAGTTGCATATGAAATAATGGATGTGATTGCACCTTACCTAGCGGCAATGTTTAATAATAGTATTGTAAGTGGTATATTTCCTGACTTAATGAAACATAGTAAAGTGATTCCTCTTTTTAAATCTGGTAGTACAAGTGACCCCACAAATTTTAGACCAATTTCTGTACTACCTGTCTTAAGTAAAATTTTTGAAAAACTTATTTTAATTCAACTACTTGCACACTTTAACCATCATAAACTTTTACATTGTCGACAGTTTGGATTTACTAGGGGTCGTTCAACTACCGATGCAGGTGTTGAACTTGTCAAACACATTTTTGAAGCTTGGGAAAAATCACATAATGCACTAGGGGTATTCTGTGACTTATCTAAAGCATTTGATTGCGTTCAGCATGAAACATTGGTCATAAAGTTATATCACTACGGCCTTCGAGATACCGCTCTCGAGCTTATGACTTCATATTTAAACAATAGAAATATGTGTGTTGATGTAAATGGGACAAGATCTCCCGGGACTTCAATGGATATGGGGGTCCCACAGGGCTCTATTTTAGGGCCATTTCTTTTCTTAGTCTATATTAATGACTTACCCTACATTATCAATGATGGCCAAGAGATGGTATTGTTTGCTGATGATACTTCTTTAGTGTTCAAAATTAAAAGACAGGAGGTAGATTTTGACTGTGTAAACAATACTCTCTCTAATATAGTACATTGGTTTAGCGCCAATAACCTTTCGTTAAATAGCAGTAAGACAAAATGTATTAAATTTACTACTCCTAACGTAAAACAGGTTGAAACCAATGTTAAGATAAATGAGGAAGTATTGGAGATCGTAGAGTCCACGGTATTTCTTGGCATTACCGTGGATGCTAAATTGCAATGGGGTCCCCATATTGCCAAATTAGCTAGTAGACTTAGCTCGGCAGCATTTGCTGTGAAAAAGATTAGACTATTAACAGACGTCGAGACGGCTCGCCTTGTTTATTTTAGTTATTTTCACAGTATAATGTCCTATGGCATTTTGCTATGGGGAAATGCCGCCGACGTCAACACTATTTTTGTACTGCAAAAGAGAGCTGTCCGGGCTATCTACGGGTTGAGTCCGAGGGTATCTCTTAGAGATAAATTTAAAGAAATAAATATTCTGACTGTAGCTTCGCAATACATTTATGAAAATGTATTATATGTCCGTAAAAACATTAATGAGTTTCCTACAATAGGTAACAACCACAGTATAAATACTAGGAACAAATACAAGTTGTCCATGCATGCAACGCGGCTGAATAGGGTCAGTAATTCTTTTAGAGGTCAATGTATACGGTTCTTTAATCAAATCCCCAAAAACGTTCAAAGTCTATCGATCAATAAATTTAAGAAAGTAATGAAAGAACGTTTATATAAATGTAATTACTATAAGACCAGTGATTATCTTAATGATAATACGTCTTGGGATTATAGCGATCGCTGCCAGGCTATTTCATGATCCTGTGATTTCGTGTATTCTGTAATTAGTATCTACTATTGTTAAGGGTTGAATAATGTGAATACCCTGGCTGAAAATGAATTCCATCTTTTATTTTGCCGTATGCATATCCGGAACAGTCATGCACGCTTAAATGTCTTTGCCTTTGGCGGCGTCGTGTGGCGGGTTGCTCACTTCCCTCTAAAATGGTCGAGGAGGGCAATGGCTGTCACATGCGTCATACTCGTGAACGGGTGCTGTTGGTGGGGACTGGTCTGTTCTGGTTTGCAGGGGCTACATCACATTTAGTAGATAGCAGTTTATTTGCATCTATGCTATGGACGTTGACATTATTTGATTTTTCACGATAATCTGTACTAGATTTAAGCTCTCATTTAAAAGAGCTCTTACTGAGTTTGTTGGGTAGCGGAGTTCTTCTCAGTAGTGACTGCACTTGGAACTCTGCTAAGTGAATAACATTGATCTTGTCGAATAAGTTTTTCTTTTTCTTCATTTATTATCATTGAAGGAATTGAAAAATTTTATGATTATTATGTTTTAACCAAATAGTTTAAATTTTAATTTTTAATTTACTATTAATATATGATTTTGCTTTTACTATATGTAATGGTTATTCGCTCTAGGTAGTTTATGATTTATTGACGTTTTGAAAGTATCTGTAAAGATCTATTCGAAATAAAAATATTTTCTATTCTATTCTATTCTATTCTATTCTATTAAGCGGCAAGTAGGTATATTAGGTAATGCGGTGGTGCCTACGCCTGCGAGCTCCGTCACTGGAGCTCTACCACCAGTAAAAGATATATGATACAAAGTAGTGAATTCATACCTAGGCATCATCCCTATTGTAATAAGTACCTATCTCACATCGACGAATACCTATCTCACCCGCCCGTTTGCGAATAATAAAAAACTTTACCGAAGATCAAAACCACCGCTTTCAATCAATCAATAGTTCTCAGTCACAACCATTAAGGGATTATTGACTGACACGAGGTCAAAGTAACAATAATTAATATCAATAAATGTAGCATCGGTTGTATTTTTTGTTTCAAGTCCCGTTGGCAAGCTCATTAGAGTCATACACGTTCTAATTCATTTGCATTGCCTACGTAACAGGCCGAGCGGCTTTGAAATACCGATGTTAGTTATTACAGATACAATACAGTATATATTATTGCTCCGATGGTTCGGGCATATAACCCTCATATATACTCGTAGAATAGGCGGCAAGGCACGTTACGACCGCAATATTTGGCGCTCCTTGCCACCTCCGTAAGACACTTGGCGTAATATATCGCTACGGCACAATTTCTAGCAATTAATCGCCTCCACTGAGCCATTACTTGCATCGAATTTCTTTGTTTTCGTCCAAAATGTCCCTTACGATATGCCCTTTTAACACCACTAGACCCAATCACGCTCTAATAATGTAGTTAGGCCGTCACCCGAGGAAATTGCAACCCGACCTGTATTTTCCGCGACAGGGTTCATCGTTTGTCCTTATCTCACACACAGCTCAAGTATGACTTTCTCTTTTCTGACAAACGCAAAATCGAAGTGTGAGAAATGAATGTACTTGTTATTTTGAATTCTACTTTATCGTATTTTTTGTCACCGTTTTCGATGTCAATGTCAATTTGAATATCTATATCTATCTTCGTTCTGATTATTTATGTGAATATTAGTCTATTAATAGATAGGCAGTTGTTGAAAAATTGTAGATCATCAGTTTTCAATTATTAATAATGCGCCACGGATAAATATTAGCTCTTTTATCAGTTACGTACATTCAAATAATTCTCTGCGTATAATAATCAATGAAATATAGCATTTATTTTCACCGCATAAAAGGCTCATGTGGTCAAGCGGCCAGTTCTCTGATAGTGAATAAAAGTATGTACAAGAATAGAATTAACTGCTCAAACAAAGAAAAAACGTTAAATTACGCCTTTCATAATAAAAAGTTGATCTTTTCAATTGCAGCCTCAAAATAGCTCATAATAGACAACAATGAATACCACTTAGCTAGTTTTTAAGTAACTAATGTCTACCTACGTATGCGTTCCTTAGAAACTACAAAGCTATCTCGACGAAAGAAGAGTGGAAGGAAAATGCCTGCTCTTGGACCAGATGGTATGTTCTGAATGACTATTTGACTATCCCGACTCCGACCGAGAAGAGTGGAAAATGGGAATGCGCGCTCTTGAATCAGATAGTATTCTCTGGTACACTGATTCTGAGTGCTGGAATAGGAGCTGGAGTATACAGCTGTGACTACGTGTGTAGTCAGAGTATGGGAACACATGGTACGGTTTTCTCCAAGCAGAGAGCGGTGAGGAGTTGGAAAGTCATAACAAGAATAACAGACAACTCTCTTCCTTTCATACAATTCACGCTTATCATAAGTATGAATTGTATGCTTGTTTACCACATAAAGACGAACAAATAATCAGGGAATTGAAACCATTAAAATTAACCGATTTTCACAGATTGCTCAGCACATCACTAGTCCAACCCTTCTTCCGCCACGCCTCCTTTCACAACACAGCGTTGATCTTTTCAATTGCAGCCTCAGCTTCCAGTCTCAGGTAGCCCTTGTTAACGACAATGGACGAACGAAAACAAAACACGGGCAATCATGAGCCCTTTTTAACCGACTGCGAAGAGGTTGTCAAATGGTCGGGATATTTTTTACGATTAATGAGCGTCCCTATCTACCTTCAGTTAATGTTGATGGTAGATATTACAACATGAAAATATAACTTTTTTTTATGTAATGGAAGTGGCAAACAACCCTGCAGTTCACATTGATGTTAAGTGATGACTGCAGTCTATGGACACCCACACAAAGACCAAGGTCAAAATGCAGATGCGTTACCACTCCGGCGGCCTAAGGTGTCATGCCTCTGTGTCGGAAATTACAGAGCCATACATAACCACCTAACCGGAACACGATAGTGCTGAACACTACCATTTAGCGGCAAGTATATTTGGTTATGCGGTGGTGCCTGCGCCCGCGTACCTTCCACAAGTAATAACTTAACCATACTAATATTACAATCTAAAGATCGTATCTATTCGTAACATAGACCAACACGGGCCACCGGCCGACCGGAGAGGTGTAGCCGTAGCGTTTATTACCGATCCAAAACAGTCTGTCATTTTTTGCGGGGGGAACACACACAAACAACAAAAATCGTGTATTACTACAAAACTCACACCTTGACTTTAATAAAATACATAAACAATTTCACGCACACATTTAAACATCTCGGCCCACTTGGGCTTGTACTTTGACAGAGGGGAAAGCCTGCATATGGCTGCTCTCCTCCGGTCCGCCGCGGCCGGTGGCTCGTGTTGCTCTATAATTTTTAATACAATAAAGAGGAAACATTTGTGTTTTGGTATGTATGTTTATAACGTTATTACACAAAAACTACTGGACCGATTTCAAAAATTCTTTCACCATCAGAAAGCTGTTTCTTCACTGAGTGACATAGGCTATATTACATTCATTACACCCGTGTGAAGCTGGGCCGAATCGCTAGTACGTATTTTCTTTCAGCTTCTTCGATAGTCCATCCATATCGAGTTCTACTTAACACTTTCACTGACAGTAAACGTCTACAGACGATATTATATAAACAAAAGAAAAGGGAATTAAATTCTTTGTGTGACGGGTTGCTCACTTCCCTTCAAAATGGTCGAGGAGAGCAATGGCTGCCACATGCGTCATACTCGTGAATGGGTGCTGATTGTGCTGTTGTGATTTGCGGGTGTTATTTTCTATCACGATATTAAGCTGTTGATGGGTATCTGCGTATGTGTTTATATGAAAATATTTATATGCCATGGACGTTCACATTATCTTTATTTTATTTAATAATATTTGTATTAAATGTAAGGGTTTGACAAAAGAGCAACACGCTGAGTTTGTTGGGTAGCGGAGTTCTTCTCAGTAGTGCCTGCACTTGGAACTCTGCTAAGTGAATGACTATGATTATGACGAACAGATTTTTCATTTTCTTCTATGAAGGAATTGAAAAATTTGATGATTCACCTATCGGTTAAATATCATTATTAAATTGGTATTTATTAATACCTATTGGATTATTATTATAAGTCATTCTCTCTAGGTAGCTTATAACCCGACAATGCAAAAGTGTCCTTGTAAACCAATTTGAAATAAATGATTTAAATTTTTGATTTTTTTGAATTTTTTGAGAAATAAATGATCTTTAAACCGAAAACTTTTGTGCGGCGTATACTGTCCGGATATGGGTTAAGCCTCACATCGCAGTAAAACGCTATAAAATAGATACTGACAAACCTACATACAACGTTTTCGTAGGTTTTCACGAGCTTCACACATTATGGAACCCGAAAACCCTGAAACCCGAACTAAATTGTTGTCTAAGGGAATAAAATCAATCTCTAAGATCCTCAAAAAATTGCTCAATCATTTAATGATTTCTTCATTGATCAATCACATAAAGATAGAACTAATAATGATAATTATAAAAATCCTATTAAATACAATAATCCTAACTCTTTGTTCTTAGCCCCACTTGCGCAGGTGACATTTTAATAATTATAAGGTCTTTAAAAAATAGTAACAGTACTGGTTTTGATAACATAAATACAAAAGTAGTAAAATATATTGCACCAATCATAGCTCCAATATTGAGCTACATTATAAACATATGTATTGAATGCGGTATCTCCCCTAATGAGATGAAAAAGACGATCATCAAACCTATTTTCAAAAAACAAGATAAAGAAGATATGCAGTATTATCGCCCTATTGCTTTACTACCAGTGCTCTCAAAGATATTTGAAAAAGTTATTTATAGTAATGTATATAACTATTTCGAAAAAAATAATATTTTTAATGAAGAACAAGTAGGTTTTAGAAAGGGGAAATCAATAAATATCGCAATTTTCAACTTCTTGAAATTAGTAATGTCACGCCTCGAAAATAAACAACGAGTAACTGCAATTTTCATGGATATGACAAGGGCTTTTGATTTAGTTGATCACGTGATACTTTAAAAAAAACTGGAAACGTATGGATTGAGAAACAATGCACTAAATTTATTTAAATCTTATCTGTCCGGTCGCACACAAATGACTGTAATAAGTAAAATTAACCCGATTAGTAAAACAGAAACTAACTACCTATCTGAACCCAGAGAAATTCACTTTGGTGTGCCGCAAGGTAGCATTTTGGGACCCTTACTGTTCTTAATTTATATTAATGACTTCCCAAAAGTAATAGAACATCCTATGGTTTTGTTTGCTGATGACAGTACGGTACTTTTCACAGATAACAATCTAGATGATTATGAAAATGAAATCAATAAATCACAAGTAAAGTTAATCGATTGGTTAGTTAATAATAATTTAAAGATAAACCTTTCGAAAACATATATGATGAATTTCATGTACAAAAACACAAAAAAGTATCATTTAAATGTTAACTACAGGGGCTCATCTGATAATAGTAGTAGCGTAACAAAATTCCTGGGTTTATACATTGACGACGGTTTAAAGTGGAAAGCTCATATAGAGCACGTTACTAAAACATTAAGTAAATACTCCTATGCGATACATATGCTTAACAAAGTAGTGAACGCAAGCGCTGTTCTTACAGCCTATCTTATATTGGCCATGCTTATATTGGCAGTATCCTTAAATACGGCATAATATTCTGGGGAAATGCACCTGGAACTGAATGTGTGTTTAAAGCGCAGAAAAGATGTGTTAGATCCATATGCAGGCTATCGCAAAGGGACTCATGTAAGTCACATTTCCATAATTTGAAAATTCTTACACTCCCTTCGATATACATCTTCGAAATTGCTAAGATGGTAAAGAGAGATTTAAACAACTATGACACTCTAACGTCAAAACGTCATTCTAACAAGCTGTGTTCTGTTATATCCAGAACTCGGCTATATCGTACAAGTGTTTTTTTGTATGGGACCTACAATTTATAATAAACTACCTGATGCAATAAAATCATTAAACGGGAATTTGTTCAATAGAAAATTGAAAGACTACCTTATTGAAAAAACCTATTACTCTGTAAAGGAATACCTTAATAGTTAAGATACTACACTAATATAAATAAATTCATAATTGATGCCTGTACATGTGATTAACCAATCAACATTCTTATTTAAACTCTTATGATTAATTGCAATATTATATGACATATTTTCTCTGCATAATTTTAATTTAAATATTTGTATGCCAGTGTTGGCGAAACGTGGCGGACTAATTATTATTATCACATCTTTGTTTGTACCCATGTTTGCACAAATAAACGATTTGATTTCATTTGGAAATTATTACTACCTACGCGAGAAAATCCGCCAATATAATTTCTACAAACCTAGATATATATATTTATTAGTTGACCGATTGAAATAAAATAAAACTCAATGTCTATCAATTTTTTTAGTGTCACGACAAAAAAAGCCATAGCAATCCTTTTAAGACACTCGCGGCTTGTCTTTCAGCTTCTTTGATAGTCCATCCATATCAAGTTGCATGCGGCGGCAACCCGAACCCCCATTGTCCCATTATTTGCCCAACACTAATTCTACCTTTCGGAACTTTTTATTTGGCGCGTTGTTTTCCTCGATAATGAATGTAGTGTTGAAATTAGGAATCCGATATTGAGATGATTGCCGACAAACGTGCAAAAGCCGGAAATGGAATAATACCTAGTTGGTAGTGTTGTGTTTTGTATGGAGATATTGGTTGTTTATAAACGTAACTTCACGCCTGTATTTTCCGAAGAGGTAGGCAGATGCATTTCAAGCATACGTGCAAGTATCTACCCACAATCCGCTTGTGTATTTTTTCGCATATTACGATATTCGATCCTATTGACATCTCTCGAAGCAGCCAAAAACAATTAAATAGCACTTGAAAATTGGTACAGTACTTTAGAAATTGTGATCACCGTGGGTTCCAAGTAGTGTCCCCAGGTTCGATTTGTTTTAAATCGGGACAGTAGGTAAAATAAATCGGGACACAGGGGTAAACATCGGGACATCAAGTAAAAAGCATGCCAAAAGATTTTAATTAATTTATTGATTTATCAAAAGCCTCCGGCCCCAAAGATGATTAATCTTTAGACAGGCTTTTGTCTAGCAGTGGATGTCGGTTGAGATAATGATGACGCTTAATTTGTCGGGACATTTAACGTCTCGATCAGGTGTTAATCGGGACGAGTCCCCAGAGCCCTGAAAATCGGGATATTCCGCGCAAATCCGGACACCTGGCAACACTAGTTTCAAGTCAAAAAGATGTGAAAGAGAAAGGTTTCATTTTTTTCACAGTTTATGTCATAAACGTAGCAAAGAAGCAACAATTGATAGTAAGTGATTACAGCAACTTACAGATTCTATAGGTCCAAATGCAGATAATGAGTTCTATTTGTCTCTTGTTCTAATACGTTCTAAAAGTGTCTACTGGTGGTAGAGTTCCAGTGTAGGAGCTCGAGGGCGGGCGTAATCACCACCATATTACCTGCTTAATGTATCTGCCGTTAAATTGTAGTGTTCCAGTTAGATGGTCATGAATGGCCCCGTAATAACTATCACAGAGACAACAAAGTCTCAGGGGTGGCAACGCATCCGCATTGGCCTCTGGTACTTGTGTGCGTGTCTATAGGCTGCAGTCAACACTTAACATCAATGTGAACTGCATGCTTGCATGCCACCGTCATTACATAAAAAAGTACCTACTAGAGATAACGTTTTCGTAGGTACCACGGTAGCTGGAAAGCGACCGAAACGTCGGGTGTATGAAGAAGTTTGGGAGTGTTGTATACGCGAGAAAATCCGCAAGTTTAATTTCTACAACCTACTAGAGATGTTTGGCCAAGTGTTGGTCTATTGGTCTAGCTTTTGTTTATTTTTTCAATCCAAATGTTGATCTACTGAATTCTACTGACACAATTGGGTTCACATGTTTATACATATAATTAATTTGATTATTGTAAAAACATTTTTCAGGAAACATTTGTATGTCTATTTTTTTTGGCTTTTTTTTTGAGGTACAGGCATTGCCTGGCGACTTGAAGTTCGTGATGCCGCTGGGACCCACCAGAATATCAGCGCTGCAGCCACTATTGCAGCAATCAGCTGAGATGGATGCCGTTTTTTAGGCTTCCCACAACCAAATATGTAACAATTCTTTAACTTGCTTTTAATTTTTTTTATTAGTAGTTGTTGTGTGTGTGCTAAGAAAATATAATTTTTCTTTCTTTCTATCTATTATATCCTACTGAGTTTTTTTGCTACGAAATTTTTGTATGTTGTTGGCCTTTTGAACTCTGCCAGTGAATGACAAAGAACATCTCTTTTTCTCTACCTCGACTCTTTGTTATCAGGTTGTAAAGAGGAGAAATGAGACATTGTACATACATTATGTACTAACAAGCTAACAAGTTTACGATCTATATCATCATAGCTAAGAAATCGATTTTTTTTGTATTTCTCACACTCATAATGGCCACATAATTACGAATGTATTCAATATTAATCATATCTCAGTGGAATCCGCGTAACCTAAGTCTAAAAACATGTAGGTAATTTCACAAAAACACAAATATTTATTTACTCAAGATTGACGACAAGCCCCATAACGTTTCAATTTGTGTTTTTTCCACAACTAACGAGTATCGAATGCTAACCAGTTGTACAAATAGACGGATCGCGTTACTATACGCTAGTTAGGGAGCCGACTGCCACTGAAATGACACTATCATATATTTTTTATGGATATCAATTCTTAGGACTTAGGGTGAAATTCTGTGACTTAGGGTGAGATTCACAGACAGCACTACGACTTTACTTTAGAGCAAAGTACACTGAGAACTGTCAAACGCCATACTGTACTGCCAGTTCTAAGCGTACTTTGCTCAAAGTAAAGTCGTAGTGCTGTCTGTGAATCTCACCCTAAGTACGCTTAGAACTGTCAAACGCCATACTGTACTGACAGTTCTAAGCGTACTTTACTCGAAGTAAAGTCGTAGTGGGGTAGAGGTCAAAATTAGATGCGTCGCCACCTCTTAGACCTTAGTAAGTTGTTATGACATGTCTAATACATGACATGATAGTTATTACGGGGCCATACATGAGGCGCACTTAACGCGTAAAAACATTATCAACCTTAGTTCTATTAAGGTTGTATAGAAAACGAAGAATGATTATGCTCTGAGAAGCTTTGAAAAATAAATATAGTGCATTCTAAGTATTACAGTGGATACCATCACATGTGGGCCTGGTGGGCAATGATACAGCTGACCTGTTAGCAAAGGAAGCCGTGTCGGATGGTATGCCTATTATCATTTCTCCTTTCTTCACTAATTTCATTCCTAAAATTAAATTAAACTGCTATAATCTCTGGAAAGAATACTTCGATGAAAGGTCGCGCGAAAAAGGTATTTGGTACAGAACGATACAACCGCATCCCTTGAGGTCTCCGTGGATAGATAACTCTTATTTAAATAGACGAGATATGGTGACCGCTCTAATGGTGAGATTCACAGACCGCACTACGACTTTACTTTGAGCAAAGTATGCTTAGAACTGTCAGTTTAGTATGGGTTTTGACAGTTCAAAGGCGTACTTTGCTCAAAGTAAAGTCGTAGTGCGGTCTATGAATCTCACCATTAGACTTCGCTCTGGACACCTACCGGGTAATAAATTTCTGTATCTCATGGCAAAGAATTCGTCCCCAAATTGTGATTATTGTGTTGGTTGTATAGATGATGTTTACCATGTATTCATGGAATGTAATTATAACAGTGAACATAGAAGTAAGATAGCAAGTAAGATTAGTGAATTAGGCTTCTGTGACAGTGCTCTAGCTGAACCGCTATCCGATTCAGCTAGAACACTTTACGAACTTGTTCATTTAAGACAAAGTTAAAGTTATTGTTTAGTTTGTATACCTAACCAGGGCGACATACTCGCATGTGGGATAAAGCCCTTTATTTTAGATTAAAAATAAAAGAATTATTTAAAATAATTATTATTTAAATATGGGTATTATCTTTATATATATAAATGAATTTCTGTTCGTGAGTATCGCTAACACTCGAGAACGGCTGGACCGGTTTGGGTAATTTTGGTTTTGAATTATTTTTGGAAGTCCAGGGAAGGTTTAAAAGGTAAGAAAATATGAAGAAATTGACGGGAGATAGTAAAAACCACAATTTCATTTTTCCATACAAATAGTCCACATCTATCATTTCTTTGACACATTATTTCATTGTGAGGCAATACGAAGTTTGCCGCGACAACTAGTTTATTATTTTAAAAATATAAAGAAACTAACACAAATTAATGCAGCCCTAAGCTTTCTTCTAATGTTACAGATAGTTCAGCGATGCCAGCGTCGGAAAAAACTGAAATAAGACAAAACGCAGTATGGTAAACATTAGCTAGTTGTGGTTGCGTATCATGTTACAGACGCGACGAGATCTGTTTGTACATATTAACAAAATAAGTCTTTTTATGTTACAATACAAGTAAACAAGCATACAGTTCACATTAATGTTAACTGAATACTCTAGAGCTTATAGACATCTACACAAAAACCGGGGCCAACCATAGGTCAAAATGCAGATGTTTTGTCACCTGAGACCTATTTGTTTTACCTGTGTTATTTTTTACAGAGCCATTACCGTCTAGCACGATAGGTAGTGCTGAAATCTACCAACTGGTGGCAGATAAACTACAGAATGTGTTTCGGCTATTTCCTGGAGCTCCGACGCTGGTAATCTATAAGTAAAGTTATTTATGAAGACATATTTTTAACTAGCGGCCCGCCCCGGCTTTGCCCGCGCTGCTCCGCTCCTATTAGTCATAGCGTGATGATAATAATGGTCGATAAATGGGCTATCTAACACTGGAAGAACTTTTCAAATTGGACCAGTAGGTAGTTCCTGAGATTAACGCGTTCAAGCAAACAAACAAACAAGCAAACAAACTCTTCAGCTTTATAATATTAGTATAGATAGGTACTAGTAGTGTAGATAAATGGTAAGACTTCACTTCAGTATCGGTAGCAAAACTCAACCGCAAAGACAGCATAGCATACCTATATCCTTTTGTCCATTGAATACTGACAACAACTAAGGTCTCAGGGGTGGCAATGCATCTGCATTTTGACCTCTAGTATTTATTTTGACTTCTGTTACTTAACATCAATGTGAGCTGCATGCTTGTTTGCCTTCCTTACATCAAAAAGTTAATTCTTGAAAATAATACCGTTGCAAAGGTGTTAACAACCCTATTGTGCCCAATATTTGACCAATTGCTTTCACAGAAATCACTCGACTGCACTCCATCGTTTTCCCACGTCACGTCAAGCTACGTCACTTGACGACAAGTCATTTGACGACACGTCATTCGCAGAACGCGTCGACGCGGAATGATTCCGTTGACTCGATGACATTTTGAAGTGTCCTACCATTTTTTTTTATGTAAAAATATCATGTGCTGTTCTTTACTTTAATGTGCATGCAATTCAGCATTTTATTTTTGGGTACCTAGTTGGATTTTTCATAATATGAATTTAATGTTAATTTTATTATCGAGGCGGTGGACTGGCAATCCCACCCCCACAAGTGGAGGGAGGTTCTTCTCCTACTGAAGTCAGTCAACCGACCAAAGAAGGTCAAAACATTTCCGTACGGAGACAGTAACCACAACGCGAGATGGAGCGGCTACGTCCTTGATAAAATTACTGCCACTGTGATTGCCAATCCGTTTTCCAAGTGTGGCGATTATGGCTAACGTGACCATACGTGATACAAACATTAAATGGAAAAATCACGTACAAAAAATTAGAAACAAACTATCAAGTTTTACATATGCCCTAAAAGAACTCCGAAAAGCTACTGACCAAAAAACTGCACTAACCGCGTATTATGCATATGCATACTCGTGGCTCAGGTATGGAATATTACTTTGGGGCAACAGCGTGGACGTTCACCACGTCTTTACGTTACAAAAAAAATGCATCCGTATCCTGACTAATATTGACAATAGAGACACTTGTAAACCGCACTTTATAAGCAATAATTTGTTAACATTGACATCTATATATATATTAGAAGCATGCAATTTTGTAAAAAAATATCCCGAAACTTTCAATATGCGAGACGAACAACCGCGACGATATCAAAGTCGCCAAAAAAACAAGTTAGAAATCCCCGCCTCTAAACTTAAGATATATCACTCAGGGCCTTATGCTATGTGCGTTAAAATTTTTAATAAACTACCAAGGAATATTAGAGAATCCAAAAATAGCCCAAATTTTATTAAAATATTAAAAGAGTATCTCCTCAAAAAATGTTTCTACAAACTATCAGAATATTTTGAAAACACTGATGACTGGCTAAAAATATAAATATATAAATGCTTTAAAATGAATCGGTTTGCTCTCACTGCATTAAATGGATTGCAATACCCAAATAGGGTTCATTTGTGACATTCTAACAAAAAATGTAATATACCACCATTATAATTATTGTAATTACCTACTGTAACAAATGAAAGCAATAAATATTGAGTATTGAGTATATTGAGTACGTCCCGTTTTGAACGGGACATTCCCGTTTTCATGCAGCCCGTCCCGGTGTCCCAGGAAAACTTTTGAGAAGCGAAAATGACCCGTTATCGGTAGATAATCTTAGCAAAAATGTATAGGAAACATAGAGCAACACCGGAGGGGAGTAGCCATATGCAGGCTTTCCCCTCTGTCAAAGTACAAGCCCAAATGGGCCTATACCTGCCGCCTAGATGTTTAAATGTGTGCGTGAAATTGTTTCTGTATTTTGTTAAAGTCAAGGTGTATAATATAGTAATAGCAATAGACGATTTTTGTAGTGTGCGTGTGTGTCGCACGCATTTCCCTCCGCAAAAAATGACAGACTGCCTTGCATCGGTAAGAAACGCTATGGTTTATTGATTTTGCTTGTTATTGACGTGTCATAAGAGGTGCCGTTCACCCTAAATGAATAAATGAGTTTCTGATTCTGATTCTTTTTGAACAATTTATAATAATCCCAAAAGCAATCGATAGCGATACCTAAGATTCAAACTATACCTATTTAAAGAAGGGCGTTATAGCTAGGCGTTCGTAAGTAAACCTCTTCCCCCCTCGTTTCTTGAAGGGTAATTTTGAGAATGTCCCGTTTTGGGTGACGATAAAAATGGTCACGTTAATTATGCCATATCTCTCCCTATGGAGAGGGTTAGGGTCAGCACGGGACGTGTGACTAATTCATGCCTACCTAATTCATTTATTATTAAGTATGTACCTACCTATATCATTAAAGGTAACTTTTTTAAAACGAAAGTGGTAAACAAGCATCTAACTCACAGTGATATTAGGTGATGACATCTAGGTACCTACCCAAAAACCAGAGGTCAAAATGCAGATGCGTTGCCACACCTGAGACCTAAGTTGTGATGTCTCTGTGATAGTTATTACGGGTTTATAATATTATATTATTCAGATTCAGAGTTCATAATAATACAGGGTGAAAATGTAAACAAATTGTATTCTGGAACAAGTTCTGCCATCTATGTAATTCACTTGAAAATACAACACATCATTACAGTGACATCTATTGCCGAGTAGTACCTGTATTAATGAATACGTTTACTATCTTGGATATTAAACTATTCGAAAATGTGAAAGGAAATAAACCAAGCTTTATTAATTAACAGTTCAAAAGGCGTGTTATGTGAACGATAATGATTATGTAAAGTGCACCATCATAGTATTCAGTAGCTATGCATGTTTTGTCTACTTCTCACAAGATGGCGCTTAAACGTAAAACGTAAATCTTAAATTTTATCAAAAATTAATTTTAATTATTGCATAACGTTATGACTATTATTTTTCACTTGACTATTCCTTTTTCATGGAACTAAATCAGCAGTCCATGATGGTAGTAAGTGGTAATTTTATATAATTGTATACACTGACTACCGAACTTAAAAAAGAAGTCAAAAGCATTTTTTTTACTGTGGTCTCCCATTTAGTGCCTGAAAATAATACATAATCTCTATTCTATTTTTTTTATGTAATGGAAGTGGCAAACAAGCATGCAGTTTACATTGGTGTTAATTGATGACTGCAGCCTATAGACACCAACACAAAGTGCAAATGCAGATGCATTACCACTCCTGAGGCCTAAGGTGTTATGCCTCTGTGCCGGAAATTACAGGGCCGTACATTACCACCTGACCGGAACACGATAGTGCTGAACACTACCATTTAGCGGCAAGTATATTAGGTAATGCGGTGGTGCCTACGCCCGCGAGCTCCGTCACTGAAGCGCTACCACAGACTTTTATATACAGAGTGACTAATGTAATGCAAAGCAACGATATTATAATTTTCGTAAAAATAATGTTTTCATAAATATAATAGGTACCTTTCAATTATACCTTTACGGCCATAGTTTTGCATGGATTATAAAACTGTGGTACGGCCCTGTAATTTCCAACACACAGCCAAATGATCTGACAAAGACAGATGTGGCCAAGTTATTGGTTTTATTTTTATTATAGGTAAATGTCTAATGTAGGTATGTAGTCAGTAATTATAACCACTCACCATCAATGCCTATTTTTACCACTTTCGTTGTATAAAATAAGACTTAATTTAATAAGCTTTAAAAATACCTATGCAAATTAATAACATATTTTACGAAATGTCACCCACGAGTCCGCAAACAGGCAATACGAGTCCCGTAATCCGTGAAAATAAGAAAATTGCGTCTCATGTTTTACTACATACATCCAAATTACTAAGAGCCCTCGGCCGAAACTAACTTAGGATCCACTGGGGTCACATCAAACTGGGGAGTCGAGTGCTCAAGTTACGAATTACGATCAACAGAGGGCCAGCAAAATATTTGATGTCTAGTAATTGTCATATGAGACTTGATTCTCATTTTACATGGCCCTCAAGATGGCCGGAACATGAAAAGGCGAAAGAATTATATTTTTTATACCATAGTTCGCCATTTTGAATAAGAAGATACGTGGGGACTGTTTTTCATACTAGGTATCACTATAGGATTTTGGGATAGAATTGGCAGTCTGGTTTGGTACTACGTTCCTTGTCGGTGCGTACCAAAATAGATCCGAACGAATGGATGGTAATGTTGGTACGCCACTGGTGTCGCCAGCCAGTCGCCATCGACCAAATTCGCTGCGATGTGGACCCAGCATTACACCCCCCGTGCCTCTTCTACATTCATCGCCAATAACGAATAAATATATACGATATATATTCGTAATTGGCGATGTAATACACGAATAGTACCTGCTTTATAATGAAACCCACCTTTTTGCTGTCATGTCAGCAGGCTTATTTTAAAAAAAGTTATGACTACGTAGTATTTAACTTTCTCTATGGCTACGACTGACAATGTCAGCTTCAATAAACAAGTGTTGTAAACAACGATAACAGCCGTGGAATCACGAGAGCTATTATTTACATTTCATCATTAAAATCCTATGATATTTATTAGCCATGAATGTGCACAAACTTTGGGAGTACAAGGAATACGTGAATGTGAATGGTACGATGCTGACAAGCGAGCTCATTTCATTGCTCCAGAATTCCCTTACTCTACTGCAAGTTGAAAATCATTTCCTCCACGTCCAATATTGGGGGCAAATATACGCTATCGAAGCGGACTACCACATAGCAGTCGGTGTAAATAAAAATGCACTATCCGACAGAAAATACTTCTACACTACAGATTTCAAGTTCTGGAACCTTCTCCCGAAACCAAAAAAGAAGTACAAACTATTATCTCTTCTCGCAACATATCCATTCCGCGGTGATCCATCACTAAAAATTAAAGTGCTTGATGAAAGTTTCGACGAGAATGACCCCGAAAGATGTCAATTTATGAAAGAAGAAAATAGAATATCCGCTACCGTGAGCAATATTTGCGAAGAGGCTGAAGTATGCGCCAGAGGTCAACTGATCATGCATCCCGATGGAACTGTGGTCATCAACCCAAATTATTATGGCTTGACGGCTTCGGAAGCAAAACTCCTCAAATCTTATCTACACGTTAGACCACCTCAACAAAGTTGGAATACCAATTTACTTACCAGACAAGACTACAACTACAGCATGGATTTCCTTGATTCCATAGACCAGGATATTCCAAATGGATGTTGGAATCTCTCTTTAGAGCAGTCTGGAACTACTGCTTACCTTAAAAGCTTGTATTGGCCTGGGATGACTTATTTTCATAGAGTTAGGACACCTGAAGCAGGCTTTTTATACGTTGGTAATGGACGAAAAAATTTGGATGTCCCTTTTCTTTTATAAATTTTCAAAGAAGGCACATGAAAGCTACTCATATACTGAAACAGAAACTCATTTCATCGAACTATTTAATTACCTATATCTACTTGAGACATCGTACTAATTAATACATTACTAAATTTATAAAATTTGCTGCAGTCTGTACAAAGAATATAAGGAATTACCTACACTTATAATTTATTTTATTTTTTTATTTACATATTTATTTTAGGCAACCAGGGCCCATATCAAACAATACACAGATAACACAAAAGAGTACTATACATGTATTACTAATACTATTTATAAATGTATCATATAAACTAGGTAAAAACATAGAGAATAAAAATGATATAATACTTTATTATACTATTATCTTAAAAACTAATTACTCTTACTGAGGCGTATGTCTCGCCTCCCAGTATCATCTAAAAACCACACCTTCGGGCCAGAAATCGGGGCTAAGGCATATCTGCAGGTGTTTCGCAAAGACACGCAGCTTGAAAGAGCAGAATCTTGTAGGTCTGTTCGACTTTAAAGCTTCTATCTCTCCCTGTATCCCTTCCTCACTCCGACCTCTGATCTTCTCAGACATATAATTTTTGGACGTCGGTGATCGTCAGTGGTCGTCCCTTCATTTAACAGAGACAGATAAACGAAGGCATACGGTTCGTCAGCCTTCAATTGTGATGTCGCTGCAGTTCCATTACCTCTGACGTTACGGTTTCGGTCGAAATCACAGTGCGAATGCAACTGTAAAAATGTATGTAATTGTTAATTTTTATATTTTACTAGCGGCCCGCACCGGTTTATGTAAGTACCTAATTTGATATTTGCAATTTAGTAAAAAATTGCAAATATTGCAACTATAAATTGAGATGTACGCTATCCTATCTGCAAGTTTGATTAAAATCTTTTAAAGTTTGGTTAGTAGTTTAGGAGTCCATCGCGGACAAACACTGTGACACGTAATTTATATACATTATGATGGTATTTTACGCCGTAACACATGGGAATAAAAATATTTATAGACTTTATTATAAAAATGAAAAGAGAAAGAAATTTGACTTCGGGCGGGCTCCTTTCATCCTGCAGCGTGTGGCCGGTCGCGTACGCGCGCGACCATTGCGATTTGTATGAAGCTCCTTAGTGGCTTTCATTGTGCTGCGTGCTTACCGGTAGCGTTTTTGCACTGCGTATCGCACACGCTGCAGAATGGAGGCTTAATCCCGGGACCATTGGGTTACTAGTTCATTCGCTCTACCTACTACTGAAGCAGAGGAGTGTATGTCATAGTCCCACGCCCTACTGTCGCATTTCGTTACATCATCGATATCTTTTGCCAACTAGTTCGGCAACTGATCAATACACTTGTCAGTTTATTAGATGTCGATTCTTTTAACGCTGCTTGTTGTACGTACTCGTTTATTAGATTTCTTAATTCATTGTACTTTGTAGATATTCTTCACAATGAGACCTAATAGTGCCTGTGTATAGTAAAATAGAATAACAGTGCAAAAACAGGGCCTTTCACGTTTCCTCCAAAACTTCATTGTAAATGTTCTGGTAAACTAGCCATCGCTTTACTTGAATTATTGGCTTTGACTCTGACTGACTGACTGATAATAATCGACTGACTGATTCTGAATTTTATTTAACGCTTCGTATTACCACAGTAAATAGATTGTAAACAGTAAAGTAACTACATACAAAGCGTTCAAAACGGCACACTCACACAAACATGCGCATTTACGAGGCCTCTAAGCGGTTCTCGCAGTGCTACAGTAGCGAGTGTCGCGTCGAGACGAGCGGTCACGTTGCGATTTGTTTTTATTTCCAAGAGTGTTTTAAAGATGCCACGAGCGTATTGCGTGGTATACGACTGTTTGAACTCTGCATCATCAAAACCGGAGCTATCGTTTTTTAAACTTCCTGGTGATTTTGAAAGGCAAGAATGATGTATTGTTATAATATCTAACATATTTAAAAAAATCGCATGTGACAGTTTTTGTAACAATACTCCTCCGCAGCGGCTAGACCGATCATTATGAAATTTTGTGTGTATGAGAATCGGTTGTAGTCTTTTTTATATCCCTAAATGGTAAGGGTGATTCTCACCATTTTTTTTTTCGATTTTTTGGACAGTTAATTTGTTTATACCTCTAAGGCGACACGAAGTTTGTCGGGGTAGCTATTTATTATCCTGCCTACCCGAGTGGGTGAGGGGAAGAGAAACTCACCCGGTCTCGACAACTCGTTGCAGTATTCCACAGATTGTACTGTCGTCAGAACTATAAAAAACACCCAAGTAATTAGCACTCAGTTTTGTTATTTTTAAGACAAAACAAAAAACAAAGATCTACAAGTTATATCAAAATTAAACTGTCTGCCGTACTTAAAACTATAATAATAATAAGATCAAGGTTGGATCATGAGTCAAATACAGAAGGCGGTACTCCTCGGCACGGCACGTATAGTGAGGAGGTTCCTGTCTCCGTGACCCTAACCACCGATAGCTTGGACCCTGTTCCCGCTGCCGGCGGCGCACTAATTTTTAATTTCTTATAGTATATGTTTGTTTTTTTTATAACTACTTATGTATGTAAAAAATATTAAACCTGTGTCGTGGGTGCCGTTGTACACATACAACACATACACAAACACCCAAACCCGAAACAAATATCTGTAGGCCATACAAATATTTGTTCCGGTGCGGGGATCGAACCCGCGACCCTTCGAATCAAACGGTGGTTTCGCACCGCTGGACTAACCGGGTCGTTTAGGCCGTTTTGAGTCATTTCACAATTCGCAACATTTTGAATCGTTATATCTTAACAACTTTTAAGTACTTATTGACTATATGTTTCAAAGATAAATAGTATTTATTTATCCAATACTATTACAGGGTAACCAATAAAAAAATAGTCAACATCCCAATACGATTGATTAAAGGTCAGTAAATGTTAAAATAATAACACCATTATTTAAAAAATTTAGTGACACCCCTGTTGCTTCAATGGAGTGTAGGTAAATATTTTATAAAATGGGCTTAGTTTCCATACTGCTTGTATCTATTTACTGTGGTATGACCACAGTCTAAAGAAAACGAACATGTTAATTACCTACAGTCATCCAACGGACGTGTAATGTCAGAGCAATCGTGCGGGGCGTGCGACACGCGGGACGGAGGGGGCGGTACCAAGTAGCCCATAAAACTGTCAACTACTTGGGAGTCTTGGGACTGAGAGATAAGGGTTGCGACATTTAAATATTTCTTTAACTAAGTTTTTGGAAAGAAGATATTGAAGAATCTGATGATATCTTTAATGATTATATTTATTCTTATTTTCATTTATTAATAATGTCTGCTTTATTATTTACTTAATGTATTTACATAGTAGTTATTAGCACTTGTACGTAAGGTATTTTTTATAAAAATCTATACATAGGCACTAAATAGATTTCTGCGACAAGTCGTATTTCCAGTTATTCCCTGCAGATATTTTATTTCCTTGTTTGTTATTCGGATGAACGTTTGAACTCATGGACGGCAGATAAGAAGATGGGTAGAATGTAACACTTCTAGACTAGAAAACCGTCATACTTCTTCGTAGACAGTGACTGGTAGAATGGCAGACTGGCAGATTTGTAATATGATAGACTATCTATGATTAACGTGTCAGAAAATAAATCGGTTAAATGAGATTGAATGTCATTCGAAAGTCCCCAAATATTAGGTATGGCCCCGTAATAACCTATCACAGAGAAAAACATCAATGTGAACTGCATGGGGTATGCCACCATCATTTCATAAAAAAAAAAACAAATTTCAAGGAGCTTTTTTTGTAATGAAGGTGGCAGACAAGCATGCAGTTTACATTGATGTTAGGTAATGACTGCAGCCTATAATCGTCTTGACAAAAACCAGATGTCAAAATGCAGACGCGTTGTCACCCCTGAGACCTTAGTTGTTATTTCTCCGTGATAGTTATTATAGGGCCATACATAACCGGAACACGATAGTAGTGAACACTACCATTTGGCGGCATATACATTAGGAAGATAGATAATGCGGTGGTGCCTATGTCCTCGACTCCCTACACTGGGACTCTACCACCAGTAATTTTTTTTTGTGGCAAACCTACATCATAAACTGACGTAAAACCCGATCGTAATTAACTAAATACTAAATGTGGCAACCCAGAAGCATTTGGGTTTATGTGAAGGAAGGCGGCATTTTGCAAAACTTCAAAGGCGATAAACTACTGTATGTCCTTATACTGTGGTATTACTTTTAGATGACTCTGGCAATAAACGTATACGCTAAATGTTTGCTCTTTGCTTAATCGCAATCGATTATTTCAATGAGATTTTAATTAAGGTTTCCAGCTTCAAGACAATCCATAATTTTATTTTTTAAAATTATAATCCTCAATTATACCTACATCTAAACAAATAAATAAAATTGGAGTGTCTGTTTGTATAACTGTAAATATATATATATATATATATATATATATAACCGCTTTTTACTAAATGCATATGTATGTATACACGGTACATATACCAAAACAACATTTTTGCCTATCTGTCTGTCTGTCTGTTGGGCGGGGCTAATCTTGGGAACGGCTGGACCGATTTTGACGGGACTTTCACTGGCAGATAGCTTATGTAATAAGGAGTAACTTAGGCTACTTTTACACTAACTGCGCCCACGACTTGTAGTTACTGAACAATCATACATTCTCACGCGGACGAAGTCGCGGGCACAACTAGTAAGTATATATAAATCCTCATCACAGACACGAAAATATATTGTCATCTCAATCCTATCGGTAATCAATGAATATTTGTTCATATCATTCGACATTCAGTCCATAGACAAAGTAAAATGCTTCAGTAATTCATTCATTCTTCGTTTAGTTCGTTTATTTTGTTGTCGTCGCTCGCTCGTTTGTAATAAAAATTCTTGGCCCCTTTTTGTCACCGGTAACCTACCAACCGGCTTTTCTTTTCCAAAAATTCTTTGTTCATCAATTGTTGCAAGAATCTTGTCTTAACATTCTAGTGGATTCATAAAATGTCGACGAACGGCGTAAATGTCTCGGAAGACGCAGACATGAGCGAATGTGACGGAGAAAAAGTTGTAACTATGATGGACGTCTTGCAAGAACAAGAAGACTTTGAAGAAGATGCTAATGCAGTTTTGGGGGCTTCTGATGACAAGAACTGCACGTATCCGAAGGTATGCCACGTATTTCAATTTGATAAAATAGCTGATTACGCGTTCTAAAGTAGCTAACACCGACAAGAAGGCCATAAATTTTGCTTTCACAACGCAGCTGTCTTTCTGTATTACGAATAATCGAAATCAATGTATACAAAAACATGTCCAGCTGTGATAAGTATGAATATCAATTGGTCCTTTCTCATTGGAGACTTAAAAATAGGTCACAATTCCGATAATTTTATTGTAGAAGGAAATTGAACCAACCAACTAAACAATTTATTATAACATCAATACGTTTTGTTTCGTCTCCGAAACCATTGCTTTGTTTTCGGAAACGAAACAAAATTTAGTTTGCTTGATAAATTGAAAACAGTGGATTCTTAACATTATGTTAATGAACCATGAAACAAATGTAGGTATACTTATTATTCGATATTTCAGATTTTCTAATTATGTATTAGGTTTTGGTTAGGACGTAACAAAATTCATCCACCTAGCAATAATATCCAAGACCTTTTTACAAAAAAATTAACCTAAAATGTGATGTCATACGTACCAAAATTATTAACCCTAATCTTTGTTGATTATAGGTCTGACATAGCTAATGAATGTTTGCTGTATGAATTATTTAGTCTTGAATACCTGTTTACTGCGAATGTCCTAAAAAATATGCCATTGTATGTGTATGTGTTGTTCATGCGGCATACACTTATGAACTGTGTTGTGAACTTATAATTTATAACATTTCATTTTCGTAGGATGTTCAATTGTTACAACTATATAAGTGTACCTAATAAATAATTAAGCAATCAAAACTTTGTATCCATAGTTTTCACATGGTAATAATATTAATTGATATGATTTGATGTATGTTGCTGTAATAACTACCACAGAGATGTAACAACTAAGGTATAAGGTGTCACATCTGCATTTTTACCTCTGGCTTTTGTGTGGATGCCTATAGGCTGCAGTCATTACTTAACATCAATGTGAACTGCATGCTTGTTTGCCACCTTCATTAAATTAAAAAAAGTATTTTGTTACAAAATCATTTAATTGATTTTCTATGAAAAACAAGTGGCAGTAAATATGGTTGGTACTATCTGCAACAAACTATGGAACTGTTAGTAATAGACTTTTGTATTGTAAGTAATGCACAGCTTGGTAAATAAAAAATTTGAAAGGAACAAATGTTCAATTAAGGAATATTTGAGTATACTATAATATAACGTATATTGTGTAATGTTATTACAACTTTCATTATTATTTCAGGGTTACATCAAACGACAAGCTATCTATGCTTGCATGACTTGCTGCTCTGAAGCCAAAGATGATCCTGACAAAAGAGCAGGAGTGTGTTTAGCCTGCAGTCTCACATGCCATGAAAACCATGAGCTTGTTGAATTATACCTGAAACGTAATTTCCGCTGTGACTGCGGTAACCCTAAATTCAACTCTCATCCTTGTCAATTCACACCTGATAAAACTGATTTAAATGAAGAAAATAATTATAACCAAAATTTCAGTGGGGTTTACTGCGTCTGCCATAGACCATATCCCGATCCAGACTCTGAAGTTGAAGAAGAAATGATTCAATGTATTGTTTGTGAAGATTGGTTGCATTCATCGCATTTGGAAGCAACTGTACCTGCTGCTGACCAGTACGCAGAAATGATATGCAAAGGTTGCATGGAAAAGAATGAATTCTTACATGATTATAGTAGTTTTGCTGTTAATATTGAAAATGTTGATGTTGTTAATTTGAATGGTGCTGGTGATGTTACTTCTGTTTACAATGGTGATACTGAAGCAGATGAAAACAATGAAAAATCGGATGTACCTCAGAAAGTAGATGATGTAAACATGAAAGAACCAATAGAAGACAATGTAAAACCCAATGTTACAAAAGATGATGAAGAACAATCAGTACAGGACAAACAAAACAGTGAACAAGAAGAAACTAGAGATTTGGAAAATGAAAATGCAGACACAGTACCTTCTGCATCAAGTGAACCAAATCAAATTGCTGGTGATGCTTCTTGTGAAAAAACTGAACAAATATCTGAAAATACAAATGATGCTACTAATAAATTACCCACTGAAGTTGAAAACAATAAAGTTGCAGATGAAGCAGATACAGTCAATAGTCAAGAAAATGATGTTAAAGAAACAAGTGAAATAAAGCCAAATAATGATACCAATACTGCTGAAGATGCTGAAAAACTTGAAGAAGAAAGGCTCCTTGCAGATCCAGATGAAGAAAGTAGTAAACCTACAGAAGTAGAAAATACCTCTGTTGAAAAAACACAAAACAATGAACAAAGTACAGATACAGAGAAATCAAAATGTGATCCAGCTATGGAAACTATCGAATCGTCAGAAAATGTGAAGAGCAAAGAATCTAGGCAAGTTGAATCTGAAACTGCACCATCAGATAATTCCGAAGCTGTCTCGGAAGAAAATGCTGAAATTCTTGCTTCAGAGAAAAAATTGGAAAATGAGGAAAATAAAGAATCATCAGATGCAGCTCCTTCAACTGAAAGTAAATCTGAAATAGTCCCCGAGTCCGAAAACAACGAAGGGTCTGATGTAAACATGTCAGAAACTAACTCTGAAACACTACCAGCAGAAAAGAAAGATGATGAAATAGAAGCTGAGACTCAAGAATCAGAAAAAGAAATTAACAAAGCACAAGAAGAAAATGTGAAGGATACTGAAATGGCTGATGGCACTGTGAATACAATTGAGGGTGAACAGAGTCGAACAGAATCTAGTAATAAAGTTGACGATAACGAAGTCAAAACAGATTCAGAAGAAACTTCAAATGTTGAAGAAAATGCAAATGACAACAAGAGAAAGCTAGAAGATGATATTAAAGAGGATATTATTGTCAAGAAACCCAAATTAGATGACGTGAATTCCTGTACTAGACCTCGAGGTGTTCAAAAAGTTTACCATGGAGCAACCTTCTGGCCTTCCAACTTCCGACAAAAATTATGCACTTGTAGTGAATGCTTATCAATGTATAAAGATTTGTCTGTGCTGTTCCTAACTGATCTTGAGGATACAGTAACAGCTTATGAAGCGTTAGGTAAAATAAATGGAAAACCTGCTTCACAGTATGAAAAAGGTCTTCAAGCTTTATCATCGTTAGACAGGGTTCAACAGATAAATGCACTCACAGAGTACAACAAAATGAGGGATAAGCTGTTAGACTTTTTGAAAAGCTTTAAAGACAGAAAAGAAATTGTCAAAGAAGAAGATATTAAAGCATTCTTTGCTAAAATGAAGCCAAAACGCGAGCCGGATGGCGTTTATTTTTGTAGATAAAATGTATTTAAACTTTTTCTAGCATTCCTATTTTTGTATTCAAATCCCAGTATGTTTGTTTTTAGACTGTGTTAATTAGATATTAAGATAATATGAAACTTAGGTTTAAACGTAATTGTCTTTGATAATTTGATTATTACACGTAGTTCTAGAAATAAACCAGCTGACATTTTATGTTTTGTTTTCATATACATAATTTCGAGTCTGTTATCCCTCCATCACATACTAATCCTAGATCTGGCGGTCATTCTCGGGAGTACTCGGGACCTAATATTAACATAGTAGTGTTAGGTTAGTTATAGTAACTACTAACATTTTTGATTGGTCTAAACCTTCCTTCCACTTTTTCATCCTAGTGGTTGCCATCGCTTTTACACCTTTACAACACTAGGGAGTTAACGCGCTGCCAGCCCTTTACACCAAATTAAACAAAACCTTCAAGAACATGACAGAGGGCAGTTCATAACACATCTGCTGCTAAATGAGAGTTATTTAGTTGCGTAACTTTATCCCTGTATTCCCCGAAGGGGTAGACGTAAATGCACGCTTTCACGTTTACATACAATACAACACGATTCGCCGGTTAAGTTTTTGGCCCATCTTACAGGAGGCGAGCATTCGGGCACGTTACCAAACTCCGAGAGTGGCACTGGAAAAAATAGCACTAGAGATGACGGATAACACATGTTTAGTCCATTCCGTCGAACAGTCGGCACTTAAAATCTTGACCCAAAAAAGGCGGCTCCCCTAATGATCTGCATCATTCAATTCTTGAAAAGGCGATACTTTTTGCTGGGCGAACGCACACCCCCAAAAAACACGCTACGCCACTGTCTGTCGCTACGGCTTTTGTCCAGCTGTGGACGTCTTTTGTCTGAAATAACGGTTTTGAAGTCGTATTACATCGATGGACTTAATAACTAGAAAATAAATGCTATTGCTCTCATAGGCGCCACGATAAGACAATAGACCACTCCGCCAAATTCCATACAAACGCTTAATTCGGTTTCTATTACACAGGTTACAATCAGTGACGTGCACGTACAAAATACCAACCGTTGCCCATAAGAGGGGGAAGGGGTCGAGTGATGCGAGCAAATAGGGGCGGGACGTCGAAGTGTCCATTCTGTACGTAGTATTATTACATATTCTCTGACAATACCAAGACTAAACGAGAAGCGAAGGGCCTGGACCACTACGGAATATTTGTAAAAATATAATTTCTGCCAAAAGGCCGCTTGGCAAAAGTCTCCCCAAAAATAGCCACTACCAGAGAGTGGAGACCTGCCTTCGCTTCTGGTTCCGGTGCGAGCCGGTTGCCACTCGAGAACGGCTGAAGAGTTCTCGAGTGGCGACCGCGTCAGTGCTTCGATCACACGCATAGGATGAAGGATAATAAATAAAAAAGTTGTTATGATAAGATTGAAATGTATAATCGAATGAGTGAGCGATGGTTCACGCGTAAAGTATGTCGTAGTGGCCGGGCCGGTACAGCAGGTGGACGAGCGGCTTTGATCCCTCGGGGAAGTCGTGCGCTATCACCTGCAATCAACATTATAAATTATTATTTGTATATAGGGGTTTCCATTAAGAACAGGTCGATTTAATGATTTATATGAGATAGCAATAAGGTTTTAGCTTTATTTGAGAGCCCTATCTATAGTAATGTAATGAAGCTGAAGAGTTTGTTTGTTTGCTTGAACGCGCTAATCTCAGGAACTACTAAACCTATTTGAAAATACTTTCACTGTTAGCATTTATCGAGTCAGGCTTTAGGCTATATAAAATCACGCTAAGATGAATAGGAGGGGGAGGTAACATTGCAACCGCGCGAAAACGGGGCGGGTCGCTAGTGAATGATATTATGTGTGAAATATTGAACGATGTGATGAACTTTAGCGTCTAGCACCAGTAGTGCCAATGCTATTTCTCACCGCGCAATGGCCGCCGCGACTTCGCTGGGTGGCGTGCATTCGGAAGGTCCAGTTTTCGATAACTTTGGCGCCTAAATCAGGCTAACTTTGATCAATTATGTCTTTGAGCTTTGGCCACCAAGATCGTGTGATTTGACTTTATCTTGTAAGGCTTTCTAAAGTCGCACGTCTATGCGAATAAGCCCCAAACTACGACCATCAAATGGGCACCTTAAAATCTAAAGTTTTAGCACATAGCAAAAAAACTGACTATTTTCCATATGACATTACCTGACTACCCTCCCCCCGGTCCATATACTTGACTCTGACACCTACGTTGAGGGCGTTGCTCAAGGCTATAATGTGGATGTGATCAGATTCTTTGTACATTGGCTCCACTTCCTGCAAATAGAAATAAGATCGTAGTTTATTAAAAAAAACGTAACTTCACGCCTGTAATCCCGAAGGGGTAGGCAGAGGTAAATGCATGCATTCAAGCATACATGCAAACAACCACGATTCGCCGGTTACGTTTTTGGCCCATGTAACAGGTGGCGAGCCTGTTGACATCTCCGGATAAAGGACTCTACACCATTATCTCTGATAACACCCAATCGAACCCAGGACCTCAGCGTAGTAGTAGTGGCCTACTACCACTAAGATACCGAGGCAGTTAACGGAAATTAGTTCACGGTGGAAGAGCGAGGCATTCCCAACTCAAGTGTCTTGTAACAACTTACTGGGAATTCTCAGTGTAATGTGATGATTTTCTTAATAAAAGATTCTTTTTTTTTAAATAATTCATAGTGGTTGGTCGGGACGTGATGACCCCGAAGACGGACTAGCGGATGGATTCTCTTCTACCGGATGAGAATTCTTCCACTAGTGCCGCCAGTTAACCGAATAATGGCGGTCAAACCATTCCAATGGAAACTGAAACTCCTTCATTTGCTATAGCCTTGAGACATGACAAAGGTAAATAAATTCGTTTTTAACTTAGGTAAGTACATCATGTTGTATATAAAACAAAAATACACAAGTGGAGATGGATAGGCTAAGAGAGAAAAACAACAAATGGACAACAAATATAACTGAATGGACTCCCAGACTCAAAACCAAAAGAAAAAGAGGTAGACCGAGAAAACGTTGGTCTGACGATATAAAAAAGACAGCGGGTCCATAGGACCTTTGTCTTTGTCTTTGATTGTGGCACAGAACGGCAGATGAGAGATGAGTGGAAAAAGCTGGAAGAGGCTTTTGTGTCACATAGACACGCCGATACTAGATAACTCAGGTATATTGTGTTGAAGGCCTAGGGTATTCAATTCAATTGGCGATAAAGCCCTAGTCACCTATTTCGCGGGCGTATGCACCACGGCATTACCTAATCTATCTGTCGCAATGGTGATTCAAAGCTATCTTGTTCCGGTCATTTAATGTATGGCACAGAGGCCCAACAACTTAGACTTCAGTTTAATGTTTAATATACACAAGATACCTACACTACATTTTTTTTATATCAATGAGTGTAGCTCATGAAAACCTAAGAACACATACCTAATTTACAAAGAAAATTTCAAAAATGTATTTGCATGTAAAAAATGCTCTGAATGTCCCAAAGAAGGTGACAGATTGTATGTAAGTATGTATGTATGTATCTTAACGCCAAGTCCCTCACTGGGTAAAATAAACACCAAATCCTTCATGAGAAAGAAAAGAAGAAACAGATTGTAGTTAATAAATATTTTAAAAACTATATGTGTACTTATGTACGCACGTAAGAAGTTATATTCTTTAGCGTAAGAAGTTATAGTTTTAGCTAACCTGTCTACAAAACTCAGTGACTGTCCGTGGTCCCTCAATGAAGTTCTGGTAGAAGTCGTGCTGTGTCTGCAACTGGCCAGAAGTGATGAGACGCAGGTACACGACGATATAGTCCGAGTAGCCCTGCTTGTTGAACTTGTCATGGAGCTCTGTGCGGACTGACTCAAGGGTGTCGAGTGAACCGTTCGCTTGTTCGCCTACTCGCTGAACCACTTCCATAAACTGGAATTACAGGGATTGAATGAAGAAATAAACTTTAGCAGATTATATAAATTAAATATAGCATTGGTACAACTGAACCGCCGTAAAACAAAACATATGTTAATGGCGGGCTCCCCTCCAAAAAATGAGATTTTTTTGCTCCAACAGCAACAGGTAGACACCAGAAATATTCACCAAATACCGTATTATGAACAATATTAAAGAAAAAATTGAAGTCTTAGTAAAAATTATCTTTAATATCTATGTCTATATCTATACTAATATTATAAAGCTGAAGAGTTTGTTGTTAATTTCAGGAACAATGGGTCCGATTTGAAAAATTCTTTCAGTGTTCGATAGCCCATTTATCGGCATATAGATTAAGTAATGCCCTCGAACTCCAGGACTGGAACTCTACCACCAGCACACTGCGGACACTCCGCCAAAATTAAATACAAACGCTTAATTTGGTCTCTATTACACAGACATCAATCAGTGATATGTATTTACACATGCACCTGTGTGTGTAGCACATAGAAAATACCAACCGTCGCCCATAACAGGGGAGGAGGTTCGAGGCAGGGAAATCAGGTGGGACCTCGAAGTGTCCATTCTATACGTAGTATTAAAACATATTCTCTACCACCAGTAAAACTACTAGTTACTTTTCAATCAACATATACTTTAAGCTCACATATCTTTCCACTACTATCTCCACTTATTTGTGGACACTTAGGCTGGGTTGCACCAAGATATTTATTAAAGTTTGGGGAGGGATGTGAAATGTTACAAACATTTCACATCCCTCTCTAACTTTAACATATTTCTTTAAGAGATGGATGTGAATAGTTACAATAACTTTAACAAATATCTTGGTGCAACCCAGCATTAGTTATGTAAAGCCCCACAACAAACTCACATTGTTTTCAAAACAAACATACATGACTAATAATAAAAGATAACCTCAAAGTGCAACTTACAGTTTCGTAGAAATCCTCCACCGTGAACTGGGGGAAGCCTAACGCGACGAGTATTTCCTTCGAGTTCTTCGCTATCTCATAGAACTTATCGTACTCAGTTTTATCAGTCAATAGATTTTCTAAATACGCATATGAAAACGCACGAAAAAAACAGTTGCCGTCCGGCCGCGTTCTTCTCACGTTTTTATATTTGGACGCTAGATCTTTCACTTTTAAAAGATAAACGGGATCCTCATTATATTCCTTTTCTAACGACGCTAATTCCTCCAAATCGCCAACTAGCGGTATTGTCTCGGATATCTGCAAAATAAACACTGTCGTGTCATTACAACAATGTTTTGACGAAAATATTACAACGAGTATATTTTGTTATGGGTAAAAATATGCAGGTCACCTCTTTTTCTATCTCTCGCTGCTGTTTCATAATCAATTCATCTTGGTTTATTGAATTATCAGCTAAATTGCCGGTGCAACCGCTACTGCTTGATGCATCGTCCGCCATTTTCAAATAAAAAATCACTTGACAATGTTGACAAATGACAGAAGTCGACAAATGACAGTGAAGCAAATTAAAGAACGATGCGTTCAGTTTATCTTAACGTTTTAATTATTGAAAATAAATTCCCCGAATTAGTACTTTAGGAATGTATGCAATGGCATTTATCTCTGCCCACTATTCAGGCCATAGATTTATTATCTACTTTCTGTCCCGGCAAACTTCGTATCGCTCTAGAAAATACAAAAAAAATGTTTAAAAATGTTATGAAAAATAGATGTTGGCCGATTCTCAGACCTGTCCAATATGCTCACAAAATTTCATGAGAATCGGTCCAGCCGTTTCAGAGGAGTACGGTAACTAACATTGTGACATGGAAATTTTATATACATATAAGATAGCGGCCCGCCCCGGCTTCGCGCGGTACAATGTTGCCTACCCTCTCCTATTCGTGTTAGCGTGATGATTTTACATAGATATAGCCTAAAGTCTTCCTCGATATTTTTTATAGTTTAGGCAGCGTACGCAAAATAAATAACTTTTCTGGTTGATTTTTACACCTTGTGTCTGTAAAACCCAAATATCTTACGGAACCCTATTTTTTCCAAAATAAAATATAGCCTATGTTACGCGTGGATAATGTAGCTTTCGAATAGTGACGATATCTTTTATAGTTTAGGCAGCGTACGCAAAATAAGTAACTTTTCCGGTTGATTTTTTACACCTTGTGTCTGAAAAACCCAAAATCTTACGGAACCCTATTTTTTCCAAAATGAAATATAGCCTATGTTACCCGTGGATAATGTAGCTTTCGAATAGTGACGACATCTTTTATAGTTTAGGCAGTGTACGCAAAATAAGTAACTTTTCTGGTTGAATTTTTACACCTTGTGTCTGAAAAACCCAAATATCTTACGGAACCCCATTTTTTTCAAAATAAAATATAGCCTATGTTACCCGTGGATAATGTAGCTTTCGAAAAGTGAAAGAATTTTTAAAATCGATCCAGTAGTTATTGAGCCTATTCAAAACAAACAAACAAAAAATATTACCTCTTCTATTTAGATTCAAGCCATAGTAAATATTAGTAGACAGATATAGGTACTGGCATGAAGTTATATAATTATACTAGCTGACCCGGCCACGCGTTGCTGTGGCTAAAGTTTTTGTTATATTACATTATAGTAAACAATCTAAGAGGAACAGGATAAGAGAACATCAGTCACGGAGTCCACTATGCTTTTTCACACAGATGGTATTTGTAAAAAAAAATTGGTGATCTCCTTATTTGACTTTCTACTACTATAACCCTTTAGTACAATGAAATTATTTACGAACAAAGACGAAAATGTTGATGTTGGTATACAAATTCACTGGATTGAGATTTGAAGGGGAAGTACGTTGAACACAATTAATTAAAATGTTCTTACACTTGATATTAAGCAGAAATCAATAGGTACAAAATAAAAATGTATAGCGTCAACAACACGTGGTAATTATGCTGTTTAAATGTAGCATAAATGACATGTTTGTAGATTTACCATAGCAGCGCCATCTATTGATTACTTACTCAACCCAGTCGAAAGGTATCGACATCTGTTAGAATCATTTGGAGTTAACAGATAATTGTGACTGTCAAATAATAACAGACAAATAATTAGCATTAAATTAAAATTGCGACTAAAATTTGAGATTTAAACTATCCTATCTCTCAAGTTGGATCGAACTGCACATGGTGTGCGAATTTTATTATAATCGGTTAAGTGGTTTAGGCGTCCATTGAGGACAAACATTGTGACACGAGATTTATATATATTATATATTAAGATGATATGTAACGTTTTCATCTCACTGTAATTTAAACTAATCTCATTTCCTCATTTCAGTAGTAGCTTTTGTCCCACTTCGCACGCACACCGCATATTTCGGGAAATCCTATCTAAGTCGTAGGTACCCAAGACACCAACACGTTTTTCAGCTTCGTATGATTTTTTCTATTCAGATGTTTCATCTGCGCATTCCATATTATATTCACTGTTGTCCAATCGTTTCTTCACTGGTGGTAGAGCTCCAGTGACAGAGCTCGCGGGCGTAGGCACCACCGCATTACCTAATATACTTGCCGCTAAATGGTAGTGTTTAGTACTATCGTGTTTTGGTCAGGTGGTAGTGTATTTTCCGGCACAGAGGCATATATCACCTTAGGCCTCAGGAGTGGTAGCGCATCTACATTTGGACCTTGGTCTTTGTGTGGGTGTCTATATGCTGCAGTCATCACTTAACATTCATGTGAACTGCATACTTATTTTCTGATTTTTTTTAATGTAATAGAAGTCATTACTTGAAAAAAAAAATCGTACCAACAGAATCTTCAATAGTGCTAGCGAATTTGCTCCAAGGGCAGAGAATATGTAATAATACTACGTATAGAACGGACACTTCGACGTCCCGCCCGATTCGCTCGCATCACTCAACCCCTGCCCCTCTTATGGGCGACGGTTGGTATTTTGTACGGGCTACGCACACAGGTGCGCGTGTAAGTACACGTCACTGATGGATAGAAACCAAATTAAGCGTTTGTATGGAATTTTGGCGGAGTGTCCGCGGTGTGCCAAGGGCCTGTTCAGTGCTGGATAGTAAAATGTATCAAACCTATACAGCTTAATAACGTTCAATAGGACTCGCATGGTCCACGTCGCGGAGAGCTATCCGCTTGTGGATGGAATTCCTCCGCGCCGCGGACGCGTATTGGTCCAGCCTAATGTAGTTGTTCAGTGGTATTCATTTAGAAAAACTATGTGCTTATTTGCCTCTTTAAAAGAAAAAAATATATTAAAAGTTGTATAAATAAAACGGTGGGGGTAAATCTATGCTTATTTAATTCTACAAGATATCTAATCGGCAAACATGTCTTCAATTTTCTTTTGCACTTCTTTCTCTGTTTCAGAATTAAGTTTATCTGGCAACATTTTGACTGCCTCCATGTCGACATCCGGTGAATCGCCTTCGTCTGTTGTTGTCTGTCCTTTGGCCTGTGAAATAAAAAAAGCATAAATATACAAAATTATTTACACTAAGCCTGGGTTGCACCAAGTTATTTGTTAAAGTTATTGTAACATTTCACATCCTTCTCTAACTTAAAGAAATTTGATAAAGTTAGAGAAGGATGTGAAATGTTACAACAACTTTAACAAATATTTTGGTGCAACCCAGGCTTAGTGTGGAGCGTCAGATATCCGAGACATGTGAAAGCAATCTGATTTTACACCTGTGTATACTTGTTGGACGCGTCTGATAGTTTGTTTTCACCTTATCGAGTTGCGTCTCGAGCTGCATGATGGCGCGCTCGAGGCGGTAGTTGTCGGACACGAGTTGCGCCCGTCGCGAGTGTGACACTGACCTTATCGAGTTGCGTCTCGAGCTGCATGATGGCGCGCTCGAGGCGGTAGTTGTCGGACACGAGTTGCGCCCGTCGCGAGTGTGACACTGACCTTATCGAGTTGCGTCTCGAGCTGCATGATGGCGCGCTCGAGGCGGTAGTTGTCGGACACGAGTTGCGCCCGTCGCGAGTGTGACACTGACCTTATCGAGCTGCGTCTCGAGCTGCATGATGGCGCGCTCGAGGCGGTAGTTGTCGGACACGAGTTACGCCCGTCGCGAGTGTGACACTGACCTTATCGAGCTGCGTCTCGAGCTGCATGATGGCGCGCTCGAGGCGGTAGTTGTCGGACACGAGTTGCGCCCGTCGCGAGTGTGACACTGACCTTATCGAGCTGCGTCTCGAGCTGCATGATGGCGCGCTCGAGGCGGTAGTTGTCGGACACGAGTTGCGCCCGTCGCGAGTGTGACACTGACCTTATCGAGCTGCGTCTCGAGCTGCATGATGGCGCGCTCGAGGCGGTAGTTGTCGGACACGAGTTGCGCCCGTCGCGAGTGTGACACTGACCTTATCGAGCTGCGTCTCGAGCTGCATGATGGCGCGCTCGAGGCGGTAGTTGTCGGACACGAGTTGCGCCCGTCGCGAGTGTGACACTGACCTTATCGAGCTGCGTCTCGAGCTGCATGATGGCGCGCTCGAGGCGGTAGTTGTCGGACACGAGTTGCGCCCGTCGCGAGTGTGACACTGACCTTATCGAGCTGCGTCTCGAGCTGCATGATGGCGCGCTCGAGGCGGTAGTTGTCGGACACGAGTTGCGCCCGTCGCGAGTGTGACACTGACCTTATCGAGCTGCGTCTCGAGCTGCATGATGGCGCGCTCGAGGCGGTAGTTGTCGGACACGAGTTGCGCCCGTCGCGAGTGTGACACTGACCTTATCGAGCTGCGTCTCGAGCTGCATGATGGCGCGCTCGAGGCGGTAGTTGTCGGACACGAGTTGCGCCCGTCGCGAGTGTGACACTGACCTTATCGAGCTGCGTCTCGAGCTGCATGATGGCGCGCTCGAGGCGGTAGTTGTCGGACACGAGTTGCGCCCGTCGCGAGTGTGACACTGACCTTATCGAGCTGCGTCTCGAGCTGCATGATGGCGCGCTCGAGGCGGTAGTTGTCGGACACGAGTTGCGCCCGTCGCGAGTGTGACACTGACCTTATCGAGCTGCGTCTCGAGCTGCATGATGGCGCGCTCGAGGCGGTAGTTGTCGGACACGAGTTGCGCCCGTCGCGAGTGTGACACTGACCTTATCGAGCTGCGTCTCGAGCTGCATGATGGCGCGCTCGAGGCGGTAGTTGTCGGACACGAGTTGCGCCCGTCGCGAGTGTGACACTGACCTTATCGAGCTGCGTCTCGAGCTGCATGATGGCGCGCTCGAGGCGGTAGTTGTCGGACACGAGTTGCGCCCGTCGCGAGTGTGACACTGACCTTATCGAGCTGCGTCTCGAGCTGCATGATGGCGCGCTCGAGGCGGTAGTTGTCGGACACGAGTTGCGCCCGTCGCGAGTGTGACACTGACCTTATCGAGCTGCGTCTCGAGCTGCATGATGGCGCGCTCGAGGCGGTAGTTGTCGGACACGAGTTGCGCCCGTCGCGAGTGTGACACTGACCTTATCGAGCTGCGTCTCGAGCTGCATGATGGCGCGCTCGAGGCGGTAGTTGTCGGACACGAGTTGCGCCCGTCGCGAGTGTGACACTGACCTTATCGAGCTGCGTCTCGAGCTGCATGATGGCGCGCTCGAGGCGGTAGTTGTCGGACACGAGTTGCGCCCGTCGCGAGTGTGACACTGACCTTATCGAGCTGCGTCTCGAGCTGCATGATGGCGCGCTCGAGGCGGTAGTTGTCGGACACGAGTTGCGCCCGTCGCGAGTGTGACACTGACCTTATCGAGCTGCGTCTCGAGCTGCATGATGGCGCGCTCGAGGCGGTAGTTGTCGGACACGAGTTGCGCCCGTCGCGAGTGTGACACTGACCTTATCGAGCTGCGTCTCGAGCTGCATGATGGCGCGCTCGAGGCGGTAGTTGTCGGACACGAGTTGCGCCCGTCGCGAGTGTGACACTGACCTTATCGAGCTGCGTCTCGAGCTGCATGATGGCGCGCTCGAGGCGGTAGTTGTCGGACACGAGTTGCGCCCGTCGCGAGTGTGACACTGACCTTATCGAGCTGCGTCTCGAGCTGCATGATGGCGCGCTCGAGGCGGTAGTTGTCGGACACGAGTTGCGCCCGTCGCGAGTGTGACACTGACCTTATCGAGCTGCGTCTCGAGCTGCATGATGGCGCGCTCGAGGCGGTAGTTGTCGGACACGAGTTGCGCCCGTCGCGAGTGTGACACTGACCTTATCGAGCTGCGTCTCGAGCTGCATGATGGCGCGCTCGAGGCGGTAGTTGTCGGACACGAGTTGCGCCCGTCGCGAGTGTGACACTGACCTTATCGAGCTGCGTCTCGAGCTGCATGATGGCGCGCTCGAGGCGGTAGTTGTCGGACACGAGTTGCGCCCGTCGCGAGTGTGACACTGACCTTATCGAGCTGCGTCTCGAGCTGCATGATGGCGCGCTCGAGGCGGTAGTTGTCGGACACGAGTTGCGCCCGTCGCGAGTGTGACACTGACCTTATCGAGCTGCGTCTCGAGCTGCATGATGGCGCGCTCGAGGCGGTAGTTGTCGGACACGAGTTGCGCCCGTCGCGAGTGTGACACTGACCTTATCGAGCTGCGTCTCGAGCTGCATGATGGCGCGCTCGAGGCGGTAGTTGTCGGACACGAGTTGCGCCCGTCGCGAGTGTGACACTGACCTTATCGAGCTGCGTCTCGAGCTGCATGATGGCGCGCTCGAGGCGGTAGTTGTCGGACACGAGTTGCGCCCGTCGCGAGTGTGACACTGACCTTATCGAGCTGCGTCTCGAGCTGCATGATGGCGCGCTCGAGGCGGTAGTTGTCGGACACGAGTTGCGCCCGTCGCGAGTGTGACACTGACCTTATCGAGCTGCGTCTCGAGCTGCATGATGGCGCGCTCGAGGCGGTAGTTGTCGGACACGAGTTGCGCCCGTCGCGAGTGTGACACTGACCTTATCGAGCTGCGTCTCGAGCTGCATGATGGCGCGCTCGAGGCGGTAGTTGTCGGACACGAGTTGCGCCCGTCGCGAGTGTGACACTGACCTTATCGAGCTGCGTCTCGAGCTGCATGATGGCGCGCTCGAGGCGGTAGTTGTCGGACACGAGTTGCGCCCGTCGCGAGTGTGACACTGACCTTATCGAGCTGCGTCTCGAGCTGCATGATGGCGCGCTCGAGGCGGTAGTTGTCGGACACGAGTTGCGCCCGTCGCGAGTGTGACACTGACCTTATCGAGCTGCGTCTCGAGCTGCATGATGGCGCGCTCGAGGCGGTAGTTGTCGGACACGAGTTGCGCCCGTCGCGAGTGTGACACTGACCTTATCGAGCTGCGTCTCGAGCTGCATGATGGCGCGCTCGAGGCGGTAATTGTCGGACACGAGTTGCGCCCGTCGCGAGTGTGACACTGACCTTATCGAGCTGCGTCTCGAGCTGCATGATGGCGCGCTCGAGGCGGTAGTTGTCGGACACGAGTTGCGCCCGTCGCGAGTGTGACACTGACCTTATCGAGCTGCGTCTCGAGCTGCATGATGGCGCGCTCGAGGCGGTAGTTGTCGGACACGAGTTGCGCCCGTCGCGAGTGTGACACTGACCTTATCGAGCTGCGTCTCGAGCTGCATGATGGCGCGCTCGAGGCGGTAGTTGTCGGACACGAGTTGCGCCCACCGCCTCCTCAGCGCGCGCAGCCTCGCCCCGCTCGCGGTTTGCGACCGCTTTCGCTCCCAGTTTACTGATGCTATCTGTTTTCTGTAAAATGACAACAAATAAAGTAAAAAATTAATAAATACGTAACACAGTATTAAAGTCTTATCTGTGAACAACATCTCGATTTTCTACTGTTGTATGGTGGACGAGCCATTTGGTTCAGCGGCGTGTGACATAATGTATATTTGTATGGCCTACAGATATTTGTTTCAGGTCTGAGTGTTTGTGTGTGTGATGTGTGTGTACAACGGCTCCCACGACCACAGGTGTACGTGGGCTTAGTGTGGGGCTGTGGGAAGCATATTTTAGAGTAAATAGACAATAACCCAGACAAGTGACAGACAAAATAATGATTCAGTAGTGGTCCCTAGATATTTTTCATCTCCAAAATCTCACCGTAACTGAGCATGCACATTCTGCGACCTGGTGACCAAGGCCAGCAGGACTGCGAGGTAGGAGCGCCAGGCCTCCGCGCCGTACTGCAACTGCAGCTCCAGGTTGAGGACTCGCGTGGCCTGGTGAGACAGCTGCGCGTGCGAGTTGTCCACCGCCTCCCCCCACGCGGCGGGCTCGCCCAGCCGCCCCGCCGGCGGCGGTGGCAGCTCGTATCTGTTTGGCGACAACAGGTTTTACTGTTTAGTTCCAGTGTAGAAAGTCAAGGACGTAGGCACCACAGCATTACCTAATCTATCTGCGAAATTGCAGTGTTCAGCACTATCAAATATGTATTTTAACTTTGGTTTTTTGTGTAGATGTAGACTGCAGTCATCACTGAACATCCATATGAACTACATCCTTGTTTGCTACTTTAGTTACATTAAAAAATGTACATTATTTTAATCCATGCCTATTGCAATATTTTTATGTTTTGCAATATACATGTGAGTGGATTTAGAAATTAAAGAAAAATGAAAAGTGATATTTTACTTTGAGCAGAGATAGAACCTCAGGATAAGCAACTGGACTGGTCACTATCAGTGACATTGATGAGGATATAAGGATATGACGATATGATCATATAAGCTACAAGAGCCTATAATATACACGAGAATTCTATGCTAAGGGCCATGAATAGTAATGTAATTCAATTATGAGTTAATGCTACTTAGGGAAAGTTGGTTGTTGCCAATCCTTCAAAAAAAATAAAGAAAGAACCTCACCTTTTCATAGATAATGGTTCCATGGGCAGTCGCTGTTGCACTCGCTCCATCTCTCTCTGTAGAGATGCAGTCTCGAAGGCGGTGCTGGGTTCAGGGCCGGCATTCTCCAGGTAGTTCTTTGTTGGTCTGTACCGCCGGCACTCCTCTTCCACCATAGCCAGCGCCTGAGCCATTAATATAGAATTTTTTTTTCATGTTGGTACAATATAGGTAAGTCTTTACTACACTGAAAATATTCCCGAATTCGTTTTAATATCACAAAACAGATTTAAAATTCACATTGATTGTAAGTTAATACTGCAGCCTACTGATAATTACAAAAACAGAAGTCTAAACAAAGATGCATTTTTCACTACTTGGAGAGTGAAAATTAATCTTTTCTATGCCAGGGATTTTAGGGCCAAACTTTACGTTAAAAAAAACTATAGTGCCGAACACTACCATTTATCACATTAGGCAATACAACTGGTGCCTATACGCTACTCTGGAACTCAATCATAATTGTGAGTAAAACCGGGTAGGCACATTAAGCACTTTTGTGCATTATTTTCACTGCCATTACAAAAAAAGAATAATATCCATAGCAGACAAGCTAAGCGTGGATAGGAAAAAGCATAAACAGACAAGCTAAGCGTGGATAGGAAAAAGCATAAATTCATATTGGGCAAAACTATTCACATAACAAAATATTTTTTAAAAATGCACACTGAACAAGACTTACCGCCTCCCTAACACCCGGGTCATCGTATCCTTGGTCGATGTACGGGAGAGCGTCCACGATAACCTCCCCGGACATCGCCATAGAAGTATGCCCTCGCGATCAATTGCAACAAATAAAGCAAATAATTGGTGTTCACTATGTGGCAATAGCACATCGATGCTTTACTTGAAATCGTAATATCCAAGCAACAGAACAGAAACGAAATTTTGCAAATTTTATTTGTTTTGACAGATTGATTGACAATATTGTCAAACAAACGTGATTTACGGCTATAGATCTCATCTTTTCAAGCCTTTCTTCTTTTCATATTTCAATTCTTAGCTTAATATTATGAAAGATGGAGGTGATGAGATGATTTCATATGATGTAGTCTTAGTGCTGTTGGATGTCTGCGAGGGATCTAGTCTTGTCGGACGCATGCTTTCGGCCACGGGCGCGGCTGATGTTCGTTGGTATGTTTTGCCCTTTACACAAGCGTCACTGCGTCACAAGAAATGAACGACGACTAAATGACAGTTTCCGTTTCTGAACTGAAGACTGAAATGAAATGTGACTTGACTGACATGACTGACATCTGACAATTCTGACATGAAATTAACTGAACTCTCCTGTTTTTGTTTATTTATTTATTCTCGCTCATTTACCGTAATATTATTTTATTGGATATTTCTAAGTTCTGCGGGTTAATATTAGTTATTTAATTTTAACAAGATTACACACCCAATAAAATCATGCAAGAAACGGCTAAAACAGAAATAGACAACTTGGATCTTTCCCAGGTAATAATTACTATCTGAAACATTAATTTCGAATATTATAACGATTTAGATTATTTTAAATATTGTTTGTTAATATCTATCAGATCGCAGCGTTACAGCAGAAACGCACACTGGCTTTTGTGAATCATTTCGTCATAACTACAGTGCAGTTCTTGAACAACTTCTCGAGGACCTGTGAGCAGAAACTAATGCACTTTGAGCGCAAATTGGAGAAAGTTAACGCGACCATGATCCTCTTGGAAGCTAGGGTGAGATAATAGTAAAAAGTTTTTCAACCACATAATTTATACTAACAAATTTTTTTATGCCATGCTATGAAAGTTTTTAAAGTAAAAATTCTAAAATCCCGATTACATTGTTGATAAATTAATACTGTAGTTAAATCTAGATTTAGATCTCTTTAGGCATCTACATGAACATTGCACATATTAATAATGCCCTTACATTCTTGGAATCGAATCAGTAGTTCTGAACACTACCATTTGGCAATAGATAATAAATATAATAATGAATTAGTGATTGAACTATACCACCTTAATTATATTTTGATTTGTTTTGTGACCAGTTCAATTACCCACTGAAATCAAGCAATTATAGTAATCAATTAATTCCTGCTGATGTACCATGACTAAATTTATCTTTTACAGCTGTCTTCTATACCCGAAGTGAACACTGCACAAACACTAGCTAATGTAGACAAAAGACAATCAGAAACACAACCCGAAGAAAAGGTAGATACACCATCACAAGACCCTGATCAAAGTAGTACAATAGACACATCTATCAATAAAGAGGCATCTGCAACTGAAGATACTGTAAAAGTCCAAGTGAAGCCTGAGTACGAGAGATTTGTTAAGATGGTACAAGTCGGAGTGCCTCTGCAAGCTGTTAAACTAAAATTGTCACTTGAGGGCTTGGACCCTGATGAATTAGATAAGATGTTAGCTAAATAATAAAATATTAGATTTAATTATTGTTTTTTTTTTTATTTCTAGCCCAAGTCTTCACAGAAAATAATCCTAAGTAATTAAGGCTGATAGTAATACCAACACCAATTAGATGTTGCTTTTACTGGTGGTAGAGGTCCACTTACAGAGCATGTGGGTGTAGGCTCCACCCCATTACCTAATATACTTGCCGTTAAATAGTAGTGTTTAGCACTATTATGTTCCTATCAAGTGGTAATGTACAGACCTGTAATTCCTGGCACAGAGGCATAAACTTAGGCCTAACAACTAAGGCAGTGGAAAGTAGAAAGTAGTGCATCTGCATTTTGACCTTTGTTTTTGTGTGGGTGTCTGGTGTACTCCAGAGATCTCAATGTAAGTTTCAGATGACTTAGGTACAGAAACATTGAATAGGTAGCTAATTAGTGGTAGTGATGAAGCTAAAGGCTCCGTAATAGCATCACTACATTATTTCCTTGTTACCATAGATTTATTATCTACTATGCTTGTTACTAAATGGTGGTGTTCAATGTCCCTCTCAGCTGTTGAACTACATGTATACTACTATGGACCCATAATTTCCCAGACAGGCATAACAGCAATATGTTTTATATATTTCATAATTTAGTCCCATGACACTAAGAAAACTTTTCTAAATGTTGTAAAAAATAAAATGATGGCTTCTTGATATTTCTATTCATAAGTTTGATCACTTCATTCATTGATTGTCATTATTTTGTTGCCTGAATGAAACATTTTATCAAAATAGAAATAGATGCTCCACACTGGTATCTAATTAAAGGCTAAGATACTAACAAGAGAGTTATCCAATTTGAATGTAAATAAAAACACACACAGAAGTTTTATGCTTATTTATTAACCAGCCTAGAACTGGATCATCTGTCCCTTCCTCTTCTTGTCTCCACCCAGCTCAAAGTGTTTGCAGCGCTTCAGTGCCACTTGTGACCTGACCTTGCAGTCTGCACACTCCAGACGAAGCACAATTTTCTTTGTGGTTTTAGCCTGTAAATTGTATTAATGTTTATTATAATCAAATATTTAAATAATTTCATAGTTCAGCATATGAGAAAATAAGAATAGTGTCAAAATCACCTATCTAGGAAATATGTTCTAGGGGGATACTTGTCTGTCAAATAAATATTATTGCACTCATATGCCAATAGCAGTACTACATATCCTTCATTATGTCAATTATTTTTAGTAACTGCCTCGATAGCCTAGTGGTACTACACTGAGGTCCTGGGTTCGATTCCCGGGTAGGGGGTTATCAGAGATAATGATGCAGTCCTTTATTTCTGGTGTAATTGGGCTTTTACCATTTTCTGGAAATTTCCCAGTACCTCGAAGTTTGGTAATGTGCCCAGAGATGTCGACAGGCTCATCACCCATCACATGGGCCAAAAACATAACCAGCGAATCTTGGGTGTCTGCATGTAGGTATGCTTGAATGCATGCATTTACCTCTGCCTACCGCTTCGGGGATTACAGGTGTGAAGTTACGTTTATTCATTAGTAAAATTTCTGGGATAGGGACCAGACTGGTAATGGCCCACCCAATCCCATCTCCTTCCTGTACCCATGAGAATATATGATTAAAATTTGTAACAATATAATAATTCAAATGAATCATTCCCAATATCAATAAGTTCCAACTGATTTAGAACAGAAACATTAATTAATAAACACTGTACTTGCAAGTAAATAAGCAAATATTATATCCCAAAAGGAAGGGAATAAGGGAAGTTGCGAGCAATAACTAGTTTTGAAGTGAGTATTAAATCGTAAGGATTTAGTTACTGGTCTTTTGAAACGTAAATGTTTACCTATGAATATTCGACATAGAGGTTATCTTTATCGTACCTTCTTTTTGAAGATGGGCTTCGACTGACCACCATAACCCTGTTGTTTACGGTCGTAACGCCTTCTGCCTTGCGCAGCGTGCCTTTCCTTAGACTTTTTGTATTGAGACACCTTGTGTACCTTGTGGCACTTGCATTTTTTGCAGTAGGTTCTGCGCTGTTTTGGTACGTTAACCTGAAACGTATAAAGGCCGCACGTGAAATATCACCACAGTTGCCTAGACAATTTCACCTACTATTAATTGCGCGGAAAATAACACAGTTTTGTTGTATATTTTCAGTGATTTCGAGAGATAAATATTGCTAAAACAAACCATTTTGGCGTTCTTCGATCAGCCAAACGTCAAAGTGAAAGAACTAAAGAAAAGTTTTGACAGCAGATTTTTTGACATTTATTGATATGACAGCAGTGTTTTTTTTATTGCTTTACGGGAACGGATTCAAGTCTTTAACAGGCAATCTTTAGTAGTTTTTATATTCTTAATTTCAAATGAATAACTAAGGAATGCACGCCACTTAACAAAATGTGCCAGAGTACCGACAGATATCCAAAATGTTGTTTTATTAATGATGGAAGCATTTTATAATCTTTATAAACAATGTTCCCACTTTGAGGCACTTCCCGGGAACAGCCCATCCTCATGAATAACCATATGGAAGATGATGATGATTCGATGATTTCATGTGGATTATGATAAGATGAGTCTAGTAAGGTGATGGTTACATATTAAGGTAGTTCACACAAAGGGACCGCGCGTCGCCGCGAATTGGGTGAAGGTGAGTAAACTAGTCCGCGCGGTCGGGCGAAGTGGTGTGAATGGTATCAACCAAGAAGCTTGTAGGTAAAAATGGAGACCACACAAGCCATATCTATTTGAAGCAAACCTAAATATAGCTATCTCTCTCTCTGGGGGCAGGCCGTCTCTTTCTAAGTAGGGTGACCATAAAGTTACAATTTTCCTGGGACATGACTGTGATTTTTATTTAAGATGACAAAATGTTTTAATTTTTCTTTTCGTTTGGCAAAGAGACAGCTATAAACTATAACGCTATTGATTAAGTAATATTATAATTACATACAAGTGCTAATTTCATAAATGTCTAACATAGTGAATGAATATATTTATGGAGGATGACGATCGCGATGATGAGATGGTTCCATATGGAAGTTGATGGGATTTCCAGTGAACTAATGGGGAGTAGGACCTTCTTATGAAGTCTCGGAGGAGCACGAAAAAACACTTTACATTGCATTAAATCACTTGCCTACACCCGTGCACGCTATCGATTGCTTTATGATAAAAATCCCACAATTTTGACACATAGAACATAACTACTCATAAATATTTTTTTTATGTAACGTAGGTGACAAACACGCAGCAGTTTAGTGACGACTGTAGCCTAAAGACACCTTCACAAAAACCAGTGGTAAATGTGCAGATGCGTTGCCACTCCTAAGGCTTAAGATGATCTGCCTCTGTGGTAGTTAAGGATTTCGAAGATCTCAGTTGATACGAACATCCCCATTATAACAGTCTGTTAAAACCTTCTTCTTTCTGGTAAGATGGCATTACTAGGGCCAGGTTCCAATAACTTACCAACATCCGTACTATTCCGTACGTATATTTAGGAACGGTTGACTGTGAGAGTTAATGTATGGATGAAATGTCAAATTATAACGGATAGTAAGCTATTTAAGCCTATATATAGCGTAGGTAACGTTAGTAATTTATTGAAACCGAGCATAGGAAAAGAATGAAAATCTTGTCGATAATGAAGCATTTATCAATGAATCCCAAACTTTAAGACGAAATGTCTTGTGGTACACAAGACATTGAATGAAGTAAAAATTATGAATTTGAGAGTGTTTAACAAAGTTTATTATTTATAGATATATAGGATATGTCGGAGACGGTCACTAGTACGGACCGATAACTGACAAAGCATGAGTTCCGGTAAAGGGCGCCACCGTCGCCATGTAGCAGTTAACTTCGTGCTACAACAGAGCCCAGCCATTGGAGGGAGGTCGGATCAAGGCTCACTTACCATTTGATCGTTCTCGTGATAAGTTCTCCTCCAAGCTAGGAACTGTTTCTGTCGTTTCGGTCTGATATTGTGTTGTGGTTGTGTACAGTGACATGTCAGTGTAACTAATTGTGTAATTCGTTGTTTCGTTGCTCGACTTTATACGCCCACTATGTCGGACGATTAAACTAATAATACGTCCGTGACGATATATATATATATATGGAATTGTGGTAAATCGATTTTTTTTAATATAATGGAAGTGGCTGACAAGCTTGCAGTTCACATTGATGTTAAGTGATGACTGCAGCCTATAGACACCCACACAAAGACCAAGGTCGAAGTGTAGATGCGTCGACCTCTGAGGCCTAAGGTGTTATGCCTCTGGTCCTGGCAATTACGGAGCCGTACATAAAACTTGAAATCTATTAATAAAAATATTAATCTTATCTATATCTTATCTTATCTCATATATGGGTGTGGCGATGATTCTATTTTCTAGTTGATTATTTTTGCAGAAATCCATAGCGAAATCAGTTCCACAGACAGCTACGAGTCCATGATTTTAAATTAAGCTTAAGGAAAATAGGGATAAAATGAACTTACAGCCATTATAATCAATTTATTAACAAAGTTTATAGTGGTTTACAATGTAAGTTTAAATTTTAATGTATACATTAAAATATAACACAATCAATAAAAAAAAATTTTTTTCTGTAAATGTCTTGCATTATTGAATTATTAATACATAGGTACTACTTAAAGTTATTGTTCTAAATCTAAATCTAAATCTGGATGAAATCATAGATTTATTATCTACTTAAATCTATGGATGAAATACAACTTGTAACTTCACGCTCGGGTTAGCCTCTCAAGCAACGAGAAAGTTACATACCCTTAGAAACTTTATACCTACCCGGGCATAGCTTATTTAGTTTGATTGAAAATAATATATGTTAGTTCGTATTTTCAAAAAAAGTCGATTCTATAAGACATTCTCAATTAATAAAATTTTATTGTCACACTACTTCAACACTACTGATAACGATATGATAGAAACAAACCTATTTTAAATTGCATAAATCAATGTAAGACTTTTAGAAATTACTAAAGTTTACATTCATTAATTTGTTTTAAACACTGACTTATAATTTTAGCAAGACTGGTTTTGACATTACTGATAAGCAGATTCAATGTTGCCGTGCTATGTATTTCCGTACAGTCCGTAGAAGTCGGTGTATAATTTCAACTGATACACTAACTCAAAATAGTCAATGTGAGATATATTATTAATAATTTTTAAAAAAATTGTATCATCGCCACACCCTTATAGTATCTACACATGGTATGATACAATGGAATATTTCAAATTTAATGTTTAATTATTTCAAGTTTAATGTACGGCTCCGTAATTTCCGGCACAGAGGCATAACACCATAGGCCTCAGGGGTGGTAACGCATCTGCACTTCGACCTTGGTCTTTGTGTGGATGTCTATAGGCCGCAATCATCACTTAACATCAATGTGAACTGCATGCTTGTTTGTCACTTCCATCACATAAAAAATGCGATTTACCACAATTCTTTGTTAAACACTTAAATTCAGAATTTTTACTTCATTCAAATGTTAATGAAATTTCGTCTTAAAATTTGGGATTCATTGATAAATGCTTCATTATTGACAAGATTTTCAATATTTTCCTATGCTCGGTTTCAATAAATTACCAACGTAGGTAGGCTTACATAGCTTACTATCCGTTATCATTTGACATTTCATCCATACATTAACTCTCACAATCAACCGTTCCTACGTACGGAATAGTACGGATGTTGGTAAGTTATTGGAACCCGGCCCTTGTAATGCCATCTTACCAGAAAGAAGAAGGTTTTAACAGACTGTTATAATGGGGATGTTCGTATCAACTGAGATCTTCGAAATCCTTAACTACCACAGAGGCAGATCATCTTAAACCTTAGGAGTGGCAACGCATCTGCACATTTACCACTGGTTTTTGTGAAGGTGTCTTTAGGCTACAGTCGTCACTAAACATCCATGCTGCGTGTTCGTCACCTTCGTTACATAAAAAAATATATATGTGTAGTTATGTTTTATGTGTCAAAATTGTGGGATTTTTATCATAGAGCAATCGATAGCGTGCACGGGTGTTGGGAAGTTGTTTGATGCAATGTAAAGTGTTTTTTCGTGCTCCTCCGAGACTTCATAAGAAGGTCCTACTCCCCATTAGTTCACTGGAAATCCCATCAACTTCCATATGGAACCATCTCATCATCGCGATCGTCATCCTCCATAAATATATTCATTCACTATGTTAGACATTTATGAAATTAGCACTTGTATGTAATTATAATATTACTTAATCAATAGCGTTATAGTTTATAGCTGTCTCTTTGCCAAACGAAAAGAAAAATAAAACATTTTATCATATTAAAAAAAAACACAGTCATGTCCCAGGAAAATTGTAACTTTCACCCTACTTAGAAAGAGATGGCCTGCCCCCGGAGAGAGAGATAGCTATATTTAGGTTTGCTTCAAATAGGTATGGCTTGTGTGGTCTCCATTTTTACCTTCAAGCTTCTTGGGTGTTTCTTTCACAAAGTTTCGTAGGAGATATAAATAAAAAGATAGCAATACCACAGATCACACTAAAAAGAGAGGTCGGCCCCCCAAGAGGAGGATAGAGATATGTAGGTATTTGACTCAAACTTTTGATTGGAGTTTGGACTCCATTTTTACCTTCAAGCTTCTTGGTATCAACGTATTTCATAGAGAGGCCAAGCGACATTCACCACCTACAGCGGCGGCGTGCGGTTCAGTGTATGAAACGCGAAAAACACGACTGCACACAAGTCTCGCGCTCCCGCCAAAACTCCTACACCTACAGCTTAATAATAATAATAAATAATAATAATGGCAACCCTCAGCACAATACAGCTTAATACTCTAATAATAATGCCTACAGCAGTGTTCCCAAAACCACAACCAACTTCTAAAATAAAGGAGACGTTCCAAAATGTACAGAGCTTAGGCCTGCACCTTGTACGATATAATGAGAAAAGAAACATAAAATACTAAATCATTTTCAGCTACGCATGAAATTCAAATCTTAATATATATAAATCTCGTGTCACAATGTTTGTCCTCAATGGACTCCTAAACCACTTAGCCGATTATAATAAAATTCGCACACCATGTGCAGTTCGATCCAACTTGAGAGATAGGATAGTTTAAATCTCAATTCATAGTCGTAATATTATGTATGTATGTATGTATGTATCTTCACGCCAGGTCCCTAACGGGGTAGGCAGATGATATTATGTAAGTACCTAAATTGCAACCGTGCGAAGCCGGTACGGGCCGCTAGTCATTTATTATATCTGTACTATTTATTTTCCGCAATAACACATGCGAGTGAACTTAAATAAAAAATTGACTTCGGGCAGGAATCGAACGTGCTAAAGCCTGCGAAGTAGTAAAAGTGACTGAACTGGTTATCCTGAGATAGCAGGTTCGATTCCTGAAGTCTTTTTCTTTCCATTTTTTTCCTTGAATACGAAAATACCGTTTTACTCGACATTGGCAATAATCGTAACAGCGATGCCATTAAATAAAAAAGTTTGAGTTTTGGTTTTTTATTTCGCGCCAAAAGTTGATAGTTGTCTTTTTAGTTTTTTTTTGCTTCCTATATGCCTTTTGTTTTGTCTGATTGATTAATTATTGGGAATTTCGATTTAAAGCAAGTGCTAACATATTAAGAATTCACAGAACATTGAACAAGACTAAAACAGGCACATATAAGCAGAATGAAGTTCGCTATCCCAGAAATATCTTGGCACAACAGAGACCCTGTGCTGAGTGTAGATTTTCAACCCAAAAGTGAATCAAATGGTCCTCTACGTCTTGCTACTGGTGGAACAGATTCCCATGTCTTGGTAAGTGTATGATACCTCTCAAACGAGAAATATTTAAGTGCAGTAATTATATCGATTCTTAGTGTTTTGTTTCAAATAAATGCTCACATTTTTTTCAATATCCTACGTAGATATGGTACCTTTCTACAACAGAATCAGGTTCTGTGAACCTAGAAGTGGCGGCAGACTTAACAAAACACCAGAAAGCCGTGAATGTGGTTCGATGGTCCCCAAACGGTCAGTTCTTAGCGTCAGGAGATGATGAATCAATCATATTTATTTGGAAACAGAAGAACGAGGAACCTCCGCCACCTCTCGAAGGCGAAGAACAGTATAAAGAGACATGGGTTATTCACAAGGTTAGAATTCTTTACAATTCAATAAATATAACTTTACAATAATATTGAAAATAATATCAATTTGTGATCTTGAACATCTTTTGTGAATTAGATTATGGTATTATTTTCAGATATTAAGTTACATGCACAAATATTTTAAAATAATTTTACTACTATCTTAGTAAAGTAATTTGTAAAATAAAATAATCTGTTTAGTAAATCAAATTATCCAAAAGCCATTAATGCTGGCAATATGAATATGTATGATGTTTGTAGGCAAAGAAGTCACATCAATTAAATATTTAACCTGTCATGGAATGTGAAACCACCCGCTCTATGGAACAATTGAAAATCTATTGTCATATTTTTCTTGTGCCTTGACGGTTTAACAATGTACTATCCTGTTTCATTGCAATAGATTAATTCTTTATCTTACACACGTCAATCATAAGGTCATTAATGTAATCAAGTTATTACAAATCTTATAACATAATTATGTATAGTATTAACCTAATACAATACCACTCTTTTACCATGATAATTTAATATTTCTAGACTCTTCGAGGTCACATGGAAGACATTCTAGACATCAGTTGGAGTCTCAACTCCGCACACCTGGCATCTGGATCCGTGGACAACAAGCTCCTGGTTTGGGATGTGAACCGAGGCCGCTACAGCTCTATCCTGACCGATCATAAAGGATTTGTGCAAGGAGTCTCGTGGGATCCGCGGGGACAGCTCATTGCCACTGCCAGTACTGATAGGTAAATCGAACATAGTTGCCTGAAGATTTATGATTATAACTTTGCAACAGTTATAATGTTTGTACTTCAAGGCTCAATTTCAGGTTTCAATGCAATCTTTCAAAGCAGGCCCAATAATATATTACTTATTGTAAACTGAAGATCTTATCTACTCTATTTCTAGCAAATAGGTACATTAATTCATTTGTTAATTCTGTTGAAAGCCAAGCCCTCTTCATTCTGAGTAAAGAAATCTCTTGCTCGAAAGTCTTTGTTTCAAGTAGGGCTTTAAAAAAACACTTCTTGTGAATAACCCACAGTAAAATTATAGCAATTTGGTAACGCTCGCATGCTCGGCTCAGACGGAACGTGATACTTTTTCGTGCGCGTGGCCGATGTTCATCGATTAAGACTTTATCCCGTGATATATATTTTTTAATGTTTCAGAGTATTCCGGACGTTCGACGTGCAAAGCAAGAAGGTGGTGTCGCGCAGCAGCCGCGCGGTGCTGCCGCTGCCCCCCCCCCACCCGCTGCGGGGCGCGCGCCTCCGCCTCTACCACGACGACACGCTGCAGACCTACTACCGCCGCCTGCACTTCAGCCCCGACGGACTGCTTATTGCAGGTCAGCCTTCGATGTTACTGCTCTTATCAAGACTGAGGGGGGAACGGAAGGCCTCCGGTTCTGGGAGCCTCCACAGGTCGCGACTGAGTTTTAATTTTTAGAGCCCACGGGGGCAAATATTGTTTTTTTGCTCGCGCTCGCTCTTCTCGATGAGTATTTTAAATCTCTTAAAGCGAAAAAAGGAGTAACTGCCACGCGGAGACAGAGGCTACACACTTTTTTTTTTGCTCGCGCGTTTTTTTTTTTTTTTTTTCCCTTAATGGCAACCGCCAGGAGGCATACCTGCCAGCATCACGTCTGAATTCAAGAAAATATACAGCGATACGAAAAAAAATGAACAGCGTTACAAATTTAACTGTATCTGAAAATAACACAAATGTTAGACTATTTTAACACACAGTTAGTTTGAGTGAATATATATAACATATACAATATTTACATTTATCACCAAGAACGACCACATTTACAACTTAATCCTATTTTTATGTACAAAATATACAATTGATTTTAGAATTTTGGGATTGGAATTGGACAGGAATAGTAGGGTGGGGATATTGATAGGAAAAGGAACAAGTTTCTGTAGAGTTTTAATTAATTGGGAACGATCGTGTGAGGGGCAGGAAAAAAAGATGTGGTTGACGTCCCCATCGTCCAGACCACATTCGCAGATGGATGAGTCCCTGATCCTGAGCTTGTGTAAGAATATTGGAGAACAACAGTGACCAAATCGGAGGCGGCACACCACTGAGGTTACATGTTTGGGGAACTTGAATTTAAAAAACCACGGCTTGATGGGGATCTCTGGTTGAATAGACCCATAATAAAACCCTTTACTACCCGTAGGCGGTGGCCAATGGTGAGACCAAGCTTCTCGAACAAATTTTTTGGGTTGATGAACTAAATCATGAGGAAAGATTTTATAGGGGAAAATATCCCCTGAAGTCACGGCGTCTCTGGCGACTTCATCTGCTCGTTCATTCCCCGACACACCAGAGTGTCCCGGGATCCAAATCAGGGTAACAGATAGTCCGCGCTCTTCAGATGTTTTGAGTGCATACTTGATTTGTAAGGTGATAGGATTATGGGATTTCGAGGAAAAGGGATCTGAGATAATAGACTGGAGGGCACTCAAGGAATCTGAGAAAATTAGTGTTTGCGGCAGCTTGAACAACAGTACATATTTCACTGCTTCTAGTACAGCTAAACATTCACCTGAAAAAACAGTCGTTTCTGGAGGAGATTTAATTTTTTGGACTATATCGAACTCAGTGTGGTAAACGCCAATACCGACACAACCATTTTCGGAAGGTTTAGATGCATCCGTGAAAATAGAATGCCAACCCTGCCAGTCCCTATTCATTATAGAATTAAAAAGTTCATTCGCGACAGGATCATTCTTATGAATACCAAAGTTCAAAATTACGCGAGGTTGTGATATTATTATTTCGTAAGAATAGTTAAATAAAGGCAATTTACGTGACTGATAAACTGTAGCGCCTAAATCCTGAAATTTACGATAGCTGTTGATTAAACGAAGGGGGGTTTTGGATGCCCAGAAGGATGAAGAATCGACTAAATGTGATAATTGCTCCAAGCTACGAAATAATGGATGAGATGAACAAATAGAGATTTTAAATAAAAATTTGTCAGCAAGGAATTGACGTCTGCAGTTGAGTGGCGGATCAACGCACTCTACTTGTAAGGCGTTGATGGGACTGGACTTCATAGCCCCAGTTATAATACGTAGTGCCTTGGACTGTATCAGGTCGAGTTTCCTGAGCCCGGCCTTATTGGCCGGGTCCAACAAAAACGATCCATAATCCAATACACTCCTTATAATTGAATTATAAAGAAGCTTTAAGGAATAAGGATGTGCTCCCCACCACACACCAGATAAACAGCGAAGAATATTTAGATTTCTTTGACACTTGGCAGCAATGTAGTCGCAATGAAAACTTCCCTTTAATTTTGTGTCCAGAACGAGGCCAAGGAATTTAATATGGTCCTTTACAGGAATAGGACAGTTATTAATTGAAATATCAACAGCAGGGATGATTCGCTTTCTAGTAAAAACTACCACAGTGCTTTTGGAAGCGGACAACTCGAGTCCATTAGCACTGAGCCATTCACTCATAGATTGCAGTGAGTGGGATATTAATTGAGAAGCCTTGGTAATACATGGATCAGAAACGAAAAGTAGCACATCATCAGCATATTGAAGAATTTTACAAGGGGAAGATATGGATGACTCTAAGTCGTATGTATATATATTGTACAGAAGGGGACTTAGGACAGAGCCTTGTGGTAGACCTTTGTAAATAACACGGGAGCTTTGGATGTTGGGATTATCACATCTCAAGTATACAGTACGTTGACATAATAAGTTGATTATAAAATTTGTCCACTTCATCGGCATTCTCAGCTTCAGAAGTTTTTCTCTGAGGATGGGAAGTTGGATGTTATCGTAGGCGGAAGAAACGTCAAGGAAAGCGCCTACGACACTATCATTAAGGGAAAAAGAGAGCGTTTTTGTTTGCTCCTTGATTTAAGTTACATGACAAGAATAGGGCGTCACAATATTGTTACTAGGATGTCAATGGTTGTAATTCCGGCATTGGGCAAAAGCATAGGGCATGCCGCTCCCGGCCTCTGATGACCTTAATCCGCCACTGGCTCTTACACGACACGTTGCAGACTAACTACAGCCGCCTGCACTTTACTTTCGATTAACTGCTTATTGCAGGTGATTAATTAATGTCTTATTAATGTAAATTATTGGAAAATTGGTGCAGTAATTTTTTTATAATTGCTAGTCATCATGTTTTTTATATCCTTAATGTTAGGCATCATTTAAACAGAAACGGCGTAAGGTAAAGGTGCGGTACAGGCAGCAAGCACGCCGCTTTAGTGTAATCTACGAATTTCACCTTCGTACAATTTGTATGAAAACGTTTTGAAGCGATACACGCCTGCGCGGTTTCTGTTTAAATGATACCTTAGCCTTTTTTTTTTTGTTTTTATGGCATCGCTATTACGCATATTGCCAGTGTCAAGTAAAACGATATTCCGTATTTATTTAAGCAGCGTAAAAGGTAGTATATATAATATATTATATGTAAGTATTAAGTATATAAGTTATCAAGTATAATATGTCAGTCAAGTGAGTTACAATCAAGTTATTCGAGTAAAGCGATGGCTGCTTTACCAGAACATTTACAATGAAGTTTTGGAGGCAACCTGAAAGGTCGTGTTTTCGCACTGTTATTCTATTTCACTATACACGGGCACTGTAATAAACCTATATCAAACAAAATGCCATCAACTTTATTCAATATAACTTAAAAATACACCAAGAAAATGAAATAAAATAAGAGCACCATACGCCTCTTTCAAGGTTCCCGCCAAAACTCCTACCTTAGCCTTATAAAGGAATTTCTTGAAATAAAACTTGTCGCTCACGACAACGTAAAAATATGAAATTAATTTGTTGCTTGCAGTTCCCGCAGGTCGAATAGAACCCGAGCAGGGCAAATTGGATGTGAAGCCTATGAATGCTGTTTACATATACACCAGATATTCGCTCAAAGTGTAAGTTGATCTTTCTCAGTTAATGTATAAAGTATTTTTTTTTTTGAGTGTACTCGTTAAACACTGCTATTAAATATTATTTCTCTACCACACTCACTGCTGCTTTACTTGATATTATCTGCTTTGGAATCGTGATAGTATGCCGCTAATGGTGGGCACGAAGTGTTGTTATCGCATTACACGCACGGCGGACAAATATTTTCTATGACGACGGTGAGTCGCCACCATAGAGCAACACCGGAGGGGAGTAGCCATATGCAGGCTTTCCCTCTGTCAAAATACAAGCCCAAATGGGCCTATGCCTGTCGCCTAGATGTTTAAATGTGTGCGTGAAATTGTTTCTGTATTTTGTTAAAGTCAAGGTGTGAGTTTCGTAGTAATAGACGATTTTTGTAGTGTGCGTGTGTGTCGCACGCATTTCCCCCCGCAAAAAAAGACAGGACTGTTTTGCATCGGTAATAAACGCTATGGCTACTTCCCTCCGGTCCGCCGCGACCGGTGGCCCGTGTTGCTCTGATCACCGTGGTGTATCCCTCAGGCCGGCCTGCATCCTGCCGTGCGCGGAGCCCGCGCTCGTGGTGCGCTGGTCGGGGCGCCGCTACCGGCCGCGGGCCTCCGCCCCCGGCGCCTCCGCCCCCGCCATCCCCTGCCCGGCCCGCATGGTGCTGGCGGTGGCCACCAAACGCTCGCTCATGCTGTACGACACGCAGCAGAAGACGCCCATCGCTATCATCTCCAATATACATTACACTAGGTCAGTGTGGATTTAAGTTTTATTGTATGTTCGGATTCTGATTGTTTCAATGAAAACGCATTCACTCGAGTCTCCTCCGCGCGGCTCGGGCGGTACGTGACACATTTTCGTGCGTCCGGCCGACGTCCATAGATTTATAAGACGTTATCACTTCAAAAAATATATTATCCTGAGGACCCAAAGAAAAATTCCTGGTTCTCATTTGAAATATTGGTTAGCTCACCAAAATAAAAATGTTCTTTCCCACCGACAATAGTGGGCATGTGGACTTTGAAACTCTCTCATTTGAAACTTTTTACTCCGACAAGGTAAGAATATTTCGAACATCGGAAAAATTTCTTTAGGTTTCCATATTTTCGCGTACAGTACCTAACAAGAAATAATGTACATCGACCTCCGGAAGAGACGTCGTCTTAGTTCGGATTTGTAGAGCGTTATCTCTTTCGCACCTTACCTATTTGACGTTTATCGACCATTTTAATCAAGTTTTGACCATTACCGGACTACGGATGCTTACGTAGGCAGTGTGCAGCAGAGATAACGCTCTATAAAGCCGAAACTAGCCGATTGTCACTTTTATAGGCTCGATGTGCATTATTTTTTGATGATCTTACCGGGTTCTCGAAAATATGACTAGGTACAGAGTGTTACGGTGCGTAATGTACGTTCGAAAAAAATAAAATATAATGATTGATTACAGGCTGACGGACCTGACGTGGTCCCCGGACGGCCGCACGCTGGTGGCGGCCAGCACGGACGGGTTCTGCTCCATCGTCACGTTCGGCCCGCACGAGCTCGGGGACCCGCTGCCCCACGACGGGCCCACTCACCCCACTCACCCCACTCACCCCACGTCGGGTAATCAATATATGGATTTCTCAAAATCTTTTACTTACTGAAGTACTGACAGACGACAATTCTGGCAGTAGAAAACTGAAAGTTCCTCATTCAGAATAGACGGAAATGTACTATTGAGGAAATAGCGGCTTCACAAAATATGTTGCCCACGACCACACACCTTATTCGTTGGTAATAAAAGCTGTATTCATGCCAGAGTTCTCAGTCCCATAATAGTTATCTTTTGGCCTCAGGAATCACCGACGCGTCTGCATTTTGTTCTCTTATTGTGTAGATATAATAAAACAATGAGAACAGGAATTCGCACGCGATGTCAAACGAAAATTGGTTTCAACTTTACATTTTCCATATTTGAAAAACAAATCATATATGCTAATAATATGTATTTAATTCCAGAACCGATGGAAGTATCGGAAGAACCTCCAGCCAACGAAGCCAAGGAAACTGAAGATCCAAAGCCGACCTCGAAAATAGATGCCTTCATGAAGTTCAAAACACCATCTGAGAAATCCCCCAAAAAGCAAACAGGCACCAAAACAAACGAGGCTCAACAAAAAACTCCAGTGAAAATAGACGTCTTAGTTGAGACAGCCATGCCGTCGTGGTCCGACAATTCGAGCAGCGAAATCATCAAACCTAAAAGCACAGAATCTATGGAAGTCGATAAAAACGACGAAATAACGATAATAGAGGATAGCGAAGACATCAAATTGGTTTACGATGAAACTGAGAACAAATCGCAAAGTCCCAAAGAAGTCAATAAATCTGAGAACAAGACTGATTCTAATGAAAAGAAAGATTCAAAGCAGTCACCGGAAAGTGCAAAGGCAAAAACAGAGGCACCTAAAAAGTCTCCAGAAAGAAAAAGGGTGGCCCTCACTACAGTTAGTACTCCTAGTTCTGCTAAAAAAGAAGGTCATAATTTCTTCAAACAGGCGAAAGTAACAGATATGAAGGAGCAGGTCTCCGTTAAGACGGTACCCAGCCCTAAAGCACCACGCAGAGTGAATTTCGTGACGTTATCGAGCCCTAAGAATAAGAAAAAATGTTGATATTATTATGTTGTATTATTAAGTTAGTTTTATTTTAATATCAAAATTTATAATCCCAATTTATATTGTAGTATCATTAGTCCGTTTACGCAATCTCATAGAATTGATATTCTAGTTGGATAGAGTTCACACCTAACATTTGTTAGAATCTAGACTTTAAAAACATCAGTTATATACATGTACTAACTTGTAAGTTTCGTACGTGATAGGCGGAGACCTCATTGTGCCTAGCAGTAACGGATTTACAAATTTGCCGCCAGTAGACTATTCAATTTTTGCCGCCCGTATATTTTGATATAGTAGTAGTTTACAATCATATCAATTATATTCTCTATCAATAAAATTCCAACTTTATGTTTTAGGCTTCGTCATTCTCGTTACATCAACTTTTTTCTATGGTTAGAATCATTGAAAACTATGGTCTGAATCTTGATAATTTTAACAGGCATTTTATAAATAGAAATAAAAAATTATGAATTAAATCTGCCGCCCCTTAAAATTTGCCGCCCTTGCCCTCCAGCCTACTCAGCCTGCTGGTAAATCCGCCACTGGTGCCTAGGTAGTAGGTAAAGGTATGATTCCATTAAAATAGTGTGCTGCATTGTGTGCAGTTTTCACTTACCATCAATGTACAATGCTCATTAAGAGATATTGCACATCGAGCCTATGAAAGTGACAATCGGCTATTTTCGACTTCCTAGAGCGTTATTTCTGCTGCACACTACGACCTACGTAAGCACTGATAGTCCGGTATTGGTCAAAACTTGATCAAAATGGTCGACAAACGTCGTTAGATGCGAAGAGATGATATCGCTCTGTAGACCCGAAATAAGCCGAAGTCTTTTCCTAAGGGCGATGAGCAATATTTCTTGTTTGATACTGTACTGTTATATCCATTCTAATACGAGTTTAAAAAAAGACACAAATAAAACTAATTGAATAGAAACACCAGTACTTATAGTAAACATTTTAATAAATATTTACAATTGTTTAATGCAGCTTTATCACATTTCAAATAAAAGTGAGTATAATATAACAAAATATATTCCATCAGTAGAAAGTGTCGTACCTACCTAAGCCGCATCACTTTACATAATTATGATATACTGTAACATGCTACTTATCTACTCTAATATCAAAACAACATTGTGGTGTGGGTTAAGAGCAATTGACACAATCCGTAAACAATCATTGATACAACCAAATAAAACTCAACTCTGTAGTTTCATTACAGAATCACCGTCACAAAGCAATATAAATCAGATCAAAGTATAAAAATTACAAGCGTTTCAGCTTACGATACTAGTAAAATCATTTTATTACTTTATTGTTTAAACAATATTCACTAACTAGTTTTGAGCTGGTAACCCATTAGCACTCATCGAGTGGCGGTATGTTGTTCGAGAGGAAAAAAGATTATTATGAAAAAAATAAATTGAACTTGGTCATTTAAAGTCATTGAATTTTCTTAAATTATAGTGGTTAGAGTAAAACTAAAAAATAAATAGAGCTCAATGCCGAATTATTAGTTCTGGTAGGCCACGTCGGAGCCTAATACCTAGATTAGAAAGAACCACAGACAGATCAATCGGATCATTATCAATAAATAACCACTCATACACAATGTTTTAATTCAAACGCAATAGACTCGCGCTCGATGAACTGAATGCGATCCAAACAGTATGTCTATATTTTTTTTAATTATGTAAAAACGTTACATCACTCCTGTAATCCCCGAAGGGGTAGGCAGAGGTAAATGCATGCATTCAAGCATACATGCAAACACCCACGATTCGCCGGTTACGTTTTAACCCATGTAAACAGATGGCGAGCCTGTTGACATATCCGGGCACAATACCAAACTTCGAGGTATTAAGAAATTTCCAGAAAATGGTAATTCCCAATAGGACCAGCGATAAAGGACCTAACACCATTATCTCTGATAACCCTCCACCCGGGAATCGAACCCAGGACCTCAGCGTAGTTTAATTATGTACTTTATCTAAATAACCATTGCATACTGGAGTAGCAAATTATCTTCATTTACATCAGAGTTTCGTACCCCGAGGGATAAGGGGCAGAGCGGAGGGAGTGCGGAATTAGAAAACTTTCTCGAAAGAAAAATTATTATAATTAAATTCACATTACTTGACGCCACGGCGTTCGTTACTGTTCAACAACACGACATTTAAAGAGACAGTATTTTGGATAACTTACAATAAAAATGTGGTAATAATAATGTGCGTTTTAATTATTATTTTTTTCAATTGAATAAGATAGGATTAGGGGAGGATGGACGTTGGGTAGGGTTGAGGGGTTAGTTAATCTTGATCTTAACTAAATGTACATCCATCCAATAATTGTTTTGATATGAAATATAAAGTTTTCTGATTTATTGAACATCTACTCTAATTTCTAGAGTCAAATAAATGCAACATACTCTTTGCTAATTTAGCAATAATATTTTTGATTGTAATATTTTTTGGCAAGTCAATGTGTGACATCGAAAGTTTCTCAAATAATTACATAAAGTAAAATTATTTTGCATAATCGTTTTTATAATCACATTTGTACACTTTATTGAGTTAAATTTCGACGAGCTGCAGCGTGTTAGAGCTCAAATACCTGCTTCATATATCGTTCAACCATACACACCTATAATTAATGTCACATTCTCTTAACCTCATTTATCCAGTGACTAGTCGCGCAAATATTTTGAAAAAATATTATACCCTTAATAAATCCGAGATACATAAGTATTTCATTCTGCTATATTATTAAAAATTCATTGATTTATTTTTATATTAATGCTGTTCGTTCGAGTAGAGGTAATGTTCCATCATTCTTTCCCGGCACAAATCTTTTCTCGAGATCGGTGAAGATGGAATAAATGTTTGAGTCAATAGATGGTCACGTGTAAGGCGAAACGAAGCATACGTCAGTATTGCTACACGCAACGGGCGGGTTCTATCGGTACAGTTTCGCGAAGTCACGCAGTAGTCTTGTCGCGTCTTTGCATCTTTCTGTTCTGTAATCAAAAGAATAATAAAAATATAAGTTGCGTTGTGAGTGTTACGTTTTTTTAAATGTTATCAGTTCAGTAAGTGAATAATGTGTATATAGCTGTAATTTATAGAATTGTACGCAAGAGGTGCGATCGCCTATCGGCACTATTATATCTGTCAATTAGTACTTCCTTTCAATTGGGCCGGAGGGGGGCTCCCCTCCCCCGGGCACGTACCTGAGCGCGTGCTGGTGGAAGGCGAGTAGCTGGGCGGGGGTAGACGCGGGGGAAGCGCGCGGCAGGTGCCCCCCTCCCCCCTGCCCCGGGCACGTACCTGAGCGCGTGCTGGTGGAAGGCGAGCAGCTGGGCGGGGTGGGCGCGGGGGGGTGCGCGGCAGGTGCCCCCCTCCCCCCTGCCCCGGGCACGTACCTGAGCGCGTGCTGGTGGAAGGCGAGCAGCTGGGCGGGGTGGGCGCGGGGGGGTGCGCGGCAGGTGCCCCCCTCCCCCCTGCCCCGGGCACGTACCTGAGCGCGTGCTGGTGGTAGGCGAGCAGCTGGGCGGGCGTGGGCGCGGGGGGGGGCGCGCGGCAGGTGCCCCCCTGCCCCGGGCACGTACCTGAGCGCGTGCTGGTGGAAGGCGAGCAGCTGGGCGGGGTGGGCGCGGGGGGGTGCGCGGCAGGTGCCCCCCTCCCCCCTGCCCCGGGCACGTAACTGAGCGCGTGCTGGTGGAAGGCGAGCAGCTGGGCGGGGGTGGGCGCGGCAGGTGCCCCCCTCCCCCCTGCCCCGGGCACGTACCTGAGCGCGTGCTGGTGGAAGGCGAGCAGCTGGGCGGGGTGGGCGCGGGGGGGTGCGCGGCAGGTGCCCCCCTCCCCCCTGCCCCGGGCACGTACCTGAGCGCGTGCTGGTGGAAGGCGAGCAGCTGGGCGGGGTGGGCGCGGGGGGGTGCGCGGCAGGTGCCCCCCTCCCCCCTGCCCCGGGCACGTAACTGAGCGCGTGCTGGTGGAAGGCGAGCAGCTGGGCGGGGGTGGGCGCGGCAGGTGCCCCCCTCCCCCCTGCCCCGAGCACGTACCTGAGCGCGTGCTGGTGGAAGGCGAGCAGCTGGGCGGGGTGGGCGCGGGGGGGTGCGCGGCAGGTGCCCCCCTCCCCCCTGCCCCGGGCACGTACCTGAGCGCGTGCTGGTGGAAGGCGAGCAGCTGGGCGGGGTGGGCGCGGGGGGGTGCGCGGCAGGTGCCCCCCTCCCCCCTGCCCCGGGCACGTACCTGAGCGCGTGCTGGTGGAAGGCGAGCAGCTGGGCGGGGTGGGCGCGGGGGGGTGCGCGGCAGGTGCCCCCCTCCCCCCTGCCCCGGGCACGTAACTGAGCGCGTGCTGGTGGAAGGCGAGCAGCTGAGCGGGGGTGGGCGCGGCAGGTGCCCCCCTCCCCCCTGCCCCGGGCACGTACCTGAGCGCGTGCTGGTGGAAGGCGAGCAGCTGGGCGGGGTGGGCGCGGGGGGGTGCGCGGCAGGTGCCCCCCTCCCCCCTGCCCCGGGCACGTAACTGAGCGCGTGCTGGTGGAAGGCGAGCAGCTGAGCGGGGGTGGGCGCGGCAGGTGCCCCCCTCCCCCCTGCCCCGGGCACGTACCTGAGCGCGTGCTGGTGGAAGGCGAGCAGCTGGGCGGGGTGGGCGCGGGGGGGTGCGCGGCAGGTGCCCCCCTCCCCCCTGCCCCGGGCACGTAACTGAGCGCGTGCTGGTGGAAGGCGAGCAGCTGAGCGGGGGTGGGCGCGGCAGGTGCCCCCCTCCCCCCTGCCCCGGGCACGTACCTGAGCGCGTGCTGGTGGAAGGCGAGCAGCTGGGCGGGGGTAGGCGCGGGGGGGGCGCGCGGCAGACGCTGCAGGGCGTCACCGACCCACTGCACGTTGCCGGCCCGCTGCCACCGCATCAGCTCCACGAGCACCTCCGCCACCTGCCCACATTGCAATTCTCGCTCAATTTTAGCCCCTGGTCGGTCGATGTTCCTCTATGTGAACGAGGCGACTGGGTCCCGAATGCATCGCCAAATATAAAGTATAGATTTTACGAGCTAATATTGCTCATACAGCATTTTAATGTTACTCGTAGTTTCCTAATTAACGGTCAAATACTTTGAGTATTTGACGTCACTTAAATGAATTTGTCTCTACAAAACACGAGCAAACGACAGAGATAGCTTATATTTGAGGGTAGCTTAAAATTGAGTGACGTTTGAGTATTTGGCCATAAGTCAGTCGTAATTTGATAACATAACGTTCGCGAGTCATTGTATTTCACAACATAAAAATGCGACTCAATAAATATTCTACTATAAAATTTTAACGTTAGTTTAACTTGGTTTACTTGGTGTGAACTCCTAACTACTTAATCTACAACCGAGGGTACTGTGTCTACGGCAAAAACCCCAACATAAGCTTTTTTGGTCCTTCGAGCTGGATGATTTATCCGTCCACGATATTAGATAAACATCGATTAATACGTAACGAACAACACTGAACCGTCGATTCATACCATATTATACCATACCCATTCACCGGTGAGAACTCAAAATGTCGGCGCTAGAGATCATAGGCACCACCGCGTCACCCGATATCTATCCGCTGCCAAATGATAGCGTTAAGCGGTATCGTATTCCCGTTAAACGCTGAGATGTGAGCCAGTAATTTCTATGACAGAGGCAAAACACCTCGGAGGTGGTGACGCATCTGACTTTTGTGTCGTATATTGGCCGCAATAAATATATAAGAAGACATCGGATTTCAAAACAGATTGCGTATCCATTTTCTACTATAATAGTATTAAAATATTCATAAAGATTGTGACATAAGATAATGTGACAACATGAGTAGCGTACCTCTGAGAGCATGTAGGAGTGTAGATGCAACACGGAGGCCTCGAGCAGCGCGTATGTTATCGCCTCCCCGTGCTTCACGAGCGCCTCATTTGCTAACACTGAAACGAAATCGATATCCGTGAAAAATGTGACGCGTAAGGCCTCCCCCACATTAGGCGTGCGAGAAGCGCGAGCGTTTGGCTGCCTTGCGTCGCTCACACGCCTAATTTGGTGGTAGGCTTAAGTTGGGGTGTTACTATATATAACGAAGTTAGAAGGAAAATTACCACAGCGAAACGGACTTCATAAGTTTACGAGTAAAAATCAAAGGCAAAGAAGGGCAATCCTACATCGTGCGTGACTCGATTTGCGATTCACGCACGATGTAGGATTGCCCTTCATGATGATTTTCTCGATTTGATCTAAAGCATTTCAACGAGTTTCTATCCCGTGCTCACTTTTGATCTGTTCTCCGTCGGGGCGGGACGAGGCGGAGGAGTTGGCGAGCTTGACGAAGTCGAAGAGGAACTTCATGACGGAGGAGTTGGCCTCGCGGTGGTTGAGGCTGGCGGCGGGCGCGGCGCACTGCAGCACCGCGTTGGCCGCCTCGCCCTCGCCCGCCGTCAGGAACTGCAGCGGGATGCGTTGGAGATACCTGCCGGGAACACACGTTCACACTCGGACCTGACGTTGGCCGCGGGCGTTGTAGGCGAATCTCTAAGTCCACTCCACGAACGACGTGCATTCCAATGCACGTCGTTCTTTTTACGAATTCCCGCTACGTTTTCGTGAAAGTCCACTTCGTCCACCAATATTTTGTGGGCGAAGTGGGTGCGATCAGTGACGTCATCTATGACGTCGAACGATCGCTTGCGACGACCACGTGCCATATGGAACGGTACAAGAGGCATTGTAGCCGTTTAGTGGAAGGCGCCCATTGTATCCTTGATCGCTTTGTTGAAATTAATACTACTTTAGCATCGTTATCATGTGAAAGTCGATGAAACGAGACAGACACAAAACTTCATAAAGTTTAATGTGGGCGAAAATGAGATAAGAAGCACTACATGGTGTCTCTTATGAAATTTTTTGAAACTTTTACTTCTATCATGTGAGAATTGCATACATTTTGGAAAATAAAGGATAGGCCGTCACCATGTTTGGTGAAAGAAAATTACTGGAGCCATCTCATTATATTTCATATGGAACCGTCCAATCATCGTCATCCTCCATATGGATATTCATTAACGTAAGCAATGAAGAACATAAAAATTACTGAAAATTGGCTGTAAAGGACTAAAATCCAAGGCCGTAAAACAGATTATTAAAAAAAAATAAACCGCCCAAAATAATCTTACTACTAAATTATCTTTTCTCGACTCGACTCAAAATTTAATTTTTGCTTTTTACTTCGTTTATTTTCGGCGGTTTCATTTTATTAAAAAAAAAATACATTTTTTATAATCCGTTTTACGGCCGTGGATTCGAGTCCTTCACGGCCGATCTTCGGTAATTTTCGTTCGATGCGTAGATTCGAGGCGGGATCGCTACCTGATGCAGAGGCGATAGAGGTCGTCGACGGTGTCGGGGTTGTCCCGCAGGCCGTCGGGGCGCGACAGCAGCGCGAGGGCGGGCGGCAGCAGCGCGTGCAGCAGGTGCTGCAGGGCCGGCCGCGCGCCCGCCGCCTCCGCCAGCGCGTCCGCCAGCACCGCCGCCAGGTACAGCAGGCACGAGTGCGCCGCGCCCGCGCTGGCGTACAGCGGGGGCAGCGCGCGCGCCAGCGCCGGCAGCAGCGGCGCCGCGCCCCCGCCGCACGCGCGCACGCCGAACCGCACGCAGCGGCACGCGCGCTCCATCACGCGCCCGTCGCGCTTGTACCTGCGGGTCGCGCCGGGTTTTCGGTCCGCTAATATTATGAAGAAGAAGGAGCGGAGGCGGAAAGCTCCCTCGGCAGATAGACGCCGTCCCGGAGTGACACACGAACGGCGATCCACGTGGCCCAAAATAGAGAAGCGTGGAGAGCACCGACCCGGGAGGCTAATTTTAGGTGGTCACGATTCTTAATCGTGAGGATACGACAAAGAAAAAAAATATTATAAAGAGGTAAAGGAAATGTTGCAAGCTCGGGTCTTTTTTTTTTTTTTTTCTCTCTCTTTTCTTCTCTTTGGCTCTGGTTGTACCTCAAAAAATGGGCAAATTAAAGAAGAATCCAAGAAAAATACAATTAATTTATTCAAAAATATATTTTACAGTTATTCGATCATCAATACAGCCTAAGCTTTGGATAGTACCTATGTAGATAAAACAAAACTAAGATAAGATACAGATGTATCTTACTAGTGCATCACATATTAACAAAAAAACGATGTATCAAATCGATCAATTTAAAGAAGTTTCGATAAATTTCTTTAAATTGGAAATCGATTAGTAGAATTTATCAAAATAACATTGCCCCCCATATTCGCCATGTTGCTTTTGAGTTGCAATTCTAACTGCAAATAATGTATTTGTAAACAAAGCTAAATAAGTCAAAATATGCAGTAAAAAACGTTTTTATATTGATTTTGCCTGTTAATGATATTGTGTACAATACATGGCCGGAGGTCCATACATTTTTGCAACATCTCCTTTGGGATCGTCTGTTTGTTTGTAGAGGCTAATCTTCGAAAATACTAAACCGATCATAATAATCTTTCACGATCGGGAAGCTACACTGTTCGGGAGTGCTATAGTAAGTAATGTAGGTAACGGTGCACCCGTACGACGCCGGCGCAAGTCGCTAGTCCGTAATACACTAACCGACTCACAGACGATATCAGGTAACGCGGTGGTGCCTACACTCGCGAGCTCCACCAGCGTAACATCTGTGCCGACACATATACCCAGGTAGACAACAACGAGCAATGTGACATACTTGTTCATGACCTGCTCGACGATGGGCCAGACGTGTGTCAGGGCGGGCAGGCAGGGGTGCTGCGCGGGCGGGCCCACGGGCGGCACGTCCACGTCGCGGAACAGGGCCGCCAGCCGGTCCAGCCACATGGCGGGGTCCTCCCGAGACCCCTTCTTCACCGCGCCCCCCCCGCCCGCGCCCTGCGCCAGCGCGTACAGCCCGCTCGCGTGCCACGCCACCGCTTCCTGCATCGCCGTTGCCAGCTGTTGGAATAAAACCTTCGTTGAATAACTGAGAAAATCTGTACGAATTAGAGAAGCTGTACAAAATTCGATTTCCATTCGAGGTTAAGTCGTAACGACACGTACCTAAATATTTCTAGTATTTTTGTTAAACGAATTACTTATTGAAAGACTCTCTCGGTTGTCGGTTTTTATACGCAATCCTTGTGAAAACCGGTTGAATCGACAACCATAAGTCCGTCCACGGCCGGACAAAACTCTCCCTCAGAGCGACGGCGATGACGCGCATGAGGGCGGCGGCGGTGGGCAGCGGCAGGCCCAGGTCGTCGGGCAGGCGGGACAGAGTAGCTGTACCTGGGCGGGCGGCAGGCGGGACAGGGCGGCGGCGATGGCCCGCATGAGGGCGGCGGCGATGGGCAGCGGCAGGCCCAGGTCGTCGGGCAGGCGGGACAGAGCAACTGTACCTGGGCGGGCGGCAGGCGGGACAGGGCGGCGGCGATGGCCCGCATGAGGGCGGCGGCGGTGGGCAGCGGCAGGCCCAGGTCGTCGGGCAGGCGGGACAGAGCAGCTGTACCTGGGCGGGCGGCAGGCGGGACAGGGCGGCGGCGATGGCCCGCATGAGGGCGGCGGCGATGGGCAGCGGCAGGCCCAGGTCGTCGGGCAGGCGGGACAGAGCAACTGTACCTGGGCGGGCGGCAGGCGGGACAGGGCGGCGGCGATGGCCCGCATGAGGGCGGCGGCGGTGGGCAGCGGCAGGCCCAGGTCGTCGGGCAGGCGGGACAGAGCAGCTGTACCTGGGCGGGCGGCAGGCGGGACAGGGCGGCGGCGATGGCCCGCATGAGGGCGGCGGCGATGGGCAGCGGCAGGCCCAGGTCGTCGGGCAGGCGGGACAGAGCAACTGTACCTGGGCGGGCGGCAGGCGGGACAGGGCGGCGGCGATGGCCCGCATGAGGGCGGCGGCGGTGGGCAGCGGCAGGCCCAGGTCGTCGGGCAGGCGGGACAGAGCAGCTGTACCTGGGCGGGCGGCAGGCGGGACAGGGCGGCGGCGATGGCCCGCATGAGGGCGGCGGCGATGGGCAGCGGCAGGCCCAGGTCGTCGGGCAGGCGGGACAGAGCAACTGTACCTGGGCGGGCGGCAGGCGGGACAGGGCGGCGGCGATGGCCCGCATGAGGGCGGCGGCGGTGGGCAGCGGCAGGCCCAGGTCGTCGGGCAGGCGGGACAGAGCAACTGTACCTGGGCGGGCGGCAGGCGGGACAGGGCGGCGGCGATGGCCCGCATGAGGGCGGCGGCGGTGGGCAGCGGCAGGCCCAGGTCGTCGGGCAGGCGGGTGGCGCGCAGCAGCAGGCCGGCGTGCGCGCTCACTTGCTTGCGGCACACCGAGCAGATGTTCTGCAGACACATCGATAAGGTGATCGGTATCGTCGAAAACATAAGATTATAATACTGTACAGGACGAGTACAAAGAAAGGCTCTTTGTGCAATAGAAACGTTGGCATGATACTCTTACTAACCTGAAGAGCAGTAGCGGCGACGTGAGCCAAGTCCGGCTCGTGAAGCGCCGTGATGAGCATCTGTAGACACGGCTCCAGGCACTCCGAGTGCTGCTCGATCCACTCGCACAGCTCCCCGAGCAGCTGGATGCAAGTCTTGCGCACCGGCATGTGCGTGCTCTCCGGCATCGACAGTATCGCTTCCACTACCTTTGGCACATACTCGTATTCCTCTCTGTGAAATTATTGAAGTTGAAAAAAAATGCTCACAAGTATGGCAGGTACATTATTTGATCTTGAATATTGTGACATAAATTACAAATACCACAGTTATTTATGCATATTAGAAAAACATTGACAATATGTTATTCTTTCACAATTTTATTATACTCACGGTAAAATATTTTTAGCCACTGCCTGCATTACAAACAAGGCAGCCTCCGTCTGCTCCCAGGATATGTCAGCTTGCAGTGCATTAAACATTTGTCTGAATACTGAACTAGAGCCAATTATGAATACTACATCTTTGATCACTTCCATTGCTTTCATACGGAAATCCTGAAATATAATTGTTAGGGGTTTTTTTATTGACTAAGTCTAACAAATATCTGTCTTACAAAGTCTTATAAATAACTTTTAGAACATTGGCTGTGTATCTTGAACATTATTTAATGAGTTTTATGTACATGTATAAAATCTATTGAGTGCAATTTTGACTTCCCAAAAACATTAATGTAAGTAATTCAATAATTTATTGTAAATATCTAAGAATGTATAAACTTTTAAAACCCTCGCATAACATATACATAGCACACACATTTACATAAATACAAAGAGCAAGGAGGTAATAAAAATACGAAGGTTTGCAATTCAATATTGAATTAGTTGAAAGTACTGCCTGTAATAAAATGTTGATGATTTAAAATCTTATGAATTGTTTCCTGTGGTGAATAGGGCATCGGACAACTTTTGAGAATGTGTCTAAAATTATTCTTTATATGTTTATTTAACCATAAAAAATATTAATTTTATTATTTAAACACATTAAAGTACCAAAAACTACACGTACATTTTATAATTTCAAAAATGCCGCGTAAACGGTGCCAAATGACTCTGAACAATGTGACGTCAACTGTTTGCAATCAAAGTGAATCTTTTAATTCCATACAACTAACCAAGTGCAAATTAATTTTATAACTTATTTTTCGTGTAAATAACATAGAAAATATCCAAAAAAAAGAGCCAATAAATCAATCACTTGTGTTTTAATCATTGTAATTTAAATACTGTGCCTCACTGATCACCAAATTATCGCAGGATTCTCCCAAGTGTGGTAATTGCCACAATAAAATAATTGTATGCAATCAAAATAAGACTTGTTTAAGTATAAAAATACTTACATAAAATGGAAGACCTTCATCCGGTAAACCAATGAAATCAGGCTCACATTGACAATGTCTTGCTAGAGCCTCTATCAGTCTCTCAATGTGAGGCCTGAAGGCTTCTGTCAGAGGCATGTAGTCTCTTTGATAAACCTCTTCTGATAGTCGGTACCACAGGTTAAATGTTATTTCTGCTACCTGAGCAATTAAACATACAAAAATATAATTAACAAATATTGTCTTTCCTTTATATGGAGCGATTATTTGAAGTTATGCATACACTAGTAGCACTCAGTAGAGGTTGTAAGGATCATGATCTTCATTTCGAAAATTACAAGTTGAAATTAATACAAAAATGTCTATATTTGCACCTAACAAGCCCCCTAAAATCTATGTCGAAGACCATCAGGCACATTCTCAAATTATGAAGCATTAACAGCTTCTCTAAATTTACAATTAATATAATATTCTAGTGTTTATAATTCTTCTCCTCATAGCCTTGACTGATGTTGATACTTGTCTGTGTAAATTATAGGCATACTGGATAGTTTAAAGCAGTGATTTCCAAAGTGGTCCAGGTGGACACCTTGGGATCCATGGGAGACTCGAAAGGGGTCTCCATCACGTGATAGGCGTGAATAAAAATAGGAAATATGGGAATGTGATATAAATGTAGCAAGGGGGTCCACTATAAACATAATGGTAATAAGAAATAATTTGGAAAGCTCTGGTTTAAAATATTAGCTTTGGCAGGTGTCAAGACTATATGAACATAGTTCAGAAGAACCAACTAGTAATGTACAGAAAAGTATCAAAATAACAGATTCAGATTCCTTGAATATAAATGAATGTTAATAAAGAATATAAATAAAAAATGTTTGTTTCATTTTACCATATGAATAAGTTGTACTTACCTCATAATCATGATGTCCCACACAAACTAAAGCCAGTTCTAAAGACCGCATAGCAAAGTGTACACTTCCATTTGCCGTAGATAATACTATCTTCTCTAAAAATGATTCTGCCAATTCTGTAAATATTCTAGCATAGTTAGCAGCCTTCTCCTCATCTTCATGAGCCACCGCCAAGTGATAGCACTCCTCAAGAGCTGCCACATTGTCAAAGAGCAGCCTCTCAATATCATCATTGTTGTTATTTTCTTCAATACAATGTAATGTGACACACACAAGGTCTGTCGCAACATCATGTAACATATTTATACTATTACAATCGCGCAACACTTGTAAACTGAATCCTATAACTGCATTCTGAGGTACTTCTTGGATGTTAATAGCACCAACTTGTACCCAAGATGTCATGCATTTAACAATTTTTATGGTTATGTTTGTACTTTGCGAATTATTGATACTTTCCTTGAGGAACATCATAACTAGTTGTGAATTGGCTCGTAATTCAGACTTGATGCCTTCACGGCGATTTTCCCCGAGTTTTAAGCTGGTGGAGTCTATTTCCTGAGGTAACACAGTTAAAATTTCTAAAAGGGCGTAACTGTTTTTGTTTGAGAATAACTTGATGAGGTCGCTAACGCAGTTGTGCCAGGATTGCATTTGTAGTGCCAAGTCGGCGAGCGCCAGGGACAGCTGCGTGAGGATGGGGTTCCCCATGTCCGGGGTAATGCCTTCCAGGTGGGAAACCAGCGAGTCCCGGAGCGATACCACCGCCTCCGCCGGCAATTCCGACAGCTTGTGCTGCACCTTCGACCGCATTGTTTGAGCCGCAAAATAACATGATTTCTGGCATTTTTTTTGATGCAGCAACTCATCGGCGACTTTCCATGCGTGTATCTAAAAAATAACGAGTTTTTTAACTTGGTATAATGTTCTAACAAGCGGTAACATCATTTATAATGTTTATTATGCATTAGAAAGTGAAAACTCACCGAACTCTGCACGTCTCCTAACCAAATCGAAGCCTTTTCCTTTTCAGCCGTGTTGGGGTTATCGTACAGGGCGTCGATGGCCTGGTAAACTGTGTCCATTGAAGGCGTTTCCATGATGTTTTCAATATTTTTTGATATAAATACCTCACTCTAGTAGCATATTAACAACTCACAATCATTCTAAGCACAATTAAATACTTGGAAATGGTAAGAAAGTGGCATAAAGCAACAATCAAACAACGTCAATTTCACAGAGTAATATTTTTAATTTATTGAAATTTTGAAATAGAGACATAACTCTATATGGACTCTATGGTCTATGATATGCTGCCATCTCTGATCGAGTTCTTGAATTTCTCAAGCTTATTTTTTAGATCACAGATTGTCAGATCTATACAAGTAGATACATTGGCTAACAGAGAAAAACAGAGTGGCAAACCTCAAACATCAAGCATGTTTACAACATTTTATTAAAATTATTTTTATATAATCGTTACATTAGGTGAATTAGGGTTGTTTTGTTGTGAAACGCTGCACTGCTGCCTATTCCGCGATATCACAAGTATCCCTTATTGAAGAATCCCTAGTAGGCGGTGGAATCCTCACGTCCCCCCTTACAACGGTTGTAGCTTTAGGTGAAGAAAATTAATTATTCTCTTTTGAATAAAATCTGTATTATGTATACATTACAAACTCGATACATTTAACCCGTCATCTCGAGAGAAAAATATGACATTTCATTTCAATATTTTCAATTTGTAACGGAAATAGAGGAAATGGCATGAGTATTCTACTAAGATGGGAGAAGCGAGCGTAGAGGCGAGGAGAGGGGAGGCGTGGCGTGGTGAGGTGTGGTGTGATTTGGTGCGGTGAGGAGAGGAGAGCAAAGAGATAATACACTCCTTGGAGTAAACTCTTTGGAGGAGAATTGTTTTTTTTTTTTGTTATTGGCAACCGCCAGGAGGCATAACTGCCAGCATCACGTTTGAATGATTGGAAACATATGGTACATAAATCAATTAATTAAATCCGCGTAGACATCATTAAATCTGAAAACACATAATAGGCAAGGTTAGTAGATTATTAAACGATACACATTGTTAGGTACTACTGGTGGTAGAGCTCCAGTGACGGAGCTCGCGGGTGTAGGCACCACCGCATTACCTAATATACTTGCCGCTAAATGGTAGTGTTCAACACTATCGTGTTCCGGTCAGGTGGTAATGTACGGCCCTGTAATTTCCGGCACAGAGGCATAAGACCTTAGGCCTCAGGAGTGGTAACGCATCTGCATTTTGACCTTGGTCTTTGTGTGGGTGTCTATAGGCTGCAGTCATCACTTAACATCAATGTGAACTGCATGCTTGTTTACCACTTCCATTACATTAAAAAAAAAAAAAAAAAAAAAGAAACACTCAAAGCGTTGTATGGACACTTATATGTATGTATGTATCTTCCCGCCAGGTCCCTAACGGGGTAGGCAGAGAATGTAGAGCGCCAGACTTCCCGGTTCTGACAAACCTCTCGTGCCTCGTCTACCTTCATCATTCTCTTCATACATGCACGCCGATTCCTAAGACTTTTGACCCCACCATCAGACAGAACTCGACCTCTGGACACTTATACAATTTAATATTTACGATTTTATTTTATTTTTACTTACAAAATTTACAATTTCTGAGAGGATATCAGGATTAAGGAGGGATAGAAGATTGAGAGTTGTTTTTATGAAAGATGTGGTTGACGTTACGATGTCATAATTTTTTCAAATATTGGAACGGGTAGACTGTATCTATACTAACTAATATTTTAAAACTAAGGAGTTTGTTTGTTTGTTTGAACGCGCTAATCTCAGGAAGTACTGGTCCGATTTGAAAAGTTTTTTTAATGTTAGATAGCCCATTTATTTAGGAAGGCTATAGGCTATATATCATCACGCTATGACTAATAGGAACGGAGCAGCGCGGGCGAATCTGGGGCAGGCCGCTAGTATTATATAATGCAAATTATTAACAAAAAAAAGCAGTACATATATTATATTAGCGTTATGTCTGTATACTCTTGATTTCTTCTTCTTTCAGTTGGAGATTTTATCAGCATAGATTCGATTTCAGAACGATCTTGAAAATGTCATCGAAACATGTTGGAAATGTCCATTGACCTTTATATATGGACTGGCCATACCTACAGAATTGGCGTGATTGCCTACAATTGCCTACAATTTGGGCGATTACAATGGCCGCCTTTCATAGGGTTTTGATAAATATCGATATCATCTTCTAATACATGAGCGGTTAATATCGATATTTTATCAACACGAATTCTTATTCTTTTAAAGTATGTATGCTTATTATTAGTAAAATCCACTCACTAAATTAGAGTTGAGTATAATTGTAATAATTATAATGTAGTAATAAAATGTACCCTGTAATTTGCATGCAAATTAAATGGTGAAATCTATAAGAAAGCTATATTATATACTGAAGATCTTATGTACCTACTATACTTTTAGCAAATAAATAAATTCATTCATTCAAATGATCTCATTGATTACCAGCAGCTTGCGAAAGGTTCTCATCTCAACCAGAACTAGAGCTAAAATTTTATATATTATATAACCAGAACTAGAGCTATAATTTTATATATTATATAATTATGTTTAGTTAATTTGTTATGTTTAGTAATTAAGTTCGGTCAAGTTCAAGTTAAACACATATGATTTTTGTGCATTCTCGAAAGATCTTTTTTTTATTTTTTCATTATTACTATACCTTAAACAATATTATAAAAGTAGCAGGAACGGCTCTAGGTATGTTAATGATATGAGTAATTGAAAAGAATTGGAACCTGCTTCAATTTTCAGATGATACGCATGTAGAAGTTAGTGACACAGATCTGTACGGCCCTGTGATTTCCAGTACAGATGCGTAATATCTTAGGCCTTAGGAGTAGTAACGCATTTAGATTGAAAGATCTGGTTTCGTGTAGACTGATAGGCTATTACTTACCAATGTAAACTGATACCTGTATGCCACTTCATGAAATGAAAAAAAAACTGGTTGCCTGTAAAGTTGGTTTTACGGGCGAAGATTTTACGTGACAAGGGGCCATCCATAAATTACGTCACACGAATTTCGGGACTTTTGGACCCCTCCCCCCGTCCTTGTCACAGGTTGTCACATTTTTATAAGCCCCCCCCTCCTGATGTGACGTCACATATTTTTAAAATTTATTCATGTACTCAAAAATAATCGAGAGAAAACAGCTTTTTCCATTTTTTGCTTATTTTTATTAAATAATCTTATAAAATCAACATAAATTCCAATATTTCAGATAACTGAAAAAACAACGACTAGTTAAAAAACAATAAACGACTAATTACGTTAATTACATATATAAAAAACTTAATTATCTAGTGTCCATGGGCTTTGGATCCACTCTTTTATATCAGCAATTTATAATCTACGGTAGAGAATACCTAAATCTATCTTTTTATTCATTTTAAAATAATTTAATGATAAATTAAAAATATTAAAATAAGTAAACTGAGATAACTTTGACTGTCACTCGGCAAAAGACAATGGTCAAGTAAACAATAGGAACGTATTGAAGTCACTGCGCCGGCGCATGTGGCAGTACTTGTCGCAGGTCTCGCTAACAACCGACGCGCGGAACGGTAGAAAAGCGAGCGAGCACTCGCAGACGACTTAAACCTATTTAAACCCTTACCATTCAAAATTCTTGTGAAGTTGAGTCTCACTCGAATCAATAAATATAGTGAATTATTGATAAATATAGATCAAGTTCGTAGATTTTTAGAGTTTTTTATTCACATCTAGATTTCACGTTTCAGTATTTTAAATTTTAACATGTGACGTCACAAAACTTTCGACCCCTCCTGCCCCTTGTCACACATTGTCACATTTCGGTGATACCTTCCCTCCCCATTTACGTGTGACGTAATTTATGGATGGCCCCCAACGTTTTTTTCTCGGTAGAAAGGCATTCGCCGGTCCGGCAGGCCTCTCTCTCGTTCGGTGACTCATCGTTACATTACCGGGCGTTACACATTTTCATGAGTGACTCCGAGCCGCAACCTAATTTAAGACGTTGTCACGTCAAAAACTGTGTTATGTATGTATCTTCACGCCAGGTCCCTAACGGGGTAGGCAGAGAGTGTAGAGCGCCAGACATCCCGGTTCAGACAAACCTCTCGTGCCTCGTCTACCTTCATCATTCTCTTCATACATGCACGCCGATTCCTAAGACTTGTTATGTTGTACTTATACTTATATTACACTGTAACAATCTGTGAAAAAAATCCATGCTATATCAGGTGCAAAAAAGGAGAAAAATGATTTAATCTACATCAATTTCTTCTTCGATATTTAATTAAGAAACAAGAAATTCTATCGAGTATAATACTAATACAATATAATATTACATAATTTAAATTGATATGAAAATAATTTTATATCGATACTTTGATATATCAGGTTAGTATTCGTACATATAAAAACGCTATTTTTAGAAAATAATGAATAGCATTAAAAGTCGTATAAGTCATACGAAACTTACACAGGTCTTCAAAACTCTTAATAAAACATATCACTATATATCACTGCATTTCAAAATCCCACCGAATACGACACAATCCGTGAAAATTTGTACATAACCTCACAAAGTTAAATACAAGATTATTTTCGTTTTTCCATGCATCACTCTGTTTTAAACAGTACGAGAGCATAATCAGTCAACATAAAGCAAAACCTAAAATACCACATTATCTAGTTAAAAGATTTAGTTTTCAAGAAAACAGCAAAAATATTACGAGCACCTGTTTGTTTGACAACAGATGTACCACAAATCGGGCGCATACAATGGCGCCGACGGGCACGCGAAGGCATAAGTATGACGTCACATCAAATCATTTCGAAAATTGATACTCTGCATATATCTTGTGTCTCTTTTTACATAGGGAGCTACTGGTTAGTCAGAAAGAGACAAAACTGTTTTTGTCAAGATATTTTACCCATTATTGTATAACTACTGTTTCTTTAATAGAATGCGCCTTCTCCATGTATATTATCTCTATGGAAATGTCTCCTGGAAATGTCATAAATGTCATTAGTCATGATATATGTCACTCTTAACAAATTTTATCGGATCTGTGGTAATCTGGTACGAAACCGAAAGGTAAATCGAAGATAAAAAAAATATTCAATCAAGTCGTCGACAAATGTTTCCACCAGTAGCGTCGGTTGTTCGAGGTTTTACTGCATTCGCGAAGCAGGCTTCACGAGCGGTGCACACAACAAAGTTCGCAATGGCTCCTGTTCAGGTAAGTAAGACTGGTTTAGTGTAAATAGAGTTATGTAAGAACCGGCTAATTGGTTTTTGGGGTTGTAGGTTGGTGATAAGCTGCCGGCGGTTGACCTTTTTGAAGATTCACCGGCAAACAAAGTGAATATTTGCGAGCTGACTGCCGGAAAGAAGGTAGTGCTGTTCGCGGTGCCGGGCGCGTTCACGCCGGGTTGTTCCAAGACACACTTGCCGGGATACGTGGAGAATGCGGATAAAATGAAAACTGACGGTGTGGCGGAGATCGTGTGCGTGTCTGTGAACGATCCCTACGTTATGGCGGCGTGGGGTGCTCAGCACAATACCAAGGGAAAGGTTAGTACTTGGAATAATTTTTAATCGTTTGCATGATCCATTGTACCATAATTTTCCTACATGCTAATTGGTTCTAAAGATACAACAATGACAAAGTAACATTTGGTCGAACCTAGAGGAAATTCACACTTTTTGTAGTGCTGTGTCATTCTGAAATACTATTTTCATTAAACATGGTATTTAGGAAATTAGGTGTATGTTATTAGTTTGGTTTCTCATATTTGTTATGTTGGAGGCCTAAGACTTTTCACACAATATTGATAAGTGTGAAATTTAAACATTATCACCATATGGGCATCTTTATGAATTGGTAATTAATGCTACATTTTTTTTAATACGCTTACACTCACAGCCCTACAGTAGGTATAAACCTGTGTTGTGGGTGCTGTTGTACACATACAACACATACACAAACACCTTTACCCAAAACAAATATCAGTAGGGCATACAAATATTTGTCCCGGTGCGGGGATCAACCCACAACCCTTCGAATCAAACAGTCATCTCACACTGTTGGACTAACTGGGTCATCATTTGATTGATTTTGGGCAAGTGCAGAGTTCTTTAACCACCTGTTGTTAAATTTATATTTCATATACCTATACACATTTTTCTATTTAGACTCTTATCAGAATAGTATGCGGTTTATTATCCTTATGAGATTTTTTTTTAAAACAGGGTTTGTTTTAAAAAATAAAATATCTATCAATTTCAATAAATTTGCCTTCAATTCAAGAACTAATTTGCAAATCCCTACTAATATTATAAATGCGAAACTTACTCTGTCTGTCTGTCTGTTACCTTTTCAAGTCCAAACGACTGAACCGATTTTAATTAAATTTGGTACAGAGATAGAGCTGACTGAGAAAGAACATAGGCTACTTTTTGACATCGACGTGGGCGAAGCCGCGGGCAACAGCTAGATAAAAATAATGATGTGATTAATAGTATGGAATGCCGAAGCATTCCATACTATTCATACTTTCATGTATTGATTCAGTCGACGTAGCTAGTAGCATGCATAATTGATAAGCTTCGCTGTTTCCAACGTGTACAATTATGACCTTCAACCTCTGTATCTGTTATGTATAAATAACTTTTATTTCTCTTCTATTCATGTTGCCTTTCTGCACTAAACAATTTATCACTGTGAAGCTGTAAATTATCGTGTAAAAAAGTAATTCAATGTCATAGTTTTTAATACAATAATTAAAAGTTGACCTTTTTCGGTTGGCCTCATTTTTGTTTTTTTTTTTTTAGTTATGCTGCTGTTACACTTGAGATTTCTAATATTGGTATAATTTAAAGCAATTGTGACAGTTTCATGTTAAAATTTTTATTCCTCAAGTGACTAAGAAAAATTTGAACTTAAGAATACTTACCAATTGTTTCTATGTAAGCCCTGACAGTGGCAATTATTTATTTTTTAAACTAAGAGTCCACTCTGTTTGTCGTTTGTATGAATTACAATGTACTCTGTCTCTTCCACTTGACCATATAGGCACTTTAATTAGTGGTAATAAGAGCTACATTTGATTGATTTTGGATAAGCCATGAGTTCGCTGAATGTACATATTATATTACCACACAAAGAAAAATACTATTTAAGTAGAACTGAATTACTAACATAAAGTCAAGCTTACGACAATTTTTTTAAAGTGTTCAAAGAAGCAAGTTTTTTAAGAGTAGAGGTAAATGGTTGTGAGGAGGCATGCAGACGTTAGGGAAAATCGATATGGTTGACTTCATTAATATTCAAACCACATTAATTGTATATCTGATGAATTGAGTCCAACAGTTATCAGTAGTCATTGATTTACAATGTATATCAATGCCAGTTGTAGATTCAGGGTATGGATGGCGATTTCTATAATATCAAATAGGATAGATTTTTAAATCGATTCGGATCAACGTGTGATAAATCGACCCACAAAAAAATGATTTCTTAAAAATCGATCCATTTTCGATTCTCTTCTTCAAAGTTTAAATCGTGTGGGAGGGAGTCAAGTGGACCAAGATGGTATTTGAGGGTTCTTGTTGACAAATGAGAGTAGTATTCCAAATGGGCCCCATTTGGGCACTTGGGCCTTATAAAGCTGTAGTAACAGTCCCGAAGTGAAATACTGCCTCGCCCTTGTTAACCATCCCTAGATTTTTAGACGCCAGCTTGCTCTTACATTCAATGTGACTCCCATATTGCACTTCGTTCGATACGTCAACGCCTAGGATATGAGGATACCAATGCTAGTGATGCTCTTATCAATGGCGAGTGGAGACCCTGGAATAGTGTTGCCAGGTCTGATTTGTTTTAAATCGGGACAGTAGGTAAAATAAATCGGGACCCAGGGATAAAAATCGGGACAGTAAAAAAAAAACAAGCCAAAAGATTTAAATTATTTTTTTGACATTAGTTTCATTTTTGTTTGTTTCATTGACTGTGCACCAAATATCGGTGACCATAATTTACTTAATTTCAATTAATTTTGGGAATATATATTATCTATAATATATATACTTAATATTAAAAATGCCTAAAATCGATTCAGTTATCGATTCTCAACAAACTTGTTTCGTGTTGTATATTTAATCTTGGTACACGTTGTATAGGTATTATGTCTTATGCCAATAAAATTACTTTAAAGTGAGAAAACGATCATTCTCTGGTGTGTTTCGGGACTTCCACGAAAATTATCGTTTAAACTTTATATAATATATATATATATATATATATATATATATATATATATATATATATATATATATATATATATATATATATATTATTAAACCGGGATAGACATCTCGAAGAGTTCCTCACATTGACCCATTTAAATACCGATGTGATAAATATAATAATGTTTATTCGGAAATGCAATTGTGCAACATGACTGTGTTTAATCGATAACTTAATAATATAAACTCAATGACTCCATTATGTCCCAACATAACATGAGAATTTTACGAAAAAAAAAACTGATATGCAAAAAGAATCAAATATGCAGTTTCCTTTCATGCATCCGTCTCCTCAGTTGGCCACTAGATGTAAACATACCAACATACTACGAAGTAAGAAAACCAATCTGTATTTCAGGTGCGCATGCTAGCCGATCCCAGTGGTAACTTCGTCAAGGCTCTGGACCTCGGGGTAAACCTGCCGCCCCTCGGCGGGCTCCGCTCCAAGCGCTTCTCGATGGTCATCAACGACAGCAAAGTTGAAGAGCTGAATGTAGAACCTGACGGCACGGGCTTATCCTGCTCACTCGCAGACAAAATTAAAATAAAGAAGTAAATCATCAGTAGTTCTAAGTCCTCCTAAGGCCTCTTCTCACAAATATTGTGATGCACTCCCAGCTTTACACAGATCTTAGACTGTATAAGCACTTTATGTGATATTCCTAATAAACATGAATAGATTTCTTAAAATCAATATTTCAGTTTTATTAGAAACAGTAGTGGTGGACTTACAAACGACAAGTTCCACGTTGGGCCTGCACCTTGTACACTATATCAAAATGTTAACGTAACTTCACGGCTGTAATCCTCGAAGGGGTAGGCAGAGGAAAATGCATGCATTCAATCATACATGCAAACACCCACGATACACCGGTTACGTTTTGGCCCATGTAACAAGTGGCGAGCCTGTTGCCATCTCCGGGCACATTACCAAACTCCAAGGTTATTTTTTTTTTTATGTAATGGAAGTGGTAAACAAGCATGCAGTTCACATTGATGTTAAGTGATGACTGCAGCCTATAGACACCCACACAAAGACCAAGGTCAAAATGCAGATGCGTTACCACTCCTGAGGCCTAAGGTCTTATGCCTCTGTGCCGGAAATTACAGGGCCGTACATTACCACCTGACCGGAACACGATAGTGTTGAACACTACCATTTAGCGGCAAGTATATTAGGTAATGCGGTGGTGCCTACGCCCGCGAGCTCCGTCACTGGAGCTCTACCACCAGTAAATACTGGTACTGGGAAACTTCTAGAAAATGAAAAAAAATCCCAATAGAACCAGAGATAAAGGATTTTAAACCGTTATCTGTGATAGTCCCCGACCCGGGAATCGAACCCAGGACCTCCAGCGTAGTAGTAGTGGCCTGCTACCACTAGGCTACTGAGACAGTCAGAAGTCTATATCAAAAGATAGAGAAAAATACGTAGAATCATAGAAAAATATATAAAACGTTGATAAATAATCATTATTACACTCATAGTTTAATAACAATACAATAAATAACCTTACTTAATTATTTTTTAGTATTATAATGTAAGTTAAATTTGTTGTTCTTGCGTTACAGCACAAATTCGACTACGCTAGAGTCCAACCGAAACTGCTATTCTGGCCGAAACCGAAACTCACGTTGTCAACTATAAAATGCTTTAATACTTATTTATTTATTTATTATTAAGGTGCATCAACAATATACGAGGGTGGATCCAAAAGTTCGAAGCCCGACCAAGAAAATGAAAGAAGAGTGGGTCTAATTTTATTTTTATTTTTCGACATAGTCTCCATCTAGCTCAACACACTTCTTCCACCTGAACTGCAACTTGTTTATCCCCTCGAAAAAAAAAAGATTCCGGAAGGTCGGCGAAATACTCGTTTACTGCGACTATCACCTCATCTTTGGTCAAAAATTTCGAGCCAACCAAATGTTTTTTTAAATTTGGAAATAAATGATAATCTGAGGGGGCTAAATCCGGCGAATAAGGTGGGTGGGGCAGCAATTCGTAGCCACAATCATGGATTACAGACATTGTTTCAACCGAAGTGTGAACACGTGCATTGTCTTGATGGAACAAAACTTTCTTACACAACATTCCCGGCCTTTTTTCTTTTATTTCTTCTCGTAGTCTTCGTAAAAGGTTACAATATTAACTAGAATTAATAGTTTGACCTTTCGGTAAATAATCTACAAAAATAATGCCCTTCGCATCCCAAAAAACAGAAGCCATGACTTTGTTAGTCGACAAAACGACTTTAGCCTTTTTCGGTGTAGATGAGTCAGATCTTTTCCACTGTTTGGATTGTTGCTTTGATTCAGGAATATGGTGGTGAACCTAGCTTTCATCCATGGTAACAAATCAAGACAAAAAGTCCTCGGGATCAGTCTCAAAAAGTTCCAAACAGTCTTGCGAAATTGTGAATCGAACTCGTTTTTGTTCAGCTGAAAGCAACCTCAGGACCCAGCGAGCAGAAACCTTATGGAATCCCAATTCTTTCGTTATTATGTGTTGCACCCGGCCATAACTAATGCATGTTGTCTCAGCTATCTTACCGATGGTCAAACGTCGATCACCCAGTACGAGATCACAAATTTTATCGATGTTTTCTTTCGTGGTAGATGTTGTAGGCCGTCCACTCATAGGATCATCTTCAATGCTCTCACGACCGCACTTAAACTCAGCTACCCACTTCTTGACACTGGAATACGATAGAGCAGACTCCCCCAAAGTGCCCACCATATCTTGAGGGATGTCTTTTGGTGACAGGCCTTTTTTATTGAGGTACTTAATGACTGCACGATGTTAAATTTTCTCTATTATTGAAAATCGCGTCCGAATGCTTCAAACAAATAATCACAGAAAATTTATATTGTGCAGTATCGGAATGAAACTGCGCACAATAAATCAATAGAAGACATACTAACAAATGACGGTAAAGGAGATGTTGCGAGCTCGGCTCTAGTTCGTACACGTCCTCAAAAAATGGGTAAATTAAAGAAGAATCCAAAAAAAATACAATTAATTTATTCAAGTATATATTTTAGAGTTACTACCACATTAAATTCAAACGATTTTATCATTTTCAACCATATTCAACATGGCGGCGATACAGCCGACGCTTCTTTAAATAGGAAATCGATTAGTTTAAGTTCTTAGTATTAACACATGAAATCAATTTCGATAGTATTTAGAAAATATTACTTTTTTCTCCAAGTACTTTAAAATCAAAAAACAATTTAAAAAATGAAAATGTCAAAATGACGTCGCCCGCCATATTCGCCATGTTGGTTTGAGTTGCAATTCTAACTGCAAATAATATTTTGTAACTGCAAACAAAGCTAAATAAGTGAAAATATGCAGTAAAAAAACGTTTTTATATTGATTTTGCCTGTTATTGATATTGTGTACAATACATGGCCGGAGGTCCATACATTTTTGCAACATCTCCTTTAAAAAGATGTCATGTCTCCTTGTAGTTTGGGCCACGAACTCTTGGATCCACCCTCGTACATACTTTACATTCACTTACATTTGTCAACAATATAAAATTCTAATATGTATATCTGTTACAGACGTACACGACATTCATTGGTAAATTAGACATAGAACACTAGTTACTCTGTTATAAAATTAAGATTATGAAAAGATATCAAGTAGTAAGATTAAAATAAAAAAAAAATGATTAAAATTAAAACAAGAATTCAAAAAGTTAATAATATGTTTAAACAATTACATTTTTGTTAATTACATAGACGAGTAAAATTGAAAGTATTTATTAGTAACTTATTAAAAATGAATAAAAATAAAATTATATTAGGTAAATTAAATATATTAAAATTGAGTCATAAAATATTGTGATAATTTACTTCTCAAACCGTGCAAGGATTCGTGAAATAGGTCGTCAAAATTGTCAAATCACGAGCGTATAGAGATGGTTGATTGAGGAAACTTGCTGTTTCGCGCGAAGTATACTACTTATTTATGGATATTATTACGGAGCTAACAAAAACACAGCGTTCACCGTCGATGACCAAAGACAAAAAAAAAACTTTACTTTATGCATACTTAAATTTAGTGAATTTTACCTTAAGGTACATGAAATGAAAATACTGTATTTTTATTTTGTTGTAATCATTTATTAATAATTTAAAAAATTATATTATTCATATTTTTTTACTGGTGACTTATATGTATCTTCACGCTAAGTCCTCCCCGGGGTAGGCAGAGAGTGTGGTGTAGTGTTGCTAAACTATCGATATTTGCGCTATCGATAGTTGACCTCGAGGTCACGATAGTTCACAATACTATCGATAGACTATTACTATTGCAACAACACTAGTGTGGAGCGTCAGACAGTGTTGCCAACTGCACCGTAATTACGGTAAAAACACCGTAATTAGCAAAGATCTACTACCTACCGTACGTTTACAACTACGGTAGCAAAAACACCGTAATCCGTAATGGGTATGAGATCAACTAATAAACATTTGGATAAACGATATTAACAAAAGTACATACATGTTTTAGGTGTATTTGTGGTATTACAATAGGGCAGTGGTTCTCAAACTTTTTAAATGATGGAACCCTTTTGGGAATCAAAATACTTGATGGAACCCTACAATAAAACAATTGTTTTTATATGTGTATTTTTTATTAATCAGCATAATAAAAGTACAATGTTACAGTTACTAATCATTATTTACTTCACCACTTGGCAAGGACAATAATAGAAAACATTTAAAAAGAAAAAATCTAACTAGTGGGAGGTATGAAACTGTTTTTTATTTTTCATCAATTGGTTGATATCAGGTTTGATGGAAGAAAGTTGGAGTCTCATATCAGCTTCGGCGTCCAGTCTATTGCGATATTTTGTTTTCGTGGCTGCGTAGGCAGAGAATCATGTTTCGCACAAATATGTAGTTGGGAACGGGAGAAGAATATCCAGAGCCATTTGGCCAAGCATTGCATATTCATCTTGGATTCTGCACCAAAAATCATTAAGAGGCGTCGTTTTGAACAGTGACTCCATACTTGTGTCTGATGACATTTCTAAAAGAGATTCATATATCTCGTTTGACATGTTTTCAGGCTTTTCCAAGTTGGGTAAAAATATAATTATGAATCCATGAATTCACTTTAATTTTTGTATTGTGTTCTTCGGGAAATTACTTTTCAAAAGATGCGCGCATCGAACTGAGATATTGGACCAATTCTTCAAACACATCATCTTCAAACATTTCTGAGTCGTTTTCGCTAACAAACTCACTGAGTAACGTAAAGCTTTCTATTTCTTTCTTACCAATGCAAATGATCCAAAAATCTAATTTTCTTTTAAAAGTAGTTATTTTATTATAGGCCTGAAACACTGTTGTCTGTTTACCTTGCAACGATAAATTCAATTCGTTAAGTTTTTGAAAGATATCCGCCATAAAAGACAATCGGAACAACCAAGTTTTATCATACAAACGGTCCTTCAAATTAAAAGAAGTATCTGCTGAAAGAAACATTTGTAACTCGGCTCTAAGTTCAAATAGCCTTGTTAAAGTTTTACCCCGAGACAGCCATCGCACTTCTGTATGGAGCAGCAGTGTTTTATGTTTGCTGCCATAATCCTCACACAATAATGAGAACAATCGGGATTGTAGTGGACGTGATTTGATAAAATTAATTATTTTTCCACTTCATCCATAACTAATTTTAGATTTGACGGCATTTGCTTCATCGCAAGTGCTTGTCTATGCAGAATACAATGACTGGAACTACAATTAGGCGCTTTATTTTTCATTCGTGACACTGCTTCTGCTGTTTTACCTGTCATCGCCTTGGCCCCATCTGTACAAATGTCAATGCAATTGTTCCAACTGAGATTATTTTCTTAAAAAAATATATTTATTTTATTAAAAATTTCTTCCCCGGTAGTGTTTGTAAGCAGCGATGAACACATAAGCATGTCTTCTTCAAAAGAACTTTTATATGCATATCTCACAATAACCAGCAGGATAGCCAAACCAGCGACATCAGTCGACTCGTCCATTTGCAAGGCGAATCGTGTATTTTGTAGACGTGTAACTAGTTCTTGTTTGACGAATCTTGCCAGATGATGGATTCGTCGTGAAACAGTATCGTTTGATAGCGGAACAGTAGAAAGATGCTTTGCAGATTTTTCATCGAGCATACATTTTGTTATGTCTAATACAGATGGTTTTATTAATTTCTCAGCGATAGTATGCGCTTCGCCTGCTTGTGCAATGCGATAGCTAACTAAATATGATGCCTCCGTGGCCTTTTCGTTGATAGTTTGTGTTACATGCATCATATTTTTTTTATCTTTTCTGCGAACAAAAAATTCTTTATTCTTCTCTTTAGACTCGGGGTGTACAGTTTCTAAATGTTGGCGCAATTTGGCAGGTGCCATGGATCTATTAGGAAGCAGTTTACTACAGAGCATGCAGAGAGGTGAGCCGTTGGAATCAACAAATCCGAAACTGATATAAGATTCATCATACTTCCTTCTTTTCGTCTTTGAAACCGTCGAGCTTGACGTCGTGGCATCATCTTCTGGATCGGTGATTGCTATATTCTCCGCGCGCACCGCTTTTGAACATTCAGCGTCATTAGAAGCGGTTGTTGCAACACCTTTAAGCCAACGTTCCATTCTTCTTTATTTATAATGTTACGCGTCAGGATAGTGGGGTTTAAATAATGCACAATCGTTACTGCGTATAAGAGACTAAATTTAGTACCTACAGTGAAGAAATGTATAAAACTGAGACGACAGAATACAGCAGGCAGTAAAACAATGAACTCTAGTTTCTCGCTAGCGAGCTTGTAAGTAGGTAGTAACTTATCGCTCCGAACGCTAATCGTCAACTGACGACGCGCGACGCGCGATCGCTGCTTTTATACCTAGACTCGATCTCAAATATTCTCGAAAATACTCGAGTTGGCACCTTTGATAAACAAAAAGCAAAATAAAAACAGAAATTTAAAAATTACGTTGTAAACAATATCGACTTTATCCTTTGAAGTTAGAGTCGAAAGTCGCTTGTTGACAACTATAGCGTCTAATTCAGAGGCGGCTTTTATCACAGAGACTGCGCGCTCACAAGTATACTACCCGCTCGTTTTAAGTTTGCCGCTGGCGATAGGTATGACGTTCGAAAAGTAGCGTCTTCACTAAAGTTGTAACATCTCACTTAAGTTGGCTTTACAAGTTTTGCGAGTAATGGTCGACCAAATGTATTTTACTCGAAAATTTCGAACTACTCCATAGAAAATATTTATTTATTTATTTCATTATCATCAAAACGTAACCGGCGAGTCGTGGGTGTTTGCATGTATGCTTGAATGCGTGCATTTACCTCTGCCTACCCCTTCGGGGATTACAGGCGTGAAATTACGTTACGTATTATTTAAACCTAAAAACTACGGAACCCTACACTGCGCGTGTTTGACACACACTTGACCGGTTTTTATTTTTCGCGCGTTCCTCTTGATGTGTATTTTAGAATCTATCTACCGCATCAATCATACGGGGCGGCTCAATTTGTGCCTTCCACTGGGGAGGCGTGTACTTGTCCACCCCAAGAAGAAAGGACATTGGTCCGCACGCAGGTTAGACATGTTCCCCGCACAATACCGTAAGAAAAGTCGGAGTAAGTAAGTAGGAAAAAGCAAGAGGAGTGTCGAAATCACTCCTCTTGCTTTTTAAGATGAGATGAGATAAATTTTTATGTCAGATAGGTATTACTGGTGGTGGAGCTCCAGTGACGGAGCTTGCGGGCGTAGGCACCATCGCATTACTTAATGTACTTGCTACAGGAATGGCAACGCATCTACATTGAAATCTCTGGTTTTTATTTTTAACTGGTGGTAGAGCTTCAGTGATGCAGCTCCAGGACGTAGTCACCAACGCATTACTTAATCTATCTGCCGCCAAATGGTAGTGTTCAACACTATCGTGTTCCGGTTAGGTGGTAATGTATAGCCCCATAATAACTATCACAGAGGCGAAAGATCTTAGTCCTCAGAAGTGACAACGCATCTGCACCTGACTTCTGGTTATTGTGTAGATGTAGGCTGCAGCGCTGCAGTCGTCACTTAACATCCATGTGAAATGCATGATGGTTTGCCACCGCCATCACATAAAAAATGTTGCTTTTTATAAGTATTCAGTTATCATAGATGTGGACTGACTGTATGCTTATTTGCTACTTCACTACATAAGCATCGAAAACAGAATACAAGTGTCTTCAAAATCGGCACATGTATGTTGAGTGCTGACCATAGTGACGAACATTCAAGAAACAACGACGTCATCGCTCGGGAGGGGTTGAGTCCGTCGAGAAGTTCGTCAGAGGACGAAGAAGAGAAGTTTGTACGGCCCTGTAATTTCCGGCACACCTTAGGCCTCAGGAGTGGTAACGCGTCTGCATTTTGACCTCGGTCTTTGTGTGGGTGTCTATAGGCTGCAGTCATCACTTAACATCAATGAGAACTGCATGCTTGTTTGCCACTTACATAATAGGTATATAAAAAAATAAAAAAACGGAACCGTCTGGCGCGTCGAAAGTTCGAGCAGGCCTCTCGCCCCTTTCCACAACCGTCCTGAGTTATCCGTAGCCGCACGAGATCCTCGCATCTGTGACGCCGAGGGCGCGTCGAGCCTACCGCGCCCTTCCCTAGCCCCCGAATCATAATAGCAGCCGATCCCGCCGAGCCCCGAGTCCTGTGTTTCATGTTCGTGAAATGGAACGTATCTACATCTACAAAAATGTCAATGTCATTATTGTCATGCATGTCAAGATTGAGCGAAATAGGTCCGTAAAACGTCAAAAATCTTTAAAAAAGTCGCCCACAGCAATACATACGGGCTGTGTTGTGTATATTATAAAATAAATAACTATTATGACTAAAAGTTGCGAATATGTCTAAACAAGTGCATTACGTAGGTTCGGTATTATTTGTGTTAACGGTAATTTACATAGCAAGACTAGTATTGAGTGAGATATTTGAAGATGAAAGTTCGCAAGTCGACGAGTGGCTGGACCAGAACGATCTTGCGGATTATAAGAAAATGTTCAAAGAATACGGTAAGTAGTGTTCGTTAAGGGGGGTGTCGATATTTTGGCAGCATTTTGTCGTATTCACATAAAGTACAAACATCAAGATCTACTTTCCTTGATTCTATTTCTGCTGATGCAAAATTTTGGTATGATAACGGTACGATGCAATGTTCGCTGGCTCTGATTATCTTTATCTGCAGATTTATGACTTAAGGCTATCTTGTATTTAATAATAAATGCGTCAGATATTCGTAAATGTATTATTCTTAACCTATTGCATGACAACCATCCTTATTAAATTATGGTAAAAGATAATAACATGAAACTCTGATAGTGCTGTGTGATTTACAACATTACCTGTTCTGTTATGAATTAAGTAATTACTGTTCAGGTCATGAAAAAGATTTCATTGCATTTTGATCCTAATTCATGTTGTAATTTAGTTATAATTTTAAAAAAGTTAGTTCTTTACTTGTATCACATTTATTCTGTATGGATGATACTACTTATGATTTATGGATATTACTTAATTGATTATTTAAGAGAAACTTTACTGGTGGTAGATATCCAAGTATGCTAGCTGGAGGGGGTAGGCACCACAGCATAACCTAACCTAATCTATCAATCACAGAGACATAATACCCTAGGTGTAAGGGGTGGTAATGTATCTGCATTTTGACTTCTGGTTTTTGTGTAGATGTCTATACGCTGGAGTGACCACTTAACATCTATTTGAAATCCATGCTGGTTGCTTGGCATTGACATCTGCATTGCCAGCTTACAAGCTACCTATAGTAACATATAATAGTGTAGTAAATAGCATTAAATTTGTAATACATTATTCCATCGTTTTGCTTTGCAAACTTGACTCCTGGGTCTATCCCTGAGATTCTTGACTGTCTCAGTTTGTATCATTTTTCTTCTTTACTTCGTAATAAGTCTGGTCAGTCTTCAATTGATATGAAAAATATGTGTATGAGGTCTGTAAGTTTTGTTCTACACTTAACTGTTCTCCTGACTTTGTCCTTGAGTTAATCCTTGAAGACCAATACTCCTTACTTCATTTTCTCAATAACTTTTTCACATTAAAACTGTATTCTTGGATATCTATTATCAAATATATTATAGACCTGACCTGTGAGACAACCGTTTGATTCGAAAGGTTTGATCTCCGCACCGGGACAAATATTTGTATGGCCTACAGATATTTATTTCGGGGCTGGATGGAAGGATTCCAAAAAAAAAAAAATTATGTAGCTGAATGGCAAATCTGTACAAGTGCGCAATCCACATCATCATCATGTTATCCGAAAAATGTCCACTGCTGGATAAAGCCTCCTACAAGATGAACATTACAAATGGTCATGAGCTGTTCATCAAAATTAAATGATTACCACCAGGACCTTAACAACCAAGGCATATGTCATAATATTGGACTTGGCTCTGAGTTCTCATTTATGTTTTGAAGTAATGATATCCCATATCATTAGTTTTTGTACACAAGTTATTAGTATATATATATAAACTTTCTAGGTCATCTGGAATTGGGTTAGAATTTAGTCAGTGATAAAAATGACGATTTTTGGTCGTGAATATCTAAATTGCTGTTTGAGGCGTATTAATGAAAATTAGAGCATTTCTAATGTACTGTGCACTGATGTAGCCAAATTTGATTTATAAATCTAATTCATGTGAAATATATTTTGAGATATAAAGGGGCCAAAAGTGGCTCCAAATGGTTCGTAATATTACACAGGGTGCTGGTCGCCGGTTCTATTAGCTTGGACTTGGCTTGACACGCTACGGCATGTCCAGATTGTGTTAAAGTAATTAAAATAAATATAGGTACAAGAGTTTCTATAATGGATAGGTAGACCTCCATTCTTGTTACAAAATTGATCGATAATATAATTACTTTACACAAGGTTATAACTAATGCAGTTAATGTCTACTTTTTACGACACGTCACCATCGAAGGTCCAAAACAATGGAATTGCGTATTAGCTGCCGACAAAGACATCGTTTCGCATACTAATCTATCAATAGTAGACAGAGCAACACGGGCCGGACCGATAATAGGGTTACTACTAACGTGCCCTGCAGTACCGTGCTTGTAGAATAGGACTGAGGTATCCTTTGCGTGTCTTAAGATGCGACTCTAGCAGTCCAGCAATTGCGGTTCCGTGAGAACGGCGACCGTGGTAGCAGCAGGTCGTTGTGATATGCGCAGAATGGGGTTGTCGGAGTCCCCGTGGACGAACCTTTCGGAGGCGAAGTGCGTGGGGGGAACCAGAGCAGTGTTTTAGTGTACCCGGATTTTCGCCTTCGTGCACTGAAGTCGGCACCGAGGTGGTTTTAGAGGGTTCCAGTCACTCATATCCCGGCTCTCTCCCCCTGGGGAGCCGGTTGAAGGCTAAGACATTTCCAGCTCGTTAAAAAATAGGGTTACTACTGTCACCAGTTGCTAGTGGTCGCGTAGCCCATCTTTTGCATCGGAATTGTCGAAAGTATTACCCTACCTTACTATTAGATAAGCTTCCTTATTAGTTATCAGATTACAAAAAAGCGGCCAAGTGCGAGTTGTACTCGCGTTCACAGGGTTTCACACAATTAATTAATTCCCCATGTTATCTTATACATACCTAGTTTAAAGCTAACTATTTTCTTGAGTTTTTTCCACAATTTAAGAGCTAATTAATAGGTAAGTGTACGGAATGGTCAAAGGAGATGTTGCAAGAATGTATGAACCTCCGGCCATGTATTGTACACAATATCATTAAACAGGCATAATCAATATAAAAACGTTTTTTACTGCATATTTTCACTTATTTAGCTTTGTTTGCAGTTACAAAACATTATTTGCAGTTAGAATTGCTACTCAAAACCAACATGGCGAATATGGCGGGCAATGTCATTTTGACATTTTCATTTTTTGAATTGTTTTTTGATTACGATACTTGGAGAAAAAAAAGTGATATTTTCTAAATACTATCGAAATAGATTGATCCCAAGCGTCGGCTGTATCGCCGCCATGTTGAACATAGTTGAAAATGATAAAATCGTTTGAATTGAATGTGGTTGTAACTCTAAAATATATTCGTGAATAAATTAATTGAATTTTTTTCGGATTGATCTTTAATTTACCCATTTTTTGAGGACGTGTACGAACCAGAGCCGAGCTCGCAACATCTCCTTTCGTTTATTTTCTTCAATAACTTCAAATAAAAATTGTTTCGGGTCGAAGTGTCCCAGTGCAACAGCTGGTGCCTAAATAAGATAATATAAGCAAAGAGACTATTTTGGACGGCAAGTTCACAGAGAGTTGCATTTTAAATCAAACATTCCGAGATGCCTGCTTAGAAAATATCCCGATCCGACCACTATAACATAAGGAAAAAGATATCTAAAAACGTAACATTCGATGCTATCACGGTAATGTTAAAAATACTAATCTAAATTCCACCAGGAATGTAGTATTGCGGCTACGGAAAAGCCTGAATACCATATCAGGTCGCTTGTGTAACCGGCGGCGTGTTTTGCGAGTTGCGACCCATATCACCAGCGAAATTGTGTTTGGATAGTAGGAATTTCGGAATGGAACCCTCTTTGAACAGAAATGCTGAGTGTACAGTTTTATTTATAGAATGTATCTAGGTATTTACTGGCTTTTTAGGCACTTTAGTACTCGACCTACATCGTTAATGCTGCCGATTAGGAAAGTTTTCAGTAGCACGCCCTGAAATGAGTTCAATTAATGTTTTATTATATACTAGCTGTGCCCGCGACTTCGTCCACGTGAGAAAAAATATGATTGTTCAGTATCTACCCGGACGAAGTCGTGGGCGCAGCTAGTATAAAAGTAGTATAGTAAGTTATTCCTTATTACATCAGCTATCTGCCAATTAAAGTCCCGTCAAAATCGGACACTCAAATTCTATTTATTTGTATGTAGGTATGTATGTATGTATGGGTGTATGGTAATAAAAGTAGCCTAAGTAACTCCTTATTACATCAGCTACCTACCCGTGGAAGTCCCGTCAAAGTCGGATGCACTCCAATTCTACTTATTTGTATGTAGGTATGTATGGATGTATGGAGATAAAAGTAGCCTAACTTACTCCTTATTACATCAGCTACCTATCCGTGGCAGTCCCGTCAAAGTCGGATACACTCCAATTCTACTTATTTGTATGTAGGTATGTATGTATGGATGTATGGAGATAAAAGTAGCCTAAGTTACCTACTCCTTATCACATCAGCTATCTGCCAGTGAAAGTCCCGTCAAAATCGGTCCAGCCGTTCCCAAGATTAGCCCCGCCAAACAGACAGACAGACAGACAGACAAAAATTGTAAAAAAATGTTGCTTTGGTATATGTACCGTGTATATGTACATATGCATTTAAATAAAAGCGGTTATTTTAATATTACAAACAGACACTCCAATTTTATTTATTTGTATGTATAGATTACTACCCACTACTACTACTCTGAGGTCCTGGGTTCGATTCCCGGGTAGGGGGTTATCAGAGATAATGGTGTAAAGTCCTTTATCTCTGGTTCTATTGGGATTTTTCCATTTTCTGGAAATTTCCCAGTACCTCAAAGTTTGGTAATGTGCCCGGAGATGTCAACAGGCTCGCCACCTGTTACATGGGCCAAAACGTAACTGGCGAATCGTGGGTGTTTGCATGTATGCTTGAATGCATGCATTTACCTCTGCCTACCCCTTCGGGGATTCTAGGCGTGAAGTTACGTTTTTTTTTTGTATGTATAGATTCATTGTACTCATTTCAGGACGTACTGCATTCATTGCATCCATTTACGTATAAAGATAACAAAGAGTAGGTCCAAGTATAGTTCCCTGAGGAATTCCGTAGGTAATAGCTACTAAATGTGTCATTTACCTTTACTCTCTGATATCTGTCTGTCACATAACTGGTAAATAGTTGAAGTTCAATGTCTCGTATGTATACCGATTTTATAACTTAAGTAGGTATATATGTAGACTCTCGTATTGACCCTCTGGGTAAAGAACCCTAAAAAAAGTAATTGTGTGTCATTTTTGCATAAAAACGTATCTTCACCCCTGAAATCCCCGAAGGGGTGGGCAGAGGTAAATGCAAACAAACACGCACGATTCGCCGGTTACGTTTTGGCCCATGTAACAGATGGCGAGCCTATTTACATCTCCGGGCACATTGTCAAACTCCGAGTTACTGGAAAACTTCCAGAAAATGGATAAATCTCAATAGAACTAGAGATAAAGGGTTTTACACCCTCATCTCTAATAGGCTTCGAACTGGGAATAGAACCCAGGAACCCAGCGTAGTAGTAGTGGCCTGCTACCACTAAACTACTGAGGCAGTCCAATGACTGATGTGCCAATGCACATCATGTCGTGTAAGTGCATGAATGCCCTTCTATCTACTCCTTTGGGAAATACAGGTGTAGAGTTGTTGGTTCTGGAGAATCTCCCGAAATGGTTACACCGATTTCGACCCGACGTTCGCTGTCAGATAGCTAATGTTATAGGAATTAATTTAGAATACTTTACCTACATTTAAAAAATATATGTATAAGGTTGGGGAAAAAGTTTTTTCGCATTTTTAAGATAGTTCAAAACATTTTTTAATATAGTTTATTTAAATTTAACTAAAGTATGTATGTACCATTTTGTTCGATAACCTTTTGCCATCTTGTAGGTAGGGACATGATCCCATTGCTATAAAAATTTTGGGACTTCTCATCAAAATACCGCGACAAGTGGATTTGGCAGTCCTCTCGTGATGTTATCCTAACATTGCATAAAGAATTCTGAAGAGACCGAAACAGGTGGAAATCTGAAGGTGCAAGGTCAGGACTATACGGCGGATGCATTAACACCTCCCAGCCAAACTCTCTTAATTTTTGCTGAGTGGCTATAGATGTGTGAGGTCTAGCGTTATCATGATGAAACAAGGGGTGTGGCCCCTTCTGTCCTGATCAATTCCGGCCGCTTTCTCTCAACTTCTTGCTTTAATCTCATCAGTTGTTCGCAGTAGAGTTTAGAATCGATAGTCCTGCCTGGTGGTAATAGCTCATAATGAATAATGCCCTTCCAATACCACCACACACACAATATCACCTTATTGCGAGTTAACCCGGCCTGACCGGCCTTTGACCACGACCTTTTTCGCACGTTCTTGTCGTACGTGATCCACTTTTCATCACCAGTTATCAGCTTCTTCAAAAATGATTCGGTTTCATTACGTCGTAATAAAGAATCACAAATGAGTTCATTAGGTTTCTTTCAGTGAGCTCGTGAGGTACCCAAACATCGAGCTTTTTTTTGTACCCAGCTTTTTTCAAATGCGCCAAAACTGTATTGTGATCAATTCTCAGTTCTTCAGCTACGTCGTAACTACTGATATGTCGATCTTGCTCTACTTTTTCAAAAATAGTATCCATTTTATCCGTAATAGGGCGACCAGAGCGAGGTGCATCTTTGACATCAAAATTTCCGGATTGAAAACGCTTAAACCAAATTTGTGCTACTCTCACAGACACTGCACTAGGTCCATAAACATCGGAAATTTTTTCCGCGGCTTGTGTTGCATTTTTACCTTTTTTGTAGTAAAATTTTAAAATGTATCGAATTTCTTCCTTAGATTCACTCATCTTGACAGTACGAAAAACAAATGAAAATCACACATTTGCCTAATTTGAATTTGGAATTATGTTCTTTAAAATTTTTTTTTTTTTCTTTTTTATATTTTATATTTAACTTTCAATGATACCAAAACCAGCCAGATACAAATACTACAGCCAAAGAGATTTTATTACAAGTTCATACATACTATAATGCGAAAAGACTTTTTCCCCAACCTATTATATAGTCGCGTGAATACAAAAATTATCCGCAGTCGCAGGTACCAGTAACAGTTATCGTGTTTTAAGTTTATCCAGTTTTAAGTAGATATAAAGATTTATTTATAAGTCCCTCTCCAAAAGGTTTTAAAAATATTTGCGTCAGTATTAATATTAAGAACCACAAAGAAGGTAATCTTAGTTTCCTTTGACGTAACTCAATTTAAAAAAATCCAAGGCAAAAAAGTTATGAACGTATAAAAGAGCGTCGTCAGTTCAAACTTCGCAACTGAAATTCGACTTTCATTAATACAATAGACACACGACGCGCCAGGCTTCAGCGCTGTATGACGTCACTGCCACCCTTCCACCCCCACAACAGAAGTGGGTGGAGAGGGGCGCCTTCCGCTCAGTCGTGCCGAAGCCGTTGTGCTACGCGCACCTCTCAACGCATGCATATCTCTACACATCACTAAATATGATCGCTTTAATTCATGTGATAAAGAACTGTCGATATTAATGCGTTTTAAATTTTAAACCATCGTGATACAAAAACTTCGATAATCATCAAATGAGGTGAAGTTTCCGCATCGGTGTTCGTTGGTTATTAGGACTCGAAAACAAAAGTTTCAGTGTTCAATATGTGGCAGTTTGAGGACTCTGAGATATATTCCATAGGGATGATCCATCCTTCACACAGCCGGCATTCGGGGTTGTCCATACTGTCTGGGGTTTCACAGTTTTCAGGTAATTTTATATTAGCTTTAACTGTAGATTCTTAATCTGTAATTTTTAAATATCGAAATAAATTAATTCTCATTCTAAATTAACATTTTTTAAGTTCTTTGTGTGCATAAGTAATAATTACATGATAAAAAAATATAAAACAAGCGAGGCGGAATACTTTAATTGTCGAAGTTAAAGTAGTCGAGTTGTGAAATTGTGGAGATTTTGTAACTCGACTACTCGTACAGTCGTACGTACGACTCGTAAATTCGGAAGAATCATCCATGTAATAATTTTCGAATCAGTCACAGTTTGGCTTGATGTCAAGTTTAAGAACAACGGTCAGTACTCTTTTTATTTGTCATTATTTTCTGGGAAACTGGAAGAAAGGAGGGAGAGGTAGGTTACTATTTTGTTATTTCTTCATTTACCTGATGGAACGTTTTATTGATGTCGATCTTTAAGTTTTGTTTTTCGTACAGTTCACATTCATGGTAAGTAATGACTGTTGCTCATTGACATTTACATAAGTCTAGAGTTTTCAATGCGGATGTTGTTCTTCCTGAGGCTTAAGTTTTGTTTCTGTGTTGTCATTATGGGGCTTCTGCTACTCACCGAACGGTAGCGCTGTAAGTAGATTAGATAATACATTATAAGATCGGTCCTTCGTGGAGCAATTGCGCTAAAGCTCTACCACCAATAAAAAGCGGCCAAGTACAGGGTTCTCATTCGAATTAGTGAATTTCTTGTATCATAGACTTGTAGGATTTCGTGTTATGTATAGCTAAAAAACTGTTTTCTGTATTTTATTCAAGATGTTAAGCCCAGTCATTTCGGAGTTAAGTGGGGGAGAGGGCGAATGATAATTTTTCGTCTATTTTATTAAATAACTTCCAAACTTTTTAAGTTGTAACTATAAAAAAATATCTAGAAGATCCTGCCAATAAGGCTCGTCTCACATACCTTACTGCAAGGATCTCCATTAATTTAGTATAGTTTGAAAACATTCTTTTAAAAAGGGTTTAAAAAATGTTTCAACCCTACTTCTTATCAGCACAAAAGTAGTTCGTGATTTTCAAATTAACTCACTTTTGCAACGCATTCAAGTTTGGGTCATTGGTTTACATGTGCGTACTAAATTTGAACTCTATCGGTCCTGCACTTTCGTAAAAAATCGACTATGACGGACAGACAGACGCATCAGTGACCTTATAATGGTTCCGCTTTTACCTTATGAGGTACGAGACCAAAAAAAACCACCCACACATACAACAGATGTGTAAAGTTTTTGAAGTTTCGTTAAGATTTCAGCTCGTGCAGAATAAAGTATTGTGCGGTGACTCGGCCACAACAATACGAGAGAGGAGAGGCTTTGTCGCGAGGTGTTGAGTGCTGTATTGTTCCAAACTCTTTTGCCAGTTGCGACACCGCGACACACTTCTTTACGAGGCTTAATATGTTACGGTATTATGAATAAAATTTATGCATACATACATATTGAAGGCGTTAAGACGTGACGAATCGACGTGACGTACATAAACCACCATGCCTTCCCATGGCCCTACCAACCGTCCTGGTTATATGGGCCGAATCGTGGGAGATGCGCGCACGAACCGCTACTCGCTTTTGTCGTGCGCACATGTGATCTTGACTCCCTGCAAGTTCTTTATTCTCTGTGTTTATATGCGTCCCTAGGTCACTTTCCCCATTCTGGGGCATGACGCCACAGCCACCCCTTCAGCTCCGGTCGTCCTGCAATTGTGCAATTTCTACTTTCTTCTTTTCCTTCATTATTCTTTCTTCTTCCCATTTGAGTTAAGTCCTCTGTCGGTTTTCCTTGTGACGTGACGAACAATGGCGGTCAAACCATTCCAATAGCGTCCTGTAGTAAAATTAACTAGAGCACTAAGCTCGATGTGCAATATTTCTTGCTGAGCACTGTACTATCTTAACTGGCATGCATTAAATACTACTATTTACTTGCAGATAACACAACGTGATTTTACCCTGCCAGTTTTGTGGGTCCACTAGTCACCTTTTAGCGGCAGATAGATAGGTGAGGTAATGCGTTGATGCCCAGTCTACGCCCTGTCGCGCCTACCTAATTGGAGGTCTAAAAAAATGGCGATGTAAAATCAGCGGAATTAAAAAAAAAAACACCGAAATTTGTTGCTTTTTTGTTGCTAATTAGTTGCTAGAAAATTAATTTTTTTGCTTCAACCGATCGCAAAAAATCGGCAATAACGCTAACTTTTCAATAAGATAGCGTGGAAATCACTGGATGTGGGCTGATCGATCAAGCGAATAGTGGTCAATTTGTTGCTAATTTGTTGCTGAAAAATGCTAGGGAGAAAAAAATTTTTAAAAATAAAAATTGATTTTTTTTCAATTATGCCAAAATAAATACTGTCCACGCTAGCTTCACTCTTGACTTTGCCGTGGAAGTTCTATAGTTAAAATTTGTTGCTGCTTATACTACAGCTTGTTTTAGCATAGAGAGTCAGCAACAAAATAGAAAAAGGGAAGTCAAGAGAAGTTGGAGATCGGCTTATAAACAAACCGGCCACGCTAGCTTAACTAACGATTTTTCCGTGGAAAAACTATTGTAAAAATTTGTTGCTGCTTATACTACAGCTTGTTATAGCATAGAGAGTCAGCAACAAAATAGAAAAAAGGAAGTCAGGAGAAGTTGGCGATCCGCTAATAAACAAACCGGCCACGCTAGCTTAACCAACGATTTTTCCGTGGAAAAACTATTGTAAAAATTTGTTGCTGCTTATACTACAGCTTGTTATAGCATAGAGAGTCAGCAACAAAATAGAAAAAAGGAAGTCAGGAGAAGTTGGAGATCCGCTTATAAACAAACCGGCCACGCTAGCTTAACCAACGATTTTTCCTTTAAAATGCTACAGTGAAAATTTGTTGCTGCTTATACTACAGCTTGTTATAGCATAGAGAGTCAGCAACAAAATAGAAAAAAGGAAGTCAGGAGAAGTTGGAGATCCGCTTATAAACTAACCGGCCACGCTAGCTTAACCAACGATTTTTCCGTGGAAAAACTATTGTAAAAATTTGTTGCTGCTCATACTGCAGCTTCTTTTAGCATAGAGAGTCAGCAACAAAATAAATACCGGAAGTCAAGAGAAGTTGGAGATCGGCTTATAAACAAACCGGCCACGCTAGCTTAACCAACGATTTTTCCGTGGAAAAACTATTTGTTGCTTTTTTGTTGCTAATTAGTTGCTAGAGAATTAATTTTTTTGCTTCAACCGATCGCAAAAAATCGGCAATAACTCTAACTTTTCAATAAGATAGCGTGGAAATCACTGGATGTGGGCTGATCGATCAAGCGAATAGTGGTCAATTTGTTGCTAATTTGTTGCTGAAAAATGCTAGGGAGAAAAAAAAAATACCTAACACCGAACGGTGCGGCGGGCGAGCTCCGCTCGCCCGCCGCACCCTTCGACCTATCCTGGCTAAGTCGGGGGCGCCCACGGTGCCAGTCTTGACTGCCCAAGGAGAGATTCGATTCATTATTCTACTCCCCCTAATATTACTACCTGCGCTGCTGCTGTTCTACATACCATCTGGTTTATTTAAAATGTTAGTGGCCGGTTTGTTTATAAGCCGATCTCCAACTTCTCTTGACTTCCGGTATTTATTTTGTTGCTGACTCTCTATGCTAAAAGAAGCTGCAGTATGAGCAGCAACAAATTTTTACAATAGTTTTTCCACGGAAAAATCGTTGGTTAAGCTAGCGTGGCCGGTTTGTTTATAAGCGGATCGCCAACTTCTCCTGACTTCCTTTTTTCTATTTTGTTGCTGACTCTCTATGCTATAACAAGCTGTAGTATAAGCAGCAACAAATTTTTACAATGTAATGTTTTTGTTGGGCCGGTTTGTGGAAAGAAAACAAGGCACTCAACAAATAATCACTTTTAATTCTGATCACACCTAATAACAATGCCTATGATTAGTAACTAGGTAGAATAATTACAGAACTTAGAAGTTTAATTAACCGAACGAAAAATGTATTGTGTTGCATCATGCACACGAGAGTCTCTCTGAATCGAATCTCCGTCCGTTGCCGCGCTCTCATTGGCCGAGCGTGGCGCGGACGCATATCTAAGCTTATGGTCGCGTTCCAGTAAAATAAATAGCGCCGCGAGCGGGTGCGTTCGCTACATCCTCCCCCTTTTGATCTAGTGTTAAACAACGCGACGATCAAACCTTTTTAGGTCTACCGCGACCGCGTTTAGGAGCAACTGGCGCCGGACATTCACCATCCCGAGCGTGATATCGTTTAAGATCGGAACGATGATATTTTCCTATTGTCTCATCCGGCTTATCCGGGAAATCCAAAATGAAGGACGTAGGACTAACCTTCTTTGACACGACGTAAGGGCCATCTCTCCTAGGCAAAAACTTCTTCGTGATCCCTTTTGAAGAATTGCTGAGAGCGTGCGACTTTAAGAGCACGAGATCACCAGGCTCCAGAGAATCGTCGCTGTTCCGAGTGGCATCCTTATAAGACTTCCTACGGTCTTGCTGCTTCTCAATTACCTCTTTAGCCTCCTTCATAGTATCAGCCATCTTTAGGAGATAAGGCGTCACTTGTGGTACGTAATTCTCCGCTTCGATGACAGATCGGAGATCAGTACGAACCTCAATTGGGGAGCGAAGCTCTCGTCCGAAAGTCAAATATGCCGGTGTCTGTTGAGTAGCTTGCGTCACCGAAGTGTTCATAGCGAACCGGATAAAAGGTAACGCTTCAGGCCACTGATGATGATGTCCTTCAACTAGAATTGCCAATTGCGTTTTAAGGTCGCGATTCTTTCGCTCCACGGGGTTGGCTTCTGGATGATATAATGGCACGAGGGACTGTTTGACGCCCAGAACATACATAGCCTGCTGCATGACGTCAGTCACGAACTGAACACCATTGTCCGATACTACCCTGCGTGGCACGCCATAACGTAAGAACACCTGCTCAATCAGTACCCTTGCGCAACTCTCCGCCGTAGCTTCGACAAGAGCAAACATCTCGACAAGCTTACTGGTGGTATCCTCTACTATGAACACCCACCGCTCGCCATTGGGACCCTTGGGTAGCGGACCAAACAGATCCATTGCTAGAACTTCAAAACGCTGCGAAGGTACGGGCGTCTGCAGGAGACCAACGGGCTTCGAGTTTACCGGTTTGTAGCGTTGGCACTCGATGCAAGACTTCAAATACTCTGTTACATACCTTCTCATTCCAGGAAAATAGTACCTCTGGGAAATCCGATGAAGAGTTCTCTCAACTCCACCGTGACCAGCTGTAGCGGCATCATGACACTCTACCATAATTTCTTTTCGCAGGTTCACAGGGACGACTAGCTGTGGCTCTTCGGATTCGACGTCATCGACATAACGATACAATACACCCTGAGAGAGGTGATAACCTCTTTCAGCCCATCGATTGTTACCGACTTCGTCTGTTCCTTCTAGGTCCAGAATGATCTTAGCCACCTCTGCATCTGCTAACTGGGACTCACGCAAGTATCCAGGGTCAATTCGGGGCGTATCCACGATCACCGTGCAAACCTCACAGACTTCCTCGTCACATGCAGGTCGACTTAAGGTGTCAGCTACTACATTACACTTCCCTGGTGTATATTCTATTTTAAAATCAAAAGCCTGGAGCTTCATTGCCCATCTTACCAGCCTACCAGTTGGGGACTTAAGAGTTAACAGCCACTTCAATGGTTGGTGATCGCTGGCAACTCGAACTGGGTGACCGTCTACATAGCCTCGAAACTTTTCCAAGGCCCAAATAACTGCCAGTGCCTCCCTCTCAGTGGTGGAGTAGTTCCGCTCAGCCGAGGTTAGTAACCGGCTGGCATATTCTATTGGACGCTCCTCCTGTGGTGTGGCACCTTGAACTAGCACGGCTCCCAGAGCGTACGCACTAGCGTCAGTTCTGAGAATGAACGGTTCATCATAGTTGGGTTGCTGAAGTATAGGACTCGTAACTAATCGCGACTTGAGTTCCTCAAAAGACTTCTGTTCTGTCTCCCCCCATTGCCAACGTCGATTCTTCTTTGTAAGATCAGATAATGGACGGGCTACCTCAGAAAAGTGTGGGATGAATTTACGAAACCACGAACATGTCTGCAGGAACGATTTAAGATGTTTGACGGAAGTAGGGGCCTTCATCTCGACCACAGAGCTGACCTTGTCTGGGTCAGGAGCTACACCTTGCGGTGATATGATATGCCCTAAGTACTTAACATTCTCTCTTGCAAAAACACACTTAGTACGATTCGCACGAAGTTTAAACTCACGTAAGCGTTCGAATACTGCCTGCAGGTCCTGCAAATGTTGCTCGTAGGACCCTGAGAGCACCACGAGGTCATCTATGTAACCTAGCAAGGTCACATGCTTGACAGAGGCTCCAGACCGGAATCTATCGATTAACCTTTGGAAAGTTGCCGGGGCGTTGCGTAGCCCAAAAGGCATACGTTTGAATCGATAAACTCCGAGGTGAGAGACGAAAGAAGTCTTGTCCTGGTCCTCTTCTCTGACCTTGACCTGCCAGTAGCCAGACCTAAGGTCAATTGTGCTCATAAAACAGCTGTTACCTGTGTACTGCAACAAATCGTCGATAACCGGTAAAGGGTAAGAATCACTCTTGGTGACCGCGTTGAGCTTACGATAATCGACACAAAATCTGAATGAGCCATCCTTTTTTGGCACCAACAATGCCGGAGCTGACCAGGCAGACTCGCACTCCTCAATGATACCTTCAGATAGCATTCGTTCTATCTCAGCCTCCATGATAGCTTTCTTAGCCGGCGTGAGTCTATAAGGCGGCGCAGCTATGGGTGGATGCTCACCTGTGTCGATCCTGTGTTCGGCAAAAGGGGTAGGCTCCCCCTGCTCTTGAAAAATATCTTCATACTGATGTATTAGCGATGCGAGCTCCTCCCTTTGACACGGAGACAATAAGACACCTTCGTCCGACCTTAAAACATCAGTAGCGGCGCAACCGACATAATTACGCGAGGTTTCGCATTGCAGAAGGTAAACATCCTGCGGCCGACGAGCGGTAAACCACGTGTTATGTGCTAAATCTAAGACCAACTGCGCTTTTCGTATAAAGTCTATGCCCAAGAGCGTTTCATTATTTTTCGCGTCCGGAAAGACTACAAAAGAGACATTTACCGTTAAATCTTTTAATTTTACCTCAACGTCGGTAAACAGAACAGGTAAAACACGAACCACGCCGTCTGCAAGCTTAATCGACATTGTACTGTCGCAAAACGGATGATTCTGACGTTTGAGCAACGCATACAACGTATAACCCGCAATACTACGCTTCGCGGCGGTATCTATCAATCCTGTTCCACGGAACCCTAAAATCTCGATGTCTAAAATAGGTCGGCCAGTTAAGTTAACACTGACATCAATAGACTTAGAATCAACAGAATACAAATTTAATTCGGTATCAAAAGAGCTACAACAGGTATCAAGGTCACCTTTGTTATCACTGCTATCAAATTGCACATTGGCATCAATAGACGTAACACAACACTCACTTTTTAACAATACATTACGGCCTTTCTGTAACACTTGTTTACGTGACTGTACACATTTAAATTTGCTAGAAGTGTCCAAAGATGAATTATTACAACTATCGTTTGATAAAACATTACAATTATTCTTTGATAAAACATTACCGCTTTTCTGTAACACTTGTTTACGTGACTGTACACACTTAAATTTGCTAGAAGTGTCCAAAGATGAATTATTACAACTATTGTTTGATAAAACATTACAATTATTCTTTGATAAAACATTACCGCTTTTCTGTAACACTTGTTTACGTGACTGTACACAATTAAATTTGCTAGAAGTGTCCAAAGATGAATTATTACAACTATCGTTTGATAAAACATTACAATTATTCTTTGATAAAACATTACCGCTTTTCTGTAACACTTGTTTACGTGACTGTACACAATTAAATTTGCTAGAAGTGTCCAAAGATGAATTATTACAACTATCGTTTGATAAAACATTACAATTATTCTTTGATAAAACATTACCGCTTTTCTGTAACACTTGTTTACGTGACTGTGCACAATTACAACCAGACATATTGTTAGTACAATAATTCATTTTGCTGTTAGTGTTTACAATTTCGCCATACTTATTTGATGCCCTAATCCTGAGCGTCGGCGACCTAGACCGAGTAATGCGGCTATTTTTAGATACATCTTTAAAATCATCACAATCAGTCGGCACATCGAAATCACACGCGAAAAATTGATTATCCTTAGAGTTTTTATTACAATTTCCGCAGTTGGCTCGTATCACATCTCGAGCACCACAACCGTAACACGATACAGATTTTTCCGTTTTATCACTTTTGTTTATTAATTTAAAACAGTCGGATCTTGTATGACCGCTCTTTTTACAATAAACACAGAAAAGTTTACCTTGTTTCGCCGAAATCACCTGACCAGTAGGCATAGTGGGTGCCTGAGGAGACTGTGTCCGAGCCTCCGCTGTAGGCAACGCGGGGGCTCCGCGTACGATGTTTACGTCGCTGGCGGCGGCGCGCGCTTGATGTGGCGCGGCGCGCGGTTTCGCGCCAAAGGTTGACGTCGTCGCAGGTACGTTTCGGCTGACTGACGTCGAAGGCACGGGCGGCTCCGGTTTCTGCGACGTTGACTCGGCAAGCGATTCCTCTATCATCCTGGCCTTCTCGATTAACTGATCTACGTCCGATATTGCATCAGGTTGAAGACGTTTTCTTATTCTCCTGTCTAGCAAGCCATAGATGATGTCGACTTTAACTTGTTCGTCCAATGCGTATGGTAGTTTCGACAAGGTGGCTCTTAGGCGGGCGACAAATGCATCGGCTCGTTCTGAGCCTTGTTCTGACGAGAAAATATCGCGAAATATTTTATGGGCGGGGCGCGGTGCGCCATACATAGACCTCAAGCGTTTCAGAGCGTCCTCCCATGAAGTGACTGAGCTTTTGACGCCTTGGTAGAAAACAGCGGCATCTCCAGTCAATAGCATTGGTAGTCCACGTAAAGCGTGTTCATCACTCACGTTTGAGCATTCTTTAAAAACAAGAACAGCATCCAAGAATGCCTCCAGAGTTTCGGGGCTTCGGGAAACTCCATCAAATCGCGCGGTGCACTTTACAAAGGTGCCGCCTTGCGGCATGGCTGGATAAAATGCTGGGGATGCCCCCGGCGACTGTGTGTGCTGAGCTCGCTGTGCTGACGCGCTGTAAGACTGCGCTACGATGCTCTCGAGGAGTTGTTTGTGCGATTCTGCCGTGGCTTTGGAGAATGCCTCCAGGAACTGCAGCAAACGATCGTCAGAGGTCGATCCTCCGGGAGCGCCGTCGAAAAACGCGTCCTGACGCGTTTCGTCATCTATCTCGTGCACACTCGCACGGCGGGTACGCGGCATAGTGAAAATCGGAACTGGAGTATGCGCACAATATGACTCTTCGTCAACAGTTATTTACTTGTAGGTACACAGTTCACGCGACAAAACACTAATCAATCACGCACAACGTTAATTTTCGTAGTTCGGCCACAAGTTGGAGCGCCATTTGTAATGTTTTTGTTGGGCCGGTTTGTGGAAAGAAAACAAGGCACTCAACAAATAATCACTTTTAATTCTGATCACACCTAATAACAATGCCTATGATTAGTAACTAGGTAGAATAATTACAGAACTTAGAAGTTTAATTAACCGAACGAAAAATGTATTGTGTTGCATCATGCACACGAGAGTCTCTCTGAATCGAATCTCCGTCCGTTGCCGCGCTCTCATTGGCCGAGCGTGGCGCGGACGCATATCTAAGCTTATGGTCGCGTTCCAGTAAAATAAATAGCGCCGCGAGCGGGTGCGTTCGCTACAACAATAGTTTTTCCACGGAAAAATCGTTAGTTAAGCTAGCGTGGCCGGTTTGTTTATAAGCCGATCTCCAACTTCTCTTGACTTCCCTTTTTCTATTTTGTTGCTGACTCTCTATGCTAAAACAAGCTGTAGTATAAGCAGCAACAAATTTTAACTATAGAACTTCCACGGCAAAGTCAAGAGTGAAGCTAGCGTGGACAGTATTTATTTTGGCATAATTGAAAAAAAAACAATTTTTATTTTTAAAATTTTTTTTCTCCCTAGCATTTTTCAGCAACAAATTAGCAACAAATTGACCACTATTCGCTTGATCGATCAGCCCACATCCAGTGATTTCCACGCTATCTTATTGAAAAGTTAGCGTTATTGCCAATTTTTTGCGATCGGTTGAAGCAAAAAAATTAATTTTCTAGCAACTAATTAGCAACAAAAAAGCAACAAATTTCGGTGTTTTTTTTTTTAATTCCGCTGATTTTACATCGCCATTTTTTTTGACCTCCTAATTGGCGCTCTACGGATTTAAAGACTGCTTCCACTCCTAAAAACCTGAAGTATGCTAAAGACTTCGATTTTAGTTTGCTTAAAAGAGTAATATCGTGTAACATTTAAATACATTAGACCTAAGACACTCGAAATGACCTTGTGGTTGGTAGTAAAAAATTAAGTGTCCCAAGCAGTAGTCGGTAAACTGAAAAGCGTCTAATTGCCGAGTGCACCCTCAACTCTCGAGCAATGTTTGCGCTTGCCTCGTGTTACAGGCGACAACTGATTTATAGTTTCATTGTTGCATTTCCTTTTCTCTTGTAACTTGTACGGTCTTTGACCGCACTTTGCTGATCCCGCAGTGTATGTGGATTAGAGGTACTACGTGCGGTGGCACGTGCGACCCAATTCAGCAATGTTTCGGTGCGTTAACATTCACATAATCACGGTGTCTTTTATCATTCAAGATTCATTTTATAGTTGACTTCATAATTACGTTCAATAGACATTATTATTCACAGCAAACTATAAATCAATGGTGTCCCAAACCATGTTATAGATGTGAGGCAGATATGAACCAGCGAACTATGGATTATGTAATGAAGGTGGCAAACAGGCATGAAATTCACAGTGATGATAAGTTACTACAGTAGTTCATAAACTTGTTCATAACAACCAAAATGTAGATGCCTTGCCATCCGAGGCTTTAATTGTTTAGCCTCTGTGATATGTTGAAATTACGGGACCATGTAACTGGAACAGGATAATGCTGAACACTACCATTTGGTGGAATAGAATTGCAGGAAGTGCGAGGCCATTGAAACCTTGTATATTTAAGTCTACTATTGACATCATCAAATATACATCCTGATTAACTGATATAGTACTAACCCTATTTTGTGGAAATTATGTTTCCGGATATTCTCGCGTAAACAACACTCAACTTCTTCACTTATCCGACGTTTCTGTCGCTTTCTAACTACCGTGGTCACGGCCAAAAATATAATTTCCGCAATATGTGAAGCTCGTGAAAACCTACGAAAACGTTAATGCTAATCCAAGTAAAGTATGTAAGTTCAAAAACGATGAAGCGTTTCGAGGTAAGGTAGGTAGGCTCTTACGCTTCGCTTGGCACATTTTTGCCGGGTACTGCCGTGCCGCCAGATTTCAATATATTGATTCTGATGATGATACCTTACAAATTTAACTGTCCTTATTGTTACTACCATCAGCTAAGCTTCAGTCGCTTTTTGCCTCGTTAGCCCAATGGTCGCAATGGCGATGGTGAAGCCCGAGGTCCCAGGTTGGATTCTCGGGTCGGGGAAAGTTAATGGGTATTTCCTGTGAGGAAATTCCTAGTAGCAGCCCGGTGTCTGGTACTCAAAGCTGGCGGTTCTATGCCCGATCTTTTTCTGGTCGTGGCGGAACGCCGTCCCATCTGGCTATGAGACTGAGGGAATAGAGTGCGCATCTGTGTTTGCGCATACACTTGTGCACTATAATACCTCCCGCGCAGTTGGCTAGTTTCCGTTGAAATTGGCCGGCGTGGCCGAAATTCGATCTGGAGGAAATTATTATTATTATTATTCAGTCGCTTTGCGTTTATCACTTAATGTTTGATATAATAAAAACGCAACTAGGCGTCGCGGTCGTTTCTTCGTCGTTGGTTAAAACGTTGGAACGAATTCAAAAAGGTCACTATCCAATGGTGCGCTGCATGACCTTGGATTCACTTTGTCTAAGCACAAAATAATTTCCGTGTTAAAGGTCAGACGATAGCGAGTGTTGCTAAAAATATAAGTTCTAAAATAAGGCAGTAGGACAAGTTTTTTTTTTAAAGGTTTGAAAGATATGCACTATTTGTATGGAAAAATGAAATTGTGGTTTTTACTATTTCCTTTCAATTTCTACATATTTTCTTACCTTTTAAACCTTCCCTGGACTTCCAAAAATCATTCAAAACCAAAATTAGTCTAATCGGTTTAGCCGTTCACGAGTTTTAATAAATATTATACGTAACTTCACGACATCTCCGGGCACATTACCAAACTTTGAGGTACTGGGAAATTTCCAGAAAATGGAAAAATCCCAATAGAACCAGAGATAAAGGCATTTACACCATTATCTCTGATAACCCCCTACCCGGGAATCGAACCCAGGACCTCAGAGTAGTAGTAGTGGCCTGCTACCAATAGGCTACCGAGGCAGTCAAAGTAAATATTATAATAAAAAAAATATTGAATTAGAAAAAATTGTATAACAAAAGCGTTAGTCTTGATGAGCCGAAGCCTCCCTTAAGAATTATGCGCTAGTTACAAATAACCCTGTATAGTTGTTTTTTAAAAATATTTTTAACAGATAAAAACGAATAAACGACACGTTTTTAGCGCATAACTACCAAATGATGGTATCGAATGGGATAAATCTTTATTTTATGTGTTCGTTATTGTCAGCAAAAGGTTTTTAACAAAATTATAGCATATGGCGGCACGAACTTCGCCAGATCAGCCAGTAGGTATTAAATAAATCGTAATACTGCAAGCGCTTGCATGAATTGTAAATTATGATTAACCAACATTAAAGACGCAGTCGTAAATTATATCTGCATTATTCGGTTGCCACAATCTCGGCGGAGAACTGAACGCGTGTGCACCGGACCCCTGTCTTCCGGACTCTACTCCCTCGACACCCCTTCCGGGGGTCTCCCCGGGCTCATTGGCGGCGTTCCAATGTTACACTGCGCTATGCAGTCTACCTTCACCAATTAGCATCCAGCCATGCTTTAATTAATTCCGATGCAATGCAATTGGTATGGGCAGTGATATGATATTCGTGAGCCAATTTGGTTCCTTATGGATATTTTGACGATATATGAGAAAATTGATATGGTAATCCGGGATTAGTTAAGTCACAATCTATTACGAGTATTACATATAATAAATCTGTAATTGGACTATATCTGTATATAGAAAATATGTATGCATGTAGCTTCACGCCTTGTCACTCCGGTATCACACTCTCCCTTACGGCAGGCAGAGGATGTGGGTGTGTGAGCCAAAGCTTTGGCTTCCAACGTAAACTCAGTGGCGTGAAATGATGATATTCAGATGCAAATAAAACTAAAATCCTACACGTCCATACAATTTTGTGGATTTCCTTCGATTTCCCTATGATGCCATCATGAAATAGTTTTTGGTTGCTATGGGACCAACTTAAAAAAAACAAAGAACCTGCCAAAGCCGAGCGTGCAAGCGAGAGCACCATAATCTCCGCCAAATATCTTTTCACGTCAAGTTATTTTCGATATTTGGAGTTAAGTGAGGAGAAGATCTATGATCATATCTTAAGCCCAAGGTTTTAATACCAGCAAATTATTATCTTAATACCAGCAAAAAAATGTCTTACTTGTTTCTAGATATTTTTAATCTACTGCAGTACTTTTAAAAAGGAAAATGACTGCTGTCACTGATTTACATTTCCCTTTCATAGTCTCAATTTTAAGTATAGATGTCGCTAGCAACAGTGAGTTTTGTTTTATAATAGTGATTTCAAATCAGATGAATTCTTTTTCATGATGGGTACAAAAGCCAACGACCATGAATACCGGGCTCCACATTTATTTAAATACGCCCGTAAAATTAACATAACGATACAATTTGCACGTATATTGCGACTTTTTATGTCACTTCTTTCTTTTTGAACCCCTAAAGTAGAAAGGGGAATTCAGGTTGAGTCTATTTTTATGTTATTTGATTAAATTTTTGGAGGTATAACAGGCTACAACACCTTATTAGGATTTCGTAGGTAGATGGCAAAACCCCGGAAAAGGTTTTATAGATTCGTCTCTCTTCTCTTATACATGACTCATGTCTGCTTGTTCTTCCGTACGGCACAGCAAATTTATAACATAACTATACATAATAATATAAGGACTACATCGGTCTAGTACTTTGAAGAAAATCGGCTGACAGACGGCCACTATATTATTTACACCATTTAAAGATCTACGGTCTGACTTCTAACTATAACATTCTGTAGGTATTTTGTTATTTCTTACTTTTAAGTTTTGCGATTATTTAGTCATGAAATCGGTTTATTTTTTGTAATAATATTTTATTTCTTTCTTTCCGCCTATGTGAACTGTATGCTTGTTTACTTATTTCGCTAAATAAAAAATATCCTTGATTGCTGGAGTTCAAAATAAAAACAACTGAACAAAATCTCACTGTGTATTTAACGCAAACATGTACAGTTAATTGTTGAGAAATTAATATTGCACATCTAGCCTAGGAAGGGGACTTCGGCTTATTTCGGGTGTGTAGAGCGTTATCTTTTTCGCACCGTACCTATTTGACGTTTGTCGACCATTGTGATCAAGTTTTGACCAATACAGGACTGTCAGTGCTTATGTAGGCACACAGAGATAACGCTCTACGTTTGCAACGAGCCGATCGTCTCTTTCGCAGGCTCGATGTGCAATATTAATTGTTGAGTACTGTAACATAGTTCAATGTCGGCTGAACCCTTACCCCCTTGATGACATCAATAGGTATGTATACGTATGTCGGGGGTGAAGATGACCTCGATACACGAGTAACATGACACTCAATTATTGATTATTCAAAACTCATCTTATGTACCTCTAAGAAGTAGGTAATTAACAGATACGTTCTGTAGACTGTGCTTATGTCGTCTTATGTAAGTTATGTAAGGAGTGAAAAGTGTGCAAAATATACATGTACTCGTATAATAATTATGTACTTTATTTAACCTTGATGTGAATATTGAGACTATCTAGCTCCTCGACAACACAGACCTAGTGAGAAGACTTAAGAGAACTAAATCTTTTGAGTTAGTGTAGTGTTAAAACAATATTAGAGTAAGTGACTTATTTTGCATAATCACACGAACAAAGTGACTTCCCCTTAAGACATACTAAGAAAGTGCCAGTGGACATTTACTTAGAAATCATTTTATTAGAAGTTTAAGTTAACATAAAATTGCTTATTAGTCTTTTAGGCTAGATTGTAATTTTAATAAGGTTCAAAAATAGGAACTAAGAATTAAAAAAATTAACCTTCCAGCGGTCGCGCTCGGTCTGTGAGTCTGCAGAGAACTTATTTTTGTCAGTGTGCTAAAACTATAAACAAAAGACTGTTGTGTCTATAGTACAAAACAACTGCGAATATAGTACACAAAGGTCATTCTAAATCGAGTCTTGTAGTCATAAAATTAACTAAATAGACATTCAAACTTTCCCCATTTCCAAAAGTTGGATGTAATGGTATTTGGAACTTTGTATAATTGAATAGTTTCTCATCAATATACAATTTCCAATTAGATAGCAAACTCTATATCTTTTGTCTAAATTAATCTGTGAAACCGGCACCGGTTTTCGTTTAACTAAAATTAGGTTGACTTAATAAATATCACATCGAAGGGCAAACCCAGCAAGTTATAAAGATGGAGACAACAGTCCAAATACCCATGTAAAACCATAGAAAACTTTCGATGTCTCTTTCAATTTGGTCCTATTTTCTCTTTTTAGGGAGGAAGCCTCGGTAGGGTGTGGGGCAAAAAGCTAGCAGACTGGGTTTTTTAGCGGTAATGAGCAGACCTGTGTCTTCTAGTGGTTGAGCTGAACTTGATATAATTATAATGAGACTTGCTCCAGAGATCTCGATTTACAACTAACGTAAGTTCACGCCTGCAATCCCCGAAGGGGTAGGCAGAGGTAAATGCATGCATTCAATCATACATGTAAACACCCAAGATTCGCCGGTTACGTTTTGGCCCATATAACAGGTGGCAAGCCTATTGACATCTCCGGGCACATTACCAAACTTCGAGGTACCTACTTGGAAACTTACAGAAAATAGAAAAATCTCAAACAAACCAGAGATAAAGGATTTTACACCGTTATCTCTAATATTCCCCGACCCAGGAACTGAACCCAGAACCCCAGCGTAGACCCCCCTCAGTAGCCTAGTGGCCTGCTACCACTAGGCTACTGAGGCATTTCTAACTAAGCCTAGTTTTTTTCCAATAAGCGTCTGAGTATAGTTTTCTTTCGACTAAAATTGGGATAACAATGATAGTTACGATTCTAGTTTCTACTTCAACATATTGAAGTGCAGAATCAGGAGCGTAGGAAATAACAAAGTCATGGTCATGCGCTACACCAGCATTAATATCATAACAATAATAATTATTGATTCGATTGCTTCGCTGTCTTTCTTTAACTTCTACGTGCAACCTATTCTAGAGTAAGACAGCGAACCGATTCAATTGCGTTTGAACGATTATTATTTATCGAGAATTACGTCCCAGATTTCTACTACGCAGACAAAACAGTACCTACTTACTTTTAACCGAATATGTCCCACGCTTCACCGTAGCAGTGCACAACAGAACGGTGCTGCGGGATGCACAGGGTGCGGCCCAGGCGCGGTCGGGGATCGGGGGCCAGGGGTAGGGGGTCACCGGCCTACTTCCGGGTCACCGCTACCGATCAACAAGTGACGCATCACTACCCCCGCGATATGTGCCGATGTGATCCTGCCTACTTAGGTATAGGATTACTGCCTGGTAGCACAATTTCGGTATTCGAGACCTGTATTTTTCGCAATACTGCAATTGCGTGAACTTACCTCGTTGTAATTATAAATTTGGCATATTGAATTTTGTACAATAACACATAAATAAAAAAAACGTTTAAAAAAAATGGCAAAAATAAATTGATTTGATAACTAGCCCAACACTTAACCACTAAGCTACCGAAATCCCATTTAATTTTTTTTTTAAACTTAACATTTGTCTCCGGGGCAGGTGTACGACATCTCTGCCCAGCTCATCGGGAAATAATAGGATTAAATGTTATGATAAACTTAGAATTATTGCCCACTAGATGTTTCCTGCGACTTCGTCCATGAGGTATTTGGTTTTCGCAGAATAATAGCCAGACTTTATCCTTTCTTAGGAATCACACTATTTCCATGTTAAATTTCATCACAATCGGGTTACCAGTATGTTCGTGAAACCGTGAATTCTTTGTCAGTCAGATGAACAGACTTTATTTTAATTTGTATTATATATATTTTTTTTTATTTTACTTTAATTACAACGATACATAATACCAATAAAAGTAACCAAAGACACACTATCATATAATACTCTCACAGAATTCCATACAAACTGACAATAAATCTCTCCATTCGTCCGCAAATAAATCACACGCAGGGTACATATCCAGGATGGCCAGGATGGTGTTCAATGAGGAGTGAATGCGGTAGATGGGAGACTGTGCATGTGATGCTGACTTACAAAAAGGTGCAGACACTATCAATCATATGAATCATAACTCTTATACATATTCCAAAGCTTCCCACAGAAATTGTTGAAATGTTATCTAAAACCTAAATTCAATTTGTGGAACAGTGACACGGATAATTCATGCAGTCCCATGTGATTTGTAATCCACCAGGGAGCCAGTTTGCGACAGTTTTTATCCTCACTAAAGTGGTTCGCGTATCCTTCATGTTTATTTTCTTGTTTAAGTTTTCTGTTGAGGATAAAATTTAATGTTGTAGTTTACTGGTGGTAGAGCTCCAGCGGTGGAACTCGCGGGCGTAGGCACCACCGCATTACCTAATATACTTGCCGCTAAATGGTAGTGTTCAGCACTATCGTGTTCCGGTCAGGTGGTAATGTACGGCCTTGTAATTTCCGGCACAGAGGCATAACACCAAATGCCTCAGGAGTGGCAGCGCATCTGCATTTTGACCTCTGGTCATTCTGTGGGTGTCTATAGGCTGCAGTCATCACTTAACATCACTGTGAACTGCAAGCTTGTTTGCCACTTTTATTACATAAAAAAAAAACTGTCATGGACAATCTTCCCTATTGGTACCCATAAAACTTAACTTCAGATCTCTGACGGAGGATAAAATCCCACCCATAATTCTCCAGCTATTTGTTATCCCATGTACCTATGGCCAGCCTATTGTCAGTCACTGGGAACATTAGCAAATTTCGGGGATAGCTCTGAGAAAATATAAAATTCCCAATAGCACTTAACACTAATACCTAACCCTGGGATAGAAATTGTGACCACAGCGTGGCAGTAAGGCGTTCAGGCATTTTGGAAGTTACAGGGCCGTACTTACCACCTGACCGGAACACGATAGTGCTGAACACTACCATTTAGCGGCAAGTATATAAGGCAGGGTTTTCATCCTTTTGGTTTCACCGCCACACTTTTTATTTTATCACAATTTCACGGTCCACCAGTAAAAACGTAGCCAAGTGTGGGTCAGATTCGCGCCTCCTTACAGTATACCAATAATAGTAAGCCAGAGAATAGAGGCTTAGTAATTATGGGCGCGCTGGACAGCAAAACTCTACCTATAAGTTCTAACCTAAAAATCTCTGGAGGCTGTACGCGGGGACAGGGACAAACCAGCCCTTGCAATTTGCGGCACACTTCGAAACATACATCAACATATCGGTTGAAAACCTCTGATTTAAGGTAATGTGGTGGTGCCTAAACCTGCGAGCTCCGTCACTTGCGCTCTACCACCAGTAGAAAGTGTAATTAAATATTATTTTAAAATATTTAAATGATCTTTGAAAGTCACGATGCTGAAGTCCACACACAGCAACCTGTCCCCCCTGTCACATTTTGTCACGCTCAGCGAGACCCCCATTGTCTGCGAACGTATTTTATGGACGGCCCCCAGAAGTTTACGTTTGACTGATAGGATGTTAACAAAAATTACCAAAATTCAATTTGTGTAACGGTAAAACGGATAAACCATGCATTCCCATGTAATCTGTCCCACTAGAGAAAATCTCTCAGGAGCAAGTTTGCGACGGTTTTATCCTTTCTAAAGTGGTCCGCGTATCCTTCATGTTTTTTTATATTATTTAATAAGCTTCGTGTTGGGAATTTAGCAATCCTGGCACGTATTATGTAGGTTGATGGTAAGATTTATTCAGTTTATATTGTTTTAAGGGATAAGGTTCTGTGTGTTCTGCGTTTTACTCACATGTACAATAAGCCGGGGTTGCACCAAGATATTTGTTAAAGTTATTGTAAAGGAGATGTTGCAAAAATGTTTGGAGCTCCGGCCATGTATTGTAAACAATATCATTAAACAGGCAAAATCAATATAAAAACGTTTTTTACTGCATATTTTCACTTATTTAGCTTTGTTTGCAGTTACAAAACATTATTTGCAGTTAGAATTGCAACTCAAAACCAACATGGCGAATATGGCGGGCGATGTCATCTTGACATTTTCATTTTTTAAATTGTATTTTGATTATAAATTACTTGGAGAAAAAAGTAATATTTTCTAAATACTATCGAAATCGATCGATCCCAAGTGTCGGCTGTATCGCCGCCATGTTTAACATAGTTGAAAATGATAAAATTGTTTGAATTTTAATGTGGTTGTAACTCTAAAATAAATTCTTAAATAAATTAATTGTATTTTTTTCGGCTTCATCTTTAATTTACCCATTTTTTGAGGACGTGTACGAACCAGAGCCGAACTCGCAACATCTCCTTTCGCATCCTTCTCTAATTTAAAGAAATCTGTTAAAGTTAGAGAAGGATTTGAAGTGCCACAATAACTTTAACCGTATCAAATATCTTTGTGCAACCCAGGCTTAGTCTTGTGTTTAGTTGTTTAGTCATCGAACTAACAATTGGTATTAAAAAAACGAAACGTTAACGTAATTTCAAGCCGGGTTTGCCCTGAAGGGGTAATTAAAAGTTAAATGCATGCATTCAAGCATTATGCGAACACCCCATTCGTCAGTTACTTTTTGTTCCATGTCACGAAATTATTGACATCTTAAAAATTCGAAAAGCAAGATCCCAGCGAAGCTTAAGAAAATAAAAACCTGGTACAGGAAATACATTCTTCTAACTAAAAACTTAATGTCTGAATTTATATGAAAGGATAGGCATACATGCATTTGGGCCAAAAAACGTATCGCCTCAAACGTATCGCGTAACGGATTATTAACACCTATCTATACAATGTGTAATGGCAAGTGCAGATCTGTATAGGCCGCAGTACCGCAGTATATTAACAAATTATTAACTGTATGCTTGTTTATAGCATGAAAACTATGAAAAGTTACATGATGTGATGATATAAAAAATAAACAAAGATATATTGATTGAAATAAAACTATTTTTACGGATTTATCTCGCGTATATTAAACTAAAATGATTTTTTAAATCAACCCGACGTTTCGGTCGCTTTTCAGCTTCCGTGGTCCCGGGTAGACTGAGGTGACATTTGTCTGACAGAAGTTTGAAAAAATTATATGTTATATTATTGTATATATATGTATATATTATACCTCCATCGATTTCGTAAACGCCTTGCGTAGCGTTCAGGATTAACACATTAATTACTTATGGTATCTTGAGGTCTTGCAGACTGCTGCGGCTGGGATTTAATCTTGCTAAGTATGGGATCCCATGATGTTGATAATCGCCATCCATCTTCTCTATTGAAATTTGGGTGTTTTTTTAATTTCAATAGTCTCGCGTACCATTCGTGGAATGGGTTTGTGTTCTCTAGCGAGTATTTGAATTTTATCAAACCGGATGTAATGGTTCGGCTTATCCGCTATGTGTTCACAGACTGCAGACCTCCCTGTTCTTCGGTTTTTGACATCAGCAATGTGCTCTTTAACGCGGGTGGATACAGCTCTCTTCGTTTGACCAATATATAAGAGTCCACAATCACAATCTAATTTATAAATGCCAGAATTTTGTAATGGAATATTACTTTTAATGGGTCAACACTTAACGTAAGGTAGTATAGCTGGTTGTCGTTCTACTGTAGGTGGTTTCAATGAGTGTAGCTCGCGAAAACCCACGGAATAGATAAATAAGGATGGAAAGGCCTTTGCTTCAATTTAGTATTAGAACCAGTGTCGCCGCTTTTCTCCCACCGTGCAATTTATTATACAAATGTAACACCATCTCGACAATCATCCACACATTAATCTCAGGGCAGCTATTCGTTTGCGTAAGTTTGCATACTAAGATGTAACGCCCGTAGACAGTAAACACTCGCACGCACACAACAATATACTCACCAATAAACTAGTCGAAGTGTAGCGAACGCATTACATGCTGTACATTGCCAGCGGAGACAGTAATAGCGTTAATTGAGCGAGTGCTTAACGAGCAATGTATTCGCTAGCAGTAACGTTTAAATAATGCAGTTTAAGTTCGAATATTCATATTCCTTTGTATATTTATATGTTTTTTACAAGTATTATAACAATAAATGTTATTTGTGTCTTACCGATCAAAAGATATACCTCCTCGCTTTATACTTGAGGTCTGACATTTCATATTACATGTTAAAATTGGCACTACATGGTATTTTACCAAGAGATGCGTCGTTCGAAGCAGTCTACATGACACTACGAGCGGCGACCGAATGGTTTTGCCGAACTGTGTGTGTACACGCATAGTTGTAGCTTGCCACGCCCACATTACCATTCCATCTTTATTTATCTATTCCGTGCGAAAACCTAAGAACATATAAAGATATATTGCCTTACATTGTACCCAATCTAATAGAAAAGGATCATATTGGAAATGGAAAACATTTTTGATTGGTAAACGGATTGTTGAACATCGAGTTGTTGTGTGGAATGGAACATTTGCAAGTGTTTGCTCGCAAAATTGATTTTGGAAATTGATTCCCGGAATATTTGCCGAGCAGATTGCCGCCCGCGTCCAAGGACAAGATCTAACATGGCTGCGATAATTTCGTTATTATTTTCCCCATGAAATATCTAGCTTTAGTGACAAACTCGATTGCGTAGGGTGATGGTCCCTAACATTATATAATCTGCCTTTTTTATGTAATGGAAGTGGTAAACAAGCTTGCAGTTCACATTGATGTTAAGTGATGACTGCAGCTTGTAGACACAAAGACCAAGGTCAAAATGCAGATGCGTTACCACTCCTGAGGCCTAAGGTGTTATGCCTCTGTGCCGGAAATTACAGGGCCGCCTGCTTCTAAAACGAGAGTTCAGCGTCACCGTGTCCGAGTTTACCGGGTTAGGTGGTTACATGGTACCTAATGTACGGTTTCGTAATTTTTTACATAATGTTAAAGACCTCAGAAAAGAACGAAAAGTTGCATGAAATCTATACTAATACTAGCGGCCAGCACCGGCTTCGCTTGCAATTTAAGTACTAACATAATATTACGACTATAATTTTTATTAAGATATAAACTATACTATCTCTTAAGTTGGATCAAACCGCACACGGTGTGCAAGTTTGATTAAAATCGGTTAAATAGTTTAGGAGTCCGTGTTTAGTACCGTGACACGTAATATAAAGAAGATTATAAAGCTGAAGAGTTTCTTTGTTTATTTGTTTGCTCAAGCAATAATCAGGAATTACTGGTCCGATTTGAAAAGTTAATTCAGTGTTAGATAGCCTATTTATCGAGGAAGGCTTTAGGCTATATAACATACAAGGTGAAGTGAATAGAAAGAAGAGGGTAGGTAACATTGCACCCGCGCGAAGCCAGGGCGGGCGAGCTAGTGGTAATATAAAACATAAAAAGACATTGTCATACATTGTAAACTAATAGAAAAGGATCAGCTTGGAAATAGGAAGCGTTTGTGACTGTGTGTAACGGAACATCTGCAAGTGTTTGCTTGTAAAATTGATTCGCGAAGTATTTGCCGAGCAGATTGCCGCCCGTTGTTGGATCCGTCCTAATGGATCCAACAACTCTGCGATACTTTCATTATATTGTTCACTATGACTTGGCGTAATATACAATATTGGGAGAACTCTTCCTGAGTTTTTTTTTGCAATTGTTACATTAATCGATATTGGAAGGAGTTAGTTACTATTGCTATATCAGCGGTAGAGATTCAGTTGCGGAGCTCGAGTGCGTAGCGACCACCGCATAAATTAACTACTTACTTACCGCTAATGCCGTTTATGTTGTTGTCTGTGTAATGGGTTTTATGAGGCCATATACGAGTATTACCATCTAACCGAAACACGTGCTGACCACCATCATTTGGCGGCAGATAGATTAGTTAATGCGGTGGTGCCTACGTCCTCGAGTCCCTACACTGGAAATCTACCACCAGTCAAAACTCCAGCTTTGTGTTTATTAAATAAAGCCTTAAATGTAATTTACCTCGGAAATATTTTATCCAAAACGATGGGACGGTCTTTAAAAATTGATACGAGGTGTTTCATGGCTGGTACCCTCTCGGTGCCATTTCACGCTCCATGAATGTTACATACTCTAGTGTGGGAACGATATATCGGAATGCCGAGAGTATCAGTATCGAAGCCCAATTATTCCGGACGTAGCAAAACTTTCCTTTGTTCAAATCTTTCGGTTATCGATGTTTTCTCCACTTCAACACGATGTTATCGGTAATAAAGATATTTAATTAAAAAAAAGTTAAATAAATTCTGTATTCCCAGAATGGGGTAGGCAGAGGTAATTTTACTGTAAAGTAACACGACTCGCCGGTTACGTTATGGCCCATGTAACGTGTGGCGAACCTATTGACATATCCATATTCTCAAACTCCAAAATCCGAGGATCACTGGGAAACTTATATTATAAACATAGTTACTAGCGGCTCGCCCCGGCTCCGCACGGGTGGGTGCGTAGAATGTAATATGGCCTATGTTACTCAGTCAATATGTAGCTCTCTAATGATGAAATAATTTTTGAAATCAGTCCAATCTTTTTTGTGTGTCAACTTTACAAACATACACACAAAAACACAAATGTTTCGTCGTTGTCATATTAAGTATAGATATATGCCATTTGGGGGCAGATAGATTAGGTAATGCTGTGGGCCCTCGAGCTCCCACACTGGAATTGTACCACAATAATTTTCGTCCCTTTTAATCCTTCTATCCCATACGATTCAACTAGAATTTATATTATACTAGCGACCAGCCCCTGCTTCGCACGGGTGCATTTTATTTAAAATTGCACCCGGGGGGTAGGTACTAAGTGCTTGCACCGTACGAAACCGGGCCGGGTACTAACATAACATGGCGACTCGACTATAAATTGAGTTGTAAGCTATCCTGTCATTCAATTTGGATTTTAATCCGGTTATGCCTGAAGCCGCAATGTACCCGATTGGGTCCGATAACAATAAGAAATCAATTGTCATATTTTTCTGGTGGCCTGAGGGAATAAAAGCATCCGGTACGCAAATTTTGACTAAAATCGGTTAAGTAGTTTAGGAGTCCATCGCGAACCAACAACGTGATGCGTACCTAATTTATGTACTTATATTGAGGTGAGAAGCACATACTGATATTTTTATCGATATGAGAACCATCTTCCAACCCTATACATAGCGTGCAGACTGTGCACAGGGTTGTGCCTCAAGTGTATTTGAGTATACATTTCAGGTGTAGCTATACTTCGCGTGTCAGGTGTTCTGTATTGGCACGCGAGGTGTATAAACTTTGCTGTATTTGGGTTCCGTATCTAAAATGGAAATCGGTGATTTAAAAAACTATATTGTGTGACATAGACAACATGGCTATGGGGTTCTTAAAAATGGCGTCAAGAGTCCTTCAGGGCTGGAACCGCGATTGCAACTCCCCTGGTGTTGCAAATGTTCATAGGCGACGGTGACCACTTTTTTATGCAACAAAGATGGCAAACAAGCATGCAGTTCACATGGCATTCAGCATTCATTGGCAGATTCATGGGTGCCTAGACTAGACTAGGCCCTTTCTAGTCTTTTCTACAGGTCTATGAATCGAGGGCCCACAGCATTACCTAGTCACCCATGAATTTATATCCATGTGAACTACATGCTTGTTTGCTACATCTTTGTTGCATGTACGCCGTTTTCATTAAGATCTGAGGTCTACTAGGGGTACTATCTGCACCAATAAGTTTGAGGAACATATTTAAATAAAATAAAAAAAATCGGTCTAAAATTTTGAAAAAATACAGAGGAGTCTGAGGAGAGTTCTTTATTCGAAAAAGACAAGAATTTGAAGACAATTGACAAGTATACGCGTGATAGGAACTCAAAGCACTCCAAAATAGCTGAGTTTTGTTTGAAAGATGACAAGTTATTTTGTATCACAAACAGTTTTAAATAAAATTCCTACAATTTAAGTAGAACAAACCGTAAGCACCTGGGTTATGTATCGTGAAATAAATTTCTCGGTTGCCATAGCTACCGACTACAAACAGACCTTGCAGCTATTACGTGTGGCCTTAGTGTCAGTCAGTTATATTTACCTTCCTCGGAACCTTATTACTGAAATGCTACCGTCAATCAGTTATATTGTTAAAAAAGGCTCTGAGGGCATATAGTATTTTTTTATTATCTTTTTTTATGTTGTGGAAGTGGCACACAAGCAGTTGTGTGCAGTTCATATTGATGTAAAGTGATGACTGCAGCCTATAGACACCCACAAAAATACCATGGTCAAAATGCAGATGCGTTACCACTCCTGAGGCCTAAGGTGTTATGCTTCTGTGCCGGAAATTACAGGGCCGTATATTACCACCTGACCGGAACACGATAGTGCTGAACACTACCATTTAGCGGCAAGTATATTAGGAAATGCGGTGGTGCCTACGCTCTCTCATCTCATGGCTATTATTATATATTTGTTTTTAGGTAATCCTTAAAAGGTATCATGCATATTCACAACTTCAAGTGAGAAGGTAGGTGGTAGGTGGTCCAATTCAGCTAACTTAATAAGTCGTAATTATCATTGGATTGGGTTTGAATCGCTCCCTGTCCTGTCTTGCTTTGACCAAGTGCGCGGTCTATGTAAGAGCAAGACAGCGACCCGATTCAATAGCGTTCTAATTACGATTATGACTAATCACGTTGCCCGGTTCAGTTTCCATACACATTTTCAACTTTTATAAGAGCCTATAGAGAATGGAATTCCCTGGAATGCTTTCTTATCTGGTATCTTCTCCTTATGATCTATTGCTGCGCTAAATATATGTTATCCTATGTATGATTTAAGTAGAGCTTAATGCTATACAATTTTTTTACCAAATGCCAGATTCAAACAAAAATATAACTTCGATTCGCTTGAATACAGAAAGAAGTTGGAATTACTTATTTGTGAAAGGTGATCAGTGTGTGTTGCCAGTGATGACTTATGGGACAGAAACGTGGTCGCTCACTATGGGCCTCATAAGAAGGCTCAAGGTCACTCAGAGAGCAATGGAGAGAGCTATGCTTGGAGTTTCTCTGCGAGACCGAATCAGAAATGAGGAGATCCGCATGAGAACCAAAGTTACCGACATAGCTCACCGAATAGCGAGACTCAAGTGGCAGTGGGCAGGGCACATAGCTCGACGAACTGACGGCCGTTGGGGCAGAGCAGTTCTCGAGTGGCGACCGCGTACCGGAAAGCGACGCGTAGGCAGGCCTCCCACAAGATGGACCGACGACCTGGTGAAGGTCGCGGGCAATCGCTGGATGAGGGCGGCCCAGGACCGTTCGTTGTGGCATTCTTTGGGGGAGGCCTTTGTTCAGCAGTGGACGTATTTTGGCTGAAATGATGATGATGATGATTTGTGAAAGGCACAATAAATAACACGCGATAAAAGTCGAAAATCGGTCTGGAACATTCTTCCTTGAACCTGTCAGCCGCAAACTGGCCGAGGTTATGAAACTTCCCGCCTTTGTTTCCTATCGTTAACTCACTAACTCATGACGAAAATACGGCTGAATTTTGTGACCTATATTATTACGTAAACGAAAATCACGTTCCTTCCTTACAAACGTTTGACGACCCGATTAGTCCAACAGTGTGAGATGACCGTTTGATTCGAAGGGACAAATCCTCCCGAGACAAATTTTGTATGGCCTACAAATATTTGTATCGGGTCTGGGTGTTTGTGTATGTGTTGTATGTGTACAACGGCACCCTCGACACAGGTTTATACATACTGTGGGGCTGTGACTGTAAGTGTATTAAAAAATATATTTAAAAAACGTTTATACTGGTGGTAGAGTTCCAGTGTAGGAGCTCGTGGGCGTAGGCACCACCGCATTACCTAATCTGTCTGCCGTCAAATGGTAATGTTCAGCACTATCTTGTTCCGGTTAGATGGTAATATGTGTGGCCCTGTTATAATTATCACAGAGACATAACAACTGAGGTCTAAGGAGTGGAAACGCATTTTGACCTCTGGTTTCTGTGTAGATGTTTATAGGCTGCAGTGATCACTTAACATCAATGTGAGCTGTATGCTTGTTTGCCACCTGCCTTACATAAAAAACGTGGATACTTTTATGGCACTTTTCCATGGAATTAAGGGTTTATTTCGGACAAAAGATTAGAAAACTATATGAGACAGGATATATTTATGTAAATGACCTTAAAATGACAGACAGAAGGTACAAGACAAAGTGATTCTAGAGATTCTACTCCATCAGCAAATTATTGATCTGAGCCGGAGCGTGGATATAATTGAGACTCGACATAGGCGCAAGTTTCTATTACTCAATGGGGTACCGGAGATGACAGATGAGAATACTGCAGACACCACTATCGCTATTATGCATAAACAGCTAGGCTTAACTGAGCTGAATTCAACAGTTCTGACTTCCTGTCATAGATTGGGCTTAAAAAGTGATGAACGTACTAGGCCCATTTTACTGCGCTTTAATGATCCCAATATCAAATGCACTGTCTGGAACAATAAAACCAAATTGAAAGGCTATAGGGAATAGGTATGGCCAAAGTCCATACCTTATTGACGCCAAAATGTTTCTTAGCAGCTGTGAAAATGGCTTGACGCTGACGGGTCAGGAACTCCGACAGTACCCCTTATGTACTGTCGGAGTTCCTCACCCGTCAGCGTCAGCCATTTTCACAGCTGCTAAGAAACAAAGAGGCGGGGGCGTCGCTATCTATCTTCGGAGTGACATCACTTATAAAATTATTGCATCTTCACCCTCGCTTTATGACAGTAATCCGGAATTTTTGTTCATTGAAATATCAGTGAATGGGTGCAAAGCCATACTGGGTGTTGTTTATTGCCCTCCTGCTATCAATTACTTCTCCACTCTGGAAGCTCAGCTTGAAACATTAGCCTCAGAGTACAACCATCTCATAGTAATGGGTGATTTTAACACAGATATGCTTAGGGTCTCTCCACGTTCAGAAAGATTGAGGTTAATCCTTGAATCAACCCATATATCGTTACCTCCACTCGAGGCTACACATTTGAATATTGATTCGGATGATACTTGGCTAGACCTAATTTTTTCTTCGTCAAAGGACTTAGTTATGCATCATGGACAAGTCGCTGCCCCTAGTTTCTCGCGACACGACCTGATTTACATTTGCTACAAAATGAGAACACCTAAATCACGTCCAGCTATTGTACATTTAAGAAATTACGCTCGTTTGGATGTTGCTAGTCTCAAAGCAGATGCACAGAATATGAACTGGACGGATTTTTTGACTGCATCTACAGTTGATGATAAATTAGCATTATTAAATGATAAGGTACTGAATCTTTTTAACTCTCACGCTCCCATTAGATCTGTTCGTATCAAGCGTCCTCCAGCTCCCTGGATGACTAAAATTATCCGCATGGCTATGGCTCGACGAGACAGCATTTCGTAAATTTAGAAGGAATCGTAACATTGACAATTGGATCTTGTACAAGCTAGCAAGAAATCGGTGTAACAATATGATAAGAGTATCAAAACGCCGATATATCCACGATAATATTAAAAATTCTTCTTCGGCTGACACGTGGAAATTTCTATGTTCTTTGGGTTTTAGCAAATCTAAATCTGATATCAGATCCTCATCCCCTTCCCTGAACGAATTTAATAACTATTTCGCTTCAATGTCATCTTCTAACGTTTCTGCTACCTCTCCAACTTCATTTAATTTATCTTCGACGCCGTTTCCCCCAAATTTATTTACATTTTCCTCTGTCACTGACGAAGACGTATTAAAATGTGCTCACGCTATTAAATCCAACGCTGTTGGATGTGATGGAGTGAGCCGTAAGATGATTTTTCTTATTATTGATAGTATTCTTCCAGCCCTAACCCATATTTTTAACTTCTCACTGCAAACTGGGACATTTCCTACTGTCTGGCGTAAAGCTTATATTATCCCTCTTTCTAAAACAACGAACCTAAGCTTAGCAAACCATTACAGACCCATATCTATTCTTCCTTTCACTTCTAAAGTATTAGAAGGATGAGTTCATAGACAACTATAAAACTTTGTAGTGAAAAATAGCTTAATATCTGAATTTCAATCGGGGTTTAGAAAGGGACAGTGTACATCGACTGTGCTCTTAAAAATTACAGAAGACGTCCGGTTGGGCATGGAGAACTCGAAGTTGACAGTGTTAGTCTTACTTGATTTCTCTAACGCTTTTAACGCTGTTGACCACGATATTCTCTGTGACATTCTTTCGAATGCTGGAGTCTCGTCAGTTGAACAGAGCTGGTTTTCTTCGTATCTTCGCGGTCGTCAGCAGGCGGTCAAGGTCAATAATAATTTATCTGACTGGTGCTGCTTGACTTCTGGCGTTCCGCTAGGCGGTATTCTTTCACCACTTTTATTATCGCTTTTTGTCAACACTGTCTTAAAAAATCTCAAATGCTCCTATCATTTGTACGCCGATGACTTGCAGCTCTATTTCCAAGCCAGTTTAGAGAACATTAATGATGCTATTTCTTTGTTAAATACTGATCTTGAAGCAATTTATCTATGGTCAGAGAAATTTGGTTAATGTCAATGTTACGAAATCTCAGGCGATCATTTTAGGCATACTAAATCAATAGCTTAACCAATAATGTTGTAACTCCAATTATTTTCAATAACAGTGTAATAACGTTATCTTCTCACGATAAGGATTTAGGTTTAATTATTGATAACACGTTAAGTTGGAAGAATTATGTCTGCCAAATAAATCAACGAGTAATTATTGTACTGCGGACCCTCTATCGATTTAAACATTTCCTACCAACTAGCACTAAAACTCTCTTAGTCCAATCACTTGTATTACCTATTATTGACTATGCAGATGTTTGCTGCTCTGATGCTTCACAAGATCTTCTCAACAAAATGGATCGGACTCTGAATAACTGTATACGTTATATCTTCGGTTTACGTAAATTCGACCATATTTCACTCTTCCGTTCTCAGCTTCAGTGGCTGCCTATTCGCGAAAGGAGATCCATTCGGATACTCTGCTTGCTTTTTTCTATTCTTACCGATCCTTGTGCACCCACTTATCTTAGATGTAATTTCCAAATCCTCGGTGATTTACATTCCCTCAATCTTCGCTCCGCTGAAAATCTAATAATTCAAATTCCTTCTCACCGTATACAGGTTTTTACTCTAATTCTTTTTGTGTTACGGCAATTAAACTCTGGAACGTAAATTCTCTTTCAAATGCAGGCTAAAAAAACATTTTTTGGCCTCTGTGGATCCAAATCGTGTGTAAAATGTAATCATCACTATTTATCATATAACGTTACTTTTTTAATATATATTATTTATTTATATGTATTTCGTACTATATTCGTATGTAATATTGATATTACTTATGTATTATATGCATATTTAAATATGTATATATTTATTCATGCTACTAAATATGTACTTAATATTATTATCTTCTTAATAATCTCTTCTTTTTCAATTAAATTTTTCATCACTAGTTTAATGCACCTTTTCGACAGATTCATTTAGCCCTAAGGTTGGCTGGTAGAGAATACCACTAGGTATTAAGCACGCCTTATGTACATCAATTTATGCACAAAAGAATAAATAAATAAATAAATTAATTAATTAAGCCTATATAGTTGAGAATATCGTCCAGTGCTCTACACTTCTTATTTAGTAATTTTATGTGCCCATTTGTTTCATCGATAAACAAGCTTTTGGACTTATCGTGAAAACTGATATTGACAAATTCGGTCAAACATTTCACTTCCTAAAAAGGCACCAACCATTTAACTTTCAGTGAAGAGTTAGAAATTTCTTTTGCATTTGTTTCAATAAAAGCTTAAGTGAGAAGCTACTTTAATTTAATATTACCTCTCTTGTTGTCTTATTTAATGATTATTGCACAATAGTATCTTTCCAAAGCTTTTCGTGAACGTTGCCCTGAGACACGTCCCCGGGGGAGAGTTCATTCAAAGTTCATCGCTGATATTATAAACAAAAAGTGACAACTTTCCTTTTCGGAAGCCTTTCTCTATGAAGACGACTTAATGGATAAGATTAAAATTAGCCATTTCGCTTGAAATTATTACGTTCTGGCTAGCGGGATTAGTGCTTTTAGCGGAAACGCCGGGAACGGTGGTTCTGCCCAGTTAATTCCTGGTGGTTTTCCTGGTGGTAGAGCTACAGTGACGGAGTTCACGGGCGTAGGCACCACTGCATTACCTAATTTACTTGCCGCTAAATAGTAGTGTTCAGCACTATCGTGTTCCGGTCAGGTGGTAATGTACGGCCCGGTAATTTCCGCCACAGAGGCATAACACCTTAGACCTCAGGAGTGGTAACGCATCTGCATTTTGACCTTGGTCTTCATGTGGGTGTCTATAGGCTGCAGTCATCACTTAACATCAATGTTAACTGCATGCTTGTGTGCCACTTCCATTACATTAAAAAAAGTCTTAAAAAATGTTCAATTCAATTATCTTGTAAAATAATACATTCGTAGGTCCGCTCACCATTCCCCAGTTATGTCTTATTTTAGTAGGTACCATAGCGGTCCCCCCCGAGGGTTTCCGCCTTGTCGTGGCGGGGGGGGACTCAGTATCCGGTGGTTGTCCCCACACCGGCGAAGCCAAGAGGAACCCAGAGAGGGGGCGGCGTGGCTCTGCCCGCTACTCGCTGCTGTGGAGAGGAGACGGCTGGGGAGGAGGTGTATGGGTATGTCGTTGGCCCTGCATCCTATCCCCAGCCGCCTAGCGGTGGTCCCGTCGCTCGATAGGGACGTGGTGGGGCCGCGGGGGGGGGGCGGTTGAAGGTCAGTTCATCCCTGTCACTCCCGCTCCCCCGAGGCCGGACAAAGTGCCCCTGGACTCCTCCACCCGGGCGTCTTGGGACGCCTGGCGTTGTGAGTGGTCGGGGCAGGGACCTTTGGGTGTCGGACTAGGGGAAGTCCGTCGCCCAAATGGAGATAGGTCCCAAGCTGGGTGGCGTGCACGTGTTCCGCACGCCACTAGTGTTGGTTGGAGCCAAAGAGCTCAACCTGCGGAGGGCTCGGAGACGAGCAGCCGCCGGCGGGGTCGCGGATGTGTGCGTAAGCGTTCCCGTGACCCCGCCACGATGATGGCGGAAGAGTCGGAACACCGCGGGGTTTTAGTGAGTACGAATCTCACACTACCCGCCGTCGTTTCCCCTAGACGGCCCGGGTGCCCATTAGGGGTTTCCCGAGTAAAAAAAAAAAAAAGATACCATGGCGGTGAATCCTTCATCGGGCACATTGTCAAACTGTAATATGTCACATTGCCTTTCGTGAAGAGAAAAAATGGAATCTATTTCACTCTTGTGCCGCGACCTGAAACGTTAAGCCTACCTACTGACCACCTTGCCACCGCCAAGTGACTGAGGTAGTGATTATTATGTTAATCTTATTTACCTTGCATCGCCAGGTATATCGACGTTGTCTGGGTGCGGGTCACCGGAGCAGCTGGAGCGGCTGCCGGAGCTGCCGGCGGCGGAGGAGAAGCGGCTGCGGCGCGCCGCCCACATCCTGCAGCAGCGACTCGTGCTGCGCCAGTGGCTCTCCACCCATCGTCTGCAGCATGCGTACTCCAAGTTAGTCTCGAGTTTTGCTCTAAAATATTTCAATCTGTTCTCGATTCCGTGGCGACCTTCACCGTTCAGACCAAGTTCACATTTAGGTATACAAAGTGAGGACACTTTATATAAATGTGATCTTGGTCTGAAAGAGAACTGCATTTCAAGTATTGACAGGCGTGTATCCTCTTTCTGGTATGGTGTACTAGAAGTGCGTGTGGAGTCCTTTTATATAATATTAATGAATATTGATAAAATATTGGTCTAGTGCTATTTGAAGCGTGCTTATTGCTTATTCCAAGTTGTTATCAGAACGATATTGGAAAACAATCGAGTATTACTTTAAAATGATGTCGACAATAGTTTATGTTAACTACATTATACAATACTTTGAAAAGTATGGATCTTGTTCCTAAGATTATATGGAGGTGTGTTACTTGTTCTCTAAATATGAATAGTTTGAATTTTGCTAGGCATCAAATTTTCGTCATGACTATATCTGTTATCAATTATTATTATTTTTTATGTTATGGAAGTGGCAATCAAGCATGCAGTTCGCATTGATGTTAAGTGATGACTGCAGCCTATAGACATCCACACATAGACCGAGGTCAAAATGCAGATCCGTTACCACTCCTGAGGCCTAAGGTGTTATGCCTCTGTGCCGGAAATTACAGGGCCGTACATTACCACCTGACCGGAACACGATAGTGCTGAACACTACCATTTAGCGGTAAGTATATTAGGTAATGCGGTGGTGCCTACGACCGCGATCTCCGTCACTGGAGCTCTACCACCAGTACTATTTATATTTACCTTATAGCATCGTTCCACAGTGAATTTAATTGATTTATATTTGCGTAGACTTAACGTAATCGTGATGGATGATTTGTTGATGCAGAATGACAAGCGATGCATCACCACCGATGGCTGACCAACAATTCAATTTATTGCAAGTGCTATTTAATCATCATGTCATGGCCGTGCGTCATCATCGAGGTCCTTCTCCAAAAAGAGACCAATAGCGATTTTAGTCACCTTTTTGGTCATCTGTTTAAACTTTAATAAACAGTAAATTAGGAGATATGACAAGTGGATATTGTCTAAAATCCGGTAATGGCGAAAAATAAGCGGCAGATGCGGACAGTTGTTAAAAGTGATAGCGACAGTCAATAAAAAAAAAATATTAACTATCAAATACTGTACTCGTAACTACTTGAAGTTTTCCTCCATTTATAAGAATTAAGAATAAGAATTTATTTATTTTCTCCACAATGTTTTCTTATGGTAAATACACCATATGAAACTTATTTTATTTTTAAAATTATACTGAATTTTTTTAAACATTTTTCTCAGGGTATTGTGGAGACAGGAGCGCTCAAACTAGGTAAACCCTGTGCTATGAGTCTCCTGGTCTCCGCCTCAGGATTTTGTCCACTTAATTACTAGTACAATTTAAGTAATAGCTTATGAGAGCAATAAAGAGAACTAAGTACTATAAGGGAACACTTTGCCAGTCCAAAAACAAATTTGCATAGCACTCGTACTTATTATCCCTACATTAGGTATCCATGATGGTTAAACGGCAAGTTTCCTCATAGTACCTATACACAAACAGAAAACATGTGAGATTATCTCAAAGTATGAGAATATATGTATTTGTGAGTGTGTGTGTGTGTGTATATGTGTGTGTATGTGTGTGTGTCAAAGTATGTGTGTATGTGTGTGTCAAAAAAAAAATTATGGCACATGGAACTCTTAAAGCCTGGCCCTACGATATATATTATCTTGGGATCGGTATAAGCCCCAGTCTTTCGGTTTTTATTTATATGCACATCTTTTTCTCTTCCCACGTTTTACGCCGGTATTGGTACGAAAGCACGGGAAATAGTTTCGCGTACTTTCGCAACTCATCGGCGGCCCATCTTCGGCAGTTGAATTTGAAAGCTCTTAACATCATTCGTAGCCATAGAGCAACATGGGCCATCGGCCGACCGGAGGAGAGAATCCAAAGCGTTTATTACCGATGCAAAATAGTCTGTCATTTTTTGCGGGAGGAAACACGTGTGACACACACACTACAAAAATCGTCTATTACTACGAAATTCACACCTTGACTTTAACAAAATACATGAAACAATTTCACGCACACATTTAAACATCAAGGCGATTGGAGGCACACTTGTGCTTGTACTTTGACACAGGGCAAAGCCTGCATATGGCTACTCCCCTCCGATCCGCCACGACCGGTGGCCCGTGTTGCTCTATGCTCGTAGCATACGGAATACCGGCCAATCACACCTCAGTGAGCTTCATCATTTTAGTCTGCATTATATTTTCAAGGATAACAGTCGCAAAAAGATTCTGTCTTTTCGTAAGCGATTTCTGACATCACACAACATATGGACGTTATATAAATATGAGTTTTATTGCTCACGTACATTATGAATATCTGATGATATACCATGAGACCTGATGACTCCATCGCCCACTAGTGGAGTCAGTCAGCCGAACAATTGCAGTCAAACCATTCCATTACGCGACAGTAATATATCGCGAGATGGGCAGCAGCATTCCGCAAAACAGCCCCCACTGCGATCGCCGATCCGCATACAAAGCATGGCGATAATAGCATATTCTCCCATAAAGACGCACAACACTGTTTGTTGTAAGCATCCTTGGGGTAGGTTTTGTCCAACAGTGAACGTTTTTTGGCTGAAGTGATGTGATGAATTTCCTAATCCGATGCTGTGTACTCCATTGAGTACTTAACCAAATTAGCAGCGCCAATGATAATTTATAAATTCTTAATTAACATGTGGAGGAACGAATGGAAGTGTTCCTCCGATGAAAAGGGATGATCCTACGATCAGGCGAGGTGGTAGCGTCTGGCGGTCCGCGGCCCAACGATTGACGTTGGGAAGTTGTATATATGCAAGCTCTAGAGAAATCTTTATAATATATGTGCGATGTAATTCGACTGACACGCCATCTACGACCTACTGAACGGCGTGAGGCCGCTCGAAGTGGGTCCGATTTATTATCGTGGTTGGGGCTCGGAGGCGAACTTTAGGCGACTACGGGACTTCGCGCATCGGTGGCACGAGTTTCCGAGTAGACTGGAGAGAGAAGAGAAGGAAAGACGGAGTACTTGAAGAAAGAAGAAAGAAGAAAAGACTGCGAAGACCAGCAGCATGAACACAGGACGACCGGAAGCAGGAGCCGAAGGCGTGGCTGTGGCGTCATGCCAGAAAGAGGAGGGTGACACTAGGGACGCATGTAAACACTGAGAGTAAAGAACTTGTAGGGAGTCAAGAACACATACGCGCGCGACACAAGCAAGGAGCGGTTCGTGCGCACATCTCCCGAGATTCGGCCCATATAACCAGGATGGTTGGTGGGGCCATGGGAAGGATGGTGGGTTATGACACGCCATCTACCGTACTAGGCAAGTACTGTGAGGTTTCGTCTGTGTTCCACTAGTTGGCGCCTTAATGTAGTGGACGCTACAAACAGTTTAATTAAATCCAATAATCCAAGTTAAACAGTTCGCTTGAACTTTTCATATAAATTATCGTTCTTGCCCCACATTTGACCTTACCCAACCGCGCGACTATTTGCCCGCGTCTGGGAACAATACAATACGGTTACAGTTTGCGTTACGTATTACAGCCGAATGGGATTCTCGACAAACTTGTGGCCATTGAATTGTTATTGCGGTGGTAGAGGTTGCGATAAATGTCCTATTGTTAGGGAAAGATAATAATTATTGCTGGTTCTATGTAGGCTATACAAATAGAAATTGTGTTGGATAGTTCTTCTGTTATATCTACACATATTCCTACCATTGTATTAGTCATCTATATTTCTTTTACAACAGGAAACGAATCAACTATGTTAAAGTTGCATGTAGAGTATAATCAAAGATTTAATTCTGAGTAGAGTGATTTATAATGGATCCCAATATTCGATCTCAATCCATTTTTTATTATTTTCAATCGATACTTCGATCCTTTTGTCAAAATAAAGGCGACCCAATAATAAATCTACACATGAATAAGCAGTCCGTCGTTATTGGGATGCTGACAGCGGATCCATCGAAAGATCGTTTGCAATCTAGATTGATGCGATTGAAGGCAGCAAGGCAGATTGGGGCGGAACCGGCCATAAGTAATCAGGAATATTCTCCTCTTTTATGATCTCCTTTATGATCCTCCTACGTATTCTATATTCAAACAAGATGTTAGAAAATAGAATAAGTAGGAGGTTTTCGAAATTACTTTATAAGAAAGATAATATAGGTAAATTATACAATGTTAACTTTAGTATCGACTAAGAACCTTGATCGTTTTGCTGACTTTGCTGCTCACTGTCAATATTTTTAATAGTAGGTCGGTAATTGGATAAAATTATCAATATTGAATAAAATTATTCAAAATATATTAACAACAAAATTGATCACCTAAACCAATTAAAAGTTAACAAACTTTTAACTGGTCCTTGAGTGGTCAAAACTTGACCCTCTCCGACAGCTCAATAGCAGAGCGAAGGGCCATCTACAAAGCAATCGAGACGAGTGTTGTCCACACTTGACCCATCGCCGCGGACACGTCTACGTCCTTCACAACTGTTGACTATAATATCGGAAATATAACCAGTGATTATGGGCGCAGGGACGTGACGAACCCACCGGTCACTAGTATTGGAGAAATGATTCTGCTAGTGCAGCCAGTCAACCGAACAATGGCGGTCACACCATTCTGATAGCACGGTTGAAAATACAATATCGCGGGATGAGCAGCAGCATCCGACGATAAAACTATCGTCACTGCGATTGCCAATCTGCAGGTCAATTCTGGCGATTATGGCATTCTCTCCCCTAGTGATGTACAGCGCTGTTATGGGTAAAGGGGAAGGCTTTTGGCCAGCTGTGGACATCTTTCGGCTGAAGCGATGAAGATACAGGAGCTTTTGCATTAGACAGTGGTTTTAAAAATATATCAGACAGTGGGGTTGAAACGATTTTTATCCATCTACCTCCTTTTGAAAATTAACTAGTCCTGTCACATTTGCGCTAACCGCAATCTATAATGCTTTAGAAGCTCGATCCTACGCGGCAGCTCAATAGCAGAACAAAGGACCATCGACTAAGCAATCCAGACAAGTGTTGCCAACATTTGACCCATCGCCCCGACACCACCACGTCCTTCACAACTGTTGACTTCAAGGAGGAAAAGGGAACAAATCAACATCGAGCTATGCTACGCTGGTTAACTCAATGCATGCCATAAGATTTAAATAAATGCAGCCGCACAAAGCGCAATACCTAATCTATGTGCCGCCGTATTGTTAGTATCTAGCACACTCCGGTGTACCGGTTACATCGTTATGTAGTAGTTACTATCACAGAGACAAAACAACATGGACCTCAAGGATATTTTTTATGTTATAAAGTGACAAACATTTTATAGTACGAGTATTACTTAACATCCATGTGAACCGTATGCTTTACATGGATGTTAAGTAATACCATAAAAATGTGCATTGAAACCGGCCAAGTGCGTGTCGCGGCAGGCGCAATATAGGGTTCAGTTTATTCAATCACGTAAAGTTGTTGAGAATACTTAGCGTGATAATTTTCCTTTTAAATTCGTTGTATGTACTATCACCCTGATTGATGTATTTTTACACATCCAAACACCACCGTTTAGCTGGCAAGTTCCTAAATCGTTGTCTTGTCTTCTCGTCGAAAAAGAACACATATTTACATCACTACCTCTTTGATTCCCACGAGTCAAAGTAACTAACCCACAGAGTGAATACTATACGCGTCTGGTATTTTAATCCCACAAAAACACTATTCACACCCGAACACTCGAATTTCAGAGCTCGCTTTCAACCATTTTGCAAAAGTCCCGACGAAAAGGGTTGATTTGTCTTTTGCGTTAAAATACGACTGTCGCACTGCGGTACCTTCATATTGACACGTAATAAACATGCATAGCTTGCTTGGACTGAAGCTACAGATTAAAGATTAAATCACAGCCATTATTGTGGACTCATTTTAGTTCAAGATCAGTTGGTTTTATATAATAAAAGTGGCTTATATTTAAATAAGCTTATATTTCATAATGTTGGTAAGTGAATACTGCAGTTTACAAATATACGAGTACATAAAACCCAAGGTTTCCGTGCAATCAGAAGCGTCCCTAAGCTGACGATAGAGAGGACACTCCCACAGGACGTGGTGTTCGTCCACCTCTGCGTCACCCCAGAATCAAGACCCCACGTTTGCTAACTTCATGCGGAAGAGCCTGCCTAAACCAGCCGTGGAGACCTAACTCGCTACCCCGCGGTGCTTTGGTTCTTTCACCATCAGCACTGGAGTCAGGGGCAGTGGCAGTACCTACCGCTGAGAAAAGGCGAGGAAGTGCTTCGATCATCTGGCCGCATAAACTAAAGGGGCACTTCATAAAAAAACATAGAAAAAACTTTGCTACTTAAAAGTAACATAGCTCCATTACTGCTTACGGGAATGGTTGAGTATTTCTCCTGTAAAAATCATAACCCTCATTTTACTAGAACACGGCAGTATTAGCCCACAGACCACAACTATAATACTATAACCCACGGAATCTGTAAACGAAAGCCATCACCTTCCCACGCTACGAGCGCTTTAACAGCCCTAATAGAATGCTGAAGCGAAAATCGGCAACGCTGCTCACTACAGTGTAACGGCCGCCGCAAATTCAATAGGCAATTCCAATGTGCACGTGCCGGCGATATCCTTTAAACATTTACTACCCGCAGTTTTAGTTATTTGGACCTTCGTAACAGCGGAAGAAGCTACTTGACCGAGATTTGTACAATTTTATTTTATTTACCCTTACTTTTACTTATACGTGCTTTGGTAGAGCGACAGCTCGAGGTAACGTATTTATTACCAAATGTACCTAGCCCTAAATGGTTCAATGCAACCATGTTACGGTGACTGGCACTCATGCATATATATGTACGAGTACACTGACGTCTAGTTCTTATGTAGATGTTTCTTGGGAACGCTAACCATCAATGCGCACTTAATTGCCACTTTCGTAATTTTTAGGGTCCCGTACCTTAAAAGGAAAAAAGGAACCCTTATAGGATCACTCGTGCGTCTGTCTGTCTGTCTGTCCGTCTGTCACAGCCAATTTGCTCCGAAACTACTCGACCGATTGAGTTGAAATTTGATGAATATATGTAAATTGGTGACCCAAAGATGAACACGTCAAGTAAAATAATAAATTTTAAACACTTTCGGGGGATAAATCAGAAAATTAAAAGAAATAAACCGTTAACTGTGTCGTGTGACATGTCAAATGAAAGAGGTTGTTGTCAGCATTTCAGATATATATATATATTTTATAATTTTTGCATAAACAAATTTGAAGTTATTTAAGAAAAACGACGAAAATTGACCTCCCTATCTCCGAAACTACTGAACTTAAAATTTTGAAAAAAATGTGGAAAGTAGTACTTTGCCTATAGATTACTGGCAAACCTATAAGAAGTTTGAGTATTCGACTTAAATCGAAAATTCTTAATAATATAACCCCCCCTGCCGGTACCACCGTAACCGCTATGTCCCTGCATTTTAAATCTGTAATATTTTCAAAAATATTTATTTAAATTACCCTAAGGAACCCTCACCACGCGAGTCGAACTCGCACTTGTCCGGTATTTTTTTATGTAACCATAGTGGCAAACAAGCATGGAGTTCACGTGCATGTAAAGTGATGACCGCAGCTTATAGACATCGACACAAAAACCAGAGGTCAAAAGGCTCCGTAATTATCATTGCAAATCATATCACTATGTTTCTCTGAAAGGTCCTAAGTGGTATTGAACCCTTGAATGGGCAGTTACGTCTCTTTAGTTTCATTTAAAAGTGAAACTAAATACCGACCAAAGGAGCCTATATAGGAGCCACTTTGGTATAGCTAAATGCCCTTTGTCGACTATTTATTAATTTAACAGTGCGTATAATGCGGTTAGCAGCAATGCATTTATCTACAGACCCCAATAACAATGTATATTGTATATTGAGATCCCATTACCCAATGATAAGGAAATTGGATCGGCCGACCGAATGGAGAGGGTCCGCTTACCGGCCGCCGTAAGGAGCGTCGTGTCGTTAAAAATGTACGCAATCTGAGTTTTGATCGTGGACTTATTTGATATTCATGCCGGTACGCGTTGCTTGGAGCTTCATGCCGGTATTTCCCTGAAGGGTAGACAAAGATGTATGATCTATAAATTGATAAAATTGCCTTAAAAAGTGAACTTTGCAGGACGTAGTCAACCATTTTTTTTCTACGACTTTTGAGAATTTCACTAAAATTATTAAACTGCGTGTCAGACCACGCGCAATTTTGGGTTCTGTTTCTCCAAGGACATTTCATAAATTAGCCGTAGTACAAACAAAAATTGTCTTTTCACAAACCCAAAGATTAAAAAAAAACTTGTTGCTCAAACAATGAACAAATAAGATACCAACGAACAAATAACACTTGTTTTTATGTGTAAGGGAATTCTCCTAAATTTTGTTTTCAATGCTGCGCATACATGCAAAAATGCGAACTGTACGAACGGCTAACAAATCAAATTTTGATACCCTATCCTGTAACCTATGCGACGGTATTAGGGTACCGTAAACAAAACGCGCGACGCGCGACGCTTCGGATCCCTGCTACGACTTAGCTACAGACAAGCTACGCTACGTAGCGCAAAGCTACGTACGTAGCGTAGGTGTCGGTCGTGTATCTATTTACCACTACAGGTACAAATCCTTGTTTTAAAATCTTTTACTACAATTTAAACGACTTACTACAATTTTGTAACGACCCACCGCCCACTAGCGGAGGAATTTTCTTCTACTGATTTCTTTAAATTCTACTATCGAACATTGGCAGTCAAACCATTCCTACGGGGCGATAGTAAGTGCAATAACGCAAGATGGACGTTCCAAGATAAAATTAACGCCACTACCATCGCCAATCCTTATGCCAAGCGTGGCGTTTATGGCATATTTCTTATGGGGAGGATTTTGTCCAGCTGTTTCGGACGGGTTTCGGTTGAAATGTGCTGTTATCCTACATCAAAAAAGCAATGTAGAGTTCAAAGCGTCATTGGTTGCTAGTGATTATTGCAGCCCATACAAATTTGCAACGAAGCCTTATGCGGGAATTGTTATAACTTGAATGGCTTCTAATCAGATTTCTAACTTAAAAATCTTAGAAGTCAGTAAATTTAAACATTAAGAATGAGAAAGATGTTCTAAGATGTTAAATATATTATGTGTATATATATAAAATACAAAAAAAAAAACGGTCAAGCGCGTTTCTGGCCACGCGCAATTCTTTAAAGTGTTCCGTCTTCCAAGTAGGTATATTGTTTCTGCTGGTCGAGTATTACTCGTAAACTTCTGAGGCGTATTTTGTTGTTATGGTTTTCTATTAATATCGTTCAATGTACTACTACCGTGTTTTTTTCACACTTCCACTTCCTTTAACCACTTACAACGTTTTTTCTAAATGATACCGGTCTTCGAAAAGTGTTTTGAGCTATGGAAAAAGAAAGATGTACATGAAGTAAAAATACAGGATTATTTTTCTAAGAACATAACGCAACTGAAACAAATGTTTTACTTATAAAATACGATTTCCAAATACTGTACATCAGTGAGCATTAAAAGCTAATATTTTCTAGAAAAAAAATGCTAAAAAATGCTAACGGGACGTGTTAGCGAGTTAAGATGATAGATAGGGTAATGGTCCGCAATAAATACAGCGTTCTGCTGACTCAGCGACCTTCGCCAATTTTATCAGCTTCTACACTGACGGTCAGTTTTTTTATGCGAATTTAATAGATCGGATAACCGTTGTAACATCCTCCTTTCATTCAATCATGAAATTTAGGTTCAAGCTGATGTATATTTTTGGAATCTGGATAATCAGAATATGTAACTTTCTACTACGGAATCCTTCACGGGAGAGTCCGACTCGCACTTCGCATATTTCTTTTTTATGAAAACAAAAGTTTTTGACTTATCATGAGTGGTACTTGTCACCCTGAATTAATAAATTTCGGATTCTGAAAAAATAAATGAGTAGACAAAAAATTGCAAAAATGTACAGTGCTCAACAATAAATATTGCACATCGAGCCTAGGAAGGAGATTTCGGCTTATTGCGGATCTGTAGAGCGTTATCTCTTTCGCACTGTAGCTATTTGACGTTTGTCGACCATATTGATCAAGTTTTGACCAATACCGTACTGACAGTGCTTAAGTAGGCAGTGTGCAACAGAGATAACGCTCTACGAAGTCGAAACGAGCCGATCGTCTCTTTCGCAGGCTCGATGTGCATTATTAATTGTTGAGTACTGTAAATGCGATGTGGGATTTTGGACTTTAATGTACTAAATTTGATTGGCATCTATAGGCTTAATCGTCTAGTCTGTGCGAATATCTTTTGTTCCATTGTTCGTAACCATTTAATAACGTTGGTGCAAATTTAATATCCTGGCTGTTATAAAATTCAATCCAATCGTCGAAACGATCGTGCCTGCCATTACATTCCAAATTATGACTATAACCATAGAGACAACAAAAGTGATTATATCTTCTAATATATACAATTCTCGTGTCACAGTGTTTGTAACAATACTCTTGTGAAACGGCTGGACCGATCAATATGAATGTGTGTATATTGGGTAGGTATGAGAATCGGTTGTTTATTTCCTTACTATTTTTTATATCCCTAATTAATATTGGTAATTCTTACAAGGTTTTTTGGACTTTCATTTATTTAAAGTTCGCCGGGGCTGCTAGTTTATTTATGTAATTAAATTGCTCTTTGTCATTAATTCTTTATTTTAAATTTAAGTCGGGTTCACAAGTTTAAAGTACTTTTTCATTAAATTATATTTTGGTTTTAGATTTTTTGTTTTCATGTTAACATGAAGAAGACTCGACTAGCCGTACATAATGCTGTACTTACTCCAACGCTTTTATATGGAAGCGAGAGCTGGGTATGCAGGAAAGAGCATGAAAGTAAGTTGAACGCGGTCGAGATGAGATCTTTGCGCAAGATCTGCGGTGTATCACTCACCGATCGCGTTAGAAATGAAGATGTAAGAAAGAGACTTTGTGTGAATGATAGTATCGGTGTAAAAATGAAAAAAGGCATGCTCCGATGGTTCGGGCATATAGAAAGAATGTCGAATGAGCGAATGACTAAACAGATATACAATGCGAATGTGGATGGTTGCAGAGGCCCAGGAAGACCAAGGCTGACCTACCATGACCAAATAGGTCGAGTTCTGTCTGATGGTGGGGTCAAAAGTCTTAGGAATCGGCGTGCATGTATGAAGAGAATGATGAAGGTAGACGAGGCACGAGAGGTTTGTCAGAACCGGGATGTCTGGCGCTCTACACTCTCTGCCTACCCCGTTAGGGACCTGGCGTGAAGATACATGTTAACATGTTCATGTTTTCATGTTTTCACCGGTGGTAGAGTTCCAGTGTAGGGACTCCAGGGCACAGGCACCACCACATTACCTAATTTATATGCTCCTAAATAGTAGCGTTCAGCAATTTCTGGCGCAGAAACATAACAACTTAGGCTCCAGGAATGGCAACGTATCTGCACTTTGACCTCTGGTCTTTGTGTGAGTACCTATAGGCTGCTGACATCACTTAATATAAATGTGCATTGCATGCTTGTATGCCACCTTCATTACATGAAAAAATATCGTCCATGTGACCTGTATGTTTGTTCATACCTTTTTTTCTTTTCATGTTACCCAATACATTAAAATGGTATAGTCGTCCTATATGTACAGTACTCAACAATTAATATTGCACATCGAGCCTGCGAAAGAGATGATCGGCTCGTTTCGCTCGACTTCGTAGAGCGTTATCTCTGTTGCACACTGCCTACGTAAGCACTGACAGTCCGGTATTGGTCAAAACTTGATCAAAATGGTCGACAAACGTCAAATAGGTACGGTGCGAAAGAGATAACGCTCTACAGACCCGAAATAAGCCGAAGTCTCTTTCCTAGGCTCGATGTGCAAAATTTATTTTTGAGCACTGTACCACTTTGGTTCCTAATATTACTGTCACGATTCGTATATTTACCCAAGTTGCAAAATAGTATCCCAGTGTGTTTGTTTGCAGCACTTATTCCTTTGTGATCGTCCTTCCTTTTTCGTTACGCGGTTTCGACGGAAATTAGATTTCTTTATTTCGAATGCTATATTTGTTCGCTCTTTTTGCCTTTTCTGTGGCTGAAACTTAACGAACCGACACGGTACACTGTGGGCGGGAAAGTGCTGCAATACTTTTTGTATCGAGCGTCTGTATTATGAAAGCTGAAATGTTAAATAGCTGTTCTGGTGAGTTGAAATTTGTTTTTAAACATAGTCGTATTGTTTTTCGACTGCATAGAGTTCTTTTGTATGGATAGATTTTTTTATGTAATGGAAGTGGCAAACAAGTACGCAGTTCACATTGATGTTTGTGATGACTGCAACCTATAGACACCCACACAAAGACCAAGGTTAAAATGCAGATGCGTTACAACTCCTGAGGCTTAAGGTGTTATGCCTCTGTGTCGGAAAATGCAGGGCCGTACATTACCACCTGACCGAAACACGATAGTGCTGAACACAACCATTTAGCGGCAAGTATATTAGGTAATGCGGTGGTGCCTACGACCGCGAGCTCCGTCACTGGTGCCCTACCACCAGTAAAAATAGAATGTATATCACTCACTCACTTCAGCCGAAAGACGTCCACTGCTGGACAAAACCTTCCCCAAAGAGATCCACAAAGGTGTTTGTTATGCGTCATTACGGGGAATATGCCCTATGGATTACGAGTATATTGCCCCATTAGGTTTACCACTTTGTCAACATAGCTAATATGTTTATTCATTTATTCATGTCAAATTACAGCGTTCTAGTACTAGATTACTAGACTAGACTAGAATAGAAAACGATACACATTAGTTGTAGTCTCTATGATAGTTATTACGAGGCCATACATTTATTATTAAAAATACAAAATAATAAATATATTTTTTTTAAATCATTTATTTCAGGTTATTTCACCCATAGTAATAAAACATTAGAAAAATTTCAAAACACAAAAAAAATATAAAATACATAAAATGTTCGGTCTCTAAACTTCAGCATTATTAGCTTGATATGAAAGTATAACGCTGAAGAGTTTGTTTGTCTGCTTGAACGTGCTAATCTCAGGAACTAATGGTCCGATTTGAAAAATTATTTCAGTGTTAGATAGCCCATTTATCGCTTTAAGGGCTTAAGGCTATATATAACATCACGCTAAGATGAATAGGAGAGATTGGGTAACATTTCAACCACGCGAAGCCAGGGCGGGCCGCTAGTTAAGTAATAAAGCATGGCCGGATGAACGAACATACCCAGTTCTGTAGCTCCAGATATTTTGTAACAGAACATTTTGAAACTGCGACGTTACAATGGATGAACAAATAAAACACTGCGTGTGTGTATGCCTTTAAAAACAAACAATTGACAAAAGCAATTTGTTCGCGGCGTTTGCGTCGTGGTCGTGACTCATGGAATGGCGATATGGCTTTTACAGTTTCCACGCTCCATTTTCACGTATAATTTGATCTATTGGTCTTAAAAAGTATCAATTTGATCCGGCTATCAGTAGCATAATGCTGCTACTGGAGGTAGAGTTCAAGTGACGGAGCTCGCAGGCGTAGGCACCATCGCATTACTTAGTCTACTTGCCGCTAAATGGTAAAAACAAAGAACAAATAGCACATAGACTCCTTTACAAAAACTGGAGGTCAGTATGCAGATGCGTCGTCAACCCCGAGGCTTAAGTTGTTTTGCCTCTGCGATAATTATTACGTGGTCATCCTATAAATTTATTTTTCCACAACAGCGACATTAAAATATAATACGTTTGCCTTCAAAAACAAATAGTAGACAAAACAATAATTACGCGGCATTTGACATTCGCTCCCCCTTGCGACGTGATCGAACTTATGGAATGGTGAAAGGCCTTTTGCAGCTTCCACTCTCCGTTTTCACGTATGATTTCATCTGTTGCAAACAGATCGTGAGACTGTACATAGAGCAACTCAGCCCACCGGTCGCAGCGGACCGGAGGGGAGTAGCCATAGCGTTTATTACCGATGCAAAACAGTCTGTCATTTTTTGCGAGGGGATATACGTGTGACACACACTCACACTACAAAAATCGTCTATTACTACGAAACTCACACCTTGACTTTGACATTTTCACGCACACATTTAAATATATGGGCGACAGGCATAGGACCATTTGGTCTTGTACTTTGACAGAGGGGAAAGCTTGCATATGGCTACTCCCCTCGGGTCCGCCGCGGCCATGGCCCGTGTTGCTCTATGATGGGATAATACCTATACGTTATAACAAAGTCTTTGCAAAAAAAATTGCTTAATCGAAAAACCATTAACGACAATGACAACTATAAAGACTGTGGTGAGTGATTTGCGTGGTAAAACAAACAAGTCCAGGTACTTACTCGAACAAAGTTTATTGTTTATTACACAAACACACCACACAATGTTGAAGGAGAACAAGCACGACAATAGAAACAGAAGAGGGTACAGTTGAAGAGAAACAGTAAGCACAGCACGGTACAGCAGACAAGCACAGAAATGGTAAGCTTTTGTTTGTTGACTAAATAATATATACGCGACAGGCGAAGCCGTGCGAGAACTCGGTATACAGAGACGCGGGTTAGCCGTATGAGGAAGTGAACACGACTGGTGTGCGTGCGCCGGCCGGAGCTCGACGAGCTACGGCGGGCGACAGTGACGTCACACGATGGTAACGGTACAATACTATGTTATCGCCCGTTTCCATTGTGCACGGCAACAGCATTGCACGATATTTAAATATTGATTTAATATAATTATTTATGCATGTATGTACGTGTGTGTGGGTGTGCGTGCGTGCGTGCGTGCGTGTGTGTGTGTGTGTGTGTGTGTGTGTGTGTGTGTGTGTGTGTGTGTGTGTGTGTGTGTTTATATGTATGTAAAGAAGAAATACATGTATTTACAATACATGTATTGTAAATTTGTATTTATATGTATACTGAGGTAAGTACAATAGTGGGGTAAGCCCACAATACGAATAATGAAGTGATACTAACATTAATTTATTTATTTGGCTCTTAGTTTTCGTCGCTATTTACAAACTTAAGCTTACAGTTATACAAGCAGATTTTAGGGCTCTAACTCACTAGGACGCCATGGCAACGTTGCCGGCTGCGTATTCAAAATATGGTAATACCACAGTCTAAAGAAAACGAACGTGTTAATTACCTACAGTCATCCAACGAACGTGTAATGTCAGAGCAATCGTGCGGGGCGCGCGACGCGAGGGACGGAGGGGGCGGTACCAAGTAGTCCATACAAAAACTGTCATCTACATGGGACATAGCGTTAAGGGGTGCGAGATTTAAAATTTCTTTTACTAAGTTTTTGAAAAGATGATATTGAAAAATTTGATGTCAACTTTACTGTTAATATTTTATTCTAATTTTCATTTATTATTATTGTCTGTTATATTTTACACTTTATGTACATACTTACTTCACTTTAAACGACATAATCTTTAAATAAAATTCGAAATATTTTTTTTTTATGTGTATATGTATTTCATATTCGGGTTATATTGGACGGAGTTAAAAAGGTATGGATGAATATTAGGATGGGTACATTATAATTGTTTTATATATTATTTCGCATTAAGACATGCTTGTGAAACATATTTTTTAAAGAAAAATGGAAAGAAAATTTTGACTTCAGGCGAGACTCGAACTCGCGGCCACTGGGAATCTAGTCCAGCCGCTAAAATAGAATAGCATAGTGTGGCAATAGATGGCGCTACTGCCACCATAAGGCAATGCAATAAATGTGAAAGAAAGATTTGACAAATCGGGCAGCACTTCGGTAGCTCAGTTGGAAGAGCGGCTGGACTAGATTCCCAGTGGCCGGGAGTTCGAGTCTCGCCTGAAGTCAAAATGTTCTTTCCATTTTTCTTAAAAAATACATTATAATTGTTAGAATTTTAGCGTACTGATAGACCGTCCAACTGGAATACTGGTAGATTGATGATAGACTGGTAAATTGTTGATAGGTTGATAAATTTATAGTTTGATAGATTTTTCCATTTTCTGGAGGCTTCCCAGTACCTCAAAGTTTGGTAAAGTGCCCGGAGATGTCAACAGGCTTGCCGCCTGTTACATGGGCCAAAACGTGACCGGCGAATCTAGGATGTATGCATGAATCCGATTTACCTCTCCCTACCCCTTAGGGGATTATAGGCGTGATGTTTTTAGGATATTTATATATGTTCAACGTAAACTGACGCGTTACAAACCACGTAAATAAAAACCAAAAATGTGACAACCTTAATGATTTTGCGTTTTGATGGGTGAAGGCGGCATATCGCAAAACTTCAAAGGCGATAAACTACTGTATGTACTTATACTGTGGTAATACATAATACCTGACTCACCTGGCCACCGTGTGGCGACGTCTCCACACCATACTAACTGCTTGGATACGTAGCCGGCGACATCGCCATGGCGTCCTAGTGAGTTAGGGCCCTTAGAGTATGTTGGTAGAAGTCCAGCGAGGAAGTTCGAGATCAAAGGCCTAATGTCTTTGACGCCAAAAGGTTGTGTTCAGCACTATCGTGTTCCAGTTAGATACTCCTCATGCCGTGTGAACTTTAGGATTTGCTTATATCCTCCACCATCATCTTTATAATTAGAACTCTTTCTTTCTAAAACTGTGTGGTTGGAATATATCTAAAAAATAAAACACTATGTTTGCCTTCAGAGACAAACAGTTGACGAAAGTAATAAGTACGCGGCATTTGACATTTGCTCTCCCTTGCGGCGCTGCCGTACCTTATGGAATGCTGAAGTTTCATTTTTACGAATGATTTCATCTCCTGCATATAAGTTTTAAAACTAGCCATTTGATTCGATTTTAAATGGCATAATTAATATTGTAGTATCGCGTAGTATTGTGTTTTATAAAGTATTTGCAAAAGTAATTGTCTGGTAAAAACCGAAAAACCCTTAAAACGACAATTACGAATAATGAACCCTTAATTAGGCACTTAAAAGTCTTTCTGTCGCTATTAAACATGCAAAACGACTTTAAACGACAAAACGAGTTTATACATGACGTCATATAGTCAGGCTTTGCGCGGTGCAATGTTGCCTACCCTCTCCTATTCTTCTTAGCGTGATGATTATACATAGATATAGCCTAAAGTCTTCCTCGATATCTTTTATAGTTTAGGCAGCGTACGCAAAATAAGTAACTTTTCTGGTTGTTTTTTTATACCTTGTGTCTGAAAAACCCAAATTACTTACGGAACCCTATTTTTTCCTAAATAAATTATAGCCTATGTTACCCGTGGATAATGTAGCTTTCGAATAGTGAAAGAATTTTTGCAATCGGTCCAGTAGTTATTGAGACTATTCAAAACAAACAAACAAAAAAAATATTACCTCTTTATAATATTAGTTTAGACTACAGTTCACATCGATTGTAAGTGAATATTGAATCCACGTAAACATTGAATACACATCGCAATGCAGGTGTGTTGTCAACCACGAATCACAAGAAAGGGTCCATTTTCAGAAATTACCGAAATTCCGAAGTTGTATAATGTTACGAAATTGCTAAGCTCTTCCTCACCGGCAGTACGTAGTATTATTACATATTCTCTGCCGGCAGCTAGGTAGCGTTGAAAACTACCAATTAGCTGAAGAGAGATCGAGTAATACCTACGCATAAAGGACAAGTTCTACGTTGGGCCCGCACCTTGTACACTATATCAAAAGATAGAACAATATGTAGAATCATGGAAAAATACGCAAAAAAATAAGTTGAATCGTTGTCGGATTTTTTTGACGGATATATTTATTATAAGTAATTTTTATACCACCACAATATGTCACCATATTGATAAACTATGACATTCTTGATATTATAAACGATTGAAATTTATGACATTATAAACGATTTGAAAAGCTGAAAATGATGTAGTATTTTGTGCTTCCTCTCAATATAGTGCATACAATATACAAGCTACATACATTTTGGAACGTCTCCTTAAATCAATTAGATTCCTCCACCCAAAAGATTTAAGCGCACCTAATGCCGCAGTGGCACAGTACACAAACGGCAGAGCCTGCGGCACGCGAACAGGTATTAATAACCGTTATTGATGACAGGAACTAGGTCAACAGAAATGGATTTCTTTGTTCCGTGTGTTGGTTATTATAGTAACACTTTGAGCGTTTCTAATGGGATTCGAGCATCATTAACTGGGAACTTTGGCCCAAAGCTAATGTCTCGTGTTTTCCTGTTTTATTATAGCGCAGTTAGAAATGAGCAAATTGGTTTTTAATTGACTGAGATTTCTGGATGTAGATAGCTTGATTTTCTTGAAGAAACAAATGCGTGTAAGATGCATTTATGTCCGTGTGTTCCTATTATCATACATCCAGTGTTTTACTGCCGCCTGCCACTACATAACGTTGATATTATTACGAATTTGTTTCAATCGTGTTAGTTCCACATAAAAATACATAGGTACGAAGTAGTACGAACTTATTCAAATTTATTCTGATTTTCGTATAGATACATCAAGTACTTATGTCGTTTAAGGCCATTCACGCTAATGTGGCAGCTGGTTTAATTTTTAATTTTGTAATTTGACCTAGCACAAGCAAATTATATTATTTCCAATTATTTTGTTTTTATTTTGATTAAATACATTTTTGAGTTTAAGTTTGACGCAATTCTTTTTAATAAACTGTGATAGCGTTTTATTAAAAAAAATAGATAAAACTATCTATCTGCCGTCAAACGGTAGTGTTCAGCACTATTATTGTGGCCAATTAGGTGGTAACGTATGGCCTCGTAATAGATATGGCAGAGGTAAAACAACTTGGAACCTCAAGAATGGCAGGGCATTTGCATTTGTGTAGACGTCTATAGGCTGCTAACAATACAGGGTTAATTGAAATTAGCGCATCACCTCTTGCAGGCAGCCCCTCTACATCAATACCAACAACATTGGTTGGGTTTGCGAGGTGACGCAGCGGCGGCAATGCTCTTTTGAACTCTTGAAAACATTTATTTCTCTCATTTTTATTGTGTTTATTGTCAAGATTTGTAAAAAGTCGCAGAATAAATGCTGTTGGGATTGATGTAACATTGCCTAATTTACTTGCCGCTAAATGGTAGTGTTCAGCACTATCGTGTTCCGGTCAGGTGGTTATGTACGGCCCTGTAATTTCCGGCACAGAGGCAAAACACCTTAGGCCTCAGGAGTGGTAACGCATCTGCATTTTGACCTTGGTCTTCATGTAAGTGTCTATAGGCTGCAGAGGCTGCAGTCACCACTTAACATCAATGTGAAGTGCACGCTTGTTACTACTTCCATCACAAAAAAAAAAAACAAATGTGGACTGCGTGTTTGTTTGCCACTTCCATTACATAAAAAAAAGAAAAAACACGCGAAGCGTTGTGATTATGATATACCTATTTCATATATGGCTTTGGTCCAGCAGTGGACATCTTTCGGCTGGTATAATGATCCATTACATAAAAATAAAATATGTAGAGAGGCTGCCTGCAAGAGGCAATGCGCTAATTTCAATTAACCCTGAACATTTAAAAAGTTTATGATGTTCTATTTGCAGTTTACTGTTTACACCATAACGGGAAGCAACAAGGATGCAAATTACATCAGTGAGAAGTTGAGACGTTTTATGTGAATGATGTTCTGCCTCTTTGTATCGCGATGGCGGCGGATATTATCTCGACGAGATTATGTGCTTTCATCAAATTGAACCGCTTTCTTATTATATTATATTCTTTTGTGAAATATTCCTTTGGGGCACACAGGAATCGGGACTTGGTAAGTTAATAATATATTCTAGGTTAGGATCCCACTGCATAAAGTTTAGTATTGAGGGTTTCTTTTTAGGGTTCCGTAGTAAACAAGGAACCCTTATAGTTTCGCCATGTCCGTCCGTCTGTCTGTCTGTCTGTCTGTCTGTCTGTCTGTCTGTCTGTCCGTCCGCGGTATAGCGCAAAAACTATAGGTTCTAGAGACTTGAAATTTGGCACAAATATACACCGTGATCACGCCGACAAAGTGGTAGAATAAAAACATGAAAAAAAAATATTTAGGGTAACTTGTAACGAATGGATATTTTTTTTTATTTTCGTTTTCCATGTAGTGTGGTGTCGTTGAATAGGTCTTTTAAAAATATAATGGGTGTCTGAACATCATTTTTCGATTTAGTTAACTGTGCATGACTTATTAAGCTTTAAAGTGCAAATTTTCGTTAGACTTAAGTGTCCCCCCCCTACAGACTAAACAGTTATTGTTAGAAATTCAAACGTTACGGCAATAGTAGCTAGAGCTACATATAACGAAATTAAAAGGAAAATTATCACACTAAAGTTGGCTTTACAAGTTTGCGTTGCGAGTGATGGTCGACCGAATCGAAAATTTCGAAAAAGTCCATAGAAAATATTAATTTATTTTTTTCATTACATCTCTTATTCTGTAACTACGGAACACTACACTGCGCGTACACGGCCCGACACGCACTTGACCGGTTTTTTAGTAGGAAAGATAATTTTTAATCCGGCGAGTTAAAATATTTTAACAAAGCATGAAATTATTTAGGTTCTCTAGATATAATTTCGAAGCTGTTTCACGTTGTACCTTCTATCATTTTTTCTGTGCAAACCAATGTATGGAACTGGCCATGTATGTATGTGTCTTCACGCCAAGTCCCTTACGGGGTAGGCAGTCATGATTCTTTGCTAACTAGGTAGGTACTTAGATTTCTGCGCCAACAAGTCTCCCAATATTGCAATGAAATTATAAATAAATTTGTTAATTTATCTAACCGTCTATGTGACTGTATACTGTATACTGTAATGTTAAATTATAATTATTACAGTTTGTAGATATAACACGTCACTTCACGCCTGTATTCCCCGTAAGAGATAGACAGATGGAAATATATTCATTTGACTCCGAAGGTGGCACTGGGAAACTGCCGACAAATTTAATAATCCGTCGACACGGGCGTCGACCCTGAATCCCAGTGTAGCAGCATTAAAAGTCTGCTAGCACTTTACTACTGCACTGAAGCAGTTAGACGTCTCCATTGACACTTGAGATCTCAATCTAGAGAGGCTGCGATCAACCACCACCAACGGTATAAGTCATAGAGCAACACGGGCCACCAGCCGCCGCGGACTGGAGGGGAGTAGCCATACCGTTTCGAAATGTACTTCCACTGGAATGAGTTACACAAAATTTCGATAGGCAGAAGTAAAATCTATTCGCGTGACTAATATTTTGGGTACAGAGTACAGACAATATAAAGCTGTAGTTTCAGAGAGCTGCAGCGGAACAATGCTCTGCGGACCGCAATGTGATTAGGGTTGCCATTCGTCAAATATGACGAACTGAAAACTTCTGAATTACTTTTTTTTTTTTACTTTTCAGAGTGTTATTTTGCTTGGAATGTTTTTCCACTTCCTCTTTTACAAGCTGATAACAAAGAGTTGAGGATCAGAAGAGGAGGCATTCTTTGTCAATCACTGACATGGTTCAAAAAGCGAATATATATCGAAAAAAATCTCGCCAGTCAGTATTTGCTTTTTTTAGATAATATCTTAAGAATAATTTTACAATTATTCAATATTACAAGTACACCACTTAATATTTAGTTTTTGGATTCTTGTAGAGCTAGATCAACTAAATGCCAAGCATCTCTATTCTTAAGATGTCCTATATGTTTTCTAGATTTCACTTCTTTGCAAACCCTAAGCAATGCGAACGTGTTGTATGTTGTGTACCAAGTATTTTGTTCGAATTTGTTGTGTAACCTCCCGCGTCCGCTCACTTGCAGTTTGCTTTGGATTCCATTTGCACTCGCTCTGATTTCGTTGAGGACAGGATTGAAGTAACCTGTTTCTTCACCATTTTAGTCTAGAAATGTATGTAGCGCTGTTGATTTGGATATTTATTTATATAATCAAATTACAATATGGCAAAAATAATCGCACAGTATAGGCATTAATGAATTATAAAGTGAATGTTGTCATATATATGGACAAGTTACTTTACATTGCCAGTCATAAAAAATATAAAGAAAAGTTTTAGGACTTAATGCCTAGTACTTAGCTATAGGGCTACTTTAGTTATTAGCTATAGGGTTAACATTGATTCCGATAACCAACTATTGCAAAATAATCGCATAGTACACATCAATGAATTAAAATATGAACAATATTTTTAATGAATAATATTAATAAAATAAATAAGAGAGCAGAGCAGCTTGTGGCGAGCTGTTGGTGAGTAGCGACACCACCCCTTACCATCATCTCGAGTTCCTCCGAGAGAACTGGGCTCCGCCTCGTCCGCCACACAGAGGTACGGCCGGACAGAGCATCAGGTCTCTCACCTCTGGCTTGCCTTCATTGGCCGGTCAGAGTGGGGCGCTAGAGGTATGGCATTTGCAGAAATTTAGATAATAGGCTGTTGTCTAAATTTCTGGAAGAGCCATACACTCGGGGGTGGAAGTGTCTAAAGGCATAATAGCGGGGAAGCCCGCTCCGAGCTCGAGATTACTCGCTCGTGATGGTGAAACCGGGGCCACACCTCTCGACACCCCCAGCCTCTCTCAACAGTGTTGCCCCCCGTCGACCATCGGGTTGGCTGTTTGGGGGACCCACCAAGGAGAGGCGAGTCACCACCTGCCTAAAGTAGGATTCGATAATGTGAGATGTTGAATATAGGGAGGTGCCGGATCTCACTCCATAGGCCCAGCCAGCTAGTCCCCCCAGTTCACCCACATAGCCCGAAATTTGGCGAATCACTTATCATTACAATAGTCCCATTATATTCTGCGGGGTCTGTCTGTGTCTATATTAACTATTGATGCAGCCAGAGAGGTCCCGCCGAATTACAAAGTAGATCAAAATTCTCGAAAGGGCCTCTACGTGTTGGACCCCCCATGTCCCCGCGCAAGCCTGACAAAGGTCCGGGGTTCAAATTGGACCCCGTGCTGACGAGAGAAATAAATAAAAATAAAATAAAAAACCTTATATTTCTCTTTTTTACAATAACAAATATTAATTATTAAAAATATTAAGTTTTTAGAGAACCCCTGAGGTGAAGGCCTCCTCCAAAGAATGCCAGTAGTCTCTATTTTGAGCTATCTCCATCCAGCTTGGTCCAGCTACCTGCACAATCTCATCGTCCAAGCGTATGTGTGGTCTTCCTCGCTTTCGTTTTCCGAGCGGTCCCGACCAAGAGGTAACTTTTTTTGCTCATCTGTCGTTCTGAAGTCTTGCGACGTGACCTGCCCACTTCCATTTAAGTTTTTGTGCATGTGTAAGCGCATCAATTACTTTGGATGTACTCCTAATTTTTGAATGACTTACTCTGTGTTGTTTTTTTATGCTTAACATGCTACGTTCCATTGCCCGTTGGCATGTAGTAATTTTTTTTAACATGATGGCTAAATTTCCAAGATTGACATGCGTAGGTCAGGCATGTCAGGAGATTCGAGTCCATGACCTTCTTCAAATCTATTGTGAGGTCGCTTTTAAATACTTTTAATGAATAAGTTACTTTAAATTGGCAGTCAATTTAGAGAAAATAAAAAATAAAAAAATACTAGGAATTAATGGCTAGTGAACGGTATCTACAAGGTTTGTTCGAATCTATTTCTATATATTCCACTTCTTCGCCAACCCTAAGCGCAGCGAACGTCGTGTGTAGTGTGTGTACCAACCAAGTACTTTGCGCAGAGATTGTTGGGGGCCGTCTCGCGCCCGCTCACTTGCAGTTTACTTTGGTTTTCATCTGCACTCGCTCTGATTGCACTGAGGGTGAGATTGAAGTAACCCTTTCGTTTTTCTTCGCTACTTAATTCTCAGCTGGCCACATTTCTACTCATCATTTACTATAGTTTATGGAAATTGATGCTCAGCAGCAGTATGATGTTGTTGTAAGAAGAAAATATAGATTAAAATTATTTTTAAGAAACTTTATTTGTCTGTAAAATCGGTTTACGGACGACAATTCTACGATTACGTAAAATTGTCGTCCGTAAACGTCACAACAAAACATGCATTACAAGCCGAATGCTTAGACCATTGTAAACACGGGTCACCGGCCGCGGCGGACCGGAGGGGAGTAGCCATATTCAGGCTTTCCCCTCTGTCAAAGTACATCTGGTTCGCCGCGGCGGCCTGTGGGTCGTGTTGCTCTATGGCTTAGACCGATCGTTTGCTTGTTCGCACTCTCGATTGCACGCTCGGCTCAGGCCGAACGTGACACTTTAACGTGCGTGCAGCCGGCGTTGCCACTCCTGAGACTCCTTTAGTTTTGATCCTGTATTGTACTTTTCTCGAAAATTGGTTATGTCAGTTGGATAAACTTTTCTACATACACAAAAAATAATAACATAGCGACGAAATTGGCAAGCATACTAATTTAATGCTCGAATATTCATAGGAAGTGGAAACGCCACGCGCCACGCGCCCTGCGCCAGTACATCATAAGCCCAGATTAAACTAGATCTAGATACAGTTAATCTAGGGCACTCGAATGGCTTACTCGGTAAGCCTTTGTTATGATTCAAAAGCTTCCAAATAAACCAACTAGTTAAAACGTTCCACACTTTGTATTCTGTAAAGGTTAATCAAGGGTTAATTATTGAACCCTACTCACACAAATTAAGGAGTATTAAAATTAACCGAATGCTTAGACCGATCGTTAGCTTGTTCGCATTCTCGATTGCACGCTCGGTTCAGGCGGAACGTAACACTTTTTCGTGCGTACAGCCGGCGTTCTGATACAAGTTGCTTAAAATGAACAGTTCTTAATAAATACAAAAATAAACTTGGAATTTTTGGACGGTAATCGGAAGTAATTGCTATTTAAGTGAGTAACTGGAGAACTAACTAAAATAGAGATTTTCGAAGCAAGTGATACAAGTTTTCACTCAATTTACCATTTCATAAGATAGAAAATGTATACAGACTTGGTTTCAATAAGGTCATGTGCACGCTTTTTTTAAGCAAACTGTTGTCACTCCAGCTATGGGATCCTTACAGAGATGAAGCAAACTGTTGTCACTCCAGCTATGGGATCCTTACAGAGATGAATGCCTAGCGTCTGTTGATAACCGTGAAAGATCTGCATAATCCTATTCTACGTACCCTACAAGAAGGGTTACGGAAGAAGCCATCCGAATAAAATGCACAGTTTTTCAATTTCAGTCATATGAAAACCTCTCTCAAACCTTCTCTTCCTTGATCCATAAGTAACGTGACGCCCATTACGGTATTCATATTTACGCAATGAATTTCCATTCATAAAGGGTTATATTCGAACCCTTTTTCATTATGGTGACCCGCGGGGGCGTCGCGATCAAATCCAGTCGGTACGTCTCGTCAACCCTCCGTAATGGACCGTTGAGGGTCGCGGCCACCGACTACACTTTTGTTATTCATGGCTCGGCGCCTCCTCGTAAGCAGCGGTTGCGGGTTATCTCATATTTGATTTCGATTACGTTTTGGAGCCGCTTGCGTTCATTTAATGCGAAAAGAGACGGTTCATTTTGGGGTGATGAACACGTGGCAAATACTGGCAAACGAATTTTCTGAATATTTTGAGAGATTTCTAATGGAGAGCATTTTGAAGACTGTATTTGTATTTGGTAATTGAAAAGAAAAGCTCGTTTTGATTGTCAGCAAGTTGCTAGTAGTCTAATCAAGATAGAGGAAAATAGTGATCAAATTAAAAAAAAATTAGACGGAACTGAAACACGTGAGGTGTGTCAGGACCGGCGTATTTGGTGCTCCAAACTCTGTGCCTACCCCGTGACGTAAAAATAAATACGTACATTTTTTTTATACGATGGTATATTGAAAACAATTAAAAATTAAGATTAATTATAATACTCCTTAATTTGTGTGAGTAGGGTTTAATAATTAACCCTTAATTAACCTTTACAGAATACAACGTGCGAAACGTTTTAACTAGTTGGTTTATTTGGAAGCTTTTGAATCATAACAAAGGGCTTACCGAGTAAGCCATTCGAGTGCCCCAGATTAATATATCTAGATCTAGTTTAATCTGGGCTTATGATGTACTGGCGCGGTGGCGCTTCCACTTCCTATCATATCGAGATGGATATATATATATATATATCCATAATCGAGCATTAAATTGTGTGATTGCGAATTTTGTCGCTATGTTATAAATTTATCAGATATTTTGTGAATGGAGAAAGGTTTATTCAACTTGTTTATAATAGTTGTCGAGAATCGTACAATACAGGATCAAAACTAAAGAAGTCTCAGGGGTGGCAACGCATATGATTTTGACCTCTGGTTTTTGTGCAAGTATTCATAGGCTGCAGGCATCACTTAACATCATATTTCATCCCAAAAAAAATAATAATTACAAGTTTCTTAAAAGGAGATGTTGCGAGCTCGGCTCTAGTTCGTACACGTCCTCAAAAAACGGGTAAATTGAAGAAAAATCCGAAAAAAATATAATTAATTAATTCAAGAATATATTTTAGAGTTACTACCACATTTAATTCAAACGATTTTATCATTTTTAACCATATTCAACATGGCGGCGATACAGCCGACGCTTCTTTAAATTGGAAATCGATTAGTTTAAGTTCTTATTATATGCAATCGATTTCGATAGTATTTAGAAAATATTACTTTTTTCTCCAAGTACAAAAAACAATTAAAAAAATGAAAATGTCAAAATGACATCGCCCGCCATATTCGCCATGTTGGTTTGAGATGCAATTCTAACTGCAAATAATATTTTGTAACTGCAAACAAAGCTAAATAAGTGAATGTATGCAGTAATAAAACGTTTTTATATTGATTTTGCCTGTTAATGATATTGTGTGCAATACATGGCCGGAGGTCCACACATTTTTGCAACATCTCCTTTAATCACGACTTTTCTGCTTCATACAAATAATTTATTTTTCTTAAATACCTAATTCGACTGAATGCAAAAACTGTTCAATATTATTTTATATGTGTATGTTGCCTTCTAAATGTCTACTTACATTTTTTTTCAATTTTTGGCACATGAAAAACAGACAAACAAGTGACTATTTTTTTGTGTTTCAAAGGTGCAAACACCCAATCTGTGGGTGCAAACAATCATGTAGTTCACATTGATGTTAAGTGATGATTGCAGCCTATAGACATCCACACAAAAACTAGAGGTCAAAATGCAGATGCGTTGCCACAACTGAGACCTTAGTTGTTATGTCTCTGTGATAGTTATTACGGGGCCATACAAGTATCAAAATACCTTCCTTGAGGAGTTTCGAAATAAAATAAAAACTAGAGTTAGTTAATATATATTTATATTGCAGTTTTCACTTACCATCGATGAGAACGGCATGTAAGTCACATGTTAGTCACATACAAAAATACAAATGATTGTCATCCACAAACATTTGTATTTTTGTAAAATTAAATTGCCGTGTATCTACTCTATACCTATTGAGAAAACAACCGACTGACATTCGGGTTTTATCAAAGAAAGCTACTTTAGGTTTAAGTTGAACTTAAGTATTCTCGGCAGTTTGGCGCACTCTTATCTCCCCGCGAGTGCTAAGGCCGTAGGCATCGTGGCGTTAATATCTATCTAATTTCAGCATTGGTCTGGAATCAAGGTGTAAAACAAAATGTATAAACAGTAGCGTAGCTAACATGGGTGGCATTCAAACCTAGTGTGGATATATATTCTCTACATTATGTATGTGTTCTTCACGCCAGGTCCCTAACGGGGTAAGCAGAGAGTGTAGAGCGCCAGATATCCCGGCCCTGACAAACCTCTCGTGCCTCGTCTACCTTCATCATTCTCTTCATACATGCACGCCGATTCCTAAGACTTTTGACCCCACTATCAGACAAAACTCGACCTATTTGGTCATGGTAGGCCAGTCTTGGTCTTCCTGGGCCTCTACAACCATCCACATTCGCATTGTATATCTGTTTAGTCATTGGCTCATTCGACATTCTTTCTATATGCCCGAACCAACGAAGCATGCCTTATAAATATGATTATGCGTAAAAAATAGATTTGCAGCATATCTGGATGAACGAAAAGATTCTGCAGTGGGATCCTAACTTATAACTAATGTATAGTTAAAATATAGAATGCATAGTTGCTCGTCTGATGCCCACAGCCCACAGGTACTTTACGTGATCATAGCTACGTTCGGTGCATTACGATTAGTGTCACTTTATTAACATTGACCACCCGAGCGCTTTATCTATTTGTCGTTAAATGTTAACGTTCAACCACGCTGTGTTCTATTTAAATGGGTTTGATGGCCTCGTTTATCCTAAAATAAAATTGTTATATCTTCAATACAATATGTATCTGCCCTTTTAGTAAAAGGCTTCTCAGCGGTTTGTTAGTCAAAAATAAATTTAGATGCTGGTGGCGCCGCTTTCGGCAAAAATCGCTTGTAATTATACTTTGTCTCATCGCACCCGCAATACCCATCATTACCTATCCTTTTCCCTCTCGTGCACTGTCGCTTACCGCCTCGCAAACCGCGAGGACGCGAGTCGCCGCCAAATCGTCGACCTCAACGGACATACGTTTTTCGAAGTCCTCGCATTCCCGCTATCCCAAGTGTGTAGTGTGGTGACTGTTGTGCGCCTGATAAAACTTAACACCTAACCCACCGCGAGTGTCTGTGTGGTGTGCATTTGCTCCGGAAGGCTCTGTTGCCCGGGGACGCCTGGAGTTGCGCCAACGAGGTAAGTGCACGAGTTCCTTCCTGCTAGATCTCCTACATCTTCCGCAACCGCATGCCCTCGCGAGAGACAAGGCAACGCTTACATTGATCTAAAACATACAGTCCACTGCCCTTCAGGCGTGTCGCTGAGCTACCTACCATTTGATTTGGTCCTTCGAGCCGGATTTCGATCCGTTTCGACTTATATATTCCGCACCGCCCTTGTAAGGATCTGTCTTATAAGTGTATTTATAAATATTTCTTTATTATTTACGCAAACGCATATAAATAACCTCATATTTATATCTATTTTATACCGCATATACCGCGCCACAACAGTTATTACGTTGTCGGCATACATATAATTATTATATACTTATCTATTTAAACGCATTTCATCATATTTTTCTGTATAAAACTCGCCACGACTCTGTTTAATTCTATTTCTACCTCCATATTTGCCGCCATACGCCGGACGCCGGTATAACGCCGAGTCGCCGAGTGCGCGTGCCCTGCGCGCGCAGCTCGTTTACAAGCATTTTGTAGCGGTTTTTAAACTTTTAAATTAATTGTTACAAATATGGCGGAAGAAAAGAAAAGTAAACGCTCTGCTTCCTCTGTATTATTGGACAAAGAATTAAAATTATTAGAAGCTAAACGCAATACTATTTTTGAGCGGATTCAAAATATTTATGATTCTTCCAAAAATATACATATAGATGAGAATTTAAAGGAAAGTTTCCTTAGTTCGGTCACTACGGTAGATACTCTTCGTAGTGAATTTCAACAACTTTTAGATAAATATAATGATCGATTATTGACAATCGATCCAGACGCAACGCCTAATTTTCATAGTTTGATCTCATTTGACGACCTATATGGCCGCATTAAGCATATAAGTTCGCAGCTAAACACTAAAAATGTTGATAATAAGTTACCCCGCAAAATTAAACCTAATTTACCACCCATTGAACTTATGACCTTCGACGGTGACATTCGTTCATGGCCATTGTTTTTCGCGAGTTTTAAATCCACGGTGCACGACAATTCATCGCTGTCAGATTCGGAGAAATTGTATTACCTTTTAGGCAAACTGACAGGTAAGGCGCAGACCGCTTGCGCGGGTATTACGCCTTGCGCAGAAAATTATAATTTGTTATTACAAACGCTTATCGATAAATACGATGATAAAAGATCGCTCGCATCTACCTATTTAGATCAGCTATTAGAATTTAAATCACAAACTTCTACATCCGCGTATAATTGCGATTTATTTATCGATAAATTTGTTACAGCCTTTCGAGGTCTAAAAAACTTAAAAATTCCAGACTTAACAGATTATATTATTTTACATCTCGCGCTTAAAAAATTAGATTCCGATACTGTACGTACGTTCGAACGGCTGGGTGATTCATCCAAGATACCTACCTTCGTTAGCCTGGTTGAGTTTATTACAAACCAATCTAAAATACTACAACGTTCGTGTCCAGCTAGTAATAATAAAAATATTGTCAGTCGTGGCCGTCCTAGTAGTAATAATAACGCTTTGCAAAAATATTCATTTCTCACTACACTTAATAATTCCTCAAATAAATGCTTATGTAAAAATATAACCCATCAACATTTATTTAAATGTCCGCAATTTATTCAAATGTCGCCAGAGGAACGCTTTAAATTAATTAAAGAACGCAACGCGTGTGTTAATTGTTTAAGCATTAACCACAAAGTATCATCGTGTAATTCTAATACAAACTGTAGATCCTGTAATCAAAGGCATCACACATTACTTCATTTTTCTTCCTCGGATTCGAACCGTGGTACGTCCCGCCGCGCGCCTAACCATTCCGCCACTGCGCCGCAGGAGACTGCACTCGCGCAGACCGCGCAGTCGCCGCTAGCGTGCTCCACTACTCCGCGCAATGAAGTATCGTTATGTACGACATCCACTGCCGCGTTACATTCCACCACGAATAATACTCACTACAACGAACAACGCCAGCAATGTATTACGCACAATACAGTTTTGCTAGCCACGGCCCAGGTTATTGTATATGATAGTTCGGGTCAACCACATACAGTGAGATGTTTGTTAGATACTGCTTCTAATTGTCATTTTATTTCGGCGAGTTGCGCTAAGCGTTTAAATATTCATTTAAATAATATACCTTACACTATAGTTAAGGGTATAGGTGGTTCAGAAAAGGCTATACAGGGCTCAGTTTCGTTACAATTTTACTCTAAATATAATTCAAATATTAAATTCGATGTTTCCGCGTTAGTTGTAGATCACATTACAGATAATTTGCCATCTGCATATATAGATAAATCCGCGCTTTCTCATTTAAATAATTTACCGCTCGCTGATGATACGTTCGCAACACCGAGCCCCGTCGACATTTTGATCGGTGCTTCGCTGTTTACGCATTTATTATTGCCCGGCGCCATGCACAGCAACACCGCCGCGCCGCCCGCTATCAATACCGTACTCGGTTACGTAATTATGGGTTCCGTACCCACGCTTCATCCCGCTTACGCTCAGTCGACATTGACTTCATGCTGCGCCATAGTGCACAGAGATAAAACTGTCACTATTGACGATTTAATAAAGAAATTTTGGGAGCTCGAAGAGCTTTCTTGTCCGCCTGTTCAGTGTCAGGATGACATTGAATGCGAAGAATTTTACCGCACTACTACTGAGCGAGATTTTAGCGGTAGATATACCGTCGCTTTACCGTTTCGCGAAGATTTTTTTTCGTTAGGTAATTCTTTCGAAACCGCACGCAAACGTTTTTTGTGCTTAGAGAGAAAACTCGAAGCATCCCCCCAGCTGAGGATGTCTTATGATGACGTAATGCACGAGTATTTAGATAAAAAATATTTGTCACCCGCGCCTACTGATGACCATGATAATTCTCTTTTTCCTACTTATATGATCCCGCATCATGGCGTCATCCGTGACGACAAGTCCACGACAAAATTACGCGTCGTTTTAGATGCCAGCTGTAAAACTTCTTCTGGCATTTCCTTAAACGATATTCTTCATAGCGGTGCTAATCTGCAAGGAGATTTATTTCAAATAATATTAAATTTTAGACTATTCGCTGTCGCTCTTACCGCAGATTGTAAACAAATGTTTTTACAAATTTCTGTCCGTGAACAAGATCGCCGCTTTCAGCGCATCCTGTACCGCTTCGACCCACGGGAACCTCTCGCTGTGTATCAGTTCAATAGGGTATGCTTCGGTTTGAAGTCTAGTCCCTACCATGCATTGCGTACCGTCAAGCAGCTCATAACTGACGATGGAGATAAATACCCGAGAGCCCGCGAAGTCGCTACTACGTCACTTTACACGGACGATTTAGTGTTCTCGACGCAAACTGAACATGAAGCGCTCGCCACCGCTCAAGAACTTATCGCCCTGTTCAAGGGAGCTCAATGGGACTTGCTTAAGTGGAGTAGCAACTCCTCAAATGTTCTAAATAATATTCCCGCTTCGCATAGGTATCCTTGTGAGGTTGAATTCGATAAATCCGATCAACATAAAATTCTGGGGTTGCGTTGGTCTAACAACACAGATACTTTCTTTTTCATAATTTCTCCTCCCGATGAGAAGTGTACAAAACGCGCTATACTTTCAACGATCGCTAGGTTGTGGGATGTTATGGGCTTTGTAGCACCCACTATCCTTTACGCTAAACTGCTGATCCGACAGCTCTGGCTTTTAAAGTTGGATTGGGATAAAGTGCCGCCTCCCAATATTATTAAATCATGGAAACAGTTTTGTTCCGAATTAACATCACTTAATAAATTAAAAATACCGCGTTACTTGGGAGTAGCCGACGGCACAGAAGTCACACTTCTAGGCTTTGCGGACGCCAGTGAGCTGGCATACGGTGCAGTTGTATACTTACATGTACACTCCGGGAACGAGAACGACGTACAGCTTGTTTGTGCGAAGTCCAAGGTGGCGCCTATGAAAACGCTATCTGTTGCGCGTCTTGAACTTTGTGCAGCTGTACTTTTGTCTAAATTACTTCGCATTGTCTTTGATAATTATAACCCGCGGTACAAAATGAATATTTACGCATTTTCTGACTCTAAGGTCGTGTTATATTGGATTAAAAGTTCACCGCATCGCTGGCAAACATTCGTAGCGAATAGGGTTGTCACATTAAATGACAACATATCCGCAAGTAATTTTTATCACATCTCGGGAGCAGAAAATCCCGCAGACTGTCTTTCCCGCGGTTTATCGCCTAATAAATTAATCACGCACCCCCTGTGGTTCCATGGGCCACAGTGGGCTTCGCTTGTGCCGTCCCAGTGGCCCATTAATGAACTGGACGGAGTTTCTGGTGACAATATCCCAGAACAAAAAATTCTGTCGTTCAATACTTTCACAGCGCCAGAAGAAAATATTATATACGCTCTCGCAACCCGCATGTCTTCTTGGCCAAAATTATTGCGCTCGCTAGTATATGTTTTTAGATTTTTAAAATTACTTCCCCGCACTAAATCCGCTGGTGTCACCCAGAGTGACCTCGAATTTGTCGAAAGTAAGTTACTTCGCGTTTTGCAATTAAAATATTTCGCTGACGATTTTCATAATTTAAATAAATCTAAACCTTGTTCAACCGCTTTACAAAGATTAAAACCATTTCTAAATGATGGACTCATTCGGGTAGGAGGTCGTCTCTCATATTCCGAATTGAGCCACTCGCAAAAACACCCTATTATTTTACCGCGTCACGATCACATTGTCGATCTGTTGATAGATTATTATCATACAAAATATTTACACGCCGGACCGGAGCTCTTAATGTCTTTACTGAGACAAAAGTTCTGGATTTTATCCGCCCGACGTTGCGTACGCAGTCGAGTTCACAAATGCAATAGGTGCTTCAGACTGAAACCGCGCTCCGCACCTCCTCTTATGGCTGATTTACCTAGCAGGGTTACGCAGTCCATAAAGGCCTTCACGTATACAGGCTGCGACTACGCAGGCCCTGTATCTTACACGCCAATAAGACGTCGCGGCGCTAAAAGTCACAAGGCTTATCTGTGTATCTTCACGTGTCTAACTACTCGCGCTGTACACATTGAAATCGCTTCAGATTTAAGTACGCATAGCTTTCTAGCCGCGTTAAAACGCTTTCTCGCACGACGTGGTCCCGTACAATATTTGTACTCGGACAACGGTGGAAACTTTGTAGGGGCACGTTCGTATTTAAAAGAACTTTATAATTTTCTTAACAAAGAATATCGTTCACATTTTGAAGAGGAGTTAGTAGAAAATCGCATTACGTGGAGGTTTATACCACCTGCCTCTCCACATTTCGGTGGATGTTGGGAGAGCATGGTTAAGGTAATCAAAACGCATTTATTTAAGGTTATAGGTCAACAGCTTCTTTCTTACGAAGAATTAAATACAATTCTCGTACAGATAGAAGGTCTGTTGAATTCGCGACCACTGACCGCACTTAGTTCAGATCCGTCTGAACCTATGGCTTTAACTCCTAGCCATTTCCTACACACTGTTTCTTTAAATTCATTTCCTGCGCCAGACGTAGAACCAGATAAACTTAATTTGCTTCAGAGACACTCATTATTAAATAAATTAGTGCAGTCCTTCTGGAAGCGATGGAAGGTCGAGTACCTCCACAACTTAAAGTCCGTCAGAAATGGAACACCCCTACAGTTCCAATCACTGAAGGAACGGTTGTGGTCATAAACACAGAGAACGCTCCGCCCCTGGCGTGGCCTCTAGGTGTCGTCGACAAAATACACCCTTCCAAAGACGGCGTTACACGCGTGGTGTCGGTACGGACGACTAAGGGAACCTTCCTTCGTCCAGTGATCCGCCTGTGTCCTCTACCAAATCAGTAGGGTGACAACGTTTTCGCAGTAGCTTAGGTTAAGAATAATAAACGCATATAAGTACATATATATTTATTTTAATTTTCCAAACTGCTCTCACATATGTTATTTTATTCGCATAACGCTCATTATTTCTCACATATCTATTTATTTTTTCTTAAAGACGATCCTTTAAGGCCGGGGGGAAATGGTGGCGCCGCTTTCGGCAAAAATCGCTTGTAATTATACTTTGTCTCATCGCACCCGCAATACCCATCATTACCTATCCTTTTCCCTCTCGTGCACTGTCGCTTACCGCCTCGCAAACCGCGAGGACGCGAGTCGCCGCCAAATCGTCGACCTCAACGGACATACGTTTTTCGAAGTCCTCGCATTCCCGCTATCCCAAGTGTGTAGTGTGGTGACTGTTGTGCGCCTGATAAAACTTAACACCTAACCCACCGCGAGTGTCTGTGTGGTGTGCATTTGCTCCGGAAGGCTCTGTTGCCCGGGGACGCCTGGAGTTGCGCCAACGAGGTAAGTGCACGAGTTCCTTCCTGCTAGATCTCCTACATCTTCCGCAACCGCATGCCCTCGCGAGAGACAAGGCAACGCTTACATTGATCTAAAACATACAGTCCACTGCCCTTCAGGCGTGCCGCTGAGCTACCTACCAGATGCAATGCAGAATATACGTTCACTCCTAATTAACAACTTTTTGATTCGCAATGAGGATACTAGGTGCCTTAATGTGCTTATATTATTGGTTATTATCTATGTAGTGCAGTGTGTAGTACAGTGCTCATTAATAAATATTGCACATCCCAGCCTAGGAACGAGGTTTCGGCTTATTTCGGGTCTGTAGAGCGTTATCTCTTTCGCACCGTACCTATTTGACGTTGGTCGACCATTTTGATCAAGCTTTGACCAATCCCTGAGATGACGCTCTACGAAGTCGAAATGAGCCGATCGTTTCTTTCACAGGGTCGATGTGCAATATTAATTGTTAAGTACTGTAATACTGGTTGCAAAATATAAAGTTATCAATTTTTATTTAAACAAAACAATTCCTTATTTTTCGAAATGAAACTGCCTTTAAAGATTTTTTAGGTTTTTTACCAAACATCTGGAAGAACCTCAGCTAGGTCGTTAAATCTGATGTCCAATTTCTATAACAACCATCTTGTGGTGACGGTATTGCACCTTTAAAATTTCGTTCACAAAACCTCTTTCATTTCAGACTACTCAGCTTGGACGTATCATCGCTGGAAGATGTATACTGGCTGGAAGACTCGACGGCGAGACACGTGCTCGACCCGAAGGACTTCGGCGCGTGGTCGGCGGCGCGCCAGAGCCTGCCCACCGGAAAGGAGTCGTTGCAGACCCTCAAGTCGGACCTGTGGAGCACTGTCGTTAAGAATAGCAAGCATCAAGACGCTTGGACATGGGGTGAGTTTGTAGTTTGACTTGACCTCGATGAAAGTAGGCTGGAGATCACTAACACCCATATTCTAAGACGTTACTCGAAACTTTCCTTGACTCACACTCAGCTGAGGACACTTGTATGAAGCTCGCGAATAAATGAAAATAATGCCTGTTAGACAGAGACAGGGGGGGCTTCACCTATAGTGCAGGGTGTGCAATGCACATGGGCGCCGCCGTCTCAGGGGGCGCCGCGGCGCTCCGAGCAGCTAAGAGTATCGTCCAGCGACGAGCGAGAGTAGAAGCGACCAGCCAGCGCGGTGGCGGCAGTTATAAAAACGCAGAAAGGCTGTCTCATACTGTAAGCTGAACCTGTTCATAAGACAGCTTGTCGGAATATGAAAAAACTTTCTTGTTACGACGGCAAAGTAGTATAAAGTTATAGCGGCGGAGGTGTAGGGGGTGGTCAGGCCTAGGGGGCGCCAGAGTTTCATTGCACACGGGCACTACACGAGCTAGAGCCGCCCCTGGACAGAGGAGAACTTATCGGGCTGGATATCACGATATATAATAATAATAATGGCAACCCATTATACGTCCCACTGCTGGGCACGAGTCTCTCCCCTTTTTGGGGGGAGGCCTAGAGCTTACTCCACCACGCTGCTCCAATGCGGATTGGTGGAGGTGGGTGGGTTAGTGGCCAACCCACTGTCGGATGTTTTTCAAACCGACTATAAGGCCTCCGACAAGGTTTAACGACTGCTATCTATCGATAGCAACCGGGACCGACGGCTTAACGTGCCCTCCGAAGCACGGAAACTGCCACTAGCGATCACCCATTACACTACCCGACCGCGCCCGTAGTGATTAACCGAGTAGATCGCTTACGATCTACACCAGTGGCTAGGCCATGCGCGCTTCATTATCACGATATATGCCTCACTTACTGAAGACAACGTAATATTTTTAATTTCATGCAAATTCTTCAGAACTTAAATGGCTCAGAAGTGATGTAATGCGAGTTTGTTTAATCTCGTTGATCGAAGTGCGCTCGGGACTTGCGGGAGTGTTGCCAAAACCCGGAGCGGGCCCGAGTTACATTCCAGCTGGTACTAAAGAGATGTTTTTATGTTGATTGATGTATGAATAACTTCACGTTTTGTCCATACGTTAATTGAACGTACTGATGCGCTCGTGGCATTTATTGCGTCATGTGAATACACTGTACCGTTATTATGTATGGTGAGTTTTTTGTCTTATCAGTAGCAAAAAGTTTTTTTTTTTTTTACTGGCGAGCAAACGCTCACTTTTCGTCATCAGCATGCAATGCGGTTTGATAACTAACATTCTTCTACGTCTCTCCTGGAAGCCGCTTTTGTGACTAAGAAATCCTAACAGCAGGAAGTTGCCTTTGTGACCAGGGAGCACTTGTCTGAGAGTTTATAAATTTGCTCTTGGTTGGCAGGCGGCATGCTGGTGGTGTCGGTGTCGGTGTGCGGGCTGGTGACGCTGGCGGCGATGACGCAGCCGTCGCTGGCGCCCGAGGCCAAGCACTCGCTGCTGCAGTACGTCACCGGCAAGTACTTGCACCCGGCCAGCTGCAAGGTGAACACTTTCATACATCTCCAGTCTTCTATTCCTGAAGACATTTTCCTTAATCTCTCTCTCTTCTTTCCAACTTCAGAAAAGGAAAGCGTTTTGAATGTATATTGTTCTCCAATTTTGCCATCCTGTATCTCAGTATGACTGCTTGAAACCCTTTCAATGTGTGCAAAGAGATGGCTCTATAGCTCTATAGGAATATACTGGGTCAGTCCCTTATGTCTGAGGAACATTTTTTATTTTATTATTTTTGGAAAGCAGACAGTGAAAATATAACTGCATACAAATATAATAGTTAAAGCTATACACCATTTAGGAGCTTTCGCATATAACATCAACATGGTCAGCATCATAGTTGTATCTGGTGCCGATTATTTGTCTCGACCAGTTTCTGTCCAGAGTGTCTCTTACGACCGTGTAGAATGAGGACGAGAAATCTTTTATTTGATCGCTCTATCTAGTTAGTGAACGACCACTTTTGTCTTCGGTGTTGCCATGCTTCAATTTTATCTCTTTCCCGGGCCAGAATTGTCCATGTTTTTACCCCATACAGGAATTCTTGCTACCTTTTTTATTGCGGTGGGGTTAAAATATTTAAAACATCAGAAAATATTCTTTAGGTCTCAAATAAATAATATTTCAAAGATTTTTATATTTTTTTAAACAAATCTATGATCTTTTGCTTGTTTGTGTGATTACAAAAAAAAAAACATTTATATTATCATGAAAGTTGAACACAAACTCAAATTGGTGATTCTTGGGAGATACATTTATAAAAAGGCAATAAACACATATTATGCGACCTGTCAACGCCAGGTTGTTCGATGTTTGCAGGTGGAGTGGAGCTGGCAGGAACCGCAGCCGGTGGGCGAGACGATGTGCTTCACGGTGCACTGCTACCAGCGCAACGGGCAGCCCTACCCCATCTGCGACACCGACGACCTCACCGTCTCCATCTCGCACGGCACTAGGAAGGTGGCCTTCTCGTGTACATTTCTATACTTAATAATATTATAAAGAGGTATAGTTTGTAACTGTGATTGTTTGTGTCAGATCTCGGCCGTAGTGGAGCTGGGGTCGGGCGAGCCGTCGCAGGCCAATACGGCGCGCGTGCAGTTCACCGTGCGCACCGCCGGCCTCTACCTCGTCAGCGTGCTCATCGGTATGTAGCTCTTCCTCTAGCGCCCACTGGGGCGCGCCGAACACCGAGGGAAGTGGCTAGAGTGCGGCTGCGTTATTTGTTTCCCGCCTATGTTGCGTATTGGGGCTCGTCTTATCATGCCATGTGTAGGTTGTATCGTAAGATCTCGAGGAACGATCTGAATTGGTGGCTGGTCTTTGTTCTTTTTCACTAGCGGAGGATGAAAGTCGAAGAATTCTGACAGCGATTCGTCGCCGACGTGTACAATTTTTTACTTCCAAACAAAATAAGGCCGCAGTCGGTGCAGGCCCTAGAGGTTTCATTTTCGTTGCATCACGTGATTAATAGTAATAATAAAGTCGTTTTTATTTTTCCTTCACAAAATTTGGCACATTCTTACGGTCAATACATCGTTCGCTCTTACCAGGACCACCGAACGATCCCTGTGTAGATTTTTTCAAGTCGATGTATAAATCTGCACAGGGATCGTTCGGTGAGGGAGGGGTCGTTTTAGTTTTTAAAACGCACATTCAAAAGCGGTCGATCTCTATAGAGACGAGCGGACGACCGCTAATGTTACCTTTCTCATGTGGCGTCGGTTGCAGGCGGCGTGCAGGCGGGCGGCGGACCGTTCCGCAAGTGGTTCGTGGCCGGCCGCGTGTCGGCGCGCCGCTCGCGGGTCGCCCGCGCACACGCGCTGCTCTGTACCGCCGGCCGCGCGCGCGCGCTCCACGTGCACCCGCGCGACCGCTTCGACAACCCCGCGCCCCTCCCCGGGCCCGCCACGCAGGTACCGCCCCCCGCCCCCCGCCCCCTGCTCTGTACCGCCGGCCGCGCGCGCGCTCCACGTGCACCCGCGCGACCGCTTCGACAACCCCGCGCCCCTCCCCGGGCCCGCCACGCAGGTACCGCCCCCCGCCCCCCTGCTCTGTACCGCCGGCCGCCCCCCGCTCTCCTTCTCTCCTTCCATTTCGCAGCATTTCTTAAACAAAAGTTCCGTCACCCTCACTCTGTACACCGACAGCCGTGCGCGCGCGCGTGTTACAATCCACTTCTGAGTTAATATTTGTAATGTCTTTTAGCTAACGAAAATACTGTTCAAGAATCGATATCTCATCGTGCGATCGTCGTGCAGGGCTTCTCGATGGAGATCGGGCGCATCGGCGAGGAGGCGGACGAGAAGCTGTCGGCGGCGGCACGCTTCGAGTACGACGCCGTGAACCAGCGCGCCGCCGTCGCCCTCTGCTTCCCCAGCCCCGGCGTCTTCCGCGCCGCCGTGCGATACGACGGCGCGCTGCTGCACAACGGACAGTTCGACTGCATCGTGCTGTCGGGTGAGTGCCCCCCACCTCCCTACCCCCCTGCCTCCCATTCCTCGCTACGGTGGCTAACTGTGCTCATATAAATTATGGCCTATGCGACTTACGAGTAGGTTGTCTTTTACGAGTATATTGTTGTGTCTATTAAAATCGATTTGAACGTCGTCAGCCAGCGACACGGCGACGGTCCAGCGCTGGGTGTCGGGCAAGCGCGCCACCATCACGTTTGAGGCGCGCCTGCTGTCCCCCGTGGGGGCGGCGACGTCCCCCGTGGGCCCCGCGTGCCCGCCGGGGCCCGGCGCGCCCCCCGCGCCCCCCGGGGGCCCGCCGCCCCGCCCGCGCCGCGTGCTCGTGTGCCTCACGCACAAGCACCTCACCATTAAGGACTACTTCCTCAAGTTCATACCCAAGAGGATCACCTCGTTCCGCCTTTGCCCGTCCACTAAGGTAGGATCGGTTTATATTGTTACGCTAAATGTGATGAATTTGTCCACTATTTTTTTTATATTCATAGACAAAACGTGTACCACCATCTCACCTGATGGAAAGTGAAGATGTGTCCGAAGATGAATTACGCTTGTCTAGAAGGTACCTTCACTATGGACACTATGGAAAATTCCCAGGTTATAGTTTTTCGGAAACAAAGAAGCCGACAGGGTGTTCCATTCCTTGACTGTTCGCATACGTTTATAACGTAGAGGCAAAACGTTTAGTTCGAACATGCCATCAAATATCAAATTACAATCGGCAAAAAGTTTAAATTTGTGCTTTAATTGCCTGTATGACCATCGCGGTAAAAATTGCATTTCGCCGAAGAAGTGCAAAATATGTGGCATTGAACATAATACTCTGTTACACGATGCCTTTGTACGCAGGCCGCAGTCGAATCGTCGCAATCTTTTTCCCAGCCATTATCAGGCACAAGCAATTCAGCAAAACCACACACTGACAATATGACGCTCAATGTGAATCATGTAGCAAGTAATGATGAGGAAATATTATTAACTACTATGCTTATCAATGTCAAATCATTTGATGGGAATTTTATCACCCTCAGGGCACTTTTAGATCAAGGGTCTCAAATCTCCTTGATATCGGAAGCCGCCGCGCAAAGGTTAGGCTTGCCGAGAAGTAAGTACAGCGCATCAATTTCTGGCATAGGGGTCGGATCGAAACATAGTGGAGGTATTATTTTAATGGAATGCCATTCAATATATGATGATTTAAAATTCGAAACGCAGGCGCTAGTTGTATCAAAATTAATCAATAATTTACCCAATTCTAGTATAAACAAGCAAGCATGGCCGCATTTAAACAACATTAATTTAGCAGATCCCGAATATAACATATCAAGGTCTATCGACTTATTATTAGATGCTAACGTTTATTCGGACATCATTATGAGCGGTCTTATCAAAGGCCCACCGCAGGCGCCTATAAAAGTGACTTTGAGCAAGAACTTGGCAAATCAAAGTCTAAGTCACTAGCACAATTTCGGCAATTAGAGCAGCGATTCGCAAAAAATCAGGACTTTTCACAAAAATATCGCGAGTTTATGAGTGACTACAAAGAAATGGGACATGTGCGTATGGCGAGCAAGGTTAATGACACATCGTATTACCTACCTCATCATGGCGTTTGGAAAATGGATTCCACAACAACCAAGCTAAGGGTTGTTTTCAACGCTTCAAGCCAAACAACCTCCGGTAAAAGTCTGAATGATCTTATGTACCGTGGGCCAAATTTGCAGAAGGACATTCATGAGTTGATTTTAAATTGGAGGAAATATCTTTATGTTATGAGCGCAGATATAGAGAAAATGTTTAGAATGATATTTATCAGAGAATCGGATCAGCATCTTCAAATTATCATCTGGCGAAATAATCAGAATCAGCAGATGGCCGAATATCATTTAACCACAGTGACTTATGGCACCAAAGCCGCTCCCTACTTAGCAATGCGTACCTTACGTCAAGTTGCCCTCGACGATGGTCATAAATATCCTTTAGCCGTAGATGTACTGAACAATAAGTACTACATGGATGACTTATTTTACGGTAGTAATTCATTGAAAAAAGCCAAAGAAGTTCAAGGACAAGTAATCGCCATATTAAAGGGAGCCGGTTTCAATTTACGTAAATGGTCGAGCAATCATTCTCAATTACTTCAAGGTCTACCTGAAGAGCAAGTGAATCCAGGTGTCCTAGATTTTAAGTATACAGAGCCAACGAAAACATTAGGACTTCGCTGAAATTCAGGATCAGATGAATTCACCTTTAAAAACCATCATTTAGTGAACAAACAAAGAGCGTATACACCAAGAGACGTTTGTTGTCGGACATATTTAAAGTGTTCGATCCTATTGGCTGGCTATCTCCGCTGACTATCAGAGCAAAATTTTTATTTCAAAAAGCATGGTCAACCTGTTCAGCGTGGGATGATGAACTTCCATCTGAAATATTACAAGAATGGTTAATTTTGAAGCAAGATTTAGAAAACATTGACAATTTTTCAATTGAGAGACATTAATAAATAGGCTCGGAACCGTGCCTTTTACAACTAGTGTTATGTCATCTGTAAATAATAATATATACAGCTGCAAATCATTAATGTATAATAGGAATAATAGGGGCTCCAGGATGCTACCTTGGGGTACACTCCTTCTGTTTATCTCATCTCGTTGTTTACGACGAGTGTGGTTGCAGCTGATCCTGAAGCCGCGGCCCGACGACACGGGCCCGGGCGGCGAGCTGACGCTGGAGGACGGCGTGCAGGCGCCCGCCGACCTGGCCTGCGCGCACCGCGACCTGCTCGCCGCCACCTTCACGCAGCTGCTCATCGCCAACTGCGGGGGCGAGGACAGCTTCAAGGTGACCCTAGTGCCCTAGTCCCCTAGTGTCGCCACCACTGACGCTGGAGGACGGCGTGCAGGCGCCCGCCGACCTGGCCTGCGCTTTTGTATCGGTAATAAACGCTATGGCTACTCCCCTCCGGTCGGCCGGTGACCCGTGTTGCTCTATGCCATAGTCAGAGATTATGTATTAATACTACGTATAGAATGAACACTTCGACGTCCACTTACATAACATTAAAAATCTATCCGGTTTTGAAAGTTTTCAACTGGTAATCCCTATTCCGTAATGTTAATATTGCAGAACAAGCAGGAGTTCTTCTACAGCGAGATGCGGAAAGCGCACGCGCGCCACCCGCACGAGAAGATCGCCATCCGCGTGCTGCGCGCAGACCTGCTGCGCTCCTCGCTCAAGGCCACGCGCCACTTCACCCTGGCCGACTGGTGCAAGAACTTCGACGTCACCTTCCAGGGCGAGCAGGGTGAGTGCCCCACACCCCCCTCCCCACACGCTACACACCACACACCTCGCTCGAGGCCACGCGCCACTTCACCCTGGCCGACTGGTGCAAGAACTTCGACGTCACCTTCCAGGGCGAGCAGGGTGAGTGCCCCACACCCCCCTCCCCACACGCTACACACCACACACCTCGCTCGAGGCCACGCGCCACTTCACCCTGGCCAACTGGTGCAAGAACTTCGACGTCACCTTCCAGGGCGAGCAGGGTGAGTGCCCCACACCCCCCTCCCCACACGCTACACACCACACACCTCGCTCGAGGCCACGCGCCACTTCACCCTGGCCGACTGGTGCAAGAACTTCGACGTCACCTTCCAGGGCGAGCAGGGTGAGTGCCCCACACCCCCCTCCCCACACGCTACACACCACACACCTCGCTCGAGGCCACGCGCCACTTCACCCTGGCCGATTGGTGCAAGAACTTCGACGTCACCTTCCAGGGCGAGCAGGGTGAGTGCCCCACACCCCCCTCCCCACACGCTACACACCACACACCTCGCTCGAGGCCACGCGCCACTTCACCCTGGCCGACTGGTGCAAGAACTTCGACGTCACCTTCCAGGGCGAGCAGGGTGAGTGCCCCACACCCCCCTCCCCACACGCTACACACCACACACCTCGCTCGAGGCCACGCGCCACTTCACCCTGGCCGACTGGTGCAAGAACTTCGACGTCACCTTCCAGGGCGAGCAGGGTGAGTGCCCCACACCCCCCTCCCCACACGCTACACACCACACACCTCGCTCGAGGCCACGCGCCACTTCACCCTGGCCAACTGGTGCAAGAACTTCGGTGCGTGCCCCGTCAGTGTGGCACGTACACTTATGTACTCGCTACACGCAACATCCCACACGTGTATACCCACCACTCACTAAACACCACAACCTCTCGCTATGTATCCACATATTACACACCAAAATTTCTTTTTCTTTGTGAACCTTTATTTGGATGCTGATAAAAAAACCCTTTTTTTTCCATTTTAATTATTTATATGATTAGCAGATATTCTGTTGTGTCTTGAATAACAGAGGTTCCCAAACTATTTTTTTCGTTCGACTGGGGCGGGGTGCGGGGCATGTTGTGGAATGTTCTGGCTGCCGCTACAGGGAGTGTGTGTGTGTGCAGGGGTGGACTGGGGCGGGGTGCGGCGGGAGTGGTTCTCGCTGGTGTGCGGGCAGCTGTTCGACGCGAAGTGCGGCCTGTTCGTGTCGTTTCGCGACTCGCCCACCGGCCTCGTGCACCCCAACCACAACCGTCCGCCGCATCTCAAGGTACCCTTCACTATTTTTTATTTGGATGCCTTTTTATTCATAAATTTAGAGGAAATAGTTTGATTATAATAGTTATTTTAAACTCTTTACTCAAAGTACAATTAATTTTATGAATGCAGATTTGTTGTTTTTTTGTTAGTACAAAACAAAAGAAGACAATGAACATTTGATTTTATTCAATTTAGAATGTTCATTACATCTTATTTCACTTTTGATAAATAACTTAACTGTTGAGTTGACGAGTAGCGTGTCTGGCGGTTTCCAGCTGAAGCACTTCGAGCTGGCGGGCAAGCTGGTGGGCAAGTGCCTGTACGAGAGCGCGCTGGGCGGCTCCTACCGCCAGCTGGTGCGCGCGCGCCTCACGCGCTCCTTCCTCGCGCAGATCATCGGCCTGCGGGTGCACTACAAGGTAGGCGGGGGGCGGGGGGCGGGCCAGTGCCTGTACGAGAGCGCGCTGGGCGGCTCCTACCGCCAGCTGGTGCGCGCGCGCCTCACGCGCTCCTTCCTCGCGCAGATCATCGGCCTGCGGGTGCACTACAAGGTAGGCGGGGGGCGGGGGGCGGGCCAGTGCCTGTACGAGAGCGCGCTGGGCGGCTCCTACCGCCAGCTGGTGCGCGCGCGCCTCACGCGCTCCTTCCTCGCGCAGATCATCGGCCTGCGGGTGCACTACAAGGTAGGCGGGGGGCGGGGGGCGGGCCAGTGCCTGTACGAGAGCGCGCTGGGCGGCTCCTACCGCCAGCTGGTGCGCGCGCGCCTCACGCGCTCCTTCCTCGCGCAGATCATCGGCCTGCGGGTGCACTACAAGGTAGGCGGGGGGCGGGGGGCGGGCCAGTGCCTGTACGAGAGCGCGCTGGGCGGCTCCTACCGCCAGCTGGTGCGCGCGCGCCTCACGCGCTCCTTCCTCGCGCAGATCATCGGCCTGCGGGTGCACTACAAGGTAGGCGGGGGGCGGGGGGCGGGCCAGTGCCTGTACGAGAGCGCGCTGGGCGGCTCCTACCGCCAGCTGGTGCGCGCGCGCCTCACGCGCTCCTTCCTCGCGCAGATCATCGGCCTGCGGGTGCACTACAAGGTAGGCGGGGGGCGGGGGGCGGGCCAGTGCCTGTACGAGAGCGCGCTGGGCGGCTCCTACCGCCAGCTGGTGCGCGCGCGCCTCACGCGCTCCTTCCTCGCGCAGATCATCGGCCTGCGGGTGCACTACAAGGTAGGCGGGGGGCGGGGGGCGGGCCAGTGCCTGTACGAGAGCGCGCTGGGCGGCTCCTACCGCCAGCTGGTGCGCGCGCGCCTCACGCGCTCCTTCCTCGCGCAGATCATCGGCCTGCGGGTGCACTACAAGGTAGGCGGGGGGCGGGGGGCGGGCCAGTGCCTGTACGAGAGCGCGCTGGGCGGCTCCTACCGCCAGCTGGTGCGCGCGCGCCTCACGCGCTCCTTCCTCGCGCAGATCATCGGCCTGCGGGTGCACTACAAGGTAGGCGGGGGGCGGGGGGCGGGCCAGTGCCTGTACGAGAGCGCGCTGGGCGGCTCCTACCGCCAGCTGGTGCGCGCGCGCCTCACGCGCTCCTTCCTCGCGCAGATCATCGGCCTGCGGGTGCACTACAAGGTAGGCGGTGGGTGGGCCAGTGCCTGTATGAGAGCCCGCTGGGCGGCTCCTACCGCCAGCTCGTGCGCGCACGTTTATACCTAGCATGGGCAGAGACTTTGTAATAATACTACGTATAGAATGGACACTTCGACGTTCCGCCCGATTTCCACGCCTCACCCGATGGGATTGATGTCTGTGTAATAGGTAACCAGAATGTATGTGTGAGTGGTAACCTTATTCAATTTATAAAATCGTTTGCAGTACTTCGAGCAAGACGACCCGGAGCTGTACCTGTCGAAGATCAAGTACGTGCTGGAGACGGACCTGGACGCGGCGGAGGGGGCCCCGGACCTGTTCTTCGCCGAGGACGAGTACGACTCCTGCGGCCGCCTGCTGCACACGCACGAACTGCTGCCCAACGGGGCCAACATACGGGTGAGTTACACTGCTAGACGCGATCACAGCTTGTGCTCATCAGTCTCATCAGTTGGCACTCCTGGCGAAGGATGTTCTAAAGCATAGTTGTAAAAATTCCGACGCACTTGACGGGAATTTATTCGGTATGCGTAAGGGGATCGCTAGCGGACGTGTTTGCGGCCGAGCGAATCACGCCCCCGTTCGGTCGCGGTTGTATACATGTACGTATTATACGTTTTTAGAGTTTTTTCATATTTTTTTACATTCGTGAAACCATTTTTTTTAAGTTTCAATTTTATTTCGTACGAATTGCTTGCACACATGTTTTTGCAATGAAAACTTCTTTAGCAACATTATGATTTGAAAGTCGATGAAACGAAAAAGCGACAGTAATAAGAGACACAGATAAATTCATAAGATTTATCGTGGGAGAAAACGAAATAGAAAGCATTATACGATGTCTCATAAAAATTTTTGAATGTCTCACTTCTACCCCCGCCCATCCACTCTGCCGGTGAATGACAAAGAATGACTTTATCTTTTCTCTTTACTCTTTGTTGTCATTGTAATATTTAAATTTTTTGGAACAACACAACATTATTATTATTAGATTAAGTTTCATCTTAGTGATATTCCCCATTATAATTTTTCTAATTCGTAATTTGACTTGTATATAAATTGTTATTTTTAATTTATTTTGTTTGTTTTCAACTTGTCATAAGCGGTGTTTGTCACCCTAAGGGCGTCTACACAAAACTGCGATGCGATGCGATTTCGTCTCGACATATTGAAAGTATGGTCGACTGCATCGCATCGCAGCAATTCGCATCGCAGTTTTGTGTGGGCACCCTAAATAAATTAATGAATATCCGATCTGATTAACGTCCGTCCCCGGTCCCCGCCAGGTCCGCAACAGCAGCAAGGTGCAGTACCTGGAGCTGCTGGCGCACTGGCGGCTGGCGGCGCGCTGCCGGCAGGAGACCGGCGCCTTCCTGCGCGGCCTGGCGCTGCTCGTGCCGCACCACCTGCTCGCCATCTTCGACGAGACCGAGCTCGAGGTCAGACCCCCCCCCTCACTGTGTCCCCGACAGTAGACAGTAGACCGGCGCCTTCCTGCGCGGCCTGGCGCTGCTCGTGCCGCACCACCTGCTCGCCATCTTCGACGAGACCGAGCTCGAGGTCAGACCCCCCCCCTCACTGTGTCCCCGACAGTAGACAGTAGACCGGCGCCTTCCTGCGCGGCCTGGCGCTGCTCGTGCCGCACCACCTGCTCGCCATCTTCGACGAGACCGAGCTCGAGGTCAGCCCCCCCCCTCACTGTGTCCCCGACAGTAGACAGTAGACCGGCGCCTTCCTGCGCGGCCTGGCGCTGCTCGTGCCGCACCACCTGCTCGCCATCTTCGACGAGACCGAGCTCGAGGTCAGCCCCCCCCCCCTCACTGTGTCCCCGACAGTAGACAGTAGACCGGCGCCTTCCTGCGCGGCCTGGCGCTGCTCGTGCCGCACCACCTGCTCGCCATCTTCGACGAGACCGAGCTCGAGGTCAGCCCCCCCCCCTCACTGTGTCCCCGACAGTAGACAGTAGACCGGCGCCTTCCTGCGCGGCCTGGCGCTGCTCGTGCCGCACCACCTGCTCGCCATCTTCGACGAGACCGAGCTCGAGGTCAGCCCCCCCCCCTCACTGTGTCCCCGACAGTAGACAGTAGACCGGCGCCTTCCTGCGCGGCCTGGCGCTGCTCGTGCCGCACCACCTGCTCGCCATCTTCGACGAGACCGAGCTCGAGGTCAGCCCCCCCCCCTCACTGTGTCCCCGACAGTAGACAGTAGACCGGCGCCTTCCTGCGCGGCCTGGCGCTGCTCGTGCCGCACCACCTGCTCGCCATCTTCGACGAGACCGAGCTCGAGGTCAGCCCCCCCCCCTCACTGTGTCCCCGACAGTAGACAGTAGACCGGCGCCTTCCTGCGCGGCCTGGCGCTGCTCGTGCCGCACCACCTGCTCGCCATCTTCGACGAGACCGAGCTCGAGGTCAGCCCCCCCCCCCTCACTGTGTCCCCGACAGTAGACAGTAGACCGGCGCCTTCCTGCGCGGCCTGGCGCTGCTCGTGCCGCACCACCTGCTCGCCATCTTCGACGAGACCGAGCTCGAGGTCAGCCCCCCCCCCTCACTGTGTCCCCGACAGTAGACAGTAGACCGGCGCCTTCCTGCGCGGCCTGGCGCTGCTCGTGCCGCACCACCTGCTCGCCATCTTCGACGAGACCGAGCTCGAGGTCAGCCCCCCCCCCCTCACTGTGTCCCCGACAGTAGACAGTAGACCGGCGCCTTCCTGCGCGGCCTGGCGCTGCTCGTGCCGCACCACCTGCTCGCCATCTTCGACGAGACCGAGCTCGAGGTCAGCCCCCCCCCCTCACTGTGTCCCCGACAGTAGACAGTAGACCGGCGCCTTCCTGCGCGGCCTGGCGCTGCTCGTGCCGCACCACCTGCTCGCCATCTTCGACGAGACCGAGCTCGAGGTCAGCCCCCCCCCCTCACTGTGTCCCCGACAGTAGACAGTAGACCGGCGCCTTCCTGCGCGGCCTGGCGCTGCTCGTGCCGCACCACCTGCTCGCCATCTTCGACGAGACCGAGCTCGAGGTCAGCCCCCCCCCCCTCACTGTGTCCCCGACAGTAGACAGTAGACCGGCGCCTTCCTGCGCGGCCTGGCGCTGCTCGTGCCGCACCACCTGCTCGCCATCTTCGACGAGACCGAGCTCGAGGTCAGCCCCCCCCCCTCACTGTGTCCCCGACAGTAGACAGTAGACCGGCGCCTTCCTGCGCGGCCTGGCGCTGCTCGTGCCGCACCACCTGCTCGCCATCTTCGACGAGACCGAGCTCGAGGTCAGCCCCCCCCCCTCACTGTGTCCCCGACAGTAGACAGTAGACCGGCGCCTTCCTGCGCGGCCTGGCGCTGCTCGTGCCGCACCACCTGCTCGCCATCTTCGACGAGACCGAGCTCGAGGTCAGCCCCCCCCCCTCACTGTGTCCCCGACAGTAGACAGTAGACCGGCGCCTTCCTGCGCGGCCTGGCGCTGCTCGTGCCGCACCACCTGCTCGCCATCTTCGACGAGACCGAGCTCGAGGTCAGCCCCCCCCCCTCACTGTGTCCCCGACAGTAGACAGTAGACCGGCGCCTTCCTGCGCGGCCTGGCGCTGCTCGTGCCGCACCACCTGCTCGCCATCTTCGACGAGACCGAGCTCGAGGTCAGCCCCCCCCCCTCACTGTGTCCCCGACAGTAGACAGTAGACCGGCGCCTTCCTGCGCGGCCTGGCGCTGCTCGTGCCGCACCACCTGCTCGCCATCTTCGACGAGACCGAGCTCGAGGTCAGCCCCCCCCCCCTCACTGTGTCCCCGACAGTAGACAGTAGACCGGCGCCTTCCTGCGCGGCCTGGCGCTGCTCGTGCCGCACCACCTGCTCGCCATCTTCGACGAGACCGAGCTCGAGGTCAGCCCCCCCCCCCTCACTGTGTCCCCGACAGTAGACAGTAGACCGGCGCCTTCCTGCGCGGCCTGGCGCTGCTCGTGCCGCACCATCTGCTCGCCATCTTCGACGAGACCGAGCTCGAGGTCAGCCCCCCACCCTCACTGTGTCCCCGACAGTAGACAGTAGACCGGCGCCTTCCTGCGTGGCCTGGCGCTGCTCGTGCCGCACCATCTGCTCGCCATCTTCGACGAGACCGAGCTCGAGGTCAGCCCCCCCCCCCTCACTGTGTCCCCGACAGTAGACAGTAGACCGGCGCCTTCCTGCGCGGCCTGGCGCTGCTCGTGCCGCACCATCTGCTCGCCATCTTCGACGAGACCGAGCTCGAGGTCAGCCCCCCCCCCTCACTGTGTCCCCGACAGTAGACAGTAGACCGGCGCCTTCCTGCGCGGCCTGGCGCTGCTCGTGCCGCACCATCTGCTCGCCATCTTCGACGAGACCGAGCTCGAGGTCAGTCCCCCCCCCCCCCTCACTGTGTCCCCGACAGTAGATAGTAGACCGGCGCCTTCCTGCGCGGTCTGGCGCTGCTCGTGCCGCACCACCTGCTCGCCATCTTCGACGAGACCGAGCTTGAGGTCAGCCTCCCCCTCACTGTGTCCCCGACAGTAGACAGTAGACCGGCGCTTTCCTGCGCGGCCTGGCGCTGCTCGTGCCGCACCACCTGCTCGCCATCTTCGACGAGACCGAACAGTAGACGAGCAGCCGAGAACAGCTCCGGCCGATAGGAAGCGGTCGCCGTTGCCTGAAGACATTTCCGATCCCGAAGGACTCTTTAAACATACGTAACTTCAATTTTGCTATTTACAGTTTCTGGACAAAAACCGCACCGCTGAACGCCAAGATCTTAATGTAAAACCGTTACTCCTGCGCTTTCTTTTAATATTCTTTTAATACATCGTCAAATACTGAAATTACTTTTTCTCACTCACAGAACTCAGTATTTCAGCTGAATTCCGTCTACTGAATTGGTCAAAAGAGTGATATTGGGTTCGCGACTTGATTACCCTAAGAACTTCTATGTTTGATGCTCTTTTTAAGATTTTTTTGTAGTCTATCAAAGAATAATCTCGTGACATAACATGACTCGTGGGGAGTTGTGTAATGCCACGTGTGTGTGAGGCGACTGGCACGTTATTTTATAAGTGACGCGTGTACAACAGACTTCGAACGTGTGAACGTGGTGTGCGGGGCGGGGCGCGAGTGGGAGCGGGGCGGGCGGCTGTATGTGTGTGTGTGTGTGTGTGTGTGTGTGCGCAGCTGCTGGTGTGCGGCACGGGCGAGGTGTGCGTGTCGGACTGGCGCGCGCACGCGGTGGTGTGCGGGGCGGGGCGCGAGTGGGAGCGGGGCGGGCGGCTGTATGTGTGTGTGTGTGTGTGTGTGTGTGCGCAGCTGCTGGTGTGCGGCACGGGCGAGGTGTGCGTGTCGGACTGGCGCGCGCACGCGGTGGTGTGCGGGGCGGGGCGCGAGTGGGAGCGGGGCGGGCGGCTGTATGTGTGTGTGTGTGTGCAGCTGCTGGTGTGCGGCACGGGCGAGGTGTGCGTGTCGGACTGGCGCGCGCACGCGGTGGTGTGCGGGGCGGGGCGCGAGTGGGAGCGGGGCGGGCGGCTGTATGTGTGTGTGTGTGTGCAGCTGCTGGTGTGCGGCACGGGCGAGGTGTGCGTGTCGGACTGGCGCGCGCACGCGGTGGTGTGCGGGGCGGGGCGCGAGTGGGAGCGGGGCGGGCGGCTGTATGTGTGTGTGTGTGTGCAGCTGCTGGTGTGCGGCACGGGCGAGGTGTGCGTGTCGGACTGGCGCGCGCACGCGGTGGTGTGCGGGGCGGGGCGCGAGTGGGAGCGGGGCGGGCGGCTGTATGTGTGTGTGTGTGTGCAGCTGCTGGTGTGCGGCACGGGCGAGGTGTGCGTGTCGGACTGGCGCGCGCACGCGGTGGTGTGCGGGGCGGGGCGCGAGTGGGAGCGGGGCGGGCGGCTGTATGTGTGTGTGTGTGTGCAGCTGCTGGTGTGCGGCACGGGCGAGGTGTGCGTGTCGGACTGGCGCGCGCACGCGGTGGTGTGCGGGGCGGGGCGCGAGTGGGAGCGGGGCGGGCGGCTGTATGTGTGTGTGTGTGTGCAGCTGCTGGTGTGCGGCACGGGCGAGGTGTGCGTGTCGGACTGGCGCGCGCACGCGGTGGTGTGCGGGGCGGGGCGCGAGTGGGAGCGGGGCGGGCGGCTGTATGTGTGTGTGTGTGTGCAGCTGCTGGTGTGCGGCACGGGCGAGGTGTGCGTGTCGGACTGGCGCGCGCACGCGGTGGTGTGCGGGGCGGGGCGCGAGTGGGAGCGGGGCGGGCGGCTGTATGTGTGTGTGTGTGTGCAGCTGCTGGTGTGCGGCACGGGCGAGGTGTGCGTGTCGGACTGGCGCGCGCACGCGGTGGTGTGCGGGGCGGGGCGCGAGTGGGAGCGGGGCGGGCGGCTGTATGTGTGTGTGTGTGTGTGCAGCTGCTGGTGTGCGGCACGGGCGAGGTGTGCGTGTCGGACTGGCGCGCGCACGCGGTGGTGTGCGGGGCGGGGCGCGAGTGGGAGCGGGGCGGGCGGCTGTATGTGTGTGTGTGTGTGTGCAGCTGCTGGTGTGCGGCACGGGCGTGGTGTGCGTGTCGGACTGGCGCGCGCACGCGGTGGTGTGCGGGGCGGGGCGCGAGTGGGAGCGGGGCGGGCGGCTGTATGTGTGTGTGTGTGTGCAGCTGCTGGTGTGCGGCACGGGCGAGGTGTGCGTGTCGGACTGGCGCGCGCACGCGGTGGTGTGCGGGGCGGGGCGCGAGTGGGAGCGGGGCGGGCGGCTGTATGTGTGTGTGTGTGTGCAGCTGCTGGTGTGCGGCACGGGCGAGGTGTGCGTGTCGGACTGGCGCGCGCACGCGGTGGTGTGCGGGGCGGGGCGCGAGTGGGAGCGGGGCGGGCGGCTGTATGTGTGTGTGTGTGTGTGCAGCTGCTGGTGTGCGGCACGGGCGAGGTGTGCGTGTCGGACTGGCGCGCGCACGCGGTGGTGTGCGGGGCGGGGCGCGAGTGGGAGCGGGGCGGGCGGCTGTATGTGTGTGTGTGTGTGTGCAGCTGCTGGTGTGCGGCACGGGCGAGGTGTGCGTGTCGGACTGGCGCGCGCACGCGGTGGTGTGCGGGGCGGGGCGCGAGTGGGAGCGGGGCGGGCGGCTGTATGTGTGTGTGTGTGTGCAGCTGCTGGTGTGCGGCACGGGCGAGGTGTGCGTGTCGGACTGGCGCGCGCACGCGGTGGTGTGCGGGGCGGGGCGCGAGTGGGAGCGGGGCGGGCGGCTGTATGTGTGTGTGTGTGTGCAGCTGCTGGTGTGCGGCACGGGCGAGGTGTGCGTGTCGGACTGGCGCGCGCACGCGGTGGTGTGCGGGGCGGGGCGCGAGTGGGAGCGGGGCGGGCGGCTGTATGTGTGTGTGTGTGTGCAGCTGCTGGTGTGCGGCACGGGCGAGGTGTGCGTGTCGGACTGGCGCGCGCACGCGGTGGTGTGCGGGGCGGGGCGCGAGTGGGAGCGGCGGCTGGCGTGGTTCTGGGCGGCGCTGGCCAACCTGAGCACGGAGGAGCGCGCGCGCCTGCTGCAGTTCACGACCGGCTGCAGCCAGCTGCCGCCCGGCGGCTTCCAGGTAATCACCCGGAACCCTAACCTACACTTCGTTCCCGACTCGCAACAGGCCAATTTTGCGAAGGACAGCAAGTTATTACACCAGATTACTATTTATTACACGACGCGTAACGGGCACGACGCACACCCTCGAACACCTCGATTAGAAAATCTAGCTTTAATCATAATACATGAATTAAAATTACTCGTTTATATGTTAAATATTTTTTATTTCAGAAATAAGTTGTCCTCAATTTGTACGAACAGTATGCACATCCTACGCACGCATACTTACCCCACTTACTCTACCTACGGCCGCACATAAAACACAAACTTCCTCACACACGTACACTGTCGCAGTGTGATGTAGCGTAACCGGCTCAGCACTGCTATTTAATATTCGCTAGTAATAAAACTTATGTACACTATTTTATTTCCTAAATTGTTATAATAAAATGAAGATTAACTTTACGAGTTCTATTGAAGTTGTTGAGACTTGCATTTTATTTTGGATAGGCGTAAGTTTCATTTTCGTTTGCATTGACTGTTCACCAAATGTGTGACCATAATTTACTTAATGTTGAGATTTAAAAAAACCTGCAAAATTAACCTGCAATCGATTCGGTTATCGATTCTGAACAAACTACTTTCAGGGTGTGCATCTATTACGTTACACGTTGTATATATAAGGTTGGGGAAAAAGTTTCTTCGCATTTTTTAAGATAATTCAAAACATTTTTTAATATAGTTTATTTAAATTTAACTAAAGTATGTATGTACCATTTTGTTCGATAACCTTTTGCCATCTTGTAGGTAGGGACATGATCCCATTGCTGTAAAAATTTTGGGACTTCTCATCAAAATACCGCGACAAGTGGATTTGGCAGTCCTCTCGTGATGTTAACCTAACATTGCATAAAGAATTCTGAAGAGGCCGAAACAGGTGGAAATCTGAAGGTGCAAGGTCAGGACTATACGGCGGATGCATTAACACCTCCCAGCCAAACTCTCTTAATTTTTGCTAAGTGGCTATAGATGTGTGAGGTCTAGCGTTATCATGATGAAACAAGGGGTGTGGCCCCTCCTGTCCTGATCAATTCCGGCCGCTTTCTCTCAACTTCTTGCTTTTAATATCATCAGTTGTTCGCAGTAGAGTTTGGAATCGATAGTCCTGCCTGGTGGTAATAGCTCATAATGAATAATGCCCTTCCAATCCCACCACACACACAATATCACCTTATTGCGAGTTAACCCGGGTTTCGCCACAGTCTGTGAAGCCTGACCGGCCTTTGACCACGACCTTTTTCGCAAGTTCTTGTCGTACGTGATCCAGTTTTCATCACCAGTTATCAGCTTCTTCAAAAATGATTCGGTTTCATTACGTCGTAATAAAGAATCACAAATGAGTACACGGTTCATTAGGTTTCTTTCAGTGAGATCGTGAGGTACCCAAATGTCGAGCTTTTTTTTGTACCCAGCTTTTTTCAAATGCGCCAAAACTGTTTTGTGATCAATTCTCAGTTCTTCAGCTACGTCGTAACTACTGATATGTCGATCTTGCTCCACTTTTTCAAAAATGGCATCCATTTTATCCGTAATAGGGCGACCAGAGCGAGGTGCATCTTTGACATCAAAATTTCCGGATTGAAAACGCTTAAACCAAATTTGTGCTACTCTCACAGACACTGCACTAGGTCCATAAACATCGCAAATTTTTTTCGCGGCTTGCGTTGCATTTTTACCTTTTTTGTAGTAAAATTTATAATGTATCGAATTTTTATCATTAGATTCACTCATCTTGACAGTACGAAAAACAAATGAAAATCACACATTTGCCTAATTTGAATTTGGAATAACGTTCTTTAAAATTTTAACTTTCAATGATACCAAAACCAGCCAGATACAAATACTACAGCCAAAGAGATTTTATTACAAGTTCATACATACTATAATGCGAAAAGACTTTTTCCCCAACCTATCATTACGTTACACGTTGTATATCTAATACACGAAATAGTAAAACGTGTCTAGGGTAGCACTTCTAGTCTCTAATCAGTCCCAATATTTTCCTAAGACCGTGGCTTTTGAATATATTTCATAGTGTGAGATTCACAGACCGCACTACGACTCTACTTTGAACAAAGTATGCTTAGAACTGTCAGCAAAATTACGAGTTCTGGCAGTTCTAAGCGCACTTTGCTTAAAGTAAAGTCGTAGTGCGGTCTGTGAATCTCACCCTTCTCGCTAACCCATCAAACACTTACTTCGCTGGCTACTCGAACCTTAAACAGGCCACGATAATTCCTGGTTTATGTACTTGTATGTATGTACTAACTTGATAGTGAGGGCACTAGACTCTCGAGGACACTATACTCTCTTACTCACTGCACTCACATGTACAAACTTAAAAGTATACAGTCTTCCTAGAGCATAATCCTCCCCTAATAGCATAATATTCTTTACGATGCTCATCAAGAAATATTCCACATTGAGCTTAAGAAAGAGACAATCGGCTAGGTTCGAGTTCGTAGAGCGTTATCTCTGCATTAATAATCCGGTATTGGTCAAAACTTGATCATAATAAATGTAAATAATTGAACATAATAAAAATAAATGGTAATAATATTATATAATATAGATAATGACTTAGTTGCATTAAGTCCGCCTTATGTACAGTTCCTTCTTTTGAGCATTGAAGTTACATAAATAAATAAATGAAAATGGTCGACTAACGTCAGAAAGGTAGCGTGCGATGGAGACAACGCTCTACACAGCCGTAATTATCCGAAGTTTCTCTCCTATAGTCGATGTGTAACATATCTTGCTGCGTACTGTATCTATCATAATATTTCATACATTGCTTGGCGTATATAATAGGCATCGTATGGAATACCCGAATCGTACTAACCGTTGCGTCCGTGCGGGCACACCGCGGACACTCCGCCAAAATTCCATACAAACGCTTAATTTGGTTTCTAGCCCACCTGTGTGCGTAGCACGTACAAAATACCAACCGTCGCCCATAAGAGAGGAAGGGGTTGTGTATGTGTGCAAATCGGGCGGGACGTCGAAGTGTCCATTCTATACGTAGTATTATTACATATTCTCTGGTGCGGGCCAGGAGCTGAACCCGCGGTTCCAGCTGACGGCGGCGCCGACGTTCGGCGCGCTGCCCACGGCGCACACGTGCTTCAACCAGCTGTGCCTGCCCGACTACCACAGCTACGAGCACCTGGTCCACGCCCTGCTGCTGGCCATCAACGAGGGCGCCGAGGGCTTCGGCATGATATAGGCTGCCCCCACTCATGTACCCGGTGTACCTCCCCAGTGTCCCGGGGCTTCCGCGCCTCTATTTATGTGCACGCAAACCCGGACACTCTGCTAAAATTCCATACAAACGCGTATTCTGGTTACCTATTATATAGACATCAATCAGTGACGTGTTTTTAAACGCGTACAGAAATGTAGTACGTAGGGTTATGACCTAAATAATCGTGCAATAAGTCGTCGTTCCAAACCGTGAACAAATTAACTAAAATAAGCCCGCTCGCTCGCTCGCAACCTCACTTGAAGTTTATTCAACTGCCTTTCAAAGAGAGGAGGGGGTGATGGTTGAGGCGGAGAAATCGGGCGGGACGTCGAAGTGTCCATTCTATACGTAGTATTATTACATATTATGTGCCGAAGACGAGACCTGGGGTGCCACCGCCTAAAAAAATAGTTATCGATATTGTCATTGCTGTAAATTTTTCACGGCATTTGTACCTCCTTTGAAAGCGGTAGTGATATCTGACTGATTTTCTAACTGACGTAGGTGATACGATAATGATAGTTAGATTATCGTTATTGCTTTTAAAGGATGTTTTTTTATGTAAGGGAGGTGGCAAACAAGCATCCAGTTTACATTGACGTTAAGTGATGACTGCAGTCTATAGACAGCCGCTCAAAATGCAGATGCTTTGCCACCCCTGAGGCCTAAGGTGTAATGTCTCTGTGATAGTTATTCCGAGGCCATACATTATCACCTGACCGGAACACGATAGTGCCGAACACTACCATTTAGCGGCAGATTAGCGGCGGTGAGTTCCGTCACCAACCTCTTTTGAAAGCAGTATTTGCATTGGCAGCATATTCAAGTTCGATGAACTTTACATAGCTTACAATAGAGCAAACTAAGACTAATTGCCACGTTAGAAGAAAGGGTTACATCCCCTCCAGGCGACGTTTCCGTCTCTTTCTTTCTGTCTCTTCCTATTACATAACTTGTTTGTTCTACAAAGATGACCTTCAACTTAAAAAAAAATCAAGTCAAGAGGTTATCCATCCATTTTACAAAAATAATATATTGAAAATATATTAATTCGCTTATCGCAGAGATTAGTAAAAATGAATTATACCATTGGAAGTGTTTTCGATAGGTATTTATTAAATTATTTTACTGGTGGTAGAGCTCCAGTGACGGAGCTCGCGGGCGTAGGCACCACCGCATTACCTGATTTACTTGCCGCTAAATGGTAGTGTTCAGCACTATAGTGTTCCGGTCAGGAGGTAATGTACGGCCCTGTAATTTCCGGCACAGAGGCATAACACCTTAGGCCTCAGGAGTGGTAACGCATTTGCATTTTGACCTTGGTCTTTGTGTGGGTGTCTATAGGCTGCAGTCATCACTTAACATCAATGTGAACTGCATGCTTGTTTGCTACTTCAATTACATAAAAAAAATATATAATAATCATCTAGTCAACTTAACACTGGGTCAAAACGATAAGAAAATGTTTTATCTACTAAATTGTTAGTGCGCGCAATTGTGGTTGTTCTAAATGTCTACAGTACCACTAGTGTCTATTCGTAGGGGAGATTTTTTGGTTTCAATTTCTTTATTGCATTAGTTAGATACATCGGATGACATTGACACCCTGTTGGGTACCTCTACCAAATCTAAAGGAAGGTGCAAAATTACTGCAAAATAACATATATATGGAATGGATGTTAAGTGAACTCAATCAAAGCTTTCATTCAAATTTCTGAGGATTTGGATGTGAGGCAAGCTCGTGGCGAAGCCCTAAGGGTTCGGCCCTATATAGACACCTTAGATTTGGTGGAGGTACTCAATAGGTTGCAAGATATCTCCCATATCTTAAATTAACGTGCTCGAGCAAATTCAAAGAATCCCCCTCTTGAGTTTCTCTACTACCTATATGACATCAATAAGCTTATAAGTAAAGCTAAGTGATAGTTTATAAAAGCGGACTTAGTGCCTCTAGGCATTTTCTGCCACTCAACCGTTGGGTTGTGTAAAGAACGATGATGTAGATGCAAAACAGGTCTATATAATGTATTTGTGAGTAAGAAAAGGTATTTAAGATATATATATATATATATATATATATATATATATATATATATATATATATATATATATATATATAACATAATGATAATATATAAATATATATAGCAACACATCCACTTGAACTGTATAATTATATACTTTGATGATTTTTTACACTGATTTTAATGTAGAGGGTTAATTGAAATTAGGCCATCACCTCCAGCACGCAGCCTCTATTCGTCAATCCCAACTATTAGTTTATAATTTAAGTTTTCCATACATAATTATTTGTTTTGGCTCTGAACTGGCATTTACACTGAGCGTAGGTATGTCACGCACCTTGACTGGGAAAAATATCGCCACCAGCAATGCTCTTTTGAGCTTTTACAAACATTTATATGGGTAGATTTGTAAAACGTCGTAGAACAAGCCGCCTGTTAGAGGTGATGCGCTGATTTAAATGAACCCTGTATAAAGAAATTGCGCTTCGCAGAATGTCTTTAAAATCTTCACTATAAATATGTACAAAGTAGGTATAGTTTAATCTATATTTCATGTGCGATACATTATATGTAACCGTAACATTTTTACACTGTTTTCCTTGTATTTTATTTTTAAAGAAAAATGGAAAGAAAAATTTGACTTCAGGCGAGGCTCGAACTCGCGACCTACTGGGAATCTAGTCCAGCCGCTCTTCCATTTTTCTTTAAAAATAAAATATATTTCACAAGCATGTGTTAATGCGAAATAATATAAAAACAATTTCCTTGTATTGCAGCAACTCGTATATCTCAAAATTATCGGTTGAAAACGTGTCAGTCGACCATTGAATATGTATACCTACTTTATTCATTAAACACTCTAATAATTATGGCGCTTGTCTAATGTACCAAATTATATTTAAGTTGGTTGATGTCAGCTAGTTTGGCATTTGAATACTAAGTCATCTAGATTATAGCGTATAAATAAGAGAAAATAGGTAGATATATCTGTGATGAATCCGACAAACATTTTAATGTTAGGTACATTAAGATTTTTTGTAAATACATAAGTAAAATACGAAATATTTTTTTCGTGAGAATACTCTTCTTCGTGTCCCCAGTTTATTTATTTTCGAATGAACGGTGATTTTGGCAGCCAAGGCTTAAGGGTCGTAGTTCACATTTCAACTTGCGACAAATAATTTTATTGTAACGGTATCTTCTTAGTCTTGGGGGTAGCTCATGATGATCGTGAGCGCACTATTAACGATCCATTTTAGAGTACATATATATGTGCTGCGACCCTAAATAGGTGGCGGGTCCCAATATTCGATCTCAATCCAATTTGGACAAAGGAGATGTTGCAAAAATGTATGGACCTCCGGCCATGTATTGTACACAATATCATTAAACAGGCAAAATCAATATAATAACGTTTTTTACTGCATATTTTCACTTATTTAGCTTTGTTTGCAGTTACAAAACATTATTTGCAGTTAGAATTGCAACTCAAAACCACATGGCGTATATGGCGGGCGCTGTCATTTTGACATTTTCATTTTTTAAATGGTATTTTGATTATATAGTACTTGTCGTAAATACTGTCGAAATCAAGCGTCGGCTATATCGCCGCCATGTTAAACATAGTTGAAAATGATAAAATCGTTTGAATTAAATGTGGTCGTAACTCTAAAATATAGGGTAAAACTCTACAATACGCCCCGGCGGGCAATATGCCCCGCAGCCCTCTTGCTCCAACAGACAGAGATAGACAACAGGTCGCGACTCGCACGCAGTGACGACAGTACTTCTTCGACATAACCGCCGTGAGAGTGTGGATTTTGCATTTCATTTTCAAATTGTAGTAAAATCTTTGAATACCGCCTTGAGACATATTGCGGTGAGTATTATACAAATTATGAAATTTTATGATGAATTTTTTCTATTAAAATTACAGTTAGGAATATGGAAACAATGATAAATAACTGATAATTTTACGTGTTGCACACAGTCATATATCTATTATGGCAGCTGTCATCATGTTGAAACCGGGGCATATTGTAATTATAAATTTACAAAATGCCCCGGCTGTCATAGCGTAATATGCCTCAGTTTTATTTATTATTTTAATTCATATTTTTTTTATTTTTATAGAAATGCCACGAAGTTATGTCAGAAAAACATTGCGAGCGTCCTGGTCCGAAATGGATATTAGTGAGACTATACAAAAGGTTCGATTGAAGCAAATGGGAGTAAATGAAGCGGCACGAACGTACAACATTCCTTCAAAGAACGCTTAGACGACATCTTTTGTCTGGTAAATTAAGATTTTGGCTAAACTACGTCCTGTACCGAAGCTACCTGCAATGACTTTAAAGAGAAAACAGAAAGCTGTTATTTTGACGTCGCCAGAAAATCGGAAAATCATTGAAAAGAAGAAAAAAGCTGTGGGAACTTGTGACAAGCAAAGCATGTGAAAAAAATAAAGCTTCAAAAAGAACGATCAAAATAAAAACAAAGAAAATGCCAAAAACAAAATACGAATTATCAGAGAGTGAAAGTGAAGAAGAACAGAACCGAATTAGTTCGGATGAAGAGATATCCGAAGAAGATGAAAATAGATGTAACTAAGGAATGCAAAGAAAATTATTACAAGACAGCTTCTTAAGAAGATTGGTTATAATGCCCATCTTGTTCTTTTTGGATGCATGAGTACAATGTACCTACCGCTTCGTAATATTTGTGGCAAAAACGCTAAGCGTGAAACAATTAGAAAGGAAAAATAGAGAACCTACACAATCAAGAGAGAAATATGATGACTGCTATGATTATATAAAGTTAATTTTAATTTAATAGGCATCGCAGAGAAGTATTTATATTATTTTTTTAAAGTTTGGTTTTTTTATGAGAGCGCAGCGCGATGTGACGACTGATGTTTAAAAACCCTCTTTTCATTTTGTGTTTAAGATTTTGTTTTTAGGTTTTAAAATTTAAAACTGATGATTTAAAATTTGTTTTCTTATTAGCAGCTAAAATGTTTATTGTTATTTTAAAGGATTCTCTTATTTTATGATTTCGGGGCATTTTGTAACAGAACTGAGGCATCTTGTCAAAGGATGTCAATACATGTCAATACTATTTTTTTTAAACACACGTTGTGCTCAATTAGAACATTTTTCAGGTCAAATACAAGTGCCATCCGACTAAGAGATGACCGCTTTTTTATTTATTCTCTAATACACCACTAAAAACCCTACCAGCTAAAATTTATTCAACTCGAAAAAAAAGCGGGGCGTATTGTAGAGTTTTACCCTAATCTTGAATACATTAATTGTATTTTTTTCGGATTCTTCTTTAATTTACCCATTTTTTGAGGTCGTGTACGAACCAGAGCCGAGCTCGCAACATCTCCTTTTAATCAACATTTCGATCCATTTAAAAAAAAAGCGTCGTATTAAGTAATCCACATATGGATATGCTGTCAGCTGTCAGTTGTTATTGATACGTTAATATTGGATCGATATAGAAATAGTTATTAAGGTTGGCGCTCTGATCGAAGCTATCGGGTATGAGGCTATAACGTATACTGGGACCGACCGTTAGTCCCCACTCCTGATTTATATATAAAGATATTGTACTGAGCTGTCTCGTACTAGTCACTTATATCGAGAAAAAATATTTGAGAAAAAATGACTATTACTAATTTGATAGTCGCGCGCGAGTATATTTGTCGCGATTATTTATTATGTAATTTATGTTATTATATTTAAGTTGTGTAAGTATTTAATAGTAATATATGTAAGACATGACGTTTTCATTTATCAAAATACTTGTCAAACCCGTCAAGACATGTGAGACCGCCGGCGGCTAGTGAACAATTGAAATCATATTTTATTTAAAGAAAAATGGAAAGAAAAATTTGACTTCAGGCGAGACTCGAACTCGCGGCCTACTGGGAATCTAGTCCAGCCGCTCTTCCAATTGAGCTACTGAAGTCCTGCCCGATTTGTCAAATCTTTCCTTCACATTTATTGCATTGCTTTATGGTAGCAGCAGCGCCATCTATTGGCAATGCTAGTTAGGCAACCGATATAATAGACTTTGCAGTTTATTGAAACTGCAAATTCTATTATATCGGTTAGTAGCTCAATTGGAAGAGCGGCTGGACTAGATTCCCAGTAGGCCGCGAGTTCGAGTCTCGCATGAAGTCAAAATTTTCTTTCCATTTTTCTTTAAATAAAATATATTTCACAAGCATGTGTTTATGCGAAATAATATAAAACAACAATTGAAATCAATTGTCATATTTTTCTCGTGAGCTGATGGGTTAGCGAAGAAACAACTGTAACATAATATTAACGATGCTATGTAAATTTAACGATACAAAGAAAACTATTGTAGTGAAATTAAACTTTAACTATTGACGCATTTAAATGTTTGTATAATCTACCAAAATCTATTTGGAATTACGAAGCAAGGATGGAGTGATCTTTGTGATCGATGGGTAATAATTGCGGATTTTAAATACTAAATAGTTATTAATCGCGACATAATTTTAAAAAGTTGGAAATGGAATCTCAAGTTCAGTATTTAATTATAAGGTGCTCCTATGTAAATAATTGATGAACAATCCAAGATATATGAGCATCTTTGTGCCCTACACACGCATGTGTAAACCGAGTGGCCATGATTTTGAAACTATCTATCGATATACGAGTAGGTATTTAGACATAATTAACGAATTTAATAACTATTTCATTGACGTAGCTAAGGCTGATAATAATTTAAATATTAAACAATCCAATCCTAATCTGACATTTAATAATTTGAACTCAATTTTTATCCGGCCGACTATACCACATGACATTCATAAAATTATAACGTCATTGAAAAATACTGAAAGCCCTGGTTATGATGGTATGGTTACAAAAATAATAAAGAAATGTTTTGTAATAATATCGCCAATTCTGTCACATATAGTCAATCTGTGCATTGAAAAAGGTGTTTTTCCAAATCAATTAAAAATAGCTATAATAAAACCGCTGTTTAAAAAAGGCAACAAGACTGATATAAGAAACTACAGACCCATAGCTTTGTTTCCCGTTTTCTCTAAGGTATTTGAAAAAGTTATCTATGAAGCTCTGCTATCATACTTTGAATCGAATGCAATACTGTCGTCGGAACAGTTCGGATTCAGAAAAAAATAATCTATAAATATGGCAATTTACAACTTTTTAGCCAATGTACTCTCAAAAATGGATCAGACAATACCAACAACTGCTCAAAACAAAACGTAAATTGACTTTTGATTCTAGCCGCAAAATTATTAAATATGGTGTACCACAAGGCAGTGTGTTAGAGCCTTTATTATTTATTATTTATATTAACCCCCTGCCGAAAGTTATTGACTTTCCCATGACTTTGTTCGCTGACGACAGCACTATATTATTTTCTAATAAAAACGTCAAAAATATCGAAGGAGACCTTAACTCCTCTTTGTCAGCTTTAATCAAGTGGTTTGAATGTAACCTTAAGATAAATATAGAAAAAACCACAATAATGAACTTCAGGCAAAGAAAAAATTACGCACATAATCTGAACATAAATTACTTAGGGCAAAAAATAGAGTCAGTTGAAACCACAAAATTTTTAGGTCTAAACTTGGATTTCAATGTATATGTAAGAAACTAAATAAATTGTCATACGCGCTCCGTATGTTGAGGAAATCTGTACCTCAAAAAACTGTCTTGACTGCCTATCATGGATGCGTTTCATCAATTCTTAGATACGGCGTTATATATTGGGGGAACTCCGTACACAAAGATTATGCGTTCAGAGAACAGAAACGGTGTATAAGGTCTATGTGTAATATAAAACCATGTGATTCATGCAAACCACATTTTTAAATTCTTAATATTTTAACATTACCATGCCTATACATATTGGAGTCCAGCATATTTGTGAAGTGTAATTTAGATCTATTTCATATCCAAACTAGAGCGCGCAGGAAAGACCAGCTTTGTACAATAAAATGGAAAACCCATTTGTATAAACAAAGTATATTCGTTAAAGCTCCTATAATATATAACAAGCTGCCCTCAACGATCCGTGCCATTTTTGAGGTGACGATATTTAAGAGGAAACTCCATAATTTCCTTCTTGAAAAATCATACTATAATCTTAATGACTTTCTAAATGATGACCTATTAAAATAATTTAATTAATTCCTGTGACATTTGTATTTATAATAATTATTGATTAAAATTTTATGTGATTGATTATTGTAGACAAGTTTGATTGTTAATAATAATTATTATTCTGTTTTTTTAATCTCAATTTGATAATCTCATTGTACTTATTGTATGCCCATTAGAGGCAAGAATATGAAGGACGCTTATATTACATTTAGATCTTGTATTTATCTTGTACTCATGTTCTACAATAAATGTGATTTCATTTAAATGTTGGTGAAAGACGTAAGTATTTGGTAATCAATTGTTTTCAAAATGGCGGCCACCCGGTGTGTTGTGTGAGGGCGGTAGTCGTAGTGAACGAATCCTGCCAATAGCTCCACCGCCCATGGAATTGGAAAGTGACAATAATTATATCATACATCGCTTTATTGTCCGATGTAACATTTCTAATCTTCCATTTCTAATTTCTAGTCTATTAAAGATACAACCTGTCACATAAATCTAAATAACAAGATAATAGAAGAGATTGCGTGATCTTCACAAATTGGTGTCGCATCGACAGTATTCGTCACCAATTCCAGTTATCTGTCAAATCTTTTCACATACACAAATTTCTGTAAGCAAAACGTAATAGAATGTATTTTAAACCTTCCGGACCGCATTTAAATTTTTCTTATAAGTATTTTCATTACCTGTGTTTTTTTTAACAATGTTATTATCCGTGTATATAGTAGATAGTAGCCCTATTACGCTATTATCCCATGTCGCCAAGTTGTTCGAGCGTCTGCTGTTGCGGAGGCTGAGACCGCACCTACCATGTAGGGAGGAGCAGTTTGGCTTTCGCGCCGGGCACTCGACAACTCTACAGCTGACACGGGTATTAGACCACCTCGCCAGTGAGGCTAATAAGGGCCGTTACTCGGTCGGAGTCTTTCTAGACATAGAGAAGGCCTTCGACCGAGTGTGGCACACAGGCCTACTAGCCAAACTGGCGGACCGAATACCACTCGGGTTATACAGGGTGGTAGCCGACTTTTTAAAAGGCAGGCGGTTCTTCGTAACGGTGGAGGGCGCTGACTCACAACAGCGCCCCATCCGAGCCGGAGTACCACAGGGCAGCTGCGTGTCGCCGGCATTGTATGCGGCGTACACGGACGATATTCCCACCTTGCGCGCAACTCTGCGCGAGGGCGAGGAAGACGTCATGCTGTCCCTGTTCGCCGACGACAGCGCCTACATAGCGTCATCGTCTCGGTTGCATATCGCAATAGCGAAAATGCAACATCTATTGGACCTGCTGCCGGGGTGGCTGGATGAGTGGCGGATGGCCGTGAATGTGGATAAAACGGCTGCTATCGCAATGCGAGTCCGCCGCTCGTTACCGCCGCTCCGGTTGCGAGGTCAGGATGTAGAGGGGCGGTCTACGGTTAAGTATCTTGGGTGTAGCATCGACCGCTCGCTTCGCATGACGCCCACTGTCGATCACGCAGTGAGGCAGGCGGCGGCGGCGCAGGCGAGGCTGCATCCGGTGCTTCGCTCTAGACTGCCACTGCGTATTAAAGTTAGGTCGCTGCAACCGTGTGTCGGCACTCCACAGCCGGCGTCGTAACGGGGGCAGATCAAGCCCGGGCAAAGAGGACTGCCTCGTAGGCCCGCACCGCCCGAGGTCATCACTACTAGTAGATAGTGTTTAGCAACATGACATTTCTATTGTCTTGTTCTTTCGATTTCTGTGTATCTTAAATAGTCTGTGTCGGCTTAATCTATCTTCATAGATAAAAATCAATTGCCGTTTGTTAGTCTCGCTAAAACTCGAGAACGGCTGGACCGATTTGGCTAATTTTGGTTTTTGGAAGTTCAGGGATGGTTTAAAAAGTAAAAAATATGCGGTCATTGCCCGTGGTACACCTATTATGAATTGGATGTACCAGGGGTAATTACATCTTTCCGTTGTCCACCTAAGTTCACCTAGATGTTCCAAGGGAAATATATTTTTCCCGTGGTCCACCTGTATCAGTGTTAGTGTAGAATGTACTTTTACATTGTTTAATAACATGTTTTGTCGGGTTTTTTTCAGTCTCAAATCGTACTTCAACTTTTTGGCACTAAAGGGAATCATGTTTTCTAAAGAGATGAGTGTAATGCACAGCGTAATACGATTAAATATTTTTGGAATCGAAACATATGGGTTAGGTTATGTTAGAACGGTAAGCACGCAACACATGTACTAGAAACATAATCTAGAAGTTAAAATTATTTTTAAAATTTAAAAAAAACCTGTGAGTTATATTATATATATATATATATATATATATATATATATATATATATATATACCTTCTATATATATTATATACCTTCCAAACAAAAAAAATATCCCAATCGGTAAAGGCGTTTTCAAATTATCGGTAAAAATACATAAAAAAAAAGATTCCGACCAATTTAACCGCCTCTTTTTTCGAAGTAAGTTAAAAAAAAATCCGACGAATTGATAAATTTCTCTTTTTTCGAAGTCGGTTAAAAACCAAAAAGAAATTAAAGGAGATATTGCAAATATGGCAAAATCAATATATAAACGTTTTAAATGCATATTTTCACTTATTTAGCTTTGTTTGCAGTTACAAAACATTATTTGCAGTTAGAATTGCAACTCAAAACCAACATGGCGAATATGGCGGGCGATGTCATTTTGACATTTTCATTTTTTAAATTGTATTTTGATTATATAGTACTTGGAGAAAAAAATAATATTTTATAAATACTATCGAAATCGATTGATCCCAAGTGTCGGCTGTATCACCGCCATGTTTTACATAGTTGAAAATGATAAAATCGTTTGAATTAAATGTGGTTGTAACTCTAAAATATATTCTTGAATAAATTAATTGTATTTTTTCGGATTCTTCTTTAATTTACCCATTTTTTGTGGACGTGTACAAACCAGAGCCGAGCTCGCAACATCTCCGATTTGGACGTTCTTTATCTGTATGAATTAGTCTTTTCTTCACAATTGGTGGACCACGGGCAATACATTCCGCTGAACTATCTAGCAGGTGGACCACCGGAAGTAAAATTTAGCCTTGGTACACCTAACTCACAAGAGGTGTACCATGGGCAGAAAATTTTACTCCTGGTTCACCCAGTTGGACTAAATAGGTGTACCACGGGCAATGACCGAAAATATGAAGTAATTGAAGGGAAAAAGCAAAAACCACAATTTCATTTTTCCATACAAATAGTCCATATCTATCAAACCTTAGACACATTATTTCATTCTGAGGCAATACAAAGTTATAATAGTAATATTTATTATTATTCTGTCAGATGTATTTACGTACAGGCGATTATTATTGTACATTAAGTTTTCAAATATTTTCAGATAACGGGCATATAGCTAATAGTATAATTTAATTTATATATTACTCAACGCACGTCTGTTTTCCAAAAGTTTGTAAACGGCAGACAGATGGACGGACATGATGATACTTGTAGGCTACGGAACCATAATAAAAATGATTGTACCTATCTATTGGCTATATTCTCGCAGTGAATCAAGTTGTACTTATTTGTAGATAGTATAGTTTGTTGTAGGATAATTTAGTGACGATAGAGTCCAATAACGTCACATGATCTGAATGTTATATTTTGTAGAGAGTGTTACTTCTAGTCATAGAGCAACACGGGCCACCGGCCGCGGCGGACTGGAGGGGAGTAGCCATAGTATTTATTACCGATGCAAAACAGTGTGTAATTTTTTGCGGGGGAAATGCGTGTGACCCACCTACACTACAAACATCGTCTATTACTACGAAACTCACACCTTGACTTTAACTTGACATTTGGGCTTGTACTTTGAGAGGGGAAAGCCTGCATATGGCTACTCCCCTCCGGTGTTGCTCTATGCTTGTAGTCCAATGTTAGTTTGTAAGGAACTGACATTCAACCAATGTAGGTTAATGTTAGGTTCGGTTGCACCAAAATATAAGATGAAAAATATGTGATGGTTTTTGTAAAATATAACAATAACCAGGAACATTTACTTTAATAGTAACGCAGTCAAATGCATCAGCGTATTTTTGACGTGACAACGTCTTAAATTAGGTTGCGGCTCGGAGTCACTCATGAAAAAGTGTAACGCCCGGTAACGTAACGATGAGTCACCGAACGAGAGAGAGGCCTGCCGGACCGGCGAATGCCTTTCTACCGAGACAAAGACGTCACGTAAAATCTTCGCCCGTAAAACCGACTTTACAGGCAATTTAGTTTTTTTCGCTTTTGTTTAAGTTATCACAGTTGACAGATTCCCTCATCGTCTGACAGATAATTGAGGTTAACATTAACCAGCGCAGCTCGGCCAGTTACAGATAGCAGTTTAAGTTATGGCGTCATTTACCAATTTTCAAATGGTGTAACTCATTTTTTTTTACTTAAACGGGGCTTAAATATGTTAAATGTTTAAATAAGATGATGCAACCCAGCCTAAATATTTATAAGGTTAATAATTTGCGATCAAAACACGTTCTGAAAAATACCACGGTTTGATAACTTAGGGCCGATTTCACCGTCGTTTTAAAACGGGTTTTACTTTTTTAAACATGTTCAATAACACTATTTGGATTTCACCCACGAAGATTGTTCGTGATAAGATTGAAATTGGATGCAAATTTTAAGTTAAAACGTTTAACGTTTTATTAAACTCCGTTTTCAGAGCAAACTGTGAAAACCGCCCTTCGTGTTGTCAGATCAAATCTAAACTTAATTCTATTTATTTATATTTGTAACATATCTTACTAGATTTTGTTATTATTATTTCGTACTTAATAATTTATTAAATTCATATTATTTGTTAAGCTTGTTGTATCCGCAAGGCCATATGTGTAATCCAATGACATCCATTCCAGGGTTCTCTGTAAACGTTTGTTGAGGTATAAGAACATCATTGTGTTCTTTCCTTGTATACATAAGTCCAGTTAGGTTGAAGATGTTGAAGTTAGATATTTTACTCAAATAGAATATAGATACCTATTTACGAGTCCCATGTGTAAAAATGTCCATCTTTGTAGTTATATTCATTTTGTAAGATAAAACAATAGGTACATGTCCTTATTGCCTTTGGCCTAAATTAAAAAATACATTAACAAACCAACACGCATAGTTGGTAAAGACTCGACAATGTAGTTAAGATTGTTCAAAACAACATTAAATTCTTATATACCTATTCAATAAAGCTAGTCTGCGTCAACAATATTTTAAGATTTAAAATCTTTCTCTAAGAGATATTGTTTTAATTTATATTATTTTAATACTTAACTAGTCTGGTAAAATGCTTGGCTGCTAAAAGGCCAGTTTTTACATTCCAGGTCGACCTCGGACTAAGATAATTCCAAATGTTGATATTTTGTAGTCTGTTGATTAGAATTTTTAGACTGAAATAATAAAAAAAATAATGAACACAGCCCATTTGTTTTATTTTGCTACAAACGCGGACAAAGCGGCCATTTGTAAAACATCATTGATTGTCAGTCTGTATTACAGTCTCCAGTAGACAATATTGCATCTCGACTTCAGGAAAGAGCAGACTATTTTGACTGGTGGTAGAACTCCAATGACGGCGCTTGCGGCGTTTCAGTCCCGAATGTCAAATTCCCAAAATGTCAAGCGGTTTCATAATGTCAAGTTCCCGAAATTCCAAATTCCCAAAATGTCAAGTTCCCAAAATTTCAAGTTCCCGAAATGTCAATTTACCAAAATGTCAAGTTCTTGAAATTGCTATTTTTTTTATGTTATGAAGGTGGCAAACAAGCATGCAGTTCACATTGATGTTAAGTAATGACTGCAGCCTTGAGACACCTACACAAAAACCAGAGGTCAAGAGATATATTCCCAGTTACCCCCGCGGCGATCGCCACCGGAGGCAAATGGGACAAATTTTCCAAGAAGTGATTTCAGTTTCGCTGTACATTGCTTTCTCCATCGTAGAGAATAAAATCTCTAAAAAAAAACAAAGTGCATTCAAATATATATTACTGTAAAGTTTCATCCGAATCAAAGTCGTTTTTTCGTGAAAGAGTAACAAACATTCACCCATCCATCCACACTCACAATCTTTCGCATTTATAATATTAGTAGGATTACAGATTTACGGATGAATTTAAAACAAAAAGAACTTGTCAGTATGGTAACTTGACATTTCGGGAACTTGAAATTTTGGGAACTTGATATTTTGAGAACTTGACATTTTGGGAATTTGGAATTTCGGGAACATTATGAAACCGCTTGACATTCTGGACTGAACGGCTTGCGGGCGTAGGCACCGCATTACATAATATACTTGCCGCTAAATGGTAGTGTTCAGCACTATCGTGTTCCGGTCAGGAGGTAATGTACGGCCCTGTAATTTCCGACACAGAGGCATAACACCTTAGGTCTCAGCAGTGGTAACGCATCTGCATTTTGACCTTGGTCTTTGTGTGGGTGTTTATAAGCTGCATTCATCACTTAACATCTATACGACCTGCATGCTTGTTTGCCATTTCCATTACATACAAAAGAGAGTTATCTCTTTCTCACACTACCCATGTGGCGTTTGTCGACCATTTCGATCTTGATCAACACCGCACTATCAGTACTTACGTAGGCAGTGTATCTCTTTCCTAAACTCTATGTGCAATATTTTGTAATGGAAATAGAGGAGCTGACACGACTATTCTACTAAGAGGGGAGAAGCGAGGTGTGGTGTGATTTGGCGCGGTGAAGAGAGGAGAGCATAGAGATAATGTGCTCTTTGGAGAAGAGTTGTTTTTAAGAAAGATGTGATTAACACTAGGATGTCATTATTTTTTCAAATATTGGAACGGATAGACAATTTATTATTTATTTATTTATCTAATGTCGTACACCAAACAGAAACAATTTACATAAATAGACGACAGTAAAATGAATTATTCCAATAGGTACAGTAGGTGGCCTTATCGCTCAGGCAGCGATTTCTGCCAGGCAACCTTGCATAGAGGATCACAAATTAAAAGTCGGTAAGGTGTACATACTTAATGTAACAACTGTGTAACATACAATATACAAATAATGTCATAAGTACGTCAACAAGTTTCACGGAATGCAAAAAAAAAAAAAACAATTGATGACTAACAGAAACAGAGGGAATGAGAGAGATAGGGATAGGAAAGATGTAAATTAGAAGTATATACTAGAATTAAGAAAGTTAGAGACTAAGGTAAACATTCTAACTTGTTTCTCGAAGGTAGCAATAGTTTGAGTTTTTCGAATCTCGACAGGCAAATTATTCCAAAGTTGAACTGCTTTAACTGAAAAAGAATTGTGATAGAATAGAGAGGAGTGTAAAGGAGTACTAAGGGAAAGATTATTGGAAGAACGAAGTGAAAGGGAGTGATTATTATTAAGAAAGTTGAAGCGATCCCTCAGGTATAGTGGAGTTGCAGGGTTAAATAGCACATTGTACAGAAGAGAAAGAATGTGTGTATCCCGGCGATGGTTAATTGGGAGCCACTTGAGCTTTTTACGAAATATTATATACGTATTTTTTCATACTATTTTTAAATTGTGGTCTATCTATCATAATCCTGCATTTCGTTATTTTTCTTGCTGGGTACCTGAGAGGAAAAAAAAAAACAAAATGTTTTGATTGGGCTAAACAGCTACCAAAAACTAAAAAAAAAACTTAATAAAAATTATTTTAAATAATGTGCGTATATGACTTCCCTCAGCGAGTTTCCCCGCGTACCACAATCCTCATTTAGACCCCGACGCTTCGGGGGCAGATAGGCCCGAGGTACGAGGATTCGCCTCAATCCCCGAACCATCCCCCCCTTTTACGTTCGCGCGGAGAGAGGGATGATGAAGATTAGTAGTAGCTGGGTACCTACTCTATTTGTTACGTCATCTGTTATCTGTTCTTTCTCGACTGCGCAGATGGAGGACCATATTTCAAACAAACCACAACTTAGTATATCGTAAACATTTTATTAAGTAACAATTGATGCGTAGGTATAACAATAGGAACTTAAAAAACTAAGACAAAACTAACTTACCAACAAACTCGACGCTTATCAAATATTATGTATAACAAAGTAACAATTACACTATATATAATACTTACCAAAGGTCATTATTCTGTCAGTACATAGGTACCTAACTATTTGTTAAATCCAGACATTCGTAGGTATTCGTGCCTACTTACAATAATATCCAAAATGTGTCTTTACACTTGCCCCTTCAGTTATTTACATATTTCCTTCATGTTTTTCTTTGATTAGAATATAAAAAAGATTGCATTTTCAGAGTCGGTGATTTTTAGGATTCTTAAAGAGTGCCCACACAAAACTGCGATTCAACGCCGCATCGTAGAAACTTGCGATGCGAATTGGTACGATGCGATCAGCGACAACAGAACCACTGAGATATCGATGGATGCGATTCAGGTGGTCCTACTTTCTACATGTCGGATGGAAACGAAATCGCATCGCAGTTTTGTGTGGGCGCCCTTACACAAAGGTGACAGGGTCAGTCCACGATCTATGGGGGCGAGGAAGGTTCGCCATCTGAAGATCAGGAGGAGAGATAGAGTTGGTAAACAATGATGGCAGATTACCGTCAACTTCACTAATAATTGAGCTATTTTTAATCACTAACGGGCAATTTATTCAAGCAATCCACTAGGAAGTAGGTAGCCACCCGGTGAAGAGGGAAGGTGGGTTGTTACAGTAAACTCTATAATTGCACGATGAGCTCATCTTTGAGATTGATTTGAGTATTAGAAGAATGTAAGATGTTTGTAGTACTTTGTAGGGCAAAACACAGGAGACGTGCCAATAGTCTGGGATCTGGTATATCAATTATGACGAAGTAACATTTTCATATATTGACGCATATGTTAGTAAAGAAACAAATGAGTAATTAGTATTTACAAATACCTATACTTTGGTTAGGTTATTGTTTTTGAGGATGACACCTACTTGTTATTAACCAATCTCCAGGAATTGCTCGAGCGGAATACCCTAGTTCAGCGTTTCCCATTTGCCGGGTCGCGACCCAGTACCGGGTCGTAAAAATTAAATACCGGGTCGCAACATTCTCGCCTTGTTTTGAAAACATTACCTACTATCTACCGAAACTTATTTTGCCGTTTATTTTAATGCATGTGAAGCTGGGCTTAAAACTAGTTTACCTTAAAAATAAATATAGAAACCGAGTGGAACCAGACCTTAGGCTAAAACTTTCGTAGATTCTTTAGTAAAAATTAAGCAGCAGCTCCATACTTCGTAGATAATAAAATATTTTTACTATTAAAATTAATAATAATAAATAAATGTGTATTATTTTAACTAATGGAATCAACTTGGCAAGCAAGAAGTGAGTCACGGAGGGTCAGTGTGAAAATTACCGGGCCGCGGCAGAACAATGTTTGGGAAACACTGTACTAGTTAGTCATACATGATTAAATATTTCTGCATTTTGCAGTTTCAATTCCTGTTTTGATTAAGTTAGTTAGTCTTCATAAGAATACTAATATTTTTGTCGAATGTTGCATTTACAAATGTATACAAAATGAAGACTAAGTTCGTCTAGAGGTTGGTCGTTATGTTCAGTGGCAGAATGAAAGGGGCAAGGTACAAATTAACGGTGAAATTTTAAGTCGTTCTGGACCGAAAACTCTTCATTCTAAACTGAAACGACTGGAGAAGATCTCAAATTAATTTGAAAAGGTGTACGTAGGTACGCTTGTAATACTTTTCATTTAAAAGTCGCGGTCTATCTGACATGCGAGGTCTGGGTATTAGTCAGTCCAGCTGCCTTACCACTAGGCTAACGAAGCCATGCTTTACGAAATTTGCGTTAGACCGAGACCGCTTTCTACTAGCAAGCCCACAAGGGATTAGGCACGAAGTTAAATACACCTACAGTACCTAGCAAATAATATTGCACATCGAGCCTACGAAAGTGACAATCGGCTAGTTTCGACTTCGTAGAGCGCTCTCTACGCTACTGCACACTGCCCACACACAAAATGGTCGACAAACGTCATATAGTTAAGGCACACCGCGGACACTCCGCCAAAATTCCATACAAACGCTTAATTTGGTATCGATTACACAGACATCAATCAGTGGCGTGTATTTACACGTGCACTTGTGTGCGTAGCATGTAGAGAATACTAAACGTCGCCCATAAGAGGGGAGAAGGTTGGGTGAGGCGGGGACATCGGGCGGGACGTCGAAGGGTCCTTTCGATACGTAGTATTATTACATATTCTCTGGTTGAGGTGTGAAAGAGATAACGCTCAACAGAACCGAAATAAGCCGAAGTCTCCTTCCTAAAGTCGATGGGCGGCAATATTTCTTGTTGGATACTGTACCTACCTATCAATCGAGCTTCTCGTCCGAGAACAGAGTTCAGTCCAAAACGACAAGAACTGCCTGACCGTATCGTGGCGGGCGGGCGCGAGGGCCCAGAGCGCGGCGGCCCGCAGCGACCGCGGGTGCCGCAGCCACGGGCGCGTCAGCAGCCGTGGCGGGCGGGCGCGAGGGCCCAGAGCGCGGCGGCCCGCGGCGACAGCGGGTGCCGCAGCCACGGGCGCGTCAGCAGCCGTGGCGGGCGGGCGCGAGGGCCCAGAGCGCGGCGGCCCGCGGCGACAGCGGGTGCCGCAGCCACGGGCGCGTCAGCAGCCGTGGCGGGCGGGCGCGAGGGCCCAGAGCGCGGCGGCCCGCAGCGACAGCGGGTGCCGCAGCCACGGGCGCGTCAGCAGCCGTGGCGGGCGGGCGCGAGGGCCCAGAGCGCGGCGGCCCGCAGCGACAGCGGGTGCCGCAGCCACGGGCGCGTCAGCAGCCGTGGCGGGCGGGCGCGAGGGCCCAGAGCGCGGCGGCCCGCGGCGACAGCGGGTGCCGCAGCCACGGGCGCGTCAGCAGCCGTGGCGGGCGGGCGCGAGGGCCCAGAGCGCGGCGGCCCGCAGCGACAGCGGGTGCCGCAGCCACGGGCGCGTCAGCAGCCGTGGCGGGCGGGCGCGAGGGCCCAGAGCGCGGCGGCCCGCGGCGACAGCGGGTGCCGCAGCCACGGGCGCGTCAGCAGCCATGGCGGGCGGGCGCGAGGGCCCAGAGCGCGGCGGCCCGCAGCGACAGCGGGTGCCGCAGCCACGGGCGCGTCAGCAGCCGTGGCGGGCGGGCGCGAGGGCCCAGAGCGCGGCGGCCCGCAGCGACAGCGGGTGCCGCAGCCACGGGCGCGTCAGCAGCCGTGGCGGGCGGGCGCGAGGGCCCAGAGCGCGGCGGCCCGCAGCGACAGCGGGTGCCGCAGCCACGGGCGCGTCAGCAGCCGTGGCGGGCGGGCGCGAGGGCCCAGAGCGCGGCGGCCCGCAGCGACAGCGGGTGCCGCAGCCACGGGCGCGTCAGCAGCCGTGGCGGGCGGGCGCGAGGGCCCAGAGCGCGGCGGCCCGCAGCGACAGCGGGTGCCGCAGCCACGGGCGCGTCAGCAGCCGTGGCGGGCGGGCGCGAGGGCCCAGAGCGCGGCGGCCCGCAGCGACAGCGGGTGCCGCAGCCACGGGCGCGTCAGCAGCCGTGGCGGGCGGGCGCGAGGGCCCAGAGCGCGGCGGCCCGCGGCGACAGCGGGTGCCGCAGCCACGGGCGCGTCAGCAGCCGTGGCGGGCGGGCGCGAGGGCCCAGAGCGCGGCGGCCCGCAGCGACAGCGGGTGCCGCAGCCACGAGCGCGCCGCGCCCATCATCCTGTACACCAGATTCCGGTTAAACCACAGACCATTCAACTCTGATCCGTGTTAACCATAGAGCGACACCGGAGGGGAGTAGCCGTATGCAGGCTTTCCCCTCTGTCAAAGTACAAGCCCAAATGGGCCTATACCTGTCGCCTAGATGTTTAAATGTGTGCGTGAAATAGTTCCTGTATTTTGTTAAAGTCGAGGTGTGAGTTTCGTAGTAATAGACGATTTTTGTAGTTTCCCCCCAAAAAAAAGGACAGACCGTTTTGCATCGGTAATAAACGCTATGGCTACTCCCCTCCGGTCCGCCGCGGCGGCCGGTGGTCCGTGTTGTTCTATGGTGTAAACAGATGACGGGTCGAGTGAGGGGTTCTCGGTGTCATTGAGTTATCGGAAGATTCCTAAAGATAATTATACTTATTTAAGCAAGAAGATTTCGAATAGATTCACCTACATCTTTACAGACACTTTCAAACGGTCATTAAAAAGAGGATGGCCCCATAACAACTATCACAGAGACGTAACAACTTAAATCTCGGAGTGGCGACGCATTTGCATTTTGATCTCTGGTTTCTGTGTAGATGTCTATAGGCTGCAGTCATCACTTAACATCAATGTGAGCTGCGGGCTTGTTTGCCACTTTCCTTAAAAGTAATCAAAATCAGATAACGCGAACATCCATAGTCCATCTATTGCTCTATGGGTAGACTCCGTTCTCGAACTCCGTCCTAAACACACGAGCGAGCACTAACCTGGTGAGCGGGCTCGGCCACCAGTCCAGCTGCTCCCTGGCGACGGCGAGCTCGGCGCGCATGCTCGCGAGCTCGGCGCGCAGCTCGGCGACGAGCGCCCGCGCGGCGGCCGCCTGCTCCGCGCCCAGCGCCAGCCGCGCGCTCAGCGACACGCACTCGCTCGAGCACCGCTCGCGAGCCCTGCCACACACCGCCGATAACTTACTGACCTAACCACACCGATACCTACCTACAACTGTTATTACCGCATTGCGGTCGACGAATGTTTCCTTTCGAAAGTTCACTAGTTTCGAAGAACCTCATATCACAGCGCTGAGGGAACACCTCGGATTCAAGTCCATTCCACGATTCGTATATCTAAATCGAAAATTACAATTTTATCATCTAACCCCCATAATCAAAAACGTACATTAGATACGTTTTAGCTATAGAATGCTTTGTCCTTGTCAGTTGCATGGTCAAATGTGCAGGATAGAAAAAGACAAAGGAGAGATTAGCAACACTTTAGTTAAAATACGTTTATGAATAAGGGGGTAAAGGTTTATTACTCGACCCCACGCAGTGGAGGTGGCGTTTGCCAGCAGGCCCGAACCCGCTCGGGTCCCCACAGGTCTATTGGGATTCGTCAAAGCATATATCTTAGGCTCCGAGTCCACCGTCCAGCCGTAGGATCCGGTCGTATAAAGAGCTACTGAACCACCCGGACCCCTCTGGCTCAGTTTGATCCTGCCCGCTAATGGAAGAGAATTCTGCCGCTTGGTGTGCGTTCAGTGCACACCAATTCACATAGCGGTAGTAAATTCGAGTACAATAAAATAAAAGACAATCGCGCGAGGTGCGCTGCCGCCAATTTCCATGCCAAGTAGTGGCATAACCTGTTCTCCCTAATGACGCGCTGTTGTAGGCTTCTTTAGAGAAGGTTTTTGTCCAGCTGTTAACGTCTTCTGGCTGAAGTGATGATGAAGAATGAAAGCGCAAGTAACTCACAGCTGTTCATTGCGCAGGCGCTCGCGGGTGTCGAGCAGCAGGCGGCGCGCGTCGCCCAGCTCGCGCCGCACGCGACTCGCGTCCTGCTGCCCGCTGCTCAGCAGCGCTTTGTGTTGGGATACTTCCTTCTCTAGAATCGATATCTGTTGCGGAATACATAGGTATAGTCTTTTTTATGCCATGAAAGTGGGAGAGAAGTAAGTATCACATCAATCCATACATAAACAGAAATTTTAATATTGTTGCCTTGCCACTTCTGAAGCGAACAGATGGACATGTCGAAATATAAGGGTTTCTCGTAGGCAATGCCGGCGTTACGATCGTTGACACTCCGGGCAAGAAAGTTGTGGCGTCCACTTTTGGAGACCAAAATCGAGTATTATTTTTTACTGAATCAACGGTCCCGGGCGGCGCGGTCGGCGAGCAGGGCGGCGCTGGCGGCTGTAGTGCGGTACTGACCGTGCGCGCGGCGCGGTCGGCGAGCAGGGCGGCGCTGGCGGCTGTAGTGCGGTACTGACCGTGCGCGCGGCGCGGTCGGCGAGCAGGGCGGCGCTGGCGGCTGTAGTGCGGTACTGACCGTGCGCGCGGCGCGGTCCCGGGCGGCGCGGTCGGCGAGCAGGGCGGCGCTGGCGGCTGTAGTGCGGTACTGACCGTGCGCGCGGCGCGGTCCCGGGCGGCGCGGTCGGCGAGCAGGGCGGCGCTGGCGGCTGTAGTGCGGTACTGACCGTGCGCGCGGCGCGGTCCCGGGCGGCGCGGTCGGCGAGCAGGGCGGCGCTGGCGGCGGCGGCGGCGGCGCGCGCGGTCTCCGCCTCGTTGCGGCTGTTGCGCCACCCTGCACACCACCACACGACTTCACCTTCACTCGGTCTTCAATCAGTCCAATCCGTACGGTAATTGTACGGTCTTTAACCGAACATTGCTGATCACGCAGTTTACGCGGATTGTAGTTGCTACGCGGAGGCCGCTTGCGACCCAATTCATGTATACGTTTCGGCGCGATAGCACTCACTTAAGCGCTCATTTATCACTCATATATATATTGAAATTACTCATTTGAAACTTAGTTTTATGTTACATTCAATAAACATGTTTTAACATAACTACACAAAACTCTTTTCAATCAAAGGTACCCTACATAATAAGGTCCTTCGAGCAACTTTATCGGGCGTACGATAATTTGAACCTCGGTACGATGTACGATCATGAATGTCTATGTACACGTTTTTTATGTACCTAATTACGGTGGGAAACAAGCGTACAGTTCACGTTGATGTTAAGTGATGACTGCAGCCAGCATTCACTGACGTAAAGCTATTTTGGCGAAACGTTCGTGAGTGAAAAGTTTTTTGGATGATGTCGAAAAATTGACTAAGTGTAAAGCAAATCATTTTCAAAGGTAGAATAAAATCTTTGATAATATCTCAATAGCTCGTACTAGTCAATAATGGCCTTATTAATACTTAAAACATACCGATACTCATCTCGGAGGCGCGGTCTTCGGCGGCGCACACGTCTCGCTCCAACGCTTGCTTCTCCTGCACAACAAGATCATATTTTTAGCTAATTATAAGCCACCATAGCTATATCGAAATTACAAATTCAACTCAATATGGTCAATATTGAGTTGGAACACTTTTTAATGGCAAACAAGATCTACAGCAAAAGCCAAAATCAAAATGCAAAATGCGTTGCCACCTCTGAGGTCTAAATTGTTTTACCTCTGTTGTAGTTATTACAAGACCATACATTAATAAACATCCAACCGGAACACAATAGTGCTGTATACTACCATTCGGCGGTAGATTTTCCTTTTCTCGAAAGTTGTCCCAGCCTAGGCTCCATCGCAGATTAGCTAAGTGCCCGGAGATGTCAATAGGCTCTTCGTCTATAAGCGAACAGGCGTGGATTTTTCTAGGTGAAGTATTGGAGGACACAGATGTCAAGATCATCATCAGCATTTCAGCCGAAAGACGTCGACTACTGTAAAAACAGCCTCTGCAAAGATTGCCACAAGAAACGGTCCTGGGCCGCCTTCATCCAACGATGGTCCGTGACCTTCATCAGGTCATCGTTCCAGCTCGTGGGAGGGCCTGCCTAAACTTGTCTTCCAGTACGCGGTCGCCACCCGAGAACTTTTCTGTCCCAACGGTTATTGCTACCCATTACCACTTGAGTTTCACTATTCGGTGGGCTATAGTCGGTTACTTTGGTTCTATTTCTATTCTATATCTCATTTATGATTTGATCTCGCAGGGGTATGCCGAGCATAACTCTCTCCGTCGGCTTGAGGTGTAAATATGCGAATATAAAATTTTTAACCCTCAGCAGAACAGCTTTCTCAGTGTCCCTGTCCCGCAGCAGCTGTTTCTGTCGCTCCAGTTCGCGCATGGCCAGCCGCAGCTTCTCGTTGTCCGAGTCCAGTATCGATTTCAACGCCGAGATCTGGATACGCAGCCGTTTTGAACTGGACACCTGTTAGCGTTCACACCATGGTGGGTTCAGAATTAAATATTACAAGATTTGGTCTGGGAGTGGTCATAAATCATAAATGATTATTAACCGACTTCGAAAAAAGGAGGAGGTTCTCAATTCGTCCGGATCTTTTTTTTAGGTATATTCAGCGTTAATGTAGGTGTGTGAATTTAATAGTCGATACTTGTTTTGTACGGGTAGTGTCTGATTTAGAGGTATCACGCCTAAAATCTCGTAGCGCTCAGCTACGTACCGTGAATCCCGTATTAAAAATTCTTCGTAGCGTTAAACTACGTATCGTAGCACCACCCTACGTATGTTAGATCAAGCTTACGTATCGTAGACAGTTAGACAGTAGATTCTTCGTAGCGCTAAGCTACGCAGCCAGTAAAATTGTTCCAACAAAAGATTCAATAGAGTTTATTGTTTTGCGTATGTACCTGGATCTCCGACGTCAAATTAGTCCTCCAGATAGCACGTTGGTAATTTCCGATCGGTTCTAACGTAACAGTACGTACTACATGTGTAACCTACTTCTGTCAATCTACTGTCGTAATTCATCCGCACCTGAAGTTCCACCGTGTCCCGGAGCGTGCGCGTCTCCTGCCGCCGCCGCCTCCAGGCCGCCAGCAGCACGAAACGCGCCACCCGCGCCGCCGCCTCCGCCTCCGTCATGCTGTGGGTACTGCGAGCGATCAGCTTCATGGCTTTTCTAAAACAACAAGAAATTACTTTTTTTTATTTAATGAAGGTGGCAAACAAGCCTGCAGTTCACATTGATGCTATGTGATGACTGCAACCTATAAAAACCCACACAAAGACGTGTATTTACACGTGCACCTGCGTGAGTAGCACGTAGATAATACCAAACGTCGCCCGTAAGAGGGGAGGAGGTTGGGTGAGGCGGGGAAATCGGGCGGGACGTCGAAGTGTCCATTCTATACGTATTATTATTACATATTCTCTACCGATACACAAAAAATAGTCACCTCTCTTTAGCAGTCTTGCCGGGTGTGAGGTCTTCCATAGAGGCAGCTTTGGGTGCCTTTGGTTTGGGCGGTTGGCGGTACTCGTCAAGGCAGCTTTTGATGCGTGCAAGGTGTGGCCCGGGCGACCCAGCCTTCGCTGTGAACTTGTTCACTGGAGAGTACAGCTTTTTGGGATGACTCCGTTGTGTACGCCTATAACAAAGATATTGTAAGAAATAGAGTGATAAAATGTTCAATCGTTATAAGTGATAGGCGAAATCTTGGCTAACGTGACCATGTGTCCCGTTTTGGACGGGGCAGTCCCGTTTTCATTGAAATCTTGGCTAACGTGACCATGTGTCCCGTTTTGGACGGGGCAGTCCCGTTTTCATTCAGGCTGCCCATCCCGGTGTCCCAGGCAAAGCGGAATGTCCCGTTTTGGGCTTTAGGAAGCGAAAATGTCCCGTTATCAGTAATCTCAGCAAAAATGTATAGAAAACTAGCGTACCAGACTGAAATTCTCCTGTAAACGTCTATCCGAAATTTTAATATTTTTTAAATAATGTATTATAATCTTAAAAGCAATCGATCGTGATACCTAAGATACTTGAAGAAGGGCATTACAGAAGGGCGTTCGTAAGTAAGCCCCTTCCACCCTAGTTCTTTGAAGGTTAATTTTGAGAATGTCCCGTTTTTTTTATGTAATGGATGTGGTAAACAAACATGCAGTTGATGTTAAGTGATGACTGCAGCCTATAGACACCCACACAAAGACCAAGATCAAAATGCAGATGCGTTACCACTCCTGAGGCCTAAGGTGTTATGCCTCTGTGCCGGAAATTACAGAGCCGTACATTACCACTAGACCGGAACACGGTAGTGCTGAACACTACCATTTAGCAGCAAGTATATTAGGTAGTGCATTACGAGTATCACTTGAAGCTGATTTAACTAAAACGCTACACATAATAAAGAACTGGCTTACTAGCTTATAAGAGATAGACTAACTATGTAAGAGATGATTCTCCACCAATCCGCATTGGTGCAGCGTGGTGGAGTAAGCTCCAGGCCTCCCCCCAAAAAGGGGAGAGAATCGTGCCCAGCAGTGGGACGTATAATGCATTGTCATTATTATTTAATATATAAGAGATGATTTTTCGAAATTCCTATTTTATTTTGGGAATTAGGAATATGCGTACTAATGCGTAGGCACAAAGTCGGGGCGGTAGTTAGTCTTAAAGTAAATGCATGTAGATTAACATTAAACCCACACTGGGTTACCTTATAAAAATAACGTATTTCTTTTTTTATATGTTAGGAAGTGGCAAACAAGCATACAGTTCACATTGATGTTAAGTGATGACTGCAGCCTATAGACACCCACAGAAAGACCAAGGTCAAAATGCAGATGTGTTACCACTCCTGAGGCCTAAGGTGTTCATGCCTCTGTGCCGTAAATAACAGAGCCGTACATTACTACCTGACCGGAACACGATAGTGCTGAACACAACCATTTAGCGGCAAGTATATTGGGTAATGCGGTGGTGCGTGCACCAGCGAACTCCGTCACCGGAGCTCTACCACCAGTAAGATCCTTGAATATATACCAAGGTCACAGCGCCAACGCCGCCTCTACGCCGCCGAGACAATATTTGACCGACAATGTTGCCTTCGCCTCTCATATCTAGCTGTATGTACCTACATTTTATAGCGAATATTTCAAGATCATAATATTACGTAGTAGGTGAGTATTACTGAGTACCTACTGTGACTGTGAGCGAGATTGAGTAGCGAGGAAATAGCTTATCAATCTCTGATAGGTACCTACTTAAAAAGGTTAAGGAGTACGATTACAAAAAAATTATGTAAGAAATTAAGCCGCCATACGATCTGTTTACGCTTTATACATATACCTAAACATTATAAAACTGCCTCGGTAGTCTAGTGGTAGCAGGCCACTACTACTACACTGAGGTCCTGGGTTCGATGCCCGGGTTGTCAGAGATAATGGTGTTAAGTCCTTTATCTCTCGATTCTATGTGGATTTTTCAATTTTCTGGAAATTTCCCAGTACCTCGTAAGTAAGTTTGGTAATGTGCCCGGAGATGTCAACAGGCTGCAGGCGCGGGGACAGGGAGTTGTTTGCTACAGGCGGTGCTGTGCTGAAGCTGTGTTGGAGCGGTATCGTGAAGTGGGCTATGACCACGGAATAGATAATAAAGATGGAATGGTAATGTGAGCGTGGCAAGCGCGCGACAACTATGCGTGTACACACACAGTTCGGCAGAACCATTCGTTCGCCGCTCGTAGTGTCGTGTAGACTGCTTCGAACGACGCATCTCTTGGTAAAATACCATGTAGTGCCAATTTTAACATGTAATATGAAATGTCAGACCTCAAGTATAAAGCGAAGAGGTATATCTTTTGATCGGTAAGTCACAAATAACATTTATTGTTATAATACTTGTAAAAAACATATAAATATGCAAAGGAATATGAATATTCGAACTTAAACTGCATTATTTAAACGTTACTGCTAGCGAATACATTGCTCGTTAAGCACTCGCTCAATTAACGCTATTACTGTCTCCGCTAGCAATGTACAGTATATAATGCGTTCGCTACACTTCGACTAGTTTATTGGTGAGTATATTGTTGTGTGCGTGCAAGTGTTTATTGTCTACGGGCGTTACATCTTAGTATGCAAACTTATGCAAACGAATAGCTGTGATTGTCGAGATGGTGTTACATTTGTGTAAGAAACTGCATGGTGGGAGAAAAGCGGCGACACTGGTTCTAATACTAAATTGAAGCAAAGGCCTTTCCAACCTTATTTATCTATTCCGTGGCTATGACCTTTAGATCGCGCTGCTCACGGCCGCCGCCCTGCAGATAGCTGACTTCCAGTTCGAGGCCTCACTGTACTCGACACCAACCGATGATTAAAGCGACAGAACTCGGTATTTGTGTAGCGTCCAGCATCCACTACATTATGGCGCCAGCTAGTGGAACACAGAAGAAACCTCACAGTACTTATCTAGTACGGTAGATGGTGTGTCAATCGAATTACATCGCACATACGAAGATTTCTCAAAAATTGCCATATATACTCTTCCCAAAATCATTCGATGAGCCACGGTCCGCCAGGCGCCAACACCTTGCCAGGTCGTAGGATCCTTCCTTTTCGTCGGATCATTTCCACCTTCCACCCGTTCCTCCACATTTGCATCTCGTTATCGCATGTCTTACCCTCACCATGAACGTCCTAGTACTAGTCCTAGCCAGTGGTGGAGCGGGACTCAAACTTAACGACGGCAAGGTACATTTCACAAGGCACTCACTGGTCCTCTGATATAAGGTGACCAATTTTCTGAAAACTGAATGTACGATATGAGCGGAGCGTCGCATGGGGGAGGGGTTCATCCGATGAAGTACACGCAAAGTATAAAGCTGTCTTAAATTAGCTGTCTACATAAACGTCACTTCTCGCCTGTACTGCAAGCTTGTTTACCACCTTCATAACATCTGCATCAGTATCGTCAACGTGAACTATTGACACGCCAATTGACTATATTCAACTGATATGAATATTCTACGAACAGAGTTCATAATAAAAACAAACCGCACTTAAGGAAAATCTCGCTTCTTCATTCATATATATTATTATACACGAATCTAACCGGCACTACATCACTCAGTTGTGAAATCACCGTCGAATAACCGTCTGTCTGTGACCGGAACGCGCCGGTGGTGCCAAACACTGTTCAATAAAATTAAATGATGTGTTAACTTTACTAGTGACAGCAGTGTTATTCCATCAAGCTATGGGCGGAAAATACGGGTCATACGGGCCCTACATATTTAAGGCGCGGCAGCTAATATGGCAGTTGATAAGCGCAGGTAAGAGATGTGATATCTTTGCAAATTTTTCGAATAGTTTTCAGTGTGCTGCTGTCCTTAGGTGGATCGAAAATATGATAAATAATCAACTTATCCTTTTACTAAGAATGGATGTGTGTGTGTTCGTTTGTTGCTCAATCACGCTCAAGTGGCTGAACGGCTTTTAATAAAATTTTGTACGCATGCAGAAGAGCATTGTAAAGAACCGAACTAGCTTTAGCAGCACTTCATTCGACGGTGACGACCACCATTCAACTGATCTTACCATTGAGAAGCCCATTTATACCAACATTCGAGTTGTTACCTTTACAATAGCCAACAGGTGTGCTGCCAAAATGTAAACAACTTTATTCCAGTAACGCATCTGTTTTGGCATAAATACCATCTGAATCACATTAAATGATGCCTAAAATTGTTGGACTAGTATATTTAATATTATGTCTGTAACACATAGATACTTTGTAGCCCGTTCAGAGGTGCCTTAATAAATTGAAATTGTAATAAACAACAGTTAAAATATCATAAAAAATATGAACTAGATAAAAAGACAAACTTATTTGTCAAAGTCAAAGTTATTCACTTGGCAGGGTTCCAAGTGCAGATAATGTGAACGTCCATAGCATATACATTTGTATAATATATAATAGGTATACAAATCAACTAATTATGCACTAAAATAACAGATCAGACTCCATCATATTGAGAAAGACGATTTTTTTAAACTACTTTGCTCTTCATTTGTAACTGAATCATATGTTGACTCAATAGAATATTGTGTCAATTAGGGTGACTAAGCAGTTTGTTACAGGCTATGTTAACGTGAGAACGTGCAATAAAATGGATATCCAGCGACTCTTTGATCGGATATAGGCGGATGTTGGTCCGCCGGACATTTGTTGTCACTTGGGTCACCTGATCTCATTCATTACGTTGGCCTATGTGGTTGGTTTATGCCGAAAATAGAATAGGGTTGCAACATAGAGCAAAGTTTTTTTAGCGGAAACCTTGCTTTTAGTTTATAATTTCATTTTCTCGATGCATTTTTGAGTTATATCTAATAAAGTTAGTGGCATTTTGTTTGATATAGGTTTATTACAGTGCCCGTGTATAGTGAAATAGGTTATCAGTGCGAAAACACGGCCTTTCAGGTTGCCTCCAAAACATCATTGTAAATGTCCTGGCAACCTAGTCATCGCTTTACTCGAATTACTGACTGTGACTCATTTGAATGACAATCAATAATTAATTGACTTACTGATTCTGACTTAAACGTTTTTTATATACGATACGAATACGAAATATCGTTTAACTTGATGGCAATATGCGTTACGTGATAAGCGATGCCATTATAAGTATTAAAAAAAAACATAGAGCAACACGGGCCACCGGCCCCGGACCCGCGTTGCTCTGTGGGGTGCAGAGATAACTCACGCAGGGGTGCTGTACAAGTTGTGTCGCTCGCGGGAAAGCTCCCGCTCGGAGATGTCCCCGGCCGCGCCCATCGGTGGACTGCGCGCCATCTTGCCCACGCTCTCTGGCATTTTTCCTCTCAGAATTGTATCTGTGAAGACGGATTATGTAAAATCCAGTCTCGAATCTCAGCCGGTCGCACTCTGATGATCTTAGATTGTAACCCGACCTTGACCGGATTTCTCTGGTCAAATGATAACCCGAGTCACGGTTTAAATAGTTGTTGGGTGACTTGGGACTGAATGGGCTTCAGCCTGTTAGCGTAGCCCGCAGACCTGTCTGTGCTGTGTCCCTTGAGGTTTATGTCCCTGTCGGCCAACCAACCTGTGCATTGGAGCCTACATGACATCCATGATTCGCTAGTTCCCTTTTTAGGTGGCAAGGTTATTGACATCTTCGGACACATTACCACACTCCGCAGATGGTAGGTACTCAGGAAAAATGGTTAAATGGAAAAATCTCAATAATGTAAACCTCGCCGATCAGGAGATCAACCCGTCAGCGTAGCTGGAGCCATTTTGGATATATTTAGTTATGTACCTTCACGCCATGGCCCTTTTATGTGATGGGCAGAAAGCGTGGAGCGCCAAATATCTTCTTATGGTTCTTACTTAGTTTTTACACACCTACTTCTTCAGCTAAATTAATTCATCACTTTTCAGGTAAATTAATTCATCACTTTCTAGTTAAATATGATTACTTATCTTAATGTATTTTTCAATTTTATAGTCGTATTCGACGTACCTTTTCTTCAAAAATTATTAAAATTTATCAAAAACGTATCTTGTTGGCACTTTGACAGTTTGAAAGTATATTTTTCGAATTATGAAAGATAGACTTGTCATCAAATTTGGAATTTACTGTACTTGTGGCCTGTATTGTATTGTAAGTTATTGTAACTTAACGGCTGATGCTCGACTGTAGTTAAGCGGTGAAGTTTTTAATTGCGTGATTTTATCAAGGAAACTCATAAAGCAGTTGCGTTGTAGGGTACCTATTTTTCCGCTTTATCGATGTGAAAATAAATCTATACATCTATACAAATAAATAAAATTTGGAGTGTCTGTTTGTAATATTAAAATAACACTAAATTTTTACTAAATGCATATGTATATATACACGGAACATATACCAAAACAACATTTTATACAATTTTTGTCTGTCTGTCTGTTTGGCGGGGCTAAACTTGGAAACGGCGGGACCGATTTTCAAAATCGGTCCCGCCAGCTTATGCAATATGGAGTACTTAGGCTACTTTTATACTAGCTTCGCCCAAGACTTCGTCCGAACTGAACAATCATAAATTCTCACGCGGACGAAGTCGCGGGGACAGCTAGTCGGTAATAACCTTGTTAACATTTCTATACAACGCATAGGGTACCAAAGGAAGCGAGGAAGTAATAAGGAGGTCCGCGGTGCCTTTCAAGATACTCGTATTTTAACTCACCTAACACTTTAACGCCAAGCGCGCCTGTATTCTCTGAAGGGTTAGACAGAGGTGCATTAGTATAGGCATTGAACTACATTTCAAAGAGTAGGTATAGGCGAAAAAATGATTCACGAAATAATTATTTAAGAATGAATAACTATATTTTAGTTATATCTTTAAAGAAAAATGGAAAGAATAATTTGACTTCAGGCGAGATTCGAACTCGCGGCCACTGGGAATCTAGTCCAGCCGCTCTTCCAACTGTCAAATTTTTCTTTCCATTTTTCTTTAAAAATATATATTTTACAAGCATGTGTTAATGCGAAATAATATAAAAACAATTATTATGGGTAAAAGCGACTTCTTTACGATATTCAATAAACTGCAAAGTTTATTATATCGGTTGCCTAACTAGCATAGTGAGGCAATAGATGGCGCTGCTGCCACCATACGGCAATGCAATAAATGTGAAGGAAAGATTTGACAAATCGGGCAGGACTTCGGTAGCTCAGTTGGAAGAGCGGCTGGACTATATTCCCAGTGTCCGCGAGTTCGAGTCTCGCCTGAAGTCAAATTCTTCTTTCCATTTTTCTTTAAAAATATATATTTCACAAGCATGTGTTAATGCGAAATAATATAAAAACATATATTTTAGTTAATTAGGTTTCGTTTTGATTTAGGGATTCGTCAAATATTTGGTTTACTAGTGTTCCATTATCAAAAAAGATTGAGAACCATTATTCTAAGATTCATAGGTAATTACTTAGGCTAATTCGGCACTATATCCACCGGTTGTGGACTGCTTTTTGCATGTACTGAAAGTGGTAAACAAGCATGCAGTTCACATGGATGTTAAGTCATGACTGCAGCCTATAGACACCTATACAAATGCCAGAGGTCAAAATGCAGATGCATTACCACTCGTAAGGCCTAAGGTATTATGTATCTGTGTCGGATATTACAGAGCCGTACATACACGATAGTGCTGAATTATTAGATAATGCGGTGGTGCCTATGCCTACGCCGACGAGCTCCGCCACAGGAGCTCTACCACCAGTAAAAATTAGTCTGTATTATAACTATATATATAAATTAAGTTCTTATTACCTACTTACTATGTTGGAGTGTACCTACCTATGTATCGTAGCGCGATATGACGCGGTTATAGGTTTTGTACCTAGGTAGTGACTAATAGTATAGGTACTTACTTAAAATACTGTATAATAATACCTACAATGCAGCAATGTAGGTAAGTAGTTCATTTTTTCAAGAGTCATTGCTGCGGTTTTGTAGAATTACTTGAATACTTTTAAGTATGAGACATTATTAAACTAATAACTGATGTCATGTCATACTAATTTGACGTTGAACGGAAATTCCAATTCAATAAAATAATTTAACAACAGATCATTATAATGAACAATTTCGTATTGTTGTTAATATTTTTGTAAGGAGTTAAATATGTACGTAGGTTGTTACCTACAACTTAACGCTAGAAGCCTAATCTATTACGGAAGTACACAAAGCCTTAATATACGTCTCAGAGGCGTACACGTATAAAAGTCCCTATTTTAGGTTTATTAATTAATTATTATTGCAGAAATTTGAATTTGAAATATAAACTAAAAATAAAACGACACTGTTATTAATTATAACTATAATCACAGTTATTTATTACAACAAGAAAAACAATATGCATAAATTTAAACAAAAAAAAATAACTTCTAGAAATTCAACTAAAACATTATGTAATTTTTTTAGAATACATATTTTTTTACGCTATTTTTTTATTCATAGAGCAAACATTACTACTAATCAGACTTTGAAAGACTACCTTAACTTTAGGAGCAGTATAGTATCTTAGTTAAAAGTTACACAAAGCCTAAACATACGTCTCGCAGGCGAGCAACACTTCGATAAATCAAAAATGGCGGGACTTACCTTAACGATACAAGCACCGTCCTCTAGCTCCCGTTGGCTACGGAGGTAACAAAAGAGCACGACACGCTAGCTTCAACCGTTAGAAAGAGACAAACGATATTCGAAAGCGTGTACGTGTACGCCTCGCAGGCGTAGATTAGGCTTCTAGGGTTAATAGGACCATAAATCTAATACAGATAGTCGTCAAAATCAGATAATGTGAAAGTCCATAGCACATACATTTGTATAATATACAAATCAACTAACTTTAATTAACAGATTTCTTTAAGTTAGAGAAACGATGTGAAATGTTACCATAACTTTAACAAATATCGTGGTGCAACCCAGGCTTAGTTTTTAGTGTGCAGCACTATCGTGTTCCGGTTAGATGGTGATGTACCTATGGCCCCGATGCCTCGCATGCATCCTTATTTGCCACATTCGTTACATAAAAGGAAATAGGTCAAAGACAAAAAGTTGCAACCGCGCGGTCCAAACAAAGACAAATGCCATTCAAGCATACGACGATTCACCGACGATTCGTCGGTTACGAAGTTATGTTTTTGGCCCAAGTAACAAGACAAGTGGCGCGTAGGTGGAGTAGGGTACCGAGGCTAGAGGGGATCAGATGAAATGTAACAAAATCTTGAGGCCGATTCACTGCAATTTTTAACCAAAGCGGTGTGAGACGACGATACGGGACAAATATTTGTATGGCTACAGATATTTGTTTCAGGTCTGAGTGTTTGTGTATGTGTTGTGTGTACAACGGCATCCACGATATTTTTTGTAACCGGATCACGATAGTTCTAAACATTACTATTAGATAGATAGATTAGATAATGTGGTGTTGCATATGCTGGAACTCTACCTACCACTAAGTGTCTAGATTTTATGAATACCTAATAAAATATTTAAACATGAATCAGATATACAATCAAGATTTAACCAGACATACTTGCTACAAACTTATTAAAAAATCAATACCACAAAAATTTAATATGATTTAACCCTTTCAAGTCCTTGGCCTATATTAAATTAGCGTCCGCGTCCGTTTCAAACGCCTTAAAAAACACAACCCAAAATTGAATGCGATAGGCATCGGGAATAATTTAAAAAGCACCCTCGGTGGCGCATGGCGTGGCGCCCGCCGCGGTGAGGCGCCCGGCCGGGCGCCGGCCCGGGCGTTGCCGGCATGCGCCACCCTCGCGCTTGCAAGTCAAGGACCGCAGGGCTCCACCTAGGCTCCAAGGCACCTAGTGTTATGACTGTTATTTCTAACAGCATTTATTATTCTGTATAATGACACGCGTTTCATTCACTTGCTTCGTGCACTATGGTGTCTTGTAGGTTCATTACATTATTTCATGCACTTCCTATATTAGGTATGTATCTAAAAAGGGTAAGTTCACCAATGTAGTCTCTGAAGAGATAGGCAGAAGTAATTATCCACGTTATACTAACTATCTATTTATGTATTTTTTTATCTACTTAGATTATTTGACATTTCTACCTAATACAAACATTCTACTGTACCCATCGACGACACAACGCCGCTTCTCACTGTATATAAACAGTGTTCCAATCGTTCCAGTGTCGTTTCACCGCATTGCCTAATGTATGATCTTTCTGCCCCAAAATAATCATAATCAACATCAACTATCGTATTGCTGTAAAAAAGTTACAAGGGGCTAACCATAAATTACATCGCACGAATTTCAGAATTTTTTGATCCCTCCCTCCATACAGATTTTGTGAGACCCTCTACCTAGTGTGATGTCTCATATTTTGTCATTTTACAGAAGACATGACACACGACAAACGTGACATTACCACCTTTAAGGAATGTAAGTTTGGAAACAAAACATCTAAAGGGACTTCGTGTAAAGTGGCTGGACATGTTATCCTGTCTGGGTTCAAAACCCTGCTCGATTTTTTTCTTTCTATTTCTTATTTTTTCCAAATTCACTAACACGTAAAAATAAAAACATTTGTTAGTAGGAGCTCGCGGGCGGACCACCGCATTACCTAATATACTTGCCGCTAAATGTAGTGTTCAGCACTATCGTGTTCCGGTCAGGTGGTAATGTACGGCTCTGTAATTTCCGGCACAGAGGCATAACACCTTAGGCCTCAGGAGTGGTAACGCATCTGCATTTTGACCTTGGTCTTTGTGTGGATGTCTATAGGCTGCAGTCATCACTTAACATCAATGTGAACTGCATGCTTGATTGCCACTTCCATAACATAAAAAAAATCAGGTGGCTAAGGGTTAACGTATACCTAACGTATAACAATACGTATTACTTTGTATCCGGCGGGGTCGCGGATGTGTGCTAATGCGGTCCTGTGACCCCAGCACTGAAGGCGGATGAGTTGGAACACCCAGGGGTTTTTAATGGGTACACGGGTCTTTTCTTGTCCCGGAATCCCACATCACCCACCCCTTTCGCCGGAGGTGGGTATGCATTTTCCCCGGATTGACCTTCTTTGTAGTTACTTTTCTTCTCAATTACCTACTTATTTATAGGCGACTGCCATGGATAACTTTGAGAAATACCTACTGCTTTTTGTACCTACTGCCTCGAGCTGCGTTACTGGATCATCACCAGTAGAATTCTTCTAAACAAACGTAGGAAAGTAGCAAGCGAGCAAGCAGTGGTAAGCGATGTTGTTACTATGAAAGTCACAGATACACATACACAGTGTTCTTCACATAACGTACGATAGTAGAGGAGGGGCGGCTTAGTACCTACTTAATTATAATTTGATAAAGCTTGCAAACTGGCTTAGCACGTCTTAAAAGATCCGGACGATGAGACCACGTTGGCCATCGCCGCTATGAACAATCATTGACAGAATCACACTGCACAAACCGCCAATACAACGCGCCGACGCGTTTCGCGCCGCGCCCGCCCCTGATCCCGACCCTATCCCCGGCCCCGCGAGGCCGATGACATTCCGGTTATCGCCAACCGAATGGAGTAGAGCGAAAGTTGCACCGCCCATAATCGCATATGTCTCATATGTCCCTCCGCAACGCCCTAAGCCGAGGCACGGACCCGCATGGGTCACCCTTAGGCAGTTGCGCTAACTTTTTTGCTTAGGCTGGAGCGCCTTCTGCGCTCGCCGATTGCCCGGTGAAGTAGACTAGTGCCGTCTCGAGACAGGCCGCCTACATAAAGCCCGACCTAAAAAAGAAAAAAAAAAAACTGGCTTAAGCCTTAAAAAAATGTTGATTCGCCGCTGGCACCATTAGTAACAATTTTTTAATAGTAATAACTATAGTTATTTTGCAATTAGCTAATAGTAGTTGTTTATAACTAAAACGGCCTACACACCACCCTAAAATCAGAGGCGATATAGGGACAGTTGTGGTGGGGATAATCGTCCCTAAATCGTGAGCTCGCTGGAAGCGATACAATTCTGGTTACGATTTGCATAGAGTGGTCTACACACATTCTACCCACGAGGCGATTTAGGGTACGATCTAGGTTCCTCCCACCACGCACCTGATATTGCGTCTGAATTTAGTATCGTGGAGTGTAGCCGTTCTAAGATTGTATGTAGGCCTAGGGTAGATTGCATTATTAATTTTAAGACTTTTTTTTATGTTTTGGCATCGTTATTACGCATATTGCCAGTGTCAAGTAAAAAGATACTTCGCATTCGCAATAAGCAGCGTAAAAGTCAGAGTCAGTCAGTCAGTTTATCAGTCCATCACCGTCAGTCAGTAACAGTTATTCGAGTAAAGCGATGGCTACACTTTACCAGAACATTTACAATGAAGTTTTGGAGGCAACCCGAAAGGACGTGTTTTCGCATTGTTATTCTATTTCACTATACACGGACACTGTAATAAGCCTATATCAAGCAAAATGCCACCAACTTTAATTAATATAACTCAAAATAACACCAAGATAATTAAATAAAATAAGAGCACCACACGCCTCTTTCAAACTTCCCGCCAAAACTCATTTTAAGACTTACGTTATCATTTATATTGTGTAAGTATGTACATACTTCGTTCGTCAAAAAATATTGGTAGGTAGGGTTCTTTTTTTATGTTATGAAAATGGCAAACAAGCATGCAGCTCACGTTGATGTTATGTGTTGACTGCAGCTGGAATGACCCTATAGCTGGAACCCACAGAAAGACCAGAGGTCAGAATGAATGCGTTACCACTCCTGAGGCCTCATGTGTTATGCCTCTTTGCCGGGAATTACAGGGCCTTACATTACCACCTGACCGGAACACGATAGTGCTGAACACTACCATTTAGCGGCAAGTATATTGGTTAATGAGGTGGTGCCTACGCCCGCGAGCTCCGTCACTAGAGCTCTACTAGTAAAGTTCTTATTTATTTACTTATGTATATAATATAATCTACGGATTGTAGATAAGTATCACATTGATGTAATCATTAGGAGCAGGTCAAGAACCTTACAGCCCCGTTTTTATGACAACCCTTAACAAAGTCGCGTATTACTACGCAATTCTAAAACGATAGGGGAAAAGAAGTTACGTTGGGGTTAAAACTAAGGTTTGAATTTCGAAGTCGACGGTAACATGGCCGATTTGGCGCCACACGCAAAGTGACAGGCGCGTCGCCTTGCCGCCAACCCGCCAACGGGCAATGGACGTCGCACCGCTCTGCCTAGCGCTGACTCACGTCATTGCCACACTGTCGAATAAACTTTCTAATTAGATACGTCCGTGTGTTTGTCGGTGAACAGGAAAACGGTGCGGTATTTACTTATTGTGATTGGGGATACTTTTGCCTACCTTTGTATTGCTCTTTTGGCACTTGTTTAGCGATATTTTCTCACGCCTATTTAATTATTTTAATTCTCACAGTTCTCACACATTATTTCTACTCAAATATTTCTCCATAAGCAGTATTTATTACGGCTCTAGTAAGTACAATATTTTACACAGTTTTCCGTATTCGTCACTGACAGTAGCTACTACTAGCTACTCCTATTGTAAATTATGAATAACTCGCTTTTGAGCGCGAGTTCGTATGCTCGAGATTGCCGATATATATGTATGTATGTATGTATCTTCACGCCAGGTCCCTAACGGGGTAGGCAGAGAGTGTAGAGCGCCAGATATCCCGGTTCAGACAAACCTCTCGTGCCTCGTCTACCTTCATCATTCTCTTCATACATGCACGCCGATTCCTAAGACTTGATTGCCGATCTTGTTGGAATTTCGGGAAACAGTAAATCCTCTTTTAATTCCATATTTTACCGGAGCTCGCCCGCTCAAACACAAAATCATTTACATAAACAAGCTATTCCACATCTTCATTCTCCTCTATACTCCATAAAGAACCTATCCACATATCAAACTTCAGCTATCTTGGTACTACACATGTAGGTACTACATCTGTCAGTCACTCAATAGCTCAATCCTCAAACGCTTATCCGCTCACTTGGTAAAGGAAGTAAAGTAGGGATTTTTCTAATGTTACTTAATTTGTATAATATATCATTGAACCTTATAAAATTGCTTCTTTTACTAGGCGCAGTGTGGTAAAATTTTGTCCAATTATTATAATCAAAAGTTGGCGAATTCGGGATTTGCGGCTGCAAAATCAGTTTTTCATACCTAGTGTGTTAGATGCTAAATTTCCATTAGGTAACTAACAACGTTTTTTTTCCGTTTTAGGGTTCCTTAACTTCCATACCTCGAAAGGAAAAACCGGAACCTTTATACGATCACTTTGTTGTCCGTCCGTCCGCTGTCTGTCAGTCAACGTATGGAGGTAATAAGCTGAAATTTATATCAAATAGTCAAATCTACTGTGCCTTGGAGCTGTTAAAAAAATCAAACTTCTAAGCCAACGCAGTCATGAGATACAGCAGAAATAGCAGGATATGAAGCAATTTTTTTTTTCGCAAGGGAATCATAACCTAAAAGTTAAGTACTTCCCGTGAACTCAGAATCTTGAAATTTGGTACGAACGAAGTAACGTCTTATTGCACAGTTAAAAAAAAATTGCTAATACAATCTTTAGTAACATCACATTACAAAAATACATTTAATTGAATACCTGCAGGCGGCTGCAGGCTGCAGGCAGAGAATATGTAATAATACTACTGCAGGTTCGTACAGAATCATCGATGCGCGAGTCAGACTCGCGCTTAACCGGTTTTTCTTTACAAAAAATATTTCCTGCCCTATTGTTGACTGATCAGATTTTGGTATGTATTTCCTCTAAGAATAAACATTTGGATGAGTCATCCTTCCGAATTTTGCACTATAACAATCTGAAAATGTCAATCAATAACGCCCACGCGCCTGTAACAACGTGAAGTCGAGAAGGTTCATCTTTCTCTAGAGCCTTATTGTACGTATATTGTCTGGCCTGGTGACTCATTCATGCTTTATATTTAGGTAATTGGGACTGAGAGAATTAGAAATGTTGTATTAATATACTCATATTAATATGCCACTGTCTGACTACTTACTATTTTATTAGATATATTATATTTTAATAACCTTAGGCGCTCCACCCTTTCTGCAAGTAATTGACTTGGTGTAAATAGTAAATACATAGGTACCTAAAGAATAGTTTACAACATCACGACTGTATCCTACCTATAATGAAAAAAAAAAATCAAGTAAAACCCGAATCCCGGTCCAAAAATCGAACCTGGGACATCAGCGAAGTAGCTATGGCCTAGCCTCCCACTAGACCACCGAGTTACACTACGTATTATTATTACATATTCTCTGTTACACATCACTCGTGATCTCCTTTTTGTAACATAATACGTGGTCTCCTCGTGGTGTCTAAAATAAATAAATAATAAAAATATAATAATAAGTAATCATTATAAATATTATTCTAGATAGACATATATCGTTACCACCGCATTAGTAGCATTTGCCTTTTGCATGTAGTCATTTACGTAGCTACTTACATAATTACATAATATGTTCCGTCCGCGTCGTTATCAATACTTCACGTTTGTAAGATAATGCATGCGATTCTGTATGTTCTGTATAGGGACCGTGCACGAGTTCAGCGCCACCTAGCGTCCGCAACTTTGTGGGACTGTTGCTTGTCTGACCATAATGACATATTACCGCGAAATTTTGATAAAATATTATTATAGTTGAAAATGATTTATCAACCTTCTTCCAAAATTACTCTGATACCTTAACATGGGTGGAGAAAGGGTTGTGAAACAATTTTTGGTCATTCAAATCAAATGAGTCGAGTAAAATTAATTCAAAAAGTGTGTTTTATTTCGAATATATTATTATGTCAGGGTTTGTTAAGTTCATTTTTAGTTGTAGTTTTACAGTAAAACAAGACAATATAGCTATTTTATGGGTTACATGCAATAATTATAAACATACAGAATTGTTCTTGTATCGCTAGTAATAAATTTAATGTCATTTTCAAATCGAAATGAGTATTATTTTAGTATCCGGGTTTGTGAGTATCACACACTATTAAATTTCAACCACAAACAATCTCTAAAGGAACATTGTTGGTTTCTGTTGGACATGTCCTTGAATAGAGGAATTAAGAAGAAAACAAGGACAGAGATCAATAATTCAAGCTGGCATCATATGACAAACATGTATTTTGATACCTTACAAAACTTCTTTAGGTATAAACAATCTCAGTTCGAAGTCAGAATCAATTTGATTGGTTTTAATACTATACACCTACGTAATATTTAAATAAAATGCAGCACGAGTGTGAAATGTAATTGGGTGTTTGTTATCCATTTCTTCATTGTTCAATTTTCCAAGTAGCTCTTGAGAATCAATCGATAAAACTTGCGTTTACTACGGCGGGTGGCTCATGATCATGCGCCATACTCATAAACGGGTGCTGATGGTGGGGACTGATCTGTTCTGGTCTGCCGGTGCTACATTTCATTATGGTGGATAGTAATTGATTTCTATTTATACAAATACATATGCTAAAACGTTTACATTAATAGATTTAAGTGACTATCTGTATTAAACATAATTTAAAAATTTAAAAGAGCTCCAACTGAGTTTCTTTGGTATCGGAGGTCTTCTCAATAGTGACTGTACTTGGAACTCCGCCAAGTGAATAAAATAGATTTTGATTTTGACGAATAAGTTTTTACTTCTCTTCTTATCTAGTTTTTGGAAGTAAGGAATTGAAATGTTTGACCTAATAGTAAGTTTATTTTATCCTTATTTGAATTTACATAATTATCTGTTTTACTTTAACTTTATGTAATAAGTAATTATTCACTTAAAGTTATTATGGACTTCTAAGGACTATTCGAAAACGGATGTAAAATTTTACTCGAAACAAACATATTTTAGTTCTTTCTTTCTCCCTTACTAGGGAGAAAGAAAGAACTAAGAACTCTTTACTCCTATTTCTAACTGATATTTTTGCAGCTTACAACACAAAAGCAGCTTCTTACTATTTTGTCGGCGGTTAAATGTGATTATGAAAATTACTCCAAGTGTAAACAGATTACTCTAAGATGACAAGTCCCACATTATTGCTACTTTTCGCCACCATGGGCGCTGCGATCGATTACATTACCCCCACCTAGTACTTCGCACGGTCCCTATACTATTTTTTTTTTTGTTATTATGGCATCGCTATTACGCATATTGCCAGTGTCAAGTAAAACGATATTTCATATTTATTTAAGCAGCGTAAAAGTTAGTATAATATAGTCATCAAGTATAATATGTAAGTATCAAGTATATAAGTTATCAAGTATAATACGTCAGTCAAGTGAGTAACAATCAAGTTATTCGAGTAAAGCGATGGCTACTTTACCAGAACATTTACAATGAAGTTTTGGAGGCAACTTGAAAGGTCGTGTTTTCGCACTGTTATTCTTTTTCACTATACACGGGCACTGTAATAAACCTATATCAAACAAAATGCCACCAATTTTATTCAATATAACTTAAAAATACACCAAGAAAATGAAATAAAATAAGAGCACCATACGCCTCTTTCAAGGTTCCCGCCAAAACCTCTCCCTATACTATTATCAATATTTTACGTACCTCCATATTTGTTGTACTTTTGCACAATATACAGAACAAACAGTATGGAAACTAAGCCCAGTTTATAAAATAATTACCTACTTTCCATTGAAGCCATAGGGTTGTCACTATATTTTTTAAATAATGGTGTTATAATTTTAGCATTTACCGACCTTTAATCAATCGAATTGGGATGTTGACTATTTTTTGTATTGGGGACCCTGTAGCAGTATTGGAAAAAATAAATACTATAAGTCTTCGAAACATATAGTCAATAAGTACTTAGTAGTTGTTAAGTTTAAACGATTCAAAACGTTGCGAATAGTGTAATGACTCAAACGGCCTATATAAAATTGCAGCACGTTATGACATCACACCGTGGTACAACACCGTTGAATTGAATGATGAAATTAAGAAATTTTAAATTTATCTACGTCATTACTATGTTTTTGTGTAATACACTAAAAGTTGTTGGAAATTGTATAAAAACATTCTAAAGGTGAAGTTATTTTAATTTACTGGTGGTAGAGCTCCAGTGACGGAGCTCGTGGGCGTAGGCACCACCGCATTACCTAATATACTTTTCGCTAAATGGTAGTGTTTAGCTCTATCGTGTTCCGGTCAGGTGGTAATCGGTGGTGCGACCCTGTAATTTCCAACACAAAGGCACAACACCTTAGGCAGAGAATATGTAATAATACTACGTATAGAATGGACGAATGGTATGGAATGGATTTCCCCGCCTCACCCAACCTCCTCCCCTCTTATGGGCGACGGTTGGTATTTTTTACGTGCTACGCACACATGTGCACGTGTAAATACACATCTTTGATTGATGTCTGTGTAATAGAGACCAAAATTAAGCGTTTGTATGGAATTTTGGCTGAGGGTCCGCGGTGTGCCTTAGGCCTCAGGAGTGGTAACTGGTAATGCATCTGCATTGTGACCTTGTTCTTTTTGTGGGTGTTTATAGGCTGCAGGCATCACTTAACATAAATGTTGCCATCTTGGATTTACATTTTGACAGCACCATCAGTTTTAACACCCACAACACCCATGAAAACGACACCCATGACGAAAGCGTTGACAATTTCATGGAGCCGCCATCTTGGATTTACATTTTGACACCACCATCAGTTTCAACACCCACAACATCCATGAAAACGACACCCATGACGAAAGCGTTGACAATTTCATGCAGCCGCCATCTTGGATTTACATTTTGACAGCACCATCAGTTTCAACACCCACAACACCCATGAAAATGACACCCATGACGAAAGCGTTGACAATTTCATGGAGCCGCCATCTTGGATTTACATTTTGACAGCACCATCAGTTTCAACACTCACAAGAACCATGAAAATGACACCCATGACGAAAAAGTTAATTATTTCATGCAGCCGCCATCTTGGATTTACATTTTGACAGCACCATCAGTTTCAACACCCACAACAGCCATGAAAACGACACCCATGACGAAAGCGTTGACAATTTCATGCAGCCGCCATCTTAGATTTAAATTTTGACAGAACCATCAATTTCAACGCCCACAAGACCCATGAAAACGACACCCATGACGAAAAAGTTGATAATTTCATGCAGCCGCCATCTTGGATTAACATTTCGACAACACTATCGATTTCAACATTCTCAAGAACCATGAATGCGACACCAACCACGAAAACGTTGTAAATTTTTGGGAGCCACTGTCTTGTACTTTCATTTTGACAGCACTAGGTATTCATTGGTTTCAACACCCTCGAAAACCACAACAAAACACATGTAAGTAAGTTTTTTTTTTACAATTAAATAAATAAAAAAAACAACCTCGAAAACCATTAAACCACACCCATGAAAAATCTTATTTAACACGAAGTGACAATTCAAGTACCAACAAATTATAATAATAATTGGCTGCCTCGACGAACTTCGTATTGCTTTAAAGGTAAGTATAAAATAATTAAATGTCCAAAAAATAAAAAATAAAATTGGTAAGTCACCCTTGCCATTTATGGATATAAAAAAATAGACATCAACCGATTCTCATACCTACCAACTATACAGACAAAATTTCATTATGATCGGTCTAGCCGCTGCGGAGGAGTAGGTATTGTTACAAACACTGTGACACGTGAATTTTATAAAAAAACATGTTAATCTTAAAACAATACATCATTCTTACCTATCAAAATCACCAGGAAGTTTAATAAACGAAAGCTCCGGTTTTGATGATGATGACTTCAAACAGCCGTATACTACGCAATACACTCGTGGCATCTTTGACACTCTCGTGGAAACAAAACAAATTTTATCGTAACGTGACCGCTTGTCTCGACGCGACACTCGCTACTGTAGCACTGCGAGAACCGCTTAGAGGCCTCGTAGATGGGCATGTTTGTTTGCGTGTGCCGTTTTGAACGCTTTGTACGTAGTTACCTCACTGTTCTATACTTATATTGTGACTTTAGTGTGATTATGTGCCCTTAATTTATAAAATAAAACCTGCATGCTTTAAGATGCATGAATACGTCGTAAAATTAATAAAATACGAGTAGTAATATATTTTTTTATCTGTGGTCAGTAAAAATACGCGGGAATTGTGTTTTGTTTTTCTCTCGCTCTTGCTAATACAAAAAGTTTTATATTCACAACGCGCATGCGCTGTGTCCGCATACGTCACTAATCCCATGTGACATGCAGTAACCAATCGTTGACAGCGTTTATTAGTGTGCTGTTCTGTTTTCATGCACATAGACGCATTTATCATCATTTTGACGTTCACTTCACTCCGTCGAAGTTGAAACTTCAGACGATCGTCTTTGAAATTAATCCGTGAATTCGTGGTTCGTGATCAACTTTTTGTACAAACGAGTGTTTTCAGTGTTTAAGTTATAATAATTCGGGCATAAGTGTGATAACAACAGTGTCGAAATTTGATATAACCTGTTTATAGTTCTTGGAACCGTGCATGCTGCGTTCGAGACGAGACCTTGATAACTAGTTCCTTGGACGAGCGAAGAGACAGTTATTATAGGATCATGCCTGAGGAGGTACGTCTTTAGTTACCGTTTTGTGAAGTATATCGTGCGCGTATCGATATAGTTTAGCCCCAAGTGAGGTCGAAGTGCGTTCAAAGTTCATTCCAGAGACTGAAAAAGCGTAGTGTAAAACGGCCAGTGTTATGACGAAGTTAAAATAAATGTGCGACTAAGGACCGCTGCGAGGTGCTCGCGCGAGACGCGTTGTAGTGCGATGGACAACGGAGGTAAACTCGTGTGGAAGAAATTGCATGACTATTTTTCGTTGGTTTTACTTTGTTGACACTGCGCCTCGCACCTTGCAACTTTGCACGTTACTTTTTTAACTTCGCCTACACCTAAAGCACTGGCTGCATATAATGAGGTCTCTTCATTAATACATTTCCAGGGAGTAGAGTAAATATTAGCTTCCTTCTCAATGTATTAGTCGGCTGCGGAGTGTGGTTCTATTAATATCCTAAAAGCTGGCCGAAATACTGCCCATGGAAAGGGGTAAAGACATTTAGTTACTGCATTGCAATGTTGTATTTATACTTCTTTCCTACACTTTGTTTGGATATATGTTTTTTGAGTTATAGAATCAATTATGGCTTGTCAGCATATTGTTTTTCTGTAAATTTTCATAACACATTTTGAGGTTATATGTGCATGGTAAGTTCTGGTAGTTTGTCAGGTTGAAAACTTATATATTAATATCCTTGATGTTACTGATATTTAATTTGGTCCGTAACTACCAGAAAAGCTTATAACCTGATTAATCATTAACAACATACTTTAAGCCTTATTTTCTTTAAAGGGTAGGTAGAGTTGTTTGAGTTTGATACATCCACAACATCATTATGTTCATTGAAACCCACATTAATCCCTGAAGCCGCAATGGACCTGATCGGGACCGAGAACAATAAGAAATCAATTGTCTTATTTTTCTGGTGGCCTGAGGGATAGTGGGCAACTGTATTGTCATTTAATGAACACATTAAATCTATTTTTAAAGCTAAGGTATCACTGATTATTATTTTCTTAATCGGATATAAATTCTCTGTAGGAGTATACATACTACAATCAATATAAAATTTACCAGTTATTGGTGGAATTTCGCTTATTATATCTGGTATGCATATTCACATAATCAGTCAGGGGTAGTCCGGAAATGTGGAGCGCCAGATATCCTGGTGCTGACACCTCCCGTGCTTCTCCTACATTCATCATTCTCTTCATACATGCACACTGATTCCTAAGACTTTTGACTCCACCCTCAGTCAGTACTTTAAACCTATTCAGTCAGGATGGCTGCAATCATCACTTAACATCAATGTGAGCTGCAAGCTTGTTTGCCACCTTCTATAAAAAATTACACAAAATTTACTGAGTATACTTAACACAGACTATTGTAATAGCCTAGCTAGAAGAATGGTACAATGCCCGTACTATAATATTGTGCACCTATATGTCAATCTGCTCTGGAATATGTATCTAATCTTAAAAATGTATGTTAATGTCAAAAAAAAAATTATAATGTTATATATATATATAATAACAGTCATGCTGGTGAAGAGCAGATGTATTCTGTAACTCGGTGACCTTTAATTTAAAAGCCATTTTCCAGTACATGGCTGGTTTTATTAATGATTGTGATTGTCATATTACGTCAAAAGTTCAAAACAGCATTGTTTTGCAAATTGGCTATCGAAATTATGTCAACTGAGATACATAAAAATTAAATGCCTTCAAGTCTTGAAATCATTGAAAAAATTGTGACAACACATTAAAAGATGACATATTTGCTTGTCCACCCTGCACTACAAATTATTTATGTCGAAATCGAAATGTATATTTATCATTTGGAATATCAAGAATCATTTATGATATGTTGGATATTAATAACTTAATTGACTTCATATTGTTCTCAGTCCCTATAGGGTCCATCTGCTTGAAGCAGCAGATGTCATGTGTTATATCCTATGGATATATACACATGACATGTCATTACTGTTTACAACTGTAAAAACTGATAGTCAAGAATGTCACCTTTTAATATTGTTGGACCTTTCCGGCTACTCCTTGTATATATGGGCACTTCTACAAAAGTACCTTCTTAAAGACTTTTACCTTCATTTTGTTTACACACTTTTTGAACAAAAGAAGATTTTTTGACATGGGGAGGTAGGTAATACAATACTGAAACCATCCTATATCGGGCCAGTAACTTTCTTAATTCGTTTTCGAAATATCTGGATTTTTGTAAATTTGAGTGCCACGGAACTGACGAGGCTAACACGGTACTGATTAAAGGACACAGTTCTTAGGAAATTTCAGATTTATTGCAAACATTTTAATATCTAATATTGCCACTTATATCTTAGGTTCAAATGACAAATACTTACGACAATAATAATACTTTTTTATGTAATGAAACCGGCAGACAAGTTTGCAGTTCACATTGCTGTTAAGTGATGACTGCAGCCTATAGACATATATATAAAGACCAGAGGTCAAAATGCAGATGTGTTGCCACTACATATGTCTCATTCGTTCGATTGCAACGACCCATATCAGTACTGAACCATAGACAAAAAGAGCCGGCTCTTTCGACCCGTTCGAATGATTGATTTCGAGTTTTTTAACCATTTCACTGGTTTCACCTATTGGCTTAACACTAACAGTTAAATTGGATCAGTGAACCATTAATACTGTGTTTCTATCGGCTGTTGTGTTTGCCATTCAACGCTTCCTATTCGCGAAAATTTACAAGGCCACTACAGATGAAAAATTCTTTTTCGTACGTTCAGAAATCGGTTTTATAAAGGAGATGTTGCGAGCTCGGCTCTAGTTCGTACACGTCTTCAAAAAATGGGTAAATTGAAGAAGAATCCGAAATATATTTTAGAGTTACTACCACATTTAATTCACACGATTTTATGATTTTCAACCATATTCAACATGGCGGCGATACAGCCGACGCTTCTTTAAATTGGAAATCGATTAGTTTAAGTTCTTATTATTAACACATCCAATCGATTTCGATAGTATTTAGAAAATATTACTTTTTTCTCCAAGTACAAAAAACAATTTAATAAATGAAAATGTCAAAATGACATCGCTTGCCATATTCGCCATGTTGGTTTGAGTTGCAATTCTAACTGCAAATAATATTTTGTAACTGCAAACAAAGCTAAATAAGTGAAAATATGCAGTAAAAAACGTTTTTATATTGATTTTGCCTGTTAATGATATTGTGTACAATACATGGCCGGAGGTCCATACATTTTTGCAACATCTCCTTTGCCTATATTTTTTGTTTTAAAATTATATTTGCTTTTTTTTCTGTGTATTTATTACATAAAACAATTATAATAAATTATATATTAAATACATAGAAAACAAATACAAATATATTTTTAAAACAAAAAAATACAGGCAAATAAAACCGATTTCTGAACGTCTCAAAAATATTTTTTCATCTGTGGTGGCCTTGTAAATTTAAGCGAATAGGAAAGCTTATGCAACGTCCAATAGAAACTTATTAGGTATTTTATCATAACAAATAGGAACCTTTCGACTCCTGTCTGTTGTTAAACAGCTCCTTAGATTTCGGAACAGTGTTGCCAGCAATAATTTATCTATGTATGTCTATATAATTTATCCCTCAAAAACTCGTCAAACATTTTCATAAAAATCTATTCGAAAAAAAAAGTGATAATACATGTAGAAACCTTTGGTGTCTAGATCATTAGTGAATCTGAACAACAATTTAAATTAAGTAACCAATAATCCAGTTAAATAAGCGATATCATTAAAATATTATACTTGGCTGAAGACTCTGTTATTAAAAATAAATAAATACTTAATAAAACATTTTAATGTTTACAAATAATTTTTCTGTCAGTTACTATATTACAAAATGTAAAGGCCGTTTTAACCGTCAGACCATATTATTTCCAGTTTTTCATTTGTACCTCCAGCTAAAAATGACGGGAGATCCGTGAAGTTTGCAACACTGTTTCTGTGGCAGACTACCTAGGTATTTCATAATTTCATTGATATGAATCATTCGTGGTGTCTCTGTCACACATTAACCAAACATCAATCAACGGTTCGTTTCTTTCATCCGTATCGCAGATCACTACGGTTCTTTCGGTTCTTCAGCTCGCGCGAACCTAACATCAATCAACGATTCGATTCTTTCATCCGTATCGCAGATCACTACGGTTCTTTCGGTTCTTTAGCTCGCGCGACCTATCTACAGATCTACAATGTAATCGACCGAACGAATCCTTTTCAACGAAGTGAACCGTTTGCTCGCGTAGATTTATAGAGCCGGCTCTTTAAGGTCGTTCAATCGTGAACGACACATATTTAGTTGCCACCCCTGAGACCTGAGTTATTATATCAATGTATTACGGGGCCGTATATTACCATCTAGCTGGAACACGATAGTGCTTAACCCGCGCGTGCACTAACCATATGGCGGCAGTTAGGTTGGGTAATGCGGTAGTGCCTACGCCTAGAGCTCTTAGTCTGTATTTTGATTTACTGGAACTCTACCACCAGTAAATCAAAATACAGACAACTATTTAGTTCACTGTCACAAATTTCGAGATTGCTTACTCACTACCTGTAAAAAACCAGTCTTCAAAACAGCCCACTGAAAACTTGCTAATACTGAAGTAATTTCCTTATTAATAGATAACATATTAAGTAGTTGTTATGAAATATTTAACGGAACACCTTTTTGTCATTAAATAACATTCGCAAAATAGAAGTCTTAGTCATAAACTTTTCAGTATTGACAAAAAATAACAACTAAATAAATACCTGCAAACTGAGACAGTGTCCGTAACAATAAACAACATATTAATCAGTTATTAAGAAATATTAAACGATACATATTTTGGTCATAAACAAAATTAGCAAAATAGAAAACTTAACAATAACTTTTCAGGTGTAACGAAAATAACTTCTAACTAGCTCAGTCTATAGTACTAGTTATAGTAAGTACGAACAAAATAATAACTTCAAAAACATAATTAAATTTGTAAAATATCCTATTCCTTTCATTACAAGACTTGGAACGAGAAGCTTTTTTAGTATCTGCTCTACTGGCACATCTGACACGTGGTTTTCGTCCAGTTGAAACAAAGTACCGTCCGTATTCCAGACTTTGAGCAATGTGATTCTCAACTCTCCAACTCTTGTTTACATCTGAAATTATAAAAATGTTGTTTAACTACCAGTATCTATTCAAATTTAAAGTCCCTAACATAAAGTCATCAGTACCGTGGTAACACGTCAGTCCCTTGTCAGAGCATCTGCCATAGGACTGATGAGACGGTACTGATGAATTAGATAGAAATTCTAGGTTAAAATGCCAAGTAATGTTTTTACTGGTCAATTTCGTAAGTGGGGTGCATTATTTAAAAAAAACACACTTAGGTATATTGAAATTACAGGAAAATGTGTTAAAATAAAGAAATAATTACTCACCACGGTACTGAAATATTGACTGGCACTTCACGTTCCCTGGGCACTGCCGGCCAGCTGACGCTGTTTTTAAAATGCCGGCTTGACAAATATGGCACCTGTAGATAACTTCACTAATAGTACTATAGATAGATCGAGGACTTGATGTTTGAACTTACATAAATTGCGAGAATTTTGAATTTTAATATTGCACACAGGACTGACGAGTAAAAACAAACACAAAGTATAGATATATATTTTTTTAACTATTAATAATTGGGTTACTTCGAAATATGGAAAATACATTACAAAATGTTTATTTTTCTGCATTGTACAAGTAAAGTTTACAATAACTTATAAACGTCTGGGGAAAAGTACGATCTATTGCGTAATTTGGGAGTTATGACACGCCATAGTACTAACGATTTGAACATTGATTACATTATTTCAATAACTCAAAATTGAAATAAAATGTCATAATTTAGTGGACACCTAAAAGAAACTTAGATTAATTGAAATATTAGGAAATATTTATATAATTTTAAAAAATATGTGTTTTATCGACTGGTGACATCAAGTCGCGCAACTTTTGTAGAATCGCCCATATAAATATACATATGTATAGGAGTAGAATGTCTCATTTCCTCTTTTATCTATTTATTTGTTCCTTATGCACACAGAGATGGTACATAAAGGTGGACTTGGACTTAATGGCTCTAGGGATTTTTTTATTTTTTATTATCTATTTCCAGAAGCTTGTTATTGGTTGCACTGCATTTTCTTTATTTTTACAGACAACTTGCAAAGTCTGTTGAGTACAAGAGAAACAAGTACATAGTTGCTTAATTTGATAGACATGAACATGTTACAAAAAATAAACATGTTTTTTTTAATGTAAAGAATGTGGCAAATAACCATGCATTTCGCGTGGATGTTAAGCGATGACTGCAGCCTATACACATAAAAACCAGAGGTTACAATTCAGATGCGTTAACAACCCTGAGATCAGTTGTCATGTCTCTGTGATAGTTACTTTGGGGCCATACATTACCATCTAACTGGATCACAATAGTGCTGAATACTACCATTTGGTGGCATTATAGATTAGGTAATGCAATGGTGCCTATGGTCTCGAGTCGCTATCCTGGAATTCTACCACCAGTGAACCATACCTATATGTTGGTGTAAATATAATTAACAATTACTTGTACTAATCTAGATTTAAAACTGTTTGTTCTCCTAAGGAATTAAAAAAAAATGTCATGCAGTTGTCACACATCTCTTGACTGTGTTGTCAAAATGGTTGAGCAAATGCTTCATTCAGACAAAATCAAAATAATTAAATTCCTCTTATTGCAACATATTTAGCAATATAAGTAACTACACTGTGAGACTATAAAAAATATTGAACACTGTATGGGTTGTTGGAGGAGAAATATAAAGACGTAGATTAGGATTAGATACGGTATGGTTTATTACTGGTAACTTATTATAATGATGGTGCAAATGGTACAATTAAGTAGCCGGGATAAATACGGGAGCACACGCGGTAATGGTAGCCGAACGTGAACTTGAATGGTAATGGTAAAAGATGGTAAGATAGCACGCGTGAAATGGTAACGCGACGCGAACTGTTAAAATGGTAGAATTGGTAAATGAGAACCGGCGTTTGTGGTGACTGCACGTGAACTGAATGGTAATGGTAAAAGGTGGTAAGATAGCACGCGTGGAATGGTAACCCGACGCGAACTGGTAAAATGGTAAATTGGTAAATGAGAACCGGCGTTTATGGTGACCGCACGTGAACTGAATTATTGCGTTATACGTAAACCGATGCGCGGCGGCAAAGTGCCGACGGTGCATCATAAAAATGCATGTATGTCCCATACATATTCCGGGGCGAGAAAGATGAGAAAATAAGATAAAAAATAAGAAAGTGAATTATGGCGATGATGTACAAGGTGATAGAACAATTTGTGGTGATTAACAAGATGATGAAACAATATTTCTACTTAGAACCTAAAAGTCAGAGAAAGAGCAACAAAAAAATTAAATGAAGTAAAAATAAATTAATTTTGTGATTAGAAGTACTTGTTTGTTACTATGTATTTGTGCATATAATATGCAATATAAAACTGCAATAATATGCATGCAGTGGACTCTTCGTCTATTGATTTTGAATAGACAAAGAGTCCGCTTCATGGATATTTTACAAACAATGGCGGTCAAATCATTCCAATACAGCTGTAGTAAATGTAACAACGCGGGATGGGCAGCAGCGTCCCGCGATTAGACTACCGTCACTGCGATCGCCAATCCGCCTGCCAAGCGTGGCGATTTTGGCACATTCAGTTTATTCATTTATTTCATACTAGCTGTTGCTCGCGGCTTCGCCCGCGTGGATGTCGTTTTATAAATAACTAAGTAGCCTATGTTCTTTCTCAAAGTCAGCTCTATCTCTGTACCAAATTTCAATAAAATCGGTTCAGTCGTTTGGACGTGAAAAGGTAACAGACAGACAGACAGACAGACAGAGTTACTTTCGCATTTATAATATTAGTAGGGATAATTAGGCTCCTGGAGAGCACTTTTACATCGTCATTTTTTTTTAAACTAACCTAGAGTGAATAACCACTAATAAGAATAAAAAACACATAATAATTTAAATAGAAACTGAACAATTTTGTATAATATGGAAAGCATCAATTATTTACAAATTCCTCCATTTCCCCATTTCAAAAGAAACTGAGAAAGAAAAAATTTGGTCGCCCATTCGCCCCTAATGATGCACAACACTGTTGTAAACGTCTTTGGGGAAGGATTTGTCCAGCTGTGGACGTCATTCGACTGGAGTGATTATTCAAATAAACAAGGTAGGTACAGTGCTCAACAATAAATATTGCACATCGAGCTTCGGCTTATTTCGGGTCTGTAGAGCGTTATCTCTTTCTCACCGTGCCTTTTTGTACCCACGTTGCCGACCGGGCATTTGATTTATGAGAAACAAACAAACTGCCCAGTAAAACCTTATCAGCCAGATTATGTTTGTGTCAAAGATTATCAAATCAAATCATATACCAATTAATAATCATATTGTACCTATTTCCTAGAATTCACAACTAGAGGTCCTAAGTTCGAGACTTAGGTGAACGAGTTTCTATAGGCAGAGATGTTATGGAAATAAAATTTCGGATACGGATATAGGTATGATTATTATACCGGATATGGATAGGGAAATTAAATTATTTCGGATTATCCGTTAGTTTCGGATAATTTGGGCTATTAAATTTATAAGGAATTTCAAAAGTAAAATACAAATTTGGAGAATGTAAAATTGCTCACAATTTAGTTAGTTACGGTTACAAGTCTGATAAGACGACAACAATAGTTAACAAATAATGCAAAAGTTATGTGACGCCTCTATCCGATATTATCCGAAACTTTTATTTCGGTTTTGGTTACGGATAATTTTTTATATCGGATATCCGATAGTTTCGGTTACGGCACACCGCGGACACTCCGCCAAAATTCCGTACAAACGCTTAATTTGACGTGTATTTACACGTCCACCTGTGTGCGTAGCACGTAGAGAATACCAAACGTCGCCCAAAAGAGGGGATGAGATTGGGTGAGGCTGTCTATCGATAGCAACCGGGACCGACGGCTAAACATGCCCTCCAAAGCACGGAAACGCGCATTTTAATTTGCCACCAGCGGTCACTTATCACACATTCGACCGCGCCCGTATCGCTTAAACGAGTAGATCACTTCCGACCTACACCAGCCGTGAGGCCATGTGCGCTTCAAGGAAGGCTTTTGTCCAGTTGTAATCTTCGTTCGGCTGAATTGGTGGTCTTGTTTTGTGTCTGGCCTTCCCCTAAAGAAAATCCTGACTACATGCATGACAACGTACGTGTAATGAGTCCACTTGTCGGTGTTATCTTTATTTTACCGGGCCGGCAGAGTGTGGAGCGGTGCCAAAAATATCGGTCCTTTTACACCTCCCATGCCTCTTCTACATACATCACTCTCTTCATACATGTAAGCCGATTCCCGAAGACTCTTAGACGTAGGCACCACCGCATTACCTAATATACTTGCCGCTAAATGGTAGTGTTCAGCACTATCGTGTTCCGGTCAGGTGGTAATGTAAGGCCCTGTATATTCGGCACAGAGGCATAACACCATAGGTCTCAGGAGTGGCAACGCATCTGCATTTTGACCTTTGGTCTTTGTGTGGGTGTCTATAGGCTCCAGTTATCGCTTAATTAATATCAATGTGAACTGCATGCTTGTTTGCCACTTCCATAATATAAAAAAAACTCTTGAATATTTGATCAAGGTACGTCAGTCTTGGTCTTCCTGAGCCTCTGCAAACTATTCATTTGTTTTGTTTATTTGTTGATTCGCTCATTTGATATTCTTTGAACATGCCTGAACCACAGTATAATATGTACCTACTCTTCATTACGTTCTCGGCCTTTGAGACGATCTTACCCACCGACCGCATGTTACATGGCCCAAAACGTAACCGGCGAATCTGCATGTATGCTTGAATGCATGCATTTACCCCTTTGGTGCTTACAGGCGTGATGTTTCGTTAATACGAACGCAATCTGCAGGCGATACACAGCATATCTTGCGCAATGATCTCATCTCGCCCGCGTTTAATTTACTCTCATGTTCGAGTCTGAATACTCAGTTCTCGCTTCTATATCATAATGAATTCGGCTAGACAATTTGTAGCAGACATTTCGCCCTGTTTAGATTTTTTACCCAAGGGACTATTGATTCTCCAGTTGGCAGTGTTATTGCGTGGTTTTTAACCAATTCCAAAAAAGGATGTCTTCAATGCGATTGTATGTATGTAATTTTGTTACATCTCAATTTGATGGGTAAATAAAATAATACGCATACACTCACAGCCCCACACTAGGTATTTAAAACATGTTTTGTGGGTGCCGTTGTTCACACAAGCACCCAGGTCCGAAACAAATATCTTTAGGTACAAATATTTGTCCCGGTGCGGAGATCGAACTTGTGAGCCTCGATTCAAACGGTCGCTAGTGTCGCTACACATCGCTGGACTACCAATCGTCCCAATTAACAAATATTATTCAATCACCACAAAACAACTTTGATCGGTCAGCATTGTAATGGTGAAACGGTGCTATTTACAATATGTCTTCGTAAATGTGCTGTGGGTAAATATTGGGTTAACAGTTTCCTAATTTAGCACACTTCGTGCCGCTGGAGTTAGTTATGTATAACTTGCATATGACGGAAAGTTCCCATTTTTGGAGTTTTATACCGCAACAGGAAAAAAATAAACCTGAAATGGTCCGTCTGTCAGAGGAGCTGATACTACCTACTGGACCGTTAGAGTTGAAATTTCGTAAACATTTGTAAATGTGTGACCTAAACAAGAGCGTGTTAACGACGAACAATACGAAAAATAAGCAAATTTCAAACAAAGAAGCAATTTTGGGGGATAAATAGTTGATTATTAAAAATAACAAAAAATATATAAAATACGCTTACACTCACAGCTCCACATTAGTTATTATATGTATAAACCTGTATCGTGGATGCCGTTGTACACATACAACCCATACACAAACACCCAGACCCGAAACAAATATCTGTAGGCCATACAGTACAGTACAGTACTCTGACACAAGACATATTTAAATTACAAAAGAAATGTATCAGAATCCTGGTAAATATTAAACAGACTGACTCCTGTAAACTTTATTTCATTCCACATAAAATTTTAACGTTACCTTCACTATACATCCTTGAATGTTGCAAATTCGTCAAGAAGTATACTGAACTCTACTCCCCTATCAAAATGATAAACGCAATAATAGAAACTTAAACAAACTAAAACTCCCTCCCACCACCCTTAACATGTACAGAAACGGTCCACACTCAATGGCGATACAAATATACAATAGCATACCAAACCAAATAAAAAATGAAGTAAAAATATCTACGTTTATTACACATTTAAAAGAATATTTATTAAGTAACGCATTTTATCGACTAGACGAACTGTTTAATTAATTATAACCAAAATCTGTAACTACTAATCTACTAGTTATATGTATAAAGCCGAGTGTAATCAGTGTGTGAGTGGAAATCCACGCAATATTAAGTAAATAATAATACAAATTATGTACTGACCAAATTTTATTATAGCTATATTTTCTGTTTTACTTATGTGATGTATATTTAATAAATAGAATGCGTATATTAATTAAGTAGTAGATATAATTATATTAAATAATAATTATAAATATTTTATAATAATTACAATTTTAATGAAAATAAAATATTGTTTTAAAATATAAAATCAAATAATAATGAGATAAAAAAAAACATATTAATTAACAATAATTGTAACTATAACTAGGTACATATATTATATTAAATGCTGTTATATTTTTTGCGAAGCCCCTACGGGGTGTTAATAAAATATCAAAAAAAAAACAGATATTTGTTCCGGTGCGGGGATCGAACCCGCGACCTTTCTAATCAAACGGTGGTTTCGCACCGCTGGACTAACCGGGTTGTCAAATAACTTTATCAGGGGTGGCCACGCATCTGCATTTTCTGTTTCTGTATAGTCTATAGACTTCTAGGTTGTACCTAGGTGTCTATAGGTTACAGTTATCACTGAACATCCATGTGAACTACATGCTTGTTGCCGCTTTCGTTACATAAAAAAAAGATTAGGTACTGTGATACGTCCTCACAACTGAAATGCTTTTCTGCTCGTTTATGACTTTGATTTTTGTTGTCCTTTCGTACCCCCTATGCTAGCAATCGGTGGGGATGTGACGACCCAAACCCACTAGACCTAGTTTCTTCCGTACATATGTTTAATTCTATCTAAACTGATAAGTACCTTACTATATGTGTCACTTGCTGCAAATAAATGAATTTTATTTTTTATTGTTCTGTTGACTGACTGCACACACCACAACACCACAATGGCGGTCAAACCATTCGAATGGGCCGGTATTAAGTACAATCACACAAGATGGGCAGTAGTGTCCTTCAATAAAACCATCGCCGCTGCGATATCGCATAGGTATCCCCTTATGGCTTCCCCATAAGGGGAGGACTTTGGTCCAGCAGTAAACGTTTTTCAGCGGAAATGAAGATGCGAGCAAAAGCGATAACCTCACTGTCGTTATTACTTTAGTCACACCGAGGACACTCCGCCAAAATTCCATACAAACGCTTATTTTCGTCTCTATTACACAGACATCAATCAGTGACGTGTATTGACACGTGCACATGTGTGCGTAGCACGTAGAAAATACCAACCGTCGCCCATAAGAGGGGAGGAGGTTGGGTAATGCAGGGAAATCGGTCGGGACGTCGAAGTGTCCATTCTAGACGTATTATTATTACATATTCTCTGCTTTAGTCTTACTAGTATTAAGATTTAAAAGAGCATTTAGGTAATACTTACATAGCTCACTAGAGCCCGAGTGGTTAGTATTATTTATATGAAACTAGCTGTTGCCCGCGGCTTCGCCCGCGTGGATGTCGTTTTATAAATATTTTTTCCTGAATTTTCTTTGCTACAAACCTCACGGAGCCCGAGACCTTTCCAACGAATGCAAAATCGTGGAAATCGGTTCGTGCATTCTGGAGTTATAGCGTCAGGAAGGAAAACCCGACTTATTTTTATATTATAGATGTATGGGGCTGCGCTCATTACATCAAATACGTATCGACACCGGATCGCCTCGAGCACTAGGATACTACGCGCGGGCGATTATCTCGCCACCCTTATTCGCTGCAGTTGTACAGGGCGAAGGCGGCTAGCCTTTCTGCAGCATCATCTACCGCCCTAAGGCTACTTTCGTTCTGCAGCGTGTCGCCGGTCGCGTACGCGCGCGATTGGTGCAATTTGTATGAAGCTACATAGTGGCCTTCATTGTGCCGCGTGCTTGCCGGTAGCGTTTTGTACTGCGTGTCGCCGGTCTCGCCACACGCGACCGGCGACACGCTGCAGAATGAAAGGAGCCTAACAGGGAGCTCCAGGTGGTGGACTTAGGAAGGTCCATTGCTTCATGGATTAAAGAGCCCGAACTGGTAGGCGTGCCAGTGTTCCGCACGCCTACGAAAGTTTTCCCGTGACTCCGCGATAAAGGAGGAATACCGCGGGGTTTTAGTGAGTAAGAATCTCACACTACCCGCCGTCAGTTCCTCACTAGACGGTGGGTGCCCATGATGGGTTTCCCCGCGTAAAAAAAGACGGCCGAGTCGCAGGAGAAAAGCTATAAGTCAGGTGGTCGAGCCGCGTAAGTTAAGTTAGAAGAACTTAAAAGAAATGCTTTAAAAGCTTATGTGTATGAATTGACCCTGAAGTGATATTTCGGCCACCTCGCTACACTTACAAATGGATGCAATAATTATGAAATCACGTATTTTCCCTAGTGCAAAACCTTAAAGAATATTATCCAGATTGGATGTCGATCACACTGAGTGTGACAAGATATGACAGGGACAAAAATATTTATTCATTTATTGAAATTTTATTATGAAAACTAAATAAATATTTTTAATTCTCAAAATGTATGCACTATATTTTGAAATTTATCATATTAGGGAGGGTCGCAGATTTTACTGGTGTTAGAGCTCCAGTGACGAAGCTCGCGGGCGTAGGCACCACCGTATTACGTATTATACTTGCCGCTAAATGATAGTATTCAGCACTATCGTGTTCCGGTCAGGTGGTAATGTACGGCCCTGTAATTTCCCGCACAGAGGCATAACACCTTAGGCCCCAGGAGTGGTAACGCATCTGCATTTTGACCTTGGTCTTTGTGTGGGTGTCTATAGGTTGCATTCATCACTTAACATCCATGCGAACTGCATGCTTGTTTGACACTTCCATTACATAAAAAAAGAGATGTGACACAACGTGACAATAGGGGAGGAGGGGACAAAAAAAGTTTATGCAAGGCAGCCCTACTTTGGATTGTTAGGACGTATCGCGGTTAGACCCAAATGCTTATTATTGAATATTATTTATGAGATTTAAAATCCAGTGAATCACTGGTACTAAGTTCTAATAGAGTCGATGTCCTTGAGGCGGTCGTACAATCGGCAACAGAATTATACGACAAATACGAGTGAAAAAAGAATACCAGGTTTCCTTTAATTTGGGTTAAAGCGTTTAAAAACTGAAATTTGAATTTAGTTCTGCATTTGTTAATCAACGTTACGAACGTTATGATATTGTAATAGAAGCTACATTGCAAGTATTGCAACGTCATTAGATTTCTATCTATTCGCATTTTCTTGCAATTGCATTACCATTTATATACGAGTACGTTACCATCTTACGGGAATACGATAGTGCTGGACATCACTATTTTTTATATAATGGCATCGCTCTGCATATTGCTAGTTGATTGCTAGAGTCAATACGTTCGTAATGAGCAGCGTAAAGTCAAAATCAGTCAAAGTCAGTCAGAGTCACAGTCGGTAATTTAAAGTAAAGCGATAGCTACTTTATCAGAACATTTACCTACAATGAAATTTTGGAGGCAACCTGAAAGTCCGTGTTTTCGCACTTCGTTATTCTATTTCACTTTACACAGGCACTGACTCAAAAACTCAAATCTCAACACATACACTGATAGTACCAATTTACATCATACCAGTGATTCTCAAAGTGGTCCATGGGAGACTCGATGGGGGTCTACGTAGGCGTGAATAAAAATTGGAAATATGGGAATGTGATATAAATGTAGCAAGGACGGGGGTCCACAGAAACCAGAAAAAATTGTAAAGGGTCTACAAGAAAAAATAGTTTGGGAACCTCTGGTCTATACCCATATATCGTCGATGATTCCCATTCACAGACTCCAATTGGTATTTGCCGGATAATGGGATATCCGCAGTGGCGTAGCTATGGGGCTACGACGGGGCGGCCCGCGCCGGGTGCCACCCGTTCGGCGGTAACACTCTCTCTCCAGTGATCATCTATGTTTAAATAACAAAAATTGGTTACGAGCAAACGCAAAAGAATGGGGAGTAATTCCTGTTTTTTTATGTCATCCGCCCCGAGTGCCATCCATGTTAGCTACGCTACTGGATATCCGTCCGGAAATAAATTATCTCTCCGTTCGATCTCCAATGTAGACTGTAGACTTTTTTTTTGTGTTATAAAAGTGGCAAACAAGCGTGCAGTTCACATTGATGTTAAGTGATGACTGCAGCCTATAGACACCCACACAATGACCAGAGGTCAAAATGCAAATGCGCTGCCACTCCTGGCATTAGGTGTTATGCCTCTGTGCCGGAAATTACAGAGCCGTACATTACCACCTGACCGGAACACGATAGTGCTGAACACTACCATTTAACGGCAAGTATATTAGGTAATGCGGTGGTGCCTACGCCCGCGAGCTCCGACACTGGAGCTCTACCACCAGTGAAAGTCCCGTCGAGCGAAGCGAGAAAGACTAATTTGAAATGTATCACCGATTACGTTTGTTTCAGATAACGTTGTAAACCAGAATGAGGGCGAACAGCGCTCGATAAATATCAGTGATGTCCGTAAGTATTCATATCATACGTTTATAATACTCGCTTCTTAAACAACATGAAACGGGAATAATGCACTCTCTCTAATATCCCGATTAGGAAATCGAGTTATTATCATAAAACATGAACTGAAATTACATGTACGGCCCTGTAATTTCCGGCACAGAGGCATAACACCTTAGGCCTCAGGAGTGGTAACGAATTTGCATTTTGACCTTGGTCTTTGTGTGGGTGTCTATAGGCTGCAGTCATCACTTAACATCAATGTGAACTGCATGCTTGTTTGCTGCAATTACATTAAAAAAAAAAAACTGAAATTACATGTTTATGTATTTCAATTGTTTTATTTAAGAAACTAGCTGTGCCCGCGTCTTCGTGAGAAAAATACGATTGTTCTGTATCTACCCGGACGAAGTCGTGGGCGCAGCTAGTATAAAAGTAGCGTAAGTTACTCCATATCACATCAGCTATCTGCCAGTGAAAGTCCCGTCAAAGTCGAAGACACTCCAATTCTTCTTATTTTTATGTAGGTATGTATGTATGGATGTATGGAGATAAAAGTAGCCTAAGTTACTCCTTGTTACGTCAGCTACCTACCCGTGGAAGTCCCGTCAAATTCGGATACACTCCAATTCTACTTATTTGTATGTATGTATGTATGTATGTATGTATGGATGTATGGAGATAAAAGAAGCCTAAGTTACTCCTAATCATATCAGCTATCTGCCAGTGAAAGTCCTATCAAAATCGGTCAAGCCGTTCCCAAGATTAGCCCCGCCAAACAGACAGACAGACAAAAATGTAAAAAAATGTTGTTTTGGTATATGTACCGTGTATACATACATATGCGTTTAGTAAAAAGCGGTTATTTTAATATTACAAACAGACACTCCAATTTTATTTATTTGTATGTATATAGATTTATTATGGAAGCTACAATACAACATAAAACCTAAAACATCTATGAAAATTTTAAGCGTCTACATTATAGCGGTAACAGAAATACATAATTTGTGAAAATGTTAGCTTTCTAGCTATCACTATTTATGAAATACAGCCTGGTGACAGACAGACGGACGGACGAACAGACAGACAGACAGACAGCGATTAGCAGGATTAGTTATCCGTAGGGTCCGTTTTTACCTATTAGGTACGAAACTCCCTAAAAGATAGAATTAAGATACAGAATAGTCTAAAAATATTCGATACGATTCTTTAAATTTACATAACTTTTTTTTCTGAACCGATTCACATGAAACAAACACTAAATGTTAAGTGAAACTTACCATAATATATTAGTGAAAACCGGAAATCGAATAAGCCGTTTCTGATATTACCGTGCACAAACACACGGACAAACAGACATTTTTTCGGGATAAAAGTACCCAGTGTTGTGCGCCAAAGGTTAATGTATAATCATACCAAGTTTCATTCTAATCGGACCGGTAGTTTTTATGTGATGCTTGAACAAACAGACAGACAGGCAGACAAAAAAATTTCTAATCACATATTTGTGTTCGGTATCGATCTAATAACATTTTGGTATTTATTTTTTCAATATTTTTAATGTACAGAATTTACACTTCTACAGATTTATTATAAGTATAGATAAGTTGTACGAACAGTATCCAGTATGCATAATACTTACCCTACGGCCGTACATAAAACACAAACCTACTCACACACGGATACTGTTGCAATGTGATCTAGCCTAACCTTATTTAACACTCGCTAGTAATAAGATTAATTTCCGCTATTTTATTTATTAAATTATAATTTATTAAATAATAAAAAGGACGTCTTAACGCGTTCTAATAATGTTGTTGAGACTGGCATTTTATTATAGGGACCGTGCACGAGTTCAGCGCCACCTAGCGTCTGCAACTTTGTGGGACCGTTGCTTGTCTGACCGTAATGACATATTACCGCGAAATTTTGATAAAATATTATTATATTCAAAAATTATCTATTAATCTTCTTCCAAAATTACTCTGATACCTTAACTTGAGTGGAGAAAGGGTTGTGAAACAATTTTTGAACATTCAAATCAAATGAGTTGAGTAAAATTCATTCAAAAAGTGTTTTTTATTTCGAATATATGTCAGGGTTTGTTTAGTTCATTTTTAGTTGTAGTTTTACAGTAAAACAAGACAGCATAGCTATTTATGGGTTACATGCAATAATTATAAACATATAGAATTGTTCTTGTATCGCTAGTAATAAATTAAATGTCGTTTTCAAATCGAAATCAGTATTATTTTAGGATCCGGGTTTGTGAGTATCATCACACACTATAAAATTTCAACCACAAACAATCTCTAAAGGAACATTGTTGGTTTCTGCTGGACATGTCCTTGATATAGAGGAATTAAGAAGAAAACAAGGTCAGAGATGATACCTTACAAAACTTCTTTAGGTATTAACAATCTCAGTTCGAAGTCAGAATCAATTGGATTGGGTTGTAATAGTAATAGACGTAATATTTTAGTAAAATGCAGCACGAGTGTGAAATGCAATTGCGGGTTTGTTATCCATTTCTTATATTGTTCAATTTTCCAAGTAGCTCTTGAGAATCAATCGATAAAACTTGCGTTTACTGCGGTCATGGTCATGCGCCATACTCATGAACGGGTGGGGACTGATCTGTTCTGGGCTGCCGGTGCTACATTTCATTATGGTGGATAGTTATTGATTTCTACTTATACAAATACATATGCTATATACGTTTACATTACTAGATTTGAATGACTATCTGTATTAGACATAAGTTAAAAGAGCTCCAACTGAGTTTCTTTGGTAGCGGAGTTCTTCTCAATACTGACTCAATAGTGACTGTCCTTGAAACTTCCAAGTGAAAAACTTAGATTTTGATTTTGTTACTTCTCTTCATAGCTAGTTTTTGGAAGGAAGGAATTGAAATGTTTTTACCCAATAGTAAGTTTATTTTATCCCTATTTTAATTTACTTAATTATCTGTTTTACTTTTTCCTTATGTAATAAGTAATTATTCACTTTAAGTTATTATTGACTTCTAAGGACTGTTCAAACCGGTTGTAAAATATTACTCGAAATACACATATTTTCGTTCTTTCTTTCTCCCTTGACTACCTTTACTCTTATTTCTAACTGATATTTTTGCAGTTTACAACACAAAAACTGCTGCTTAGCATTTTGTCGGCGGTTAAATGTGATTATGAAAATTACATATCCAAGTCTAAACAGATTACTTTGAGATGACAGGTCCCACATTATTGCTACTTTTCACCACAATGGGCGCTGCGATCGACAACATTACCCCCACCTAGTACTTCGCACGGTCCCTATAGATCAGAGGTTCCCAAACTATTTAAATCTGAATATTCTGGTTTCTGTGGACCCCACCCCGCTACATTTATATTACATTCCCATATTTCCAATTTTTATTCACGCCTACGTAGACCCCCATCGAGTCTCCCACGGACCACTTTGAGAATCACTGGTATGATGTAAGTCAATTTGTACTATCAGTGTATGTGTTGAGATCCATTATCGTGGACCCCCATTTTCATTTCATGGACACCCAAATTTTTTTTTCGCTGACTTAGACCCCTTTCATGTTGTCATAGACCCCCAGGGGTCGATATAGACCACTTTGGGAATCACTGCTATAGATAGACGTTAGTCTCATTTTCGTTTGTAATGACTGTTCTCCAAATGGATGACCATAATTTCCTTAATAGTAATTAATTTTGGGACAAAATATTACCTACGTCTAAAATGCCTAAAATCGATTCGGTTATCGATTCTGAACAAACTAGTTTCGGGTTGTACATTTAATCCTGTTACACGTTATCCCGTTCAGAAGTTCCAACTTTTAAATAGATCTTCACATTAGAATAATTGAAACCCGGTTTATGTGTTTTGCCGTTGCATGAATCCGAGCGTAGAGGAGCGTAGTAAGTCGACTCGCAGACAAATGACAGGTGACGTCATGATTGACGTTAATTAACAATTTGATATCAGAAGGAAACACCTAAAAATACCACAGATTAAGAGGTACACTTTTTATTTACTTAGGTAAGTAATGTACTCGTAATTGTTAAATAATTTTATATTATTTCGCATTAACACATGCTTGTGATATATCGCGGCCTACTGGTAATCTAGTCCAGCCGCTCTTCCAATTGAGCTACTGAAGTCCTGCCCGATTTGTCAAATCTTTCCTTCCCACATCTATTGCATTGCTTTATGGTAGCAGCAGCGCCATTTATTACCAACTATGCTAGGCTGGACTAGATTCCCAGTAGGCCGCGAGTTCGAGTCTCGCCTGAAGTCAAATTTTTCTTTCCATTTTTCTTTAAAAATAAAATGTACTCGTAGATAACATTTCACCCGTGTGAAGCTAGGGCCGACCGCTAGTTTACATAATAATATTAATTTCTACTGTCATAAGATATGTGAAATCAATTTCGGATCGACTTACATTATAACTCACAACCACAACCGTTAGGTATCGAGTTCCGCGCCAGTCGTGCCAATATAAAAAATAAGGATATGACGTCAAACTGCTTGAACCCGCATTCCCCACCTAGCTTTCACTTGCACTACGCTCCACTTCTAAGGGGTGTTAGCATAATTATGAATACGAAAGATCCAGCCAAGTGCGTGTCGAACTCACGCACATAGGGTTCCGCACAATTGTAAAAGAAGGATGTCAAGTTCCGTTCGTTTTTTAGGATTCCGTACCTAAAAGGTAAAAACGGGACCCTAGTACTAAGCCACTGCTGTCTGTCTGTCTGTCGCCACGCCGTATCTCATGAACAGTGGTAGCTAGAAAGCTGAAATTTTCACAAATTATGTATTTTTGTTGCTACTATAATAACGTATCTTCACGCCTGTAATCCCCGAAGGGGTACGCAGAGGTGAATGCATGCATTCAAGCATACATGCAAACACCTACGATTCGTCGGTTACGTTTTGGCCCATATAACAGGTGGCTAGCCTGTTGACAGCTCCGGACACATTACCAAACATCGAGGTATTGGAAAATTGCCAGAAAATGGAAAAATCCCAATAGAACCAGAGATAAAGGACTTTACACCATTATCTCTGATAACCCCCAATAATAGTAGTAGTAGTGGCCTGCTCTCGCTGGGCTACCGAGGCAGCTATAATAACAAATACTAATAATAAAAAATAATAAAATAAAGGGGGTCCCCACACAATAAATGTGTTTTTTACGTATTTTAAAATAACGGAAGCAGGTAGACGCTTAAAATTTTCACAGAATATTTTAAAAATAAAGCGAAATTTAAAACTTATTGCATACAACAAAAGTAATTTTTAAGCAATTTTTTACTCTATGTTAAGTAATATAAAGGTAGAAACTTGAATATAACAAACGAGATTTTCTTTTAAAGATGATGGCACGGAACCCTTTGTGCGCGAGTCCGACTCGCACTTGTTCTTTATTACTAGTCTATATCCGATTATCCGAATCGACGATCCCAATTAATTCGGATAATCGGCGTTCTACTGTACAACAAAATTTCATCTCGAATTACATGCAAAAATATGAAAATTAAAGACGATATTGTTTGGAATATGCAAAATAGAAATGAATCATTCATTCATGTAATCAGTTAACGACAAAAGTGTGATAAATTGTAGCGCCATCGGCTTCGTGGCCGGTATTTATAGATTTGGAGCTAACGTCACCTCCGACGTTTTCATGTGCGGTTTTGAATTATCGTCGGAGAATATACAATGGGTCTGGTTAACGGGATTAAGATCTTACACAACTGACAGTCAGCACAAAATAAGAAACGGCTTAGTGCCCTAACGCACTAGCGGTTAGCCGCATGCGCGGGTAGCCGCTTTTACATTGTAATATGCGACCGCCTGTGATAGTATAGGTAAAAAAATAAATAAAACGTTACTCGTCAGGTACAATACTTCTTTATTCTTAAAAATATTCAAAATGTCATTAACTTTGTTATAATTTCTTTTAAAATAAGTTTAACAAAAACGTTCAAATTTTACGAAATATATTTTGGGCTCCTAATATCGTCCCGGGGACGATATTGAGATCACAATAATCAGTACATGAAATTAAGTTCAATTGTGCTCTTAATAATATTTTTATATAGAAATCGTATTTCTTAATCATATTATAATATCTTATCAGTATTTGTGCAATAATTGATATCGTTTAAGTGAGTAATTTCATTTTCCAAACAAGTCGTACAAATAAATTTAGGGGCTGGATTATCAACGCAATCCTCATGCATTGGCAACATTTTATGCATCTTATCCTTTTGTCTTGGGCAAAGCTTTGTTGACAAACTGCATTCAGCAGTTCAGTGCGCCGCGCGGCTAGGCGCTTTTACATTTTAATACGAGGGTGAATCCAAAAGTTCGTGGCCCAAACAACAAAGAGACATGCCATCTTTTTAAATTTACCGTCATTTGTTAGTATGTCTTCTATTGATTTATTGTGCGCAGTTTCATTCCGATACTGCACAATATAAATTTTCTGTGATTATTTGTTTGAAGCATTCTGACGCGATTTTCAATAATGGAGAAAATTTAACATCGTGCAGTCATTAAGTACCTCAATAAAAAAGGCCTGTCACCAAAAGACATCCATCAAGATATGGTGGGCACTTTGGGGGAGTCTGCTCCATCGTATTCCAGTGTCAAGAAGTGGGCAGCTGAGTTTAAGCGCGGTCGTGAGAGCATTGAAGATGATCCTAAGAGTGGACGGCCTACAACCTCTACCACGAAAGAAAACATCGATAAAATTTGTGATCTCGTACTGGGTGATCGACGTTTGACCATCGGTAAGATAGCTGAGACAACAGACATTAGTTATGGCCGGGTGCAACACATAATAACGAAAGAATTGGGATTCCATAAGGTTTCTGCTCGCTGGGTCCTGAGGTTGCTTTCAGCTGAACAAAAACGAGTTCGATTCACAATTTCGCAAGACTGTTTGGAACTTTTTGAGACTGATCCCGAGGACTTTTTGTCTAGATTTGTTACCATGGATGAAAGCTGGGTTCACCACCACCATATTCCTGAATCGAAGCAACAATCCAAACAGTGGAAAAGATCTGACTCACCTACACCGAAAAAGGCTAAAGTCGTATTGTCGACTAACAAAGTCATGGCTTCTGTTTTTTGGGATGCTAAGGGCATTATTTTTGTAGATTATTTACCGAGAGGTCAAACTATTAATTCTAGTTATTATTGTAACCTTTTACGAAGACTACGAGAAGAAATAAAAGAAAAAAGGCAGGGAATGTTGCGTAAGAAAGTTTTGTTCCATGAAGACAATGCACGTGTTCACACTTCGGTTGAAACAATGTCTGTAATCCATGATTGTGGCTACGAATTGCTGCCCCACCCACCTTATTCGCCGGATTTAGCCCCCTCAGATTATCATTTATTTCCAAATTTAAAAAAAACATTTGGGTGGCTCGAAATTTTCGACCAAAGATGAGGTGATAGTCGCAGTAAACGAGTATTTCGCCGACCTTCCGGAATCTTTTTTTTCGAGGGGATAAACAAGTCGCAGTTCAGATGGAAGAAGTGTGTTGAGCTAGATGGAGACTATGTCGACAAATAAAAATAAAATTAGACCCACTTTTCTTTCATTTTCTTGGTCGGGCTTCGAACTTTTGGATCCACCCTCGTATGACCGCCTCTGATTGTGCGCACATAACCGCCATACCATCACAGGCGGTTGCATATGAAACCGCGCTACTACCCGCTCCCGCGGCTAACCGCTAGTGCGTTCGGGCACCTGGGTTGCATCAAGATATTTGCTAAAGTTAAAGTTATTGTTAAATTTCACATCCTTCTCTAACTTAAAGAAATCTTTTATGTTAGGGAGGGATGTGAAATGTTAACCAGGCTTAATGTCTTAATTTGAGCAAAAATTATTATAGGCAGATTAGTAGTATGTTTGGACCACTGAGACCAAATATACTACTGATCTACTATATACTATAGCCGTCCACTGTTAAACGTAAGCCTCTCCCTTAGCACGCCAACACCCACGATTCGCCGGTTACGTTTTGGCCCATGTAACAGGTGACGAGCCTATTCACATTTCCGGGCACATTACTAAACTCCGAGGTACTGGGAAACTTCCAGAAAATGGAAAAATCCCAATAGAACCAGAGATAAAGGACTTTACACCCTTATCTCTAATAGACCCTGACCAGGGAATCGAACCCAGGACCCAGCATAGTAAGGCCGGATACCACCAGGCTACTGAGGCAGTTAAGTTTTAATACTTTTATTAACATATTATTTTTATGACCATTGGTACCTACCGTCAATCTTAATTCAAATATAAGTTGATCCATTTCAGTATTCCGGTAAATACTCTAAGAGAATCCAGTTTATGTTGGCTTATATACCAGATGGAGCGATGCGAGAATATAAGTAATTTAAACATTTATTCTACAATGCGGAAAGCCTTGATACAGCCAAATAAAACGCACCGGTCTTTTATGATTATCAATACGAGTAGGTATGATCTTTATAAAACGTAGTAAAAGATTAGTAGATTAGACCTGTATAACAAAGTCATAGAGCAACACGGGCCACCGGCCGGGCCGCGGCGGACCGGAGGGGAGTAGCCATATCACACCGCGGACACTCTGCCAAAATTCCATACAAACGCTTAATTTGGTCTCTATTACACAGACATCAATCAGCGACGTGTATTTACACGTGCACCTGTATGCGTAGCACGTAGAGAATACCAAACGTCTCTCATAAGAAGGGAGGAGGTTGGGTGAGGCGACAAAATCGGGCGGGACGTCAAAGTGTCCATTCCATCCGTAGTATTATTATAAATTCTCTGGCCTTATGCAGGCATTCCCCTCTGTCAAAGTACAAGCAAAAAATGTTCCCATGCCTGTCGCCTAGATGTTTGCGTGAAATTGTTTATGTATTTTGTTAAAGTCAAAGTGTGAGTTTTGTAGTAATAGACGATTTTTGTAGTGTGTTTTTGTGTGTGGTCACACGTTTTTTCCCCCTCAAAAAATGACAGACTGTTTTGCATCGGTAATAAACGCTATGGCTACTCCCCTCCGGTCCGCCGCGGCCGGTGGCCCGTGTTGCTTTGTGCACAAAGTGTTGTTTAGTTCCACAGCCCCGTAATTGTTGGTCATCATCATCACTTCAGCCGAAAGATGTCCACAGCTGGACAAAGCCTTCCCACAAAGACACCCACTATTTTTTACTGGTGGTAGAGTTCCAATGTAGATTAAATGGTAATGTATGGCCCCATAATAACTATCACAGACATAACAACTAAGGTCACAGGAGTGGCAAATCTCTGATTTCATGTAGAGGTTTGTAAGATACTAGCAGTACCCGCGACTTCGTCCGCGTGAGATTTATGATTGTGCAGTATATCTACCCTGACGAAGTCGTGGCCGTAGTTAGTATAAAAACCTAAGTTACTCCTTATTAAATAAGCTATCTGCCAGTGAAAGTCCCGTCAAAATCGGTCCAGCCGTTCCCGAAATTAGCCCCAACTCTCAGCCAGACAGACAGACAAAAAATGTAAAAAATGATGTTTTGGTATATGTACCGTGTGTACATACATAAAATATGCATTTAGTAAAAAGCGGTTATTTTAATATTGCTAACAGACTCCCAATTTTATTTATTTGTAAAGATTTATGAATGTAAACTGTATGCTTGTTTGTCACTTCATGACATAAAAACTGTTTCATTTGACCACCTTATAAAAGCCGAAAAACGTCCTCTGCTGGACAAAAGCCTCTCCCAAAGATAAAAAATTACGATGTAAAAGTGCTCTCTAGAAGCCTAGTTAGGTATATGAAATACATTTATGAATGAACGAAATTGCCACAACGAATGGCAATAGGGCGCCCTCAGCCAGCGATTGCCCGCAACCTTCACCAGGTCGTCGGTCCACCTCGTCCATCTGCCTAATAAAAGATTAATAATGGCAACCCATTATACGTCCCACTGCTGGGCACGAGTCTCTCCCCTTTTTTGGGGGGAGGCTTGCAGCTTACTCCACCACGCTGCTCCAATGCGGGTTGGTGGAGATACGGGTTAGTGACCAACCCGCTGTCGCATGTTTTTAAACCGCCCATAAGGCCTTCAACAAGATTTAACGACTACTATCTATCGATAGCAACCGGGACCGACGGCTTAACGTGCCTTCCGAAGGCCGGAAACGCGCATTTTGATTTGTTACTAGCGGTCGTCCATCACACACCCGACCGCGCCCGTATCGCTTACGATCTACAACAGACGCGGGGCCATGCGCGCTTCAATAAAGGACTTATTACACGGCACGGTATTCAGGGTACGATAGCAAGGGTCAGGGTAGTGTAATAACATTTAAGGAGTTAGGGCCCTAATTAGGGTGATCGGAGCGGCTCGTGTATTTGCACTGTGATTGAGTTAGGGCGCTGTCGACCGGATAGTGTAATAAGCGGCAACCCGGCGCAAGGCCAAGCCCACCCTTTCTGCCGGGCCCTGAATACCGTGTCGTGTGCCTTTTAAAAGATTACTCAAAAGAAATTAATATTAAATGAGAGCATAAGTACATCGGGCGATAGTTTTAACAATGTGTTGGCATAATCTCGGGTCATGCGTTTCGAATGTTGCCAGATAACTGTCTCCAATTATAAATATTATTGCAGTATGTACGGGATGTTTATTTTCTAGTGTTCGATAAATGTCAATAAGCTCGTAAATATCTATTATCTCCTTCATGTACCTATTATTTATGTATATTCCGTATTGGTTGTAGCGTGGTGTTATAAAGCCTTCCTCAAAAAATGGACTTAAAACACAAAATCTTCAATTTGAAATACTGTCTTCAATTCAAAGTCAAAGTCAAAACTCAAACTGTTTAATAGTTATCAATTGGGATTTCAAGCATCTCCTATGATATGTCAGAAATTAATAACAATGTTAGGGCCATCCCACACGTAGGTACCACAACCACACGACAACGACAACCACACTACGTGGTCCGGCGTATATTTTGTATTGAAGATGAGTAGAACCATTCACACGCACCACATTTTGCAGTCGTTACCGACCCCTTGTGTCATGCCGACGACATTGCAACCACAACGCAACCACCAGCGACACCTAGACCTAGCGGCCACATCGCAAAACACAACGTCGCGTCGACGCCATGAAGGTTTCCTTTCCTCGCCGGAGTCAAACTGTAGACTGTGTCTGCACATAATAACATAGGTTCCAAGAGATACTCAACCCTCCGCCGTTGGTCCTGTAAGGCTGGAAATTTTTGTAGGGATAAATCATAACACCCCATGTACAAAAACCATCGCCTGGCAAGGATCAGCCAGTCACTTCACCAACCCCACATTTTTGAAAATGTAAAAAAAAAAAAAACTTGAACATGAAGTTGAAATTTTTATATAATTTAGTTCTTATATAGTAAAGTTTAAAAAAAAATTGACAGGCGATTTCGATGAGCACAAGTGCCTACCAGGCGAACCGAAAGGTGTGCTACTCGTATATGTATGAATTAAAATAAACTTTCTTCTGTAAAGTTGAAATTTATATAGGTATTTGTCTAAGATATTTGATGTAAGTAGGTTCAATAACAGGCGGTTCTGGATAGCATAAAAAATCGGCCAAGTGCGAGTCGGACTCGCGCACAAAGTGTTCCGTACAAAAAAATTGCTTAAAAATACGTTTGTTGTATGGGTATACCCTTTGATGTTTACTTTATTTTTATTTAGATATTTATTATGAAAGGTAATATACAAATCAATATTCTGTGAATATTTTAAGAGTCTACCTGCTACCGTTATTAATATTGAGCAAAAACACGAAAAAAACACGTTTTTTGTACCCCCCTAAATATTTTTATTGTTTTAATTTTTACTATTTGTTGTTATACCGGCAATAGAAATACATAACTAGTGAAAATTTCAGCTTTTTCGACAGAAATCTGATCTTCAGCGTCACTTGACTCATTTTCAGCAGCATCATCAAGTTTTTCAAACCGCCGCCCATAAGGTATCTCATATGCCGTTATAGCAAGAAAGCTGAAATTTTCACAAGTTATGTATTTCCGTTGCCGCTATAACAACAAATATAAAGAAAAAATATTAAAGGCGGTCTCCATATAATAAACGTGTGAAAATTTCAGCTATCTTGCTATAACGGTATATGAAATACAGCCTGGTGACAGACAGACGGTCGGACAGACAGACAGACAGCGGCGACTTAGTAATAAGGTCCCGTCTTACGTTTTAGGTACGCACCCTAACAAAAAAAACAGTTCCTTCTTCTATGTACGAAATATTATTACAACAGCCGGCAGATGCTGCTGAAAATGAGTCAGAAGATCATCAGAGAAGATCAGATTTCTGTTTGTCATCAGCCTGTATCTCATAAACCGTGATAGCTAAAGAGCTGAAATTTTCACTAGTTATGTATTTCTATTGCCGCTATAAAAATTAATAAAAATTACAAAAAAAAATATTCAGGGGGGGTCCCCATACAATAAACGTGTTTTTTTCGTATTTTTGCTCAATATTAATAACGGTAGCAGGTAGACTCTTTAAAATTTTCACAGAATATTCATTTGTATATTAACTTTCATAAAAAATATCTAAATAAAAATAAAGTAAACATCAAAGGGGGGCTCCCATACAACAAACGTAATTAGTAAGCAATTTTTTTGTACGGAACACTTTGTGCACGAGTCCGACTCGCACTTGGCCGATTTTTTTTACGCTATCCAGAACCGCCTGTTATTGTACCTACTTCCTTCAAATATCTTAGGCAAACACCTACATAAATTTCAACTTTACAGAAGAAAGTTTATTTTTTCATACATATAGCACACCTTTCGGTTCGCCTGGCAGGCACTTGTGCTCATCGAAATCGCCTGTCAATTCTTTTTTAAACTTCTCTATATATGAACTAAATTATATAAAAATTCCAAGCTTACAGGTTCAAGTTTTTTTTTTTTCACATTTTGTGACTTGCTGATCCTTGCCAGGTGATGGTTTTTGTACTTGGCGTGTTATGATTTATCCCTACAATAATTTCCAGCCTTACAGGGCCAACGGTGCTCGGAGGGTTCAGTATCTCGCAGTCTTCAGTGCTACTGTTCGTATATTTTATTTTAATACGATTGATGACACAAACAGTATTTCGCAAGCTTTATTTTTACAGTAAACAGTATTAGTGAGAGGAAAACTGTATATATAATATAATTATTTTATAATTCTGTATTTAACCAAATGGTAATCTGGTTACCCATTAGAAACGTGCACTGAGAATCACTTTATCAAAAATATAGTAAACGTCGACATTTTTACTCTATCACAATAATGCTAATACCTACAAACGACTTACTCACAACTAAGAACGTAGGAGCAAAAACAAATTTAAATAAAAATCTAGATAAACCAATATAACAGGTTTGGTTGCTAATGTTAAATTTTTATCTCATTCACTTGTCCATTAATTGTTTTTGTTATTAAGTTTATCCACGTGTCTCATACTTACGTAATGTTAAGTGAACAGCAGATCACAAATAATCGTTTCATCATTTCTATACGTCGTCTGGTTTTCCGTAATATATTTAACATAATGAGGTAAGTTATAAAAGCCAAGAAAGATTAGTATGAAGGAGAGATATAAGCATTAAGTACCAGCTGACCCGGCAAACTTCATATTGCCTCAGAATTACCTATATAATGTGTCAAAGATTTGATAGGTATGGACCTTACAATTTCTTCATATTTTCGTACCTTTTAAACCTTCCCTGGGCTTACAAAAAATAAAATTTTGAATTGAATTTGATTTGAATTTTGAATTCAAAACCAAAATTAGCCAAATCGGTACCGCTGTTCTCGAGTTTTAGTGAGACTAACGAACAACAATTGATTTTTATATATTTCATATAACTAGTACTATAACTACATATCATTGCAAATTATTGTATACAGGTGCTAGATCTCCAGTGATATAGCTCAAGGGCGTAGGCCCCACCGCATTACCTTATCTATCTGCCGCCAAATAGTAGTGTTCAGCACTATTGTGCTCCGGTTAGGTTGTAATGTCTGTAAAATAACTGTCATAGAAACATAAGTTGAGTTTTGTTTTGGCAGGTTTTTTCTCAGTAATGTGGGCTTTGGAACTCTGCCAGTGAATGACAAAGAATGTCCCATATTTTTTTTGTTTAGTCTTATCTTGCCGTTTGTAAAAGAGAGTATGGAACATTCTGTTGATACCTATTTTTATTATTAAGTATTTTTGGACTATTATTAATTTATTTACTTTGACATATTAATCAACGTATCAGTTGTTATTCGCTTTGCTTTTATATTTTTAATTTGACCTATCACAAGCAAATTCTATTATTTCCAAGTGATTAAATGAATATATAAGAGTTTGATAAGAACTTAGTGTCCGAAAGCACTAGCGGTTAGCCGCGCGGTTACAGTTTGATATGCAACCGCCTGTGATTGTATGGCGGTTGCATATTAAAAATTAAAATGTAAAAACGGCTAGCCGCTCGGCTACCCGCCACAGATCAATCTGTGCTACCCGCGCACGATCTAACAGATAATGCGTTAGGGCGCTTAGGGTTCACAACGCAACTGAATTTTGACCTCCAGTTTCTGTGTAAATGTCTATAGGCTCCAGTCATCACTTAATATCCATGTGAACTGTATGTCACATCGTCACTTTGCTTACATGAAAACAAATCTTTTGATGAGTCAAAGATAGTTTCATAATACAATTTCAGTATATCATTCATATAGTGAATCGTCTCGTCGACGTAAGTACGTTGCAAGTCACTATGACACTTGAGATTACAACAACACTTCATTTGTTTTGCATGTTTTCACACGTAACGGCGTAATGATAGGGGAGCAGAACCCAGGTCGACCTTCACCCATCTTACCAATTTACCAAAATGAAACTTTATTTTTTATCAAATTTCATACTTAAACAAACACGACTAGCATGTATTGCCTTATCAATGTTCATAGCTATAGCTATCACTAATTACGAAATTTTTTTTTAATAAGTTTCACCCATTTGTTAATTAATCAAATGAATTTGAAACTAAAAGTTTTCAACACATAAAATAGGTCTATGATGTATGACGTTCATGGCTATCTGGCAAGGCGGTGTAAACAGGTAAGTAAAGATGACTGCACCGATCTGTTTACCAATAAGCCCCAAAGACCTATTTTATATGCTTAAAACTTTTAGTTTGAAACACATTTGGTTGGTTAACAAATACAAAAAAAAAACTTCCTAAAATTTTTTTTTTAATTTTATGAACATAGGTAATTGATGCGTTTGTTTATGAATAAATTTGATTAAAATTAAAAACACTGTTTCATCCGGTAAACAGATGGGTGAAGGTCGACCTAGGTTCGGCTCTTACACCATAAAAATGAATATATGTCGTTGGAGGCCCAGGATGCAATTCTTGGATTTAATCGAGCGCGTCAGATTAAGATTACCTATATATTGTGGGAGATACTAAGCACCCTGTTGGGCACCGCCACCAAATCACCATTAAAGTTTGTGCTCGTATATTTATATATACACGCGCCCGCAGAGCAACCCATAATAAATTTCAAAAGGTCGCTATGATCTTACTTCACTTTCGAAACGTGTGAATTTTGGATAAGTGCTTTGTTTGGACACATTTAACACTCTCTCAGAATATCTGACGCGTCCTTGAAGCATGATCTTAATACCGTGCCCTTTTCGAAAAAAGGAGATCTAAAATTACTCAAGAACCTTATCTAAAGCTCCCTTCAAAATGTTAACGATTTGGAAGTGAGCCCGTGGCGGTAGACCTAAGGGTTCGACCCTATATAGGTAGAAACCTTACATTTGATAGAGGTACTCAACAGGGTGCAAGGTATCACCCATAAGGGACCGTCCATAAAATACGTCACCCTAAAATAAGCCTTTTCTGACCCCTACCCCTAAAATTAAGATACCTCTGCATATGACATTTTTTTAATTAAACAGTAATTGTCAAACGTAATATTATTTTAATATATTGTAATGAACTGCGAACGTCACGTTGCCGTAGGCCTCCGTCCCATTTTGTGTCACATTTTGAGCGAGACACCCCCCACCCCCCCTTGTATGCGAACGTATTTTATGGACGGCCCCTTACTTATGCTGACGCGCTCGAGCAATTTACCTCCGGGTGAAATTTTATTATATCTATTTAAAAAATAATTTTGCTATGCCCAAACGGGTCTGTAATGTTTTACAGAAAATGTTATTTTAAAAGCCATTTAGACGGAGATAGTTTCTCGTCTCGAAGATATGATTATCGAAGGAATATAAAACATTCTTCTTCGTCTAAACACTTGCTCTTCTCGCTCGTTGCCATGGGCGATAATCGTCTCGCAACGGAATATTATTGTGTCCGTGTAAACAGAATTTCAAAGATGACATTAGAGGTGAGGCGTATTTATATACTAGTCTGTTCTTGTTCTAGGCACGGGTTGCCACAACCATGTCAGTATGATGGGATAAAGTGTGATTCTGTTGCGTTCTTAAAATTGAAATATTTACAAAATAAATCTTAACCGTTTAAGTATCTAAACGTAGTATTATTTCAGATTCTCTGCCTAAAATAAACTAACTTCGAGTCTAAAATTTCAATAAAATCGGTTATTATATAATTATGCTGTAAATTAAATTCAACTTTTAAAAACACAATTTATTGAAAATTTTATTACACATTGTTCATACAAGATTGTTGTACAAACCGACAGACAGACGGTTAATTACCACCGTGTGTACCACAATTACTGTGAGAGGGTTTAATAATAATAAGACTTGTCAGCTCGTCACAGTTTAGAAAAATTTTATATAAATGCTGTTGAGAAATATACAATATTGCCACAAATTCTCTACAGCGTCATTTAGGACGTTTTATTAAACATAGTAGCGCCATCTATTAGCCGTAATAGCGAACTATATTATAATACCGTTTACAATTGTACTTAAATTATCAGCCGTTAATAAAAAACCTTAATTAATCTACATAATAAAAAAAAACATTAAAATAAATTTAAAAGCTAAATAATATTTACATAAAAAAGTTATACCGTTAATTGTTTCAACATTGTAAAATAATAATATTAGTACACTTTATTCTCTTACAATTTGTTCGTATCTATTTCCGAACAGAACAGCCAGAAACAGGATGACTTCCTCTAGTAAAACTACACATTATTTGTCGGATAATAAAATACTAGGTGCTTCTCGATTTAGCAAGGCTATTCAAATCAGGAATGAGCGAGATGTACTATTGTCAAAGCAATAACAGATTACACTACCAAATTTAGGATTTTTATTTTTCGGATAAAATACTAGGTGTGTCTCGTTTTAACCAGTGACATTCGTGTAAGACGGATTGAGACGTATGATGAGAACAGAACAGTGTCCTAAGTATTGTGTAGCATGTTAGCTGTTTTACTTACATTAAGGATTATAGTTTAACCGCATGGCGTAGTCATGATTCTTCTCCAGGTAGTAATACCAGACAAATATTAAATACTTAACAATTAATAAAAAAATATTTGGTTTTTGTGTGGGTGTTTTTATGCTATATATTCACTTACCATCAATGTAAACTGTTTTTCTACTTGCCGCTTCATGATAATAAAAAGTGAGACATTTATATGAATTTGAGCTAAGTCAAAACTAAGGTACTGTTCAAATTATATCCACTCGATACCTAGTGATTATACAAGACAAATAGTAGACATGAATAATCTATTCCGTTGAATATCGATTATAAAGCAATCGATCGTTGAAATCGATTTTATTTCGACAAAGTTCTAAAAGTCCTAAAATGACCAGTGTTCAAAATAATGCAATGAGTTGACATTGGCAGCTTGGTTATTGGTCTGTGATTCACTGCAAAATATTTTTTTACTTTTAAAAATATATTGTAAATCCCCATTCGTTTTAACGTGACAAAAATGTGAGTGAAATCTAAATTCAAAAAACAATTTTCTACATACAAGTTGTTAAGACGCCAATCAGGGCGATTTTGGTCATTCTCCTTTCATACTCAGCAATTTTCGTAAAAAGGAATACAAAGTTTTCCTTCACATATTAATATAATGATCATAAAAAACAGGAAACTCTGTAAAAAATAATGATACTTGCTTTCCTGTTTGAAAAAAAAGTGCACTTACAGCTCTCAGCTCGCGAGCAGATTTGAGAGGAAAATGTGTATTAATCATAACGGGAAACTCTGTGAATAAAACTGCCTCAGTAGCCTAGTGGTAGCAGGCCACTACTGCTACGCTGGGATCCAGCGTTCGATTCCCGGGTAGAGGGCTATCAAAGAGAAGGGTGTAAAGTCCTTTATCTGTAGTTCTATTGGGATTTTTCCATTTTCTAAAAATTTTCCGGTACTATTCTCGAAGTTTGGTAATGTGCCCGGAAATGTCAACACGCTCGCCACCTGTTACATGGGCCAACACGTAACGTAAACGGCGAATCGTGGGTGTTTGCATGTATGCTTGAATGCATGCATTTACCTCTGCCTACCCCTTCGGGGATTACAGGCGTGAAGTTACGTTTTCATAAATAATAAAAATGGTTTGTCTGTTTGATACGCATTTTGATTAAGGTGTAGACTTTGAGAAGTCAGACTTGTAGAATTAGAAAGTTGGCTCTACATGAGATCTGAAAACTTTTTGACAGCGCGAGCTATTATTATGGCCTCGTCTTGGCTACATTTTACGTGGTAATGTTTTTGGTGGCATTTCATTTCTTTATATAAGTTGCTTATGAAAATATTTATTAACTTCACGCCTGTGAACCCCGAAGGGGAAGGCTTGCATTCAAAGGCCGGTCAGGCTTCACAGACTGTGGCGAAACCCGGGTTAACTCACAATAAGGTGATGTTGTGTGTGTGGTGGGATTGGAAGGGCATTATTCATTATGAGCTATTAACATACATGCAAACACCACCCGGTTACGTTATGTTGTCTGTAATATTTATTTCAAAATTTGTAATATTAAGTATATTGTATTACTTCTGTGCTCGTCAACGTCTTTAATTTTCCTTACCCTTTCGTGCCGCCTGCGCCTTTAAAAGCAATAGCGATAACCTGATAATCTCTATCGCTGTAATACCGCATACGAGAGTAAGAAATAACGATAGTCAGATTATATCGCTACTGGTCTCATAGGCGGTAGGAAAGGACATTAAAAATCGAAGAAGTAAACAATAGCAATTCATTTAAGAATTTTAGGCGATCGACCCGCTAATGGAAATATTGGTTGACATATTTGGACGTGTCTGGCAGGTCGTGCCTGCTTGAAGCAGACGTAAAACAATTATGTAAAATAAAACTTAAGTCGGTTGCGAATAACTAGTGTTAATCAATCTAGCTGTACCTACTTCCTCAATTCCACTTTAAAGTTAATGTCAAAGGTAATAATCGTATATGTGTCGCAATATTAAATGTATTACTTACCTATTTCAGTAGATTTTGGAGAGGAACATAGTTAGTATCTCCTGGGTTGGGTTTAAAACATCTGTTGTATCGATTTTTTGAAGTGACTTAATCATCACCTTAGCCGCATGATTTTCCCTTCGGTACAAAAGCATTCTCATAAAGGAGATTATATGATTAAGTATGCAATTGACATTTTGAGTTTTCAATGCTTGGTAGATATTTCTGTCATTTAACTATTACAAAAGTTAAATTTTATTATTTTTTTAAAGTGAATGATACCTAAATGTAAATGATATGTACTATTTCCTTAATTTAATTTGTCGATTCAAAGAGTACGAGTATTACTGAAAAATTCGCATGCCGTGAGCGGCAAAACATATGATATAGGTCGCACCACGTAAAAAGAACGCTGGAAGAAAGTAGAAGGGATGTGTTAGCGCATCGGTACACTCGCGCACGAAAGTACTAGCCCTATTGGTTTATTTTTGATCTAGCTTTCGCTTGCGGTTTCGTGTATTGGTAGGCAGATTGAAAACGCCGCACCTCATACCACCAAATAGATCGATAAATCGTCTACTGCGCAGCTTGACCGCCAGCGTTCTTTTTACCTGGCGCGACCTATACAATCAAATATTTAAGACCAAAGCATGTAATACTATGTTCTTGTGAATAAATGATTATATGAGGAATATGCCATAATCGCCACCATCGCCATTTTTGTTGTTGAAAATCTAAATTATTGAAAGTCTAAATTATTGTTGAATATATTTCAAATACCGTTTTTTAAAGGAAGTATTTCAATTGTTTTTTATGGTGAAATACCTACTAGCTTGTATACTGTTTTGCATTTACTCTGCCTACCCCTTCCGAGAAACAGACTACTGCTACTACTATTACTACACGTACTATCTATGCAAACAAATATCTCAGTACAGATGCACTACATCTCGGGGATTTCTACTGGTGTTAGAGCTCCAGTGATGGAGCTCGCGGGCGTAGGCACCACCGCATTACCTAATACTTGCCGCTAAATGGTAGTGTTCAGCACAATCGTGTTCCGGTCAGGTGGTAATGTACGGCCCTGTAATTTCCGGCACAGATTCACAATACCTTAGGCCTCAGAAGTGGTAACGCATCTGCATTTTGACCTCTGGTCTTTGTGTAGGTGTTTATAGGCTGCAGTCATTACTTAACATCAATGTGAACTGCATGCTTGTCTGCTACTTTCATTACATAAAAAAAAAGATTTACCTCTTTCTCTGCATTGTGTAGGTGCCTGTGCTCTCGAATTTCTTAACTGGCAATAGTAAAAGCTCATCCAGCTTCGGATTGGTCATATCGACTGTAGGTGGCGTTTGCCAGCCGAGCCACATTGGTCTGGCTTGCAAGGCATTCCGTAAACATTTTTCTTAGTCTACTCCGGCTCTATAACCAGTCTTAGTACCCGGTGTGTGAGTAACCTCCATGTTACCCGGGCCGGCTTATGGCTCAGTCCGACTCTGGATGCAGAACCACCTCTCCTAGATAATTATGCCTCCTTATCTTTCGCTGGGTATGTAGAAAAGAGCAAGAAAGTTAGATTAAACGCGGTAAAAACACCGCAGATCTTTGCGCAAGATCTGCGATGTACCTAAGAAAGAGGCTTTGTGAATGAGAATATCGGTGTAAGAATGTAAAAGGCATGCTCCGATGGCTCGGGCATATAGGAAGATTGTCGAATGAACAAATTACTAAACAGATATACAACGCGAATGTGGACGGTTGCAGAGGCCCAGGAAGACCAAGGCTGATCTACCATGACCAAATAGGTGAAGTACTGTTTGAGGGTAGGGTCAAAAGTCTTAGGAATCGGTGTGCATGTTTGAAGAGAATGATGAATGTTGAAGAAGCTGGCGCTGAACACTCTGCCTACCCCATAAGGGACTTGGCGTGAAGATACATATACTCGTTTGATCTGACTTGTAGTTGTTGTTGCAGTTGACGTCATCAGCGCGGATCCGACGTCGTACGCCGGCGGCGTAGACACGATGTCGCGGCCGCCGCCCCCCTCCGGCGTGCCTTACGTGCGGATCGTCGAGCAGCCGGCCGGCAAGGCCCTCAGGTAACCGTCTTTTGCTTGTTGAAGGAAAGCGCCAACAAGTACAGAAGTCTTTAGTATAATTGGACACAGTTATAGAGCAACACAGGCCACCGGCCGCGGCGGACCGGAGGGGAGTAGCCATATGGAAGCTTTCCCCTCTGTCAAAGTAGAAGACCAAAATTAGATGGTCCTATGCCTGTCGTCCAGATATTTAAATGTGTGCGTGAAATTGTTTATGTATTTTTTTTAAGTCAAGGTGTGAGCTTCGTAGTAATAGACGATTTTTGTAATGTGAGTGAGTCGCACGTATGCCCCCGCAAAAAAATGACAAACTGTTTTGCATCGGTAATACACGCTATGGCTACTCCCCTCCGGTCCGCCGCGACCGGTGGGCCGCGTTGCTCTATGGTCTGATTCGAAGGGAATTGGAATGATTTGACCATCATTGACTGACTGCACTAGTGGAAGAATTATCTTTCAGTAGAAGTGGGCGTTGGGGTCGTCATGTCCCGACGCCCGTATACATTCTATTACCGAAATATTAATCCTTGTGCCATACGAAGTGTTCTAATCCTGCGTATACCTTTCTAATATCCTTTTTACTGGTGGTAGAGTTCCAGTGTTAGAGCTCGAGGGCGTAGGCACCACCGCATTACCTAATCAATCTGCCGCTAAATGGAAGTGTTCAGCACTATCGTGTTACGATTTTTTTATGTATAAACAATTGGAAATAATAGAATTTGATTGTGATAGGTCAAATTACAAATATAAAATTAAAGCGAATAACAACTGATACGTTGAATAATATGTCAAAGTAAACAAAAATAAAATAAATAATGGTCCAAAAACACTTAATAATTCTCTCAGGCCACCAGAAAAATATGACAATTGATTTCTTATTGTTCTCGGACCCTATAGAGTCCATTGCTGCTTCAGGGATTTAAAATAGGTATCAACAGGATGCTCCATAGGTAATCTCTTTTACAAAGGGCAAGATAAGACTAAACAAAAGAATAGACTAGATGGTAATCCGTAATAACTATCACAGAGACATATTAACTAAGGTCTCAGAGGTGGCAACGCATCTGCATTTTGACCTCTGGTTTATGTGTAGATGTCTATAGGCTGCAGTCATCGCATCAACAAGCATGCAGTTCACATCAATGTGAACTGCATGCTTGTTTGCCACCTTTGTAACGTTAAAAATAAATATCCGCGGTTAGATATTTGACCAGAGTTTATTACATAGACATGACGTGTGCGATAAGTCCGTTAAACTCGTTTAGTAGGTGCAATATTTACATCTCTGTTTAGTATTGTCTGTTATTGCTGGAAATTGCCGTAAATGATTTAACGGTACTGATTCGTTTAAACATCAACCTAATGTTTCCTCTTTGTAATTTTAGTATAGACTAGCGGCTCGCCCCGTCTTCGTCCGCGCTGCTCCGTTCCTATTAGTCATAGCGTGATGATATATAGCCTATAGCCTTCTCGATAAATGGGCTATCTAACACTGAAAAAACTTTTCAAATAGGACCAGTAGTTCTTAAGATTAGCGCGTTCAAACAAACAATCTATTCAGCTTTATCTTAATATTAGTATAGATATAGATAAACATTATCCCATAGACCATAGTTTTTCGTTCAATTATTTGTTGTTTTATTTTATTTATTACCAGTTGTGCCCGCGACGTCTTCCGCGTGAGAATTTATGATTAAAAAATCCCGTTCCCGAGCTTAGCGAATACAAACAGACAGACAAAAATTGTAAAAAATGTAGTTTTGGTATAAGTACCGTGTATACATACATATGCATGTAGTAAAAAGCAGTTATTTGAATATAAGTACTATTTATTTTTCGTAATAACACATGCGAGTGAACTTTTAGAAATTGTAGAACTTCGCTTCACTTCAGCCAGAGAATATGTAATAATACTACGTATAGAATGGACACTTCGACGTCCCGCCCGGTTTGCACACATACACAACCCCTTCCTCTCTTATGGGCGACGGTTGGTATTTTGTACGTGCTACGCACACAGGTGCGCGTGTAAATACACGTCACTGATGGATAGAAACCAAATTAAGCGTTTGTATGGAATTTTGGCGGAGTGTCCGCGGTGCGGTAAAGCGGCTGGACTGGTTTTTCTTTCCGTTTTTTCTTTATTTCAATATTACTTAGATTATTATTTAATTGGTCAATATAATTATGCTACCTATAATAGGTACTTATTATTTTATTTATTATTTAGTTTTCCATGAATACCTACAGGATAATCAATATGGATTTCAATATTGTCAATTCTGCAATCCAACTAATCCTGTTAATCGTATATCATGTAGGTAAAAATTATAAATACGAATGTTTGTGAGTATCTATAGATGGATATTTGTCACTCTTTCACGAAAAAGCTACTGGACGGATTTGAATGAAACTTTACAGTACTTAATATAGGTTTTACCAAAATTCTTTGGGTTATACAATGGAATAACATGTGGGCTACAATTTGTAATGATTAAAAGTAGAGATGCGCTGAATATACGGTTGGTATTCGGTATTCGGCATATTCGGCATCATTTCCACTATTCGTATTCGGCCGAATATTCGGTTCTGTATAGGCTGAACCGAATAATATTCGTTATTCGTTTATTCGGTGAAACCACTATTCGGCACATCTCTAATTAAAAGTAACGCGGACGAAGTTGCGGGCATAAACTAGTTACTTATAAAGTTAATCTGATACCAAATCTATATATACTTACTCACTATCAACAATGTTCAATAAGCAGTTTTTTTCACACTTTTCCTCCGAACTGCCCTGCGGAAGTCACTCGCTATAGCGAACAAAGGGATCGGCTGTGTTGAAAAAATACTATAATCTCGATTGTACTCGTAATTGGAGTAATAAGCAGCGGGCAGCGAACGTGAGCAATGGCATTGTTTTCCTGCTATGCCACGGTAACAATGTATAAATAAATAAAAAGTCGCTAAGAACTATGATTATAAACTGTGCTAAGATTCCGGTGTTTTTTATCATTTAGCTAGCGTCTACGATAAGATTATAGTACGAGATGCAGTATTAGAATTATATAGGTTTGAAATATCGGTGATTGATTTGATTGTTATCCTTCGGTAAAACGATTTCCCCCTCGGAAACGAGAGTTAAAATGAAATTAAACATAATAAGTGATGATTACATTTAAAAACAAATAGGACATACCTATTTGTTTTTAAATTTAATAACGATCATCACCGCGAAAGCATGAGAAATCATAGTAGGTACCTAATTCATCAAACGTCATAGTGCATTCAGTTCAAGTTAGTACTTTCTGTGATTCTAACTGTTTGACGAGAGCACACACATTGCCGCGCGCTGCCGACAAAGTGAAAAATCAATGAATATTTAAAAATGTACGTATCAAAATAAATTTGTTAAGGTACCTATCTACCTCTAACATAATAAAATAAACACGGCCACTTTATTAAAAAATATAAAAGTAAGATTCTATTTCAACTAGCTATAGTGCTGAATTTATTATTTATACTTCAATGCCCATTAGTAAAAGAAAAGAATCAGTAAAACATTCGATCTTTCCACGGTTACTCATAAGGGCGGGCGTCCACACAAAACTTCGATGCGATGCGACGTCGTATCGTATCGCATCGCATCGCACTTTTGTGTGGACGCCCTAAAAACCAAAGATTCTCTTTCTATCTAGAATCCAAATTTACAACAATACTATAGCCTCTGGTACTTCTATCACAAAAAAGCGGCCTATAAAAATGTATTGAATTCTTAAACAAAAAAACTGACGTCTTCCTCAATATCGGCACTCGAATGGTTGACATTTGCAAGGGGAAGAACCGCCCAAATCATTACACACGCCTTCTATACAACTAGTTTGCAACAAAAACCGGCTCGAATGACGTAGCAAAATTCCGTGACGTCATTCATTCATGAGTTCAGTCAGCGTGAATCTGTTGTTCGATAACAATATAACCTATAATTGCGTGTTTCTAAGTGGGTTTCTTGAGGTTTGTGACGTATATTATTTCATTGGCTATGTTCCGAAATACATTGCAAGGTATGACGTCAGTTCAGTGCACTGCGAAGCCGTTCCTTTGTAGTTGACTATACTGGTTACTGTTTAAAATGGAACGCCGTCCAGTATTTCCTATAATAGGTACTTCCTTTTCACACTAAAAACAGATTTCATATTGCAAAAAACATTTCTTTTTGAATTTCCCATTTTTTTAATCGATGGAATCTTTCAATGGCAATCAATAAATGAAATAATAGTGACACTTTAATCACGTGATCAAACCACTGAGAGCACCTTACCTCGAATGCTCCAGTGCTGTGAGCACAAATGTACAATAATGACGTCATATACTTTCATTAGACACCTGCGGTAGTATACATTCTACATCGGAACGAAATTCTCCCCAGTAAAGCACTGTCGCAGTGGTCTAAGTCTAAATCGGAACAGCCACATCGTTTGGTAGTATTGCTTCAGTGACAACGTTCGAAGGAATGTACAGAATTTTCCTTTCTATCTGCCACCAAATGATTGGCATTTTTTTTTATTTAATCTTAATAATAATAATATTTATTGTAGTTAAATAGTTTTTTCCTTATTGTAAGTACCTACGTAATTGTAAGTTTTCATTTGTTTATCTTAATTGTATTTTTTACTTATATTAAAATCAAAAAAATACTTAATAGGTTTGCGCTAATTGACTGAGTTCACACTCTCAATACTCTCAATTCATTGTTTTTCATTGTACCTACTTACAAAACGATCAAAATAATAAAGTCACTCAACAACAAGTTTGTGAAAGATAGTATAGCCATATTTGGTTATCCAGACATATTTGGCAATACCACAATGTGGAAATGGTCATCACATTATCCATACTAGTTCGTTAATTCGAAGCAAATTAAACGAGGAAAATAGCTCACGCGTTAATAATGGTGATACGTTTTACAACCGCCATGAAGGAATCATGAAAAAGTATTTTAATCATTAAAACAATGGGACCACCTGTGAGGTCTAACAAATCCCTTTCAAACAAAAGATCCAAATTGGTACAATCGTTTTCAAATAATCGGTGAAAACAAAAAAAAAACACCGACGAATTGAAAAAAAAAATTATAACAGTTCGATGAAGTTTGGTCTGTACAATATAAAAAACAATTTGACTTTAACAGATTTCTTTAAGTTAGAGAAGGATGTGAAATGTTACAATAACCTTAACAAATATTTTGGTGCAACCCAGGCTGTCTTGCGTATTCATTTCTAGTCTCATATTAACCGTGAATAATATAGTTGGCAAGCCTGGTTTGAGGTTGAACGCTTGCCAACACTTGACTAATTCGCAACATGGGCTGCAATGATTTCCGTCATTAAAAAAAATACATGATGAAAAGTTGACACAATTTATTAGCGAATTAGAAAATATACCTAATATTTAATTTAATTGTTTAAGTTTTTTGGATCCCGCACCGCTTCTAAGAACACTATCCATATAGTGAAAAGCAGTTTAGGTAATACAGTGGGGCCAACGAACAATAAAGTAAAGAAGTGTAATTAAGCAAAAAAAATGGTTCTATGTAAATAGACACACCATGAACGGAGCATAAAAAGGGCACACCGCAGCGCGTCAGGCTATTGGGCGTTTCCTTGCCGCTCGGCAAAATGAACTTGTCGCGATAGATCTCAAGACACGAGTTAACGCAAATGACCTTGTTTATCGGCCCGCGGTTCACAGACTGATTGTATAATTATTATACATGCCTTTTGGATTAGGTATTGAATTATTAAATAAAATGTACTTCCTTAGACTCCAAACATAACAGCTTGTGGCTCGACCACCAACTGAATCGCTCTTATAAGTTGGAAAATTGTCTTGTTGTCATGTTGCAATGAGATCAATGGCGATATACTTTATCACCGCTATTGATTTTATATCGCCTACTTACGTAAGACGGATAACCCCTATAGTTCACGATACAGGACAAGAAAGGCGTAAACGAGGACAAAAACGATTTAGTTGAGCGGCTGATTTATTTTACACATTGTGTCCCCAGGTTTCGGTACGAGTGCGAGGGCCGGTCAGCGGGTTCGATCCCCGGCGCGAACAGCAAGTCGGACCGCAAAACATACCCAACGATCGAGATATGCGGGTACACGGGCCGCGTCGTCATCGTGGTATCCTGCGTCACGCGGGACGCGGTCTCCAATGACGCGACTACGGGGCCTAAATACAGGTACATAAGTGCTTTTTTTTTCAACCCACTCGTTTAGGTCTGTGGCTCTGCGGCGGTCGGGAAGTAACTGAAACTGGGGCTTTTCCAATGTCCATGATACATAGCATCCTCGCGGTCAGCGGGTTCGATCCCGCAACGGCCTAAGTCCGTAGTCTGGATTTACTGGGATGTCCCTAGTAGAGGCTAAACATTTTTACACGGAGAGCTTTTAGCGCTCACCCCTTGTAGAGACTAAGCTTCTAGAGATAAACTGGCTACATTTTCCATTGGTATTAAAAAGAGGGTTCGATCCCCGGCGCAAACAGCAAGTCGGAGCGTGAGACATACCCCACGACATTCCCAGTGTGGTAATGTGCCCGAAGCATCCAATCGATTCCCCACCAACGCCCCCCAATCATAGAGCAACGCGGGCCACCGGTCGCGGCGGCTAATGCCCCCAATTGATATGTACCATGTACGAGAACTTCAAAAAGTGTCAAGCGTATCGTTGTAAATAGAGTTCTATATATGCCACAATAGCGCTAACACTCAAAAAGCCTTCGGTACTGAGGACCCAGATCGACTGGAGATCGACTGGTCGCTGGGCATCATAGAGCTTGCGGAAATAATTTTTTTTTTGCTCGCATTTTCTTGATGTGTATTTTAGAATCTATCTACCGTATTAATGATACGGGGGACCAATATGTGCGTGGGCGGCTGCCGCCTAATTTTACCTCGTGACCTTTTTTTTTTGCTCGTGCGTCAGAGTACTGGGCCCCCAAATGCCAATTGTCGCCCCGTGCCCCTGATGACAACTGTCCGCAACTGTGTATTAATAAAGTTTGAAAAAAAAATATATTTAAATGTATCCTTTGCTATCGTACGGCCAACTACATAAGTATTACTCGAAAAAAAAAGACCTAATTTGAAAAAAAATCACTGAATGACAAGGGATTATTCGTGTTTATAAACAATGTGTGAGTCATAAGGCTTCTGCAGATAGCCGTGTCATATTCATATCGTGTGTACGCATTGAGGCGGTGCGTGTGACTCACCGCGAGTAAATGGATTTATCTTTAATTCAGACTTATATTGCATACTGTTTGTTGGGAGGGAAGTATGTGACCATTTGACCTGCGACGGGTTGCGTTTCTCTGAAAAATGGTGGAATAGATTAATGGATGCTATAGCACTCACAGCACTACTAAGGTTTTATCTCTTAACGTGGTAGTGAATTCGTTAACAAACTTATACACACTTTTGTTAAAGAATTCACGTTCATGGCGGCTGTAACAAACTTTAGTTGTGTAAAATTACAGATTTTGAAAACTGAAATTCCGTTTTCAAAAAGTTATATTTTTTTCAGGTTTGAATAGATTGACTTATTGATAAACCAAAAATCAGTTCTCGAAAACTGAAAATTAGTTCTCAAACTTTAGTTTTGTAAAATAACAGCTTTTTGAAAACTGAAATTCCGTTTTCAAAAAGTTGTATTTTTTTCAGGTTTGAATAGATTGACTTATTGATAAACCAAAAAACAGTTCTCGAAAACTGAAAATTAGTTCTCGAGAAGCCAAATTGAGCCTATCTATCCGGATCTCATTTGATCCAGATAGCTCAATTTTACACTACTTACTTTGTAGTTAACGTTAATTAGGGTATTTAGTTTGATATTTATTGAACGTGTGTGTCAAAGGGACGCCCACCCATAACTGCGAATTCGCATCGCATCGCAAATATTTGCGACCTCACAGGAATGCATCGCCTGCGCTGCGGCGTCGCATCGCATCGCAGTTTTGTGTGGCCGCCCAAAGACATAAGACTGATTTTAACTCTTCATTCTTCGAGTGGTTTTGCATCATATAAGTTTAATTGAAGGTACAATAAACGATTTGAATAGCTGAAAATGATTTAGTATTTTACGCTTCTTCTCTCAATATAGTGTACAGGTTTTTTTTATATAATAAAAGTAGCAAACAAGCATGCAGTTCACATTGATGTTATGTGATGACTGCACCCTAAAGACACCCACACAATTACCAGAGGTCAAAATGCAGATGCGTTGCCACTCCTAAGGCCAAAGGTGTTATACCTCTGTGCCGGAAATTACAGGGCCCTACATTACCACCTGACCGGAACACGATAGTGGTGAACACTACCATTTAGCGGCAAGTATATTAGGTAATGCGGTGGTGCCTACGCCCGAGAGCTCCGGCACTGGAGCTCTACCACCAGTAAAAACGCAAGATACTCCATACATCCAAGCTCCATACATTTTGGAACGTCTCCTTTAGCACAGATGAAATTAAACTGAAGGCGGGCAGCCCTGGTGCGTGTGTACCTACGCAAGTTATTTCGAGGACAGGGCCGAATCACAATAGTCACAATACTGCTAGATAACACTACTCTGGTAATACCGTCGTTAACTCGTAATTGGCCCCGCAGGCCGCACCCCCACAAGCTGGTGGGGCGGGAGCGGTGCGAGCGCGGCGTGTGCACGTCCCGCACCAGCGTCAAGCCCGACGGCTGCCAGGTGTCGTTCAGCAACCTCGGCATCCAGTGCGTCAAGCGCAAGGAGATCGCCACCGCGTTGCAGGAGCGAGAGGAGCTGCACGTGGACCCCTTCAAAAGTGAGTCTGTTTGTATATTCTAACGAGCGCGGGTCATATTTTTTTTTTTTATGTTACTGAAGTGGCAAACAAGCGTGCAGTTCACATTGATGTTAAGTGATGACTGCAGCCTATAGACAACCACACAAAGACCGAGGTCAAAATGCAGATGCGTTACCGCTCCCGAGGCCTAAGGTGTTATGGCTCTGTGCGGGAAATTACATTGCCGTACATTACCACCTGACCGGAACACGATAGTGCAGAACACTACCATTTAGCGGCAAGTTCATATATTAGGTAATGCGGTGGTGCCTACGCCCGCGAGCTCCGTCACTGGAGCTCTACCACCAGTAAAAATAATATGTATACTTATATCATTATCAAGCATTGTTCAGCAACTTAGGGTACCTACTGTGCCGACAAGGAAATGTCTATTGCTTTAAAAATGAGTGTCTCTTCGTACGAGGTATTTTTTATACACCGGACATATTTTTGGGTCGTTTTAATCATCGTCATAAACAAATTGTAGTATGGAGCCAACTCTGAAATGGTGAAAAAATATCGTATTAAATATCAATATCATCAAAAAGGAAAATTAGAAAATTTAACAAATAAAACAAAAAATGGAAAGAAAAATTTGACTTCGGACAAATAGAACCGGAGAACTCAGGAAAATCATAATATGTGGCGTTTCCGTCACTTCCAGTAATATTACATTATGGAATGACATCGTGTTACATTGCACCCGTACAAAGCCGGGGCGGTTACTTATTAATAATATTCAGGTGAATAAAATGCAATCTAAAATCGATAAATAAGCGTTAATTCGTGCAAACCGGTTTTGTTTTCTGTTTAACACATATTAAAAACTCATTTAGTCTGGATGTTGCACGTCGAGTAAATAAATCAATGCGTAATGGAATTCCTAAAGGAGCGTCTTTACTAGCGAGATTTTTAATCGCATGTTTTCTCTTTCACTATGTTCTTTGGTTTTTTAGCTTAGCTTTTAGAATCCCCTTCTAGGATCGTGCAGGGACAGAAGGAAGTGATATTGGTTGTTAATAAACCTGCGCTTAAGCTCATAGAATGACACTAGGTATAAACTGAGTCGTGGGCGCCATTGTACACACTTTACACATAGACACAGAACGTAGAACCAAAACCAACAAATGTAGGCCATACAAATATTTGGCATGGTGCGGGAATCGAACCTGCAACCATAAAATTACTTGCAAACTCTCACATCTTCACATACCGCTGGACCCATTCCATTTAGCAATATACTCCAGTGGTCGTTTTGGAAATATCCCCTGAACTATACACAAGACTAAAAAAATGTCTAAGTGGCGAATGGTGGGAAAATTAATGCATGAAATTGTACCCCCTTATTCATAAACGTACATTAGATACGTTTTAGCTATAGAATACTTTGTCTTTGTCAGTTGAATTGTCAAATGTGCAGGATAGAAAGAAACAAAGGAGAGATTAGCAACACTTTAGCTAAAATACGTTTATGAATAAGGGGGTTGGTCTTCACATTATTTTGCACTACATTTTCTTGTTTTAGTAGGTATCTTTAAATGGCGGTAAAGATCCAGTGATGAAAAGGTCGAGAGTGTGGCGGGGACACCCCGCACTGCCTGATGTAGTTGCCACTAAATGGTGGAGTTGAATCCGACGTTTTCCGGTTAGGTTGGGTTATGTGCGCTCACACAACATCTAGCAAGTAGAACAATTTAAAATTTCGTACTTGTAGCACGTTTATAGTCATTTGATGTAAAATTATAATTGTCTATTTGTAATACAAAGTCATCATAAACAGTCCACAAAGTTACATTAATTAATGAGAACTGATAATTTGCCATTTTGATTGCACAAAAAACAACGTATAATTAAGTTTATATTCACGGAAGCGAACCCTCCCTTTTTAGTGCGGCTTATTACGCCAAACGCAAGCGTATTTTGTACATTTGACAACCCCTTTGTTTTCATTTAATAACCTCCAATCGATAAGGGTACATATGAGGGAGTTTGTTGTCAAAGTAGCTACTATTTAAAATATAGCGAGGGTTATTTCCTATTTATAACATCATAATACATCGTATTACATGAATTATATCGTATTTTGCTGTTTAAATTTTCTGCTAATTTTATTATTAGCTTTAAAATTAATAATATCTTCCATAATTGGGCTCATAAAGTCGTTCAACCCCCACCAGACACATGTGCTATTTATTGATCAAAGAAAAACATTTACAAAATAATCGAAATCTCAGCAATCTAACTAGTGAAGACGCCCCTTATTGGCTCCAACCCATTGAGATAGAAAACAGATGGGCATTGTGAGTTTACGGTGCATATTATTACCGCACCACGGTCAACCTCGGCCCGGCTGGCGCGAGCTTTAGTTGAAAGCTAGCCATTTTCTCATATCGTATTGTAGACAGTCAGTTAATGTAAACTTTTGCGAAAACTACCATTGAAATAATACTATGCGGCTTTGTTTAATTATTACACCCATCTTTTAGGGCAACAATTTTAAAGTTAAAAATAAACATGAGTCTAAATAATAAACATTTTTATTTTCTTAATATATAATTAAACTTTATTTTAAATTTATTTTACGAGTATTACACAATAATGCGGCAATCTCATATTACTGAACTGAATAGGTATCCAAATTAACGACACGTATAAAAATAATACAAAGACTTTTTATCGCGTCGATCATCCGATTTTGCGTATACATACGCCGGGTGCGGTTCAATCATTTAAGTAACGACCTATAATCATTATTATAGATTTTTATTTCATCCCATTAGTTACTCATAGTTAAAAAAAGAAATGAATCACGTAAGTTTTCAATGAAATTGAAGCTGCTCTAAACGATGAATAGAATAAATTATAGTGCTATTATAAATTGGGTGACTTTGATACAACTATGGCGATTGGTGAGCTACATCGTGCCGACGCTACCAAGAGTCCCGGCTTCGAGTCTGGCAAGAATGTTCTGTTTAGGTATGATTGTTTTATTCTTATGATTAAATGTATTTTTTATGTTGTTACTTCATTTATTAAACATTTTGTTTATTCTTTTGTTTAACGAATAAATTATTGGTGGGTTGGAGTGGGCTTTCACCAAAACGTAGTGGGAATTCGAATAAAGAACAACGTGCGTTCCGTTCCACCTATGAGATTCGCCTACAATGCCCGCGGCCGTTCCACTAATGTAAAACATTCGTGCATTTCAGCGGTTGTGGTTGCCGTCATTGCGGATTAGATTCAGATTCAGATTCTTTATTCATAACATAATTGAATTACAAGGCAGAACAATTTAGGTGTACATACAGGTAGAAGAAATATATTATTACACTATTATTATTTCACTTATTAAATATGTGGCAACTATTAATAATTATTATTATTGATAAAAAAAATATTTTTAAATGATTACAGAATTAGATTACAGATTAGTGGAACGCTGCCATTATGTCATGATAATGGCATATTACGGCATCAATTATCGGCTGCGTTCGCTTATCGTCCATCAATGTGGACTACCACTCTTGAAATTGAAGTGAAGAATTTTGCCATTGCATCTTGCACTTCATATAAAAATTAATTGCACATTTTTTTGTCACTTTGTCAAAGCTAAGAAAATAAAAAATAATAATAAGTACATGCTAAAATTAAACAGTGTGTGACATGACAATGATAGAATAGCGATGAAGGGAAAAATACATAATAAGAAAAATAAATACAGTGAATACAGGTAGACTTTAGAGTTTTAGAATATAAATAATCAGTAATTAGTTCATATTCTAAATGGCAGATGTAGCAACTGTCGGCCCTGCTCTTAATTGTAGATGCAGATTTGATCTCTAAGGGCGGCTACACAAAACTGCGACAGAGAATATGTAATAAAACTACGTATAAAATGGACACTTCGATATCTCGCCCGATTTCCCAGCATTACCCAACCTCCTCCCCTCTTATGGGCGACGGTTGATATTTTCTACGGGCTACGCACACAGGTGCACGTGTAAATACACGTCACTGATTGATGTCTGTGTAATAGAGATCAAATTAAAGAAAGAAAGAAAGAAATTAAGCGTTTGTATGGAATTTTGGCGAAGTGTCCGCGGTGTGACTGCGATGCGATACGATGCGACGCGACGCCGCATCGCAGGCGATGTAGGTATTCGTGCGAGAATGCAGATATTTGCGATGCGATGCGAATTCGCAGTTATGTGTGGGAGGGAGCCCTATTGCAATCGAATGGCGTCAAAATCGGTTTTGATTTGACGTGAACGAAGCAAACTTAACAGCTTTGTCATAGTTTGTCGCGGAGTTCTTTGCTTATGCTCGATGCACCCGGGGGCCGACCGCCTAACTCAAATGTTTTCGTGATGCTTTCGATTATGACACCATCCTGTCAGTTTCGTACCACTTACTCCTTTTACTGGTGGTAGAGCTTCAATGACGGAGCTCGCGGGCGTAGGCACCACCACATTATCTAATATACTTGCCGCTAAATGGTAGTGTTCAGCACTATCGTGTTCCGGTCAGGTGGTAATGTACGGCCCTGTAATTTCCGGCACAGAGGCATAATACCTAATGCCTCAGGAGTGGCAGCGCATCTGCATTTTGACCTCTGGTCATTGTGTGGGTGTCTATAGGCTGCAGTCATCACTTAACATCAATGTGAACTGCATGCTTGTTAGCCACTTTTATTAAATAAATAATAATAATGGCAACCCATTATACGTTCCACTGCTGGGCACGAGGCTCTCCCCTTTTTTTTTTTTTTGGGGGGAGGCCTGGTGCTTACTCACCACGCTGCTCCAATGCGGATTGGTGGATGTGTTGGGGTTAGTGGCCAACCCGCTGTCGGATGTTTTCAAACCGCCCATAAGGCCTCCGACAAGGTTTAACGACTGCTATCTATCGATAGCAACCGGGACCGACGGCTTAACGTGCCCTCCGAAGCACGGAAACGCGCATTTAATTTGCCACTAGCGATCACCCATCACACTACCCGACCGCGCCCGTAGTGCTTAACCGAGTAGATCGTTTACGGTCCACACCAGCCGCCGGGCCATGCGCGCTTCTATTACATAAAAAAAGAGCCACAGGGCCACTTTTATTACATAAAAAAAAACCTAACATTTGCCTGGAAGTGTATTCGTCCCCAGGTACCTACATACTTCAGACCAAAATGCTTTAGGCGGTACATAAATGACAAAATAACGTCCTATTATACGAAAGCATTAGAACTAGGCGGTCGGCCCCCAGGTTAGTGCAGTGGTGTGAGGCGACATCTTTATTTTTTTATTTGAATCGCAACTAAATGATGTCACAATTCGTTATTAAAAATCGGTTTTGACGTGAACGATAAAACTTGACGGCTTTGTGACTGGCGGCCTGGTGGCGCGGTATTTTGGTCACGTTCCGAAATCGGTACAAATATATAAATAAATGTAGACGTTGCCAGACTTAAGGTGGATACGTTAGCCATCTACAATATCTACATCGTTCATGCATATATTTCACCTTAAAAAAATGGGGATTCGATTTTATATTCTATTTTCCTAAAGATTTTTGTGCCATTAACAACCATTTGATAAATATAAACACATAACTAACGCAAATAGATTTTTGGGAATTTAATTTGGTGGGTAAGTCGATTAATTTTTGGATCAATTTGATTCGAATCGATCTTTTTCGGAAATAACCATCATAAAAGTTCAGTTTTCTTGTAAAACAATGGTGGACGAAGCAAACTTGACCGGGTTTGTGAGTTGCGGCGCGGTATTTTGGGCGCGGGCTATTTCGGCAACCGACCGGCGCACGCGCTCCGCTCTCTGCCACTGTGATTATTGACGGAATGTTTGTGCTTCTAGAGTATTTATTTGGCAAAATATTTGTTTTATTGTATTAAACGCAGGTGGAACAACGAGTGTAGGTGTCTCGCGTAAGGAGAACAAACACAAATACTTCTGTTTTTTTATGTAAAGAAGGCGGCAAAAAAGCATGCAGCTCACATTGATGTTAAGTGATGACTGTAGCCTGTTACATGTCTACACAAAAACCAGGGGTCAAAATGCAGATGCGTTGCCACCCCGAGACCTAAGTTGTTATGTCTCTGTGATAGTTATTACGGGGCCATACATTTCCATCTAACCGAAACACGATGTTATCGCAATCGCCCTCGCTTCGCATGCGGGTTGGCGATTACATTGGTCGTAGTTGTATCGCGGAATGCCAGCAGCTACGGTCATCCATCCATCTGGCCATCATCATCATATTGCATTTACTACCGCCCTTTTTTTAACAGGGGAAAATGCGTCTCCTTTGGGGAGAAGGGTGGGTTATGTGGAACTTCGGGTAAGGACATCCGTCTATCCACTAAAAACCCCTGGGCCGACTCGTCAGCCATAAGTGGCGGGGTCACGGGAACGGAATCTCACCGGCGGCTGCTCGTTGCTGAGCCCTCCTCGGAGCCTTTCGGCTCCAACCACTACTAGTGGCGATCGGAAGAATATTCGTCCACAAGTGGACGAATGGGCGACCGGTCAGCCTAACGCTCTAACTACACACAGTACAAATATGAACAGTATGGAAACTACGTGTGCGCACATGCGCATCAACGAGTCCCCTAAGCAGTCTGAGTCACTCGCTACTCGAGCGTCGATGCACATGTTTGTGTGAGTGTGCCGTTTTGAACGTTTTGTACGTAGTTTCCATACTGTTTTTATTTGTACTGTGACTGAGTAAGGGCCTTGTCGACCGGATAGTGTAATAAGCCGCAACCCGGTGCGAGGCCACGCCCATCCTTTCTGCCGGACCCTGAATACCGTGTCGTTTAATATGGCCATATGACCTTAAACAATCGTAAGTTGTCGCACTGACTACGTGACGAAATTAACCAAAACAAAATAGACCACCCGCTCGCCCGCTCGCAACCTCACTGTTGAATTTTATTCAACTGCCTTTGCCCAGGGGGGTGATCGGTGAGGCGGGGAAATAAGGCGGGACGTCGAATTGTCCATTCTATACGTAGTATTGTAACATATTCTCTGCTACAACTGAAGTTTAACTTCCTCCTTCCAGCCGGCTTCAACCACAAGAACCATCCGCAGAGCATCGACCTGAACGCCGTGCGGCTCTGCTTCCAAGTGTTCCTGCAAGACGAGCACACGAACAAGATCGTGCACGCGCTCACGCCGGTCGTGTCCGACATCATCTACGACAAGAAGGCCATGAGCGACCTCTTCATCGCCAAGCTCAGCCACTGCTCCGGCCCCATCGGCGGCGGACTCAATGTTATACTGCTGTGTGAGAAGGTCCGTTGCAATCTATCTCTCTATATAAAAAAGACAAATCGGACTGCCTTAGGTATCAATACATACTCGTACAATAAAACATTAAAAATCTAGTGTCTGTACATTAAATATTTTGTTTATTATATTATTTCGCATTAACACATGCTTGTGAAATATATTTATTTTAAAGAAAAATGGAAAGAAAAATTTGACTTCAGGCGAGACTCGAACTCGCGGCCACTGGGAATCTAGTCCAGCCGCTCATCCAACTGAGCTATCGAAGTCCTGCCCGATTTTTGAGAGATTTGCCTAACTAGCATAGTATGGCAATAGATGGCGCTGCTGCCACCATAAGGCAATGCAATAAATGTGAAGGAAAGATTTGACAAATCGGGCAGGACTTCGGTAGCTCAGTTGGATGAGCGGCTGGACTAGGTTCCCAGTGGCCGCGAGTTCGAGTCTCGCCTGAAGTCAAATTTTTCTTTCCATTTTTCTTTAAAATAAATATTAAATATTTTTCCAATAAACTGATAGGGTGGGTGCTTTTAAAGAATAGTAACAGAAACCGAAAAAACAATTTTTGGAATTTTTGTCTGTCTGTCTGTCTGGTACGTTATAACTTCGAAACTACTCAACGGATTTGAACGCCGTGTTCTCGTGTAAATTACATATAATTAGGAACTTTGTTTTGACATAATCGTTTCAGAAAAAAGGCAGTAATGGTCAACTTGACTTTTATATGGTTCTACCTGACCCGCAATACTTCGTATTGCCTCAGAATTAAATATTTATAATATATTTTTCTAATATATAATGTTATATTTTTCAATCTTACTCTTTTGTCGGTATAAAACGGATGATATACTCGTATAAAGTGTTAATTATTTTATTATTGAAGACAAGATAACGAAGAGTATCTAAAATTCCAAATAATTTAATTTAATAGTTTAATATTCCCCTTAAGATAACCTCGGTACTGGTGATTGAATGTTTATAAATATAACTTTTTCTCAGAACCAGTGTCAGCGAAAAATTGGGATTTTTACGTTTAATCATGAAAGTAGCCATCAAGCATACTACTTGATAACCTTTAAACTTTTGATTGATTAAATGAAAAACATTACAACTTCTTGGAACGATGGTGTTGAATACTATATTAATGTTGCGTTGACGAAATATATTTATCTCAATAATAGTGGTGGTAGAACTCCAGTGATGGAGCTCGCGGGCGTAGCCACCGCATTGCGATATTGGAGCAGTGCGGTGGAGTAAGCTCCAGGCGCCCCAAAAAATGGAGAGAGACTCGTGCGCAGCAGTGGGACGTATCATGGGTTGCCATGGCCCTGTAATTTCCGGCACAGAGGCGTAACACCTTAGGCCTCAGAGTGGTAACGCATCTGCACTTTGACCTTGGTCTTTGTATGGGTGTCTATAGGTTGCAGTCATCACTTAACATCAATGTGAACTGCATGCTTGTTTGCCACTTTCATTACATATAAAAATATATATTATTTACTGTAAACTTTTTCCTTAATTATTTATTTGAATCCTTTTAATTCACTGGCACGTGTGAGAACGAAAAATTCAATATGATAGACAATAAATCGGTTATTCGGTGTTCGGCAGGTGACCCGCGAAGACATCGACGTGGTGATGGTCGAGATGAGGAGCGATCGCGTGGTGTGGGAGGCCAACGCCTTCATCAACCTCGTGCACAAGCAGGTCGCCATCGAGTTCGCCACGCCGCCCTACCGCGACCTCACGGTGCAGCACAACGTCTCTGTGAGTCGCGCTTACTTCACCAGGCTATATGACTGAGATGGGAGATTAATGCTTTCCTCACGTAACTCTCCGTGACGTCACTGTGCAGCACAGCGTCATTGTGAGTGGCGCTGACTTCAGTAGGTTATATGGTTGAAATGAGAGATTAATGCTTTCGTTACGTAACTGTGCAGCATAAACTCGTCGTGAGTGGCGCTTTCTTCACCAGGTTATATGGTTGAGATGGGAGAATAATGCTTTCATCAATCTCGTGCACAAACACTTATTATGAATTGTAAAACCATACTTTAAGCAAATAAATATCTTTGAATCAAGCAGGTCGCAGGTCAAGTTAGCCTCACCTCCCTATCACGACCTCACTGTGCAGAACAACATCATTATGAGTGATTTTAATCACACATTTTTTGTCTACCGTGTGTAATTTATACTACCATTTAAATAAGTCAGCATTGACGGTGACTATTCATTTTATAGATAGTTTGTCGTTTAAAGTTTGCATCGATAATATCATCGGCACGACATTCCCGGGCCGTTCGTTCTACTTACTAAAGATCTATTATTTTTTCCTTCTTCAGGTGTACATCCAGCTGAGAAGGAAGGACAACACGCGCAGCAACAGCGTCGCCTTCGAGTATATCTTCGACCCCACAGGTACCGCCCGCAAGCTCCCCGACCTCGCCGTCCTCTCCCTCCTCCTCGACAAGCGCCACGACGACAACAACAACAACACCCCCAAACTGGACCTCGTCTCCTCCACCACCCTCGACGACTCCCGCGACGTGCCCGACGGCCCCGACGGCCCCGACGACGTCGACATGCCGGACGACCCCCCCTCCCTGACGACCCCCTCCGACCCCCCCGACCGCACCCTCGACGACCTCATCCAGCAGGTCTCCGAGCTCGACGAGATATACTCCGAGAGCCGCACCCGCCTCGAGAACGTCACCCTGCTCGGCGAGGAGCCGGACTTCGAGGACTTCGACGACGCCGGCACCTACACCAGCCTGCAGCTCGCCTTCAGGAACCCCGTCGTCATCGCCGAGCCCGAGCCGGAGCCCTACGAGGATGTGCAGGTGCAGACGTACCGCGGGCCCGTCGTCGAGTTCTCGCCGCTCAAGCGGGACACCGACGACGACAAGGCGCCGCCGCTGCCGCCCAAGCGCGTCCGCAAGACCGAGCAGTTCAAGACGAGCCAGACGTCCGTCGACGGCTTCCTGCGGCCCGGCAGGCAGCTTCCCGTAACCCGCGGGCCCTCCGAGCCCGAGCCCCGGAGCGCCCTGACGGTGGCCCGCAGCGAGCCGGCCCTGCCGCCGGCGCCCAAGAAGCGCTCTTTCTTCTCGCGCCTGTTCCGGCGCCGCTCGCGCTCGCCCGCGCCCAGCGTCGGGTCGGAGGGGCGCCCGGGCGGGCCCCCGGGCGGGCCCGTGGGCCGCTCCGTGGGCCGCTCCGTCAGCAGCGTGTCGGGGCAGCGGCCCGCGCGGTTCAAGTCCTCCGTGTCGCACGCCTCGCTCAAGGACACGGCGTCGGCGGCCGGCCTCAGCTACGCCGACAGCGTGACGCACATCTCGCTGCACGGGGACGGCGAGGACGAGCGGCCGGCGTCCCGGGCGTCCCGCGCGTCCCGGGCGTCCCGGCCGGGGGCGGGCTCGGGGCCGCCCACGGACGGGGGCACGATCCTGGTGGCGGAGAGCGTGCTGGCGCTGGACGCGTCCTCGTTCCGCAAGCTGCAGGACGAGCTGGAGCTGACGGAGGCGGAGCACTACGCGCTGTACATGGCGGTGGCGCCGCACGCCACGGCCTCCGAGTTCGACGAGACCAGCTGCTACTACTCGCCGGTCGACGGCGGCAAGTTCCAGAATTGAACGAGTCTCCCTCTCCGATGCGTCCGTCGTATACGACGACTCTGCCTCCGGGGGCTCTCGATCGCGACGGTCCGGTGGTATCGATTATCTAGCGACGACGATTGTTGTAGCGACGTATGTTCAAAAACCCCACAGAAATTATTACAGGATAAAGAATTACGGGAGTATTAGAAGTTATATTCGGTGTACGCGGTCGAAACTTTGCAAGCGACCGGTTTAAATAAACGCTGAATGTATTAAATCTGCGGATCACATATGACAAGAAATGAATGAGATGATTGCGATTATGGGGAAAATGTAGATGAACGTGGAAGTGGCAGCGATTGAAATGATGAATTCTTTCACAATTTTATTCAAAGAAAAATGGAAAGAAAAATTTGACTTCAGGCGAGACTCGAACTCGCGGCCTACTGGGAATCTAGTCCAGCCGCTTTTCCAATTGAGCTACTGAAGTCCTGCCCGTTTTGTCAAATATTTCCTTGACTTCTTTACGATATTCAATAAACTGCAAAGTCTATTATATCGGTTGCTTAACTAGCATAGTTGGCAAAAGATGGCGCTGCAGCTACCACAAAGCAATGCAATAAATGTGAAGGAAAGATTTGACAAATCGGGCAGGACTTCAGTAGCTCAATTGGAAGAGCGGCTGGACTAGATTCCCAGTAGGCCGCGAGTTCGAGTCTCGCCTGAAGTCAAATTTTTCTTTCCATTTTTCTTTAAATAAAATATATTTCACAAACATGTGTTAATGCGAAATAATATAAAACAATTCTTTCACAATTTACAATATTTCTGTAATATTTTTTTCTCATACGCAAAAATTTACATGTTCATAATGACGTAATATGCATTGCATTGACCAAAATAATTTTGATCAATTGTGTAAGTTCTATTGACATCAATTGAAGCCATATTGATTTGATTGATTGATTGAACAAATTTCTAATCTATGATAATTTTAAATATTTTATCAAATAGTTAACGTGCTTGGTAAATAAGCTTAGCATATTTTTTATACTTTATAATGTCATCAGCCCCTAATGCCAAATTTTTGTAGAATTTCATAATGATCTTACTTTATCTAGTCAATTTTTATTTTTATCAATTTCTAGTATTTGGACCGTTTACGTATTGTGTTATTTTATCAATTAAAACTATGAATTTAAGACATGCCTAAAGTTATTATATAGATTTCTAGTCTACCTTTATCTATATAAGTAGATAAACAATGACTGCCAAAGATTTGTTGATGATTTCAATTTTATTATATTCATGTTTTTTTTTAATTATTTTTATTTAATTGTTGTGTTTGTATTAATTTCTAATCTGTTGTTATATGTTTCATATAGAAAATAAGAAACGGAAGAAACCCAGTGTGCCCTCTTACTTGCACTACGAACAAGAGAGTAAGTTCCATCTCTTTCTCACCTTCTCTTTATGTAATATTTCAGGGGTGTCGGAGTTGGGATTGCATTTCTATATGTGTGTATCTACGTATAAGTAATTATGTAGAAGAGTAACTCTCATACAAAGCAAAATAAATAAGTGGTACCACAGCTTGTTGCTATGGGCTGGCAATTGATAGTTACGTCGTCATGGCAACATAAAACAACACATCAAAAAAATTAAAATTGGAACTGAAAATTTAAATTGGTAAACAACGGATGCCCGCCCTTAGCAACTGTCAACGAAATATGAACAAATTTTGACAAATGGAATTTAATTCGGAATCGTTACTTGTCAAAGTCGTAGTGTCATTTTTCATGACTAATTTTATTAAACTTCTCTATAATATAATTACTTATTTATCTTTCGTAGATGTGTATGCATTTTAAAATGATGGTTACCTGGTACAGATGTACCAATCTAGTTTCAATTTGTTTAGTTTGTAGAACCGAGTGTTCAACGACGAATGTTGGGCAACATTGTTCAGAGTGTTGAACTACGCTAGAGAAACATTTTCTTGGCAACGTCGAGCAATTTTCTACAATGTTGACAAATATTTGTCACGTCATACCTACTTAGTTTTATCCTTTAATTTTATATGTTAGATCAATTTTATGGTTAAGGTACTAACATTTTTTTAGCTACTATATTAAATTTGTCGGTGTCCCTCGTTTTGATAAAAAACATTCTATCCTGTGGGATCACTAAAAATATTTTTTATTACCACCATTGTGTATTTATATATCCAAACAATAATATTTTAATAATATTAATATTCAAAAGTACAATAAAGTTTATTTTTGCAATTTAAACCGATTGCAAAATATATATAATAATATGCAACTTAGTTAACATATTTAAAGTATATGTTGCGGCATAATTAGTGATTGAATAACACTATCTACATAGTGCTAATATGAATATGTGTGTTGAAATTGGTAAAACCTAATATCATTTTGGAGTAAGCTACTGTCTCCGTTGTTTCGGTAAATTTCGAACTATAATTATAAGAGCAATATTAATAATTGTGTCGTACCGTTATGTGGCAAAAGTTTATTATTAAATAGATAAACTTTGCCATTAAATACATTTCACACCAGTTAATGTAAGTTGATTTGACATCTTATGTGAAAGTGTATTAAAGACTATGAAGTGCCAATATGTCTTTTATAAATTTTAATGTAGTTATATACAGTAGTATTTTTTCACACACTTGTATATTGTTTACATAAATATTTGAAAAAATACAACATATATAATCAAGCTATTTTGACGTTCGTTTCTGCCCAGAAACTATAAATTATGGACCAAACTTCCCTTGCAGGTGTTCCCACGGTACTACAATATGGGGTTCTTAAAATGTGGCGTCAAAAGAGTCCTTCAGGGCTGGTTGCTTGTCTGTCATCATAAAAAAAAAGAAAATCGAAAGATATGGTTTTTAAAAAGTCATACGCAATTCCTAAAAGTAGTTGAGACTTATTCTGATAAAATGCCTAACTACTAACGCAAAATTTAACTTTTTGTTAATTTCAACAAAAATTAAAAATTTTTGCCGCTATGTTGTCGTCACATTAAGAGGGGACAACATTAATGACGTATCAACAATGAATTGTACATTTCTCTAGGGTGGTGAAACTAGCATCAGTTTGGAGTAAATTAGATAAGCCCCAGTCATATGAGGGTCAGATATATGCCTTTTTAATTATTTTTAGTAATTTCAGTGTGATTACCTCCGACAAATAGCAATTTAAAGTCACCCTGTATAATAACTGTTTACGAACCTGAAATTGACTTTTCAGGATCAGAATATTTAATTAAATAGTAAATGGATCTCCCTAAAGTGGGTATCTATTGGCACTTCATCGTCCATTCGAAATTGCGAGAGATATAATGCGGTGCTTTGGCCCATTCGGGGCAGTGTGCGTATAAATTATGGATCAAAATATGAAAGCTATAGTGTTTAGTATTGTGTTCTCGTTATTTCTAATTTTAGATAAAAATACTTTTTTCGAATTGCAACTACGATAAATATACTTTGTCATTAGGCAACTTCTCAAAAAGCCTAATATTTCAAATTCTAAAAAAAAAAATAAAGTTCTGTCAAACTCATAATCATATTTTAAAAAATCATAATAAAAGAAAACTTCGTTAATATTTTTAACTAAACTTGTTTCAGTACGAATAAGGTTGTTTACAATCTTGCGATTTTGTCAGGAACCTAAATCTTGTAATATTATACTTATTGAAGCGCATTTTAATTGATTCTTTGTATTGCTCTAACCAATGCGCATGGCGTATGTTAGAGCAAGACAATGAACCGATTCAAATACGATCCAACGACTATAATGTTACGAGAATGAGACTCCTGAATGAGTGAGAAGCGTGTGGTTCCAGGTAGCTCAAACAGTCACGTATTCAAGAGTAAAATTATACTTATTCATTAATGTGAAATGTAATTAAACAATTTGGTATCTATATGATATGATAGGATATCAACATCAACATCATATTAAGAAAAAATCTTTAGATTCAAGTGAATAATTGTACAACTAAAATATAGTATATAGTTACTATAAAGTGCAATTCTAAAACTGTATGAAGTTGTTATGTATTAAATTTTCAATAATGTGTGGGAGTAATACATATCTTTCATTGCTATGTGTGAAATGTTTATTGATAAATGTTTAGATGAATTTACAATATAATAGAACTCATATGTACTATTTTGTATGGAATGTACGATCCAGTCGCATTCATTGACCCCCTCTTTATAACAGGAGATGTAAAGGGCCAGACTGACTTAAATCACCAGCGATTCAATGCCGAATGGGGCACAAAAATGTCAATCTTTAAAAATATCACATATTCATTATACCCATGAGGATGACTTGTGAGTCTACTTTAGCCAAGAATACAGATATATTAAATTGTGAGTCTATAAAAGCGTTTGCTTATTGTTTTTTTTATTTTGGTAAAATGCTTCCCCTTTCGCTCGAAGTTCTGGGTGGGTTTGCATATGCATTGTTCATAGATGATTTTTAGAAACACATGTTTAACTGTTTTCGGTTTTTGGTGAGACCAGGGTATGACTACTTTTATATAAATTTTAATTGGGACTTTATTTCATGCCACATAGTTGACCGTCTGTGCCTTGCCTTATGCGAACCTATATCACATAAACATTTTTGTAAATAATTACTACTTTTAGTGACATTTTCAGAGTATAATTTGCCGTTTTAGATATATACGAGTATAAACAGTATTAAATACAAATTGCGACTGGATTTGCATCCGTTTAGACATTTTTTACACTTTTATAAGAAATGTATATTGACAAAGCAAAGCTTGAGTGACGCGAAATTATATTAATACGCTAATAAAAATGAAACGTTATTATAATTTGTTTTCATTTCCATATACGTAGTACCCGAAATTTTAAAAATTGACTTATTTAAAGGTACGGATTTTTTTTACAGCATGATTGTGTATTATAGTTTTTTTTGGTTGTTGTTTGCCTTTTGCCACACATATGCATATTAGCATTTTTGAATACTTAATGCATGCGTTTATTTGTATTTATTTTCGGTTTTATTTGATATATATTTATTGAAGTGAAATCTTTACTATCATTGTGATTCGAAAATGGATGAAACGAAAAAGCGACAGTAAAAAGAGACAGACATATAAATTCATAAGATTTTACGTGGGAGAAAATGAGATGGGGAGCATGATACAGTGTTTCTCATGTTCGTGGTTCTCTTTGTAGCCAAAATTGTTTGAAGGTTTCACTTCTACGTGAATTGCACACGTTTTTTCTTTGTTTAATATTTGTTTTTTTTTAAACTGTCTGCATGAAATTTTTTTTTGTAGTTTAGTACTTATTTTATTTTGTTTAGTTTAAATATTGTTCCGGTTATTTAAGGTAATGTCTGCTTTTCATGATGAAGTGTAAACAGGTTTAATTTTAGTAAACACGTCGTAAATCGACCAAGAGTTATGCCGACCACACACGTTACGATTGAAGCAAAAGTAGGTTTGCACAAGTAAAATTTCGCGGGTGTAGCCACAATTTTTGCGCAAATTCTTACCAACAACTCATTTTTGTGCAAGCTTAAAAACTTGCGCAAATGAAATGTAAGACGAGTGGCCCGCATTAGATTGAACTCAAATCATGGTTACATAGCCGAATGTATTCCACAGACCTATACACAAACTATTAAAATAAAACCAGACTATAACTATAAAACCAGGCGCCTAAGAATTCACACCCAGTGTAATTACGGCGGTACCCATCAATGCTCGAGCTCGCTCACTTGAGCTCTATCACCAATTAAAATCATATTCCGTCCGGTTTTATCTGAATAAATTGCCTATGTCTGCTTGATTTACACTTCGTCGTGCGTGTTTTTTGTAGTGTTTTTCTTTTGTCTGCAGATATTTCTATTTGAACTGGATGATTTTTTTCTGTCTAGAAATAAGTAATGCAGTCATATTTAACTATTTTTTTTTCGAATCGTTTTCTAACGTATTTTGATTGAATCTACCAATATGGATACACTATTTTATTACTTTCAATATACCTACAACATGTAACAGGAATAAAGCACACTTTCTAACATCTCGATTAGAAAATCGAGTTATTATCATTATACATGAACGGAAATTACATTTTGATGTATTTAATATTTTTTGTATGTCCTCAATTTGTACGAACAGTATGGACACCCTATGCATACTTACCCTACCTCTACCTACGGTCACACATAAAACACGAACCGAAAAAAAGTATGTATGTATGTATCTTCACGCCAGGTCCCTAACGGGGTAGGCAGAGAGTGTAGAGCGCCAGATATCCCGGTCCTGACAAACCTCTCGTGCCTCGTCTACCTTCATCATTCTCTTCATACATGCACGGCGATTCCGAAGACTTTGACACCACCATCAGACAGAACTCGACCTATTTGGTCATGGTAGGTCAGTCTTGGTCTTCCTGGGCATCTGCTACCATCCACATTCGCATTGTAAAAAAAAGTGATGTAGCGTAACTTGCGTACCCTTATTTAACACTCCCTAGTAATAAGATTAATTTTTATTTTCCACTATTTTATTTTTCAAATTATTATTTGTACTAAAATGCACGTCTCAACGAGTTCTAATAAACTTGTTGAGACTAGCATTTTATTTTGGATAGAGGTTAGTCTCATTTTCGTTTGTACAGATGCGATTGATGCTAATCAAGGAAACTATATATTTGGCTGTTTACCAAATGGGTGACCATAATTTCCTTAATTTTAATTAACTTTGGGACAAAATATTACATATATCACAAATGTCTGAAATCGATTCGGTTATCGATTCTGAACAAACTAGTGTCGGGTTGTACATTCAATCCTGTTACACGTTGTATGTATCTTATTGTGAGAGACTACCCCAAAATTGTAAAGTAATATATGTTTTTGAGAGGTTTTTTTTATCATCGAAAACTATAAATTACATATATATTCTGATTATCGCCCTAGCGGCATCCGTTGTAGGCGTGTTTAGTTCCAAAATGGCTTGTGAAGTTTCTTACATTTGTGCGCGAATTCAGCCTATACAATATTTCGATGTTCTTATTAAAAATCGTGATAGTAACTTATTTTTCTCCACCTTCAAGTTCTGAACGCAGAACTTTCTCATTGCCCTTTTTAATAATAATAAATCTCCTTTGCATCTCACAAATATAAAATACCATATTACTATTCAGACGGTAAAAAGAAATCAGCCAGACAACTAAGTATGTGATACTGTGCTGTATCATAAAACTGTAGCAATCGTCGAAGCACACACGAAACACGGACTTACAATTTGTATCATTTTGCAGATGTCTACCACGCCGAGCACATGCAGTCGATCAAATCGGAGCCTGGTGAGTGCTTTTCAAACCACCGAGATTATTCTGTAAGAAAAGGGTTCGGTTTTCGCGTTCGTTTCTAATTAGAACGTGTAAATTCTGGAACGAACTTCCCTCTGAGGTGTTCCTTCGGTGTAACAATATGGGTTCTTGAAAAATGGCGTCAAATGAGTCCTTCAGGTGGCTCGTCAGCTTATCTGTCATCCTTATGACATAAAAAAGAAAACTCAGGAGATACGTACCACCAGGGAGCTCGCCGCTTGACCTTATGGGCACCCTATGGCGCTGTAATTAAAGCTATATTTGACTGATTTTGGGGCTAGTGGAGAGTTCTCTGACTATACATTGATCCTATGACTAAACCCATTTCTCGCTCTCGACCTATCCAATTTACCTTTTGGCTTCCCTAAGTTTTAATTTGTCATATCACCTCATTATCAAATATTGGCATTTTAGTATTAAGCCCAATACTTACTTATTGGCGGGGACTGGTCCGATTTCAATTGAGAGGATTTGTATTAAAAAATAATAAATTAAATAGAAAATAAAAAGCACTGTTGACTTACGATGTGTATTCCGCAGAACGCACGCCGCCGCACCACGTGCACAGCCCCCCGCTACAACAGATGTACTCGCCCAACCACCCCGACGGCTACCAGGTTAGTGACAGTAATCTCCAACCTTTTTAACCGCCCTGAAGTAAACGCGAGACGATGCGCAGAACGCGAATTACAGGTAACAACGGGTTGTAGGAGGTGCGGGGGTGCGGCAGTCTCACGCGCGCGCTCTCCCCTTCCGTTAGAGTGCACCTGTGTTTGCGCTTACGCTTGTGCACTATAATCTCTCGCGCAGTTGGCTCGTCTCCGTTGATAACAGCCGCCGTGACCGAAATTCTGTCCGGAGGACGTTATATTTTTTATCCGTGTCTTTTCTTTCGCTCACACTTACAATCCGATCTTACATTAATATTATACTAAAGTATGTATGTATGTATGTATCTTCACGCCAGGTCCCTAACGGGGTAGGCAGAGAGTGTAGAGCGCCAGACATCCCGGTTCTGACAAACCTCTCGTGCCTCGTCTACCTTCATCATTCTCTTCATACATGCACGCCGATTCCTAAGACTTTTGACCCCACCATCAGACAGAACTCGACCTATTTGGTCATGGTAGGTCAGCCTTGGTCTTCCTGGGCCTCTGCAACCATCCACATTTGCATTGTATATCTGTTTAGTCATTCGCTCATTCGACATTCTTTCTATATGCCCGAACCATCGGAGCATGCCTTTTTTCATTTTTACACCGATACTATCATTCACACAAAGTCTCTTTCTTACATCTTCATTACGAACGCGATCGGTGAGTGATACACCGCAGATCTTGCGCAAAGATCTCATCTCGACCGCGTTCAACTTACTTTCATGCTCTTTCCTGCATACCCAGCTCTCGCTTCCATATAAAAGCGTTGGAGTAAGTACAGCATTATGTATACTAAAGTAAGTACAAAAATGAATGTGTATCCGCAGCATTGGGACATCCAAGGCGGGATGAACCAGGCCGGACTGCCCGTGCTGTCGCCCGTTCAGCAATCCAACTGGAACTACTCGTACCACTCGCCCAGCGTGCAGAGCATATCGCCCGGCGGCTCGCCCATGTTGCCCAACATGCAGCTGTCGCCCGGTATGCAGATGGCGCCCATGGCCAGCGTATCGCCGGGCATGCAGATGGCGCCCATGGCCAGCGTATCGCCGGGCATGCAGATGGCGCCCATGGCCAGCGTATCGCCGGGCATGCAGATGGCGCCCATGGCCAGCGTATCGCCGGGCATGCAAATGGCGCCCATGGCCAGTGTGTCGCCCGGCCTGCAGATGGCGCCCATGGCCAGCGTGTCGCCGGGCCTGCAGATGGGCGCGATGGGCGCGATGGGCGGGCGCGTGGTGTCCCCCCTCCAGGCGGGCGCGGCCCCCGGCATGCCGCATATGGACATCAACCCTAATCACATTCAGCATCAGGTGAACTTTCATTCTTTTTGAACACTGTAATGACCATTATTATTACGAGTACTACAGTAGAATATAAAGAAAAATTGCAGATATGTCTGCGTATCTAATGCCATAGATTTTATAACTTTTTTAAGGGTCTGAATTTCAAGGTTTCTTGGAGTGTAGATTACGAAAATTACATCCGTTTTCAGGTCCAATGAGGCGGACGCATGTTTTTTTTAATATGATATAGGTATCAATTTCGAGGTTTTTTGGGGTACTGATTACGATAATAGCATCCGTTTTCAGATCCAAGATCTCAATGAGTTCTTGTCTAATTCGAGATTTTATGGGGCGCTGATTACGAAAATGACATCTTCTATTAGATCCAAGATGGCGGACATCCTTATTTTTCCAAATTGTGATATGGGTGTCAATTTTGAAATTTCTTGGGGTACTGTTTACGAAAATGGCATCCGTTTTCAGATCCAAGATGGCAGACAGATTTTTTTTAAAATATGATTTTGGGTTGTAAGCGTAACAAGTCACGTGACTCACAAAGCTCGGCCGAATTTGTCATTTACCGAACGTTCGGCCGAAACTCGCATTCGGTTCGACCGACATTCGGCCCATCACTAACAACACAAACGATCAACAGATGGGCGAGCAAGAGGACGAGAACATGCCGTCGTTCGGCAACCTGCTGGCCGACCGCACCGAGCTGCAGCTCAACTCGGCCGACCTCACCAGCCTCTCCGGCCTCTCCGCGCTCCTGCGCCCCGACGGGGACCTCTCCGACAGCCTCACCAAGCTCTCCACCAACGACCTGTTGCGCTAACTGCTCCACACCACCTTCCCCACGGCCTCTTGGGTCCAGACCCCCGGCCCCCGGCCCCCGACCCCCGGCACGTAGGTCGTGCGACCCGGCCGAGCCCCGACGGTCTCCCCGAGCTATCCGTCGTTGACCCGTCGCTCGCTCTCCTTTTCGACGCCTCGATTCCGAGGGTTGTTCGAAGTAGAGATGCCTCGGTAACCCTGGGGATTGACGAAGCGAACTTCGTGAAGGAACGTTCTGCCGATCGGAACTCGTCTATCGTCATACGAGTCCCGAGTCCGTAGCTGAACTACGTAGAAGAACTACGGAACTAGACCGGTCTCTCCGCGCACGCTTTCCGACAGTTTCACCGAGCTCTACTCCGACGACCTGTTGCGCTGACTGCTACACGCCACCTTCCCCACTCCGGGGGCCTTGGAACTGGACGCGTGCCCGAGTCCCGATGGCAAACACGATGGTCTTCCCGAGCTATCTGTCGATAACCCGTCGTTCGCTCTCGCTTTCGATACTTCCCGTGTGAAGTACTCGAATCCGAGGGTTCTTCGACCCTCGGGGTTAATGAAGCTGGGGAAACGTGCCGCCGATTGGAACTCGTCTGTTGTTTGCCTAGTCCCGTGTCCGTAGCTAAACGTTAGGACTCGAGCAATCCGACCGGACCGATTCGGATTCCAGCTTTGCGGTCAGTCTACTGCTCTTGAGCTGGTTTTAAACGTAACTTCACGCCTGTAATCCCCGAAGGGGTAGGCAGAGGTAAATGCATGCATTTAATCATACATGCAAACACCCACGACTCGCCGGTTACGTTTTGGCCCATGTAACAGGTGGCGAACCTGTTGCCATCTCCGGGCACATTACCAAACTCCGGGGTACTGGGAAACTTCCAGAAAATGGAAAAATCCCAATAGAAGCAGAGATAAAGGATTTTAGACCGTTATCTCTAATATCCCCCGACCCGGGAATCGAACCCAGGACCTCCAGCGTAATAGTAGTGGCCTGCTACCACTACGCTACTGAGGCAGTTTTTAAAAAAAACAAATGGTGATCTGAAAGGAAAGGACCTCGACTGTATCACATGATAATTTGAAAGTTGGATCCACATTTTTCCGTAACCTCAATGGAGTAATAGACACGCGCCTCGCTGACTCGTCTTTTCGATATTTCACTTTATATCTACTGATCTACTTTACTCGATAAGAGCCCTGGAACAAACAACAAATATGCAAAGTTATCGATTTGAAAGAAGGTACTACTTTAATTTTAGTCCTGTTTGTTTGGACTCCCTTCTAACCGACCGGCACTTCTCAAATCCTGTCACAGATCTCAGCGAGTCTCATGCGTACTACGTGGCGAGAGAGTCACCCACTTGACAGGATCGGACACTAAAAATACACGAAATCTATAAGACAGCTTCGCCTTTTCGAACTCTTGTTTCGGTAGACCTGGATTCCAACCATTTCTTTAAAAATATTCAGAGACCAACTTGTATAGTTAAATTTTGCTTAGACCAGAACTTAACCATTGTATTAGAGATGACCTGGATGACCTGGACTAAAAAATAAATGTTTATCAGAATCAGAATCAATAAAAATTTCATTGAAAAGACAGCTTAAGGCAATCTGAAAGACTCAACATACTTTTCCAGTTTATACCCTTCCCTATTTGCTCGAGGAGGTGAACAATAATACACAACATCTCTTATACCCATTGAGATGGTGGATAGACAGTAAAAAAGAATATAAGTGATGTAACTGTGAAGTGCTTTGTAAATCGAATTTATAAAAACTATGCCCGAAATATGTTTTGAGTCGTTGACGTGATATAGACAAACATCAGTCATCAAAATGGTGCCTGTGTGAAGTACTTGTGATAATCGTGAGTGATGAAATAGTAATCCGAAACTGCTAGAGATAGTTAGATTCTATTTATGGATTTTTAGTGTTGATATCGGAAACTTATCTGCTATTTGTTTAGTTTACTTACTTAAAAATAAATCATGTTCATTGATATCAATAAGCGCTTTTCCCGTTGTCCAATGCTGTATCAAGTGCCGTCAGGTTATAAACGGTATCTAAGGCACACCGGTGAAATTGTATCGCAGTTGAACGCGTACAAATGCAAGTTTTAAACTCAGTTAAGCTAAAACTAGTTTTATTGAACTCAGTTCACAGAGCAAACGGCGAAATCCTCTCTTACTTGATTGTCTACAGAGATCACGACAGTCAATCGGAGAACTCTTCCCAATACAGTGTAACCGTAATGTAACGAACCTCAATATAACGATTTTCAAATAACTTCAAAATTTTTGAAGTCGTTTACACACTTAACGCTTGTTTTCTTGCGTGAACTCGGACCTAAACAAATGTCGTTGTACGTCCTTACATTGCCTCGCTATGTCTGTATCCACCTTTAGAGCTGCTAATGCAACTACCCTTTACATTAGGAATACATTTGTCACCTTTATTTTATACCCGACAATGCAAGTGTCCTTGTAGACCAATTTGAAATAAACGATTTGATTTTTGAACAAATTTTGTCAACTAGTACCTTTAAACTGACAATCACTGCTGTAGGTAAATAAACATATTTTGTTGAAACGAATCATAGATTAACTTAACCTCTATTTAACAAAATACTTCATCGAACGAATATTTTCTCGATTTCGTTATATTGATACTGCACTGTATTGGTAATATCTGGAGAAACGATCTATGCTCACTGTCCATTGTCTCTCATAGCAAATATTACATAGCTTATACAAGATGATAATTAGACGACGGCAATTTTAAGGTGTGATTTACTCATCATCAGCCGTAATTCAAACAATTGCTCATCATCAGCTGAAAAAAAAATAGCTGCTTCATGTTACCCATCAGGAGCTGAAAAAACCAGCTGTTCCATGTTGTTACCCATCATAAGCTGACTAAAACAGCTGCTCCATGTTACCCATCATAAGCTGAAAAAAACACCTGCTAAATGATCATCGGCTCAAGAGAAACAAACAACTCTTCCATTAATTTTTCGCAATTGACAACATTTCAAATTTGACACAACCCTAAAAGAAAAATACCATTTCTTTATTTTTCTTTTCTGAGTTCAAATATATATTTTTTGTATTTTTTATTTCTTAATTTCTGTGAAAAAAAAAATGAAACGAAAAAACATGTGATGACGTCACTTATATGGTGGAATGAAGTAGTTTCCATTGCCTATCTTTAGTGTTACATACTCTGTGACAAGATGTGTCAAATGGATACGGATACGTCAATGTCAAAGTATAAAACTAGGAAGTAGGGTTGGTGATCCGAGACCTGAGATCGATTAATCGGAAAAGCGATCTTTAGGACCCAAAAAATCGATTCTTATTTAAATAATTATAATAATTTATTTAACTCGATCCACAGTACTGGATTGATCTAGTGAATCGATACTATACCCTGGAAAATCGAAGATCGATCTTTTTGGTTAATTCACATAGGGACAAAGGAAACATACAGATCATAAGATTTAACGTTTAAACGTGAGTATAGGAAGCATTATACCAGCATTGAACACTGTTGAGTTGCTTTTTTTTTAATTGTCTGTTTTCCTTGAAATTTAGTATAACATAATATAGAATATTATATTATATATCGCCGGTTAAAAACCAGATGAACGTATCTACAATTTTGTCAATGTTGAGAAAACGCAATTAACTGAACAGAAATGGAGGTCATTTTATAACATTGACAAAATTGTAGATACGTTCATCTGGTTTTTAACCGGCGATATAACATAGCCCTAATCAAAAATAGATCGACAATCGAAGATCGATTTTTTGTGGATGGATCGATTTAATTGTGGATGGATTTTGGACACTTCGAAATCGGAAATAGAATCGCCATCCCTACTACGAAGTATATAAAAAGCTGCTACAAACTTATTTATTAAAAAAAAAACATGTTTCAAAGTTTTCAACAACGACTTAGCCCTCAGGCTATTGATATAATATTGATATTTTTATCGATATGTCGATATTAAAAACTAATTAAAATGTAGATTTATACATTCGATATATTTTTTTACGCTACGCTTTTTTATCAACAGCCCTACATCGAGTTTGCCAAGCTGACAATGACAAGACAGTGACATCTACAATTTTTTTTAAGGTCACGGCACAAGGCAATTGTTCTATCGCCATTCCACCGTATATGTGTCTTCATATGGCGCATACGTCTTTTTAGAACACACTAACTTTCAAAGTAGAAATTATGAATGAAAAGTACAAAATTTTGAAAAATGGTTAAACACCTAGTTTTGGATTAACTTTTGAATAGTGTAATAAAACATGTAGGTTAAAAAATGAAATGTTGTCAATTATAACGTCATGGACGCCTAAAAAAGTCTTACTTAAAAATCACCTTGCAGACAGACAATGTTCGAAAACAGCATAAAAAAATATTTTATCGCTAAACACATGAAATTATTTGAAATTATGTATTTAAAAGGATTAATTATAAAATAAATTATAAGGATAACGATGAACTGTGGATAAAAATGGTTAACAATATAACGGACTGAAACGATATTTTCTTTGCTATGTTTTCCCAAACATAATGTAACATAGATCAAGAACATTTCCATTAACTGTACATATTATAATAATTATGATTACTGGTTACATTAAAACAAAAATAGTGTCCTGTTTCAAACTGCTGTAAATGGAATTGTATCATTCTGTGCCCACTCTTCGTACAGTGTGCTAAAAAAGCTAATATTCCTAGGATTTAGGTTAAAATAAAGTTCATTTGATTATAACAAAGATGAAGTTGCTTAGAGTTCTTTCTACTAAGTAAGGCAATTTTCTTTTTTTTCTTTTCTTTATTATTAGCTTTTAGCAAAACCGTGGATTGGGAGGATAATTGATTCTGCCAGTGTATGGTGAAATTGTTGTCTTACTTCAATGCAAAAAAGTATGATATATGAAGTATGTATATATAAGTACAGAAAAACGACACAAGATATTATTATTTTAAAATTAATAGCTGAAAACGGCATAGAATAAATTTAACTGTTGTTGTATATAGAGTGGGTACATGCATCATACATTTCTGGAACCTCCCTTTTACTTCTTGTATAGTCCAGTCATAGCATAAAAAGGGGTTAACTTCGGAATGAGAGTTCATAAGCTAAATATTTGTTTAGACCTTTATCTATATTCTAAAAGCTGTCTCAAGAGCCTCAAATAATCTGGTGTCTGTACCGGAAGTTATTAGAGGTCAAAGGTAAAAAACAGTTTTTCGCGATTATCTCATTTTCTATTGCTCCAATTATGTTAATGTAAAAATTGTAGAGCATAATTTTTTCCGCATTCAACTCTGTTTAGAAGTTTTGAAGCAGTGCTTGAATTAAATTTTTAATTCACCATTACTTATTTTTCCCATAGACCGATTCTGACGTAAGAAACGTTTTGACAACACTCCTAATTATATGTAATCCACAAGTAAAAACCGCGTTCAAATCTGTTGAGTAGATTCAAAGTTATAACGTACCAGACAGACAAACTGACAAAAAATCAAAATGTTATTTTGATTTCTGTTACTCTTCTTTAATCGCCATAACGTCACATTAAATTAATCATGTGAAAAGTGCGTTTACCGCCCTTTATAACAAAAAACATTGAGAGTATGAAAAAAAAGTTCAAATAAAATTTTATGCTCTACAATTTTCAATATAGATGTTAACAACATTGGAGCAATAGAAACTGAGATAATCGCGAAAAACTGTTTTTTTTTTTTACCTTTGACCTTTTATAACTTTCGGTACAGTCACCAGATTATATGAGACTTTTGTGACAGCTTTTAGAACGCCAAAATAGAGGTCTATACAAATATTTTGCTTATTACCTCTCAGCGATTAACCACAATCGCTAAAATGACTGGACTAGTATGTCATAGAATCCAATACCACTTCTACAAGCTAGAAATGACTATTAGGATTAAAAACAAAAAACATGTTTTGCTATAATTTTTTAACAATATTGTGGTTTTTGAGAATGTATGAATAATGAATAGATTCGACTTAACGTGTGAGATCGAATTTACTTTTAATAATAATTTTATTGTGATTACATAATTATAGGTTCCACTAAGTTGATGTTAAGTGCAACTACATTGTCTAATTTTAAGGATAGTGGAGTTTAAAAAAAAAGTTTTTTGGTTATGATTTGGTACCAAATATTTTGCTTTTTAATTCTTCTGCAATTATCTGCATGGATCTCTGAAAACAAATGCAAGTCATTTTAACCTAAAAAGGTGGTTTATAAAGTACTACTGAAGTATAATAAAACATCATGAATCAGATTTATCACATGACATAAACCATTACCCCCTTATTCATAAACTTATTTTAGCTAAAGTGTTGCTAATCTCTCCTTTGTCTTTTTCTATCCTGCACATTAGACAATGCAACGGAAAAAGTCAAAGCATTCTTTAACTAAAACATATTGAATGTACGTTTATGAATAAGGGGGTTAAAGTTTACAATTTATGTAAGCTTCCAAACCGACAAACCTACAGTACGCAGCTAGATATATTGCACGTCGACCTTACGAGAGAAACTTCGAATAATTTCGGCTCTATGATTTTCTCACAAATCCTATGTGACGTTTATCTATCATTTTGATCAAGTTTTGAGTGCTTACGTAGGCAGTGTGCAGCAGAGATAACGGTCTACAAACTCGAAACTAGCCGATTGTCACTCCTAAGCTCAGATGTGCAATATTTCTTAATGAGTAATATACAGAACTTAGATAAAATGTGTCAAAGGACCAGGGGCGGATTTCCCTATAGGCCGAGTAGACCCGGGCCTAGGGCGGCAAAATGTGGTCGTTTTTTTTTAAGTAGTAGGCAACTACTACTTAAAAATAAAGGCGCATACGTGTTAAATCTGAAAAATGTGTCTATATAGCATCTCGCGAAAAAATTTACACGTATGGCAATTACGATTATTAGAAGAATTGATTAAATCACTTACTATAGTTTTTTTTTTCTTTTTCATTTTAATTGTTTTACAGCACGGGGGGGAGGGGGCAATATTTCATAGGCCTAGGGCAGCCAACGTATCAAATCCGCCCCTGCAAAGGACCAACAATGATGGTATACATTTGCCTTGCTTGCTTGTTTCCATTTAAGTGTATCTGTAAAAAAAAAACAAATCTCAAAATCAATAAATAATTGTAGATAAAATAAACATCACTTTATGTAAAACATTAATGCACAGGAAATTTATTTTGTACTGTAAGCTCAATATAAAACCTCATTAAAATTGTATTTAAGTTAAGAAATACATCACTGGGGAGCAACGAACGTGCAATAAAAGAGTACGCATATAATGTGTCAAGTTAAAATCTGTTATTTTTTTATTCTGTAAAAAGAAATAAAAATTTTATTTTAAGACTCGTACATATTTCTTTTGAATCCCTTAAAATGTTTAATTAAACAGATAATTAGATTTAATTACTTTTAGGTTCCCTGAGAGACCCGTAAAGTAAAAAGTAATATTTACGCCCTGTAAAGGTTACTTTTTTGACTTGCAAATGACTCCTTTTCTTTGCATCGGTGGTATAGTTCCGGTGTAGGAGCTCGAGGGCGTAGGCACTACCGGATTATATATATCTGCCGCCAAATGGTAGTGTTCAGCACTATCGTGTTCCGGTTAGATGGCCCCGTAATAACTATCACAGAAACAAAACAACTAAGGTCTCTGAGGTGGCGACGCGTCTGCATTTTGACGCATCTGGGGGCCGACCGCCTAACTGAATTGCTTTCGTTTAGGACTCTATATATATTGTCCGTTTCGTACCGCCTATAAAAAGTTTTGCTCTTTAGTTTAAACCTACGGACGAAAACACCTCAAGAGCAAGTTAGGTGGTACGAAACTAAAATCCTCGTCGTGTAAACGGCCTCGCATAGCAGCACCCTCCCCCGTTCATAAACTCCGCTTTCAATATCCAGAAACTTTTTTTACCCGCGTCCTTCTGAAGGGCTTCCAAACAAATATTACGGAGTCCCGCTAAGGCACGCAATGCCGCTAGCCGCGCGAAATATACCTTACTTTAAAATTAAGTCTCGCGCCGCCACTGCCCGTATGCACAAAGTTCCACGATCTGTGCGGGTCTGGAGGATGGTCCTCTACCCGAACGACTTACGATGCTGCCCCAGCGTAGGTTGTGGATGCCCTGGACCCAGGCGGTGCAATATAGCTCCAGCCTTCGAGGCGGTGCCAACGCAGATCAAGGGAGGAGCACTTATTTTACTGGTGGTAGAGCTCTAAACACAGAGCTCGCGGGCGTTGGCACGACCATATATATATTTAGAGGCATATCTGCCGCCAAATGGTAATGTTCAGCACTATCGTGTTCCGGTTAGATAAGTAGATAATAAATCTATGAGTTAGATGGTAATGTATGGCCCAGTAATTACTATCACAGAATAGATACATAACAGCTTAGGTCTCGGGGGTGGCAACACATCTGCATTTTGACCTCTGGTTTTTATGTAGATGTCTATAGGCTACAGTCATCACTTAACATCAATGTGAGCTGCATGCTTGTTTGCCACCTTCCTTACATTATAAAAAAGAAGACAATCCGGGTCGGGGTTCGAACCGAACAGCAAATGGCAATCACGGAGGTATATAGAGGGGCCTGAGTACCGTATCATGAATAATGAACAAGTATCCGCAGACTTGATGTATGGTCATACAGATATACCTACATAAATTGCATTTATGTATTTAAGATAGCGATAACACAGTAGACAGGTACGACCACAGATGTTGTAGGTATTTGACTCAAGCTGTCGTTTAAATTTTTGCATGTGGTTGCATCCTATTTCATCATATTTAGGTACCGTCAGCTTCTTGAAACCACAGGACCAGGACTCTTATCAAAGTTACCATACATACCATAGGTGAACCCATAAAGAGGGGTTTAAATCGTCGCGAGCACGAACTGGAGCTGACTTTCTCCAAGACCGGCGGTTCTACGTCACGGTGGAGGGTTGCGATTCTGCCCAGCATCCAATCCGTGCCGGAGTTCCACAAGGCAGCTGTCTGTCGCCGTGCCTTTATGCGGCGTACACAGACGACGTTCCCACCCTGCGTGACCATCTGCGCGAGGGGGAGAGGGACGTCATGCTGTCCTTGTTTGCCGACGACAGCGCCTATATAGCGACATCGGCTCGGTTGCATTTAGCAATCGCAAAAATGCAACACCTGCTGGACCTGCTGCCGGAGTGGCTGGACAGGTGGCGGATGGCCGTCAACGTAGACAAGACGGCCGCTTTCGTAACACGAGTCCGCCGCTTACCGCAGCCGCTCCGACTGCGAGGCCAGGACATAGCCTGGCAGTCTACGGTGAAGTATCTGGGGTGTAGCATCGACCGCGCGCTCCGCATGGTGCCCACTGTGAATCACGTGGTGCAACAGGCGGCGACCGCGCGCTCGATGCTGCGTCCCGTTCTTCAATCGAGACTGCCACTCCGGACCAAAATCCGGCTATACAAGACCTATGTCCGCTCGAGGCTGACGTACGCTGCGCCTGCATGGTATGCACTATGCTCCGCGACGCAGCGGCGCAGGCTTCAGGTTCAGCAGAACGTGTCTCTCCGGCTGATCACAGGAGCGGGGAGGTACGTGCGCAACGACGTCATCGCCCGGGATCTAGGGGTTGAGTCCGTGGAGGAGTTCGTGGTCCGTCTCGCGCGTCGAATGTTCGACCGCGCAGACAACGGACCCCACGGGCATCTCCGCGGAATCGCCCCTCTCCACAGCCGCCCACCCGAGGGTCGTCCGTTGCCGCGCGAGATCCTCCCTCCTGCATCGCCGAGGGCGCGTCGAGCCGATGTTGCCCACCCCATCCCTCCAAAGGCCCCGATCCCCCGGATCACAGTGAAGGCCGCCCAGACATACACCTACACTGACACACATACCACTGTCGACAGGCCCCAACCACCCGCAGATTATTGGGAGGGTTCGAGCCCCGCCCACCGACCGGGTTCGACTCCCGGTCGAGGACTTGAGACGTCGCCCGGGACCGCGGCTGCGCCGCCAGGCTTAGGCCAAGGTGACGACGTGGTCGTGTGGCCCCTTACCATCGCCAACGTCAATATATTCAACCTTTTGTAAGCGGCGCGCGGAGGAATAGCTGAGGGAGTGAAAAGAATATACCCAAAAACAAAAAAAAAAAAAAAAAAAAAAAAAAAACGGAAAAAAAAAAAACATAAAACAAAGAAAAGGGTTGAAAAGCTCAAAAAAAAGGGGGAAAAAGGAAAAAAAAAAAAAAAAAATGTATGAAGTGTATGAAGCCTCCTTCAGCGAGTTCCTCTGCGTGCCAGCATCTCCAGTTAAGGACCACGCCCCCGACGTCTCGGGGGCAGATAGGCCCGGGGAAGGAGGACATTCCTCGACCCCCGAACCATCCCCCCCCTTTGTTGCGCTTCACGCGCGGAGGGAGGGATGATGAATAAACAGTCAGAACTGGAGCGTTACCATTCATCTGTCATAACACACTGTCACTCCTGTCACTGTATGACATTGACAGATTGGTATGTATTGTTTTGTGTTGGTTGTTTGCTTTATGAATGCAGTGTATTTTGAAGTAACCTGTGCTAGAGCTAGAATTGAAAAGAAAAATGAATGAACCACTGAATTCCAGCGCTCCAGAACCGCGAAAAGTCGGTGTCTGGACAGAAGGTGCCAAGTAAGTTAAAATATGATACGTTTATTAGAAGCGTATAAAGCAAAAACTGTTACCATAGCAACAGCTTGGAACCAAACATTACAAGATTGGAAAAGCTTTATTGACTCTTTTGCCCGCGTGGATGTCTTTTTAAAAATAACTAAGTAGCCTATGTTCTTTCTCAAAGTCAGCTCTATCTCTGTACAAAATTTCATTAAAATCGGTTCAGTCATTTGGACGTGAAAAGATCAGAGACAGACAGACAGACAGAGTTACTTTCGCATTTATAATATTTAGTATAATATTATAATATTAAGTAGGATTAAATCATATACCTTCATATATAATAGGTAGGTATAATTATTTAATTTCTCATTAAAAGATAAATAAATAAAAAAATATTCCAGAAATATCATAGTGCCCAAAAGATCTCCTGAGTCAATAGACGACATCCCTACAATACCAGATCTGGATGATTTACAGGATATATTGGAAAAGGAAATCTCAAAACCACCCATGTATGTATAAAGCTGATATATTTTAGAATAGATCATATTACTGGTGGTAGAGGTCCAGTGTCAGAGCTCAAAGACATATCCATCCCTGTATTTTTTTTGTGTAATGGAAGTGGCAAGCAAGCGTGCAGTTTACATTGATGTTAAGTGATGACTGCAGCCTATATACACCCACAAAAAGACCAAGGTCAAATGCAGAGGCGTTACCACTCCTGAGGCCTCAGGTGTTATGCCTCTGTACTGGAAATTACAGGGCCGTACATTACCTCCTGACCGAGCCTATTGACATCTCCAGGCGCATTACCAAACTCCGAGGTACTGGGAAACTTGCAGTAAATGGGAATATCCCAATAGATCCAGAGATAAAGGTGTGAACCCTTTATCTCTGGATACACCTTTATCTCTAATAGTCCCCCGACCTGAGAATCGAACCGAGGATCCCAGCATAGTAGTAGTGGCCTGCTACCACTAGGCTACTGAGGCAGTTAAGTGGTGTAGATATTTATAGGGAGATATTCACTTTGCCACCATTATTATAACTGTTCTAAAATACATTTAATTTCAGTTCAGAGAAAAAGGATACAGAAACGGTGAACACATTAGCTGAAGTTGAAGGAGGCATTGGTGGTAGTGTGGAAGGTATAGATGCAGTTTTAGAAGTATTGAAATCCTACATACCACAGGAAGAAAATGATTCTGCAGACACAGTATGGTCTGTAGACTCTCTGTTGATGCAGCTGGCTGAGAGTGAAAATTAAGTTATAGTTTTATTATGTTATAGTATAGAAATTGCCACTATTCCTTTTAGGTAGGGTTGCCAGGCATCCGGAACATTATTGTTTGTAGTATAGCTCCATCTAATGAATGTAGAAGAAGTATGAGAGGTATGTAAGAATCAAGATATTTGGCACTTCACACTCTGCCTATAGAGGACCAGGTATGAAGAAACATAATAATTTAAAAGACATTGTCTAATCAGTGTCTATGAAAGAGGTTAAAGAAAAAGTTTATTGTAAATGAAAATAATAGTAACCATAAATAATGTAAATGAATATATTTTTCTTTTAGTTTAAAAGAAAAAATGCAAATTATTTTAAGAACCTTTATTAAATAAAAAACAATGTTCTTGTTTATAGACAGTAAGTAATTCGATTCCATCCACTGGTTATGTCTTTAATTTAAAATTATTCAATAAAGTATGTTTAATTTATTATACTTACATTTTAGACATTGGAAATAAATATTATACCTACTTATTATACACAATAGTTGAACCTAATTTTATTGCTTAATAATTGCAAAAGTGTCTATGATGGATTATTTAATACTTTAGTAAATAAATATTTAGTGTGATCACAATCGAGATCAGTTTCATTTATGAATTTTCTATGCAAAACTGGCATTCATGGTCATTGCTAGATGATGATCTATGGGAGAGTGGAGTAGCAGGTTGATACTGTTGGTAGTGTATGGCTTGGTCTCTATTATTTCTTTGTCGGGGGAGGGTGGCGCCGGCCAATGCTGGCATTAAATTCCTGATACAACTTGGTACGACATGGTGTTTACTCATGATCCTAATGGAAGTCAAGATTGGACTTTTCGAATTACATTCTCACATTATACGATGTTTTATTTTATATTATTATTTGAATCTATGCATGTCGGAGTGGAACCTAAATGTGACTACTAGCGCCATCTAGTTTGTCGGTGACGTAACCTAATTATGACTAGGGTAGATTGTTTATTAGAGAATTCTAAGTGGCGCCACGGTCGGCTTAGGTACTTGGATTTGTTACCTTGGAGGGGATAGTTAGTTAGTTAGTAGGACAGTTATGCTGCCAGTTAGAACACTGAACGTCAGTGATATTAAAGTGATATAACGCGGGTAGTTCTGAATCAAATGGGCAGCAGTGTTGCTAAACTATTGATAGTTGCGCTATCGATAGTTGACCTCGAAAAATAGCCGATAGCGCGATTGCAGCATGGCGATATTTTCGATAGCGAAAATATCGCCATGCTGCAATACTATCGATACTATAAGCAATACTATTGCCAAAGATCAATAGTATCGATAGTATTGTTATAAACAATAGTCAATAAGGTCAATAGTATCGATAGTATCGATACTATCGAAGCTAGTATCGTTACTAGCTAGTATCGATACTATCGAAACTATCGATACTATCGATAGTATTGCAGCATGGCGATATTTTCGATAGTACTATCGCGCTATCGACTATTTTTTAGTTCACAATACTATCGATAGACTATTACTATTGCAACAACACCGATGGGCAGAAGACTAGTGATAGCAGTAGTATCGTATCCTGGTAAATGTGGTTTCCCGGTCCGAAGGGTTTCTTGCCTGTTCTTCCCTGCCGGAAGTAATCGAATGGGCGGATCTTTGGCAATATACGACTTTCTTCTGCCAACCTGTGCTTTATTTCATCATCCGCTCGAGTACCCACCTACAGATGCCCACAAACACGAGTAACATATCGGCTTATGGAAAGACACGCCCACAACACTACCCACATGTCCTGACTGGAGAGCCCTCATGCCGATATGCATAGATATCATAATCAAAAAATCATGCAAGCCAATGGATTACACCTAATTGCCTCTGGTGGCAATCGCCGCGGGGGCGACTGGGAATATATCATTTGTTTGGCAAATTTTGTTTTTGCTGAGTTTGTAGTTGGCAAGACAAGGTTTTGTATGAAAGACTTCTAGCAATTTTATTGAAAATGCACCTGTAAGGTTAGAGCATTTAATGTATAATCCTTTAGGACAAACGAAGGACCAAGAGAAAACATAATTCTAAAGCCTGCCATGATATTGCTTAACTAATAATTATTAACAAAATTATTAGCAAGCTTTCTGCAGTGGCAATAATATTTTGAAGCATATTTAAAACTACAGAATGATAATATAATTAGCCACTTAATTTTCATACTATTTACAGGTAGCTTTTACAAATTAATTTACTTTCATTACATACATACATGACATAAGACTTTACTTTATTACAAATCATCGCACCAATTCTATAGCAAGGTTGTCAGAGACCAAGGAATGGTAAGTACAGTTTGCGCAAGTATATGTATATGTCCGTGAATTTAATTACAAGTGTGAAGGCGATTTTATGGTCTAGACGCGATAATTGTGGCCCATTAGTTTGCTTTCATCAGGCCAACACTGGGAGCCAGATTCACAAATCTCACTATGACTGACTTTGACTTAAGAGTCTAACTTTCAATTTTGTTTTAAAGACGTGTCGAACTCTAATTTAACTTTACTTGTTAGGTAAAACAGCCTACAAACCACCATTAAATCAGAGGCGATATCGGGACAGTTGTGGTGGGAATGATCGTCCCTAAATTATGAGCCCTTTGGAAGCGATACAATTCTGGTTACGATTTGCCTAAACACGAGGTGATTTAGAGTACGATTAGGGTCCTCCTCAACACTGCCCTGATATCGCCTCTGATTTTAGGGTTGTGTGTAGCCATTCTAAATCGCTATTTGTTGCTGTCTTATTTCTTTATACTTGTGTGCTATATGAACTAGCGAAACAAAATTTAGACAGTTTCTCATGATTTACAATGAGATGTCATGGTATTATTCATCTAACTAAAAGGATTTTTAATTCACACATTTATTGCCAGGTAACCTTAATCATTTTGTCCAAAATATTGTTGGTTACTGTCTCATATTACATATTTTTCAAATTATGTAGACAGTTTCAATTTGTTTGAGTTTTAAAACTCTGTAAAAATCTCTCTACATTCCCACCTGCACTTTGAAAAGCCATAACAATGGTGATGACCAAGACAATATATGAAGGTAATATTGTGAATCCATACATGCCTTTGCTATTGAGTAGGCTTAATCCGGAAACAAGGAAGTGTGAGCCGACAACCCAGAGTACCGGCAGGTATTTCTTTTGATCGAGGCTTCTGAAGAATATGACACTCCAGAACGTGTTCAGCAGCGTCATGCAGAGTGTCATGGCGGCACTTGTGAAGAAGAAGTATTCATTTCCACCATTGAGACCTAGTGTACCTGGACCCACCTGTGAAAATATTTTATAATGTAATCTCTAAAAAAATTACCATAATACTATAATGATATTTGTTAAAAGAGCAACACTAGATTGGAGTTCTGTAGCATGTACCATCTCAGTAAAGTGGCAAACAAGCAGTTCACATTGATGTTAAGTGATTACTGTAGCTTATTGACACTTACACAAAGACAAGGGACCAAAATGCAGATGTGTTGCCACCCCTGACAGTTGGCTTATGAGGCCATTTGTTACCATCTAACCAGAACACGATAGTGCTGAACACTACCATTTAGTGGCAGATAAATGAGGTAATATGGTGGTGCCTACACTGGAACTCTGCCACCAGTGTGAAACACTACTTGGAACTTTGTAAGTTTTTTTTTATTTCAAGAAGTGGAACTGTAACTGATAGTGGAAGTGTAACTGATGCCATTTGGCATTAGGGGGCGTCCATAAATTACGTGAGATATTTAAAGGGGGATGAGAGTCGAGGCAAAACTCATCCAATCTTATGTTGGATAGAGAGGGGATCTCGGCAAATATCACACAATTTTTTTTTTGATTAAAACAAAAAAATGTACTTACTATTTTTGCGCGGGCTGAATTCTTTAGTACACTTATAGCTATCAGCAGTATTAATTACTAGTCTTAACTAGTTTTAAATAAAAGCACGAACCATATATTTTATTTCTTTTTTAATAAAAATCAGATTGGGGGTCCAGGGAGGGGGTTGAATAAAATCCACTATATCTCACCAGGGGGGAGGGAGGGACAGTAAACTAAAATAAAACACCTCACGTAATTTATGGACGCCCCCTTAGGTGCAGTATTATAATGTCAATTCAATAATTTATTTGCATTCTGCAATGGTAATGTTGTTGGACAATAAAATAATAATTTCTGTATCACATTACAGATCACAGCAAAATTATAGAATATAAGGAGAGGAGAGGCTGTTCATCTAGTCATTCTAATGTGTAGTACTATAATATATTTCCTAGGGTTCTACAGCCTACAAAGAACCCTTATAGTTTTGCCATGTCCGTCCATCTGTTCGCAACTATTCTTGTAGACTATTAGTACTAGAAAGCTGTAATTTGGCACGAATATACATATTAGCTGTATGGAGAAAGTCTGGCAATGAATGGGAAAATGCGATGGTGGCGGAGGGGCTACCCTCCATTTCTCTTATTTATTTGTTATTTCTCCTATGTTTCTGCAATTTATTTAATCTAGACATTCATTATTGTACGGCCCTTTAATTTCCGGCACAGAGGCATAACACCTTAGGCCTCAGGAGTGGTAACACATCTGCATTTTGACCATGGTCTTTGTGTGGGTGTCTATAGGCAGCAGTCATCGCTTAACATCAATCTGAGCTGCATGATTGTTTCCTACTTCCATTACATAAAAAAAACTATAAATTGTAAATTAGAATAGTAAAAATCAACTCACCGAATCAGCAAGAACATTGACAAGAGCGAAAGCACCACTCATACTGCCAAATCCAAGTCCGGCTACATAGGCTATCTCCACTTTATTGCAGCCAATATCATGATTATCAGAAAACTCCTTGAGGCCTGCCTCAGTTTTTCGTAGTAACAAGTACATGCCATAACGGAATACTTCCTGGAATTTCATAAAATGGTCAAATGACTGGACCAACATAAATTAATTATGAAGCTATATTTAGTTCATGCATTGGTTATAGTTGGTATCATATGGAAAGTTACCCAGATTTATCAAGTTAAGATTGCCCAGGGTGTTAGTGGTAGGAGAAACCCAAGAGGTAAACACAAGAATTACCTGTATAATCACCGCGAACACCATTCCAAAAGCTAAATAGGATCGTAAAGGTACTACGGCATACCACACCAACGACGAGAGCAGGAACGATAGTAGCCAACCAAATGATGCTGCTATCATCACGATAATGCGTACTGCATCGTTGGCAATGGTCAGGGCGAACATTGCCAGCGGAGGCCCAAATGCTAGCAGTGCACAACTAATGAACTCGGCGAAAGTCATGTTTTCGTAGGAAACTTTGAAGTTAATATAACTTTGTCTAATAGGTATTTGCTAGTTATTCAGTATAAACACTGTTTTCATTAGAAATTACATTAGAAATAGGAATTAAAAGGAAATAACAAAAACCATGAAAAACACGACTCGGTAGTAAAAGTCAATGTCAATAAATAACGTCATTGTCATATATCACTTGCATAACGTCACACTGACAGCGACAGGACTGGAGGACAGATAACAAAGAAAGAGTGAAGATTTTGGTTTCTAAGTGTGCTTTTGTGAAAGTTCCTATGTTCAGAAGGATTTGATGGTAGTATAGAATAAAATCCGTACTAATATTATAAATGCGAAAGTAACTCTGTCTGTCTGTCTGTTACCTTTTCACGTCCAAACGACTGAACCGATTTTAATAAAATTTGGTACAGAGATAGAGCTGACTTTGAGAAAGAACATAGGCTACTTAGTTGTTAAAACGAAATCCACGCGGGCGAAGCCGCGGGCAACAGCTAGTAGAAAATATTTTTATTTCGAATAGATCTTTACAGATACTTTCAAAACGTCAATAAATCATAAACTACCTAGAGTGAATAACCATTACATATAGTAAAAGCAAAATCATATATTAATAGTAAATTAAAATTATAATTTGAACTACTTGGTTAAAACATAATAATCATAAAAATTTTCAATTCCTTCAATGATAATAAATGAAGAAAAAGAAAAACTTATTCGTCAAGATCAATGTTATTCACTTAGCAGAGTTCCAAGTGCAGTCACTACTGAGAAGAACTCCGCTACCCAACAAACTCAGTAAGAGCTCTTTTAAATGAGAGCTTAAATCTAGTACAGATTATCGTGAAAAATCAAATAATGTCAACGTCCATAGCATAGATGCAAATAAACTGCTATCTACTAAATGTGATGTAGCCCCTGCAAACCAGAACAGACCAGTCCCCACCAACAGCACCCGTTCACGAGTATGACGCATGTGACAGCCATTGCCCTCCTCGACCATTTTAGAGGGAAGTGAGCAATCCGCCACACGACGCCGCCAAAGTGTTACTAGTAACCCAACCCAACCAACCCAAGAGTGTAACTAGTATGTTCATAAGAATGCGTTTGGGTCATGTTTGTACTCCTGCGCACCTAGCAAAGTTACAGATTGTGGACCGTGGCATGTGTTCATGTGGCGCGGATATAGCAGCTCTCAACCATATATTTTTTAATTGTCCCAATCATGACCGATCCTACTTCCTAAACCGCCTTGCATCCCTTGGTGTTCCTTTTCCGACATCTATTTCCTTATTATTAGTATTTAATCCTGATATATATAAAGCTATTAGTTTCTTCCTATCACATAATAATAATATATTTGGTCCTATACCAGCAAATGACTTTCAACTTTCTATTTTTTAAAACCTACATAATTTATTTAAATATATCCCCTCAAAACCCATATACCTATTATTTCATTTAACACTTATCTGATCAACTCTTCTAAATCCTTATCTACCGTCCTTAAACTCTACCGTAATCATATATATCCCAAGTTTCCCCGTTTTAACCAACCCTAGTCCAAAAAACCAATCCAAAAACTCGACCAATGGCATTATGGTCTACACACGACCCTTTGCCGGAAGCAAAGAAAAAAAAAAAAAGATGTTGTGACAAACTGAAACTGACAGTGATTTGTTTTGTTTTCGCATGTTGCGAATATAACCTCATTTTCCATATTATAATGTGAACAATTTATTAAAAAAAATTTAGTAAAATAACCAAATATGCCACCGAAACAAGCCAAAAAAACGTTATGGGTGGAATGCGAGCGGTGCCACTGTACCATACCATCGAACGATAGGAACGCCCATATTGAGCTGGAATGTGCTAAGAATCAGGTGAAATGTCCTTATGTGGAGGATGGGAAGTTGTTTACGTGGTTGGAGAGGTCTAGTGGGAATCCGGACGGGGTGCCCAGGGATATCGTGATGGTGCATCCGTCGGCGGGGTTTCTGATAGGCGCTGTGATAGGCGGGCCCTTGCAGCTGGTGAGAGACGGTGCGCCGGTGCTGGTGAAGCGCATGTGGCCGTCGAAAGCCTCGTCGCCGGCTGCTGTTATAATACCTGCAGCTGGTAAGTCCTTCAGTGCAATATAAATTAAAATGTCTGTTTATAATGCCAAAATATCATCCTCTGAACCTGCTGGGACTGTTTCACATAAAAATTAAACTGGCATAGCTATGTTATGCGTAGCAGTTATTATAATCAGAATTATTTATTGAAAAAAAAAACAAAGCCAAACAGTTGAGCACTGTCATGTGTTCTATCTGTTTGGAATGGAACCTCTCTCTTCGGCAGTTCGGTGTTGGAAAAGAGATAGTGGCACCATATTAAACAGTTCAGCAGAGCACTCGCCATTGTAGAGACAGGGTCCACTAGGAAAACGAAGTATAGGTAGGCCAAGGTCATGATAGATAGACGATATTAATGCCATGGCTGGCCCAAATTGGGTCAGACATGCAATAATATCATCAAAGAAAGAAATAACTGGAAGATACTGGAAGAGGCCTGTATCCAACAACTGTCCTTAACACAAAAATAAAATACATATTTATTTCTTTAATATTAAGTTGAAACGAATTGTAAAAACAGAATGATGAATAAATGGCTTTTTATTACTTCATTTTTAAAAGTTTTATTGCTATATTTTTCTTGTTGCAGATCTTACGGGAGTTTGGTGCAATGATAATAAGAAAGTGACTGTTTCTGTTCTCCAAGGAGAAGTACCAGTTGCATCACAAGTCACTGTTCAAATTAAAAACCAAAAGATAGATACAGACATCAGTGATATTTTAAAATATAATTTTGATAACCGTTTTGTGTGTACTGGTAGTATTTTAACCTATTATTATTTTGGAAAAAAATTGGATATAGAAGTCACTGATGTAAAATCAACTAAATCAGATGATAACACAAATAAAAGTTGGTGTTTGCTTAGTGAAGACACAATATGGAATATTCAAAAAGATGTAAGTCGAAAGGTTAAAAAGAAACCTCCATGTTTGGGTGGTGTGGATGACATCCTAGATGAGATTAAAACCCTCATAAAAATATCATTTAACGAGGGATTAGCAGCAAATTTTCAACCTTCTAGAGGACTTCTTTTGTATGGACATTCTGGTATAGGAAAGACAGCTATATGTAAATATTTAATAGACAATCTTAGCTGTCATCACATTGAAATTAATGGTCCAGCAATATTTAGTAAATACTTTGGTGAAACAGAAGCTACGATGAAAGGTTTATTCGCGAAAGCTGTTGCGAATGAACCAAGTATTATACTTGTTGATGAAATAGAGACAATTTGTCCTAGAAGATCCTCTGGGAGCACGGAGCAGGAGAGGCGGGTCACATCAGCTTTTGTGTCGTTATTAGATAGCCTACATGAAGAAACAAGTAGAGTCTTTATATTAGCGACCACTAGAAAACCAGATGCAATAGATCCAATGTTGAGGAGATTTGGACGGTTGGACAAAGAAATCGAAGTGCCAGTACCAGATAGAAATAGAAGAAAAGAAATCCTGTATGCATTGCTCAAAAGTCTACCCAATAGAGTATCCTCGCAAGACATCGATTCCATATCGGACTTGGCACATGGTTATGTTGCTGCAGATATGGTTAACTTATGCACACAGGCATCCATGAAATGTATAAAGCGATCGAGCGACATTTTGGAGAAAGAAGACTTGGTTGCAGCACTGACCGTAGTTAGACCTAGTGCTATGAGAGAACTGCTAATAGAGGTGCCAAACGTGAGGTGGGCAGACATTGGTGGTCAGGATGATCTGAAGTTAAAGTTGCGTCAAGCTGTAGAATGGCCTCTGAAACACGGAGAGAGCTTTCGAAGGCTAGGTATTCGTCCTCCCGGCGGCGTCCTTCTTTACGGCCCACCTGGCTGTTCTAAAACTATGATTGCCAAAGCATTAGCCACCGAAAGCGGTCTGAATTTTCTCTCGATCAAAGGACCGGAGTTATTTTCGAAATGGGTCGGCGAATCTGAGAAGGCGGTTAGAGATTTGTTTACAAAAGCCCGTCAGGTTGCGCCGTCTATAATATTTTTCGACGAAATGGATGCAATCGGCGGAGAAAGAGGTGCGGGGGAAAGTGGGGTCCACGAAAGGGTCCTGGCTCAACTTCTAACAGAATTGGACGGAGTAGTGCCTTTGAATTCTGTAACAATCCTCGCGGCAACAAATCGGCCGGACAGAATGGACCGCGCATTGCTTAGGCCAGGACGATTGGATAGACTAATTTACGTACCATTACCAGATTTCGAAACACGTTTACAAATTGTGGAATTGAAACTGTCTAAAATGAGTACTAGTGACGATGTGAATCCGCACAATTTGGCGACGAGGACAGAGGGATTTTCGGGTGCAGAGTTGCAGGCGTTGTGCCATGAAGCGGCGTTGAGAGCGTTGGAGAAAGACTTGGACTGCCCTGCGGTTACTATGGAGCATTTTGAGCATGTTCTAGCAGATTTTAAGCCAAGAACACCGCAATCATTGTTGAAAGTCTATGAAGATTTTGTATTGGGCCAAAGATCTGGTTGAGGCCTGGGTTAAAATATCTGAGATGTTCCTACTAATAAATGAAAAATCAAATACGTAGGAGGCTATATTAACGTATACTCGCTGGATGGCTTAGGTACTTTACCGAAGCTACCATTGCCAAGGATTTGAAGACGGGGCAGCATTCTTCCCTAGATTAAATAGCTCAATCTACAGCAAACTTGACAACCTATTATTCGTAAATTTCCCTTCCGTCATACATCTATCCACTGCTATCAAGTATCAACTGCTGCTTCTCGGCTGGCGACGCTCTTGGCCCAATAAGCCCAAGAGCCTTGGGTTCCACCGAAAGATCCCTAATAAATATAAAGATAATAAATTAATTCTAAGCAACTATGCTTATTGAGTATGATAGACAATAATGCAGACTAGATTAGGAAACTTGCAAGGTGCTATAAAATGGATTAAACCAAGTTATGAATAGAATAAATACGTCAATCGTGGTATATGATCACTAACCAGAGAGCTATGAAATACATACTAGGTATAATAATTATTTTATTTTTCATTTCATGTTTTTAATACAAACTAATAGTCGATTTCTGGTTTTTGTGAAGTGTTATGTGATATTAATTTGTGTGATTTATATATCTATTTTTTAATAATGAATATACTAAGTTTAATTTCCTTGCGTATAAATCATTACTGTATTATGATCCAGTACCTGCTCGGTCAGTCCATAGCCCGGGCGTAACTAGAGTTGACGCTAACGACAGCTTGTTGGCGTAAATCCTGGTTATGCCCGGTGAAGACGGTAAGACTGTCTTGTCTTAGCAGTCTAAAAACGTCCAATAAAAAGAAATGTTTAAAAAAAAAGACCTCATGCGCTTTCATAATCTTTAATAATATTCTACAAGTCCTTACAAACTAGTTTGTATATAAATTAATAAAATTAATAAAATTAATCTAAGTCCTTATTGTAATCACATTAATACAAACGAAATTTCTTTTTAAATACAAAGGTCAAAGACATACTTCTTTTGTGACATTAGCAATGGGAAAATAATTATTAAAAGAAACGTGCCATGTTCAAAAAAAAAGGAAAAGCTACAAGGATAAAACAGGTTTGAAATATTATTATAGTGAACCTAAAGAAAAATTTCTGATATTTGTCTCGAGAACGTAAGTATCATTGCAATACCCGCCGGTTGTTCCAAGCCAAGTGTTTAGCATTAGATGGATTCCGGTTAGATGGTAATACTTGGCCCCATAATAACTATGATAGTTAAATATTTTATTTTTAAAGAAAAATGGAAAGAAAAAAAATATATTTCACAAGCATGTGTTAATGCGAAATAATATAAAAACAATTATGATAGTTAAACTTTCACAGAGACTTAACGACTTAGGTAACAGAGGTGGCAATGCATCTGCATTTTGACCTCTAGTTTTTGTGTAGATGTCTATAGGCTGCGGTCATCACTTAACACCGCGTGAGCAGCACACTTGTTTGCCAACTTAGTCACATAAAATTATTATTACTTACCTGAATATAACGTTAATAGTTTTTATAATTTTTATAAATGTCTTTAGCCACTCAACATAATATTTCAAGATGATTAATTTAACCTTGTAACTTTTTTACATTTTTGTTGTACAAATCTTGCCATGATCGTTTTCAGCCTGTATATATTTTTTAAGATGATCTGTCCGACAAATTTTGCATAATTTTAAAGTGATACCATCAAAACGATAGGTTCGGTTTGAGAAATTATCAAATAAAAAGCAGGCATTTATTTGATATTTGTATAGTTTCATAGAATTATGAAGTTTGTCTGACCATACTCGAATGCAAATGTACTCATATACGGATAGATCAGCTCCAAATGTATTTAAAAAAAACATTAAATCTGTATATGAATGTTTTATATCGTATACTAATATAAATAAGTCAACAATCCTAAAACCGAGGGAAATGCGTAGGCAACTAATTCACACATAAATGCGATCATACAAGTCATACATTAGTTAAATATTGTAATATATTATATACAAAAGTGGCCAAATAACGGCTTCTGTGGTTCTCATTTCACCTTTATAGCGATTAAACGCAGGATAATTTTTCCATCGTATTTTTTCCATATTTTAAGTAGCACCACACCGCGGACACTCCGCCAAAATTCCATACAAACGCTTAATTTGATCTCTATTACACAGACATCAATCGGTGACATGTATTAACACGTGCACCTGTGTGCATAGCACGTAGTACATACCAAACGTCTCCCATAAAAGGGGAGGAAGTTGGGTGAGGCGGGGAAATCGGGCGGGACGTCGAAGTGTAGTATTATTACATCTTCTCTGGTAGCACCATAAAAGTCGTTATTTGATCGCACTAGCAAATAAGTTCTACAATTTTGTCCTTTGTAATCAAATCATTCGCAATCTATGAATAATAATGTGAAGAAGTGTAACTAAGCCAAAAAATGGTTATGTTGTGGACCGTAGGCGGGGCTTAAATATGGTCCACCGCAGCGCGTCAGGCTATTGGATATTTCCTTGCCGCATGGCGAAATTACCTTCGCGACCAATAGAATGGCAGCATTGTCTATGTCGACAGTGTGTGTGTTTGTTATGATTGCAGTTAGTTCGTTTGCGTAAATGGAACCAAAATTGAAGCCATGATTGTATGAGAGTTACATTTCTACATATTATTTATTATTCGTAGTCCGCAATCAAGCCATCCAACTATCCAATTATGGATTATCTCAAATTCTACAATATCTACATTATACGGCATTCTGAACTACAAATTGTTTCAGCAAATATTTCTAGGTAATTTGTGAGACACTCATGAATGTAAGGGGTTATTTTACGATAACTATGAACAACTTTAATTATGGGGCCAACACTGAATTCAAATCAATAAGCATAAGTTGTGGCCCAACGATTGACGTTGGGAAGTTGTATACACAGGGCAAATCGTATGAAAACTTCGTATGTGAGATTCAAGGCGGCTACACGCCATCTTCCTTGTTAAGAAAGTAATCGGGTTTCCTCAACGTATCACTAGATGGCTCCTTACGTAGTGGACGCGAAATTAAAACGTTCCTTTATTTTAGTGATGTTAAAGTGAGTATACAATAAATCACTCAGCGGACGCATATTGCTTTAACAAAAGTGTCTTTAAATAAAAGGAGATGTTGCGAGTTCGGCCCTAGTTCGTACACGTCCTCAAAAAAGGGTAAATTAATGAAGAATCCGAAAAAAATACAATTAATTTATTCAAGAATATATTTTAGAGTTACTGCCACATTTAATTCAAACGTTTTTATCATTTTCAACCATATTCAACATGGCGGCGACACAGCCGATGCTTCTTTAAATTGGAAATCGATTAGTTTAAGTTCTTAGTATTAACACATGAAATCGATTTCGATAGTATTTAGAAAATAAGACTTTTCTCCAAGTACTATATAATCAAAAAACAATTAAAAAATGAAAATGTCAAAATGACATCGCCCGCCATATTCGCTATGTTGGTTTGAGTTGCAACTCTAACTGCAAATAATGTTTTGTTACTGCAAACAAAGCTAAATAAGTGAAAATATGCAGTAAAAAACGTTTTTATATTGATTTTGCCTGTTAATGATATTGTGTACAATACATGGCCGGAGGTCCATACATTTTTGCAACATCTCCTTTAATTCAAAACAAAGTTTTGTAAACATTGTTACCACGAATAATTATATTCAATGTTGGCTTTAAATTATATTTTATATAAGAAATTCGCCGCAATAGATTTTTGGTCAGTCTTTTTTACAGATTTCATTATACTAAACGCGATTTTTTTAGCAAGAATATCAAAAGATTCACATTCGAACATAATTTGTGTTTTAAATGGAGTAGTTTTATTTATTAATTATTTGAATGATAAAATGCAAGAATGAAATATAATTTCAATTTCAGAAATGCTATTAGGAAATGCACTTACTACGTTTACACTTTTGTGCAGCAACGAGCAGCAGAAATAACGCTCAACGAAGCTAGCCGATTCTCTTTCGTAGGTTCGATGTGTAATATTTCCTGGGTACTATATCACACAAAGTTTATGCACCCCGGATCCAACCGGAGCTTAAACACGTAGGATTTCGGTGTGCCGGTTGTAGCATATAGCGATCCAGTCGGGCTGGGTGGCACCCCACTGGATCTGGTTGACCTCGCCCTCGGCGGCCGTGTAGGCCAGGATGGGGTCCTCGATGGCGCGCGGCATCTGCTGGATGTCCCAGATGAGCGCCTGGTGGTCGTCGCCCGCCGTGCAGATGTGGCACGAGCTGAACGAAAAGTTTCGTAGGTGAGGGCAGTTCTACTAGATTTTATCCGCAACTTATTTAATCATTCAGCAATAAAATCATCATCATTTCAGCCAAAAGACTTCCACTGCTGAACAAAGTCTACAACATTCTGGTATTCATTGATAAGGTGACCAAACCTCTCGAGGTACCTCGTCCAGGGGGGCGACCGCGTAACTGAAATGCTTTCGTTTAGGATGTTATATTGTCCGTTTCGTACCGCCTATTAAAAAGTTTTGCGCTTAGTATATACTTGCGGACGAAAACACTTGCAGGAAAAAGCTAGGTGGTACGAAACTGATAAGATGTTCTCCTAAACCAGTGATTCCCAAAGTGGTCTATATCGACCCCTGGGGGTCTATGATAAAATGAAAGGGGTCAGCGAAAAAAAAATTTGGGGGTCCATGAAATGAAAATGGGGGTCCACAATAATGGATCTCAACACATACACTGATAGTACCAATTTACCTACATCATACCAATGATTCCTAAAGTGGTCCATGGGAGACTCGATGGGGGTCTACGTAGACGTGAATAAAAATTGGAAATATGGGAATGTGATATAAATGTAGCAAGGATGGGGGTCCACAGAAACCAGAAAAAATTGTAAAGGGTCTACAAGAAAAAATAGTTTTGGGAACCTCTGTCTAAACGAAAGCATTTCAGTTAGGCGGTCGGCCCCTTGGTGAGTTGCACGCTTGTTGGCCACCTTTCTTATCAAACCTTTGTAACACTTGTCCTCTGTATGGATGGGTACCATGATTGGGATATGAAATACTCAATATGCCCACAAATATTGTATGTAAGTTCCCTCAACACGGTTTCCCGTACGAGACGCCGACGCATAGGCATTGCAATAAGGCCTGCGCGATAGCAACGTTTTGTGTCTCGCTGTGTGTCAAATAAATGTTTCTTTCTTTCTACTAAAAAAAAATAATTGAATAGTAACTACCTCAGTAGCCTAGTGGTAGCAGGCCACTACTACTACGCTGGAGGTCCTGGGTACGATTCCCGGGTTGGGGGCTATAAGAGATAACGGTTTAAAATCCGTTATGTCTGGTTCTATTGGGATTTATTCCATTTTCTGGAAGTTTCCCAGTACCTCGGAGTTTGGTAATATTCCCGGAGATAGCAACAGGTTCGCCACATGTTACATGGGCCAAAAACGTAACCGGCGAATCGTGGGTGTTTGCATTTACCTCTGCCTAACCCCCTTCGGGGATTACAGGCGTGGAGTTACATTTTTAGAATACTATGGCATCTCACCTGTGAGGAGCCCAAGCGATGCCGTTGACACACGCGCGGTGGTTGTTCAATCGGGCGACAGGCGTGCAGGGAACCCGCACGTCCAGAATGATGACTTCGCAAGCGTCCATCGCGACGGTGGCCAGGTAGTTCGGGTCTTGTTTGTTCCACGCCAGCCTCAGAAGTGGTGTGTGGGATGGGTCCTGGACACAGGTAAATACTTCAGTGTGTTCAGTTGATTTTTTTCAGGAATTTAAAAGTAGTTGAAACGTAGAAATCGTTGGTTGCCCAATTCAATGAGTGATCTCGCTTACAAGGCTTAAGCTTACGAGTGGAGGACACAACCTTGGGATGAGACTTTGTGTAATAATAATTGTGCTCGTTTAGGGGGCATTCAATTGAAATCGACAGACTTCTTGAATAATTGCATAAACATTTTGGGGAATCTTTCTATTGCTAAATATTTATAGTTGGCAGAAGCATTTAGAAGTAACATGGAAGCTTGTGGGTGTAAACAGCTCGTATTGCTAGCAAGCCACCTCTAGAGGCGGTGGAAATCAAACAAGTCGTGTGTGTGTTTGGATATATGTGGACCTCGTAGGTGCATGTGTGTGTGTTTGTATATTGTCTATTATATGACGGTGGAGTGCTCAAGGCGGAGCAAACTTTTCACGTAGTGTGTGTGTGTGTGTGTGTGTGTGTGTGTGTGTGTGTGTGTGTGTGTGCGTGCGCACCTCGTATATGATGGTGGAGTGCTCGAGGTGGCGCAGGTCGAACATGCGCACGGAGCCGTCGGCGCCGACCGACGCGAACATGTCGCGGCCGCCGCCCGCGCGGCTGAACGCGATGTCGTACACCTCCTGCGGATACACCACGGTTTTTCATCAATTGGGTTTTTGAAAAAAAAAATTTTGGCGATAAATAGAAAGATGTATATACCTAAGTTTTATAACAAAACTATTTTTTTTTTGCAATAATTCATAAGTTATATCAAAATAAAAATAAGTTTTTGAATCCAGTACCGAAGACACGCCGACAGCTCCCGAACAAACCCGAGTGCATGTGACGTCATAATGTTAGTTTCCACTCATAGCAATTGATACAGAGACAATACGTACAGTGTTTAGATCTAATTAATTCTGTTGACATTGATATAAAAACACAAATTTATGTTGAAAATGTTGAATCTTAAAAGTTATCGTTCTTGTTTTGTACCATTATGTACGAATACTTCAAAAACAAATGTTTTTAAATGTTCCCCAAGATGAAAAACGTCGAAATAAATGGTTTCAAGCAGTGCACCGAGATAATCCAAAAACAAAATCGATTTTTTTTTGTTGTGAAGATCATTTCGATGTGAGTACGAGTATTTCAGAACATTATTTTTATTACTTACTAGCTGTGCCCGTGACTTCGTCCACGTGAGAAAAAATATGATTGTTCGGTATTTACCCGGACGAAGTCGTGGCCGCTACGCTAGTATAAAAGTAGCCTAAGTTACTCCTTATTACATCAGCTATCTGCCAGTGAAAGTCCCGTCAAAATCGGCTATCTGCCAGTGAAAGTCCCGTCAAAATCGGAGACACTCAAATTCTATTTATTTGTATGTAGGTATGTATGTATGGTTGTATGGAGATAAAAGTAGCCAAAGTAACTCCTAATATGACATCAGCTACCTACCCGTGGGAGTCCCGTCAAAGTTGGATACACTCCAATTCTACTTATTTGTAGGTATGTATGTATGGAGATAAAAGTAGCCTAAGTTACTCCTTATCGCATCAGCTATCTGCCAGTGAAAGTCTGGTCAAAATCGGTCCAGCCGTTCCGTAGATTAGCCTCGCCAAACAGGCAGACAGACAGACAGACAAAAATTGTAAAAAAATGTTGTTTTGGTATATGTACCGTGTATACATATATATGCGTTTAGTAAAAAGCGGTTATTTTAATATTACAAACAGACACTCCATTTTGATTTATTTGTATAGATATGTATAGATTAAACTTACTTACTGACTTTCGAACTTAAGCAGAATTGAACCGAACATCATTTGTCAAAAAATTGGTTGTCATAAAAGGCTGATTGGTCTGTGTCATAAATATATCAACATCAGGAATATTATCCGACCTTGCCTTTATAAATCCTTTGTCACACATACATACACGGAATCAACTAACAATTTTTTTAGCAATTTCGATATTATTATCAAGTCACATGTGGGTTATTGCCGTAAACGCTGTACTATTCTTGAACAGCTATAACATTATGACGTCACAATTAGGGGTAACCAATCGTGGCGCGTTCATAGTCACGTGATTTTTATTTAAATTTTATCAATTTTTTAATTGCTGATAATTCAATGAAAAAAAATTTTTTTTTCAGTTTTTTGCATGACACATCACTATAATTAATAATGAAATTTTATAAAACATAAAAAAAAAATCAATACATTTTTTATTTTCAAATTCCCAATTAGGTAATTGTTTGTTTATGTGAATTTGTTGTCAAGTGTGACGGTAAATGTTAAGTAGATAGAAAAAAACGTTACGAAGAGAAAAGGGGGGTCATATAATAGTTATGTATATCAGTAGAATGTCTCATTTATCCTTTTATAAACTGGGGAGTTGGGATCATAACCAGCATAAGTGTGATTGCGATTATTTTTTGTATTCTAAACTGGTTTCCTTACCTTATCATGAGCAATAAGCTGTGTCTTAACATGTCCAGATACTTCATTGACCCGTCCGAGTACTTGGCCAGTCTCAAGGCCCCATATCGTGCACGTGGTGTCAATGCTGCTGGTCCCGATCAGGTTGGGGTCCACTTCGTTCCAGTCGAACGAGGTGAGGGGCGCGCAGAAGTCCGAGTTCTTGTTGTTATTTAGCACGCATTCGAACAGGGTGTATGGTTCACCTGCACGCCATATGCGGAGATAGTCACCTGGCAATATAGTAATAATAAGATCTTGGATCATCTCCAGCTGGCAGCCGATAGATTAGGTAATGCGGTGGTCCCTATGCCCTCGAGTCCCTACATTGAGATTCTACTCACTCTAGCATCAGCCTATTGCGCGACTTCGCTTATTGAGGTTTCCTAATGTCATAAAAAGTGCAAACAAGAACGCAGTTCATAAGAATGGTAAGTAAATACTGCAGCCTGTAGACGACTAAATTAAACTAGATGTCGAAAGGCAGACGCGTTGACTAATGAAACCTAAGGTTATTATGTACAGAAATGTGATGCTTTACAAATCCTGACTTTCAATCTGCAGCTTCATCTTTGGAAGTGGCAAACAAGCATGCAGCTCACATTGATGTTAAGTGATGACTTCAGCCTATAGACACCAACACAAAGACCAAGGTCAAAATGCAGATGCGTTACCACTCCTGAAGCCTAAGGTGTTATGCCTCTGTGCCGGAAATTACAGGGCCGTACATTACCACCTGACCAGAACACCATAGTGCTGAACACTACCATTTAGCGGCAAGTATATTAGGTAATGCGGTGGTGCCTACGCCCGCGAGCGCCCTCACTGGAGCTCTACCACCAGTAAAAATCATCATTTGGAGTATGAAGACTGAATCCTCGAATGCCTACTAGTATAAGTACCTGTAGAGTTTAGGCTCATTGGATTTGCATCGGATTTGTTCGACGTTAGTCTTTAATTATTGAATAATTCTTATTTACATGTATTTGTATATATTATTATGTATATTTATTTATTGGGTATTGCTTATATTTATATATATGTAGTATATGTATATCTGTATGTATGAACTTTTTTTATTTTTATTTCCATTTAAAGAGCTTGGTCAAAGACCATGACGCTCTATACGTTCACATGAATTACATTCTTCATTTAAAAAAAATAATTAAACAACATTAGCTCATTGACAATTGTTATAGTTGCAACAGTATTCTGGCGTCATCCGTAGTAGGATCAGCCAGGACACTGTTGCAATGTCCTATTTCTAATGAAGCCCTGCGATATGTATGTACTTAATAAGTAAGTTTATTATCGACATTTTGCTATAATAATATATGTAATTTTATTACATCATATATGTCATTATGTTTATTAAATAATTTATTTTATAACTTCGTTCTCAACGCACAAACATATTTCTTTTTCTCAACACAACCCTAAGGTTGACTGGTCGAGAATGCTTCTTAGCATTAAGTCCGCCTCATGTACTTGTTAGCAAGAAAGCTTTAATAAATAAATAAATACTATAATCCAGTGTGAGGGTGCGATTCACTGACTGCACTATGGCTTTACTTTGAGCAAAGTATGCCTACAACTGTCAGTACAGTATGGGTTTTGATCATAGAGCAACACCGGAGGGGAGTAGCCATATGCAGGCTTTCCCCTCTGTCAAAGTACAAGCCCAAATGATCCCATACCTGTCGCCTAGATGTTTAAATGTGTACGTGAAATTGTTTCTGTATTTTGTTAAAGTCAAGGTGTGAGTTTCGTAGTAATAGAAGACTTTTGTAGTGTGCGTGTGTATCGCACGCATTTCCCCTTGCAAAAAATGACAGACTGTTTTGCATCGGGAATACACGCTATGGCTACTTTCCTCCGGTCCGCCGCGACCGGTGGGCCGCGTTGCTCTATGGTTTTGACAGTTCTAAGCATACTCAAAGTAAAGTCGAAGTGCGGTCTGTGAATCTGACAATCAGGTAGTGTCTACACTTACCACTAGTGGCAAGTAGATCAGGGTATACGCCCTTGCTGTCAGGTATCCACATGATCTTGGTGGTCGGGTACGGGTGGTCGAACGTGCTCTTTGCGCTGAACTCGCTTGTTTCTTCATCCAGAGATATGATTTGTACCTGAAAACATATTTAAGTATGTATAATAATTACTAGGTATGTACTGTACGTACAGTATTAGGGTCATAGCTCACTACAGGCACCTGGCACCCGACCATCACTGCCTCGTTTTACAGTGTCCACTCGTTGTCGACGGGTGGTCCACGTATGAACGACGGGATGTTACTTGTGAACCATTCGCGAACAGCGCGTTGGCAATGCAAAGTCAACGCAAGGTTACGGAACGGAGTTGATGTAATGAGCGCAAACCGCACGAGGCGGTCGGGCGCTGGTCGGGTGCCGAGAGGCTCTAGTGAGCTATGACCCTTATTGTCTTATGGGTCTCGAGACGGCACTAGTCTACTTCACCGGGCAGTTGGCGTACGTAAAGGTCGCTCAGCCTAAATAAATTTACACAACTGCCAAAGGAAACCCACAAGACATGGCGCCTGATGGTGCGCTAGCGAGCAGCGCCGCAGGGAGAACGGTTGCATTGTGCATTGTACTTGTTCGCAAAAGGCGCCGCAACCCCGGCGCTGCGTAATCCCGGCGTTCGGCAGTGGTTCAGCGCTGGCGTCGCGACGACGTCGCGCCAGCGTCGCGTAGACGCTGCGTGGCGGCTGCGTCGGAAAGACGACGCTCGAAAGACGCCTCTAAGATGTTTTGCCTCTGTGATAAAAAAAGTTGGATCACAATAATACTGACACTACCATTTGGCGGCAGATAGATTAGGTAATGGGGTGGTGCCTCCGCTTGGACTCCGATACTGGAACAATACCACAAGTATGTTTTTTCATGTAATGGTAGTGGCAAACAAGCATGCAGTTCACATTGATGTTAAGTGATGACTGCAGCCAAAAGACCTAGGTCAAAATGCAGATGCGTTACCACTCCTGAGGCCTTAGGTGTTATGCCTCTGTGCCGGAAATTGCAGGGCCATACATTACTACCTGACCAGAACAAGATAGTGCTGAACACTGCCATTTAGCGGCAAGTATATTAGGTAATACGGTGGTGCCTACGCCCGCGAGTGACGTCACTGGAGCTCTACCACCAGTATTACAGGAATATTGTTTTTTTATGTCATACCTTATTATTATACTCTTCAACGAAGCTACCCAACGCCAGTCTGAAGCGTTTATCTGGTCGTACAGACCAATTCATAGAGTATAAGGGCCATGGTGCTTGGTACCTGTTGATTGAGAAAATATCACAATTTTATGTACAGACATGTATGTAAATTATCATATTTTTATTAACACAACACAAATGCAAGTGAATTGAGAAAAAGGGAAACTACGGGCATTGGGTTATATTTAAATGGTAAAGAGAAATACATCACTCAGATGTGGGCTTTGGCAGCTTAGTGGTAAAGCAGTTGGACTGTTACATGCTGGACCATTTACTAAAACAAGTTTTTCCACTGTTTAAGGTTACTTGGGGAATTTGGCAATGAAACGATTATTTCTGTAGGTAAAAGTGACATAATTATAATTATTAAAAGCATCATAGTATTTATTCATCATCTTTTAAGAACATGAGCACTAGATTCTGCCTTTCAACATTAGACAATATTGGTAGAGCTCCAGTGACGGAGCTTGTGGGAAAAGGCACCACTAAATTTCACTAATCTACTTACCACTAAATGGCAGCATTTAACGACCAGTAGATAAGGTAATTTAGTAGTATTATGTTCTGATCAGGTGCTTATATACAGCCCTGTAATTTCTGGCATAGAGATATAATACCTTACACATACACATATACACATTTAAATCTCTCATTTCGTATAGATGTTTATAGGCTACAGTATTACTTACCATCAATGTCAAATGTAAACTGTATGCTTGTTAAACATTTCATAACAAAAAATATAACACATTTGCAAACTCTAATTACATACTTTCAAATTTACAGATCATTAATGACGCGACTTACTTGTATATTTCCTTGCGTTTTGTACTTGAACTAGTTGTGCTCGAACTGCTATGTGGCATCGACATTTTGGGTTCAATTGTAGGTAATTACCTAGAACACTAAATTTCTATGTGAAATACACTTGACTACGCGTTATTGACGCGGATACTAAATATTGTTTACTGTTTTTATTATTTGTTACACTTGAATTGATTGAAAATTTTTGATAGAATAATCGCAGATTTTATGTCATTTAATATTAATGTAATAGCTTATAGTTACTTTGAATGATTTTAGGTTGTATATAACGTGTTATTAACACGGAATTGTAGTTGTTTCTAACTTACGAATTTTATTGATATCACATGGAAAGCAATTCAACACACTTCACTGACACTGACAGTATAAGATAAACTGATTTGTCAATTTTGACAATATTCAACTTGACGTTTGATTGTTGTCCACAGGTAATAAAATATGGACAGAATTGGGTCTGTTTTAAAAAAAAAGTACCTACAAAACTGTACGATCCAATCAGCAATAGCATCAAAAATCACATCTAGCTTGATCTGACATATCACCTAGTTTGTTTTCTGGACAAAAGTCGATGTTCAACCACTGTCCAACACACACACACACACACACACAAACTTCTTCTCCTCAGAAAACGTATTAGTTCTATGTTTTCTAATGGATGGCGATAGTATGTTAGTGATATTAGTCGAGTCCGAGTATGGAGTGTAGAGATAAAGAGTACAGATTGTTAATGGTAAGCCTTTAAACATCTTCATGAAACCAGAGATTTCTATGTATATGCGTTTCCGTTACTGGAGCTCTACCACCAGGAGAACTTACCCTCAATGTGAGTCTTTCCTCTACCTTCGTGTCTTTTACGTGACTATCCATGAAATACTGTGTGAATATCATGGCTTCATATCAGTCGCAAAGGCATAACATTCCTAAGCTCAATTACAAGTTAATCGCCAGTTGAGTCACACCGAGCCACACGGCTGGTCACGCCCGTTCATTGATTCCGAACACGCCGCACTCTCGTTAAGGACATAGCTTTCTTTCTTACGTCAGCTTGTGGGGACGCATGATATAATTAGTTACGCAAATCTGTGATACACTAGTTCTGTTAGTTTGATTATGTTTTAACTAGGTGTTTTATGATAGCAAACTAGCAATAAAACACTCTGTTTTTATATCAGAGCGCCGACGGCCTAAATCTAATGCTTTCGTTTATGACGTTATGTTGTTAGTTTCGTATTGTCGATTAAAACATTTTTCTCTAAAGTATGTACCTATGGTACGAAACTGACACGACGACCTCATAATTGAAAGCAAAGAATCACGAAAGCTTAAGAGTTAGGCGGTCGGCCTCCTGGAGTACCGGAGATATTTTAGTTTGGTAATGAATTATACAATAGCTCACAGCACTACTACAGATGCGAGACGCTGATTTGTTTAATTTAAGAACCCGGGGATTAGATAGCTACAATACATTTGTATTTATCAATGGGCATAACCCTGATTCCTTTCGGAGAATTATTTTATTATGAGTATAATTTATTAAGTAGTACTTCTTATCTGTCCGTATTAATATTATCCAAGGATAAACTAACTTGCTAACAACTTTGGGATCAACGCCATCAAAACCTACGTACTGCTTACGGTTACGGCTACGGTATACTAACTTCTTCGACATCTTCGTATTTATGATTTATCTTGGCCTAAATTGATAAGTTGTTCTATCGCAATAGCCGTGTCTTTTGATTTGGTATGAACTTTTGTTCAATTTCTAAGAACGTCTATATTTCATACGGATACACGGGCAAGAATCCGTCAGACTATTCTCAAGTTTTTTTTATGTTATGAAGGTGGCAAATGAGTATGACACCCAGGGGCGGATTTGATACGTTGGCTGCCCTAGGCCTATGAAAGATTGCCCCCCCCCCTGTGCTAAAATACACAAAAAGTTAGATAAACTGAAACTAAATTAAAATGAAAAAAAAAAAACGACAGTCAGTAAGTAATTTAATTAATTCTTCTAATAATCGTAATTGCCATAGGTTCATGTAATTTTTTTTGCGAGATGCTATATGGGCACATTTTTGAGATTATATACGTATGCGCGTAGGCAACTATTTTAAGAATTATTAGAATAAGAAGAAAAAAAAGATTTTTTTACGTAAAAACGACCTAATTTTGCCGCTGCCTAAATTTTGCCGGCCCGCGCCTACTCGGCCTATAGGGAAATTCGCCCCTGATGACACCCTGATGATACATTTGGTTATGTTAAGTGAATACTGACGGATTCTTTAGCTGTCAAAGTGAACTTTATGCTCTGAATGTAACCTATCGTAGTAAGGTTTTCTGAATTGCCCTGAAGGATTTTTAAAGGCAGGAAGGCAAAAGAAACTGCAACATGCTTCGTTCCTTTCGTTCCACCGTCTAGCTGCTTTGGTTTCTGTATCCAGTAGATAAGATGGTGGAACTCACACCATGCGTAAATATCCAGTATTGAATCAGCAATATACAACGCAACTTAGCTTTTATATTATTATTTTCCTTTCGTGTTGTAAGGAATACTATTTTAAAAATAAATTCATCTCGAACAAGCGAGTGAGGCTTTCCGAGGCGTGGTGGACGTTCTCTTCCACTTAATTTATTTCCACTGGACTTAATTGTTAAGCCCATCACGTGGAAGAGAATTATTCCCCTAATGCTGTCAGTAAACCGAACAACGGGGATCAAACCATTCGATTCGAATAGTGCGGTAGTAAATACAATAAGGGGAACGGACGGCAGCGTCCGATAGATCAAAACTGCAATCGCCAAGCCGATTGCCAATCTTTTTTTCCCCTAATGACACACAACCCTGGGGCATCTTTGGAGACGGATTTTATCCAGCAGATGATATTTTTCGGTTGACTTGTGAATGAGCGGACACGTCCGTTTTCGAAAGTCGTGTGTCTCCAACTTAAGACCTGTTAAGTATATCAAGACGTTAGTAACCTTTAGAAACAAAGAGCTAGCGCTTGTCAAAACATGACGAATGGTACCTGAGGTCCGGTTATTAATATGATCTGCTAATATTGCAATATGTACCTTGACCTCTGACAGCACACTGGTACGCGTTATATTAATTAACGAACACTTCTGCGTATATAGAGTATATATAGGTACTTTGAGTATTGCTGATGCCATGTAGGAGTAGTTAGCTATTATGATTTTAAATAACCGCAATACGTGTGAACTCTGTGAACTGTGAACCCTCTTTCATTGACTTATCTTCTATTAACTTACTTACGAACAATTTTAATGTTATTTTAAGTATATGTTTTAGATTAACACACATGCCTACCTGGGGGTAAATCTTTGACTTGTGTGAAAAACGCGTTATTGTCTTGTCTATATTATTATTAAAAAAACCGGACAAATGCGAGTTCGACTCGCGTGGTGAGGGTTCCGTAATTTAAATAAATATTTTCGAAAATATTACAGATTTAAAATGCAGGGACATAGCGGTTACGGTGATACCGGCAGGGGGGGTTATATTATTAAGAATTTTCGATTTAATTTGAATACTCAAACTTCTTATAGGTTTTCCAGTAATCTATGGGCTAAGAACTATTTTCCGCATTTTTTCAAAATTTTAAGTTCATTAGTTTCGGAGACAGGGGGGGGGAAGTTTCGTCGTTTTTCTTAAATAACTTCAAAGGAGATGTTCCGAGCTCGGCTCTGGTTCGTACATATCCTCAAAAAATGGGTAAATTAAAGAAGAATCGGAAAAAAATACAATTAATTTATTCAAGAATACATTTTAGAGTTACAACCACATTTAATTCAAACGATTTTATCATTTTCAACCATGTTCAACATGGCGGCGATACAGCCGACGATGAGAATGTCAAAATGACATCGCCCGCCATATTCGCCATGTTGGTTTTGAATTGCAATTCTAACTGCAAATAATGTTTTGTAACTGCAAACAAAGCTAAATAAGTGAATACATGCAGTTAAAAAATATTAGATTAGATATTGTGTACAATACATGGCCGGAGGTCCATACATTTTTGCAACATCTCCTTTGTTTATGCAAAAATTATAAAAAAATATATTTGTGATGCTGCCAACAACCTCTTTCATTTGATATGTTGACACAGTTTACGAATTTTTTTTTTTTTAATTTTATGATTTACCCCCCGAAAGTGGCCCCCCTGTTTAAAATGTATTATTTTACTTCAGGTGTTCATCTTTGGGTCACCAATTTACATATATTCATCAAATTTCAACTCAATCGCTCGAGTAGTTTCGGAGCAAATTGGCTGTGACAGACGGACAGACAGACAGACAGAGACAGACAGACAGACGTACGAGTGATCCTATAAGGGTTCCTTTTTTTCCTTTTAAGGTACGGAACCCTAAAAATATAGATTTCCCTGTAAAACAATTGTAGCAAAACATAAATGTTTGCTCCAATCAGCGGTTCACATGGATCGTAAGTGACGTTGGCAGCCTATAAACATCTACACAAAACCTGGGGTAAATATGCAGATACATTGTCACACCTGAGGTGTTAGTTGTTTTGCCAACGTGATAGTTATTACGGGGCCAAACATTATCACCTAATCGGAACACGATAGTTCTGAAAACTAACATTTGGCGGGCGATTAGGTGATGCGGTGGTGCTTACAGCCACGAGCTTTGACCAGACCTATCGAAGCGGTGCGATTGTCGTATGGCGCACGGACGGTCATTTGTTTTCATACAAAACGCACGGTGCGGCAACAGTTTGTCGTCACAGTAAAACAGTCTGGCTAGCACGTAAAGGATTGGTGTGGAGATACGTACATACATACTCTTATGAAAAGTGAAAATTGTGCGAAAATTGTATTAAATTATAAAAAGACTGTAGATATTCAATGAAACTGTCAATGGACAATGAAGGTAAGTAGATTAGGTGACCTTTAAACACCATGAAATAACTAATTGAAAATAACAATACTGTGAATATAATTAAAATAAGTAGGTAAGTTAATGTTTATATTCAACAAAAATTTACTACGTATTACTAAACGTTCACAAGAACGATATAATTTCATAAGTTAGCATACAATTTTAATAAAAATGTGTTTCCCACGTTTTCTCTATCCCATTACATTGGACTCTTCAATGAATCATTACTGCATAAACATTTACTCCTACTTACAATGGTCGAAGAAATCGTAATTTTACATTAATTATCGTTAATTTGTGGATGTCGTAATGAGCAAGATAAAACCATAAAGATTACAGTAAGCTTAAAAAATTTAGCTCATAACTTTCTTTTATAAGTGCGATGTCGTATTATGGTATTATGCCTCGCCTCCCTGTGATCGCCAAGCCGCATACCAAACGTGGCGATAGTGGCATATTCTCCCCTAATAACGCACAACACTATGGTTATCTATGGGTATCTTTGGGAAACGCCCTTATCCATTAGCTTTTGGACCTGTTTCGGTTGGTATATTTTTTTAAGGTTATGCGTGATATGTAATGCCCATCGAGCAACACGAGCCACCGACCGCGGCGAACCGGAGGGGATTTACCATATGCAGGATTTCCCCTCTGTCAAAGTACAAGACCAAATGGTCCTATGGCCGTCGCCCTGATATTTAAATGTGTGCGTGAAATTGTTTATGTATTTGTTAAAGTCACGGTGCCAGTTTCGTAGTAATAGTATATAGTGTTCGTAGTATAGAGTGAGTGAGTGTCACGAGTATTTTCCCCCCGCAAAAAAATACAGACTGTTTTGCATCGGTAATAAACGCTATGGCTACTCCCCTCCGGTCCGCCGCGACCGAAGGGCCGACTTGTTCTATGCTAACGCCAAATGGTAGTGTTCAGCACAATCGTGTTCCAGTTAGGGCGTCCACATAAAACTGCGACACACCGCGGACACTCCCCCAAAATTCCATACAATTATTTATATTTGTCAGTGACGTGTATTTATACCAGCACCTGTGTGCGTAACACGTAGAAAATTTGCGTCGCGGTTTGCATTTGCGATGCGGCGTCGCCTTTAAAGATGATAATGTATGGACCCTTAGAAACTATCACAGAGACATAACAGCTAAGGGCTCAGGGGTTACAACACATCCGCATTTTGACCTATAGTTTTTGTGTAGATGTCTAAAGGCTGCAGTCATCACTTAACATCCATGTGAACTGCATGCTTGTTTGCCACCTTCATTCGTTGTCAGTTGTCAGTGGCACTACCACCAGTCAACAGTAAAGTATTAATTCGCCAAAACTGAGTTAGTGGAATGACGAGTGACCTCAATGTGATCAGATTAGCGGGACAATACAAAGATTGTCGGATTGCCTTGAACCGTGACCTTTGCCGAAACAATTAGTTACCGATGAAAGGCTGTTGGCCATTTGTTTAGATTGAGATAGCTTTACAGTTAATCTGGTTGCTTTATGGTCAATTTGATGTGCGACTCATGATTTTATCAGAATTTTAACTGGCTTCTTTCTGGGTGCTGATCGATTATGACGTTCCGTCAATGGTTTTGGTATATGTACCGTGTATACATACATATGCGTTTAGTAAAAGCGGTTATTTTAATATTACAAACAAACACTCCAATTTTATTTATTTGTATGTATGTATGTGCCTACCTATGTATGTATATGTATGTATAGATTTATTATGGAAGCTACAATACAACATAAGACCTAAAAAATCTGTGAAAATTTTAAGCGTCTACTTGCTACCGTTATTATCGAAAAAAAAACACCTTTATTGGATGCCCCCTTTATTTTAAGTAATTAAACGTAAAACGTTGAATTACTAAAAATATCACTAAAGCTATCACTATTTATGAGATACAGCCTGGTGACAGACGGACGGACGGACGGACAGACAGACAGACAGCGGAGGATTAGTTATCCGTAGGAGCCGTTTTTACCTTTTAGGTACGAAACTCCCTAAAAGATAGAACTAAGATACAGAATAGCTTAAACATATTCGATTCGATTCTTTAAATTGCCATAACTTTTTTATTTCTGAACCGATTTACATGAAACAAACACTAAATGTTAAGTGAAACTTACCACAACATATTAGTGAAAACCGCAAATCGAATAAGCCGTTTCTGAAATAATCGTGCACTAACACACAGACAAACAGACATTATTTCGGGATAAAAAGTACCCAGTGTTGTGCGCCAAAGGTTAAAGTATAATCATACCAAGTTTCATTGTAATCGGAGCGGTAGTTTTAATCTGATGCTTGAACAAACAGACAGACAGACAGACAATTTTTTTTCTAATCACGTATATTCGTTCGGTATCGATCAATTGAAAAAATAAATACCCGGGAATGTTATTAACATTCCCTGGTATTTATTTTTTCAATATTTTTAATGTACAGAAATTACACTTCTACAGATTTATTATAAGTATAGATTATAAAACGTTTTAGGGTGTAGATTTACCAAATATCTGTAACAAGTTGACATTTAACATCCGTCTCATCATTGCCAGCTTTATTATATCACACTCAATTGCTACTGGAACATTCATCGGTCAGCCTTCGAGTATTCTAACTAATTAACTTGGTTTTAGTGAGCATGCTCACTAGGTATTTATCGTTCCAATGTGCCTTGTGCAGTGGCGTATCTAACATGGGTGGCACGAGAGGCAAATGAACAAAAAAAGGGTATAAAAAAAAAATCGTAACTTCACGCCTGTAATCCCCCGAAGGGGTAGGCAGAGGTTAAATGCATGCATTCAAGCATACATGCAAACACCCACGATTCGCCGGTTACGTTTTGGCCCATGTAACAAGTGGCGAGCCTGTTGACATCTCCGGGCACATTACCAAACTTCAAGGTACTGGGAAATTTCCAGAAAATGGAAAAATCCCAATCGAACCAGATATAAAGGACTTTACACCATTATCTCTGATGACCCCTACCCGGGAATCGAACCCAGGATCTCAGCGTAGGAGTAGTGGCCTGCTACCACTAGGCTACCAAGGGAGTAAATTATACTTTAGTTAACGTTTTCGTAGGTTTTCGCGAGCTTCATACATTGTAGAAATTAAACTTGCGGATTTTCTCGCGTATACAAACAACACTCCCAAACTTCTTACACCCGACGTTTCGGTCGCTTTCGGGCAGACTACCCGTGACCACGGTAGCTGGAAGGCGACCGAAACGTTGGGTGTAAGAAGTTTGGGAGTGTTGTATACGCGAGAAAATCCGCAAGTTTAATTTCTACAATATACTTTAGTTATTATAAACAGGGAATAAATACTCCCCATTTTTTGGTATCTCACTTCTCCCTTCTCCACCGTTGTGCCCCCTATTTGAGTAAGTTGTCTCTGGCGCCCACTGGTATTTTACCTAAATGCGAAAGTGAGTTTTGTGTTGTGCTTTCACGTCTAAACAGGTCAAATTTTGGTTATTTTAAGAGAGGGTGTCACCTCCAAACAGGTAGCACCCGGTGCGGGCCGCCCCCGCCGTCCCCTATAGCTACGCTACTGGCCCTGTGGTACCGGGTGTATGGAATGGAGATTCGGAAGGCTGTTTGTCGTAAGTGACGATTAAGGCAGGGTTTGCATCATTATACTTTAAAAAATTCAAATTAGGTAGTGGTGAGTAAAAAAAAATTGTACCGAAAATTAATAAATGACGTCATAATCATAACTTTAACTGCTAACCATAACTGGCCAAGCTATGCTGGTTAATGTTAAAGTTCACCTCAAACTTTCCTATCAGATGATAAGGGGATCTCTCAACCTAGGTAGAGCTCCAGTGACGGAGCTCGCGGGCGTAGGCACCACCGCATTACTTAATATACTTACCGCTATATGGTAGTGTTCAGCACTATCGTGTTCCGGTCAGGTGGTAATGTAATGTAACGGCCCTGTAATTTCCGGCACAGAGGCATAACACCTTAGGCCTCAGGAGTGGTAACGCATCTGCATATTGTCCTTGGTCTTTGTGTGGGTGTCTATAGGCTGCAGTCATCACTTAACATCAATGTGAACTGCATGCATGATTGGTACTTCCATAACATTAAAAAAAAACTGTACCAAATGATACGCTGCGCTGGTGCAACGTATTTTGTAGACACTGCAAATGTAAATGTTACTTGGACCGACACCAGAGAATATGTAATAATACTACTTATAGAATGGACACTTCGACGTCCCGCCCGATTTCCCGGCGTCACTCAACCCCTTCCCCTCTTATGGGCGACGGTTGGTATTTTGTACGTGCTACGCACACAAATGCGCGTGTAAATACACGTCACTGATTGATGTCTGTGTAATAGAAACCAAATTAAGCGTTTGTATGGAATTTTGGCGGCATATCCGCGGCGACACTACCAGCGATAAGAAACAAATGTTTCCTTTCAAAACTGTGTTTTCTCCAACCGATTGAGCAAGCACCTTTAGTTTGAAGTTCAAGGCTTTACCTAATGACATTAAAATGTATGTATAACCCAGATACGACGTTTCATGTTCTGACAGATATTGATTTTAGATGCAGATGATATTCTAAACTCCCATTAACTTCAGATTACACTTCCCGTGATTAGAAAATGAAAGATATCATCAGTCAATATTTAAATTTTATTACAGAGTTGTAGAACATTTATAGATTGACATAATTTATTATATAGTTGAAACAATATTAAATAATATGATGATATTATTTTATTTTACAATAAAATTACCGATGTAGAAATATTAAAGTGTTCGTTTAAACGTAACAAGAGAGCGAATAGGGCGAATATTATCCTATATTCCATTTAGTCACTTTTTAAATATAACAATAAAATCGGATTTACATTATGAAAATGTCACTAAGGATCAAATCTAAAAAGTATGTTAGAAAAGCCTAATACCATAAGTTTCTTATTAAAACATGTAAGAACTGCATAGGAGGTAAGGATAGCAATATGCATAGACCGGGGGCAGGGGCGGATTTCCCTATAGGCCGAGCAGGCCCGGGCCTGGGGCGGTAAATTTGGTCGTTTTTTTTTAAGTTATCTCAAAAATTTGTGTAAAAATTACATGTATGGCAATTAAGATTATTAGAAGAATTTATTAAATCACTTACTATAGTTTTTTTTTCATTTTAATTTAATTTCTATAGTTTATCTAATTTATTTTTATGCTTCAAAAACCTGAGGCCGAAAACACTTTCAGTCAAAAGTTAGGCGGTACGAAGCTGACAAGATGATTTCATAATCAAAAGCATTAGAGTTAGGCGGTCGACTCCTGGAGGCCGACCGCCTAACTCAAAACTTTCGTTTAGCATTCGATTATGAAAACATCTTGTCAATTTCGTACCGCCTAACTTTTTCCTGGAAGTTTTTTCGTTCGCAGGTATATACCTAAGAGTAAAATGTTTTAATAAGCGGTAAACTGACAAGATAACGTCCTAAACGAAAGCATTTCAGTTAGGCGGTCGACTCCCTGGTTCAGCCATTTGTGAAAGCTAAAGGCGAGATACGTAAGTTATCGATAAATTCGCAAAAAGGTAGAACCGTAGCACTCATCGTCATCTATCACGTATTTCAAGTACAATAATCTCAATATGACCATAGCGGCCAACAGCCCTCCAGTCCACAGCATCAGATGATAGATCTGCGAGTTGTAAGCGGTCAATCCGTTGTTTTTGGTAGTCTTCAAGTATAGAGATCTCTTCATCCGGTACAAACGGCCACGTTTCGGCTTTTCCCAAAACATTTATATGGATTGTTGTTACATTTTATGACGTTTTGTATGTGTGCTATGTCGGGATCTGAAAATAATTTAAAGAAATATCAATTTGTATTGTACGGCCCAGTAATTTGCAGAGGCATAACACCTTAGGCCTCAGGAGTGGTAACGCATCTGCATTTTGACCTTGGTCTTTGTGTGGGTGTCTACAGGCTGCAGTCATCATTTAACGTCACTGTGAATTGCATGCTTGTTTGCCACTTCCATTACATAAGAAAAAAAATCACACCTACTGGATTTTGTAAACTGCCTGTCTAATCAAAATGTAAATAACAAACTTCACGCCTGTAATCACTGAAGAAGAGTAGAGGTAAATGAATGTATTCAAGCATCCATACAAACACCCACAATTCCTTTGGTACCAGTTACGTCTAGTGTGGCGAGCCTGTTACATCTCCAGGTCACCTACATTCGCAAACTCTGAGGTACTGGGAAACTTCTAGAAAGTGGAAAAATACCAATAGATCCAGACATAAAGGCCTCTGTAGCTTCATCTCTGATAATCTGATCCGTGAATCGAACTCTTTACTCCTGAGTAGCCGTAGTAGACTGCTACTACCTACTAGATTACTTAGGCAATCACTATTAATATAATCAATGCTTTAGTTCCATTTAAAATAAACAAAAAAAAAACAAGCAATTATCGATTGAACGGAAGCACTATGGTTTTATGATGTTTAAATAGTGTTATTAGACTATTAGACCATACAAAGTTACATACATCAGTCGTAGCACAAATGCGAACATTCAATACGGCATTGGACAATCACCAATTACAACTATTAGTCCCAATTTAGGATATTTTTTATCTCGTTTGCAGACAAAGAGGTAATAAAGTGATTCTAAAAGGAAAAACAACAATGGTCAATCCCATTTCACAATGATTATAAACTTACGAAATATTAAAGAACCATGGTAAGTTCCACACATTGAATTGTACAGAAAACAAAACTGGTAAAGTGCGTGTCGGGCCACGCGCAGTGTAGGGTTCCGTAGGTTTAGGTTTGATTCATGCAATGAAAAAAAATATATTTTCTATGCAGTTGTGTAAAAATTTCGAGTACTACATTTGGTGGACAATTACTCGCAAAGGAGATGTTGCGAGCTCGGCTCTGGATCGTACACGTCCTCAAAAAATAGGTAAATTAAAGAAGAATCCGAAAAAAATACAATTAATTTATTCAAGAATATATTTTAGAGTTACAACCACATTTCATTCAAACGATTTTATCATTTTCAACTATGATAAACATGGCGGCGATACAGCCGACACTTGGGATCAATCGATTTTGATAGTATTTAGAAAATATTCCTTTTTTCTCCAAGTACTATATAATCAAAATACAATTAAAAAAATTAAAATGTCAAAATGACATCGCCCGCCATATTCGCCATGTTGGTTTTGAGTTGCAATTCTAACTGCAAATAATGTTTTGTAACTGCAAACAAAGCTAAATAAGTGAAAATATGCAGTAAAAAACGTGTTTATGTTGATTTTGCCTGTTTAATGATATTGTGTACAATACATGGCCGGAGGTCCATACATTTTTGCAACATCTCCTTTGTAAAGCCAATTCAAGTGTGATATTTTTCCTTTTAATATCGTTATATGTAGCTCCACTATTGCCGTAACGTTTGAATTTCTAACAACAACCGTTTAGTTGGTGGAGGGAGGGGTCACTTGACTCTAACGAAAATTGGCACTTTAAAGCTTATTAAGTCACGAACAGTTAACTAAATCGAAAAATGATCTTAGCATACCCGTAACATGTTTAAAAGACCTATCCAACGATAGCCCACGCTATATAGAAAATGAAAAAAATCCGCGCGTTACATACACAGGGGGAGGTACACTAAATAATTTTATTTTTCATGGTTTTATATATACGATCCCATGTTGTCGGCGTGATTAAGGTGTGGCAAAACTATAAGGGTTCCTTGTTTACTACGGAACCCTAAAAATGAAAAAAAAAACTGGTTGCCTGTAAAGTCGGTTTTACGGGCGAAGATTTTACGTGACAACGTAGATACTGTGTATAATAATTTTGTTAAATTCTACGCGGATAAAGTCGAGCGCACAGCTAGTCTAAATTAAACACGTTTATGTAAAACGCATTCAACTCTGATTAAAAGTTTATAAGCAGTGCTTGAAGTAAATTTTCAATTGACCAATACTTCTTTTGCCCTTAACCGATTTTGACGAAACAAAGTTTTGATAACGCTTCTATTTGTTTTTATATTATTTCGCATTAACACAGGCTTGTGAAATATATTTTATTTTAAAGAAAAAAGTCGGGCAGGACTTCAGTATCTCAATTGGAAGAGCGGCTGGACTAGATTCCCAGTAGGCCGCGAGTTCGAGTCTCGCCTGAAGTCAAATTTTTCTTTCCATTTTTCTTTAAAATAAAAAACGCTTCTATTTTTATGTATGTACCCAATCCACATGTGAAAACCGCGTTGAAATCAAATCCGTTGAGTAGTTTCGAAGTTATAAGACTGCAGCCTGTAGACTCTTACACCAAGACTAAGGTCGAAATGCAGATGCGTTACCACTCCTGAGGCCTAAGGTGCTTTGCCTCTGTGGCGGAAATAACAGGGCCGTACATTACCACCGTACATGACCGGAACACGATAGTGCTGAACACTACTATTTAGCAGCAAGTATATTAGGTAATGCGGTGGTGCCTACGTCCGCGAGCTCTGTCACTGGAGCTCTACCACCAGTAAAAATAATATATTATAGTATAGATAGTGATTTAGTACCTTTTATATTCCTTCGGGTTTCATGTAAGTCAAATATAAAGACCGGAGTACTACTACAGTCACAACCAGGGCTCCGGTCCAAGCTACGATGTTGCAGAGTTGGAGATCCACATTACATTCTTTACAAGGTGTGCAGGGTGTGCTCCGTGACTTCAAACTTAAGTATCTCTTTATCTTGTCTAATGCTTTTAAAGTCTTGTTAAGATTTGATACTGGTATTGAATTTAACTTGTTCTTCCTTGCACTTTGGTTCATGGTCACATTTTTACTATTTTTCTAGGTTTATTTTCAATTTTAGCGCTTCATTTTTGGTGGCATATTGATGTGTTGTGTGACAATTGTTCGTGCATCATCATTTTGTCATATTTTTAAAGTTGTCAATGATGAGAAATAAATCTTATTCTCAGAGTGAAGGATGAGGTATTTATTACGTATTACGATAACGTAGTAGTCATTTTTTGTTACTTGAAAACAGCACGTAGGCATCCTTAAAGGAGAGATGCAGACATTAGGCCTCAGGAGTGGCGACGCATCTACACAGAAATATCTGGTTTCATGTAGATGTTGGCAGGCTACAGTATTACTTATCATCAATGTAAAATACATGCTTGTTTGGCAACTTCATGACAAAAATAAATGAATATGAAACAATTTGAAATATTACCTCTTAACATTTGAGAACGAGAATTTCGATCAGAGTAATTTTACAGTGTAGGAGAGGCCTACGCAGAGGCGACTAGTACTTACATTTAATAATTTTATTATGTTTTAATAGTATTTTACTTATTATATAAAAAACTAACCTTTTTTTTACTGGTGGTAGAGCTCCAGTGACGGAGCTCGCGGGCGTAGGCATCACCGCATTACCTGATTTACTTGCCGCTAAATGGTAGTGTTCAGCACTATCGTGTTCCGGTCAGGTGGTAATGTACGGCCCTGTAATTTCCGGCACAGAGGCATAACACCTTAGGCCTCAGGAGTGGTAACGCATCTGCATTTTGACCTTGGTCTTTGTGTGGGTGTTTATAGGCTGCAGTTATCACTTAACATCAACGTGAACTGCATGCTTGTTTGCCACTTCAATTACATTAAAAAAAAAAAAAAACTTATTTAAAACCATTACTTAAGTTAGAAAACAAAATGTTTATATAAAAAAAAATACAAATATGCTTAATAAAACGTTTGTTATTTAAAAATGTGTATGTAAAAAACATGTTCTTTAGTATGTAGTACAAAAATTAAAGGCTAGTTTTATTTTATTTTTTAATTTACAGTAGCACATCTCACATCTAGGCACAATTATGAGCTTATTGTTTAGACTGTTTAAATTTAAGTGACTTAAATACATGGACTCAACATACACACACCACCAGGCATTTCCTAATTCATCGATTAACAATAGTTCTAAAACAGACAAAATTATTAATATTAATCCAATTTGTAATAAAGGTGTATGAAACCTTAGAGAAAGACACAAAACAAAATGCATCGCAAAACATTTTCACAACACTGCAATGCTCAGCTTATATGGGATTCACCAGACGGAATTAATCTACATTACAGCACACAGTATTGCATCTAGCTACGAGCCTTGTGCGCCTACGCAAGTCGACGCACTGCCACACTCGAGTTAAGGCATTTTTAGTTCAATCCAATCAAATCCAATTTTTAGTTTATAGCATATAAGTTGTTTACAGCAGATATTAGAAAAACTTTTTAAGCTATTGCATAGCTTCTATCGAGGGCCTTGAGCGCGGGGACCGAATTCAGAAATTCCGTAACGAAAAAACCTCACGCTCCCCACTCCGACGGGCACGGAGGTGTGGCTTGAAGGCCGTGCATTGTCTAACGTCGTTTCTTTTCGGCAGTCTTCGACACGGTGTGTGTGTGCGTGCAACTAGACGTATTGTACGCTTGAAGCTCGCACGAATCGAGACGAGCTGCTCCGAAATCGGACGAATACATAAGCAGCTGTTTATATGTATTGTAAAATAATAAAATATTTCAAACAATATTAACTTTTTATTTAATAAAAGAAAAAAAAATGTTTTCTTATCGGTCACCACGCTCAAAAAGTGTAACTTGAATTAATATCAAAGAAAAAGAGAAATACTGTATAAATAAAATAAATAAATAATTATAATTGCATAAGTTGATACAAAATGCTATGCAATAGCTTTGCCGCGGCAGTCCCCGAGTGCCACACGTCGATTTTACTAAAATACCAACTTCAAAAACCAGATAAAGGCATCATTAAATCTGTATTCTATTATTCTTCACTTTTTAGTGATGTGTTTATCTAATTTTTGAAAGGTTTTTAAAAATGTCAATAAATAACAGTACCACTAACTTATCTGTGCAGTAGAAAAAAGTATATTATACATACAGTACTCAACATTAATATTGCACATCGAGCCTGCGAAAGAGACAATCGGCTCGTTTCGACATCGTAGAGCGTTATCTCTGTTGCACCCTGCCTACGTAAGCACTGACAGTCCGGCATTGGTCTCAGCTTGATCAAAATGGTCGACAATCGTCAAATAGGTACGGTGCAAAAGAGATAACGCTCTACAGACCCGAAATAAGCGGAAGTCTCCTTCCTAGGCTCGATGTGCAATATTTATTGTTGAGCACTGTAAATAGCTCGCAACATCTCCTTTGGAGATGTTGCGAGCTCGGCTCTGGTTCGTACTCTACCTCAAAAAATGGGTAAATTAAAGAAGAATCCGAAAAAAATACAATTAATTTATTCAAGAATGCATTTTAGAGTTACAACCATATTTAATTCAAACGATTTTATCATTTTCAACCATGTTCAACATGGCGGCGATACAGCCGACGCTTGGGATAGTACCTATGTAGATAAAACAAAATTAATGCTATCTGTATCTTACTAGTGCATCGTATATTAACAAAAAAAACTATGTATCGAATCGAACAATTTAAAGAATTTCCGATGAATTTCTTTAAATTGGAAATCGATTAGTATCGATTATTAGTGTAATTTGTCAAAATAACATCGCCCGCCATATTCGCCATGTTGGTTTTGAGTTGAAATTGAGTCTAACTGCAAATAATGTTTTGTAACTGCAAACAAAGCTAAATAAGTGAAAATATGCTGTAAAAAACCTTTTTATATTGATTTTTCCTGTTAATGATATTGTGTACAATACATGGCCGGAGGTCCATACATTTTTGCATAATCTCCTTTTTTGTTAAATATTTTCTTTTGTCATATTTGCGTATTATCTTATATCTCCTTACGGATAAAGAGTGCTGTGGCTTTCGAAATAAGTTCAATAGCGCGAATTGACGATTTATACATTCAAACAGAATAGAATTTATTGGCGTATACGTACATAGATTAAGAAAACACATCTAAAACCTTATAAATCCATCCAAGTTTTGAGAATTTCTTTCGATTTCTTCATAATGCTATAAATAGAACCCGGTATTCGAAAATAGATTGTCGCATTTCTCCTTTTTTGAACTAGTTTAAAATGCGTTTATTTATCTGTGAAAAAAGAAGCTGAAGTCAATTTGTTCTTTAAAACAATTTTAAAGCTCAGAATTAGAATCAGAATCAGAAGGTAGTCTATTTATCATATTAATTGCATAACTATATGTGACGTCAAATTTTTCCTTCCATTTTTTCTTTTAAAAAATTCTACAATACAGCGGAAGCGGAAACCTAGCGTAGAAGCGGTAAAAAACAATACTAATACTTTTTTTTATGTTTGTGTACTAATCAAGCCAAGAGATAGCTTCCACGAATAATTCACGCCTTAGGTGCTAATCAAGCGACAGTAATATCAAAACTGTGCGCCCACGCACTTTCCTCGCGCCGTGTCGCTTTACGAAGAAAACAAAATGCACTGTCGGATTTATCATGGGACTATACCTTTAGATTCTTGATAGTAATTTGTTTTATTAAGTTTTTTCTGAAGCGCGCATGGCCCCGCGGCTGGTGTAGATCGGAAGCGATCTACTTGGATAAGCGTGTGATGGGTGACCGCTGGTGGCAAATTAAAATGCGCGTTTCCGTGCTTCGGAGGCCACGTCAAGCCGTTTGTCCCGGTTGCTATCGATAGAAAGCAGTCGTTAAATCTTGTCGCAGGCTTTATGAGGAGTTTGAAAACATCCGACAGCGGGTTGGCCACTAACCCGTATCTCGATTAACCTGCATTGGAGCAGCGTGGTGGAGTAAGCTCCAGTCCTCCCCCCAAAAAAGGGAGTGACTCGTGCGCAGCAGTGGGGTGTTTCAATTGTTGCCATTATTATTTTTATAAGTTTTTTTCTGTAACGATCGTGGTAAATAAACGTGCAGTTCACATTAATTTTAAGTGATGACTGCAGCCTATAGACACCCACACAAAGACCAAGGTCTAAATGCAGATGCGTTACCACTCCTGAGGCCTAAGGTGTTATGCCTCTGTGCCGGAAATTACGGAGCCGTACATTTCCACCTGACCGGAACACGATAGTGCTGAACAACAGCATTTAGCGGCAAGTATATTAGGTAACGTGGTGGTGCCTACGCCCGCGAGCTCCGTCATTGGAGCTCTAGAGACGAACGCGTTGATGTCATTCCTATGATTACTTTGTACGTGCTGTGGAATTTTCTATGAACTGGGCCATTTTTTTATCGTTTATATTTAAAGCGCGCATGACTTCGCGGCTGGTGTAGATCGTAAGCGATCCACTCGGTTAAGTGATACGGGCGCGGTCGGGTTTGTGATGGGTGACCGCTAGTGGCAAATTAAAATGGTTTCCGGCCTTCGAAGGACACGTAAAACCGTCGGTCCCGGTTGCTATCGACAGATAGTAGTCGTTAAACCTTGTCGGAGGCCTTATGGGCGGTTTAAAAACATCCGACAGCGGGTTGGTCACTAACCCTTATCTCCACCAATTATTATTATTATAATGCTGCGGTGCTTACACCCGCGAGCTGCGTAAAGTTGGTCTGAGTACTAATTAGTGAGAAAATTGAAACAAAAATACTATCTGTACATAGTCACCAATAAACAACGCTGCTGCCCTGAATAACGCGTGTTTTGTAATCATGTTAGAATTATATGCGTGTGTTGCGTCACGCGCTAATTAACGTATCTATTATTGCGTTATCAGTTTGGGAAATTATTTTGTTGCAAACAATTCAAGTTCTCGAATGTGCTCTAAACTATTTGAGCCATAGAGCAACACCGGAGGGGAGTAGCCATATGCAGGCTTTCCCCTCTGTCAAAGTACAAGCCCAAATGGGCCTAGGCCTAGATGTTTAAATGTGTGCGTGAAATTCTTTCTGTATTTTGTTAAAGTCAAGGTGTGAGTTTCGTAGCAATAGACGATTTTTGTAGTGCGCGAGTGTGTCGCACGCATTTCCCCCCGCAAAAAATGACAGACTGTTTTGCATCGGTAATAAACGCTATGGCTACTCCCCTCCGGTCCGCCGCGACCGGTGGCCCGTGTTGCTCTATGATTTGAGCATGTGTTTATGCTCTAAGATACATAACGCATGAATTTCTCCTAATATTTAATTTTATGTACCTCAAACTATAACACTTTTTTTATGTAAGAAAGGTAAGTAAATTATTAATTTCTTGTACTATTATATTTATTTTTCGCAATAACATGCGAGTGAACTTAAGAAATTAAAGAAAAATAAATATAATTGGAGTGTCTGTTTGTAACATTAAAATAACCGCTTTTTACTAAATGCATATGTATGTATACACGGTACATATAGCAAAACAACATTTTTCACAATTTTTGTCAGTCTGTCTATCTGTTGGAGGTAATTTTGGGAACAACTGCACCGATTTTTTTTCACAGACTTTCACTGGTAGATAGCTGATGTAATAAGGAGTAACTTAGGCTACTTTTATTCATACATCTATACATACATACATACAAACCTACGATCACGCTAAGACGAATAGGAGAGGGTAGGTAACATTACACCCACGCGAAGCCGGGGCGGGCCTCTAGTGTAATATAAGTGGCAAACAAACATGCACTATACATTGATGTTGAGTTATGACTGCAGCCTATAGACACCCACCCAAAGACAAAGGTCAAAAGGTTACCACTCCTGAGGCTTAAGGTGTTATGCCTCTGTGCCGGAAATTACAGGGCCGTACATTACCACCTGACGGGAACACGATAGTACTGAACACTACCATTTAGCGGCATATTGTATATTGTAGCACCGAAGGAACACTTCAGAGGGAAATTCGTTCCACAATTTACACGTTTTAGGCAGAAACGAACGTGAAAACCGCACTGTTGCACTGCCAGGTGTCCAGTCGGTGAGGGTGAAACTTCTCTCTTTGGCGGGTAGTACGGTGTAGGAAAAGAGACGTGTCATCACATTGCACTATGTCGAACAGTTCGACAGAGCACTCACCATTGTAGAGACGGTACGGCTAAATGCGATGGTGCCTTCGTCCTCAAGCTCCAACTGGAATTCTCCAACCAACAGCACGTACCTACAGATGTCAAACCGGCAATGAAGCAAAATCATTGACTATTCAGGTATTCAGTCTAACGACAATTGCGATACATTCAGAAACCGCGTCGAATAATTTTGCCGCGGGCTGCATTGTAATAAGGCAGTACAAACATACATTGTTACTAAAACAAACATTCTAGCCTCTATGCCACATGCAATAAGGAAAAAGTATATTTTTGTTAACGTGTAGGACATGCCTCCGGTGTTTGGACCATTCCAGATATGTCAAGGACTGTTTTACGAAAATTCTTTCAAAACAAACTATTTTGAATAACGCATGGTAAGTGGTTACATAATAAATACGCCTTATATGTGCCTAATTATTTAATGTATGGCCTTGTAATCACTTTCAGGAAGGCTTAGTGGTATCAATGACGACCCGGTTAGTCCAGCGGTGTGAGACGATCGTTTGATTCGAAGGGTCGCGGGTTCGAACCCCGAATCGGGACAAATATTTGTATGGCCTACAGATATTTATTTCGGGTCTGGGTGTTTGTGTATGTGTTGTATGTGTACAACGGCATCCACGACATAGGTTTATATAATACCTTATGTGGGTCTGTGAGTGTAAGCGAAAAAAAGAAATAAAGAGTTTGCATTTTGACCTTTTTTTACACTCATAGCCTAACACTAGGTATTATATCTACAGACTCGTACGTCTAATTTCCGGCACAGAGGCATAAGGCATAACACCTTAGGCCTCAGGAGTGGTAACGCATCTGCATTTTGACCTTGGTCTTTGTATATAGGCTGTAGTCATCACTTAACATCAATGTGAACTGCATGCTTGTTTGCCACTTCCATAACATAAAAAAAAGAAATGAACTCATATGCCTCCCGTCGTTGCCATAACACTGAGTCATAATAAAGTATACAATTACAACTAATTTCATTCAATCTAAGCCTATATCGCTACAGTTTAATTATGCAGCTACGATCGACGCCAGCTGCATGTTGTCCTTCACGTGTCAATCTCAGAAACTTGCACTTTCCTTACATTTTGGTATACGCTGGTAACTGTTGGTGTTATTTATTCTTATTATATTGTTTGTATTTGTAAATTTTTATCGGTGACAGAGTGCCAATGATGGAGTTTCGTAGCTTTGTTCAAATTTTGTCGCATAAATAAGTGGCAAGCCTATTGACATCTTTGTCCATATTGCCATACTCCAAGTTAGTAAAAAAAAAACTTAACTTCACGCCTGTAATCCCCGAAGGGGTAGGCAGAGGTAAATGCATGCATTCAAGCATACATGAAAACAGTGGTTTCACCGGTTACGTTTTGGCCCATGTAACAGGTGGCGAGCCTGTTGACATCTCCGGGCACATCACCAAACTTCCAGGTACTGGGAAATTTGCAGAAAATGGAAAAATCCCAATAGAACCAGCGATAAAGGAATTTTCACCATTATCTCTGATAACCCCCTACCAGGGAATCGAACCCTGGACCTCAGCGTAGTAGTAGTGGCCTGCCAACACTAGGCTACCGAGGCAGAAAAATGATCGAAAAAAATCCACAGTACTTTCATTCCCCTGTTCCACGGATCACTGAGGATGATCTACGGATACTACACTGAGGTCATGTTATTTCATTGGTATTACTACGTATTATTATATTTTTTTAATGTCATTAAGTTGATAGACAAGCAGACGGGCCACCTGATGGAAAGTGGTCACCGTCGCCTATGAACATTTGCAACACCAGGGGAGTTGCCAACGCGCTGCCAGCCCTGAAGGACTCTTTCGACGCCTTTTTTTGAGGAATCCCATATTGTAGCAATGAGGGAACACCTCAGAGGGAAGTTCGTTTCACAATTTACACGTTCTGGGCAAAAACGAACGAGAAAACCGCACCGTTGAGCACTGCCAGGTGTCCAATCGGTGAGGGTGAAACTTCTCTCTTTGGTGGCACCATGTCGAATAGTTCGACAGAGTACTCACCATTGTAGAGACGGTATAAAACGCACAGACTCCCAATGTCTCTGCGCAGGCTCAGATGTTCGAGCCTGTCAGTAGGTCCTGGATCGTTTACAAAACGAACGGCGCGTCTTTGTAGGGACTCAAGTGGACCAAGCTGGTATTTGGGAGCTCCCGCCCTCAAATGAGAGCAGTATTCCAGATCTTCCAGATCACTACTAATAATAATAATAATAGCCTTTTATTCCTAAACATAGGGTTACAAGAGGTCCCTAAGTTCGGTGCCTTTTGGCATAGGCCTCCTCCAATTCCTTCCAGTGGATCCTGTCCCTTACTACTCTCAACCAGAATGGACCCGCTGTCTGTTTCAAGTCATCTTCCCATCTCCTGACTTGGCGACCCCTACTTCTTTTGCTGTCTCTTGGTTGCCAGAGGGTGACTTGCTTGCTCCATTTGTTAATGGGGTGGCGTAGCAAATGTCCAGCCCATTTCTATTTTTGGTTGTCTATGCGGGTAAGAATGTCTGTGAGTTTCGTTTTTGTTCATATGTCTGCGTTTCTTATTCTGTCTTTGATTTTTAACCCTAGCATGCTTCTCTCCATGGCACGTTGGCATTTTGCTAGCCTTTCCCTGTGGTGAAGTGTTTTTGACCAAGTTTCACAGCCATATGTAAGAACTGGTAGAATATTTTCTTTTTTATGTGATTGCCTTTTTTATCTTGTTTGACATGTATATCAATTATTATTTACTTTAATTTATTTTGTTTGTTTTTGACGTGTCATAAGAAGTGCCTGTCACTCTAAATGAATAAATGAGTTTCTGATTCTGATTCTGATTCTAGATGGACTGATGACTTTTCACTATTTCCTTTAATGACCAGTATTTCCACCACCATCCTTGGGCTATTCGTCTGTTTATTATACTTGTATATCTACTTATATCTACTACTACAAGAAGCGTAGTAATATCAGTTACGAAAGTTATTACGAAAAAATTCTAAGAAAGGCGATACTCGAACGAAGAATCAGGGTGGTCGAAACAATAATGAACAAGCACCGCACACCCAAGAAATCGTACACTTTATAACAATATATCAAGTGAATATAATATCCTACTTAATTCTTATTATCGAGCGATCAGTGACGCGGACAGACGGACAGACAGCCGGAGCTAGCCTTGGGCGAACCGTGCGCTGTGTGCCCTTGTTTTTTTTATTGATAATTCAATATTATTTGTGTTACTTATGAAATAATAATAAATATTGTAGATTGTGTGGTTTTCCATGGATTAGTAATTGCCATAGACAATAGATGTCTGCAAAAAAAATTGAATAAAAACACGACTTTACGGTTAGGTTTTTTTTTTTACGAAAATAAAAGTGGCAAACAAGCGTGCAGTTCACATTGATGTTAAGTGATGACTGCAGCCTATACACACTTACACAATGACCAGAGGTCAAAATGCAGATGCGCTGCCACTCCTGAGGCATTAGGTGTTGTGCGTCTGTGCCGGAAATTACAGGGCCGTACATTACCACCTGACCGGAACACGATAGTGCTGAACACTACCATTTAGCGGCAAGTATATGAGGTAATGTGGTGGTGCCTACGCAAGCGAGCTCCGTCACTGGAGCTCTACCACCAGTAAATAAATATATTGTCTAGCTGAATAATATTCAGACCCAAAAGGAGATTGACCAATTTTGTATGAGAGTTCGCCCTTCTTGCGTCTCGATGGTATAACTCGCAAAATATAGGAAATATCGTAAGTATTGCGTGCGCAAAAAAGAAAAAAGGTGTCAATAGGAGTTTTAAAAAAATCTGCATTGCGAACTTCTGTTTATTTTGAGGTTAAGTTTTGTGTGGTGTACCGGCCAGAGGTTACTAAAATAAGCGACTATTTTAAAGTATTGTGCAGCCGCATGGCGTAGTCATGATTCTTCTCCAGGTAGTAGTACCAGACAAACATTAAATACTTAACAATGAATAAATAAATATCTGATTTTCATGTGGGTGTTTTAATGCTATATATTTACTTACCTTCAATGTATACTATTTTTCTATTTGCCTCTTAATGATAATAAAAAGTGAGACATTTATATGATGAATTTGAGCCAAGTCAAAACTAAGGTACTGTACAAATTGTATCCACTCGACACCTAGTGATTATCTAAGACAAATAGTAAACATGAATAATCTATTCTGTTGAATATCGATAATAAAGCAATCGATGGTTGAAATCGATTTTATTTCGACAAAGTCATAAAGATCCTTTTTTTTTACGCTGGGATGCTTTTTTTTACGCTGGCTCATGGGCACTCGCCGTCTAGGGGAAAAGACGGCGGGTAGTGTAAAACTCGTACTCACTAAAACCTCTCGGTGTTCCGACTCTTCCGCCATCAGTGGCGGGGTCACGGGAACGCTTACGCACACATCCGCGACGCCGCCGGCGGCTGCTCGTCCCCGAGCCCTCCACAGGTTGAGCTCTTTGGCTCCAACCAACACTAGTGGCGTGCGGAACACGTGCACACCACCCTGCTTGGGACCTATCCCCATTTGGGCGACGGACATCCCCTAGTCCGACACCCAAAGGTCCCTGCCCCGACCACTCACAACGCCAGGCGTCCCAAGACGTCCGGGTGGAAGAGTCCAGGGGCACTCTGTCCGGCCCCGGGGGAGCGGGAGTGACAGGGATGAACTGACCTTCAACCGCCCACAGGAGGACCTATCACAGGAGCATAACAACTTAGGTCTCAGGGGTGGCAACGCATCTGTATTTTCACCTCAGGTCTTTGTGTGGGTGTCTATAGGCTGCAGTCTTCACTTTACATCAATGTGAACTGCATGCTTGTTTGCCACCTTCAATGCATAAAAAAATACAGCTTTCCAGTACTAAAAGTCTACGAGCTTAGCTGCGAACAGGGGAACGGACGGACGGACGGACAAGGTCAAATTCTAAGACGGCTTACTTTAATTTCACATAAATTTATAATTCGTACATGTAATAATACATTAAAAAAAATGTATTTTTGTAAAACAGGAAGTACAATTCCAAGAAATAAGATATAAGCGGTTTGCACTTGAAATCAACAAAAATCAATCACTAGACAAGAAAACTAATAAATGTAAATAAATTAATACTATTAAAATAATTAAATTAATTATACAAATCACATAAATTAATTAACATTAAATTTGATCTTATTATTTATGAACATTACATAACGTCATGTTGTTGAACTCATCCCGGATCGTTGTTAGAAGCGCTACTGTTGCAAACCGGTGAAATATATAAAAAAAATTACGTTCATGGTAAATTATTTATTGTAATATTTATTTTTGGCAATAACACATGCGAGTAAACTTTAGAAATTAAAGAAAAAACGGAAAGAAAAATTTGACTTCGAGCAGGAATCGAACCTGCGACCTGAATACTCGAAATTAATACTGTTACAGTATTAAATTCGAGTATTAAAATCGGTTAAAAATAAAAAACGGAAAGCAAAATTTGACGCATCGATGTGGGACTTACGGTAGGTTAGTGGTAAAGCGGCTGGACTAGTTATCCTGAGGTCGCTTCGAGGCAGGTTCGATTCCTGCCCGAAGTCAAATTTTTCTTTCCGTTTTTTCTTTAATTTCCGAAGTTCACTCGCATGTGTAATTGCGAAAAATAAATATTACAAGAGATCTAAGTATATCATAAAAATCTGAGATTTCAATGTAAAGAAAGAAAGACAAAATATTTATTCGGACAACCATTGCTCACACACAATTAAAAGTTAAAGAAAAACAGTTAAAATAATAACATTAGATAAACTAAAAAAAAAAGGAGGAACTCAGTATTGTGCCGGCATAATAAACCGGTGCTAGTATTATGTTGGCACTTTACAGATGCGTTGCCACTCCTGACGCCTAAGGTATTATGCCCCTGGGTTAAAAATTATAGGGCCATAATACCAACCTGACCGAAATACGATAATACTGAACGCTACAATTTAGCGGCAAGAAGAACTAAAATGCCGCATTTCTCGATGGGATAGGCTGAAGTTAAACAAGTGCATCATTAATCAATGTGTGTGTATGTATCTTCACGCTAGGTCCCTAACGGGGTAGGCAGAGAGTGTAGAGCGCCAGATATCCCGGTCATGACATACCTCTCGTGCCTCGTCTACCTTCATCATTCTCTTCATACATGCACGCCGATTCCTATACTTTTGACCCTACCATCAGACAGAACTCGACCTATTTGGTCATGATAGGTCTGTCTTGGTGACTCTTGGAAAGTGAGTCTTGGAAACTCTGGTTTCCTACGTAGCAGATCAACCTCTGGTTTATTACTATAGGTTTCTGTGGTGGGTAATTGTACTTAATCAATGTAGTTATGCATTAAAGCCAGTGATTCCCATGGAATAATTATGCTCCTTGATGTTCATTGCGCACATTACCAGACACCGTGCGTACTTGAAATATTCCGGGAATGATTTTTTTATGGCACAGGATTGACAGACAAGCAGACGGGCCACCTGATGGAAAGTAATCACCGTCGCCTATGAACATTTGCAACACCAGGGGAGTTGCCAACGCGCTGCCAGCCCTGAAGGACTCTTTTGACGCCATTTTTGAAGAACCCCATATTGTAGCACCGAGGGAACATCTCACAGGGAATTCGTTCCACAATTTACGCGTTCTGGGCAGGAACGAACGTGAAAACCGCACCGTTGAGCACTGCCAGATAGTACTCGACCCGGGGATCGAACCCGGGATTCAGCGTGGTAAAAGCAACGTGTTACCACCACGCTACCGAGGAAACCGGCGACCTTGACACGATATGCGCCTGCGCAGCGAAAGTGAAATGAAAACTGACAATAGATCTACATTCGTACTTGTCAGAGGTTCCACGTTACGTTAGTATCCGGTTACTGTCGTGGAACTATAATATTGTTGCATTGCGAAACGTTTTGTGTTATAAATTTCACAGCCTATATCTATTTTAGGAATTAGACAGAGATGGTCATATTTTTATTTTTTCGTAATACTCGTAATTAGGCTTTTACCACTAAGCTTCGGCAGTATAATGGTAAAGCAGTTGGACTGGTTATCCTGCGGTCGCAGATTCGATTCCTGCCCAAGTCTTCTAATTTTTTAAATACATTTTTTGTTTAATTTCAAAGTTCACTGGACAGAGATTTATAGATGCATTCGTACATAAAACAACAGACCGTATAATTTTATTTTGGAAAATGAACATGCAGTTAACGTTGATGGTAAGTTACAGACTTCTGTGACACATCTGACAGACATCTGTGATCTGTGATCGTCAACCCGAACGTCGAGCGTGGCAATTATGGCATATTTTCCCTTTGTTTGCTTTTGTTCACCATTGGGTCTTCCGGCTTAAATGATGATGATATTAATTATATACCTCTGCCTGTCCTTTCGGAATAGGCGTGAAGGTATGTATTCTCTATCCGGGAGGACGGGGAAGGTACGTGCCTATAATTCACTAGTGGTGACTCGTGGCTGTCTACGCCGATTGAATTATGCAGGGTGCGTGATATTTCATAATTTACTGTCGCGAGTCAGGCCACTTACAAAACTTATTGGTATGCAAATAATATAAATTACTGGTAGAGCTTTACTGACGTAGCTCGAGACCTATTAGTTACTGCAGTATTTGATCTAAGTAGGCACAAAACTCAAATGCCAATAAAATTTACTGGTGGTAGAGTTTCAGTGTGGGAGCTTAAGAGCACAGGCACCACCGCATTAATTAAAAGACTAACCCCCTTATTCATAAACGTATATTATATGCGTTTTAATTATAATATGCTTTGTCTTTATCAGTTGCATTGTCAATTGTGTAGGATAGAAAAAGACAAAGGAGAGATTAGCAGTACATTACCTAAAATGCATTTATGAATAAGGGGGATAATGTACAACCGAATTCAGATCTTTGATTTTGTTTGGTATATCACTGGCGTGTCTGGCTGTCTGTCATATCCAATTTTCTTCCAAGCTTCTCAGCCGACTTTGGACCCAAGTATCGAGATAGTACTATAGAGTAAATAAATGACTTCTTAAAATTAATGCATTTACTGTGTGATATTTAGATACACCCTCACAATAGGAACACCACCCGCACCACACACCCTTCCAAACCCAGTTTTGTTTATGGGATGTTTATAAATGGTATTTAAAGTAAGTTTTTTTACATTGATTATAATATCCTTTTAACAAGCGATTACAAAATAAGCAGAAAATAAAATACAAAAACATTTCCCTTTGTCGGCAGATACTAGAAGATTTGGTAATGCGGAGGAGCCTACGCCGCGCCGTGTCTTACACTAATTTACTATCATAATTGCAAAATTTGATCATTTCTTTAGATCTAAATATAAAAAAATTGAACCACTTTTTGTGTGAGAATTCATGTTTGAGGACGGATTTAATTATATTTTTGAAGAGGAAATCCTTTGATTACCGGTTGTTTATAAACTGAGAGGATGGACACTTTTGGAAAAAATTAAAATAATTGGCTTGAGCAATCATTAGCGAATGTCGGCAGATGCATTTTAAGGCTTGAGTTTTTTTAATTTTTAGTGTCACTAGTCTTCTTCACGGGGCAATCGGCGAGCGCAGAAGGCGCTCTCAGCCTAAATAAAAGTTTGGGCAACTGCCTAAGGGATACTCCTGTGGATCCGAACTTCGGCTTAGAGCGTTGCGGAGGGACACTTATGACATATTCGGGGCGGTGCTACATTTGCCCTAGACATCGGTTGGTGTGGTGATAATCGGAAACGACCATGCGGGTCGCGCTAGGATGGGTTTTTTTTTCAAATAGACAGTGTTACTGTTGGCAAAATGCCTTTACAGTGTAACCGGACTTAAGAGACGCATAGCTCCTATGGGAGCTCGGCCTGGATTGACGGAGTTGGCACTTCAGTGCGAGTGTCATGCGGCCGCACTGTAGTGCCCACTGTGTGGGGACAAGGTGGCGACGAGCCTAAGGGCACTTTCGAATGAAGTACGGACCTCGGCTTAGGACGTCTGCCCGGGAGAACACGGCAAAACGTGTGCTGGCTGTAAGAGGGACCTCGTCAGCGCCGGCGCGGACGGTGAATCTGTGTGGTGTGAGACTGTGTGTTCAGCGTGTGGAGTCTCTTCTGACAGAGGGGGGTTCTGTTGTCGGTAAAATCGTCATCAGGATCACCAAGTACATGGCGAGGCTTTCTGGTTACAGGATGGGCTGGGCGGTGAATAAATATCTCTGTAACTCTATCACCAGTGTTAGCTATTTCTAAGCCTACGTATTCTATTTTATTGAAACCAGTAACAGCGATTCGGAAGTACCGTGTGTATTTAATCCGGCGACAAATTGTTAATTACTCATAACTCATAATTGAATTACCTTCTGATTTATTGTTTGTGGATTAATGTTGATTTAGCAAGAATGCATAATGTAGACTTAAAATCGAGCATCCGGCATGTGGAATAAGTGCATTTGTTAACATGTTTTTATTTAGTTATTTATTTTATTTTTATGCTTAAAGGTTTTTTTTTATGCTTAAAGGTTTGCAACACTAGGGGGAGTTGCCAACACCCTGGAGGACTCTTTTAACGCAATTTTTGAGAAACCCCTATATTGTAGCATCGAGGGAGCACCTCGAAGGAATGTTCGTTCCACAATTTACACGTTCTTGGCAGAAATGAACCGTTCTCCGTTCTTCCGTTTCAATGACAAAACATTCTTATCATATTCTTATCTATATCAGCCATGAATTTGGCCACTCTAACAGCTGTATCGGTGACTGTCATTAAATCCTCCTGTATACAGGTGCTTGGACACGCAAGGAATGAGGTTAAATGGACCATCGTTTGAGTTGCATCGCACAGAAATTCCAAATCGTCATCCTCAGTAAATTTTCACCTGATCATATTTTCCTTACTGCGTCCCTTGTTTGTGTGAATATATTTATCTTACCATCAATGTGAGCTGTATGCTTTAAAATACAGCTCACATGGTATCTTGATATATAGGTCTGTAGATATGTATAAAAATAGATTGTCATTCCTGTGGTCTCTGTTCCAGGAATGAAACACCTGTTACATTACCATCTTACAGGAACATGATAGGTAGCACTGAACAATATTATTTAACGATAGGTAGACTGGATAATACGATGGTGCCTACGCCATCACTCCATTCCATTGACAGTGAAATTAAAAAGATTCCATCTCCGTTCCCCGCGCGAACCTAAAAAAACAAAACAAATCAGTATCAGTGGTGCGTCTTGCAATCCACTTTCCCCGTATGGACAAGCTTTACCGTTTCGGGATTATCGGACTAGGAAGCTAATCCAGATCGATTGGGCCCGTGCAGTGAAAACCGTAATTAAATAAAATAATAGTTTGGGGGGGCGGGTATATAGCGCGAGTTGGTCGGCGGGCGCCATTCGCCGCGCGACTTCCCGCGCATTCGTCCGTATCGCGAGTGACAAGTGACAGTTGACAGTTGACCCACAAAATGTCCGCCAAAATTTACGTAAGTGTCAAAATAATGTGTATAGGATTGTGGTTTCAGAATGCACCGAAGAGCGGATTTTTAAAGTGAAGTGGCTGTGTTGGTGGTTCTAAACCACATTTCTATATTATTCCCGTGTGAATTTATGTGTATATATGAAAGCTTTACGGTTACTAACTTTGTAACAGTTTTACAGTTGATAAAACGTTTATTTAATTCAAAAGAGAGTACAAATTGAAAAGATGCCCTTTCAATTTATTTTAAGCTGTCGTACAATTCATCAAAACGATTTAGATAGTTAATAAAATGATAAAATCAAATTAAACATTAATATACATTTCTCAAATAGTAACACTGTTATTTTTTTAACTAATAAATAGCGATAACCACGTAATATAAAGTTTTTTGATGCAATTATTTCTTTATATAATTATTCGACTTACATTATTTTTATCATTGTGACATTACACGATCTTTTTCTCATGCGCATGAGCATTGCATGCGTTGTTCGGGATAATTGTAAGGTCTTGTTGCCTAACGTGCTTGATCCGTGGGTCACTTCCAACTCACTGATATTTCCAACATAGTATCGATTACTTGGTCATGTGAATTAGATAATATTTTACTATTTTGTTTAGAGGATGGTTTATTTTGAATTAATACTGTTAGATTAATTAAATTGAGCGCCGATTGATCATTATAATACAGAAAGAGTATTTTTGAGAGTTTTTTATTCTTATGATATTTACATATATGGATGGAGGAATGTAAAAAAAAACTAAGGAGTAGGTATTTTATAAAAATAATATTATACATTTTTATAAGTATCAAATGAAAATATTTTTAAAATAATTGAATAATTTCTTTCTTTCTAAAAATATGTAGGTTTATTACATAACTACCTTTACTACCTACTTAATATAATTAAGAAAGTTAAGGTCACGCATGTGAGAACAGATCCAGGATTTGACATTTCGTTAATTATGTCAAAATTAAGATTTTAGATTGCAACACATATATCTACTTACCTATATAGTAGACTACAAGCTCTATTCACTTTTTAAACTTAAAATGGTTGTCTGAATATTTTTTCTTTATTTTTTTTATCTTTTTTCTTTCTAAAATATTTCAAAGATTTTTCTCATATTTTCGCTTCGTGATGTTATAAGCTTACGTAAAAGCTGCGTAAACTTACATAAAATGCAAATATTCCTAGTTTCAAATACCCTTAATGTCACCCCAGCGTATCAATGCTAACTATCCCGAGTTAGGCAATTGACGTCTAGGTCGTATCGGTACCTAATACACAGTCTAGAAAGGACAATACCGGGTCGTTCACCTCGATTGGTAGCACTTAATAAATCGATATAGGGAGCTTTCAAACCAATTAAGTTGTACAATGGACTTGGTTTTAATTATAAATACAATTAACTAATATTACTATTGTAACTTTGTTAATTGTTTACTTGATTGTTATGTTAACTTTATGAAATGTTGTGCAAGAAAAAAAAAAGGCTTATTTTTATTATATTATTACAATTGTAACTTACCTGGTGATAGAGCTCGTGGATGTTTGCACAAACGCATTGCCGACTCTGCTTGCCGTTTCAAGTGTTAAAAAAATATTTTTAAAATTTTGCATGTTCTCAAAAACATTTTATATGCAAGGCGGCCCGCACCGGGTGCCAGCCATTTGGAGATGACACCCTCTCTTTAAATTTGAGCAGTTTTGACGTGAAAGCGCAACATATAACTCACTTTCGCATGTACAATATCAGGGGGCGTCAGCTCAGAGGCAGAATTTGCTCAAACTCTATTTGAGCAAATTCTGCCTCTAAGCTGAGCTTCATTATTGTTTAATTGATGGTAGGGCTTTAGTGACAGAGTTCGCGGGCTTAGGATCTGTGGCGTATCTAACAATGTGCCACCGTTGTTAGCTACGCCACAGATCCTATATCAAACACAATTACATAAAATAAACATTCCTCTTTGAATGAAAACAAATCGCCATTATATCATAACAGCACTTGGCAACAACTTACGTCGCCGAGCTAACGGCTTCGCTGCCTGCGATACAGTTTTCACTTTCATCTGCTTGCGGCCGACGGAAAGTGAAACAGCAGCGGGTCTTTACAATGTTTATTTATTGCAAGTTCACTTTTTATATCGTTTAGGGTTCCTTGGCGATTGAATGAAAACTTTTATTTACATCACATTCATATTTTTTAAGAAGGCGTGGGCAGTCAATTAACCTAACGATGGCGGTGGAACCATTCTGATTTTTTTTTAATGTAATGGAAGTGGAAAACAAGCGTGCAGTTCACATTGATGTTAAGTGTTGACTGCAGCCTAAAGACACTTACACAAAGATCAAGGTCAAAATGCAGATGCATTACGACTCCTGAGGCCTAAGGTGTTTTGCCTCTGTGCCGGAAATAACAGGGCCGTACATTACCACCTGACCGGAACACGATAGTGCTGAACACTACCATTTAGCGGCAAGTATATTAGGTAATGCGGTGGTGCCTAAGCCCGCGAGCTCCGTCACTAACATGTGACTGTATCTTACTGGTGTTAGAGCTTTGGTGACAGAGCTCTCCACCACCACACCATTTTGCAGCATTTTGGCAAATATTCACTTTAAAATTAAAATTAATATCTAAGTCTCTCAAACAACAAATGAGATATTTTTTCGTGTTTTATATATAATGGTACAGAACCATTCATGCGCGAGCCCGATTCGAATTTGGCCGGTTTTTAAATAATATAGTTACGATTCAACTTCTCCAAATATGTTATTTATTGATACAGCTATGATTCAAGTTATTCAAATAAAATACATTCGCAATAACAAAATGAATTCAAACACAAATAAATAACACGAATCCTTGATTTTGGAAGCATTTCCTTGTTATTGTGATTAATTTATGCATGATATCGTACAAATTGAGTTAGATTTTATCTCTCTAAGATAAACGCGTATTTATATGCACTGCCTCGGTAGCCTAGTGGTAGCAGGCCACTACTACTACGCTGAGGTCCTGGGTTCGATTCCCGGGTAGGGGGTTATCAGAGATAATGATGAAAAAGCCTTTATCTCTGGTTCTATTGGGATTTTTCCATTTTCTGGAAATTTCCCAATACCTCAAAGTTTGGTAATGTGCCCGGAGATGTCAACAGGCTCGCCACCTGTTACATGGGCCAAAACGTAACCGGCGAATCGTGGGTGTTTGCATGTATGCTTGAATGCATGCATTTACCTCTGCCTACCTCTTCGGGGATTACAGGCGTGAAGTTACGTTTTTATATGCACAAAATACTTACAACTTAAAACAATCCACACACTTTGATTTGAGACTTTATTTAAATATGCTCTTTACTAGAGTTCCACCAGTGTAGGGATTCGACGGCGTAGGAATCACCGTGTTGCCTAATCTATCTGCCGCCAAATGGTAGTGTTCAGCACTATCGTGTTCCAGTTAGATGGTAATAACTACGAGTATAATAGAGACATAACAACTAAGGTCTCAGGGGTGGCAACGCATCTGCATTTTGACCTTTGGTTTTTGTGTAGATGTCTATAGGCTGCAGTCATCACTATCCCTGAAGCCGCAATGGACCCGATCGGGACCGAGAACAATAAGAAATCAATTGTCTTATTTTTCTGGTGACCTGAGGGATTAATATCCATGTGAACCGCATGCTTATTTAACAAACCAAACAAAATATTATTTTTTTTTTTAACTAATATTTTTTTTATTGGTTGGGGCAAATAATGACATTTCAGTTCAAAAGTTGTAGTGGGTACCTACATAGAGTAACACGGCCCACCGGTCGCCACTGGAGGGGAGTAGCCATAGCGTGTATTACCGATGCAAAACAGTCCGTCATTTTTTGCTTGAGGAAATGCGTGCGACACACACGCGCACTACAAAAATCGTCTGAAAGAAAGCCTGCATATGGCTACTCCCTCCGGTGTTGCTCTATGAGTGAGTATAACTATAGGTTACACAAACTATTCCATTTATAAATCAAGACAAATTAATCACTTTTGATATTATGTTTTTCATATAACAAGGCCAAGTTACATTCTAATGTCAATGATGTGCTGTTCTAGATTATTATGTTTATTTTCCTCTACCTTACCGATTGATCGACAGACACATCTACATCGATCGTCGAAAAAAAAACCAAATCAAATACATACTTATTGGTGCAGAATCAAATCTTTACAAAATCAATTTTCTAGTAACTCAAATACCAGTATTAGATTAGAGACCTTATTTAGATTTTGAATTTATTTCTAACCTCGCATAAAAGAAACATTTTATTTGCTGAGTTTAGGTAAGAAAGAAGGAAATAAATTCTTATTCTTTCTTTGTTTAGGTACTTCTACTGTCACAATAATATGTGTGAGTAGACCTAGAGTAAACATTTTTTACCTAAAAAGTTGCAGTAAAATGTGACAATTGATTTCATATTGTTCGTGGACGATATCGTCCACGCGTAGCTCAACCTATTACAGAAAAAGGTAAAAAAATCTGCAAAAACTTCAAAAAGCGATGAATTGAAATAGGTATGCAACAATTTATAACGAGTTTCCGGTCATTAAAATACCAAACATCACATATCTACAAATATGTATTTTACAATGACGTGAAGTACTTTAAATCAGGCATATATGCATACGCAATAATATTAAATAATAACTAGTTAAAACTATTTCATGTGCACTACATATATTATATAATATGTAAGTAAGTGATTAAGAAATATTTTAATTATAACACATTAAAAGTTATCTACACAATTGACAGATTTATGGTAAGCACATGCATAAAAATGATAGTGGAGTACAAACAGACTGTAAATTTATGAATGTCATTTAATATATACAGAGCAGTGTGTATTATGTGATTAAAATGGAACGAATGGTCGAAATATGATATAATTTATTTAGTAATGTAACGTAACATAATTTCTAATAGTTGCGACTTCGTAGCACTTGACAAAGTAGCAATACATATAGTATTGCTATTAAATAGAACGTTAGTCACTACTTCGTAGCACACAACCACGTAGCGAAATCAGTTAATGTACCTAAAGCTTAGTAAGTAAACGATCGTGATTTCGTAGCGCATGGCTACGTTGTGTAGTCAATAATTCTACCAATAGCCTAGTAAAAAGTAGACGTTTGTTTGTATAATTTTGTTCATATTGCTTTGTAGGTACATAAACCTAGTCTAGTCTAGTATATAAATACATGGCTACGTGACCTAGCCAATAATAATTGTTCTTAAATACTTCAAACAGCTTATTCGTGTTTGGAGTAGATTTCCGACCAGATATAACAGAATGATTGTTTAGAAATTATTGAAAAAATATTGTTTATTGAAATGTGTCCAAGTTTGTAAATTCAAAACATCAGATTCACCAGAAGTCGTCGGTAAGGTACTAATAAACTACCGGAATTATTTATAGTCGAGTTTAAAAAAGGAGATTTTAATTATAGACGTTTATTATTTAGTTTTAAAATCGATATATTTGTTATGTAACTCATGGAACAGATGTGGTTGCAACTATCGGTCAATTTACAAATCATTCTCAAAGACACTTGCATAATGTTTTCACATTTCACACTTCTTGGTTTCTTTCATGTTTACTTAACGCTTTATGCTGTTATTTAAGCAGTATAGAATAATGCACGGTCGTTCGTCTCGAAAAAAAAAACTAATTTAGGTCTTATTATGTTCATGATTTTGTCACAAGTGAGAAAATACATTATCAATGAGGTCAATATTTAGAGTAGACACAGGGAACAAACAGCCGTTTTTAAATTGATTTGACAGATATTTTGGTTGACATTTTCACGTCAGCTGTGATGTCACTATCGGAAAGTGCAGGTAATTGTACGCAAAAAACTGGAACCATGCTGTCAAGGGGAATGTCCAGTCTAGAGCTTATATCTAGTACATATATACCTACGTACGTACTTCGTGTTATGTTTTAATAATTGACTTTAGAATGAGTTTATAACTTTGAATAAAATATTTTTTTTCTCACAACATTGTGTTGAACTTGAACACTTATTTGTTTCCCCAATGTTGTAAGAAGAATGAAATATGTATTTTACATATGTGTATCCACATCCTTAAGACATTTGTGTCTTGATTCGTCAAAATGAAGCAGGACCGAATTAAAAAGGCCTAATAAAAATTACACCATGTTGTATTAAAACTCTATTACACTCTAAAGTTATACTTGACGTCACTGTTTTCTTTTTTTTTTTGTCTAGACAACAGATTATGTGGTATAACCATTATAAACTTACCCATATTATTCATAAACGTATTTTAGCTAAAGTGTTGCTAATGTCTCCTTTGTCCTTTTCTATCCTGCACATTTGACATGGCAACTGACAAAGATAAAGCATTCTATAGCTAAAACGTATCTTATGTACGTTTATGAATAAGGGGGCTACTACGTAGATGCATTAGCGCTCTTACTTAATCCCTAGTATTTAATACCAAGCCTATATCTCTGCAACTAACAATTTACATGCTCGCGTCGTTCGAGCGAACAAAGCTTTGTTCTTCGACTATTATTGAGCGTGATAATACAAGTTTATAGTGAAATTCGCCATCGCTCCGATGACTATAGACACTTGTTTCACCGCTGATGAGAAAGCGCCTATCCATTTTACGCTCAAGTGATTTGTAAAAGATGTAGATTTTTGGTTGCGTAATTTCTTTCATAGATTGATAGATTGGTAGAACTGCAGTGACGGAGCTCGCGGGTGTAGGCACCGCCGCATTACCTAATATACTTGCCGCTAAATGGTAATGTTTAGCACTATCGTGTTCCGGTCAGGTGGTAATGTACGGCTCTGTAATTTCCGGCACAGATGCATAACACCTTAGGCCTCAGGAGTAGTAACGCATCTGCATTTTGACCTTGGTCTTTGTGTGGGTGTCGATAGGCTGCAGTCATCACTTAACATCAATGTGAACTGCTTGCTTGATTACCACTTTCATTACATAAAAAAAGAGACAACTGAGCCTCAAGGGTGGCAACGCATTTTTATTTTGAACTCTGGTTTTTGACTAGATGTGAATAGGCTGTAGTTCACTTAGATTCCCGATTAGAGTTACCGCCTTTATTTGTATTGAAAAGTTTGGTGTCTAAAAAGAGATCTACTTCAATAAAAGTTGATATCACCGATTATTCACATTAACAAGATGCTCTATACATTTTTGACACAGCGACTTTTTGTTAATTAATTAATTTATTTTTATACTTTATTGTACACCAATACATTAAAGAGACAAAAAAATAGAAGAAATAGACGATACAAAAGGCGGTCTTATCACAAAACTGCAATCTCTTCCAGACAACCTTTGGGTTTAGGAAACTGTGTAAATTAGAATATTAGGGGTGTACTAATGCAAGTAAATTTAAAATTATAGCTTACAAAGAAACAAAAAATTAAAATAAAATAAATAATAATAGGTAACTTTTAGGTGATCAGGACTAATGTAATTTTTAATGTAATGGAAGTGGCAAACATGCAGTTCATGTTGATGTTGAGTGATGACTGCAGCCTATAGACACCCACACAAAGACCAAGGTCAAAATGCAGATGCGTTACCACTCCTGAGGCCAAATGTGTTATGCCCCTGTGCCGGAAATTACAGGACTGTACATTACCACCTGACCGGATTACGATAGTGCTGAACACTATCATTTAGCGGCAAGTATATTAGGTAATGCGGTGGTGTCTACGATCTCCATCACTGGAGCTCTACCACCAGTTTTTGTTGAGCAAAGCTCTTTTGGCGGTAAGAACAATAGCCAGTTCAAGAGATCAACCAGTGATCATTTTTTGAATGGTTCCGACATGACTTTCACAGAGAAATAAACTGAGGTCTTAGGGGTGGCAACGCATCTGGTCTTTGTGTGATGATGTCTATAGGCTGAACATATATAACGTCAATGTCAACTGCATGCTTGTTTGTCACCTTCATTACATAAAAAAAAACCATAGAAATCTGCACTGTAGCTCTTTACAAGCTCCAGTTACTTGCACAGTGTGATGATATGACACTTTCTTTTTTACTACAGTAAATGGAGTATGACTGATATATTTCTAACATGACTTTCCAACAAAATTTGCAATGGCTTATGACCACGAAGATGGTATGGCACGAGGAAGGTAAGATCACAAATGGACTGCAACCTAATTCCCATCACTGACGACCAAATACTAAAATGTCATTTAGGTACATAAAGATGATGAACGTCGGGTTGAACTTAAAAATCTTCTTTGTTTAATATATATTTTTTTACGTAATGGAAGTGGTTAACAAGCATGCAGTTCACATTGATGTTAAGTGATGACTGCAGCCTATAGACACTTACACAAAGACCAAGGTCAAAATGTAGATGCGTTACCACTCCTGAGGCCTAAGGTGTTATGCCTCTGTGCCGGAAATCACAGGGCCGTACATTTCCACCTAACCGGAATCCGATAGTGCTAAACACTACCATTTAGCGGCAAGTATATTAGGTATGGTGCCTACGCCCGCGAGCTCCGTCACTGGAGCTCTACCACGAGTAAAAAGTTTTTATTTAAACCTTTTAATTGCTTAATAAATTTACATTACAATTGAACAATTACACATTGAGTAGTTCGAGTGATTCTATTTAATTTGATAAATTACATTATTTATAAAATTTTAGTATTTTAATTTAAGTATATAATATAGTATCTTAGTTTAATATACGCGAGATAAATTAGATTTTTTGAAGTGATAACTTTTTTAGTGGCTTTGTGCACTTTTTTGATGGGTATAAAATGTAAAACTCGCGTCAGAACCCGCGTCCTGATTGAAAATTCATAAGGGAGAGTAGATGCCGTCGCGGCGTACGAGAGGAAATATCCCGATTCCAAAAATGTATGTTTTTATTTTTCATTGAGTGAAGCTCCCGAATACTTAAGAACACACCACTTAGATGTAAGGCCTAACTTATGCCTATGTGCCAGAAATTACGGGGCATACATTACCACTAAACTACAAGCAGTTCAAAAAGTATCATCAAACGAAATTTTGGGCATTATCAAATTAAAGGTCCTTATAAAAGGACTCGAAGACCTTTCGTGATGGCGGAGGTCGTCCGCCGACCTGGTTCCCACCACCCGGAACCGACTTGGACGTGACGAAAACATTTTATGACTGTTTCATGTCTGCGAACGTTGCTTATAATGGCTTTAATGATATGACATTGTGACTTTTTCGTTGACACCGGTTTTTGCTACTGTTGGATAATATTTTATATCTATAAAAGTGCTATTTTCAAATTTAAGATATTACCGTTCTGTTATTCATTTATCCTTTTACATTGTATATTTATTTTTACTGCGTGTCTTTTTTTATGCAACGAAGGTGACATATAAGCGTGCTTTTCACATTTTTTTAATGCAATGGAAGTGGCGAACAACATTGATGGTAAAGATCCAAGAGGTCCTTTTTTATGTTTGGAAGGTGGCAAACAAGCATGCAGCTCACATTGATGTTAAGTGATGACTACAGCCTATAGACATCACAAAAACCAGAGGTCAAAATGCATATGCGTTGCCACTCCTGAGACCCAAGTTGTTACTCTCAGTAATAATTATTGCGGGGCCATACATTACCATGTAACCGGAACACGATAGTGCTGGACACTATCATTTAGCGGCAGATAGATTAGTAATGCAGCGATACCTACGCCCGCGAGTTCCGTCACCAGAGCTCTACCACCAGTAAAGACTCCTACATTTGGAACTCAACCACTCATAACATTTTAGGCTGGAGCGCCTTCATATAATATTTATAAACTTTACAAATGCCATCCAGAATCAACGAAATAAGAAAGATCCAATATCACTTACTCAGTCCTGAGTTTATCGGCCAAATACTCAAACGTCACATAAATTTAAGTGGGGCTTTAAAAGTCTTCTATCTTTATAAAACACGTTCAAACGACAGAGATAGCGCACATTTGAGCGTTGCCACACCGCGGACACTCCGCCAAAATTCCATACAAACGCTTAATTTGGTTTCTTTTACACGTCATCAATCAGTGACGTGTATTTACACGCGCACCTGTGTGCGTAGCTCGTACAAAATACCGTCGCCCATAAGAAGGGAAGGGGTTGAGTGATGCAGGCAAATCGGGCGGGACGTCGAAGTGTCCATTCTATACGAAGGTTTATTACATATTCTCTGGCGTTGCTTAAAATTGAGTGACGTTTGAGTATTCAGCCATTAGTTTACCACTGAGCTACCGCAGTAAAAAAAAACAAATTCACACATACACAGACCTTGACGACGCTATTCTCGAAACGAAAACAATGTCACTATATCAAGAAACAGAATTAACTATTCGAACAATTAGATATAATTATATTTAATTTAATAAAACACTTACACATTTCGTAAAGCAGTCTACCCTCTTATTTTTTTTTCTATAATTTAATGGTTTCGCTTGTTATGCATATTGCCAGTGTCAAGTAAAACGATATTTCGTATTCGTATTAAGCAACATAAAAGTCAGAGGCAGTCAGTCAATTTATCAGTCCGTCAGTCACAGTAATTCGAGTAAAGCGATGGCTACTTTACCAGAACATTTACAATGAAGTTTTGGAGGCAACCCGAAAGAACGTGTTTTCGATCTGTTATTCTATTTTACTATACACGGGCGCTGTAATAAACCTGTATCGAACAAAATGCCACCAACTTTATTAATATAACTTAAAAATACACCAAGAAAATGAAATAAAATAAGAGCACCACACGCCTCTTTCAAGGTTCCCGCCAAAAAACCCCACCCTCTTATTATTCTATTACATAAATACTAATAGAGTAAGATCCCCGGGCCGCCTGATCTTATTTATTTTTGCAGTAACGAATTTTTTGGAAAATTGGAAAACTTCCAATATTTGGCCCTTGGGATTGGTCTGACTATCCACAAAAGGTATTAAATAGTCTCCCCCCCAAGCTTCATACATAAAGTTGTGGACTACGAATATGTAAAAGTTAAGTAATTTTAGGAGAATTAAAGCGTCTTGGAGGTTGGAACATAACACCTTACAGAAACGGTCTGCCGTCAGAAAATTCTGCGTGACATACATAAAAAACAGTGCTTCGAATTTAACAATATATTTATATATCTTTGTCTACTTTTTCTACCTCATACCTATGAACGGGCCGCCTAGTCAAGCTAGAATAAAATAGAATAGAATAATTTATTTGTTCAAAATGTAGGTTACAATGCAAGTATGCACACATTAAACACTTAGCCTGGGTTGCCCTACGATATTTGTTTAAGTTATTGTAACATTTCACATCCTTCTCTAACTTAAATAAATGTGTTAAAGTTAAATAAATCTGCTAAAGTTAGAGAAGGATGTCAAATTTTACAATAACGTGTACGTGTACGTGTATAACAAAAATCTTGGCTTGTAGAAGTGTCTGTTCCGTAAAATTCGTTAATTCAAAAATGAGTAAGGTCTGGCGGCCCCGGGATCTTGGACTATAAATCTCACATAGCTTTTGTAATGGTTTCGTGGATCTAAATCGGTAGTGTCATACATTAATATAATAAGGGTTTGCACAATACGATAAACCCGAACGATTAATACTGTACAATATCGATAATTGTCCGTTACATCACTACTTATTGCCAGATGTTAATGGAATTGAAAGTTGAATGGGAAAAAAAAATTGCCTTCTAATAATAACAGGGTTTGATTTTATCGATACGATCTGCGGCGATCGATTTGTTGTGCCATGAATTTTTTGACAAGTTTCAATAACTATGTTACAAAAGCAATGTTAGAATGTGAATTTTCGATACATAATATTTGATAACTGATAGATGATGAAATAAATCACGATTGCGTATTAAGTTAAAATTCTGTTAGCGCGATTGAAAAAAAAAATGAGAGTGAATTTTTATTACGTGCGTAGATAAGTACACTTACAGTCTTTTTTATTTTTCCTTAAAGGTAGTTGAAAAGAAGAACCATAAACATACAAGAGCCCGTTGGCGGCTAATGAACAATTGAAATCATTTCTCGCGAGCTGATGGGTTAATTATATCCAAACTCAAATATTTTATTTAAATTAATCTACACTTTTTTTCGATTCGGACACTTTTGCATTGTCAGTTTACAAGCTACCTATAGCGAATGACTTACAATGATAATTATTATATAATAGGTAATAATAATAATCAAATTAAAATTTTCTAGGCATAGGCAATATTTACAGTTCCAGCGTAAAGACTCTAGTCAGCCAAATTGTAGTTTTCAGTACTAATTGTGTGCCGGTTAGGTAGCCCCGTAATAACGATAAAAAAAATAAACGTAACTTCACGCCTGTAATCGCCGAAGGGGTAGGCAGAGGTAAATGCATGCATTCAAACATAAATGCAAACACCCACGACTCACCGGTTACGTTTTGGCTCATGTTACAGGTGGCGAGCCTGTTGCCATCTCCGGGCATTTTACCAAACTCCGAGGTACTGGGAAACTTCCAGAAAATGGAAAAATCCCAATAGAACCAATATAAGTATGACAGAGGTTAAATAAGTAGTTTTAACTTAGGCCTTAACGCATTTGCATAAAGGATTTATTTATCAATTGCAGTCCACATTAATCGCATGTTTCTTTGCCATAATAATTATTTAAAAAATCATGCCCTTCGATTTTCTAAATCCACTCGAGTGAGTTCATGAACTTTTTCCGTCTTATAGTAACACACGTCCGGATTTGGTACGGAGCGGACAGCGGATTCTATACGCTCCGAACCAAATCTGGCCGTGTGTAGGTAGAGGAGTCCGGCGGACATAATTATTATTATCTAGTCCGATGCGGTCCGCTCGCGCGGATTTGGAACGCGGTTTCGGTCCGCCGCACCGGATCCAGACGTGGTTAAAAAAAGGCAACTGCTTCATTTTTATAGTAATAACACTATAAAAATGAAGCAGTTGCCTTTTTTTAACCACTTCCTTCCATAGCATCTGCCATATTCTGCCAAACCTTACTACTTGATAACAACTTACATGCCACTTTATATAAATCCAACTTTCCATACAAAATTCAATTGTGAAAATGTCTAATAAAACAAAAATAAAGAACAATAATTTCTAACACAACACAAAAACTGCATTTACACGCTCATAATTACACACTGTAGCAACAGTTTTTGTATGTAGTTTCGCTGCGCCCGCCATTCTCACGGCTGTCGTGATGACGCTGAAAAAGTTATCTTTATAATGTTAGACTAAGAACTTTATGCTGAGTTTGGCTGTAATCTGTTGCTGGTTTATATTATTGTTAGTAATCACGCTGTGACAATCTATTAGGTTTTTTTTTTAAGTTATGGCATCGCTATAACGCATTTTGCCAGTGTCAATTAAAACGATATTTCGCATTCGTAATAAGCAGCGTAAAAATCAGTTAATCAGAGTCAGTCAGTTAATTATCAGTCGGTCAGTCAGAGACACAGTCAGTAATTCGAGTAAAACGATGGCTACTTTACCAGAACATTTACTAGTTAAGTGGTAAAGATGCTGGCGGCTGGACTGGTTATCCTGAGGTCGCAGGTTTGATTTCTGCCCGAAGTCAAATGATTCTTTAATTTCTAAATTCAGTCGCATGTGTTATTGCGAAAAATAATAATATTGCAGATAAAAGTAGGTTTATTTGTTTAGAAAATATGAGTCACAAGTGACCGTGTTTGTAATACAAACTATATCTGGTTAAAACGAAAGAGCCTACCAAGAAGATATTCATTTTGTAAACAAACATAAGGATTTTTTGCCATTCAATTGAACAAACACCCGAGATCCAGAGACAAATACATATTTAAAAAAAAAAAAAATTATGGTGCGTGTCAAGTGTCTTGGTGGTGTCATGTTTCAAGTGGTTTTTTATTGTTATGTAATTGTTTCAGTGATTTTCAAAGAAAAATACAGTGTTTTGTGCATAAATATGATGAGAAATAATGTGAATGTGTGTTTTTAGAACAATAAAGCTATTATACTAGTGCAATGCGTGAATTTCAGTGATTGATTTTCACGTTGGATTGGTGAGTTTTTTCTTCTAAGGGTAAAAGGCTTCAACGTATTTTTAACCAACAAACAAAAAAAAACAATAGACGATAAAATAAGAATTGGTCACGGTAAATTTCATCGACTATGTAAGGTCCGCAGATCCTTCCGCCGACACCGCAAGGTGATGGGCGCAAGGTTAGCTTCCGCTATATTGAGATTTCTGATAATGAGCGATAATGTTATAATGCACCTTTTTTCATGACGAGAATGAGCTGTAATTTGACGTGGATAATATGTGTAGATACATACATTTTTTTTATGTTCATAAAAGTGGCAAACAAGCTTGCAGTTCACATTGATGTTAAGTGATGACTGCATACCTATAGACACCCACACAATGACCAGAGATCAAAATGCAGATGCGTTGCCACTCCTGAGGCCTAAGGTGTTATGCCTCTGTGCCGGAAATTACAGGGCCGTACAATTATTTCGATGTTAAAACATTTCCTTATTTTGTATTTATAATCAACTAGCTGTTGCCCGCGGATTCGCCCGCTTGGATGTCGTTTAAAAAGTAGCCTACGTTCTTTCTCAAAGTCAGCTCTATCTCTGTACCAAATTTCATTAAAATCGGTTCAGTCGTTTGGCCGTGAAAAGGTAACAGACAGACAGACAGACAGAGTTACTTTCGCATTTATAATATTAGTAGGGATTTTACAGTCTTAGGTATATTTCTTGTACCTACTCCATATAGTCTCCATAGCTACATTATGAGCATAAAAAAATACGCTCACACTCACAGTCCCACACTACATACATACCTACATAAATAATTTTTTTCGCTTTCGACGTGACGATATATATTTATTTATTTTTTTGCATATGTATTATAATTTTATGTTTTAATAATAGCTACTAGGTACTAAAGGCAAAAACAACTAGCCTGCCCCGGAGAAAACAACCACAAAAATTTCACCCTGTATGTTACTAGATACTATAGGGATATAATTTCTTGAGCGAATCTCATACGCTCTTATTGATTTTCTATAATTAAATATCTTACACTTCAAACATGTCCTGAATACCCGTCAGCGTTGTCGCCATCGGCCTCTGATGCGGTTGCCTCACAACGATCAATCATCTGACGCAAATAGCATGCTACTGTGCATGTGTATATTTATAGCCTTTAGACACGGCATAGGTTAGGCAGATGTAAATTAAAATACTCCCGCGAATTAGGTAAATATCTTTTACAGGTCAACTGGTAACTGGAATGGAAAATAGTTTTATTTGATTAAATCTTTACTGAAGTATGACTTCGTAATTACTGTTACAGAGACATATCAACTAAGGTCTCAAGGGTGGCAACGTATCTGCATTTTGATCTCTGGTTTTTGTGTAAGTGTCCATAGAGCAAGTGTCCATCGGCCGCGGCGGACCACAGGGGAGTAGCCATATGCAGGCTATCCCCTCTGTCAAAGTACAAGACCAAATGCTCCTATGCCTGTCGCTCAGCTATTTAAATGTGTGCGTGAAATTGTTTAAGTATTTTGCTAAAGTCAAGGTGTGAGTTTCGTAGTAATAGACGATCTTTGTAGTGTGAGTGTGTGTCACCCGTACTTCCCCCCGCAAAAAAGGACAGACTGTTTTGCATCGGAAATAACCGCTATGGCTACTCCCCTCCGGTCCGCCGCGACCGGTGGGCCGAGTTGCTGTATGGTAGGTGTCTATAGGCTGCAGTCATCACTTAACATCACTGTGATTGCATGGTTGTTTGCCACCTTCTAAACATAAAAAAAGTTTTCAAAGTACCTATTAGATACAAATTAAAATACTAATTGACTGACTGAATAAACACAATATTCCATTCTCTCTTTTAGAAGCGGAACTAATATACCCACCTACTAATATTATCAAGTTTGTGAGTATGGATGAATGTTACTCTTTCACAAAAAAAATACTGTACGGGTTTGGATGAAACTTTACAGTAATATAGGTTATACATTGGAATAACATATGGTCTACAATTTGCAATGATTAAATAAGTACACGCGGACGAAGTCGTGGCCAAAACCTAGTATACAATAAACATATTTGATGTATAAGGTTGGGGAAAAAGTTTCTTCGCATTTTTTAAGATAATTCAAAACATTTTTTAATATAGTTTATTTCAATTTAACTAAAGTATGTATGTACCATTTTGTTCGATAATCTTTTGTCATCTTGTAGGTAGGGACATGATCCCATTGCTATAAAAAATTTGAGACTTCTCATCAAAATACCATTTGGCAGTCCTCTCGTGATGTTAACCTAACATTGCATAAAGAATTCTGAAGAGACCGAACGGACTATACGGCGGATGCATTAACACCTGCCAGCCAAACTCTCTTAATTTTTGCTGAGTGGCTATAAAGGTCTATGATGAAACACCACACACCTTCTGTTGATCAATTAAATAAAATAAAAAAAATAAAATCGTTTATTGATCTCTCAAATCTTAAACTAGGTATTACAAGCATGGGTAGGTGTATCTGTGTGAGAGACTGGTATCTGCACTAGGGGTACCTGTATGACAGATTACCAGCCTCTCCTAACTCTAGATAAGCAGGAGCTCAAGCAAGTGTAACTACTAATTGATTTGTAATGCAATGTGTGAGATATAAAGAGAGACTTATAAATATAAATAAAGAGAATAATTAAGTAAGCTTAAGTTTGTAATCGTGCGCGTATGAGTGTTAGTGTGTGTGTGTGTGTGTGTGTTTGTGTGTGTTTGTGTGTGCGAGTGTGTGCGTTTTGACATATATGTAATATATTATATATATATATATTTTTATTATTATTATTATTTTTTTTATATTAAGGAAGGTACAAGTATTAAATTTTCAGTTTCCTCATAACTTAGAGATTTAAGCTAAATAGATATAATCTTTTTACAACGATATTTTGGCAGTGAATATATATGTAATTTCTGGTTCACTTTATTGTATATGAATCTGCCCAGACATCCAAAAAATCTACCAGAAAAAGCAGTTGACCATTGGTTACCAATTACTTTGTCAGTTTTATGTTGTAGCCGTTTTTCAGGCCGCAGAGGGTCATAAGGCAGAATGGAATGATGACTCATTATAACATTTAGGATAAATAATTGACGCACCGTCAGGACGTCAGAGAGTTGATACAAATCCTTGGTATGGTATTGGAAAGGCAAAGAATGGTTTACCTTAAGGACCGCCCTTTGTGCTCTTTCAACCTTTAGCAGCTTGGTTTTGCAGGCACCACCCCATACTGAGATACAATACGACAGTATAGGTTTACAAAGAGCCATGTACACCATTTTAATTACTTTTCTATCGGCTATGTTACGCAATTTCTTAAAGATGGTTATTAGTTTTCTTGTTCTGGATGCAAGAAAATCTCGGTATTATGCTAGACTCCACCCTGACCTTTAATTATCACCTATAATTAAAGGTCAGGGTGGAGTCTAGCATAATACCGAGATACTTAATATGAGACGTACATTCTAGATGATCACAGGAGCAGAAGTCACAAGCCACGCCAATTCCGGCCGCTTTCTCTCAACTTCTTGCTTTAATCTCATCAGTTGTTCGCAGTAGAGTTCAGAATCGATAGTCCTGCCTGGTGGTAATAGCTCATAATGAATAATTCCCTTCCAATCCCACCACACACACAACATCACTTTATTGTGAGTTAACCCGGGTTTCGCCACAGTCAGTGAAGCCTGACCGGCCTTTGACCACGACCTTTTTCGCACGTTCTTGTCGTACGTGATCCACTTTTCATCACCAGTTATCAGCTTCTTCAAAAATGATTCGGTTTCATTACGTCGTAATAAAGAATCACAAATGAGTACACGGTTCATTAGGTTTCTTTCAGTGAGCTCGTGAGGTACCCAAATATCGAGCTTTTTTTTGTACCCAGCTTTTTTCAAATGCGCCAAAACTGTTTTGTGATCAATTCTCAGTTCTTTAGCTACGTCGTAACTACTGATATGTCGATCTTGCTCCACTTTTTCAAAAATGGCATCCATTTTATCCGTAATAGGGCGACCAGAGCGAGGTGCATCTTTGACATCAAAATTTCCGGATTGAAAACGCTTAAACCAAATTTGTGCTACTCTCACAAACACTGCACTAGGTCCATAAACATCACAAATTTTTTTCGCTGCATGCGTTGCATTTTTACCTTTTTTGTAGTAAAATTTTAAAATGTATCGAATTTCTTCATTAGATTCACTCATGTTGACAGTACGAAAAACAAATGAAAATCACACATTTGCCTAATTTGAATTTGGAATTATGTTCTTTAAAATTTTAACTTTGAATGATACCAAAACCAGCCAGATACAAATACTACAGCCAAAGAGATTTTATTACAAGTTCATACATACTATAATGCGAAAAGACTTTTTCCCCAACCTATTATGTTTTTTTGTTTCATTTTAATTGAAATAAGGTTTCTTAGTACGTGGGCAATTAGAATTATAATATCGTGCCAAAAACAGACATTAAGTAAAAATTGGCGCTGAACTGACACATCTAGATTAATGTTCCAACCGTGTTTGGAGCAAGATATAAACTACAAACAAGTTTGTACCGAGCTTTTGTATCAGTATTACTTAACTGTGCAATACGGAAAATTAATGAAATTATGCATTTCTCCTTAGTATTCGTATAAGAAATAGGTACAATAGCCCCCTTATTCATAAACGTATTTTAGCTAATGTGTTGCTAATCTCTCCTTAGTCTTTTTCTATCCTGCACATTTGACAATGCAACAGACAAAGACAAAGCATCTCATTACTAAAACGTATCTAAAGTACGTTTATGAATAAGGGGGTAAGTTTCTAATTTGAATAAAAGTTATGGAGTCTTACTTTGAAATGATATATTTTTTCTGGTACAACCTCTAAGTGGCAACGCATCTGACGACCCGGTTAGTCCAGTGGTGTGAGATGACCGTTTAATTCGAAGGGTCACCGGGTTCGATCCCCGCACCGGGACAAATATTTGTATAGCCTACAGATATTTGTTTCGGGTCGGGTATGTGTTGTACAACGGCACCCACGACACACCTATTGTGGGGCTGTGAGTGTAAGCGTGAAAAAAATCTATGTAGATTGATTGATACTCTGATTTTCATGTAGATGCTTATAGGCATGCACTTAGGTACAACTTTTCATTAGTGTTATTAAATTAAAGTAGACTAGGTTTTGAGGAAGGTAATTATATTTTGAGAAAAGTATTTTCTATATTTGTCTCTTTGTTTCTGTGAATTTACCCAAACTACCAAAATATTGTATATTTATCTAAAATTCCATACACTACAATTTATCCAGAATCATAATAATATAGGTATTTTGTAGTGTCTATGTTAGTACCTCAAGTGGGTGCAAAGTAAATTATTATGCGATCGCCATTCGTGAAGGCGAGATTGAGTAAAGCCTAGTGTACACTGAAATATTGTGTTTTGTTGAAAAATATGTAGTCATAAATTTCACTTGGAACAAAATAATGTGTTCAAAATTAAAACCTGTAGACCTGTGTCGGGTGGTCCCGCTCTTTCATAGCTTAGATAACTATAACTAAAATGATTTATTTGTTCCTTGATTAAAGTATCAAAACCGGACAAAAATACACATATACACACACACACTCACACAGCCTGCGTAAAATAATGTTTACGTATATCAGTAGAATATCATCATAATGTTTCTTTGCACCTGTCGGAGGGTGATATACGGTGATATTTTTTACTGGTGGTAAAATTCCAGTAGGAGCTCGAGGGCGTAGGCATCACCGCATTACCTAATCTACTTGCCGCCAAATAGTAATGTTCAGCACTATCGTGTTTCGGTTAGATGGTAGTGTATGTTTGCGTGTATGCTTGAATGCATGCATTTACCCCTGCTATCCCTTTATATTTTAACCTCCCGTTATATTTTAACCTTATCACTCGAACCTGCATTTAACAAAGTGTAGATCAGGCATAAGGTTATATTACCAATTAACTGCCAATATTTCCCAGTCTATGCATAGGTTTATAGCAACAAAGCAAATATTCTTGGTTTTTTGCTCTCAAAATCATACAATGGCGTTGTATATCATATCTATCGTATTTTTTGCTTAGCTTGTAGAATTGAAGTTGTTTTCTAACGTGCTTGAGAATATAATATGCATACCCCCTTATTCATAAAAGTACATTAGATACGTTTTAGCTATAGAATGCTTTGTCTTTGTCAGTTGCATTGTCAAACGTGCAGGATAGAAAAAGACAAAGGAGAGATTAGCAACACTTTAGCTAAAATACGTTTATGAACAAGGGGGATAGACTTTAAAGTGTACTTATACATCAAAATAATATTGAATATTACCTACTTCTCACTATTTATTAGAATCCGTATTGAAATTGGACCAGTAGCTATTCTCTCCTCTTTTTATCACCAAAACAACTAAACCTGACCAATTTCTGTGAACGCGAGTCCGACTCGCTTTTGGTCTATTCTTTGGTCCGTTACCCACATTATCAGATGCAGGTTCAAGTATATCTCACGGCTCCTTAAGTGAGTACCCAGATTTACTTCATGTCAAGTATTACTAGTTAATTTATCTTTTTGACGTTGATTTTTATTTGGAACTCATGAATTTATTTCCGGAGCAGTTCGCTGTAGGCCTCCGGTTCTGGGGTCGACTGAGTTTTGAAATAAGAAAGTTGTACACCAATTTAAGAGATTTTTAGAGCCTTTTTTTTTGCTCGCGCATTCTTGATTATTTTATAATTAAACTCTCTTACCAAATGTGATATAAGTGTCCGTACGTCCGGGGACACGCGGAGACGGAGAGAGTAAAGACGTTTTTTTTGCTCGTGCGTTTTTATTTGTTCCTTAACTTAACTTATATGTCAATAGGGCGCGTGCCTAGCGGCCACCCAATGCTTCCCCGGCCCTCTGATGACCTTACTCCGCCACTGGTGTGATGATATGGAGGCACACAACGCCCTAAGCCGAGGATCGGATTTGTAGGAGTCTCCCATAGCAATTGTGTAAATTGAATTAGATCTACAGCCCTTTGCCCTCACCAATATCCCGGTGAAGTAAACTAGTGCCCTTTCAAGAAGAGCCGCATATGTAAGTTCATAAAAAAAGAAAAAATCTCAAGCATTTAAATTATCTTGTAAGTCTTCTTGTTATGCGTGTGTTATTTAAAATTAAAGCTTACAAACACATGATGTAATGAATGATAGATCAAATTATAATGATATAAACAATATGATACAGTGTTGTTAACAATAATGACCCAGGTGGGCGGTCCAGTGTCGGTTAAATGATCGATTTTGAAAGTTAACTATGTATATTGCGAAATTTTATTAGGTCATTGATTGCTTAGGGGCCGCCGAATATGGGATGCAGGTTTCGTTAGGCGTGTATCGTGAATTAAAAATTATAATTTCACACCTGTATTTACCTGAAGACAGACTTAGCTGTTTTCACTGATGGTAGAGCTCTGCTGTTGAAGCTTTTAATTGATGTGTTGATGTGATTATACGAGTAAGTTAAGAATATAACTTAGCTTGAATGTGTTAAGTGCAGCGTGAAACTGCTCCACATTCCGCCCTTCAGACCGGCTGTGGTCAAGCCACTTACATAACTGCCCGCCGACGGTTATACAACTGACCACATGAAGTTAGTAGCCACTTTATTTCCTTAAAATCTAGGCGTTGAACAATTTGAAATATTTGGAAATTATTTTCACTTTTACTGGTGGTAGAGGTCCAGTGACATCTCCATCTCTCCATCAGCTCCATCACTTAACATCAATGTGAACTGCATGCTTGTTTGCCACTTCCATTACATTAAAAAAACTTCAAAATGTGCACTTTAACGAGTCTACGTGGGTCATATTTTAAGGTAATTAAAGTTCAACAATGGAAAATTTTCAATAGTACGGAATGGAGTTCGGCTCGCACTTGGCGGTTTCTTAATGTAAATTATTATGAGTTCTCTATCAAGGGCGTCGCCAAGAGGAGGACAGGTGTCCCCCTAAACGACAAACCTGTCCTCTGTATTTACAATCAGTTGACCTGGCGAACTTTACCGCCTTATAATTAATTGTTTCTCAATTTTTATTTTTCGTAATAATACGTCCGAGTTAATTTCTTGGTAGAGTGACTGAGCTCACGGGCGTAGGCACTACCACATTATGCAAGGTGATATGCCTCTGTGCCGGGAATTACAGGGCCGTACGTTACCACCTGACCGGAACACGATAGTGCTGAACACTACCATTTAGCGGCAAGTATATTAGGTAATGCGGTGGTGCCTACGCCCGCGAGCTCCGTCACTAGAGCTCTACTACCAGTAAAACCAACTTACTTTTAACTTTGAACACGGACTTTAGAAATCCGGGCATATCGCTATTATTTTACCAGGAAAATAGACAATTGCTTTCGCTACGCATTCACATCTCGTGACTCAACGTTACCCGGAAAGGAAATAAGCCAAGAACACAGCATTAAATTGTTATGATAACATTAATGATAGCATGCGTAAAGCTAGCTAGTAGCTAGCTAGTCGGCCGCAGAATTCTCTTGAATCGTTATAGAACGAGGAGAAAGTTTAGCCGATCGACAAGGATATATATTAGATCACTATTATTGCACTAAATATACTAAATTGCTTGTGGTCAGAATAGTATCCCTTTATGCTATAGATTTGGCAACCAAGAAAATACGCACTTACAGCAGCCTATAGACACATTTTTATTTTTCAACGAAGTGGAAATGCTTCGTTTTCAACCGGTTCTCTGGGGATGGAGCCGGGATATGAGGGGCTTAGATCCTCTAAAACCACCTCGGTGCCGACTTCAGTTTATAATGGAGGGATTCCGGGTACACTATAAACACTACTCCGGTTCTCTCCGGACACTTTGCCACGAGGCTCTCAATCCCTTGGCGCACATCACGATGACCTGCAGCCACCACGGACGCCACTTTCTTGGAATCACAATTGCGCAGTCAGAACCCGCACTCTGTCTTAGTTGTTATACTTCTGTGGCAGAAATTACTGGACCGCATATTACCACCTGACTGGAACACGATATTAACAGGTTCGTTTTCTTTAGACTATGATTGTGCTGAATAGGTAGTACCATTTAGCGGCAAGTTTACTAGGTAATGCGGTGGTGCCTACGCCTGTGAACTCCATTACAGAAGCTCTACAATAAACAGCACATGTTTAGTGGGGTAGATACCGACACTAAACATTTTCTTTTTATTGTTCTCTCAATAGAATCATCACTCTATTCTCCAAAAAGAAAAGAGTATTAATTAATGACTCACAAACACTGGTAGAGGAGAAATCTTTCTTATATCATGTGATCATCCAAAATAATTGTAGAGTTAATAATGTAATTATTTAATAATATTCATTTGAATTTGAATATTCATGACTAAAATATGTTTAAAAATTTATCGGAATAATATATATGAAATACGTTAATTATTGTATTAAATTACGTACCATAAAAATGAAATTAATTATGTATTGTTATTCTCGAGTATAACTTTCTATTAGCATATTTTCACCTTCGCAAAAACGTATAACTAACTAGTGATGTAAGTTTAATAAAATTATTGGTATTTGTGGAGGTTCAAGGCAATGCGCTACCGTGGTACGCTCATTCAACAATTTAGGGCACAAAACTAAATATTGCGTACAATCGATTGCAGTGTGACCTTTTGAAGATTCCCTCGTTCTAAGATCACATAGTGTTTTTTTTTCGCACGAACCAACAGAAGGCTTGAGAAATCTACAATCTAGCATCTGTCACACCCCAATATGATTATGTGTGGATTTTGGTTTGAAGTACTTTTGCAATGTATTGTGCTCTAGTGAAGTGTTGTAAGTGAGTTCTAGTCGTCTGACATCACATATTTAGATGGTATAGATGTGGAGAGATAAATATTTGGGTACCTATTTAAACGCGAAAACGAAATGGTCGCTCTATATTATTTTCTATCGTAGTAAAAGCATGCATGTGTTACTATATCAGACACAAAATGGTTTCTTCAGAAAGTGCAATGTTTATTTAATTTCATTATGTTCATCAGTTCACCGTTAGTAAAAAATAAATAAAAACATAGACAAATAAATCGTTATCTATTTATCAAGGTCCCAGCCAAAAACCAGCGTAGACAATATCTTCTAATCGACATGAAGCTGATCTGGGCATCCTTTTAGACCAGCCATGTGACATTATGTTCCACCCTTGATTTTATTATGTTTAGGTAAATATATGTATATATTTTTAATATTTATGTCTTGTTTTCCATTTATTTTATTTTAATTGTGTATGTCTCCGTGCTGTCTAGACAGACATAAATTGTTCCTTTTTTTTCGTTTTGTTTCTTAGTTTGCCTAATAACAATGAATTACAGACTCAATTGTATCAAAATTAATGGGATCGAAGTATACCATGGGTACGCGTATTTTTTTATGTATTGCCATTGGTTACTGTAATAGAAAACAAAGATTGATAATTTGTGTCTGTCAACAGTAGGTACCTAAGTAGGTTTTTAAAAATAAAGCAATTAATCTTATAGTAATCACATCTAAATTAGAATATTTGTTATAAGGATGCGTCGTAAGTCATTTCTTCATAAGTTTTTTTTTATCTTACTAATTAATCATTTTATTTCCAGGTAAGTACCGATCCGGATTAAGCTTAGATGGAGTTCATGGATTAAATTTCACGTAAGTCTAAGAAATGTAGAAATCTAAAAGTATACGACCAAAAAAAAACTACACTAATAAATAACGACGATACAGAAAAAGATTACGTGCAGTTACATAGTTTGTCTATTCAATCAATATTTCCAATAATCATAATTCAGGAATGTAGTTCTGCGACCAGTAGAACCAGGTATGCGGTTGTGTTAAATAGGAAGTGACATGACTCACATACTACAGACTAAGTACGCATACTATGTACCGTAGTACGTCACTAGCAGGATCTGTTTTAAGGAAACTGAGGTGGGAAAAGAAGGGGCTCGAGGGCGTAGTCACCACTGCATTAGTCCGCATTACCTAATGCATCTGCCGCCAAATGGTAGTGTACTATCCTGTTCCGGTGTGATAGTAATGAATGGGCCCGTAATAACTACCACAGAGTCGAAACTACGTTGGTCAGAGGGGTCAAACATCTGCATTTTGACCAACGGTTGTTGAATCAATCCCACAACGTCCTAAGCCGAGGATCGGACCCGCCGGGTTCTCCTTTAGGTAGTTGAGTTTTTTTATGTAATGGAAGTGGCAAACAAGCATGCAGTTCACATTGATGTTAAGTTATGCCTGCAACCTATAGACACCCACACTAAGACCAAGGTCAAAATGCAGATGCGTTACCACTTTTGAGGCCTAAGGTGTTATGCCTCTGTGCCGAAAATTACAGGGCCGTACACGACCTGGCCGGAACACGATAGTGCTAAACACTACCATTTTGCGGAAAGTATATTAGGTAATGCGGTGTTGCCTACGCCCGCAAGCTCCGGCACAGGAGCTCTACCACCACTTAAAGTATTTAGGCTGAGAGAGCCCTTTGTGCTTGCCAATTGAGTGGCGAAGAAGACTAGTGGGGTCTCGAGACGAGATCGAGCTTAGGAAAGAGACAATCGGCAAGTTTCGACCTCAGTTTCTATCTCTATCGCACACAGCCTACGGAAGCAATGATAGTGTGGTATTGGTCAACATTTGATCAAAATGGTCGACAAACGTTACATACGAGTAGGTAGGGGTGAGAAAAAGATATCGCTCTACAGAGCCGAAATTAGCCGAAGTCTCTTTTCCAAAGTCGACGTACAACATTTCTAGCTGGATACTGTAAGTTGTTGGCTACCCTGATAATATAAAAAAAATAAGCCAGGACCTCAGACACAGTACTTGAACTTTACTAATAATCAACAATTTCATTGTCTACCGTTCAAAATCTCGCCTTTGAAAACAAGTAAATTGTATTATATAACTCTATGTATGTCGGCATGTGGGCTTCAACCTTGGTTTAATCCTTTCTAATGCGACCGACTCTGTTCTAATATCGGTTAACTATCGAGTTGACGACAAAAAATCGATTACACACTCCTTGTACACCGCTAAATTGAAAATTTTGATTAATTTGCTTAGTTATTTAAGTTACTTCATATATTTTTTATATTTAAATGCTTATTACATCTGTGTCGTAGTTCAAACATTTATTTTCTTGAACACATGATATAATTCTTAACGTAGCTGGCGGTCAGTGTAGGAGCTCGAGGGCGTAGGCACCTCCGCATTACCTAATCTATCAGCAGCCAAATGATAGTGTTCAGCACATCATGTCATAAAATCTCTACTAATATCGTGAAAGTGACTCTGTCTTTCTGTCTGTTACGCTTTCACGACTAAATCGCTCACCAATTGAGTTATTCGTCATCTCGCACGACATAAACTCGCATGATCGGGCGACTTGGCACCTTTTGGATTTCAATAATATTTCTGTAGTCAACTCGCCCGACCATAAAATTGTGAGGTACGGTCAACTATAAAAATCCTTTTTAAAAATGTTTAATATTTTATAGTTGGTCTTTAAAATTATATTATATCATAATTTTAGATATACATTTAAATCAAAAATATGAAATAGAATCTACAATATCACAAAAGAGTTTGGCTTGTTACTATATATACTTCCTATAACATACAATAATTGTCAATATAGTGTACGACCGATTTTTTTTTAGTTTAATGTATAAATCTGTTTCAAATTTAAAACAACAGTAAGTTAGTAGCAGTAGAAATATCGTTTCTAAAATTTAATTTCAAATTTATTAACTGTCTGTACTTTGTATGAGCGTGCGAGTTGACGACAGAAATATTAGGTAAATTCAAAAGATGACAAGACGCCCGATCGTGCGAATTTAATTTTTTTATAACTCAGCCAATTATGATAAAATTTTACACGGAGGTAGATAGGACTCTTAACATAAGACAAAGGTAACTTTCAGAGCCAAAATAAAATAGCACTCGGTCAAAGTAGCGGGAAACACCTACGGTCTTATTCATAAAAAACGCTTATAGAAGGTTTATAGCATTCATTAGTTAAAATGCTCTATAAGCCTTTATAACGTTCTATAAAATTGTTTATTCATAAACGTTCTATAAACCTTCCACAGTTAAAATTCTGCTAATAGACAAAATGTTGCCAGTGCAAGGAATTCAGTGGACAAATGGATCCAGCAAGAGATCAAGCACGCCAAATTGTCTACAAATTACGTGTGAAAATGACCTTATTTCGAAAAAAAGGAAAAAAAAAAAAAACGTCACAGGTGACATAAAGTCATGTCAAGTCATTCCTAGATTCGTTCCATTAATCGACCGCAACGACCGCGACCAAGACCGCTGAAATTTCCGTTTTGGTGAAAGCACAAAATATTGGTGGATCGGAGTGGACGCAATGTGGTCGCGAACAGTGACGTTATTTATGACGACAAACGACCGCTAGCGACGACCACGGGCCTCAGGTGGAACAATGTACAGGGCGTTACGGTCGTTGTAGTCGATTGATGGAACGCGCCCAATGTCAATTTCAACAATCAGCAGTTGAATGTCGGCCATCTTTGGTCCTTATAGCTCTGTTAAAGTAAGGTTCTGGCCTCTATAACTTTATAGTGGGTTTATAGAGTGCTTTAGCGCTAAAATGCTATTATGAATAACGTTTTTCTTAAAGCATACTAAAGCGAGCTCTAAAGAGGCGTTATAACTTTTTATGAATAAGACCGCTAGTGTATAACAAGGCGTAAGACAAAAATAAAACAAACTAAAAAAATAAAACTTGCTCGAAGTTTTATTTATAATACAAAAAAAACACTTAACAAATAATCATCAGTTTTTCTGTTATATCCGTAACCAATCATTATAAGTTTATCAGATTAAAAAACCAATGAATCACGTCGACATAATGGCAGATCATTTAATCGGCGCTGTGTAAAAAGTATTGATTAATATAGATAAGAAAAAGTTCACAGACTCAATAGCTTTAAAGTAGGAAATAAAAAGACGTGAAAATGTGAAAAAAATTGTCAAGTTCGTTCGCAGTGGGATATTAAAATTACGACTTGTATTTGAATTATGAATTACGATACTATAAACAGACTAGCTTTCTAACTTTACGATCTATTATACGAGTTCTTTTTAGCTTTACGACTGTATCTCCCAAGGTGTAGGCAGAAGTGAATGCTTGCGTTCGAGTATACACAAACGATTCGGAGTTACGTTTTCTCTTATCTCGCTAACTAAAAAAACAGCATAAACAAAACCAGTTATCTATAAGTGGTTTTCAAGCCATAGTCACCAGACTTCAGATACAACAAAATAATGACTAATGCGCAATATTTTTCCAACTCAAAGGGCAAAGGAGTCGTGAATAATTTTTGATTTTAATAAGTTCACACGCCTACTACCGCGGAGTGCAGCTTCCTATATCGTGCCAAGGCTACCGATTCTATAATTATAATATGTAGTCTCAGCGACTTTGTTCGCGATTTGCAATTTTTTTTCGACATGTGTTTCGAACTGAGTCCAAGCTTACGATTTTAGCAAAGCCGCTACTCGCCGTTGATGGTAGTGTTCAGCACTATTGTGTTCCTGTCAGGTGGTAATGTACAGCCCTGTAATATTCGACACAGAAATAACCTTAGACCTCAGGAGAGGAAATGCATCTTTATTGAAATATCTGATTTCATGTAGTCTGGTTCAAATCAATCAAGGGTCAAGGGTGTTTATTATACGCATAATGCCCTTAAGGAATGTCAATGTCTCCATTTAAATAATGTCAAGATATTCCGCTGCGCCTATGCTCACTCCAATTATGCATACCAGCATCCATATTTGGTTTGAAGACGTTGAAATAAGGATATTACTTATTGAGGGAAATGTATCGGTGAATCACTGTTTATTTTTTTATTACAAGGTTTTGTGGATGGAGGTCTGAATACATAATTTTGTTTACTGTGTTGTTAATAGCAGTTTCAGTGCCAGAGCTTGAGGCGTATGTACCATCACATTGCATATTCTATTGGTATAATATGCACCTCTGCAGGTGAATTTAGAGTTCAAGAGCCTTATTACTTACATCGTAAGCTTATTTACAATATCTGTGCAGCATAAAGGAGTTCTTCTTTTTTCTGTTGGTAGCATTGGAGCTCGTCGGCACCACCGCATTACCTAATCTGTCACCAAATGGTAGTGTTCAGCATAATTTTCCGGTTACATGATAAGGTATGGTGCTTGTAATAGAGTCAGAACAAAAAAGTCTCAGGGGTGGCAACGCATCTGCATTTTGACCTCTGGTTGTTGTGTAGATGTTTATAGGCTGCAGTGATCACTATCGGCTGCATGCTTGTTTGTCACTTTCGTTTCATAAAAAAATCTTTTTAGAGTTTCAGACCTCTGAAGGAAATAGCGTTATATGATCACTTTGTTTTAACCATAGAAACGCCTAACGTACTTAATCTTTTAAATGTCAAAAGTTGAACTGTTTATCGAAAAAACTTTTTTTTTCAGAACTGGCATTGTTAATACGGACCTTATCTTTTGTTGCCACCATAATAAATAATAACATTTACAATTGGCACAATCTGAGAGATTGCTGTAATGCTGTAACTTAGCATTCTGTATTTTGTTCCAATATGGCCGCGGGAGCATCAAAGATATGAGGTGGCAAAGTGAAAATTAAAAAAAGAGCAGGTCGATATTATCTCTAAAATCACCAAGTTTTAAAACTCCCGGAAAACTTTCTAGATAAAACTACCAAATGACTGGACTATAATTAGTGTTTGTACTTTAAAAATGACCTCAAAGTCCTTATCAAATTACTCTTATAACAAATAAAGTATTAAGTGTCACTATAAAAGTAATTGTATGAAAAATATATCACTTTTCAATAACGAAGGTCAAAAACTGTTGTTGTTTTGCAATAACGACATTTAAATAACGTGCATAATAAAGAAAGGTTTATTTCTTAACCTAGTTCAGATCTAGATTATCTGCTTCAATGTCGAGATAAGGCGTTTAGATTGTTACGTATTTAATAGTTTAACAGGATTTTTTAATCATGCAAGTGCAAAAAAGCGTTATATCTACATTGTTTGTAATTTAGAAGCTTACATAAGCAAGTAAGATCACTTTGATAGGGTAAGATTAAGGCCAATAGCACACGGCGTATTTTAGACGCGCAGGCGACGCGCGAACTAGGAACGCGCGTCTTCGACGCCGTGGACGCTAATTGATGCGTTTGCATTGATGATACTAGCGCGAGCATGAAGCGTATACGCGCGTTTGAAGCGATACAAACGCGCGTACCCGAACGATGTGCCATTCGGGTAACATTAATAGGTATAATTTATTTATCGTTAAACTTAGTATACCTAATAAGCAGTTTATACCACAGCCAACAAGATGGAAATTACTATTTTCTCTCGCTTAAGTCTGTAATGCTTGTAACACATTTTCCTTACATGTTATTTAGGATGGATACATTTTTTTTTGGCTTAGGAATAATAATGTTTTTTTTTATATATTTGTCTAAAACCCAAATCAAAACTTAATAGTCACAAGTTGGCGTTTTCAAGCTACTTTGATATGAAGTTATTATAAAGACAAGTATTTAAAGAGAACATTCTTATATACCATTGGAAATTAACGTGGTAGCACGATTACAGTTTTCAGAAGTCAATTTATCACACTTTAGCAAACTAATATGACAAGTGACGTGAAAGTTCTCACTCACTCATATCTGTCAAATCAACTTACAGTGCTCAACAATAAATATTGCACATCGAGCCTAGGAAGGAGACTTCGGCTTATTTCGGGACTGTAGAGCGTTAACTCTTTCACACCGTACCTATTTGACGTTTGTCGACCCATTTTGATCAAGTTTTGACCAATACCGGACGGTCAGTGCTTACGTAGGCAGTGTGCAACAGAGATAACTCTCTACGAAGTCGAAACGAGCCGATCGTCTCTTTCGCAGGCTCGATGTGCAATATTAATTGTGTACTGTAAAAACGGAACCGGCTGTTTGTTCCAGGTGTCTTCTCTATTTGATTGCAGGAAATAAGCCTCAGCTACTGTCGATTTCAGTTTTTTTTTAGTTTGTCATTACCGGGGTCAATATGACATTAGTTGTCATGAAAAATGTGGTCGCAGCGTATCGCGTGTCGTCACTCGGAAGATGGTTGGTCCGTGACGTGGACGTCACGCGACGTAACGTAATCCCATTTGTTTACATAACATTACGTTCCGATATGCACGTCTTTTTGTTTGGTGATTGATACATTGCAAAAGGGGATTTTAGGACTGTAAAATTATATATAAATAGACTTTGCCCGCGACTTCGTCCGCGTGTATTTATCATTACAAATTGAAGCCTATTTGTTATTCCAATGTATAACCTATATTACTGTAAAGTTTCATCTAAATCCGTCAAACAGTTTTTTCGTGAAAGCGTAACAAACATCCATACTCACAAACTTTCGCATTTATAATTAGGATTTATAATTGTATCGTTGTTAGGAGTTAACTTTTTTATGTCAAAAAGTGGCAAATAAGCATACAGCTTACGTTGATGGTAAGTAACGCTGTTGCCTGAAGATTTACCTACATAAAAACTCGAGATTTTAATGTACTGCATTTACTATAGCCCCACAACAATGGAATGGTTTGGTTTGACCGCTCTTGTTCTGACGCAATGGAAGGATGAATGAATAGGGAAAGATATAAGTAGATGTATACCTGATATCAGCAGCTGAAATTAACAAGATTTTACAACAACGATGACCTTCCTTAGGATACACTCTATTTATTTTGAACATCAAAAAGATCACGAAATTTACATACGTGCTTATCTGATTTTGTATACTTACAACAAAACCTAATTAATGAGTTCTTAATTAACCTTATTTAAGATCTTTACATTAATTAGTCGAACCGTAATATATGTAGGTACATCACCAATAATTATGGCGAATTCATTTTTTTTATTGTTGTGGCATCGCTATTACGCATATTGCCAGTATCAAGTAAAACGATATTTCGTATTCAGAGTCAGAGTCAGTCAGTCAATTTATCAGTCAGTCAGTCAGAGTCACAGACAGTAATTCAAGTCTAGTCAAGCGATGGCTACTTTATCAGAACATTTACGCAGTTTTGGAGGCATCCTGATAAGCCGTGTTTTCGCACTGTTCAAGTAACACGGTCACTGTAATAAACCTATATTAAACAAAATGCCACTAACTTTATTTAATATAACTCAAAAATACACCAAGAAAACAAAATAAAATAAGAGCACCACACGTCTCTTTCAAGGTTCCCGCCAAAACGACACCCCGATTTCAATTTAATTATATGTATAAAAAGCCGGAAATCAATTATCCACCCAAAGTAGAAAGAACCAGTTTAAAAATAATCACCAGTGATGGATGATGTTTACCATACGAGTTCATCCATCACTGTAGATTCTACTTATTATAATTTATGAGTTATAATCATTTTATTATGGTTTACCTACGTTTTTCCACAGCTTACACATTTTAAACACAGTCATATTTTTCTGGCGGTTTGAGGGATGAAAAGCATTAGTAACTTGTAAATATTTAATTCGTATTCTGAAGATTTTTTTGAATACAAGTCTGAGGCCTTACTCTCTGAACATTATTGTCGAATAGAGATCAAACATAACTCAAACGAAAGTGATTTGGTTTAATAAAGAATGTCAATTTCCTTTAATAAAAAGAACGATGATTTAGATATTTATTAAGTAATGGAACAAAATAAATGTTTAGGAAATAATCCAAGTAACACATCACAATTGAAATTATTTCACAATATCTGATCAATCACAAATCAGGTATTGTTTTCAGACCTTTTTACACCCAAAGGTTTTTCCGTGATATACCTTCGTGTTGGTTAGCTATTTTATATCATGAGAGGGACTGCAACGATACAGTTGAGAAACACTTGAACTGAACATGGTTCACATGCTCGGATGGTTTATAATGTTACTTTCACTAATCTTGACCCCGTGCGGCAGCCTCCGAGATCATTATATCCCGAGATGTCGTTAAACTCGGTAATCGACTTTGCCACCTGCGGCCAATGCCTTGTCGTTTACAGCATGAAGATTATTATGTTTAAAAAACAATGGATGAGTATCTTATTTTTAAACTTAGGAGTACAATGCAGTGTAATGGTGTCTTTTTCTCAGCGATGGAAAGTGAAGATAATGTGTTCTAAGCATAAGTATACCTATATTTTAATAGTTGCTATAAGTTTGGTCTCTCTGTCGGAGAAATTCCACGTTAGCTGAAACTACCATCGTATAGGTTATGTGTCTGTCTTCAAGCATTGAAGTTCTCTTTTTTGTTTTCATTATATCTCTTACTCTGTAACTACGGAACCTTACACTGCGCGTGGCCCGATACGCACTTGACCGATTTTTTCCATAAATTAAGTATTGTAGGTTAAGCTATGCGCTTAATAGATGTCAATAAGCACGCTCGCTTTTACATTTTAAGTCTTGCTATGCAATTAAAGTGATTTTGTGTAGATAACTAATGCCTATTTCTTCGATGATATTATTTAATTAAGTTAAAAGGTCAAAAAATACCTACTAGTTTTAATAAATACCGGCAGTGTAGTATATTAAAGCTAGTAAAGGTGACAGATGGAAACTTTGACAAGACACTAACCTCAAAATATGATGAATTATGATGAGGCTGAGTGTAGTCTTTCTTTTTCTAAAAAAAAAGGAAATTTTGGACAGCGTAATATTCAAATCTTTCCATGGGCGACCATGACCTTAACTAAAAGACTAAGTAGGTACAATCAATTATAATATTAGATCGTATAACACTGTTTCCAAGGCGATTCCATTTCAGGTTATAAAATGGCCGTCTTTGATTACAATCAAAATGGCTTCAAGGTCAGCTGTCAAGTGAAAGCGCGGGGAATAGAATGGATCAGTTTTGTCCATTGATAAATTTATGTGATTTAAAGTTCGAGGTCAACTCTGATTGATGTCTTCCTATTGATAGATCTACTACCTACTGTGACTAATAGATGTTAAGAAATTATAGTCGACACGATCGTGTATGTAATATAATTATGATTAATATCAGTTGGTAAGAGTTTAGATCAATTAATTTTATCTAATGAATCGTTGTTGTCATCGATAGAAAACGCAATAGCTTTTATAATCTGATTTGATGTGTTATCTGACTCTAGAGAATGCTTAAATTGTTTCATTATCTATTGGATAGAAAATAATAGCTTCACTATCTAATTAATTTAATTAATAAGAGATGATATCAATGCCATTACATGAAGTGCACAATAAGGCATTGACTACAAAAGTGACATCCGTGAAAGCCAATGCTCCTTACCTATCTTAATTCATTATATATAATTTAAGATAAAGTGTTTTTAACTATACTACACACAGTAGCCAAAGTAGTTAGGGAAAAACAATATTTATTCCCCACCGATTATAATCTTGCGTTTACGATTTTTGAAATGTTTTGATTTTTTGAACGGATTTCAATAGTGACATTAACACTTCAAGTGTTTTCAAGTGTTTTGAAGTGTTAATGTCATGTCATTGTTGGAAAAAGTGGAAATACATCTACTAAATTCAGCACGAATGGCAAAAAGCGTGTTTTCAATGACCCCACCGCACGCGCTACTCACTGGTAAAGCAAGTAAATTAATTTAATAATTTAAAAGACCGTGCTCATCAGTCCAAACACAATTATTAGTGCCTACATAATTGTGTTTGGCCCGTGTCGTGCCAATCGGACGTCGTTGCTTTGCAGGTCAATGGATGTCCACCTTAAGTGCACCGTAAAATAACACAAAATTGTAGTGGTAATGGTAATTATTATATTAAAATGTTTCGGCTCTCTTGACAAGTTTTGCAACATTTTTTTTATTATAGGTTTTTATAAATTTTATTTTGTGAGATAAAGCTTCAACTGTTTTAAAGTTTTCCAGTATCGCACTTGGTGTTCGGCAATGCGTCTGGATATGTCAATTGAATTTTCACTTATTAGGTACACGGGACAAAAACTGGTGCATCGAAGGTTTTGTACGTATTTCATATATTTACCTTTTTGAGGAATACAGGCGTGTAGTACCGTAAGGCAAACCTAAAATAAATTCTAGTTTTTTCCTGTTACAGTTACAAGACAGTATGCTCGAATACTTTAAGTTTTAATTAAGATGAAGTCAGTGTTAATGTCACTATTTAGAACGCTACTACGATTGAGGTAGAGACCAAATACCACAAACCAAATTCATCACAAATAGCAAGAAACGTGTTTTCATTGACCCGAACAGCACGATACGATTTTAATTTAAAATAATAATGAGAGCATTCTATGTAACGCATGCATCGCCTATTCGTGTTCGGTACATTTAGTGCCATTCATGCATTGCGTACTTCGGATCAATGGATGTCCACATTAAGTAGTCCGTGTCTCGATATTATAATACTTATAACTGGCTGCGCCGACGATAAGCCGGAGGCGATAGCCCTAGAGGTATAAAAAGGCTTAGCAAGTTAGTATATTTTTGGTTAATACTATTTTTATAAATAATTTGCAAAAGATAAATAAAGCTAAGCATAAGTTATGATAAAATAAATACTTCAACTGTTTCTGTAGCCAGGTATTAAACATAGTGGTTGAAATTAGAGTATTTTTTATTATCACAAAAATGAATTTTGTGACAGTTTAGATTATTACTACGATTGAGGTAGTGGGCAAATATCACAAAGCGAATTCAGCAATAGCGAAATGCTTGTTTTTACTGATACGCGATACGCTTATGACTTTGATTTAAAAGAATTTTACAATAGCTTTTTATTAATACAGATTTTTTTTATAAATGTGACCGTTTTTGAACTACCTACGATTGAGATAGTGGGCAAATACTACCACAAAGCGAATTCAGCATAATTCCCATTAACTACCAACGACACGTAAGCAATATTGATTTAAATAACTTATAATTAAAGAGCCGTGCTCATTCCATGCTACGTGTGCAGCCCATTTGTGTTTGGGCCGTTTAGTGCCATTCATGCATTGCGTACTTTGCGGGTCAGTGGATGTCCACCTTAAGTGGGTAATTATAACATTTAAAGGTATCGGCTCTTTTGATGTCAAAATTGCTACCGTTTTTTTTTGTTGGTAAATACGTATTAACATAAAACTTAAATAAAGTTTTAATTAAACAGCCAGACGGTTTTCAATTATTTCGAAATTTGTTTCTAGTTTTAGAATTTTAACCATAAGATAACTGCTTTTGTTTACTGGTTACAGAATTGCACTGTCTGCATGTTTTCTGGTTTTTGTACTTATAGATGTCTATTGGCTGCAGCCATTAGACATCTATGTAAGTAAACACTGCAGTGTTTACTTACAACACCAAGTGGACTGCACTTCAAAACACATTAAAAACAATTGTTTTATATTATTTCGCATTAACACATGCTTGTGAAATATATTTAATTTAAAGAAAAATGGAAAGAAAAATTTTGACAAAAAGGGCAGGACTTCAGTAGCTCAATTGGAAGAGCGGCTGGACTAGATTCCCAGTAGGCCGCGAGTTCGAGTCTCGCCTGAAGTCAATTTTTTCTTTAAATAAAATACATTAAGAACAGTTATGAATATTTTTTCAGTAATCGTTTAGTTTGTTATCTTATTTCATGGTTTTACTTTTATGATGTTCAAGTGCGCCAAGCATTGGCGGAATAAAATGTGGGCAATCGTAGGATGAGGGTGGCACAGAACCATTCATTGCGTACATCTTTGGGATAGGTTTTGTATTGCAAGAATCCTACACCATCGGGCACATTACCAAACTCAGAAATACTGGGGAACTACCAGAAAATGGAAAAACACAATTGAACCAGATATTTTTACTGGTGGTAGAGCTCCAGTGACGGAGCTCGCGGGCGTAGGCACCACCGCTTTACCTAGTATACTTGCCGCTAAATGGTAGTGTTCAGCACTATCGCGTTCCGGTCAGGTGGTAATGTACGGCCCAGTAATTTCCGGCACAGAGACATAACACCTTAGGCTTCAGGAATGATAACGCATCTGCACTTTGACCTTGGTCTATGTGTAGGTATCTATAGGCTGCAGTCATCACTTAACATCAATGTGAACTGCATGCTTGTGTGCCACTTCCATCACATAAAAAAAAGATAAAGGATTTTACACCGCTATCTCTGATATCCCCGACCCGAGAATCGAACTCAGGACCCCAGCGTATCGTTGCATATTAATCCCACTATACAAAGTTAAAGTCGGTTAATCAACACTCATATAAGAACTACACTGTCTGAGGGTGGGGTCAAAAGTCTTAGGAATCGGCGTGCATGTATGAGCAGAATGATTAATGTAGAAAAAGCACGGGAGGTGTATCACGCGCTCTACACTCTCTTCCCACCCCGCTACGGACTTGGCGTGATCTTCACATACTTAATATAAGAACATCGACAATTCACAGAGGATTACAATGCACAGCAGACAGAAGCCATTTACAATCCCACATTAACTTTTACTTTGCAATTTCACGTAAGTTCAAGGCATCCCGATCACTTGGGTATCGATACGAGTGGTCGCACGGTGTGTCGCAAACACTTTTGTAACCGGTGTTGTGTCGCATAAAAATACAATGTGCGCTGAAAATTAGGCAGGTTTCATCATGTAGAACTAAGGAGGCCAACCGTCCCGGATTCTGCGGGACCGTCCCGTAATGCTGCATGTAATCTCGCTTTGTAAGAATTAATAAAATAGTCCCGCAAAACCTTGAATGCGTCCCGCATGTCCCGCATGTCCCGCATTTGATGCATTGACGTACCAAACCTTTTCCAAGATGCTACATAACCACACACTCACACACATACATAAAAATACACTACACTACACCCACACACGCATGCAAACAACAGCTGAGGATCTACGTGTATATCAACAGGCTTAGTGTGAATTCAATTGGAAATTGTTTGCGTGTGTGTGTGTGTGCGATCGCTTTGTTCCATTTTGAATGGTTTAAAAATGTGTCACTCTAGTGATATATAACTACCTATTTTAAAAATAAATGTTTTCAGTATGTAAGTTTTGTGTTTTTATGTAATGTTGGGTACGTATACTGACAAAACTTCATACTTCGCATTCACAAAATCATACCACAAAAAGTCAAGCATGCTATTTTCAGAAAGTTGGCCGCCTTATCAGTAGAACTTTAGAGCTACTATTGAGAAGGTTGAGTACGGAATAGCGGATCACGGTAGGGTTCCCTACCCAAACGGTTAAAACAGGACCCAATTACTAAGTGCGAGATTCACAGACCGCACTACGAAAAAACACTCTCACAAAGTACGTTTACAACTTTTTTTTTATGTAATGGAAGTGGTAAACAAGCGTGCAGTTCACATTGATGTTAAGTGATGACTGCAGCCTATAGACACCCACGAAAGACCAAGGTCAAAATACAGATGCGTTACCACTCCTGAGGCCTAAGGTGTTATGCCTCTGTGCCGGAAATTACAGGGCCGTACATTACTACCTGACCGGAACACGATAGTGCTGAACACTACCATTTAGCGGCAAGTATATTAGGGAATGCGGTGGTGCCTACGCCCGTGAGGTCCATCACTGGAGCTCTACCACCAGTTAAAACTGTCACTGTCAAAACGCATACTTTACTGACAGTTCTAAGCATATTTGCTGAAAGAAGTGTTGAGTAAAAGTTAAGTAAAATAGTAGTGCGGTTTGTGAATCTCACTCTAAGGGTCATAGCTCACTACAGCCATTCGGCACCCGACCAGCGCCGCCTCGTTTTACGGCGTCCACTCGTTGTCGACGGGTAGTCCACGGATGAATGACGCGATATTACTTGTGAACCAGTCGCGGACGGTCCACTTGGGAACAGTGAGTTGGCAATGCAAAGTCAACGCAAGACAAGCTAGTGGTCAACGAGTGGTTCACTCGAAGTCCGCGCGTGGATCGCGCGCCGCCCGCGCGTTGACGGCTTGCGGTCTAGGCGATACTGGGCGGAATTGACGTAATGAGCGCAGACCGCTCTAGGCGGTCGGGCGCTGATCGGGTGCTGGGTGGCTCTAGTGAGCTATGACCCTAAAATTATGGTGTCCGTCTGTCTGTCCATCTGTCTGTCTGTCACCTGGCTATCAGCAGGCATAAATAATTATCCAAAAATAACTTAAAATAGAACTATATGTCTTATGTAGGTAATAGGGCCATGCTTCTAACTAAACACAATAGTGCTGAACTACCATTTCATGCATCACCTAATCCATAGGTCGATGGTGATGCGCTCTCGACTCGAGCTCCGACACAGGAACTCTACCATCAGTAACTTGGTCATATTATACAGAGTTTCTCAAAACTATTACATGCCCAATGTATCTTACACACGGAACTCCAATTTGGGGATCCAATCTTCAAACGTGTTACCACAGTTTTCTACCGACAATTAAATTACTTATGGCCCTTATAGCGGTTAACGAATTTCAATTTCAATTGCCTCAAGATGGGCTGCAATCATACTAAAACCACACGTTTTCTATTCGTTAATTAGTAAAAATTGAGCGATAGTGTTGTAGTTGGCTGAATGGAGTGATTGCCATGCACTCTTTTACACGAAGGTACTTATTTGACGTTAGAAACGTCAGCCAACTACAACACTATCGCTCAATTTGTCAATTTCAAACAATAAATCACATGAATTATGGAAAATTGTGACGTTATTCATTCGTTGTTGATGATATCTACGCGTATTAAATTAATTTCTTCTCTTTATTATTTTGGATAATATTCAAAATAAAACGGGATTACGTTTTTATTTATTTATACTTTCAAGCACAATATTGTAACATGGGGCGGACTTAATGCTAAGTAGCATTCTCTGCCAGTCAACCTTTGGGTTGTATAGAAAAAAAAACTTTTAAGCTATTGCATTGCTTCTATCGAGGGCCTTGAGCGCGGGGACCGAATCCAGAAATTCCGTAACGAAAAAACCTCACGCTCCCCACTTCGACGGGCACGGAGGTGTGGCTTGAAGGCCGTGCATTGTCTAACGTCGTTTCTTTTCGGCAGTCTTCGACACGGTGTTTATGTGCGTGCAACTAGAGGTATTGTACGATTCTACGAAACTCGCACGAATCGAGACGAGCTACTCCGAAATCGGACGAATACATAAGCAGCTGTTTATATGTATTGTAAAATAATAAAAATATTTCAAACAATATTAACTTTTTTATTTAATAAAAGAAAAAAAAATGTTTTCTTATCGGTCACCACGCTCAAAAAGTGTGACTTGAATTAATATCAAAGAAAAAAAGAAAAACTGTATAAATAAAATAAATAAATAATTATAATTGCATAAGTTGATACAAAATGCTATGCAATAGCTTTACCGCGGCAGTCCCCGAGTGCCACACGTCGATTTTGTTTTTACTGGTGGAAGAGTTTCAGTGCAGGAGCTCGAGGGCGTACTGCATTATCTAATCTATTCGCCGCCATATGTAGTGTTGAGCTTAAGAAAGTAAAATTTTGTTTCCTTTTGTTTATTCATTCGAAATATTTACATTTTTTTTTAATCTTAGCTTTTATGTACACGTCTATAAACTGCAGTATTAAGATTAAAGCAAAATTATTTGCCACTTACATAAAAAAAAATAGAATCAAACCCATTTTCCCGTGTAACACATTATAACAAGCCTTCCGCGCCTGTGGTCAACCGATAGGTACCTACTTAAGTATTCATTGTAAACTCTCAGGGGTATCGTTACGCAAATCGATTGTGAATCGATTCCGCTTCGATTGCGTTACGACATCGCCAACATCGATGCGCGTGCTCGATTGGCATAGATAACAATTATTCGATATGTATTTAGACAATCTGATTACGAATAGGTACACCAACATAATTGGTTACGACCATAACAAGCTGGAAAGAAAATATAATACTAAAGCCGCGGACCCACCGCAGCGTACGAAGAGGATACGCACGTAGGTCAAGTTTCGCCTTGCAAGAAAATATATATTATGAGATTGTGTCTACTGCAACCCACGGACACTTGAAACTCGTGGCTTCCTCGATTATGCGAGCACGTAGCTCAACGCTGTCAACGTCAAACATGCTGTACACGCGGACCACGTGGTGCACGAAAGCGGGTCCCGGTGGTGGGTGAGAGGGGCGAGGAAGCAAAGCTTGTACATAGTCGTGACTCTCGTGACACGTGAGTTTCGTGCAGTTTCGTGTGTAGCGTGTGTTGCGGTAGAAACGGTGACCCAGCGTTCGATTCGGTTTGTCCGCGGCTTAATGTTAATTCGAATCGCGTCGCAAATAACTGCGAGCGATACGAAATCGCGAATGCGCACGAATATAAATAGATAATAGCGCAATAGATCCTCCACCTCCGTGTCGGGATCCAGAGCAGAGTGATCCGTTTAACCACAACGATACATACGACACACTATCTGCGTATTGTCGTAATTAGGGATTGCAATCCCGCAAAGTGGTATCCCGCAATCCCGCGGAATCCCGCACCTTCAAAACGCGGATCCGCGGATCCCGCAAATTTAAATTAGCTGCTGAAACGTTCGTGAAGTTTTGCGAGAAAGCACAAATTCATTCTAAATAAGATTGATTACCTCACTTGTTTTTAGATGTTCGGTTAAGATAAAATAAAACAAGATGCCAAACATTTTAAAAACTAAGGTCTTATAAAACTGATTAGATTACAAAATTTTTTTTTTTTTCATGCTTTTATTCTACCTTTTTGTCGGCGTGATCAAGGTGTATACTTGTGCTAAAATTTAAAGTCTCTGTTACCAATAGTTTTTGAGCTAAACCGCGGACGGACAGACAGACAGACGGATGGCGAAACTTTAAGGGTTCCTTGTTTACGACGGAACCCTAAAAAACCTGCAGTTTATCAACAAAATCAATTGAAACAATCAATTGAAAATTGGATTGCAATCCCGCAGCTTTTATAGAAGAAGCTGCGGGATTGCAATCCCTAGTCGTAATAGATGCATGAACCCGATGGCGTTCTGGGGCTCCACGACGCATCCGGATATAATAATCTGGCGTCATCAATAAGAGATTTGTGGATCGTCTCGAGTGTGTCAGATTATGACGTCCTACCTTGCACATGTCCAAAAAATTAAATTTGAAAAACACTTTACTTATTAAAATGTTGAGTGTCGGACTGTTGGTCGAACTCTCAAACTTCTCTAACTTATACAAATATTTAGGTGCAACTGAACCTAATCCAGAGAATAATAAGCCTAAACTTAAGTGGGTCTTAAAAGTCTTTAGTCTATTTACCTAAAATACCTAAAAAACCTTTTTACTGGTGGTAGAGCTCCAATGACGGAGCTCGCGGGCGTAGGCACCACCGCATTACCTAATATACTTGCCGCTAAATGGTAGTGTTCAGCATTATCGTGTTCCGGTGGTAATGTACGGCCCTGTAGTTTCCGGCACAGAGGCATAACAACTTAGGCCTCAGGAATGGTAACGCATCTGCATTTTGATCTCGGTCTTTGTGTGGGTGTCTATAGGCTGCAGTCATCACTTAACATCAATGTGAACTGCATGCTTGTTTGCCACTTCCATAACATAAAAAAAAACCTGCAAACGACACATAACTCATACTAAAATTAATTGTCGTTTGAGTATTCGGCAATTAGAATGTTACTTAACCGTTTTTTTTTTTAATATTGCTCATCTACTTATACCAAGATATGTCTCATGAACAGTATGTACCTACTTACTAATTAAGGTATTCAACAATTCGCCACCCTCATCACAGAGCTCAAAACTCATTGTAACATTATGCATAGTTTGAATTGAGATTACGATCTTGTAATACTATTGTGTGTTAATAGGAAGTTTCGTTTGTATGTCGCAATTGTGCTTGTGTGAATTATCCTTTATCTAGAGTCGGGTAATTTGGGTCCTCAATCATATTGAGACTACTTGCTTTATCAGCACAGCGTGTAACGTCGGAACGTGACGACCTTTAGAAGTTATACGTTTTTTGACGCGATTGGAAATAATGATGAGTGAATTTGACGATGCGCGCGCGCACCGACAGATAAAAGAAACGGTCTGAAGTTAGTTGCTTAACAGATAAAAGCAACAGTCTGAAGTTAGTTGCCAAACAGATAAAAGTAATAGTCTGAAGTTAGTTACTAAACTTTTTGTCATTTAGTTTTATTTCTGGTACCTACTTATATTGGATTTTTACGCTAAACAAGTTGGTATAACCTCTTACTTTTTTAAATTATCTATATGATATAGTTTACTAACATTTGGTAGGCTTTTATGACAAAGACGAAGTCGTCCAGAGAAAGTAGTTAAAAAACATTAATTTATACATGCCATAAATTTCAAATATATTATTTTCACACATAATGAGGTAAACTAATTCATATACCATTTATCTTCTGAAAAAATGTCAAATTGTGCATTCGTTAATTTTCAGTGTAATGTAAAATGATTATTACATTAGTAAAAGTTAAAAAATGTTTGTGACATAACATAGTTTCATTTAACATGCTAATATAAAACATAATTATATTAAACACCATAAAATGTTTGTACGTGCAATAGTGAAAACTTTGCTTTCTACGCATGCGTAATGACGAGCGGACGGACACAGGCGAAAGTGTTTGATAGTTCTAAACTTCACGATTTAATTTTGATGATTATTTGGCGATTTAACAATAATATAAAAAAAAACTGAGACATGGTTTAGCCATCGAAATATTATTTTTCAATTCTCGTACTAATAGAATCTACTACGAAATTATTTAGTAAATAAAAAATGTCGGCTCTGCGTTGGCACAGGAAATCGAAAATTCTTTGACAAGAAAAGTTAAAATAAAATTATTTTTACTGGTTTATCTCTCCGATATTGGTAGGCTGCTCACGGACCGGGGGATCACGGCAACTGAAAAGCGACTGTAACGTCGCATGGATTGTTTTAATATAAAAATAGTTTTATCTTAGCTTTTCTTGTCAAAGATTCGTCGATTTCCTGTGTACGCGCAGAGCAGACATCTTTTAAAACGTATTAAATATTTTCTAAGTAGATTCTCACAACACGTGAACAAATGAAACAGATAAAATACTTATCATAATAATGAGAAAAAAGTAGCTTCGATTTGATATCTAAATAATAATAGGTACATATAGGTACGTTATCGGGGCGGAACGAAAATATGTAGAGGCGGCCAAGTGCGCAACGGCAGCCGTGAATTTTCAGTCTTTATACATATTGCCGTGAAGTGGACGATATTTATTGATAAAACAAGTAAAAAAAAATATTTCCCAAAAATAAATATAAAAAAAATACTTGCAGCCATTTTTTGATAGGCAACCTATTGGATATATATTCCCTAGATTATAAATATGCCAAAAAAAATAGGTTTGCAGCATATCTGGATGAACCAAATGATTCTGCAGTGAGATCCTAACTTATACCTAAGGAGTAAAAGATATTATGGTTTCGTTGTAGCCACGTTCGAGCGTTATCATTGGCACATGGAGGTATAGGTATGTATGTGATTGCCCCATAACACAATGAATTATAAAACTTTTTTACTGGTGGTAGAGCTCCAGTAACGGAGCTCGCGGGCGTAGGCACTACCGCATTGCCTAATTTACTTGCCGCTAAATGGTAGTGTTCAGCACTATCATGTTCCGGTCAGGTGGTAATGTACGGCCCTGTCATTTCCGGCACAGAGGCATAACGCCTTAGGCCTCAGGAGTGGTAACGCATCTGCATTTTGACCTTGGTCTTCATGTGGGTGTCTATAGGCTGCAGTCATCACTTAACATCAATGTGAACTGCATGCTTATTTGCCACGTCCATTACATAAAAAATATATATATATCATACATGGAGATGGAGGTATTATAATATGTATATCCATATTCCTAACACTTCTGGAAATAAAGTTGATACTGTTTTATATTATTTCGCATTAACACATGCTTGTGAAATATATTTTATTTTAAAGAAAAATGGAAAGAAAAATTTGACTTCAGGCGAGACTCGAACTCGCGGCCTACTGGGAATCTAGTCCAGCCGCTCTTCCAATTGAGCTACTGAAGTCCTGTCCGATTTGTCAAATCTTTCCTTCACATTTATTGCATTGCTTTATGGTAGCAGCAGCGCCATCTATTGCCAACTATGCTATTATGCAATGCAATAAATGTGAAGGAAAGATTTGACAAATCGGACAGGACTTCAGTAGCTCAATTGGAAGAGCGGCTGGACTAGATTCCCAGTAGGCCGCGAGTTCGAGTCTCGCCTGAAGTCAAATTTTTCTATCCATTTTTCTTTAAAATAAAATAAATAAAGTTGATGTTAAGATGAATAAATTATTTCCAAACACAAACGAAATTGTAAGTTAGAGATCAGACATATAAAATACGATAGTTCGCATAACGGAAATATAAATTAAAGTATAATTGGACAGATTTTCCATAACATGTCACAATACTTAAAGTCAGCGATGATGTAGGTAAGTAGGTAAAATTATTATGCAGAATATGAGAAATCGGTAATACCTCTTTTTAGCATTCTGCACCTCAAAAGGTATTACGAAACCCTTATAAGATCATCGTGCCCCTGTATGTCCGTCTGTCACAACCGCTTTACTCTGCAAGAACTGGATCTTGAGTTTAGCTTACATAAATAAAACAGTCAACCAAACAAGTGTAACATAAATAAATTAAATAAAAATATAGGATTTGAAGGAATTGAAGGAAAAGAACTATTAGGGGAACTATTATAAGGAGAAATTTGACAAAAAAAAACTTTTTGAAAATCTTTTTCATGCCAATCGTGTGACTTACGAAACCAGTTCTTATTTTTAAGATATCAAATATATTTTTTACTAGCAGTGCCCGCGACTTCGTCCGATCTATCTACCCAGAAGACGTCACCAGAAGTTGTGGGCGCAGTTAGTATAAAAGTAGCATAAGTTATACCTTATTACATAAGCTATCAGCCAATGAAAGTCCCGTCAAAATCGGTCCAGCCGTTCCCGAGATTAGCGGCAACAAACAAACAGACAGACAGACACACAAAAATAGTAAAAGAATGTTATTTTGGTATATGTACCGTGTATACATATGCATTTAGTAAAAAGCGGTTATTTTTATATTACAAACAGACACTCCAATTCTACTTATTTGTATATAGAAGATAATTCTAACATACACGTGAGGTTATCTAATAAAATATGTGAAAATCAACTTATCACTTCAAATTTTGAAAATAATCCAAATGATAATTCTTCACCTATTAAACATTACAGGAAAAGCTTTAAGAAGTCCGATATTTACGATATAGGAACCCTGAACACGCAACGTCCGACTCGCACTTGGCCGTATTTTTAATGATAGTTAATTATGTTGACACTTATTAAGCAACTTTATTACAGATTTAATTGCTGCAAGGAAAAATATGTTTTATTAGTCTGTTTACAACGCGTTACCTTTTCGAGTTATAAGATCTTTGCAATAGTTGAAAGTATACCTACTCGTAAATTAAAACATTTACATAAATTAACTATAATTGTGTAGATATATGCTCTTTTAAATATCATGGGAGAAGGGGGTCAAAGTCAAGGATGTCAATATGTTATTTAAATTTTTCTTTTAGGTCAATAAGTGGCAAACAAGGATACAGTTCACATTGATGTTTAGTAATGTTGTAGTCTATAAATATCTACATGAAACTAGAGATTTCAGCGAAGATGCATTGCCACTCCTGCGGGCCTAAGGTCACAGTACAAGTATGAACAGTATGGAAACTACGTATATAAAACGTTCAAAACGGCACTCTCACATACACATGCGCATCGACGCTCGAGTAGCGAGTGACTCGGAGCTTCAGCACCGCGAGAACCGCTTAGGCGCCTCGTTGATGCGCATGTTTGCGTGATTGCGCCGTTTCAACGATTGGTACGTAGTTTCCATACTGTTCATATTTGTACTGTACTAAGGTGGCGGAAATTACAGAGCCGTAATGAAGTACCTTATCGGAACACGATAGTATTGAACACTACCATTCAGCTCCAAGTTGATTAGGTAATGCGGTGGTGTCTACGACCGCGAGCTCCGTCACTGGAGCTCTACCACCAGTAAAATAAAAAAAATACATCTTTCATTCACTTTCTTCTTTTTACTTTACATTCTTCTACTTCAGGCGCATTAAACATTACCATAAAGCAGAATATAAGTAACATTGGTGTGAAGATAAGTAATCCAGGTTACATTCGTACCATGACTCGCATTTGAACTAGACGTTACAATTTATTGGCATTACATTAAATTTAAAGGTTACAATCAAATACCGATCGTCAAACTCCATTAAATTAATAATCTTATATCCTCCAAATTTTAGAATCGCAAGGCTCCATCTCCGCCCAATTTCTTTATCAGGTGTGTTAGTGATTTTTCTAATAATATAATTGAAACCAAAAATCTGCATCGTTAAGAATTTCTGAAGTTACAAAAACATATTTTGCATAATGTTCATATTATGTTTCGTTAAACACACTTCAATGTATAGGTACGTATTGCGTGACCCAATGTTAACATATCACTATGAAGATAAATGGTATATTAGTGTCTATAAAATGTAACCTCAAGCTTAAATACGAGAAGAATCATGTTACAAAAGTTACGCTTGTAACATTATTCTTCTCGTATATAAGCTTGAGGTTACATTTTATAGACACTATAGTCAATTCAAAGGTTACATTAAAAAGATTACAGCCGAATACCGACCGTTTATCGTCGGTAAATCAGTCGTTTCGGGCAGTTCGTGATCGAAATAAGTTTATAGCGTAATTTTCTCCGTTTACAATTTTATCTACTGTTAGTAGCAAAGCAGTGGTTAGATACAATTACATTTTTTCTCGATTACATAGCAAAGTATTTGGCGGTTGGCCATTAATTTTTATTGACTTACATTGTTGCATAGTATTAGCTATATTTGTATGGAGGTTGTACTATCTCAGAAATTGACGATGGTTGATGATTCACCATAGTTTAAAAGAGAAGGTAATTAATTTCGTAACATATCATAAGCGATTCTTGTAAAAATTATAAATAAACTTCTTGATTTTGGTTTCAAATTAAGTCTTTTAGTCAAAATTAGATCGTTTTAGAAAGAGAAATGCTGCTGGTAAAGCTATCGTGGAGCTTGCTCAAGCCAGCAAGGCTTGAGGGTTAAAGCTGAAGTAATAATTGGTACTAAGTAATATTATATTACAGGAGATGTTGCATAAATGTACGTACCTCCGGCCATGTATTGTACACAATATCATTAACAGGCAAAATCAATATAAAAACGTTTTTTACTGCATATTTTCACTTATTGGCCTTGTTTGCAGTTACAAAACATTATTTGTAGTTAGAATTGCAACTCAAAAGCAACATGGCGAATATGACGGGCGATGCCATTTTTACATTTACATTTTTAAAATTGTTTTTTGATTAAATAGTACTTGGAGAAAATAGTAATATTTTCTAAATACTATCGAAACCGATTTCATGTGTTAATAAGAACTGAATTCTAATCAATTTCCAATTTATAGAAATTCATCGGAACATCTTTAAATTGATCGATTAGATACATCGTTTTTTTGATAATATGTGATGCACTAGTAAGATACAAATAGCATTAGTTTTGTTTTATCTACATATATAATATAATACCAAGCGTCGGCTGTATTGCCGCCATGTTGAACATGGTTGAAAATGATAAAATCGGTTGAATTAAATGTGGTTGTAACTCTAAAATATATTCTTGAATAAATTAATTATATTTTTTTCGGATTCTTCTTTAATATACCCATTTTTTGAGGACGTGTACGAACCAGAGCCGAGCTCGCAACATCTCCTTTGTAGCTCTCAGAACAGTAATTAAAAATCTGTACAATAATAAATAAGCATCCCCTAAACCTAACCTTCAGGGTACAAAGGCGAGAAGTTAGGATGAACATAACAATTAATACAGAATCCTAGAGGAATAAAACACGTCACTATATGAAGCATACTATATGCTATGCATCCAAATGCAATAATAGATGTTTATGTCTTTTTAAATAATGTATAATAGAACATTAACTTTCCGTCATCGTCACATACAAATCACAAACAACAATATGTAATTCAATGATTTCACATTAGAGTTCTACGTACGTATGCATTGATATCGAAAGTTCTTTAGCATTCAACTAGATCCACTTTCTTTTGTATTTTAAATGTTCGCGTAATTTATAAAACGTAACGTAATCGAGGATTAACGTGCTGTTGGATTTTTGTTTTTCTATCGATGGAAATTGGCAGGCAATAACTGATTTGAATGCATTGGAATCTAATTTAAAAGGCCAGGGAAAAGAAAGGACGAATATTCCATTATACTACTTCAACAGCTCAATGATAGTATAACACACTACAAACTGCTACGTCGGCAGTTCCGAATACGATCTTTTAATCGAGGGTTTATTTGTGGAATTTGGAAATGAATTCGAATCAACTAAAAGTACGTTCCCCAAACATAGCTGTTAAATTGCGTGTGCATACATGTATAGTTATTTGTAAACTATATACGCCATTGGGGCAATATAAGAGCATAATTTTTGTTGATACAATAATAAAATTCGTCAACTTCAATTACAAATGTTAGCTTTCCGCACTATAACCTATTACCACAGTCTAAAGAAAACGAACGTGTTACTGTGCTATTACGGTGTAAGTATGTACTATTGCAACTCAAAACGGTAAATCACATCCGGCCTAATCAGTAACCGGCCAAGGTTAGTTTCAAATCACCTATGCTCATATTTTAGCAGCTTTCCTAATCTGGTCTTGAAACAGAATGCTTTTTTATTACATTCGGTTATGCATTCTGCATTTCGTTCCAGTATGTTTAACGGTCTGTATAAAAAAAACTAAAAACTAAAGCGTTTCTGCTCGTAATCTCGTAAGTAATTACAAATTACCGTTGTAATTATTTTTTTTTTTATAACAAAATACTGAAGTTTTTAATAAAATGTAAATCAATTGATGATTAAAGTAGCTTAAAAAAAGGAACAGTGCTAAAATGTAGCCCTGTGAGATGCTCATTTTGATTTATTTTACGTTAGGACTTTTCTTGGTTTATTTTTATTTATTAAGGCCCTTTAAACAATGTGTTGTCTACGTAGTTTAATTAAGACCGGATATAGGTATTTTGGTAATCATCATCAAAGGCCTAGCACAGCTCGACACATATACGTGAGCATGAGCATTTTAAGCGGTTGTATTATCTATTATATACTGGTGGTAGAGCTCCAGTGACGGAGCTCACGGGCGTAGGCACCACCGCATTACCTAATATACTTGCCGCTAAATGGTAGTGTTCAACACTATCGTGTTCCGGTCAGGTGGTAATGTACGGCCCTGTAATTTCCGGCACAGAGGCATAAGACCTTAGGCCTCAGGAGTGGTAACGCATCTGCATTTTGACCTTGGTCTTTGTGTGGGTGTATATAGGCTGCAGTCATCACTTAACATCAATGTGAACTGCATGCTTGTTTACCACTTCCGTTACATAAAAAAAAATAAATAAATAAAAAATATAGTGACCTATAATCTTTTATATAATAAATATGATCTATTACAATAAATTCGTAAAAATAGTCTTAATTCGATGAGTGTAGCTCGTGAAAACTTTAAAACACTTCGTAATTAGATCTAATTGTCGAGTATACAAATTTATAAAACAATGAAGTCAGGTGGTAAATATATTATAACGCCCAAATTAATTACCCATTAATTGGGTTATTCGTCAACTCGACACGGACGACCGGACACACGTACGTCCAGTTGGTTAAACTTGAAATTGTAATGACTTGTTATTTCGTCGTCTGGACACGACAATATTTAAGCGTGTGTCCACATAGTGAAACTTAAATAAAATACCGTTTTGTTTTCGCCAACTGGACACACGTTCACATTTCAACCGAATTCATGTCAAAGTACAGTCACGCAGATTATTTTTCTAAAGGACTTCATTTAGTTGCCAATATCCCAACTATCCGTCAACCGAACAATGGTGGTCAAACCATTCCAATGGGGCGGTAGTAGGTAAGTGCAATAATGCAAGATGGACATCAGCGTCCTGCGATGAAACTACCGCCACCGCGATCGGCAATTTATATGCCAAGCGTGGCGATTATGGCAGGGGGAAGGGTATGTATCCCATCATCTACTTATGGTGAGGCTTTAGTCCAGCAGTGGACATATTACGGCTGATATGATGATCTCAACTATCCAAAGTGTAAACAAAAAACTGTATAGAAAAGGAAACACATCACTAGGCGTTCAGTGGATATTATTCAATAATATGGCTAATACAGTTGAACTTGAACGGTTTCAGCATGTAGATCGCATCGGATTTCTCGTTTTTACCCATCACAACATGTGAGAAATTGTTGCCCATTCAAAAAGATTCTTCTGTGATGATTTAAAACATGTGTTAGAAAATTTCATCAACTATTCACGATTCATGTCGATATTGGGCGTACAAAATATCATACAAACATTATTCCTACTATTTATGCTCTGCTTCCCAATAAAATACTGGAAACTTATAAAACGTTATTTTGTTTAATTAAAAGCCATATGCCTCAGTGGCACCCAGAAACTAATACATGGTTGTGATTTTTAAAAACACCTTAAACAGGCTTTGCAACATGAATTTAGTCTTGGTAAAATGATTTTATACCTACAAGTGCCTAGCTCAATTATTACTGAAATACTATGTAAAAGTGACAAGTATTGTTGTTCTGTAACAACAATACTTGTCACTTTTACGTAGTATTTCAGTAATAACAATCGAGAGTTAAGTAGAAGGATTATTATTTGTAAAATTATACATATAAGAATTGTGATGCCATAATTATGCTCTATTGATATTTTATTTCATTATTTTATGCCGCATGTAGCTCCGAGTACAATTCTCGTTCAAAGTTAATTGCAACTACATTTAGTGAACAAGCAAACAAGCTTTGCAAGTTTGTATAGAAATGGAGTGTTTCTTTCAAGAGCGAAATTTCTTTGACTTTGATAATAAATACAGAAATTTAATTGCTACTTTAAATTATGAGTTTTCACTCTTTTCCTATAGGTTGTCAAACCGTGTCTTTATATTAATATATATATATATATATATATATATATATATATATATATCATACTTTAATTTGATTGTTATGATAATACATATTTGTTTTATTTTAAAATTAAAAAACCATTAGGTTTTTTTCAGCAAAAATATGAATCAGTTTATTTTCATTACGTAGTACTAGATTTTACTCGCGACTTCGTCTACTTCACTTTACTGTAAAGTTTTATCCAAATCCATCCAGTAGTTTACATACATCAATACTCACAAACTTTCGCATTTAAAATATTAAGTAGGATGTAATAAACGAGGAGATTATGCACATGACTGTACTTTTTTAGCATAAAAAAGTGATAGTGTCCAGTTGGTGAAAACATAAAAGTGGTTTTATTTAAGTTTCACCATGTGGACACACGCAAAAATGTTGTCGTGTCCAGACGACGAAATAACAAGTCATTACAATTTCAAGTTTAACCAACTGGACATACGTGTGTCCGGTCGTCCGTGTCGAGTTGACGAATAACCCAAATTAATAAACCGTTAATTAATTGTAAGTCTATCTGAATAACTAAAGAAATATCAAGGTAATAAAATTCACGAAATTCAGAACAGTGTTATTTGTAAATATGCAATACACCGTAGAAGCCTACGAAATGACAAAAGTAAGAGCGGACACAAATTGAGATTTGATTAGAGCTATTTATTTCTCGTTTGCAGCGAATGCCAGGGGTCCCATTTCTTTGTGACTTTCGACATATTGACAATGTATCTTGATGTTATTTGCAACTTGTATTTCATCAATGTAATAAAATAATTTATCTCTGTTTGTGACACAACTTATTATTTATTATTAGGTGGGTATTCCAAGGAATAACTTTACTCTTACTGGTGGTAGAGCTCCAGTGACGGAGCTCGCGGGCGTTGGTACCACCGCATTACCTAATATACTTGCCGCTAAATGGTAGTATTCAGCACTATCGTGTTCCGGTCAAGTGATAATGTACGGCTCTGTAATTGTTAGCTAGCGTCATAGAGCAAGGCAGCCCAACGGTCGCGGCGGAGTATGGCTAGCGTATACAAAAATGCATTTTGATGACTATTGTGCTTTTTATTACTTTGCGATTATTACTGAGTGAGTGATTATTTCTCTATTTTCAAAATTTTGTAAATCTAAATGAGTAAAATTATGTTCTATTTTTATAATACGTTTTTGGAGTAATAAACACCTACTACGTTATAGGAACCGGGTATGTAGGATTATACACCCGGTATCAGTGTATGTATGTATGTATCTTCACCCCAGGTCCCTAACGGTGTAAGCAGAGAGTGTAGAGCGCCAGATATCCCGGTTCTGACATACCTCTCGTGCCTCATCTACTTACACCATTCTCTTCATACATGCACGCCGATTCCTAAGACTTTTGACCGCACCATCCGCCAGAACTCTATCTATTTGGTCATGGTAAGTCAGTTTTGGTCTTCCTGGGCCTCTGCAACCATCCACATAGGTATCAGAGTATATGTAAATATATTATGTGTACGGCTGAACGGATCCCTCCTACAGCAAGTCCGATTCCCACTGAGTGAGTTTTTTTCCGGCAAGTTTTTCTCAGATCATATTGGCCTTTGGAACTTTGCCGGTGAATGACAAAGAATGACACTTTTTCTTTTCTTTTTACTCTTTGTTATAAGTTTGTAAAGGGGAAAAGAGACATTCTACTGATATACTTTTTACATTAGTTTATGACATTTAGTTTTATCTTAGTGATATTCTTGACTTTACATATATTTTTAATCTTGTTTGACATGTATATCAATTGTTATTCGCTTTAATTTATTTTGTTTGTTTTTGACGTGTCATAAGAGGTGCCTGTCACCCTAAATGAATAAATGAGTTTCTGATTCTGATTCTGATTCACTTGGCTGGATTTTATGTTAGAAATAATTTACTTTCTTTTACGTAACGGAAATGATAAACGTGACTATTATAAGCATAATAAATTTCAGTTGTTGTATGAATAAAACTTTAGCAATTTATGGTCCATTTGCAAACCTTTTTTTGTTGATATAACATTACAAATTCCGCTTATGAAAAACTTATTACATAACTGAAATGGAATTGATCATGAAACTGCCTCGGTAGCCTAGTGGTAGCAGGCCACGAGGTCCTGGGTTCGATTCCCGGGTAGGGGGTCATCAGAGATAATGGTGTAAAGTCCTATATCTCTGGTTCTATTGGGATTTTTCCATTTTCTGGAAATTTCCCAGTACCTCGAAGTTTGGTAATGTGCCCGGAGATGTCAACAGGCTCGCCACCTGTTACATGGGCCAAAACGTAACCGGCGAATCGTGGGTGTTTGCATGTATGCTTGAATGCATGCATTTACCTCAGCCTACCCCTTCGTGTATTGCGGGTGTGAAGTTACGTTTTTTTTATTACATAACTAAAATGAAATTGATCATGAAACAATTTCTCGGTCATATAATATCTAACATGTTAGATCTGATAGGGATCCCCGAACGGGTGGAGGATTTCTTCCAAGAAACGTTTGAATGTGTGTGTCTGTGCGCATGGGTGTCTGTGTATGCGTGTTTTGCATAAGTGTTGCGTACACGCAGACATTCGAGCAGAAGATTTAAAAAAAATATATTTAAGTAGTAGTATATTATTATGCGCAAAAAAAACTTGATCAAAATGGTCGACAAACGTCATATACTTAGGTAAAGTGCGAAAGAGATAACGCTCTACAGACCCGAAATTAGCCGAAGTCTTCTTCCTAAGGTCGATGTGGAATATTTCTTGTTGAAGTTGTACTACGGGCGGGATAGGAAAAAATTATGATAGTGAACTTATAAGATGCGCGCGCACACCGACGGATAAAAGCGACAGTCTGAATTTTTGTACTGGTGGTAGAGTTTCAGTGACGGAGCTCCCGGGCGTAGGTACCATCGCATTACCTAATATACTTGCCGCTAAATGGTAGTGTTCAGCACAATCGTGTTCCGGTCAAGTGATAATGTACGGATCTGTAATTTCCGGCACAGAGGCATAACACCTTAGGCCTCAGGAGTGGTAACGCTTCTGCATTTTGACCTTGGTCTTCATGTGGGTGTCTATAGGCTGCAGTCATCACTTAACATCAATGTGAACTGCATGCTTGTTTGCCACGCCCGTAACATAAAAAAAAAAGTTAGTTGCTAAACTTTTTTCCTCGATTCGTTTTATTTTTTGTATATTGGGTTGTTACGCTAAAGCAGTAGGTATAACTTATTACGTGCGTACATAAGCATACACACTGTTATTTTTTGGATAATGTACAATTTTTACTGGTGGTAAAGCTCCAGCCAGTCACGGAACTCGCAGGCGTAGGTACCCCGCTACCTAATATACTTGCCGCTAAATGGTAGTGTTCAGCACTATCGTGTGCCGGTCAGGGGGTAATGTGCGGCCCTGTAACTTCCGGCACAGAGGCATAACACCTTAGGCCTCAGAAGTGATAACGCATCTGCATTTTGACCTATGATCTTTGTGTGGGTGTCTATAAGCTGTAGTCATCACTTAAAATCAATGTGAACTGCATGCTTGTTTGCCACTTTCATGACATATAAAAAAAAATCACCCAACCATCCAGCGTTGACGCCGAGCCGAGCGGGTGACATTGTGATTCGTCGTGATCGTAACTGATGTAACTGGTCCACATTCGATCAATGTCATTGATTTCATTCTATAGACCTGCACGAGGAAAATGAAATATCGCTTTGTAATTGTACCGTCATCATATTATTTCAAAGTTGGTATACAATTCTCAAGCTTACACTTAGGTTGGCACTCCTTGGCACTCTTCACGGTCATTGGTCGATTCTGACAAGACGTCACTGACGTCACCACTCGCCACTACCTGTAGCGAATCAAACTTGCAACGGGAAAAGAGACGCTTGAAATTCGTGATCCCGAACGCGCGCGTTTTGTGGCTGGTCCAGGGCCACCCGTGACTCGACACCCCGGCCGGGAGTGAAAACCAAGAAAGAACTCGAAGACCACAGGATCAAGACAACATAAATGCCGAAAGCTGGAACCGCAGGTTAGTCAGACGACCTATTAGACCGTTCTCCCTTGTGGGAGTCCCTGTTTGTGAGACGCCAACCGAGTGAAACCGGGCCCTCACAATACATTTTGGTGCCGAAACCCGGGAATTATCCATTTTTCATTAACTTTCGTAAAACCATACACGTACAATTTTTCTTCCTACCGACTTTTTTGAACTCCCTAATTTCGGGAAAGTTGGGAGATTCTGCCCTGTACACGTAACAATTATATTCAATTAACGTGTTGATCGATCGTTAACATTGGAAAGATATCCTCATCTTACGCATCCATATATATTTTTTTTTCGATTTCGATTTCTATAAATGAACGATTCTGAATAAATTAATAAATTCGATTTCTATGTAAAAATTTTTAGGTCACCAGGAGTAACATACCTACCTAGTGTGATCTAGTAATCCGAAGGTACAACCGTTGCAAATACCAAGTGTTCCGTTCGGCATAATTATTGTGTGTAGCTACCTAGTTTACAAATCGTTTTCAATATTCAACGTTTAGCGGTTTGGATATAGGTAGGTACGTTTTACGTGAATATACACAAACCCGGTAAAATCCTATTCGTCTAACTGTTGTTTATAACATCGTATCATACGCGTATTTAAGTTTTTTAAGTAAATAATTGTTCTTCGCTCCTAGGTACATACCTACGTACAACACAATAATACAATTGCTTGCGCCTTTCACTTATTCGCTTTGGTAAAACCCTATCGTAAAGAGGAGCAGCATTCTATTGTTGTTTGTTGACACAGGTTTGCCTTAATTACGTAGGTACCTAAAATTCGTCGCTTATCTCATAGACCTACACTATGTAAAAGTGGATAGGTATTCAAGTTGCAATTTATCGTTGCCTAGCGTTGTTTATACATTCTATTTATATCGCGGTATAACATCGCTGGTCCTCGCACTTGTTTATCTGATTCTTTTTAGTGATGTAGGTAGGTAAGTATGCAACTATCGTAGTTAGGTCGTTTTTTATCGTAATTTACTTACCTATTATAAATGGTTCGTAACTAATTCGGGCGTCCTATTCATCGAGTGACTTACCATAAGCGAAATTATTCAACTGCAAACAATAACAATCGTGTTTACGTAACTTAGCTCATTAGGTACTCTAAAGTGATAGGTACCTATCGTGAAGCACCATTATTATTATAATAATAGTGCTCGATCGCTCTCGTAAAAACTGGACCGTGCTATACCTACATATCGTTTAATTAGGTATTCTATTGTTTAACTTTTAATTATTCTCGTATAGTTCCACATCCCCTCGTAATTATAAGAGGACGAGTTCGGTTGGGAACCTGACTCGCGGGATGTCGTAACACTAAATCGTTTTAATAGATAAATGGTTCTTCAATTCTTTTAATTAAATTATTTATCACGTTTTTTAGCATTGCGCGTGCTAAGCCGTAGCTTGTGTACACTGCTTTGTCGTATTTCGTTTGTACTAGTCTCTCACAACGATGTACGCAACTCGGCGACGTTCTAAGCACGACACAACATCGAGGCGTGGCTCACATGCTACTTCCGAATTAACTATGCAAGACTTACCGGTTTTACGGAGGAAGCGTACACTAGCTCTGCGACGTCTTGAAAAAACTTTGGAGGCAGCTGAGCTAGCTCAAGATGATAGATCTCTTCTGCAGGTCTACTCTTCAAATCAATGACAATACGAATCCGATTCCAATCCGATCCCAATCCAATAATAGAAGTCACGTGATTTGGTACTCTTGAAAATAATCTCCGTAACATTGGAATTGGATTTGACATTGGCCAATAATTGCGTCGTTACAAGGACGCTACACTTCGTACTAGTGTTGGAGTTTATGACATTCATTAAACGATAAATCGGTATTACGAACAAAGTGAATCTTTTAGGGTTTAAACATCAATATTAACCTAATTTGATAGTCATTTCATAATTTCAAAAGTATTGCTTTCACTTTTTAACGAAATATAGGCAAATATTTAATATACTAACAAATTATTTCACGTTTTCAATTGTATGTGTTGTCCTTAACTACAAAAAATGAAAAAAAAAAGTGGGCAAATGTCAAAGTCATACTTCACAATGACAAGTATGTGTCATATTAGTGCCGCGAATCTATTAAAGTTTCAAATTACATCGAATCTTAAAAGTTTCCAACTTTTCCAAGTTGTGTTTTTTTTAGATTATTCGTATTGATACAAAGATTGAATAAGTTAATATGGCTGGCAGTCGTCCCAGCTACAGCCAAGTTGAGCACTTGGTGGAATTCCTGGAACAAAATCCAGGAATTGCGAAGGGCTTGCTGCGGACGGCTCAAGCAAAAGTAGAAACTCGTAGAAAATGGGAGACATTGGCATCATCTATCAATGCTCTAGGTGGTGCCAATAAGACGGCACAAGGATGGGCTAAGGTGAGTGATGATTAATTATTTCATAATAAAGTATTTTATGTTCAACACTGCTGTATTGATATGAATCTGTGAGTTTTGACTATAAACACCTTACATGTTTATGAAAGTTACATAATAACTATTAATATCACCACCGATATGCCTACGTCCCCGGGTTCGATCCCTGGGTATAAAATATTCCAGTTTCGTCCATGGACCTACTTAATTTTCCCAATTAATGTCAATAGGCTTGCTACCTGTGAATTTTATTGTGTGTATTTGCATGGATGTATTTCTCTGCTTACCCCACTGGGGAATACAGGCATGCAGTTACTGAGCTGAAAATGAAAAAGGAATTGTACCTACTTACTTCATTATTAGAGAACTTTTTTCTATTGGAGCAAAATTATTGATGTTTGTCTTAATATAAAGGCATGTTTGCTTACTAATGTAACAGCATGTATACTTATTGCATGATTTTTAGTACTGGGCAGAGAAGAAATGTGCTCTGAAAAAACAGAGTGCATTGTTAAATGCTTCTGCTAGGCGCACGGGTGGAGGTGTGGACCATGGATTGCCCCATTTGTCACCTCTTGATAAAAGACTGGTGGCAATAATGGGTGGACTAGAGTTTGCATCAGGGGATTCGGGTTTAGCAATAAATCCATTCCCAAATCCGGTAATTATTTTACAAATATGAATTTATTTATTGAATTTATTATATATAATTATAAATTATTCCCTTTTTTTTTCAGAATTTAAATATTGATAGGGTTGGTGCAGTGGAGGAAACAGGATCCCGGATCATAGAGGAACCAGAACCAGTTCTTGATGTTAATTCTCCTGTCATACTAATTGAGCACCTGGAAGCACCAACTTCATGTTAGTTTTTATACTTATTTACTTCTCTTCACATTTTCTGTTGTTGTAATAAAAATTGATTTGATTTTTCTTTTATATTAAAATTTGCAGCTGGTCCAACTCAGTCCACACCTCCAGCCGCCCAATTGCAGGCAAGCAGCGAGCGGAGCGGAGCTAGCAATCGCCGACGACGCAACAGGCCGGCTCGGAATGTAGATGCTGCGATGGACCGGCTTGCTGAAATTGAAAGAAACCGTGTCGACGCCGAACTCAAAACGGCGGAGGCGTTCGTCAATGTCGCCAACGGACTGCAGGGAGCTACTGCAGCTTTACAAGATATAGCTACAGCAATGAACCGCATTGCCGCAGCATTAGAGCAGATAAACCGGCCACATCAATGATTTAACAAATGTGTTCACATTTTACATTGACGGTAAGTGAATACTGAAGCCTTTAGACATCTAGACAAAAAGATGTGGCCACCCCATGAGGCCATCCTGGTTTGCCTCTGTGATAGTTATTAGGGAGTCATAAATTACCACCTAACCAGAGCACAATAGTGCTGAACACTACCATTTGGTGACAGATGTATTTGCTGCTGGTAGCTCAGTATTGGTGTCTATAGATATCTACAAAAGATAGGTTTAAATGCCTAGGCTGCAGCTGCTCCACTGAAGCTTTACCATAAATAAATGATCATTATTTTTCTACATGAATATAGCTTGTTTTTTTATGCCAATGATATTATAAGTTATTTATAAGCTCACTGGTTTATGCTAAATTATAACTGCCCATACATATCTCTTAAATTTCCTGTATTAGCAAACTTATATTTTACAGTTTATGTTTGTTTCAAGTAATAACTCCAGCCCCTAGACATCTGCAAAATTATTTAAGTTAATGTGAGTTTGTGATTTTCTTGGCAAATAATGTAACACTTACTTGTGTACCTAAATGAAAACAATATACCTATAATAATTATTTATTTTTTCGTTAACTGTTAAAATTTAGAATCTACGGTGCTATTATCTTAAAATATTGTGAAATGTTAATGTGCAACTTTACCTATGATGCAACTTGTTTCAAAGGAGTTATCGTAATGCCTGTTGTAGTATTGTTAATATTATTAATTATGTTAATATTATACATATATATTTTTATCTTGTTTGACTTGTATATCAATTGTTAATCACTTTAATTTATTTTGTTTTTGACCTGTCATAAGAGGTGCCTGTCGCCCTAAATGAGTTTCTGATTCTGATTGATAGGGAAAACATGTACCTATTTTTGAAAATTAATGACATACATACTTATAATACCAGAAATAAAAATAAATATTGGCTTTTCCAAGTTTTCACATATCGAAAACACATAATGTTTCTTAACATGTTGTATACAGTTTTATAACAAAATTCCGTCCAACATTCTTGAACTTATAGATATTAAATTCAAGTCGTGTTTTAAACGCACACTATGTAAAAATGCATACTATAGACTCGTTTACTATCTAAATAAAGGATAGAGGTGCCTGGACGAATGCTGATCTAGCTCCACAAGACTTTAAACAATAATTGTGTGAAATGAATGTGCATTGTACTAGATATTGTAAAACATAGTTATAATTATCATATTGTGAATATAATTGTAAGTGAACATATTTTGAAAAGACCCTTCTGAGTTTTGTTTTGGCAGGTTTTTTCTCAGTAATGTGGGCTTTGGAACTCTGCCAGTGAATGACAAAGAATGCCCCATATCCTTTTATTGAGTCTTAGCTTGCCGTTTGTAAAAGAGAGTATGGAACATTCTGTTGATACCTATTATTTTTTTAATCATTATTTATTTTATATTTTTTTAAATTGACATATTGATCAACGTATCACAAGCCAATTCTATTATTTCCAAGTGATTAAATAAATTTTTGAGTCTCGAGTTTAATTATGTGAATTTCTTTATAGCTATTACTAACCAATTAAGAATAAGTCCAAAATGTAATTTAATTTTTTTCTCATGTCTTGCAGCTAGCAATTTATTTCATAAAAATAAGATATTTTTTTTTTCTGTTATAGGAAGTACTTTGTTGTCATAGATATTGTTAAAATGAAAGATCTCATTAAAGTGTAAATATTTTAATAACAAATATAAACATTTTATTTTTTAAACATAGTTTTATTATTATCATAAAGTTACAAATTATTTTCTCAATTTTGGTCTCATTGTTACAGATTTGTGATTTTATGACCTTTATTGTTTCACCTTTATTACTTTATATGTTACCTCTGTTTGTATTCTCTGAAGATATAAGCAGCCGGTACTTGTCACCAGTTAAAAATATGTTTTAGTTCCTTGTACCTAAATGACTTAGAGATAGATATTTACTCTACAGTATTTCGTGCAGAGCAGTGCACTTTGGTGTAGTACTCGTCCGGTGAGCCTACATGGGCATCTACAATAGGTGTCATCAAATATTCTCTCTGTGCATAACCAGAGTCACCTAAAAATAATATAAAAACATGATTTACTCATACAAATGTATTTGTTATGGCTTATACCTGCAATTTATTCAGTGAAATTTCTTACCAAGTAAATAGACATCCTCTCCATTATTGTTTAAGGCTATCATATGATTTTTAACAGGATGCTGATTCCATATAAAACTGTCATGTGAAGCTCCACCGAAGGAGGAGTCCACAGACAATATGTTAAGATCAGCATCACAAATCTGAAAACAAGAAAATACATAAGAAAAGTGACTTTTGTTAATAAATGAACTTAAACCTGAACAATAGGAAAAACTTACAATTAAAACATTTCTGGAATGAAAATGCTTTCTATTATAGAATCTTTCTTCATTCTCTTTAGGTCTTATAATGGCTACATGAGTGCCATCAATACAGCCTAAAACACCCGGGATACCAAATTTATCAAAGAATCTGAAAAAAATAATGTTGTTACTATTTAGCATGCACTTTATTTGGAAACTTAGATTACTTAGGTACATAGATTATTATTGATTGTAAATTTTTATCACTAAGTACTTTTTTTTCTCCATAAATATAATATGTGTGTGTTATGTGGAACCAAGAAAACAAATATTTGTTTCTTACTTTACTAGTTTTAAAAATAAATAATAAAAAATACCTTCTTTTAATTGCATTCCTCTCTTGGATTGTCCGAGGAAACTTAATCCATTTATTACATATAACAGGGTTATTTAATGCCTCTGTTATCTCTCTTATTGCTCGTGAGACTGATTGTTGGGACATGACTGTACCATATGCCCTTCCCACAAGCCTTTGGTAACTCCCAGTGGCATAAAAAGACAAAGTTACTAAAATCTGTAACAACACATAGGGTAATTGTTTAAAATGTTTCATTGTTTATATACTTAGCACATAAAATTTAGTTTGAAACATTTATCAGGGTAAGGTGCAGTGACTCTTGGCGGCCTTTAATTTTTAAAGTGTACCCGGCGAAGCCCGTCGTGTTAGGCCTCAATGCACAAGACTAGACAGACACTGGGAACAGTGGAACCACGGAAAACTTATAAGTTTGTGCACTGCTATAATCATGAGCTTACCTTGTGTTTGAGAGATATATCACTTTTTCGTCTCGGTTGTGGGATTATGTTTTTCAAATCTTCAAAGAGACCGTCAAATATTTCTCTTGAAACTCTATAATGAGCCATAAACTCGTCTTCACTCACAGCAAATGCTCTATCCATATAACGCATCAATCGACGTTCATTACGGCGTTCCCTTAGCTCTCGTTTATGTGCTTCTCTCAATTCACCATACATAAGAGCTAATCGGGCCATTTTAATGACTTTTGTATAAAACTCTTGTAAAACAATCCCAAAAAAGATACACTTTCTTTATTGGGTGGAAGGCAATAGTAAACCAATATCAAACACAATAATCAAACAATATTGAGCTGTCAAAATCGCGTCAAGAGTAGCATTTTTGTCCAGACAACGGATTTACACAATCCCAATTAGTTCACTCAAGAATCACTCAATATTAAAACAATGTGGCGCTAGTATCGTATTCAAGAGTAGGAAATGTCGTAATTATTGGATAATCCAAAAGCGATTTCACGAAATTGGAATCAAGAATAGGCCTGCAGAACACGTTTCTTTCTCATCATGCTGTCATGCCGCGACTTTGTGAAAGTTTTGAGCAGGCTCATACGGACATTCTTGGCATTATTGATGGCACATCGGAAGAGAAAGAAGATTTAATACGCGAACAATTTGATGACATTTACATTAAAATTGCTACTATTTATAGGGAACTTATTCCTAGTAACGATGAACAACGTACTGAACGTGATCGCTCGAGCGTCTGTAATGTTAAATTACCAAAAATCAAAATTCCAACGTTTTCAGGAGCTATTAAAGAGTGGCCTGAATTCTATGATGTTTTTAATTCGTTGATCCATAATAACGAAACATTGTCAGACACTGAACGTATGCATTATCTTATATCAAGTTTGTCAGGTGACGCACTTGGTCTTATTCGTACGTACCCAGTTAAGGGTACTTTCTATAGCGAAGCCTACCAAGCCTTGCTCACTAGGTATCGTGATAAGCGTGAGTTGGCTTTTACGTGCTGGAAAGAAATATTAAATATTAATTTTAAATCGAGTTCTCCTTCAGAATTCCGTCGTGTACTTGATTTAATTAGTGAAAATTTAAATATTTTGAAAAGTCTTGATTTACCTACGGATCAGTGGAGCTTTATTCTGTGTTATCACATATTATCGAAACTCGATTCTAAGACTCGCTGTGCATTTGAACGAAGTCATTCAACTGCCGAACTTCCCGAATTTAGAGATTTGTATAAATTTTTAAATATGACATGCGAGGCCCTTATTCGAGATACACATTTTTTGTCACAAGAGCGTAGTCACTCTACTACCAACCGTGCACACGATAAATCTATACCTAAAATACCACCAAGTAATAAATCGTTTAAATCGAAACCGACTACGGTATTCCTTTCCAGCACTAGCAACACTAAATCTACTGCTGATAAACCTAAAATTCGAACGATTACGGCATCTGAAGCATCAGTCACAACACCAATTGTCAAGTGCTCCTTCTGTTCAGAAAATCATTCGATCAGTTATTGTGAACGGTTCACAAAGCTGAACGGAACGTCTGTTGCGGAACGGATTGAATTCGCTAAAACCAACCGTTGGTGTTTCAACTGCTTAAAACCTTCGCACAGTTTAAAGAATTGTAGATCATTTTTTAGTTGCCAAAAGTGTCGTCAACGTCATCACACCCTGCTTCATCGAGATGATGATGCTAATTTATCTGCTTCATCAAGTCAAGCCGATTCGAGCAGTAGTCCAGAGCAACCTGTAAGAGTACTTACGAGCATAGGTGATAATTCTGTGGTGCTGTTATCAACAGCCACTGTGCAACTTCGTGATTCCTCAGGCAACTTCCAATCGTTTCGTGCTCTCATAGATTCGGGTAGCCAGGCTCACTTCATCAGTGAACGTGCTGCCACCATCTTAGGTGTCGCCCGCACACTTACTTCTCGTCGTGTTCGTGGTTTGGGACAAGCATCTTCGTCTATATCAGGTGCAGTTCGCCTTGAGGTTGGTGCTAACAGCAACAGCCTCTTTTCTATCGATGCGCTCACGTTGCCTAGCATTTGTGGTAGGATACCTTCAACTCGTATTAATAAATCGTCGTGGCATCATATCAAGGATCTCGCCTTGGCTGACCCTAACTTCGACAAGCCTGGTTCTGTAGATCTGCTTCTCGGCGCTGAGGTGTTTACTTCTCTTCTCCTTCCTGGCCGTGTGGATGGAGGTCCAAATCAACCCTCAGCTCTGAATTCAGTGTTTGGCTGGCTCTTACTGGGTGGTGCCGGCTGTCAGGACGAAGTTCAATCGTTTTTCAGCCAAGACGATGATCTGCTTCATGAGGAAGTCAAGCGCTTCTGGGAGTTGGAATCATTTCCGTCACCTCGACATCTAACCCCTGAGGAAACTCGCTGTGAAGAAATCTTCGCAACTCATCATCCCGTGATTCGGTTGGCAGATACGTGGTCACTCTGCCTTTCAAGGAAGAAGAGCAGGATCGTTCTTTTCCTGGATCTCGTGACATCGCTTTGCGTTTTTTTCACTCAATCGAACGAAAACTCAGGAGAAATCCAGAGTTGCATCACCAGTACAACGACTTCATGAAAGACTATCTCGATAGTGGTCACATGAGTCTTGTCCCTGTAAACAAACTTACAGAGGGAAAGTATGACATCCCTCATCACTGCGTTCTGCGTCCCGAGTCCGCCACAACGAAACTCCGTGTGGTGTTTAACGCTTCAGCTAAAGATGCTAGGGGCGTATCGTTAAACGACACTCTGCTCGTCGGTCCCAAACTCCAATCAAACATACTGAAATTCGTAAGGGACATATACTCACCTGTTCTTCCATGCAGTAGTCTTTTCGCGTGGTCTGATTCTACCGTTGTGCTTGCGTGGCTTCGCTCTCACCCTTCACGTTGGAAGACTTTCGTTGCGAATCGCGTAGGGCACATTCTTGATGTCATCCCTGGGGCTCGATGGGGTCACGTGGCCTCTGAGGATAATCCTGCGGATGTAGTCTCCCGTGGACAGCTTCCATCAGCTCTTGTCACTAATCGCTTATGGTGGGCGGGTCCGTCGTGGCTCTCTCAACCGCTTTCATCTTGGCCAAGTTCTGATGGTATTCCAGACTCAGACATTCTAGCTGCAGAAGAAAAGGCTCCTCGCTCGTTCCTTACTCATGGTGACGTTCCTAGTCCGTTTATAGACACTCTGTTGGATCGCTATTCGTCGATTCGTAAAATCCAACGCCTTTTGTGTGTATGGATAAAATTCATTGCATTCATTCGTTGTAAACGCACTCGCTGTTCTGATCCCATATCGACTCGGGTAGAACTACATAATGCCCTTATGATTATTGTGAGGTACGTTCAATCACATCATTTTGCATCAGAGATAAGTCACTTGCTAGACAATACTCTTCTTTCGAAACAAATGCGTAAGTTAAATCCGTTTCTCGACGCTAAGGGAACTCTCAGGGTGGGTGGCCGATTGGCCAGATCGGGGCTCGAATTTGAGCATAAACACCCCGCTCTGCTCCCTCGCGAATCGAAGCTTACCTATTTAATCATCGAAGCGTTTCATCGTGAGAATCACGCTGGCGTTAACACGATGCAATACCTTCTAACACAACAATTTTGGATCCTTTCACCCAAACGGGCAATTCGTCATTGCCTTTCGAAGTGTGTTCAGTGTTATAAAACGAACCCGACTCCTCTTGAACCGTTTATGAGCGATCTACCTGCTACTCGCGTCAATCAGGTTAAGCCTTTTTCTGTTGTGGGAACGGATTACGGTGGTCCTTTCCGCATCAAACTCGCAAAACATCGCGGTGCGAAAATCGGTAAGGCTTATCTCTGTTTGTTCGTATGCTTAAGTACCAAAGCAGTGCATCTCGAAACTGTTTCGGATCTTTCATCGGACGCATTCCTTGCCGCTCTTCGTAGATTTGTCGGTCGTCGCGGTAGGGTCAACGTCATCCAATCCGATTGCGGTACAAATTACGTAGGCGCGAATAATCAGCTTCAGTCTCTCATGCAATCTGCCGCTCAAACCGAACAGATTGAGTTTCGTTTTAACCCGCCTTCGAGTCCTCACTTTGGAGGAGTTTGGGAAATTCAGATTAAAGCAGTAAAATCGCACCTTTATCGAATTATCGGTGATCAAGTCTTAACGTTCGAAGAACTAAGTACGGTCTTCGTGCAAATTGAGGCGATACTCAATTCGCGACCCCTTTGTCCGTTGAGTTCAGACCCCAATGACTTGGTTGTACTGACACCGGGCCACTTCTTAACCTTGGAGCCTCTAACTACCGTTCCCGATGAGGACTTAACGTCAGTTAATATTAATCGACTTAGTCGTTGGCAGCTCATTCAACGTTTCCAACAGGATTTTTGGAATCGTTGGAAGTGCGAATACCTCCATACTTTGACTCAACGGGCAAAGTGGACTAAACATTCTAAGCCGCTAATCGTGGGATCCGTGGTAATTCTGAAAACCGAAACTTCTCTTCCGTTACATTGGCCTCTGGCTCGGGTCGAGAAATTGCACCCTAGCCCGGACGGAATAGTTCGTATCGCAACGGTTCGTACAGTCGATGGTTCGTGCTTAACTCGACCGTTGGCTAAGCTATGTCCGTTACCTAACCTAGATTAATCCGTAACTCGTTAATTATTAGCTTTAGTCGTAATTGAGTCTTTTCGTAGGTTAGTTATTCGATAGTTTTAGAAAATACCTATAACGTATTTTGGTGGGCGGAAATGTACCGTCATCATATTATTTCAAAGTTGGTATACAATTCTCAAGCTTACACTTAGGTTGGCACTCCTTGGCACTCTTCACGGTCATTGGTCGATTCTGACAAGACGTCACTGACGTCACCACTCGCCACTACCTGTAGCGAATCAAACTTGCAACGGGAAAAGAGACGCTTGAAATTCGTGATCCCGAACGCGCGCGTTTTGTGGCTGGTCCAGGGCCACCCGTGACTCGACACCCCGGCCGGGAGTGAAAACCAAGAAAGAACTCGAAGACCACAGGATCAAGACAACATAAATGCCGAAAGCTGGAACCGCAGGTTAGTCAGACGACCTATTAGACCGTTCTCCCTTGTGGGAGTCCCTGTTTGTGAGACGCCAACCGAGTGAAACCGGGCCCTCACAATACAGTAATTATTTTTCATTTAGCCAATATTTGTAATATTTCTTTTTTTTTCTGTTTTAAAAGACTTAGAGATTTTTTTTATGGACTAATGTAGGCGTCTTGTTTTGAAGCGGCACTAAACTACTTCACTAAGCAATGGATGACCGCAAAGGGCTCTCAGCCTAAATAAACAAAGGAACAAATTAAGTACGACACAGAAGTGACAACGGATCTATTAAAATATTTTATTTGTAGATGTTAAGGTATATAGAATACAGTGTCACTAACCATGTATGCGAACGAACTACACCCTTAAACATCGCTGGTACCTAGTACCACAGCTGACACTTTACCAAAATTCCATACAAACGCTTAATTTGGTCTCTATTACACAGACATCAATCAGTGACGTGTATTTACACGTGCACCTGTGTGCGTAGCAAGTAGAGTACCAAATGTAAATACCAAACGTCGCCCATAAGAGGGGAGGAGGTTGGGTGAGGCGGGGAAACCGGGCGGTACGTCGAGGTGTCCATTCTATACGTAGTTTTATTACATATTCTCTGCTAGTACCCAGTTTCCAAAAGTAATCGTTAAGAAAACTTCAATCCATTTTAAATACATATATGGTCCGGAGGATTTATAAATACCCACGTATAAAGGCTGTTAGATGAAGCCTGTCGAAGCCAGTATGGATATAAGAAGCATGCTAACCAGTTTATTACGTGAGACGCGGGAATCGCTGAAACGAATCAGGGTAGAACGATTACGTCTATGAGCATATAATCGCATGATATGAACTCATAAACTAATCGTTTGTGAAAATTATGAATAACTTAGAATATGCTAACTATGTAGGATGTGGTAGCACACCACTACCGCGTCGTATTAGTTTCAGCCGAGATAGATTATCGTGGTATTTTTTAAGATTCTGCGGTCTATCCTCACAGTCCCTCAGAACTTGTGGGCGTAGGCACCTCCGCATTACCTTAATATACTTGCCGCTAAATGGTAGTGTTCAGCACTATCGAGTTCCGGTCAGGTGGTACGGCCCTGTAATTTCCGGTATAACACCTTAGGCCTCAGGAACTCAGGAGTGGTAACGCATCTACATTTTTGACTTTGGTCTTTTTGTGGGTAGTATATAGTATATAGATAGGCTGCAGTCGTCACTTAACATCAATGTGAACTACATGCTTGTTTGCCACTTCCATAACATTTAAAAAAATCTGGTAAGTGGTTTGTTATTATCAGCCGAAAGACGTCCACTGCTGAATAAAAGCCATTCCCAAAGATATATATATATATATATTCCTTTAGGAAAAACAGGCAAAAGTGACTGAACCGATTTTTAAATTTTGTCTTCACCAACAGATCGCTAAATTTTGACTGAGGTCGTAGGCTACTTTTATCGATATCTCATTTTAGATCGGAATCAGGGTGGATAAACCTGCGGTAAACTGCCGAGGATGTGTGTGCCGTGTGTGATCTACACTAGTTGCCTAGTTGTTCCCTGCAATGTCTACCTGCATTTAGAAATTATTTTGAATAGGTAGATCATTTCAATAAAATATTGAGTATGCATTGATGCTTACGCCTTTAAGCTATGTACGCTCCCAATACCTGTTAATGTCATTAACGTATCACACATCAACACTTTCGCATTTAATATAACATTATTGCTAATAAATCTAACACTGATAACAAAGTGTGCCGCGTGAGTTAAAACTTGTGCAAACGAATCAATAAAACAAACTAATCCGAAATAAATCGATTACGAATGATTGAATAATCTCGGTCGTGCGCGAAACTGAGTCAAGATCATATCGTGTGTGACATGTATGTTGTTAAGCTTCGGTTTCCTTTGATGATGGTGATTGTACAAACCGACAGACAGTAGGGGTGGAAGATATACATCGATGTTTTATAAACACTCGATGTATTTTATCAATACATCGATACAATCCGATGTATTTTTAGTTATTCAACATCGAGTATAAATCGATGTTTTTTTTTACAATACATCGAATCGAAGAAGCAGATTAAAAAACATGTATAAGCCGTGAACTGAGTGATTCTATTTACCTAAAAACCTTTCAGTAATAATGAATACCTAGCTAATAAGAATTGGTTAGCTAGGTATTCATTATTGCATTATTTATTCTGCTTCTTGGATTCTATGTATCAAATAAAAACATCGATAATACATACTCGATATTAAACAACTAAAAATACATACACTATTGGTTAGCTATATGGGTAGTCATTGTTATTGAAATGTTTTTTAGTAAATAGAATCACTCATTTCACGGTTTATTAATGTTTTTTTTTTCTTTTACTAAGTCTACACGCTTCTATCATCAAATTGGCACACGGGCGGACAAAACGAATGGGTACCACAGAACATGTTACTGCTCAGGCGAATGCAAACATTTTAGACCCTCGATTTAAAAAAAATGCACTTTAATGATGCAATAGCTTGTAGCAATGTTTTTCCATAGTATCGAAATTGGAGTAACGGAATATTTAAACATAATTTTATGGTAATTTTTTTCACCATTAAATTGTTTTTTTTTAACTTGGTTTACGGTCATGGATTTAAGTCCAAGCCGATTTTCAATCAATCAATTCTTCATTTCTTATAATGAATATCCATATGGAAGATGACGATTATTGGATGTTTCCATATGGAATAATAATATGATGAGATGAGTCTAGTAAAGTGATGGGGACTTTACTAGTTTTTACGAAGTTTTGGAAGCAACATGAAAAATCACTTTTCACTTCATAATAAGTATCACTTTTCTACACTCGTGAAGTTATCGAATGTTTTATGATAAAAATTCCACCATTTTTATACATAAAAAACGACTGTACACAAGTTTTGAAAATAATATCACGCTACGACACGGCTCTTTTCCACGTTCCCGCCACAACCCACTAAATTGTTATCAGCTTATAAAATGTCAGGTTCGGTTCATCATTTCAGCCAAAAGACGTCCACTGCTGAACAAAGGCCTCCCCCAAAGAATGCCACAACGAACATCTGCATACAGCGATTGCCCACGACCTTCACCAGGTCGTCGGTCCACCGGTTTTCCGGTACACGGTCGCTATTCCAGAACTCTTGTGCCCCAACGGCCGTCAGTTCTGCGAGTTATGTGCCCCGCCCACTGCCACTTCAGTTTCACTATTCGGTGGGCTATCTCGGTTACTTTGGTTTCCAAGCGAATCTCCTCATTTCTGATTCGATCTCGCAGAGAAATTCCAAGCATAGCTCTCTCCATTGCTCTCTGAGTGACCTTGAGCCTTCTTATGAGGCCCATAGTGAGCGACCACGTTTCTGTCCCATAAGTTATCACTGGCAACACACACTACTGGTAATGTATGGCCCCGTAGTTCATATTACAGATACGAAACATCGTAATCTCAGGGGTGGCACTCATATGTAATTGGAAATTTTGTTTTTTTGTAGATGGTTCTAAGTTGCAGTCATCGCTGAACTGATGCTGATCTGAGCTTGTTTGCAAGGCAATTTTTAACTATTTTATGTATATATATTTTTACTGGTGGTAGAGTTCCAGTGACGGAGCTCGCGGGCGTAGGCACCACCGCATTACCTAATATACTTGCCGCTAAATGGTAGTGTTCAGCACTATCGTGTTCCGGTCAGGTGGTAATGTACGGCCCTGTAATTTCAGGCACAGAGGCATATCACCTAATGCCTCAGGAGTGGCAGCGCATCTGCATTTTGACCTCTGGTCATTGTGTGGGTGTCTATAGGCTGCAGTCATCACTTAACATCAATGTGAACTGCATGCTTGTTTGCCACTTTTATTACATAAAAAAAAAAAAAAAAAAAGATTCGGTAACATACCGCCTACGGATTTTGTTAGTTATTTTTTTTCGTCTGCATAAAGAGTTCAATTTCTTCGCGATCTCGAAAACATGTCCTAAATCCATGAAATACTTTAACTTGGCATGTAATTAATCCTTTCAGTATTTGATCTTCTAACTATACTCGTACTGACTGAGTGACTGAAAATCAACTCAAAGGAGAACCTATTAGTGACATAATTACGCGAATAAATCCGTAAACGGTAGTTAGTCGTTGAGTCATTGTATAACAGTTGCCAAGATTAGGGTTTCGGGTTTAGTCCACGCACTGCAATGGTCATGTATGAAGAGCACCGCCATCGTACGAAACCCCAGCACTTGTCCTAATCAAAAACGGTTCCACTGACCTCTCGACTAAAACGGGTTCTAGCCACGATTATATCAACATTCCATTGAGTAATTACAAACGGTCTACTTTCGACACAGTATCGTTTATGCTTATGCGTTTTCACTTGTTATAAGTGTAAGAGGAAAAAAATATAATAGAAGCAAAACATTATAACCTGTCAAGTTATTCAAAATAGTTACTTGTTTCTTTGATAGGAATGAGTTAGATATATTCGACATTGGTGTAGTCAATCCCGGTTATTGATAAAGTGTTCTGAATATTTAACTGATGCAGATAGGTTCAAGTCCGAAGTTGATTTATTCTTAAAAGTTTAACCCCCTTATTCATAAACGTACATTAGATACGTTTTAGCTATAGAATGCTTTGTCTTTGTCAGTTGCATTGTCAAATGTGCAGGATAGAAAAAGACAATGGAGAGATTAGCAACACTTTAGCTAAAAATACGTTTATGAATAAGGGGGTAAGTGTATAACACTAAAGATGGCAGTGTTGGTGAATTCGGCAATAACATATTCTGTACTTATTATCAACAAATTAAACAATAAAAATCTAAAATGAAGTTGAAAAGGAAGGGTTGGACTTTTATATCGCAATATTTTTCATAGATATTATAGTTAGGTAACAATATACTTTCTATCTTAATTGCGTCAGTAGTCTAGCGGCCACCACTTCTAGGGCCAACGTTACGGCCTTGGGTTTGATCCTGACTGGCAAACTCGGAGTTTGGTAATGTGCACGGAGACCAACAGGCTCCCTACCTATTACATATTGGGTGTTTGCATGTAAGCATTTACCCACCCCTTAGGGGATAACAGGCGTGATGTTACGTTTTAAAACATATTTTCGAAAAATTCAAACAAATGGATAGGTTCATAATTTTTTAGGTTAATATTACGTTAAACTTTAATCAGTGAAAGTATGTGAGAAACTTAGAACGCAATTGTGGAGTCTGAAGACATTTTTATGTTTAAAACAATTCTTGTGCGTCCAAATTATTGTGAAAGCACAATTTACGTGGTATTGTTACAGCACACGAATTATTTTCTATGCCTAATGCGTTTATTGTGAGACTCGTTTACGTCACAGACTTATGGTGAGATTCACAGACCGCACTACGACTTTACTTTGAGCAAAGTATGCTTAGAACTGTCAGAAATGTATGGGTTTTGACAGTTCGAAGCGTACTTTGCTCGAAAGTAAAGTCGTAGTGCGGTCTGTGAATCTCGCCCTTAGTATACACAGAACCGTAGACGAATAAGCACTTCATGTAAACGTAAAATTCGGTGAATACCGTTGTAGTATTGGGGGGTGCAAAGGGCTAAGACACTTTGCACTCGCCAATTCGGGCTTGGTAGAAATTCGTAAAAAATATCGATTCTTCCTGTCTTTAAAATGGTTGTCTGGGGGTTAAGTGGCACGTACACAACTAGTTATGCATTTTTCAGAATCTAAAGGCCTTGTTTAAAAAAAACTGACTTTAGAAAACAAACAGTTTTCGTTGTCTGTTGTCATTAAATGATATTTCTTCATATTTTACACTAGTTGACCCGGCAAACTTCGTATTGCCTCAGAATGAAATAATGTGTCAAAGGTTTGATAGATACATTACGGACTATTTGTATGGGAAAATGAAATTGTATAAAATATAAATTGTTTTTACTATTTCCCTTCAATTTCTTCATATTTTCTTACCTTTTAAACTTTCCCTAGATCTCCACGAACATTTCAAGACCAAGAGATAAATCCGTTCAGCCGTTCTCGAGTTTAAGCGAGCCTAACGAACAGCAATTGATTTTTATATATATTTTACATTAATATTGGGAACAATTGTTTGTTGCTAATACATAACAAAAAAATAGCAAATGATTTCTCGCGTCAACGTCATTTAGATCAAAACAAAAATTAAGGTTACAGAAATCAACAGTTCTGTATAATTAGATCGGGTAATTAGTGATAATTACGTTCCCACGTAAACCTCGCCGTAAATTTCACACGTATTGTGATAATGTAATTGAGATAATGCGTAAATTGACGGCCGTCAAAATAACAATAAATGGCTAATGGTTTTGCGTTATATCAAGATTTTTAATCGCGTTTTGATGCGTGGGCGGCTCGCGCAACCTTTGTATTGATTGTTTTATTTTTTACAACCGATCCGCCCCGGCTTCTCGTGGGTGCAATTTAGGAAAAAAAGACGTGAAAACGTATCGTGGTATTTCCTTTTGCTTTTGCTATTTCCTTTGCTGAAATAATGACGATGATGATCATCGTCATTATTTCAGCCAAAAGACGTCAAACTCATACTCAAAATCAAAAATTTATTTAATCACTTGGAAAAAATAGAATGCTTGTGATAGGTCAAATTACAAAATTAAAATTAAAGCGAATAACAACTGGTACGTTCATTAATATGTCAAAGTTAAACAAAAATCAAATAAATAATGATCCAAAAATACTTAATAATAAAAAAAGGTATTAACAGAATGTTCCATACTCTTTTACAAACGGCAAGATAAGACTAAATAAAATAATATGGGGCGTTCTTTGTCCACTGCTGAACAAAGGCCTCCTCCAAAGATTGCCACAACGAACGGTCTGAATTTCCTAGGTAGCGCAGGTGTGGGGAGACCGATTGTAACGCGTGACGCCCAAGCGCAATATTTTTTTCAATAGCTTTATCCTAGTACGCGATATCTTCTAAATTATTGCATAGAAATATAATTATTGTGTGGCAAATAAAAAAAGGTCTCATTGTTAGGATCTCAAAAATATTTTCAATATCTAGTAGATAGTTAGTAGGTAACACACGTCCGGATTTGCTACGGCGCGGACAGCGGATTCGGTACGCTCCAATTCAGGCCGTGTGTAGAGGAATCCGGCGGACATACTCGTAATTATTATTAATCAAGTCCGATGCGGTCCGAACCCGCGGATTATAACATATTTTATGCCCGCGTGTTTGGTTGGCGGATTCGGTCCGCCGTACCGAATCCAAACGTGTATTACTAATATTAAAAATTAAAAAATAACAGTTTTAAAGTCCCTTACAAATCTGTAAGGGTTCCTTACAATCGTCAGGAACACCACCAGGACTTTCTCGGTGGCGCAGTGCCCATTCCTGCTGGGCTTACTTTGCGCAGGCCTCTGTTACAAATTATATAGTGTGAAAACCCTTCAACATGAAACCTTCACGAACTTTTCATAACAGTATTTTTTTTATATAATGGAAGTGGCAAACAATCATGCAGTTCACATTGATGTTAAGTGATGACTGCAGCCTATAGACACTTACACAAAGACCAAGGTCAAAATGCAGATGCGTTACCAATCCTGAGGCCTAAGGTGTTATGCGTCTGTGCCGGAAATTACAGGGCCGTACATTTTCATTACCTATTTTAGCTTATGTAGTGTAGTACCTACGTAGTTATTGTGACTATGTAGTAGGTAGTCATGTAAGCCAGCGACATGCTTTCGATGTTTTTTAGAAACATACCATGTCTATTGTCTTGTTATCTAGATATCAGAGGTACAAGCCCACCACAAAAGTATTACCAACCTACAATACACATATCGTGTACTTTATATATTGTCGCAATTCCTACATTCCATTTAATCTGTAACAAGTAACGATTACGTCATGATTTTTGTAACACTTTTCCCTGCACTGTCCCAACGTTATGTCATCGTGCCAAACCATTATGGACTTTATATCACACGTGTTAAGACCGAAATGTGGGTTGCTGTGAATAAATAAATGCTAAGCAGCCTAATTGTATCACAGCTTTTGTATAATTAAGTGGGTGTCAAGATTGTTATAAGCTGGTTTAATGTAACTTCACGTATGTATTTTTCGGCAGGTGTATATTAGTGCAGACATATATTATTTACTGGTGGTAGAGCTCAGGGACGTGGGCACAGTATTCTACGATCTAATCTATTTGCCGAGACGGGTTTCAAACAGAAATCTGAGTCTCAGAACATGTACTTTAATTCCTATAAAACAAAAAAAAAACAAATGATTTTTTTCTTAATTAATGTTGATTTAAATTGTAATTGTGTTTTTTGATTGTGAATTATTTAATCACAGTGACTTTGAATAGGTACGATTTGAATAAATTATAATCAAAAAACAGTTAAAATAATAAAAAAAAAAGATTGACGGCGAAAGATTAAGAAAAAGTTCAATAGTAATTAAAAAATTAAAACAGAAACAGACGCCTTATACGAAACAAAAACATAATCATTTATAAAAAAAAAAAACAATTTTTTTTTATTATATTGTTTGTTGCCACTAGCGGTCACCTATCACACATCCGACCGCGCCTGTATCGCTTAACCGAGTAGATCATTGTGATTCATATGCGCGCTTCATTACCACAAAATAAAAAGGGTATTTTATTTTACTGAGAGTATACTGGGTTGGCCACTAACCCACCCACCTCCACCAATCCGCATTGGAGCAGCGTGGTGGAGTAAGCTCCAGGCCTCCCCCCAAAAAGGGGAGAGACTCGTGCCCAGCAGTGGGACGTATAATGGGTTGCCATTATTATTATTTATTATACTGGGATGGCTCGGGCTAGATTGATTTTAATTTATATTTAAATATAAAAGTTGAAAAATAAATGCTGATTTCAGGTTTAAAATAAATTTGAATGTTGACTGCATGTAACTAACTACAGAAATAAATGTTGATTTGTAAATTAATGATTTTATTTTATTAGTTTTATTCAACACATTCTTTATAGGACTTCTTTGGCTTATAAAATAACATAAGAATATTTATCTTGTAGTTATAAACCGAGTCGTGTAGCGAATAAAATAGAAATATTCGAACCGAATATATTCGGCACCAAAACCGAATAATTCGGCCGAATACGAATAGTGGAAAAGATGCCGAATATGCCGAATACCGAATACCAACCGAATATTTGGCGTATCTCTAATAATTATGTCTGCCGGACCTCTCTACGCCTTCAGATTTGGTTCGGAGCGTACCGAATCCGCGGTCCCTCCGTTTCAAATCCGGACGTGTGTTCGGTACTATTAATTAGGGGTCGGTTTATTGACGCAAGTGCAACTGGTTCTTATGAAGTAGCCTGTAGCCGTAGCCTGTAGTATTCACTTACCATCGATGACCTGCATGCTCGTTTACCACTTTCAGTACCGTTTATTATTTTTTTAAACAGATAATGTGATTTTTTTTCTACTATAAGTTTTTTACACAAATCAGACTCAGGCAATAAAATTGAATGACCAACTGTATATTGCGAGATATCTGTGTTTACGAAAAATGTGTACGCACATTGTTTAATTGTTTAATTGTCTGTGTAAGTGGCGTTAAAATGGAGTTTATTGCGTCGTGCTCGGGTAAGCTCACACAGACATTAGATACTCAGTGTTTGTAATGAATTCGACGAATTCTAACAAATAAATGCGATGAGATGAAAATTATATTGCACAACTCAGTATAATATATAATATACATCCGTTTCGCTAGTTTTGTTTTGAAGCGACAATATTATGATACTTACGAGACATAACTTAACGCAGCGTGTGCCACTACTAATCTAATGAAAACGTAACGTAACTTCACGCCTGTAATCCCCGAAGGGGTAGGCAGAGGTAAATGCATGCATTCAAGCATACATGCAAACACCCACGATTCGCCGGTTACGTTTTGGCCCATGTAACAGGTGGCGAGCCTGTTGACATCTCCGGGCACATTACCAAACTTTGAGGTACTGGGAAATTTCCAGAAAATGGAAAAATCCCAATAGAACCAGAGACAAAGGCTTTTTCATCATTATCTCTGATAACCCCCTACCCGGGAATCGAACCCAGGACCTCAGCGTAGTAGTAGTGGCCTGCTACCACTAGGCTACCGAGGCAGTTCTAATGAAAACTTCAATATAACTAGTATAATCACGATAGGTCCATTACAGGTGAGCAGAGAGTGTGAAGATAAGTAGTAGGTATCATGAATAATAAGAATTATATCTAAGGTGAATATCTAATATTAAAAATCAATTGCTGTTCGTTAGTCTCGCTAAAACTCGAGAACGGCTGGACCGATTTGGCTAATTTTGGTTTTGAATGATTTTTGGAAGTCCAGGGAAGGTTCAAAAGGTAAGAAAATATGAAGAACTTGAAGACGAATAGTAAATAACACAATTTCATTTTCCCGTACAAATAGTCCGTATACCTATATCAAACCTTTGACACATTATTTCATTCTGAGGCAATACGAAGTTTGCCGGCCAGCTAGTACCTACCTACCTAATAAGAAAGCGCGCATCTCGCCATCAAACCTTTATTAATTTTGGCGAGTTCTATGTGTTAGTTAAATGATGTACCTATTCGGAAAAATAAATTAAATAAAAAAAGTAGATTAAGTAATTCGGTGGTGCCTTTGCCCGCGAGCTCCGTCACTGGAGCTCTACCACCAGTAAAGAGTAATGAGCGATCTAAACTAGACATAGAGCAGTTACAGAATCTCAGTTAATGACATAGATAATTACGTCACGATGATCACCGGACAAACGAAATGCGGGTGAACGGCCGGCAGACGAGTTCATCTTGACATGACCTTGACCCTCGGTATTGACTCTGACACACGACACTTGACCGCGGTTCACCATAATGGATATAATTCACAATTATGAACGTCTTAACTCGTGTATGCCCTTATAAGGTACTTGGTTATAACTTACTTTATGAAAAGTTGCTATAATTATAATGTGATAGCAAATATTGGTGGTTTAGATTAGTAGAATAGAACAGAAAATATTTTTATTTCGAATAGATCTTTACAGACTACTTTCAAACGTCAAGTAATCATAAAATACCTAGAGTGAATAACCATTACATATACCAAAAGCAATAACATTTAATAGTAAATTAAAAAATAGAATTTAAACTACTTAGTTAAAACATTAAAAGTCACAAAAATTTTCAATTCCTTCAAAAATGATAAGTGGAGAAAAAGAAAAACTTATTCGTCAAAATCAAAGTTATTCACTTCTAGAGTTCCAAGTGCAGTCACTTCTGAGAAGAACTCCGCTACGCAACAAACTCAGTAAGAGCTCTTTTAAATGAGAGCTTAAATCTAGTACAGATTATCGTGAAAAATCAAATAATGTGAACGTCCATAGCATAGATGCAAATAAACTGCTATCTACTAAATGAGATGTCCTGCAAACCAGAACAGACCAGTCCCCACCAACAGCACCCGTTCACGAGTATGGCTGTAATAAGCAAGTAATCAATATCACTGTAGTCGATAGGAAGACCAAGGCTGACCTACCATGACCAAATAGGTCGAGTTCTGTCTGATGGTGGGGTCAAAAGTCTTAGGAATCGGCGTGCATGTATGAAGAGAATGATGAAGGTAGACGAGGCACGAGAGGTTTGTCAGAACCGGGATGTCTGGCGCTCTACACTCTCTGCCTACCCCGTTAGGGACCTGGCGTGAAGATACATACATACATACAGTAGTCGAAAGACGTCCACTGCTAGACAAAGCCTTTAACTCAAGGATGCCAACAACAATGTTGTGCGTCTCTAGGGAAGAATAGCCATGTCGCCTGTTGGAATGGTTTGAGCGCCATTGTTCAGTTGACTGACTGCATTGTTGGAGGAGGACACTAACCTTCCTGGATCTTGAATTCGAACATAGGAATACGTAACTTCACGCCTGTAATCCCCGAACGGGTAGGCAGAGGTAAATGCATGCATTCAAGCATACATGCAAACACCCACGATTCGCTGGTTACGTTTTGGCCCATGTAACAGGTGGCGAGCCTGTTGATATCTCCGGGCACATTACCAAATTTCGAGGTACTGGGAAATTTCCAGAAAATGGAAAAATCCCAATAGAACCAGAGGTAAAGGACTACACCATTATCTCTGATAACCCCCTACCCGGGAATCGAACCCAGGACCTCAGTGGTCTGTTACCACTAGGCTACCGAGGCAGTTCCTAGAACCCAGCAATAGTCCTCTACAACCAATTATTTCCTGGTGGTAGAGTGTAGGAGTGCGAGGGCGTAGGCACCACTACACTATCATGTCCCTTCTCCCTTCTTACTTCCCATACCTGCCTAATCAAAATAAACTCGACAATATCTAGGCCCTGAAACGGAAACCCAAATCCAAGTGGCCTGTAGCAATTTACAGCCAACTTTCCTTCAAAACAACAATTCCTAAAATCGACATAAATCATCAAATAACATTTCTGAACGTCCTTCCTTGAGTAAAACAGTTATTAGTAATTACTCTGATCGAACACGCACACTTCAGTCTTGAACTTTACTAGACCTTCACACATAAACATTACATGCACGCCCACCGGCCAACTCAATAAATCTACAAACTGGTTAGCTTGACCTATGGATAAGGGTCTTCCTAAATTGTTATGCTTTTACGAGGCTATTAACATTGCGAGCTTTTAGTTGAGAGATGTAATGGGTAATGGTAATTTTATGAAATGAAGAATTGCTTGAGTATGATGAAATATTCTCTTTTTTTATGTAATGGACGTGGTAAACAAGCATACAGTTCACATTGTTGTTAAGTGATGACTGCAGCCTATAGACACCCACATGAAGACCAAGGTCAAAATGCAGATACGTTACCACTCCTGAGGCCTAAGGTGTTATGCCTCTGTGCCGGAAATTACAGGGCGGTACATTATCCCCTAACCAGAACACGATAGTGCTGAACATTACCATTTAGCGGCAAGTAAATTAGGCAATGCGGTGGTGCCTACACCCGCGAGCTCCGTCACTGTAGCTCTACCACCAGTAAAGGTCTCTCTGGGCTTAGGAATTCTGGGGCCATACCACTATCTCTTATAGCAGATGTATTGCAATCTTACTTTATTTTGACGTATGACGAACGTCATCGAAAAGTAAGCTTAGAATGTTCTTAGATTTTCGCGAGCTACACTCATTGAAATTAAATTAGTTTTCGGGTTTGTCTGGTGTATATTAAATTTAAATGATTATTTAAAATCAACCCGACGTTTCGGTTGCTTTTCAGCTTTCGTGGTCTCGGGTTGTTTTAAAATAGACGAATTTTTAAATAAACATTTTAGTTTAGCTGCCCAGCGTATGCTGCTGCTCAGGGTCACGCAAGGCATCTGTGCCAAAAGTGTCCAGTGCAGAATGTGTCAAAAGTGAAAACAGACATCAAGTTCCAAATATACTTATATAACTATAAAAAAAAACAAGATTACAATATATCCTACTAATATTATAAATGCGAAAGTTTGTGAGTATGGATGTTTGTTACGCTTTCACGAAAAAACGACTGGACGGATTTGGATGAAACTTTACAGTACCTAATATAAGTTATACATTGGAAGAACGGCTACAATTTGTAATGATTAAAAGTACACACGGATGAGTCTCGAGCAAAACCTAGTATTAGATATATAAATAGCGGAATATATAGGATTTCTTTTTTAATTCAACCATGATTTTTCTGAACTTCCAGGTGTTATGTCTGGTGCTGGCGACAGCGAGCGCGCAGCGAGCCCGGCCGAGGCCTCGACTTCAGCAACCTGTGGACGCATACGACTACGAGCCACAGGCGCAGGATAGGGCAGCTGGAGACCAGGTTAGCCTTTTTAATACTGGTGTAAGACAGTTAATACTTCGACTAGATTATCTCCATTTAACTGGTTTCAAACTCAAACTCAAATATTTTATTTCAAATTGGTCCACAAGGACACTTTTGCATTGTCAGTTTACAAGCTACCTATAGCGGATAACTTATATTAATTATTATTATTTAATAGGTATTAATAATAACCAAATTAAAATAAAATTTAAATTTAACAATTAAGATTAAATTTAGTTAAATTTTAATTAAATTAAGATTTTATACATCAAATCTTTCAATTCCTTCATTGAAGAAAAAGGAAAATCTATTCGTCATAAACATACTCGTAGACATTGACTTAGCAGAGTTCCAAGTGCAGGCGTTCCTTGACATCCGTCCTAAAACTATACTTTAATCTATACTAATATTATAAAGCTGAAGAGTTTGTTTGTTTGTTTGCTTGAACGCGCTAATCTCAGGAACTACTGGTCCTATTTGAAAAATTCTTTCAGTGTTAGATAGCCCATTTATCGAGGAAGGCTTTAGGCGACACATTGCTAAAAAGAATAGGAGAGGGTAGGTAACAAGGAAACCGCGCGAAGTCGGGGGGGCCGCTAGTAAAGAATATAGTTAAGTATATTAATAGAATGTCTCCTTTTCTCTTTTACAAACTAACAAGACAGATTAGGAAAAAAAGACATTTTGTCATTTAATGTCAGGGTTCCAACCTGCGATCACCAGTAGACATTGTGAGCAGCCGAAGTCCACGCCTGACTGTGTATTATTTTTGCTTTTTATTGTATCACCTTGAGGTGGAGGCGCCACATCCATATTTTTTTCAAAACTATTCACTGCCTGTATCTTGCCTGTTATTGCATAAAAATCGAATAAAATGAATTAACAAACTATTTACTTCACTAGATCATTACTGATTACCCCCTATTGACGTTCCAGGTTGTGCTAGTATCATCAGATGCTTACGACTCGCTTTACCGCGCCCAAGACCGGCTGGATGACGAATACGAACCTCGGGCAGTGCAGCGAGCGCCGGCCAGACTCAAGTCCCACAACCAGATCCAAGAAGGACCTAAGCAGCCGCCTGTTCAGACTATCAGGAACTACAATAAGGTAAGAAGTATTCATTTTTTAATATTGATTGGATAACTCCAAGCTATTCGTTCAATAAATACCATGCCTTTTGATGGCCTTTTGACAATTCCATAATGCACGGAACTGTAAAAGACATGGTACAATTCCGTCCGATCCTTCGTTTAATAAATTATCGTAGATTTTAAAGACATAAAAGCATGTTTGAATAAAATTTTCAATGATAACTTTTACAAATCTCCAGTACAGTCTCCAGTGTCGATTTTGAATAAATAGATTTAGCGGTAGATAGATAAAAGAAATGCGATGATAGCTACACCTCAAGGTCCGTCACTGGCACTCTACCTCCTTTAGTAGTTTCCTTAGCTGCTACTACTATGCTAGGTATGCGCCCCCGGATTCTATTCCCAAATTGTAGTAGATAATCTTGTACTATATCGCAAAATGTGTTGGGAATAATAATGTTTCCGCTGTCTCTTATAACCCAATCATCTCTACTTTTCAGGTTAATGATGACGGCAGCTTCACATTCGGCTACGAAGCGGCTGACGGATCCTTCAAAGAAGAAACCAGAGGTACCGACTGCGTCGTCCGTGGAAAGTACGGATATGTGGACCCTGATGGTAACAAACGTGAATTCACCTACGTGTCTGGAAACCCCTGCGACCCTAACAAACCGAATGAGGACGAAGAACCCGAAGTACAAGCTCCAGAATCCGCCGAGAGAGACGACGGTGTACCTAACTATCCGACAAGGCTCGCTCCCCGTCCGACCACTCCCCGACCCCCGACTACATTCTTCCAAAACGACTTCAGGGACGCCGATGAGGAAGAACCTGAAGAAGAACCTCTTCAGCACATCAGGCAACGCGTCGTCCAGCGCCCACAGCCTATCCCTAGAAGACCAGCTTATCAAGCTCAACAAATCGCCATCACCCCGCGACCACTGCCGGTCACTACCGCCCGCGCTCTGCCCCCAGCAACAACCTTCAGACCTCAGCTAGTCCAAGTGACACCCAAACCTCAAATTCAATACAGCCCAGAACCCAATTATGCTCAGTCCCCCGAACCGGTCCTCACCAGTTCGAGACCGGGACAGATAGATTTCGCAGCGGAATTCGCGAAGTTCCACCGTGAGAATCAAGTCCAATCGACCACACCGGCAGGCTTGGGCGGCCCGACCAAATCGACCATCGCCAGCCCATCGCCCAGCAGCAACCCTCTGTACTCCACCGAACTGGTATACGACCCATCAAGCGGATCTTACAACACTCAACTCTTCCAGTCTCTGCCTCAGACTAAGGGAGAATTGAACTTGAACCAGCGTCTCCAGCCTTACGTCGCGCAGCAGCAACCTCAAGCGAGGCCGTTCGTGCCCTCTCCTCAGATCCCGTCTGGAGCTTCGCCCGCTCCTGGTCCTCTGTTCAGACACCAGATTCAACAAGCCAATCCTCAAGAAGCTTACCAGAGGCAACAGGCCGAGACGCAATTCCAGAGTTCACAGCAGTTGTTCGCTCAGCAACAGCAGCTCCAACAGTCGCAGTTGCAGAGGGATAGAGCAGCGGCCAGAGCTCAGGCGCAGAGGCTACAGATCGCTCAGGCCCAGGCGCCACAGAGGGCGCCACAGCAGGCTGCCCAGCCTCAGTACTATTTCGTGGCTCCGCGCGGAGAGTCGGCGTCCTCTGGTCAGATCGACGCGTTCCTCCGAGGCCACGGTATCCAGTTTTAGGCAGTTTAGTGAATGAGGCGTCGACCGACTCGAGTCCGGAATAGCCATATGGAAGTGTACGAGTGTTTGTCGGTCGAACTGTGTATCGCGGACAGTGATCGCGAGTGTACATACTCTGTGTCTAATCAGTACCTTAATCGCTAGTAAAGTCTAGTTGTAAGCATACATTGTAATGGCACGTGACAGTCTGACGCGTGTGGACGGTTCTGTATAAAATTGATAGAGTACTTTTTGTATTTTTTTGTTTTAATAATAAATTATATTTTTTTTATAATAGTCATGATTTTTTATTGTATCCTTTTTTTGTAATGAAGCTGACAAACAAGCAGTTCACACTGATGTGTGCACTGCAGCCTATAGACACTTACACAAAGACCAGGAGTCGAAATGCGTTGCCACTCTTGATACCATAGTTGTTGTCTCTGTGATAGTTATTACGGGGCCGTACATGCCACAAAAATGCAGATACATGCGTTGCCACCCCTGAGGTTTAACATATCTTTTTTTAATGTAATGGAAGTCGCAAACTAGCATGCAGTTTGCAGTTTCAAGCATTGATGTTTAGTTGCAGCCCATAGACACTTACACAAAGACCAAGGTCAACATGCAGATGCGTTACCACTCCTGAAGCCTAAGGTGTTATACTTCTGTGTGCCAAAGACTATCTGACCGGAACACGATAGTGCTGAACACTACTATTTAGCGGCAAGTATATTAGGTAATGGGGTGGTGCCTACGCCCGCGAGCTCCGTCACTGGAGCTCTACCACCATTAGAAACCATTAATGTAAACTTCATGCTCGTTTGTCACTCCAAGACACACATAAAAATAGGAAAGAGAACACGTTTCTGTTGGACTTTTAAGAAATGGGAACGATCGTGTATCGCTGAACTAACTGTAGGTACTCTACATAAAAAAAAACTAGCGATAATTATTGGAACTTAATTTGAACAAGTTGTAAAGTCACGTCACATTTCAAGTCAGTGTATTCAGATCATCATCATCATTCCAGCCGAAAGACGTCCACTGCTGGACAAAGCCTGCCCACCCAACAGTGTTGTGTGTTATCAGGGGAGAATATGCCATAATCGCCACGCTTGGCAGGCGGATTGGCGATCGCAGCAGCGGCAATTTTATCACGGGACGCTGCTGTACTGCCAGCGTTGTTATTTTTCGCCATTGTTCGGTTAATTCGATATAGATTCAGATGCTAGAATCCCCATTTATTGTAGCGCCACAGTTGCAGAGCACTAAACTCACCATTAGTAAAAGTGTCGGTATCCTGGGTTTTAACATATCGAATAAAGTGCAGTTTCGGGGTCACATTGAGGGTAAGACCAAGCTGGCATCCAAGAAGCTCAAGGTGCTAAACAAGGCGAGGCAGTATTTCACATCGGGGGCTTTTCACATCATCATACTACATCTTTGGGCGGGAGCCCCTAAATACCAGCTCGGTCCCCTTAATCCAATAAAAAATGCGTCAACGACCCAGGAAACACAGATCGACTCGAAGATCTGAGTCTGCGCAGAGACATCGGTTGTCTGTGCATCTTCTACCGCCTTTACAATGGTGAATGCTCTGATGAACTGTTCCATCTGGTGCCATCGTCTCCAGTCCTTCATCGTTCCACTCGCCGAAGAGAGAAGTTCCACCCGCACAGATTGGACACTTGTAAGTGCTCAACAGCCCGATTCGCGGGTTAATTCCTGGCCAGAACGTGCAAACTGATGTTGCAAATGTTCATAGGCGACGGTAACCACTTTCCATCAGGTGGCCCGTATGCTTTGCTGTCAATCCTTTGACATATAAAAAAATAAAACAGTCAGTGAACTTATTCTAGTAAAATTCCACATACTCGTCACACGCCTCGTTCAGGGGACTTCTTTTGTGGGAAGCTCCTAACTGTCCTACGGGGTACGGTAATGTTTTGTAGTGGCGATACTAGCGCCATCTAGTAGGAAATTAGTGGTGTAAATCTGAGACAGAACACAAAAGGTTTTGCTATCGATATTGTTATCTTTTTACCGAAACTGTTTGTAGTAAGTTGCAGCACTGTTTGTAGCAAATGAATAGCAATTACAACATTGTTTATGGTTCATTACATAGATGTCGCTAATTTAAAGGAGTTTTGGCGGGAACCTTGAAAGAGGCGTGTGGTGCTCTTATTTTATTTCATTTTCTTGGTGTATTTTTGTGTTATATTAAACAAAAGTTTTGCATTTTGTTTGATATAGGCTTATTACAGTGCCCGTGAAATAGAATAACAGCGCGAAAACACGTCATTTCGGGTTACCTCCAAAACTTCATTTTAAATGTTCTGGTAAAGTAGCCATACACGCTTTACTCGAATTACTGACTGTATATCTTCTGCCGCTTTGCCGCCGTTTGCCACCAAAATATAGTATTCAAATGTATTGCTGTTTTATTGGCGATAGGATTTTTGTGATAGATGCGTAGTTATCTACCAACGTAGTCAACGAATAAATAAATTGGAAAGATTTTTTTTTTATGTTACGAATTTGGCAAACAATCTAACAGTTCACATGGATGTTAAGTGATGACTGCAGCTTATAACCATCTACCCAAAAAGCAAATGTCTAAATGCAAGTGCGTTACCACCCCGCGAGATCTTAGGAGTTATGATTCTGCGATAGTTATTACGGGACCATACATTACCATTTGGCAGCAGATAGCTCAGTTAATGCGATGATGCCTACGCCCTCGAGTCCCTATACTGGAACCCTACCACTATTAACATTCTCTTACAAAGCATAGCTTAAAAGTGGTGGATTGAAACCTGTGGTTAATAATTAAAGAGCTTAAATTTTAAACGGTGAAATTAAAGCGATCCTTAACTAGAAAATCCTAAATTATCGATCTATGAATTATCTATTGTTTAAAGATTTTCTACAAAAACGCATTTCACCTTTGAATTTTCGAATTAAAAAAAAAACTAATTTTCCAAACAATTTGCCCACTCTTGTAATGTGAAGTTTATAATTAGATATATACCTAGTATAGTAAATTATACAAGATAATAATGATATATACGAGTATTTATCAGTTTACGATACATACTCCATGGTAAGATGTGTAAATAATCTACACCAGGCAGGATCTGACCCGTGAAATAAACATAGCATGCTAATCACTTCAACATTTTGACATTAGATCACCTACACCGAACACCTCAATACTCACCAATTTGAAGACTTCATCACGACACTGTCTGATTATTCTTCCTTACCGCGCACGTGGTAGGTATGGTTTTGGTGTTCCTTTCTTCTTGTAGCCGGCATCTTATGTACTTATCCGATCGTCAAATGATCTTTTACTAGCTTATTTGGGGATTCCGATAACTTCAAGTTACGTAAACGGGTACAAAACAGATTTATAGTACAAAACAGATATGTAAATCGTGTATATTATTTGGGAGGTAAGAGAGCGACAGACGCCTTTATAAATATTATTATGTAAGTATATATTATTCGCAAGTATATATTAAGCGCGCATGGCCTCGCGGCTGGTGTAGATCGTAAGCGATCTACTCGGTTAAGCACTACGGGCGCGGTCGGGTACTGTGATGGGTGACCGCTAGTGGCAAAATTTAATGCGCGTTTCCGTACTTCGGAGGGCACGTTAAGCCGTCGGTCCCGGTTGGTATCGATAGATAACAGTCGCTAAACCTTGTCGGAGGCCTTATGGGCGGTTTGAAAACATCCGACAGCGGGTTGGCCACTAACCCACCCACCTACACCAATCCGCATTGGAGCAGCGTGGTGGAGTAAGCTCCAGGCCTCCCCCCATAAAGGGGAGAGACTCGTGCCCAGCAGTGAGACGTATAATGGGTTGCCATTAATATTTAATATTATTCTTCAATTATATCAAAAACGCGATGTTGCGTGGACCAATTATAGTAGCGTCATCTATTGGGCCAACCAGAAACTCTCTGGAAGCCCCGGCAAATCGAATTAGTGCTAGCAATACACTCAATAAAGAGGGACATACGAGTAGTCGTGAAGTAACAAAAATTAAGAGGCTTTAACACACGCTTTTATAAAACAAATTTACAATGGAAACCTTAGTACCTACGTGCTTCCAAGGAAGTTAACGTAACACCAAGAAGATATAACCTAAATAATAACGATTATTATACATGGAAATATCTAGAAAATACTAGGTCTCATCACAAAAACCTAAACACTAAATCAACAATGTAATCTGGATCACGTTCATAACGTGTAACGTCTCATGTTCACATACATAATTTCTATGATATAATCCTAATTAAGTATAATCTAGTTCTAGATGAAGCTTGACTTTTTGACTGGTGGTCGGTTTCCAGTGTAGGAGCTCGAGGGCGTAAATGGTAGTTCAGCACTATCGTGTTCCGGTTAGATGGTATTGTACGGCCCTGTAACAACAAAATGCAGATGCGTTACCATCCCTGAAAACTTAGTTGTTATGTCTCTTTGATAAGTTATTACGGAGCCATAAATAAGTTTATATTAACGAGTTGCATGATGTTTAACCCCGAAAAGATAGCAATGAATAGCCACAATAACTTGGTTACTTGGTTTCACTGGTGGAAGAGCTCCAGTGATGGAGCTCGCGGGCGTAGGCACCACCGCATTACCTAATATACTTGCCACTAAATGGCAGTGTTCAGTACTATCGTGTTCCGGTCAGGTGGTAATGTACGGCTCTGTAATTTCCGGCACAGAGGCATAATACCTAATGCCTCAGGAGTGGCAGCGCATCTGCATTTTGACCCCTGGTCATTGTGTGGGTGTCTATAGGCTGCAGTCATCACTTAACATTCAATGTGAACGCCAAGCTTGTTTGCCACTTTTATTAAATTAAAAAAAAAAACAATAAAACGTACCAGTTATCATCTCAAAACATAATGATGACATTAACATGTACTTAGAAATTAGTAACTTTCCCACACTATTGTCCAAATGTTCGTCGAGTCAATGAGTCTAAATAACCTCGATTTATCGTACAAATTATAACTCTGTGGGAACAATTTGAATCTTCAAAACCTCATATTATTATACTTTTACGACTAAGAAGCTGCGATCCAATTAAAACTCTATGCGTTGCAAACCGCAAAAATTAATCATGCTAAACCTTGTAATATACAAACCAACAACTCAAATCTGGATCTAATCTAAATATAATGCTAGACTGGATACCAGACCAATTTACTTGTGAGAGGAACCTTGGAGGCATTTATCCAAGCGACCCAAAATTCTTATAATTACCGACACAGTCGTGTGAACAACGGACGCGTCAATCATGAAGCCTAACGACTTATCATATTTCACCAAATATTACACTTCAAAACCAAACACAACTCATAACCGAACGGGTAATTAAACAATTGGGATCTTACAGCACTAGTAGATGTACAGAAAAAAGATTTTCCGTTTCAGATAATGAAGTGACAACAATGGAGGCGTTTGCGTAAGGCATTCGCACGCCGAGGACACGAGTGGGGAAATATTTTATATAGGGGAGCTTAGATCGCCGCCGACTCCGTTACGTCGTCATGCTGCGACTGCCCACTCGAGATGCACATCATCGTACTCCTCGCGTGTCTCGCCACCGCCACCGCTACCAATTCAACCAAAAATGCAACCGTAGACAATGAACCGAGTGCAAATAATTCAACCAAAGAAATACTGAAGGCTAGCGAGACAGCTGATCCATCTAAAGTGGAAATAGTGAAACAAATTCGACGGTTGAACGAAGATGGATCATATACTATTGGATACGAAGCTGACGATGGCACGTTCAAGATCGAGAGCAGAGATGTCCGCGGCAATGTGAAAGGGACGTTTGGATATATTGACCAAGATGGTGAGATCAAACGTGTGACGTATTCTTCTTCAGGTGACAGCACCCCCGTTCCGGTTAGTACAAGCACGACACCCAGTACGCCTACCATGGTTGTTCGAGTTAACAAAACAGTGTCTTCGACTACTAGACGACCTGTAGCAACTGTATTTCCTACTCGAGGAAGTCCAACTACGAGAGGAACTGTCATTCAACCTATACCAAGAAAAAGATCAGATGATAGGCGAGGCAGCACGCGTTTAACTGCGGAAGCAACCACTGAAAAACAAATAATTGAAGAAACAACAAGTAATATACTCAATTTATATAAACCAAAAGAGGACAGTGTTAAAACGCGAACGCAACTAACTAAACCAGTGCCAGCGACATCGAAAGACGATTTAGTCACCAAGCAGACAACGACTAAACTACCACCAACTGTGAAACCTGTATACGAGCACATAAACGAAAAGAAACCAGAAAACAAGGCGAATACCATTCGTCGCGAATTAACTGGAACTAGTGCCAATCCCCATATGGTGCACTTGCAGCAGTCAATGGGAGATGATTCTACTGATGTGTATGGAAGTCATTTGTCTCTCGGTACTGTTCGTCCACTTTTCACCACCACGACTCCGCGTCCGAGACTAGTGCCAATACACTCTTTGGTGGCAGCTAGACAGAAGATACATAGGCAATACCAAGATATACAACCTGAGGAGCAAGAGACGACAGTAGAAGCGAGTACAGGACGTGTGTTCGATCAGGTGACTTCAAATCCTGTGCCAGTAGTTCACATCCCCGCGCCGAGGGACGACGAGAGGCTATATCAGCAGCCCTTGTATCGGCAAACACCGAGCATTCACTTTCGAACGAACGAATATTTAAGAGACAACCCTGGGTCTGCCGTACCGATTGGTAACCAGCGGCCCTTTCTCCAATACGAATACCAGAACAAATTACTGGAGCCGCAGCAATTCTTGAAGGAATCATCACAGCAAACTAAAGCCTCTGACCCTGAGGGAGCCACAGTGCCTTACGAAGTGCGTCCAGTTACTAGAATAATTCCAATACCCGTGGACGAAAGAGGTGTGCCGTTGCAGAACTATCAGGGAAGGTATGTAAACCCATATAGACCTACACCGCCACCTTTGGTATACCAGCGTTTCAATCCCATAGACGAAATGAGTTCCATATCAGCTCCGGTGAGTACGAGAGATCTGAAACGCTTGCTCCACATTCTGATAATCAGACAGAATAGGTTACAAGCTCTAATGGACCAGCTTATGCCGGGACCCACGTACCAGCCGCAACGGAACGACTACGAATATAGACCACAAAGGTACTACCAAGATCAAGACTATGATTACAGATATGACCCTCAATATCGTCAGGAATCGTACTCGAATCGAGAGATAGCTAACTACGATAGTCCTCAATATGAAAGCCAAAGATATGTGCCAAGGAGACGGTACACTAGACCTTATGATACTGCAAGTGCTTCCAGCAATAACATTGAGGAAGCTCCGGAGTTTTTACCAGTGGAGGTTAGGGAGGCGTTGCTACTGAAAATGCTGATGCTGGCCATTAGTCCTGACTTCATGCCGACGACCGCGCCATCCACCGAGCTGACGACAGCCACGCCGCCAAGGAAACAGGTGAGGAATGTTCAGATTCTAGGAGAAGAAGGGTCTATGGATTCCAAAACGATGCACAGGCACAAGTAGGTTAACAAAGTGATAATTATTACAATAGAATACTCAGTGTACATTTTGTTCGATGATTAATGTAAATAATTCGTGTGTAGACGAGTAGTAATAAATTTTTTACAGAGTTAAATTTGTTGTTGTGTTTTCATTCAATATTTCGTTTATAATTAAGTAATAATGTGGATGTCAGTAATAGTTGAAGGAAGTTCTGTTCTCTAAAAATTTCACTGAAGGTTTCACTGTGTTTTTATGGGGATATTACACGTTAAAGATTTGATAATAATATGATATACGAGTAATACAACGTAACGTCGCTTAAATTCTATCACCGCAACTTCACTGAGCAAAAAAATGCGATTGATTAGATTCCCAGTAGGCCGCGAGTTCGAGTCTCGCCTGAAGTCAAATTTTTCTTTCCATTTTTCTTTAAAAATAAAATATATTTCACAAGCATGTGTTAATGCGAAATAATATAAAACAATTATTAAGGGTAAAAGCGACTTCTTGACGATATTCAATAAACTGAAAAGTCTATTATATCGGTTGCCTAACTAGCATAGTTGGTAATAGATGGCGCTGCTGCTACCATAATGCAATGCAATAGATGTGAAGGAATGATTTGACAAATCGGGCAGGACTTCAGTAGCTCAATTGGAAGAGCGGCTGGACTAGATTCCCAGTAGGCCGCGAGTTCGAGTCTCGCCTGAAGTCAAATTTTTCTTTCCATTTTTCTTTAAAAATAAAATAAATGCGATTGATTTTCTATTAATCAATTGTTTTGATTTTTTTTTGTTTTTATTTAACACATAAAAATAAATAATATACAATTTTTTTATCAATGCATTACTTAAACCACTGAGGTTTATCTGAAATGCTAATCTACGTCAAACAATTCAAAACAACAAGTACTTTAACTACATAATAATATATTAGTATACAATTTTTTTAAAACTAACTTTAGTAAAAATTAAAATTAAAATCTACATACCTATAAGTTAAACGGGTTAAATTTATCTAGTCTCCTAATTTATATTAATATTTCTCAATGTTAATAAAAAAATACGATGCTGTTTGCAATCCTCTATCGAATAAACACTGAACGTTTTGGTTCAAAGATGTCTTTCGTGGTGTTAATTATTTGTTTTAAAGTGTCGATATTATATTTCTTCCAATAGAACTTAAATCATGAATCATAAATATGAGTAATATTTCAAGTAGCCAAGTAAATTATTATTTGTTTGGAGCAAAGAATTAAGGCTGACCACATTTTGAAACAATGGATTGATCAAATAGCTATCATGTGGACAAATCTCTTATTTTAATTGGATCCGTTAAAACGAACGTAGCCATTCTTCATATGACCACATACATCCAAAGTCAATTATATTTTTCAAGTGTAACTAAATAAAAATATAAATAAATACACTTACTCTCACAGCCCCACATTAGGTATAATGTGTCGTGGGTGCCGTTGTACACACACAACACATACACAAACACCCGGTCCCGAAACAAATATCTGTAGGTCATACAAATATTTGTCCCGGTGCGGGGATCGAACCCGCGACCCTTCGAATCAATCGGTGGTTTCGCACCGCTGGACTAACCGGGTCTTCAAACAGGGCCTAAGGTGTCATGCCTCTGTGCCGGAAATTACAGGGCCGTACATTACCACCAGACCGGAACACGATAGTGCTGAACACTACCATTTAGCGGCAAGTAAATGAGGTAATGTGGTGGTGCATACACCCGCGAGCTCCGTCACTAGACCCTCACCACCAGTAAAAATCTCACCCAAAGCCACTGAATCAGTAAAATTTTGAAAATTTAACACGGTAAAAGCCTTAATATTACAGATTCAAATTACGATGACAAGGTTACTTGCACAAACCCCACAATAGACGACCTTCATGGATATGGTTCTTGCGTGAACTAAAACCAGTGGACAATCACGAAGAACGTGTTTACATGATAAAGAGATGGGAAAATTTACAATTTTAAACATGTAATTAGTGTAAATACAAGTTATAATATGTACATTTTAATCTTCATATTTTTGACGACCCGGTTAGTAAAGCGGTGTGAGATGACCGTTTGATTCAAAGGGTCGCGGCTTCGATCTCCGCAACGGGTCAAATATTTGTATGGCCTACAGATATTTGTTTCGGGTCTGGGTGTTTGTGTATGTATTGTTTGTGTACAACGATACTCACGACACAGGTTTATACCTAATGTGGAACTGTGAGTGTAAGCGTATTAAAAAAAATTACATAGGTAGGTAATACATTATTCGATAAAAGAGTGTTAAAAATTACAAAAGAGTCTCTTATAAAAAAAATAACATATTTTTATGTAATGAAGGTGGCAATCAACCATGCAGTTCACATGAATGATAAGGCACGACTGCAGCTAATAGACATCTACAAAAACACCAGAGGTCAAAATGCAGAATGTTGGTAGAGCTCCAGTGACGGAGCTCGCGGGCGTAGGCGCCAACGCATTACCTAATATACTTGCCGATAAATGGTAGTGTTCAGCACTATCGTGTTCCGGTCAGGTGGTAATGTACGGCCCTGTAATTTCCGACGCAGAAGCATAACACCTTAGGCCTCAGGAGAGGCAACGCATCTGCATTTTGACCTCTGGCTATCGTGTAAGTAAGTGTCTATAGGCTGCAGTCATCACTTAACATCAATGTCAACTGCATGGTTGTTTGCCACTTTGATTACATAAAAAAAGCGTTGCCACCCCTTAGTTGTTATGTCTCTGTTATTGCGGAGCCATAGAAAACGCTTTATTTAATTTTTGAGATATAATAAATAGCTCCTCAAGCTTTTAACCATTTAATTAAAATCACAATATCAATTTGTTATTTTGCACATTTATAGCACGCGTTTACTTTTTTAGAAGTTAAAAATCTGTTAGTTTTATTATAAATCTTCCTCCATAAATGTAGGAGAGAGAAATAACAGGTATACGTTAATGGCGTAAGACGAATTTTGTCTCAGTGATGATGGGATGGTAGCTCTGTACATAAAAAAACGATTATAGTCTCATTTTGAAGAACTACAGCTAATAAAATAAAGAACTTGAAAAATAAAGATCAGATCTTATATATTAGGTATAAAAGCTGTAGAATAAACGCAAAGTTTCGCGAGGCGACTCACTAGTAGACAATTTATGTTCCTGAATATAAATATCTTTCTCATGAAACAGAACAGCGTAACAAACCATTATTTTGTAATTAATATTATCAAATAAACAAAATCGCGCATAGACCTTAAATCGTTGTAAAAATGTTTACACATTTGATTTTAGTGAAATAACGAAACGCAACTTATTTTTTTTTGCAACCAACATTGTCCAACATACCCAACAATGTTAGTATAGTACAAACGAAACAGAAAATTACGTAACGCACTGAGAATATATAGCATACATCGGGTAAGAGGCATTGTTCCCATGTCTCCATTATTTCCTCCTGGGAGCTTTTCACACGGCCTCGACGCCATATTAGAAAAAAAAACATATTTGTAACAATGGGTGCGTTGTCTTGGTATGTATTGCGTAATGTTTTAACAAAACGCTATTATATGGGATATGTTGACATTGGATTTGCGAATTAACAAGTAACATTATGGGAGTTGAGTTATAAAATTGATGATTAGGGTTGGCAATTTTATTACACGAAATTTAGTAAAGGCGATTTTTTTTGAACTCAATACTTCATAGATAGAAAATAAAAAACAAAATAACGTGACTTCACGCCTGTAATACCCAAAGGGCTAGGCAGAGGTAAATGCAAGTATACAAACATACACGCAAACACCCTCGATTCGCCGGTTACGTTTTGTAACCGAGCTCCAGGGCGTAGGCAAGGCACCACCGTATTATCAAATTTATCTGCCGCCCAATAGTAGTGTTCAGCAATCCACACTATCGTGTTCCGGTTAGATGGTAACGTATGTCCCCGTAATAACTATCTCAGAGACATAACAGTTTAGGTCTCAGGGGTGGTAACGCATCTGCATTTTGACCTGGTTTTTGTGTAGATGTCTAAAGGTTGCAGTCATCACTTACCATCAATGCGAACTGCGTGCTGTACCATATAAGTAATAAAAATGTGTTGTTTAAAAAAATCCAGACGTATTTAACAATAAAAAGCATAGTAAACATGTTTCTTAGTAAAAAGTAAGTAGGAGTTTTGGCGGGAACGTTGAAAGATGCGTGTGGTGCTCTTATTTTATTTCATTTTCTTGGTGTATTTTTGAGTTATATTAAATAAAGTTGGTGGCATTTTGTTTGATATAGTCTTATTACAGTGCTCGGGTATAGTGAAATAGAATAACAGTGCGAAAACACTTTCTTTTGGGCTCTTCTTAAACTTCTTCTAAAACTTCATTGTAAATGTTCTGGTAAAGTAGCCATCGCTTTACTCGAACTTGGTATTGTGACTCTGACTGACGGACTGAGAAATTGACTGACTGACTCTGACTTTTACGTTGCTTATTACGAATACGAAATATCGTTTCACTTGACACTGGCAATATGCATAACAAGCGATGCCATTAAAATAATAAAAAAGTAAGTACGCTATATTTACAAAAATACATTCAATAATCAAACTAGTAGGATCCAAAAGTAAGGAGGACAGAGTAACCCTGGGGGAGAGGAGTACTGTGTACCTACTCGTTGAGCAGTTGGTCGAGCATAGAGAAGCGTTGACTTCTCTGTTGTTAGAAGTTATTGGCAGGGGGGAATTTGGGTTCGAACTGGTTAAAGGTTTGGTACTTGATATGGACTCTTGAGGTTGGGGAGCTGGTCTGAACCTCTACGCGGGCGGTCTGTGTTGCTGCTGTCTGGGTTGTGTTAGACCCGGACTGAAAAAGCCTTCTGAAGCTGAACACTAGCAATAGACGGACAACTTGCATAGGTACCTTTAGTAGAAGATGCAGTAGTCCTGCGACCTTATGCTCCGTAACTGAACCGTGACCACTAGTAAATCATCAAACACCTGATTTTTTATTCAATAAAGGTAGCCATCAATTTTTTTTTAATTAAATTATGGTATTGCTAGGTATTATTTGTATCTATACTGTGCTATTACGCATATTGCCAGTGTCAAGTAAAACGATATTTCGTATTCATTTAAGCAGCGTAAAAGTTAGTACAATATAGTCAGTCAATTACTTATTAAGTATGTCAGTCAAGTGAGTTACAGTCAAGTTATTCGAGTAACGCGATGGCTACTTTACCAGAACATTTACAATGAAGTTTTGGAGGCAACCTGAAAGGTCGTGTTTTCGCACTGTTATTCTATTTCACTATACACGGGCACTGTAATAAACCTCTATCAAACAAAATGCCACCAACTTTATTCAATATAACTTAAAAATACACCAAGATAATGAAATAAAATAAGAGCACCATACGCCGCTTTCAAGGTTTCCGCCAAAACTCACTTATGTAGTTGTGCATCTGTAAGTTATTGTGGCTCCATTTTTTTTTTGTTTTGTGATAATATTTTCAGACTGTGTCAATTTTTTCAATTATCTAAATCATGCCAAGTTAAATCGGCAGAATTTCCAAAATAAAATGCCGTTTATAATAAAATTTGTTTTAATTATAAAAAATACGCTACATATTTACAAAAGTACATTCAATAATCGAACTAGTAGGATCCAAAGGTGATATCATGGAGGGGGGCAGAGTTGCCCTGGGGGAGGGAGTACTCCTTGAGCAGTTGGTCGAGCATGGAAAAGGGTTGACTTCTCTGTTGCTGGAAGTTATTAGCGGGGGGGAATCTGGGTTCTGGCTGGTTGTAGTCTTGGTACTCAATTTGGGGTTTGGGGGCGAACTGTTGGGGTTGGGGAGCCGGTCTGAACTCCTGTTTGGGCGGTCTGTACTGCTGCTGTCTGGGTTGAGCTGGTTCCGGACTGAAGAAGCTATCTTCGGATGGCGATGGGGCCGCTCCGGCGAAGAATGCAGGCTGAAAACCATATGCAAATGATTGATTACTAGATGTGCCCGTGATTTAGTCTCCGTGATTTTTTATGTACTGAAAGAGGCAAACAAGCCTGCAGTTCACATTGATGTTAAGTGATGACTGCAGCCTACACAAAAACCAGATTTTTTTTTTTATTTATGTAATAGAAGTGGCAAACAAGCATGCAGTTCAAATTGATGTTAAGTGATGACTGTAGCCTATAGACACACGAAGACTAAGGTCAAAATGCGGATGCGTTACCACTTCTGAGTCCTAAGGTGTTATGCCTCTGTGCCGCCAATTACGGGGCCGTACATTACCACCTGACCGGAACACGATAGTGCTGAACACTACCATTCAGCGGCAAGTATATTAGGTAATGCGGTGGTGCCTACACCCGCGAGCTCCGTCACTGAAGTTCTACCACCAGTAAAAACAAGTGATATTTTATAAATAATAATAAGTTCTTCATAAGTCTGACATTCTATTATTTATTATTGTGATATATATTTGTAGACATATTTTTTTTTGTATAGGTCTACTGTATATTAGTCCATGTATGTAATATTATATATTAGTATGTATTAGTATATATATTTGAATTCAGCAACGTAATTATTTATAGGTACATATCTATTTTAAATATAAATACTTATATTTTGTGTATGTTTACTATTATATGTAGGTATATAAATATATTATTTGATTAATTATAATATTTTTAGCTGTCCCTCATATTTTCACTTTTGTACCATTGCTGCACCAATGTAGCTGCAGGTTTACTGGTAGAAAACGCCTAGTGGCGTTAAGTCCGCCTTATGTGTAATTTCTGTGCATACATAAAAGAATAAATAAATAAATAAATAGCTAAAGTTACTTTTTATCAGCTCTACATAGCCGTAAAGAGCTATGGTTATATTCTTTTTTAAAAAAAAATCCCGACCTCCGTCGATTGTATCCGAAAAGCTCAAGCTTGACTTATCAGTCTGCTACCAGTGGGCCGTCAGATAAATGGCATAATATTTTTGGGTGTGTGATCCTTCGGTATAAGGATATGATTTGAAGAAGTTAAAAAAATGTATGGGTGAATCGCGCGAAAGTTCTTTACGAGCTAGGTAGAGCATGGAACATAAATCACTCTCTTCTTGAAAGAAAGTGAAATGAGAGAATAACGAAACAGATATTACTACACAGCCTACAGTCACGTTACAGGCGCAGCGTAGTCAATCATTAGCAAAGGTACTGCTCCTGTCTGTTCTGTGTCTGAAGTTGTGGGGTAGAAAGCAGTGGAGTGGCGATATTCCAATAGTTGGTCCATATTCAGTCTCCTCAAACCCCAATTTGTGTGATCAGATGAGTGGCATAGGCGATCCCGCGAATGGAATTGATACTGTGGTTGAAATCGCGACGTAGACCGGTACCGCTGCTGATAAAGAAGCCACTCTCTTCAAAACCTCGTCAGAAGAGTCAACTGGAACTCTGGAAAACTGGAACTGGACTCAACAACAGGAGCAGCAATCCTTGGAAACATCACCGTAATCTCTCCTGTCGTCGAGGTCTGTTCTGCGGCGTGACTACGCCGCATAACAGACCTGGCTACAGGCGGGGGCGCGCCGGGCGCCGGCTCCTCGTAGTCGTAGTCTACGGACTGTTGGGACGCTCTGTATTGGGTGCGGCCGTCTTGGAAGACTTTCCATGTTCAGTCTTCTTAAATCTACAATAGAAGCTTATTAAACTTACTTTAGGTGGGGTAGGCGAGCTTTGGGAACGGTACTGCTGCTGCGGTTGAGGTTGCGGCGCGGGTCTGTACTGCTGTTGCTGCCTGTACTGTGGCTGCGGCTGCGGCTGGGGCTGCGGGGGAGGGGGGCGGTAGGCGGGCTGCGGCGCGGGGCGGGGCGGTGGCGGGGGCGCGCGGGGCGCCGGCTCCTCGTAGTCGTAGTCTACGGACTGTTGGGACGCCCTGTATTGGGTGCGGCCGCCTTGGTTCTGTAGGAAAGGATTGAGACAGTTACAAGATTATTCAATGATGGTAGACTGATAATGATTTCCACTTTTGCTACGCCGAGTTTCTTGACTAAATCCCGGGGTCGGGTGGAAACTGCTATTAGGTTTTTCCATTTTCAGTTTTTTTTTTATTTAATGGTAGTGGCAAGCAAGCATGCTGTTCACATTGATGTTCAATGATGACTGCAGCCTATAGACACCCACACAAAGACCAAGGTCAAAATGCAGATGCGTTACCATTCCCGAGGTCTAAGGTGTTATGCCTCTGTGTCGGCAATTACAGGGCCGTACATTAGCATCTGACCGGAACACGATAGTGCTGAACACTACCATTTAGCGGCAAGTAATGCGGTGGTGCCTACGCCCGCGAGCTCTGTTACTGGAGCTCTACCACCAGTAAAAAATGTTGATTGATGGTTTCCAGTGACGTCTAAAGGTTACACACCAATATATCAGGACAAAACAACTTATCTATTTGGTATTTTCCAGTGAATTTAAATATGCTCGCCACCTATTGGGACACAAAAGGTGATTGAAGAAGCGTACAGTGCTCATCAAGAAATAATGCACATCTAGCCTATGAAAGTGATTATCGGCTATTTTCCGCTTTATAGAGCGTTATCTCTGCCGCACACTGCCTACGTAAGCATCCGTAATCCGGTATTGGTCAAAACTTGATCAAAATGGTCGACAAACGTCAAATAGGTAAGGTGTACATGAGACAACGCTCTACAGATCCGAAATAAGCCGACGTCTTTTCCTGATATCGATGTGCATTATTTCTTGTAGGATACTGTACCTACGTGTATGCATGTATGCATAAATAGACAATGAAGTTGGAGTAGAGTTGTACATTTATTATGGTTTACTGCTATATACTCTACGGGAACAACGCCAAGCCCCCCGTAAGGGACCTGGCGTTATACATACATACATACATACATACATACCATATACTCTAAGGGCGAGATTCACAGACCGCACTACGACTTTACTTTCGAGCAAAGTACGCTTCGAACTGTCAAAACCCATACATTTCTGACAGTTCTAAGCATACTTTCCTCAAAATAAAGTCGTAGTGCGGTCTGTGAATTTCACCATTAGACTGACGTAATGATTCGTGGAAGCAAAATTCGAAGTATTCTTCTAAGTTTAAGGTGCGCCAAAACGTCCGACCAAACGTGGCTATAGGCCAAGGCTCAGGATGCATTGATACATTCCCTATTCACAACCGTTAAATTTTCAACATTTTAACAAGCATTTAAATTCTATAATTAAAATGTTAATTTACTTAATCCAATCAAATCCGGAATAGATAGGTAGAGGTATATAATTGCAGTGCAGGTGTATAAATGCATGTAGACATCATCACACTGTAAACAGACAGCCAGTTATGCCTTTTTACCCATCCAAACTGCAATGGTGAGACTGGGAATCTTTTTCAATGGAAAAATCTAACAGATACCTACCTACTCCCCGACCTAAGGATTGAAACCGAGACAATAATTATAATATCAACGCTAAGGTGCATTAAAATCAACAATAATCATTTTTCCGATGAAGTCGGACAAGTAACGATCGCCAAGGGCAGAAAAAATCGAGTGTAAGACTGAAGGGATCAGAAAACTTAATTGGCTTGAATATGGTCTGAACATTAATGGCGAGATCCTGACGCATCTGAGATTCGCCGATGATATCGTCCTACTAGCTGAATCCCAATACAACAAACATGATAAGTACCTTAGACACAGAGAGTAAACAGATAGGGCTCCACGTGAACCTTTCGAAAACAAAAATAATGACTAATGGAAGCGCACTCCCTATTAATCTCTGCGTTAAAAACATAGAGTATGTGGAAGAATATGTGTATTTGGGACAGACAACATCATTTATAGATGCTACCTCTAAAGAAGTAGACCGAAGGATCGCATCCTCGTGGAGGAAGTACTGGTCGCATAAAAATATCTTTAAAAGTATTATTTCAATTCATCTAAAGAAACGGCTAATGGATAATACCATACTACCATCTCTACTATATAGTTGCCAAACGTGGGCTCTATCCAAAAATATAATTAGAAAGATAGCTACATTCCAGAGAGCAGTAGAGCGCTCCATGCTATGACTCACACTTAAAGATAGAGTTAAAAACGCAGAGATACGGGAGAGAACGAAAATAATAGACGCAGTAAAGATGCTCTGCAAACTAAAATGGAAATGGGCCGGACATATCGCGCGTACCCAAGACCAGAGATGGAGTGCAAATATCATCCATTGGTACCCACGCGACAAATTACGATCGGTAGGGCGACCAAAGAAAAGATGGAGCGACGACATAGTGGAGGCAGCAGGTGCTACCTGGACCCGGATGGCTCAGGATCGTAGCACATGGCTATGCATGGAGGAGGCCTTTTACCAGTCATGGGTGCCCGAATAATATAAAATATATATATATCTTATAATGTAATTATTTTTGTAATTTTTATTGTTATTTAGGGTTAATAAAGGCTATTTTATTTTTATTTATTTTATTAAGACTGAAGGAATACTCTCTTTCATAATCATGTATAATTTTAGTCGAAAGACGTTTACAACTGGACAACCTTCCCTCGTAAATGCCCATTTTTGTGCAACATTTGGAGCAATAGGCCATGTTATGATCATGCGTTATTGCACTTACTACCACCCTATTGGAATGGTTTAACCGCCATTGGAAAACAACTGTTTTTTTAATGTAATGGAAGTGGCAAACAAGCATGCAGTTCACGTTGATGTTGTGATGACTGCAGCCTATAGACACCCACATCAAGACCGAGGTCAAAATGCCGATGCGTTACCACTCCTGAGGCCTAAGGTGTTTATGCCTCTGTGCCGGAAATTACACTAACTGAACTATTTTTCGAATGTATCTCGCGTATTTATTTTCAGTTTAATATTTTTAACGCAGTCTTTCGGTTGAATGACTGCATTAGACGTTTACATAGAACCAATAAAAAATATAAATGTGTGTATTCACACGTGGTAGAAACGAAACCTTCAAAAACTTTCATAAGAAACTCCGGCCTACGGCCTGTATAAGGGTCATGGCTCACTAGAGCCACCCGGCACCCGACCGCCTCGAGCGGTCTGCGCTCATTACATCAACTCCGCTCCGTATTTCCTCGACCGCAAGCCGTCGACGCGCGGTCCACGCGCGGATGGCAAGTGGATCACTCGGTAACCACTAGCTTGTCTTGTATTGCCAACGTGCTGTTTCCAAGTAAATCGCGCACCCAGTAGCTAAGTGGGCAAGGGCCCCGGTCCATAGGAATTTCGGCGAATGTCTTGAAAGTCTTGAATCGGGAGTTCTCTTATTGTTGATGTTATGTTCACCTACTATCATTAAATTAAAAATAAAACTTGAGAGCAGGGTCGAGGTTTCCTTGCTTCAGGAGCTAGCGAGTTGGCTGACCCGCTCTTTTCAAAGTTTAGGTTAATGGGCAAAGGGCCCCCTGAGGTCCGGGGCCCTGGTGCACTGCACCACCGGGCCCTACGATAGCTACGTCACTGAGCGCGCCGTCTGTGATTCACAAGTAACATCGCGTCGTTCATCCGTGGCCCACCCGTCGACAGCGAGTGGACGCCGTAAACCGAAGCAGTGGTGGTCGGGTGCCGGGTGACTGCAGTGAGCTATGACCCGAAAGCTTCCAATCTCATTTTCTCCCACGTGAAATTTTATCAATTTATGTGAATGTCTCTTTTTACTGTCGGTTTTTCGTTCCATAGTAAATCACAACGATGCTAAAGTTTTCAGTTAAAAAAAACTTACCTTGCTAGGCCTGAGTCCCTCGTCACGTGTAGACTCGTCGACGAGCGTGGGGGGAGCCACCGTGATGCCCTCACCCGCGGGCTGGAACCCGTACTTGTTGGCACCGTATTCGATCACTCGCAACTAGAATGTGGAGATTTTTTATTTTTTTTATTTTATGTGAATACTATGAAAAGTTATATAAGTAATAATAATAATACTTATTGGAGACATTTGCTGAACAGGACACCTTTTTGGCAGCCGTGAGACACACATCTTTTCTGTGTTATTTACGTTTTATGTCTGTTTTATGTGTCTCGCTGTGTGTCAAAATAAATGTGTGCGTGATATTGTCTTTGTATTTTGTTAAAGTTAAGGTGTGAGTTTCGTAGTAATAGACGATTTTTGTAGTGTGTGTGTGTCACACGTATTTCCCCCCGCCAAAAATGACAGACTGTTTTGCATCGGTAATAAACGCTATGCCTATTCCTCTCCGTGTTGCTCTATGGGCTGGACTAGAGATCTCAGTGATCGTGGGTTCAAGTCCCGCCAGGAGTCAAAATTTTTCTTACCAAATGATTAAAAAAAAACAATAAACACTATTTTATATCCTCTAAAAATATACAATGACGGCCCTTGATGTCTAGGAGTAAAGTCCAGTTAAGGATAATGATGATTTTTGCTAGTGGTAGAGTTCAAGTGTAGGAGCTCCAGAGTGTAGGCGCCACCATATTATCTGATCTATCTGGTGCCAAATGATAGTGTTCAGCACTATCGTGTTCCGGTTAGATGGTAATGTATGGCTCCGTAATAACTATCACAGAGACATAACAACTAAAGCCAAAGTGACAACGCATCTGCATTTTGAGCTCTGGTCTTTGTGTGGGTGTCTGTAGGCTACAGTCATGACTTAACATCAATGTGAACTTCATGTTTATTTGCCACCTTCAATACATAAAAAAAAAGAGTACTTATACCCATTACCTTGCCAGTGTCATCCTTGTATCCATATTTGCCCTTGACCTCTCCGGACTGAGATTTGGTCTCGATCTTGAACGATCCATCGGCGGCCTCGTAGCCGTATGTGTATGAACCGTCCTCGTTGTGCCTGTAATGTAATTAAAATATTCTTGAATTACTTTGATTGATTTCAGGTCTGCTGTCAATCAGTTATGCGCAAGTTTTCGATTTTTTTGGAGTTACCTATATTTTTTTTGCGTCCTTCGCGTCTTTGGAATTTGATTACAGCAAGGAATATTGAACATCGAGCCTGCGAAAGAGGTTATCTGCTAGTTTCGACTTCATAGAGCGTTACCTCTGCTGCACACTGTCAACGTACGCACTGATAGTGCGTTATTGGTCAAAACTTGATCAAAATGGTTGACAAACGTCACATAGGTAAGGTGCGAAAGAGATAACGTTCTACTGAGCCGAAATAAGCCGAAGTCTCTTTCCTAAGATCGATGTACAATATTTCTTGTTGGATACTGTAATTAGTCTTCACATTGGGACACCCAAAAATTTTTACCATTTTTTTGTAAGCAGATTTTTTGCATCTGATAGTTTGTGAATTTTGACATCCATTCTCGCTTGTAACTTAGAATTATTGTGCAGTACAGCCCACCCGCTACCTTTCCATGGGAAAAAACTACTTTCGACAGATATCGAATATGCGTGTGTGTGAAAGAAGGTTAGGAAATAGGTTATTTAATAGTTGATATCGTCACGTCTCGTTTACCCCACTAAACCACAGATCACCCCCAAAGCGTTTATACGAGTATAAAACGATCGGGCAGATATCGCGGATTCGCGATATTGATGATCGACTGTAATCATATCTTTCTTTTTTATTTTTTTATTTATAATTCATTAGGTCAGACAGAGATTGTCCATTATTTGTAAGTAAGAACTTAATTGCTACATTAGTATTACATTAAATAAAACACATTAATCTTTACTGGTAGTAGAGCTCCAGTGACGGAGCTCGCGGGCGTAGGCACCACCGCATTACCTAATATATTTGCCGCTAAATGGTAGTGTTCAGCACTATCGTGTTCCGATCAGGTGGTAATGTACGGCCCTGTAATTTCCGGCACAGAGGCATAACACCTTAGGCCTCAGGAGTGGTAACGCATCTGCATTTTAACTTCTGGTCTTTGTGTAGGTGTCTATAGGCTGCAGTCATCACTTAACATCAATGTGATCTGCATGCTTGTTTGCCACTTTCATTACATAAAAAAGAAATAATAATTTAATAATACACATTAAATTCTATCAATAACTACGTACTGGAGCATATAGGTCCAACCAGTGACGTGTAAAAGGACGATCAAGTCGGTCCGCGACCACTGCCAAAAGGCTGTTGCGACTGTCTTGCGTTCCAAGCAACATCGAGGCAGCTCTTTTGCGCATTGTGGCACCAAAACAATCTACGTGAGCCTCTGCAAACATCCTCGATGCGCAACAAAACTGAGGCAGCCGCAACATCGCCCTTAGTGCGTTATTATTTTGAACGCGAAGGGCCCGAATCGAACGTTGCGTATATGTAACCTACAGGCTACACGTGTAGAAGGATGTGCAGTATGCTCGGAACCCTTTTTTCATAAAATCTTAATTACATGTTCTCACCTGTTGATCTGCTTGAGTATAGGCACGGGAGTGGAGGTGACCTTGGGCTCGGAAGCAATGTAGCGCGGCGCGCGCTCCTCCACGTACTGTGCGTGCGCACACGCGCACAAAACCAGGACCGCCTGCGCATAAAACGGATTGACTTATTGAGGGTTCCAGGAAATTCAGGGTGCAAGGAACTGATTATTTTGATGTGATGGGCTGGATATTTGAAAGGGAAATTTTTAAAGTCACTTCCTAATAATCCCTATGACATATATGATATATTTTTCTGGTCTCTCCTCTCTCTTCATTGGTGTAAATTCTAAGCTTTGAAGGCGTAGCTATCTTTACGTTACTACCTATTTACCACTAAGTTATATTAATGGATTTATTCAGGCGGTTCTACACGAGTCGACAATAATCTACTTTATTTTAAAGTAAATTTTGAAGGTAGACGAGGCACGAGAGGTTTGTCTGAACCGGGATATATGGCGCTCTACACTCTCTGCCTACCCCGTTAGGGACCTGGCGTGAAGATACATTTTAAAGTAAAATGGAAAGCAAAATTTGACTTCAGGCGAGACTCGAACTCGCGGCCTACTGGGAATCTAGTCCAGCCGCTCTTCCAATTGAGCTACTGAAGTCCTGAGGACTTTTCTTTCCATTTTACTTTAAAAAAATATATATTTCACAAGCATGTGTTAATGCGTAATAATATAAAACAATAATCTACTTTACTGGGCAATCGGTGAACACAAAGGTCTACGAGTATCATACTAATTAATTTACTCAATTAGGTACCTAAAGGAGACACCTGCAGGTCCGATCCTCGACTTAGGGCGTTGTAGACACATGAGATATACGCAATTAGTGAACCTATATTCACGTTAATTGATTATTGTAAGACTGTAATGTTTGTAATGTGCCCGGAGATGACAACAGGTTCGCCACCTGTTACATGGACCAAAAACGTAACCGGTGAGTCGTGGGTGTTTGCATGTATGCTTGAATGCATGCATTTACCTCTCCCTACCCCTTCGGGGATTACAGGCGTAAAGTAACGTTTTTTTTTACCTTTTGTAATGTTTTCATACTTAATAAATTTTAATTTAGTGCGTATATTTAGAAAAAGTCACAGTTTTTTACCGTACTAGTAGACTGTACCCACCCGTCTCGTACTATAAACGTACTTCTTTATCTTATTTATCTAAAAAGTATTAAAATAACTCAATATCCACATATAATATGAGCACCAGGTTACTATTATATATTTGTAATCAGCAGACTTGCTCCAATAAGCACCTATGTAAGCAATCTTGTGTGATAGAATGCTCATATGTCGTCATGAGGACTAAAAGTGTCCTAAATCTTGAAAATTTAACTGTATTGAGCAGTTCAAAAACAAAACGTAATTTTTAAATTAATTGGCTAACAAGCATACAGTTCACATTCATGCTAAGTGTTAAGCCACATAAAAAAAAAAAACAACAAAAAAAAATAATAAAAACATTAACATAAAACCAGAGATTTCAATGTAGATGCGTTTTCTACTCATGAGACAAGAAATTACGCATCTGTGCTAGAAATTACAGGACAGCACATAACCATCTGACCAGAATAATATGTTAGCGGTGATCATATTCAGTAAAATAAAGAAAATTGTGTGAAATCAGTAATTATGCTTACAAGTAGACAGCTAAACGAAACGGTGGCAATGTGTAGTTGCAACAGTGGACCAGTTCGTAGAAGATCTCTCTCGGGAGCTCTACCATCTAAGACTTCGTGTATTACAACTGCTAAACTTACCATACTCTTCAATTCAATTCAATTAATTTATTTCATATAATTAGGCTCCTGGAGAGCACTTTTACATCGTCATTTTTTTAAACTAACCTAGACTGAATAACCACTAATAATAAACAGAAACACATAATAAATTAAATAGAAACTGAACAATTTGGTATTATATGGAAAGCATCAATTATTTACAAATTCCTCTATCACTAAGACACCTACAGTTAAATTGTGTGAAGCTAATAATTATGCATACAGCAAGAGACAGTTAAACCAAACAGTGGCAGTGTGTAGTTGCAAAAGTAGACCAGCTGGTGGAACTGTGGAACACTGACCTTGGGAGTTACGTAAACCTTTTATTTAGACAAGTACTCGTGTGGTACAAGTCATGGGCGATTCAACATTCAAATTATTTATCAAATTATTAATTATAAAAAGTACCCAGTGTTGTGCGCCAAACGTTCAAGTATAATTATACCAATGTAATCGGACCGAAAGATTTTGTGTGATGCTTCAACAAACAGACAGACAGGCAGACAATTTTTTTTAATCACATATTTGTGTTCGGTATCGATCTAGTAACATCCCCTGGTATTTATTTTTTCAATATTTTTAATGTAAAGAATGTACACTTCTACAGTTTTATTATAAGTATAGATTATTTGTTCAATTAGGTATCCTTATATAAAAGTTTCTTGTTACAATGTTTGTAACCAAAGTGCTCGAAATAGCTTGACCGGTTTTGATGAGTTTTGTGTTATTTTATATTCGCTATCTCTGAGAATAAGAAGTTACCTGGTTTTATACCGCTAATATATTTGAATTCCCAACCCCAAATTACATTCAATCCCTTCATCCGTTTGTTTACAATTCAATAACAACACACTAATGTGTGTTTTTTATGTAATGGAAGTGGCAAACAAGCATGCACTTCACATTGATGTTAAGTTATGACTGCAGCCTATAGACACCCACACAAAGACCAGAGGTCAAAATGCAGATGCGTTACCACTTCTGAGGCCTAAGTTATGCTTCTGTGCCGGAAATTACAGGGCCGTTCATTACCACCTGACCGGAACACGATAGTGAACTGAACTACCATTTAGCGGCAAGTAAACTAGGTAATGTGGTGGTGTCTACGCCTGCGAAATCCGTCACTGGACCTCTACCACCAGTATATTGCCTCTATAAAGGCTCAATTACGTTCAAACTTATAAAAAACAAATTAAAAACTACAGAACAAATTGCTTTAAGACAGTTATGGGGCAAAAGTAATAGATAATGATATAAAATAGTAATGCTTCATACCGATTTTTTAAAACTTCTAGTTAAATAACTAGTTAATTAATAAATAAACAAATATCGCTCTACAATAAAAAAAAAAAAACTGTAAGAAATATCTAAAGGAAATTCAAACGTATTCACACAAAAACTACTGGACAGATTTCAAAAATTATTTCACCATTAGAAAGCTGCATCTTCACTGAGTATTTATATTATATTTATTGCACCCGTGCGAAGCCGGGGCGAGCCGCTAGTATATTACAAAATTATAAAACGCTTGACGTTTATGCATTGCATTTTACAAAAATGTAAGTTACGCATTGATGAATTTACGTGTCAAATTGTTTCTTATTTGGTTTTGTTACTATTCTAACCGACTCGGCACGCGTTGTCGGACAAATTGCGGTTCAATTGCCTTTGTTTCATTTATTTGTGATTTTTTTTTACACATTCACCACTCGCGAGTTCTGCATCCGGAAGAAAAATAGATCTAAATAAAATAGTCTCAACACGGTGTCTACATTATCTTAAGTTTGTTTATTAGGGTTCCGTTCAAAATGAAGATAGGAACTCTTAACAGAATCACTTTGTGTTCAATTGAAATGAACTTAATAAAGTCTAAAATCCTTTTAAGCTCTGAGAATATTAGACTTATAAGGTGAACGCAATAACCGCCTAACTATAATGCTTTCGATTATGACGATAACTTGTCAGTTTCATACCGCCTATTAAAACATTTTGCTCTTAAGCATATACCTGCGGACAAAAACACTTCCAGGAAAAAGTTAGGCGGTACGAAACTGACAAGATGATGTCATAATCGAAAGCAACACGAAAGCATTCGAGTTAGAAGGTCGGCCCTCTGCTGTAAGGTTTCTGAAGGGTTGTCCAGTAATGGACGTCTTTCGACAGAAGTGATGACAAACCATAAAAGGAAGAAGAAAGGCACTTACATAAAATCATGTTTTGGAAGAGCGGAACTTTCTATCACAAGTTTAATTATGCTCAAAAGAAAGTTCCAAGTACCGCTAAAACGTTGTACGACAATGTTACAGAAACAAAGTTTTTTTTTAAAGAACTCTGTTTTTTTTTATTTATGTAATGGAAGTGGTAAACAAGTATGCAGTCCACATTGATGTTAAGTGATCACTGCAGCCTATATACCCACAAAAAGACCAAGGGCAAAATGCAGATGCGTTACCACTCCTGAGGCTTAAGGTGTTATCTCTTATCGGTGGCCTCTGTGCCGGAAATTACAGGGCCGTGCATATGCCATGTTTGACATATTATTATTAAAGTTCTCATATACAGTCAACGGAAATAACCTACCATAATTGAACCGAGTTGTATCAACAAAAAATCAATCAGCTCTATAAATGTTGCAATGAATTTTTACAAATACATATCGATTACCGACATCCTTAAATCGTACAAAATTGCAATCGAACATTATTTACTGGTTTACATCCTGTATGATCCAACAGTTTAACTTGTTCTGAAGGTGGTCTTGTATATTGAAAGTGGTCTGATATATTTTCCTACATCCTGCTCTCTCTGATACGAGAAGTACCTACAGAAGTGTTTAGAGGTCAAAGGACCATTCACCGATAGCCTGTATTGTATTTGTTTTAATATTTTATTGTTAGGGCTGTACAAATTATGCCAGTTTAATCTAACCTATAAATAGGTTTTGAAGATATGAATTAATGAAAAAATGGCCCGGAGAACGAGGTTCACCTCGACCCCCGAACCATCCCCCCCTCCCTCTGTCGCGCTTGACGCGCGGAGGGAGGAAGTTGATGATGTTAGTTACATACCCTACGAAAACCAAATATCTGCCAGGGTGCTATCATAGTTACATGTTCGTTTTCTTTAGCCTGTGGTACTATGGTGATGCATTTATAGTAAGACCTTTTTAACCGACTTTGAAAAAAGGCGGATGTTCTCAATTTATCCGGATCTTTTTTTTTATAACAGTTAGTGACCAAAAAGCGTGCCCTTCATACGAATGGTACGCGAATACTGTAGGCTATAGGCCGAGTCAAGGAGCAAAGGTGAAAATGAAAATGTGTTGCCACCCCTGAGGCCAGTCTGTCCCAATTATTTGTCTCGGTGACAGAAATCTCAACTAAAATTAAATATAGGTCTGTTTTTTTCGGCGGGAACCTTGAAAGAGGCGTGTGGTGCTCTTATTTTATTTCATTTTCTTGGTGTATTTTTGAGTTATATTAAATGAAGTTGGTGTCATTTAATATAACTCTTTGATATAGGCTTATTACAGTGCTCATGCACAGTGAAATAGAATAACAGTGCGAAAACACGTCCTTTCGGGTTGCTTCCAAAACTTCATTGTAAATGTTCTGGTAAAGTAGCCATCGCTTTACTCGAATTATGGACTGTGTCTGACTGACGGACTGATAAATTGACTGACTGACTCTGACTTTTACGCTGCTGATTACGAATACGAAATATCGTTTTACTTGACACTGGCAATATGCGTAATAGCAATGCCATAATAATAATTAAAAAATATATATATGAAAAGTTTCTTCGCATTTTTTAAGATAATTCAAAACATTTTTTAATATATTATGTATGTATGTATATATTTAAATTTAACTGAAGTATGTATGTACCATTTTGTTCGATAACTTTTTGCCATCTTGTAGGTAGGGACATGATCCCATTGCTATAAAAATTTTGGGACTTCTCATCAAAATACCGCGACAAGTGAATTTGGCAGTCCTCTCGTGATGTTAACCTAACATTGCATAAAGAATTCTGAAGAGACCGAAACAGGTGGAAATCTGAAGGTGCAAGGTCAGGACTATACGGCGGATGCATTAACACCTCCCAGCCAAACTCTCTTAATTTTTGCTGAGTGGCTATAGATGTGTGAGGTCTAGCGTTATCATGATGAAACACCATACCCCTTCTGTTGATCAATTCCGGCCGCTTTCTCTCAACTTCTTGCTTTAATCTCATCAGTTGTTCGCAGTAGAGTTCAGAATCGATAGTCCTGCCTGGTGGTAATAGCTCATAATGAATAATGCCCTTCCAATCCCACCACACACACAACATCACCTTATTGCGAGTTAACCCGGGTTTCGCCACAGTCTGTGAAGCCTGACCGGCCTTTGACCACGACCTTTTTCGCACGTTCTTGTCGTACGTGATCAACTTTTCATCACCAGTTATCAGGTTCTTCAAAAATGATTCGGTTACATTACGTCGTAATAAAGAATCACAAATGAGTACACGACACGGTTCATTAGGTTTCTTTCAGTGAGCTCGTGAGATACCCAAATATCGAGCTTATTTTTTGTACCCAGCTTTTTTCAAACGCGCGAAAACTGTTTTGTGATCAATTCTCAGTTCTTCAGCTACGTCGTAACTACTGATATGTCGACCTTGCTCCACTTTTTCAAAAATGGCATCCATTTTATCCGTAATAGGGCGACCAGAGCGAGGTGCATCTTTGACATCAAAATTTCCGGATTGAAAACGCTTAAACCAAATTTGTGCAACTCTCACAGACACTGCACTAGGTCCATAAACATCGCAAACTTTTTTCGCGGCTTGCGTTGCATTTTTACCTTTTTTGTAGTAAAATTTTAAAATGTATCGATTTTCTTCATTACATTCATTCATCTTGACAGTACGAAAAACAAATGAAAATCACACATTTGCCTAATTTGAATTAAGAATTATGTTCTTTAAAATTTTAACTTTCAATGATACCAAAACCAGCCAGATACAAATACTACAGCCAAAGAGATTTTATTACAAGTTCATACATACTATAATGCGAAAAGACTTTTTCCCCAACCTATTATATAGGTCTTATTTAATATGGCGTCTACGTGAACTGTTTTAACTTCCTGACCATTAGCACATATCTTATGCGTCAGTAAAAAGGATAAGAAATAATGTCAATAAATACGTTCAATGGGCATTTATGCAAACAAGCGCGATTGTACCCTAACACAGACCGGAACCTGCCCACTTGCTCGCCCATTCTGATTTGCATTCCGAATATTATGGTTAGATACCAGGAAAACTATCTAACTATAAAACGTAAGCCTCAAAGACATTCTAGTAAGTACACCAGTAATATCCAGACACGTCCTAAAAGTCCAGTTGAAAATAGAGAAAATGATTTATTGTGTTTATTATCGATTCAAGAATGAAATGTTAAGTATATACCTAATAATAATAATATTATGGTCCCTGGAATAAAGACGAAGTACGGACTTATTTATTTATTTATTTAAACTTTCTGCACAAACGAAGTACATGAGGCGGACTTAATGCTAGAAAGCATTCTCTACCAGTCAATCTACGGGTTGTGTGGAAAACGAAGAATGGTAGTGCATTTAGAAAATCGTTAGAAATAGATTACAAGCCATAATAGTAATTTGAAAGTATTTTGCAGAGCAAAGTGTGCGAGTAATATTATGGAATAAACAGGATAATACATACTTACATAAAAATAATATATATCTCATATATACAAACTAAATAATATTTATATACATATGCCTATATAAATACTATAATAAATATATGTATATATACATGAATAATGTGTGATCATGAAAGCAACATAAGAGTAAAATATAACTTTCAAACCTGTATCGAAAATAACTCAAAGCATATTAAGAAAATAATCACGGAGCTTTCTTTTAAATGAGAATCTACTGGATGATTTTTTTATGTCCACGGGTAACGAATTCCAGAGCCTTATTGCCGAAACTGTGAAAGAGTTGGCCATGAAACCGGTTCTGTGAGAGGGAATTTGAAGAGTTAGAGATTCCGACGAGCGTAGACTATGAGTATGAGAGTAGCCCAGAAAATTAAAATTGAGTTTGAGATAATCAGGAGAACTAGGATCGTTTAAGATGGAGAATTACAAGCAGAGTATCCTAACAGACCGTCGCTTCCGGATAGGAAGCCACTTAAGCTTAGACCGAAAAGACGAAATGTGGTCGTATTTACGAAGTCCGTATATAAACCGAATACAATTATTTAAGATACGATCCAATTTATTTAGGAGATCCTGGGAAAGATCCGGAAAGCAGACATCAGCATTGTCAATGATGGGTAATACAAGAGACTGTATTAGTAGTATTTTAGTGCTAGTTGGTAAAAAGTTTTTAAATCTATAGAGAGACCGCAGCGAAGCAGTGACGTTTTGACTAATTGCTGAAATATGTTTATTCCAGCTAAAACTGGAGTCTATGTACCGGCCCAAGTTTTTCACAAAAGGTGAGAAAGGAATCACAACATTATTGAAAAGGAGAGGTGGGAGTTGTTTCTCACCAATTCTAGTAATAAATGAAGAACTACCTAATATGATGGCCTGGCACTTACTAACATTAACTGAGATACCGAAGTTTTTAGACCATTGTAAGATTAAGTCAAGATTATAATTTAAATTGGATATGGCAAGATTCAAATTGTCCGGATCACACTGCGTATACAATTGCAATTCATCGGCGTACAAATGGTAAGAGCAGTTCAGAAAATTAGATAAAGAATTTATTAATAACGAAAATAAGAGAGGTGAGAGAATACCGCCCTGCGGAACACCAGAGGTTAAGTCGCACCAGCCGGATAAATCCCGGTCAATGCGAACCGCCTGCTGGCGACCGTGAAGATAAGACGAGAACCAATCCTGAACAAGTGATGAGGCGCCAACTTGCGTGAGAATAGTAATAAGAATGTCGTAGTCATAACATAAAATTAAATGCATTGGAAAAGTCAATTAAAACCAATACCGTCAACAATGAATTATCCATTGCTGTCCTAACATCTTCCGTAATTTTAAGCAAGGCTGTCGTCGTACTGTGGCTTGGCCGAAATCCAGATTGGTACGTGGAAAGAAGGCAATTTGCAAATACATGATTGGAAAGTTGTCTGTGTACTACAGCCTCAAGTACCTTAGATAAAAAAGGTAAAATGGAGATCGGCCGGAAATGATTTTCCAGACAGGGACTTGTGACTTTTGGAAGTGGAATTACATGCGCTTTGCGCCATTTTTATTTTTAGTATACACTAATCTAGATTATATGGGCGTTGGGATTATGACCAAATTATTTTTTTAATAAGAAACTGATAAAATGTTCTTTGAAAAAGGGAACCCAACATTGTGCCATGACGCTAACACACCGGAATTTTTAAAACATGTGCTAGTATATTTTTCTAACAAACCTTTTCCTGACAACAACGAACACATAAAAGAAAGATTTATCCAATTTGGTGCAGTCCTTCAGACATTATGCGCTTACACACATTTCGATTATTAATTTTAATATATTATATATATACTTATATATTTTATTTACATTACCATACAGTAAGAGTCTGTCAAATATAGAAAATAATATTAGATATAAGCTAAATTTGACATTAGATAACCTAATTTGTTATAATAACAAGTTTTATAAATTGGACATAAATTGTATTCTTGAAAATAATTTTTATTTGACCAAAGATAATTACTATCTTAACAAATTTTTGAACACACGACAGCTGTATCGCTATCAAATTATATTGACCATAAAGCCAAAAATTTGGCTAGGCCGACTGCCTCTATTGGGCAATTGCATAACAATATACAGAGTTTGGAAAGTATTCCAAATATTAGCATAGTAAATGACAAATCAGTATTGAGTAGTTTTACTACCAATACTGTGAATAATAGTTTACAAATGACATCTAATAATGTGGACATTCAATTAAATCATTTAAATTAGATTTAGAGACAAAAGAGACAGCCTCTTGCTCTCATTTTCCTAAGGAAAATGTTTATAAATCTAGTATGTTGTTTCATAATAATAATAACATTGAAAACCTGGTGCATCAAAATATACAAGGAATATTGGGTAAAGAATTAGAAATTGAGTTATTTTTAAACACTCATGACATACAAATTTGTTGTTTTACTGAACATTGGTTGAAAAATAGCGAATTAATATTCAATTTTAGTGGGCACCAGGTAGGCAGTTCGTTCTGTAGGTCACATGCAATACGTGGTGGCTCTCTTATATTGTTAAAAAAAGACATTAAACATAAAGAACGCAGAGATATAGTGAGTCTTTCCGTTGAACGAACTGCAGAAATAGCCTGTGTGGAGCTTGAGCGCTTGATTATTGTGTCCGTATACAGACCTCCAAGTGGATTTTATGAATGTTTTGAAAAAAATTTAGATGTTGTACTAAACAATCTAACTGCTTCAAAAAAACGTGTCATTATTTGCGGCGATTTCAATATAAATTTATTGGAGGAAACTCCCACAACTGTGAGGTTTAAATCGCTATTATGTCATTTAATCTACATAATTTGTTCTCAGAACCTACTAGAATTACACAGAACTCAGCGACATGCATAGACAATATTTTTATCGATTTTGAACCTACACATAAAAATATTTTGACTGCATTAAGCTCCGACCATTGTGGTCAGTTAGTTTCCTTCTGTGGTCAATTACATAATGATAAAAATAAACGAGCAATAGTATTTGTTCCTATCAATGCGATGCGAATTAAGAAATTCAGAGAAAATATTGTCCCAAAACTTCCAACCATGCAATACCATAACGATCCTAACATATTATACAATGACTTTTTTGCCACAATTTTAACAGAATATAATTTAGTTTTTACCAATAAGACAATAAATTTAAGAAGTCATAAGTCGTTCAATGAATGGGCGACGGTTGGAATACATAAGAGTAGACAGAGATTGTATGACCTGTATGTAGAAAAGTCATATAATCACACAAATTCGTTTAAAAATCATGTTATATATTCGAAAATATTCAAGAAAGTGTGTTTTGCAGCCACATTAAAAATAAAATTCAAAATTCAAATAACAAAATTAAAGCGACTTGGAATGTAATTAATAGTGAAACTGGGAAATAAGCTGAACACAACTCTGATTTTAAATTAATAATTGACAATAAACATGTTACTACTGACGAAGAAGTTGCTTTAGCATTTGAAACATTCTTTGCTAATATTCCAGTTTCTTTGACTGGAGACCTCATTTCATCGCCTACCGTCGCCGAATCATTATTGAAAAAAAATGTACATCAAAGTAAAACTATATTTAATTTTAAGTTAGTTAATACTGCGGATGTTATTAATATTAATAGACTTAAAGGTATGTCCCTTAAGTCTATTAATATTAAGAACACAACTGATTTATGGGGCTTATCTGTAAAAGTTGCATATGAAATAATGGATGTGATTGCACCTTACCTAGCGGCTATGTTTAATAATAGTATTGTAAGTGGTATATTTCCTGATCTAATGAAACATAGTAAATTTATTCCATTATTTAAATCCGGTAGTACAAGTGACCCCACAAACCTTAGACCAATTTCTGTACTACCTGTCTTAAGTAAATTTTTTGAAAAACTCATTTTAATTCAACTACTTGCACACTAAACCCATCATAAACTTTTACATTGTCGACAGTTTGGATTTACTAGGGGTCGTTCAACTACCGATGCAGGTGTTGAACTTGTCAAACACATTTTTGATGCTTGGGAAAAATCACATAATGCACTAGTGGTATTCTGTGACTTATCTAAAACATTTGATTGCGTTCAGCATGAAACATTGGTCAGAAAGTTATATCACTACGGCCTTCGAGATACCGCTCTCGAGCTTATAATTTCATATTTAAACAATGGAAATATGTGTGTTAATGGGACAAGATCTCCCGGAACTTCAATGGATATGGGGGTCCCACAGGGTTCTATTTTAGGGCCATTTCTTTTCATAGTCTATATTAATGCCTTATCCTACATTATCAATGATGGCCAAGAGATGGTATTGTTTGCTGATGATACTTCTTTAGTGTTCAAAATTAAAAGACAGGAGGTAGATTTTGACTGTGTAAACAATACTCTCTCTAACATAGTATTAGCGCCATTGGTTTAGCGCCAATAACCTTTCGTTAAATAGCAGTAAGACAAAATGTATTAAATTTACTACTCCTAACGTAAAACAGGTTGAAACCAATGTTAAGATAAATGAGGAAGTATTGGAGATCGTAGAGTCCACGGTATTTATGGCATTACCGTGGATGCTAAATTGCAATGGGGTCCCCATATTGCCAAATTAGCTAGTAGACTTAGCTCGGCAGCATTTGCTGTGAAAAAGATTAGACTATTAACAGACGTCGAGACGGCTCGCCTAGTTTATTTTAGTTATTTTCACAGTATAATGTCCTATGGCATTTTGCTATGGGGAAATTCCGACGACGTCAACACTATTTTTGTACTGAAAAGAGAGCTGTCCGGGCTATCTACGGGCTGAGTCCAAGGGTATCTTAGAGATAAATTTAAAGAAGTAAATATTCTGACTGTAGCTTCGCAATACATTTATGAAAATGTGTTATATGTCCGTAAAAACATTAATGAGTTTACTACAATAGGTAACAATCACAGTATAAATACTAGGAACAAATACAAATTGTCCATGCATGCAACGCGGCTGAATAGGGTCAGTAATTCTTTTAGAGGTCAATGTATACGGTTCTTTAATCAAATCCCCAAAAACGTTCAAACTCTATCGATCAATAAATTTAAGAAAGTAATGAAAGAACGTTTATATAAATGTAATTACTAAAAGACCTGTGATTATCTTAATGATAATACGTCTTGGGATTATAGCGATCGCTGCCAGGCTATTTCGTGATACTGTGATTTCGTGTATTCAGTAATTAGTATCTACTATTGTTAAGGGTTGAATAGTGTGAATACCCTGGCTGAAAATGAATTCCATCTTTTATTTTGCCGTATGCATATCCGGAACAGTCATACACGCTTAAATGTCTTTGCCTTTGGCGGCGTCGTGTGGCGGGTTGCTCACTTCCCTCTAAAATGGTCGAGGAGGGAAATGGCTGTCACATGCGTCATACTCGTGAACGGGTGCTGTTGGTGGGGACTGGTCTGTTCTGGTTTGCAGGGGCTACATCACATTTAGTAGATAGCAGTTTATTTGCATCTATGCTATGGACGTTCACATTATTTGATTTTTCACGATAATCTGTACTAGATTTAAGCTCTCATTTAAAAGAGCTCTTACTGAGTTTGTTGGTTAGCGGAGTTCTTCTCAGTAGTGACTGCACTTGGAACTCTGCTAAGTGAATAACATTGATCTTGACGAATAAGTTTTTCTTTTTCTTCATTTATTATAATTGAAGAAATTGAAAAATTTTATGATTATTATGTTTTAACCAAGTAGTTTAAATTCTAATTTTTAATTTACTATTAATATATGATTTTGCTTTTACTATATGTAATGGTTATTCGCTCTAGGTAGTTTATGATTTATTGACGTTTTGAAAGTATCTGTAAAGATCTATTCGAAATAAAAATATTTTCTGTTTCTATTTCTCTATTTCTATAAACAATAAAATTTGTTATCTGTTTCACTCACATTGAATAAAAATGAAGATTTTTTTTCTTTGCGTTCATATAATTTCGCACGATAATACGTAATTATAAATTGCACATTTATTGCCATGCGAGTTAGTTTTACGCCATTTAAAAGTTACAGTAACACGTTCTAATCCAATTGCTAATTGCCAAATGCTAAGTCGTAAATTTGCCAAATATCAACAACTTTTCCTTTCGCGAATCCGATTGATTAATGTTTACAATGTGTTTTTTAATTATTTTAATTATCACGATTTTAACGTTATGTAATTTTTAAAACAAGGAACTACTAATGATGTACGGTTGACATACGTGGAGATACCTATAGGATCAAAAAATATTACCCGAAATTATACAATATCTACATTTTATTATTTTTCAACCATTATTTTTACTGATCGTATTTGTATGTATTAAGTATTATGTACCGAATGAGTTTTGGCGGGAACCTTCTAAGAGGCACGTGGAGCTCTTATTTTATTTCGTTTTCTTGGTGTATTTTTGAGTTATATTAAATAAAGTTGGTGGCATTTTCTTTGATATAGGTTTATTATAGTGCCCATGTATAGTGAAATAGAATAACAGTGCCAAAACACGGCTTTTCAGGTTGTCGCCAAAACTTCATTGTAAAATGTTCTGGTAAAGTAGCCATCGCTTTACTCGAATTACTGACTGTGACTCTGACTGACTTTGACTGATAATTAACTGACTGACTGATTTGAATACGAAATATTGTTTTACTTGACACTGGCAATACGCGTAATATATAGCGATGCCATTTAAAATTAAAAATAAAATGTACCGAACCGTACCGTAGTATCGCAATCGTATGTTTATTACCCTCAATGCTTACATTGTATATACCTAAGTATTTTTAATATCGTAAAAAAAACTAATGACTTCAAAAGAAGTTAATTTTTTTGTTATTTTGGCATCGCTATTACGCATATTGCCAGTGTCAAGTAAAACGATATTTCGTATTTATTTAAGCAGCGTAAAAGTAAGTATAATATAGTCATCAAGTATATTATATAAGTATCAAGTATATAAGTTATCAAGTATAATTTGTCAGTTAAGTGAGTTACAATCAAGTTATTCGAGTAAAGCGATGGCTACTTTACCACCATGGCTACTTACCATGTGGATGGTTGCAGAGGTAGGTCGAGTTCTGCCTGATGGTGGGGTCAAAAGTCTTAGGAATCGGCGTGCATGTATGAAGAGAATGATGAAGGTAGACGAGGCACGAGTGGTTTGTCTGAACCGGGATATGGCGCTCTACACTCTCTGCCTACCCCGTTAGGGACCTGGCGTGAAGATACATACATACATACTTTACCAGAACATTTACAATGAAGTTTTGGAGGCAACCTGAAAGGTCGTGTTTTCGCACTGTTATTCTATATCACTATACACGGGTACTGTAATAAACCGATATCAAACAAAATGCCACCAACTTTATTCAATATAACTTAAAAATACACCAAGAAAATGAAATATAATAAGAGCACCATACGCCTCTTTCAAGGTTCCCGCCAAAACTCAAAAGAAGTAGTTCCTCAATTCGGTTGTTATTTTTTTTCTTTGCAGGCAATAAGACATTCGTTGCATTACGGCCGAAACGCCGAGTGTCGAGGTAAACACTTCGATTTTTAAATAGAGCGCGATTAAGTCCCGTTTACAGTATAAAAATAGTCAATAAGAAATGTTGCATCCAATCAACAAGTTATGTAAACCGAATTGTGCATTTTTTGTTTTTTAAATGGATTTAGGTAATTTGCCTTTTATACCTCTTATGACTGCATCGTCTTTATTTTTAAGTTTTAGAGCGTGGGAAACATCTTAATAACTAATTATGCAATATTTAGTTTTGTATGACATTAAAACAGCTAAAATTCGATCAAAGCTCTTTATATGTATATAGAGCTATAGGTATAGAGATAACTTTCAACTATCTTTTTTTTTCGTTTAGCTTTAAAATATTGATTTCAAGCCAAATTATTTGATCCTCATTGATTTTTAAATTAAGATAGGCACGGAAATGGATTTTACTCATCACGTAGCGTGGATTTACGTAGCCAATAACTCACTCAACTACTGTGCCGTATATCACCGCCTAACCGGAACTTGATAGCGCTGAACACTACTATTTAGCGCCAAGCTATGCCGGCGGCGCCTACGCCGGCGAACTCCATCGCTAAAGCTCTATCCACCAGTAACATAATACCACCATGTATAATATTAGCAGTGATATTAATAATGTTTTCTATTAGATAAAACAAAAGCAGCAGGAGGAGAGAAACATTACAATCCGATTGCCAGTTGATACTCGTATCTATACAGGAACCAATAACGAACAGGTGACAACAGTAGACAGAAAGCTCAATGTCGGAAAGTAAATGTCAAAATGCAATCCAACTCGTTTGGTAGCTATTGTGAGGTCTAGTTCACATTGGAAACTAAGTATTATTAGCTGTTTATTTATAATAAAAATGTATAGGTATGCAATAAAGCTACACAACGTAGACTGAGATAATATTAATAGAACGATCTTTGTGAAAAAGTTCAACCGCCAAAGCATGAGCCTAATTCTTCTAAGTACCAGTTGTAATTGTCATTGGAACGTGAATAAATCGCTTTGCTGTATTACCTACTTTAACCCATTCGCGCGGTCTACGTTGGAGAAAGACAGAGGAGCGCCGCAATCGCGATCCAATGACAATAACAACTAATTATGATATAATTTATTCATGAAGAAGTGTTAAAACTCATTGAAAATGTAGATATCTACGCAACGATACATACATACACAAGTACAAGTACCTGAAGCTAATTTAATAATGCTAATAAAAATACAACAACCATATAAATAGCAAATGCATATTATAAACTGATGTAATTTGATTAAGTAACCATAATTAACCTGCATTTTAATCAACATTAGCTTTTAAACTGTTTTCACACGATCAGTGTGAACTAGGCTTAACCCGAATTTAACATCACACACTGAAGTACCTAAAAGATTTTTAAAGTATTTATCACGTCATTGTTAAAGCCACATAAAGGGTTTGCTATTTTAACAAAATAATCACGAAGCTAATGAACTTACGCCTCCACCCAAGAAGGGATGAGACTCGTGCCCAGCAGTGGGACATATCAAGCGTTGCCATTATTATCCTTAGAGAACTTAAGCATTATTATCGACTTGCTTCACACGTGGAAATTATTACTAGCGGATCCGACAGATATCTCAATACATACAAAAAAAAATTGAAATCGGTCTAGCCGTTTAGAAGGAGTTCAGTGACATACACACACACGCACACCAGAATTATATACATATACTCGTACATATAAAGATTATCCACTTTATCCAGAATTTATGTAGATTACCTCACGGTAAAGGATTAAGTTCGTGGAGAGCATCATTTTTTAAATTAAATCCCTGAAGCAGCAGATGGACTCTATATGGTCCAAGAACAATAAGAAAACAAGTGTCATATTTTTCTGGCGGCCTGAAGGAAGCAAACATATTTTGAATCGAAATATGTTTGCTTCCTGGCCTTTCCTTCCTATTATTGGCAGTTCACGTTTCATACATAAAATTGACTGGGACTGTTTACCCCAACTTAATTTAGAAAATGTACAAATTCCTTTTAGTCAAACGGTTAAAAACTTAGGTATCTTATTTGATTCACATTTCTCTTGGTCTCCACAGATTACTGAAGTCAGCAGGAGGACGTTTTCCGCGATTGGTTCCTTGAGGAGGTTGCGAGGATTTCTTCCGGTGTCTACTAAGATTGCGCTTGCACACTCTCTACTTTTTCCAATTCTTGATTATGCTGATGTCTGCTACCTTGATTTGACCCAGGAGCAACTTAATAAGCTTGAGCGTCTCCAAAACATGTTCATTCGGTTTATATTTGGTTTGCGCAAATATGACCACATCTCCAGCTACCGTGATAAACTCAAGTGGCTCCCAATTCGTCTTCGCCGGAACACCCACATTCTTTCACTTTTATACTGTGTTCTATTCAATCCGAATGCTCCATTTTACCTTAAAGAACGTTTCCAGTACTTATGCCTCTCCCATTCACTTTCCCTTCGATCCTCTGAAAACCTTCAGCTTCACATTCCCAAGCATTCTTCTCAATTCTATTCAAAATCTTTTACTGTAGAAGCTGTTCATCTTTGGAACAGCTTACCAACGACAGTTCGGCAAGCCCAAACTGTCGTTTCCTTTAAACATAAGGTCAAAGATTTTTATTTAACTCAGACTCTGTAACTATCTATCCTTTTTCATCCTTTTTCTTTACCTCTTTTTCTAAAACTTTTTAACTTTATCTTTTGGTCATGCATTGCTCTTTCTTAATGTATAAATAATTATAATATTTCTCCTCGTTGCGTAATTATCTATTCATTTAGTATTATTATTGTGTTTTAAATCTTTATTATTGCTCAGTACACCCTACCGGCAAATAAATAATTTCTTTCTTTATGTTCCTGACTAAAAGGTTGTCTGGAAGAAATCGCAGCTTTTGCGATAAGACCGCCTTTTGTACTTCTATTTCTTTTCTAGCTTGTATAATTGGTTAAGTTTTCTGGTGTACAATAAAGTGTATAAATAAATAAATAAATAAATAAATATGTTATATGACCTTCATCTAAGGATACTTATCAATTAACGAGTACATCAAAGTTTCTGATTTGGTTTATGTATTTTTAGCTTTTCTTTTTTATCAAAAGATTTTAAATGATTTTTGGAAATCCAGGGAATTAATAGGTAAGAAAATATGAAGAACTTGAAGGGAAATAGTAAAAACCACAATTTCATTTTCCCGTACAAATAGTCCATATCTATCAAACCTTTGACACATTATTTCATTCTGAGGCAATACGAAGTTTGCTGGGTGAGCTACTATAAAACTTTTGTTACCAGTGAAGCATACAATTCTGCCCTGCAGGTATAACCTGGCGAACTTGACCGCGTTTTCACATTTATGTTTTTGGTTGATTAACCATTCAGAATAAAAACTTGAATGTACTTCGCATATAAAGGGTCCCGTAGGTAAAATATAAAAATATAAGAAAAAATCATATTAATTTTATTGGTAGTAGAGTCCCACTGCAGGAGCCTGATGGAGTAGGCACCACCGCTTTCCCTAATCTATCTGCCGGCAAATTGTAGTGTTTAGCACTATCGAGTTCCGGTTACATGGTAATGTATGGCGTAATACTATCACAGAGACATAACAACTTAGGTCTCAGGGGTGGCAACGCATCTCCATTTTGACCTCTGATTTTGTGTAGATGGTTAAAGGCTGCAGTCATCACTTATCATCAATATGATGCATGCTTGGGTGCCACCATAAATACAAAAAAAAGTCGTATAGACAAAGTATGTCTTTCCAATATGGCCGACGGTGGAGTCAAGCGTCTTCGGAAGCGGCGTATATGTATGAATGATAAATGTAGAATAATAGAAGCACGGGAAGTTGGAAACGACCAAATTTTTTGACGATACTTACCTACTTCGCGAGGGACTGACTACTATTTTTTCTTTTAATCCTAGGTCACTCGCATACATGGATGTACATTGCAAATCATGTAAGAAATATTTAAGGAAGTTACTTTTTTATCTTTTAACCGCTTTTTTAACGTTAATACCCTGAAAGAGTTACAAACTACTAAAGCAGATACCTACATATTAAGGGTTACAACTAACAAATCTTTAAAAGGTTTGTTTGTTGAGATGCCTAAGAGGCTATTCACTACTTGCTAATAAAGTCCAAAGAGTATACAAATATGATAGCTTTTTAGGAATTTGTTTGCCAGGTAAACTATAGCTTTCGGGTAAACAGTTAGAAATTACTGACAGATAAAGTATCAGATATGTTATCAGCCACTTCAACTCGCTGATATGGATATCAACTGTTAGATAACGATAAGGTTGGATCGATGTTTAATTAATCTACAAAATTATCTATCAGATAAACAATAAAAAAAGAATGTACCTATAAGATATAAATACAATATTTCTAAATACAACCTTTGCAAAAGTACCTATATCCGACTTCCAAAGTTAATTCAATACTTGACAGATAATAAATCCAAGTGCAACACTCTGATAAAAAAAAAACTAGGTACTCGATCGCATAAACGCATTCAATTAATACACGCACACAAGTAAATAAAGACACCAACGTCCTTGCAAATTGCTAAACGCACTTCACTTGAGTTCAATTAGTAGAGTTAACAAAGAAACTGGAAACTAGTGCAATACTACTTATCACTGCCTTATCACACGCAACCACTATTAGAAAGCTCACTTATTGCACTAAAACACTTGAAAATATTGATAAATTCGATAAATTTTATTTAGTCACATAATTAAAACACCTGTAATCCAAGATATATATTTTTGACAGAAATAATTTATAAGGCTGAATGTGATAGCAGCCAAGGTCATTGTTAAAAGTAAAACATAAGATTGCTGTAAAATAAATCACATCAATTACTTATTTTATAAGTCACGCTATTATTTACATTTTATAAAGGAAAGATTGAGAAAATGCTTCATTAAAAGTAAAGATTTATATATTGTAATTAAAATTACTAAATAAGTAATAAATTAATTAACTTAACTAAATGTCAATGATAAGAAAGTCATTGAATCTTCGAAAAAAAAACGTGACAAATTATTTTTTCCTATTTCTGTCAATTCAGTTTCGATCGACAATTTTTCAATTTTAGAACAAATTTGAACGTACCAATCGCGCTAGCACCGCCATGTTGTCAAACGGAGGCGCGGCGCAGGCGCCTGCCACTTTTATACCTCGTTCGGGGCGGCCTTTCACTGAAATAAGTTTGGTATAATATTTAACTTATAAGGGGATGTTCAGTGGTTTGAGGATTATTTATAGGAATTCAAAAAAGCAACGGAACCTATTTAAATTAATCAGATTTAAACGAACAAAATATAGAGTCATGACTGCTCATTACAGATGTCTCGTTTCAAATAATCAGACGCCGCTCGCAGTATTTTAATAACTTCATTATAAAAGATACAAAAAAAAACACCTTTAGAATAAATACACGTCAAAAGTAATTGTAAATAAAACAAAAAATATTAACTACACACGCGCAGGACTGGATTACTTTTATTGATACGTGTAGCTAGGGGGGTACACAGCTAGTGTAGCTCGGGGGTAGTGATGCGCGGGCTGATTGCCAGAGACGCAAACATCCTATATGAATCTATTATCAGAAAAACAAAAAAAAACATATTTCTATGATCACAGCCTATTCCTTTTTTTCTACACAATAACGGGGATACAAGGAAGTCTTAGAAAAATAAGTACAATAATAAATAATAAAATACGGCCCAGCGGCTGGTGTAGATCGGAAGCGACTTACTCGGTTAAGCGATACGGGTGTGGTCGGGTGTGTGATGGGTGACCGCTAGAGGCAAATTAAAATGCGCGTTTCCGTGCTTGGGGGGCACATTAAGCCGTCGTTCCCGGTTGCTATCGATAGATAACAGTCGTTTAACCTTGTCGGAGGCCTTATAGGGAGTTTGAAAACATCCGACAACGGGTTGGCCACTAACCCATCTCCACCAACCCGCATTGGAGCAGCGTGGTGGAGTAAGCTCCAGGCCTCCCCCCAAAAAGGAGAGAGACTCATGCCCAGCAGTGGGACGTATAATAATAATAAATAATAATAATGGCAACCCATTACATACCCAACGGACGTATAATGGGTTGCCATTAATTATTATAGGTGCTATATATAAGAAGAGCATCGGCGAAATATTTTCTCCGTCGAAAGTAAGATCTAAAGGAAGCACAAAATAAATAAATTTACTTTAAATTTGCATGAGCAACGTGGAATGCATTAATTTCACAGACAATCCAATTGATGATCTTAAAATGTTAAATGTATTTTTTATGCAATGAAAGTGGCAAACAAGCATGCAGTTCACATTGATGTTAAGTGATGACTGCAGCCTATAGACACCCACACAAAGACCAGAGGTCAAAATGGAGATGCGTTGCCATCCTTGACTTTAATTATTGTCTCTGTGATAATTATTACAGGGCCATACATTACCATATAACCGGCACACGATAGTGCTGAACATTACCATTTGCCGGCAGATAAATTAGATAATGCGGTGGTGCCTACGCCCTCGAGCTCCTACGCTGGAACTCTACCACCAGTAATAGTTTACTGGTGATACTATATCACAAATTAGATCAATATTACCGAAAGGACATCTACGTGTTGGTCTGATATCCTTGCGGAAGCCTACCAAAGGTCCGAGGTAGAAATGCCCCTAGACTCTGGACGAGATACATTATGTAAATCACCAAATAGGAGTGAGAATAACGAACTGGTTTTACTGGTGGTAGAGCTCCAGTGACCAAGCTCGCGGGCGTAGGCACTACCGCATTACCTAATATACTTGGCGCTAAATGGTAGTGTTCTACACTATCGTGTTCCGGTCAGGTGGTAATATACGGCTCTGTAATTACCGGCGCAGAGGCTCCCCTTAGGTGGCCCGAGAGCTTCGTCACTGGAGCTCTACCACCAGTAATAAATAAATATTAGGGGCAGTGCAACTTTCGCTTTTGTCATTGGTTGGTGATAACGGGAAACGAACACGCGGGTTGTGCTAGGGTCGGGGCTGGGAGCTCCTCGATTATACAATGGGACACGAATTAAAGTGTCATTCTCTGAAAATACTTTTCACTGGTGGTAAAGAAAAAGAAAGAGATAGAAGAAGAATAGAGCAGAGTTCCAGTGTAGGATCTATCTGCCACCAAATGACAGTGTTCAGCACTATCATGTTCCGGATAAATGGCAATGTAATATCTATCACAGAGACATAACAACTTAGCTCTCTGACAACGCAACTGTATTTTGACCTCTGTTTTTTGTGTTGAGCCGAGCCGTTGTGTTTTTTTTTTTATTTCTTTGTTTTTGTTTTTATTTTTTTTTTTTTTTGCCACTCCACCAACCCCTCTTCTGGCGTGCATACCTGCCTCTGTTGAGGTCGCTGTGGCTCGGTGTGTGAGACGTCTACAGGCTGTAGTCATCACGTAACATTCTTGTGAACTGCATACTAGTATGCCAATTTCGTTACATGAAAAAAAAATATTTATTTATTTATTTATTGACAAAACATTTGACATTCAATTGACATATTGACTCCATAGCCTTTCTTCTCCATAGATTTGTCAAAATTTGATCAAAATGGTCGACAACGTCACATGACGACCCGATTAGTCCAGCGGTGTGAAACGACCGTTTGATTCGAAAAGTGCCGGGTGCGATCCTCGCACCGGGACAATTATTTGTATGGCCTACAGATATTTGTTTCGGGTCTGGGTGACCACTTATGTTAGAACAAACAAATGGTCGCACTGTAAACCCTATTAAGGAAATTAGCGGTACATTGGAAAGGTGGTGGAAGCTCCTTGGTCTTCGCTACGCGGCGGGCTGCTACTGCAGCCGCTGTACAGCGGTCGCGGGCTAGCGGTAGGCGGTGCGGTGTCTACGAGCTACCGGTCTGTCACTGCTTACGTAGGCAGTTTGTAATGGGGATAACGCTCTACGAAGTCGAAACGAGCCGATCGTCTCTTTCGCATCCTCGATGTTTTTTTTATGTAATGGAAGTGGCAAACAAGCATGCAGTTTACATTGATGTTAAGTGATGACTGGAGCCTATAGACACCCTCACAAAGACCAACGTCAAAATGCAGATGCGTTGCCTAAGGCCTTATGGCCTCCTTAGGGGTTATGCCTCTGTGCCGGAAATTACAGGGCCGTACATAACCACCTGACCGAAACATGACAGTGCCACAGTAAAGACAGTGCTGAACACTACAATCTAGCGGCAAGTATATTAGGTAATGCGGTGGTGCCTACGCCCGCGAGCTCCGTCACTGGAGATCTACCACCAGTAAAATTATGTGTAATATTAATTGTTGAGTACTGTAAATATCTGTCAAATCCGTTTAAAAACGGAACCAGCTGTTTGTTTCCGGTGTGTTTGCTTTAAATTAATTGTTGTTACTTGTTCTACTCTAACCAGGTACTTTTTAAATAGGTCTGAGTATTTTTTTTTGTCAACCCTTTTTAAATGTTTTTTTGTGTAACGTATTTGTATTGTAAATGTTTTTTTTTGTTCTATTGTTTTTTTTTATGAATGCAGTACCTGATATTGGTATGGGGCTGCACCAATACATGTTTTTTTCTTCTTTTTTTTTCTTAATCTCGTTGGCCATAAAAAAGTATGTTTTGCAGTACAGTCTAAATTTAGAACCACAGTTAGCGCCCTAACGCGCTAGCGGTTAGCCGCGCGGCTTACCGATTTTACAATTAAATATGCAATCGCCTGTTATGTATAGTGCGTACAATCACAGGCGGTTGCATATTAAACTATAAAAGCGGCCCTCCCGCGGCTACGCGCCCTAACGCACTAGCGTTTAGCCGCGGGATCGGGTAGCCGCGCGGCGGTATAGAGCACTATACACAACACAGCGCGGCTACCCGCTACCGCAGCTAACGGCTAGTGCGTTAGGGCGCTTAAATCCACATTTGGCAATGCAATAACTAACCTACACAATCCAAGCTAATTATGACCTAATCGTATTCGCAATTGTGATAAGAGATTGAATTAAAGATAAGCAGGCACACACAGGAACACTTAGAGCACTCATGCCGGGTGACCTTGACTTCTTTGACAAAACTTCCATAGGAATCACGAACTATTTAAGGTTTCGTAGACAATGACAAAAAACTGAACTTTTTTAATAACGTCATATCTGCCAGTCTTTCTGTCCGTATGACAACCACTTTACTCCAGAGCTATTAGGACTACGTACTTCAAACTCGGTATGTTGGTATTCTGTGATTTTTATTATTTTTATAAACAAAATTAGCTGACCCAATAAATTTCGTTGTGCCATACCATAGACATAGAGCAATGTGGCCTACATTGTTCTATGTGCCGGACGCTACTACTGGGAATTTCCATATAGATAAAACCATTTTTACTTTTTTACCTTTCTTTATAGACAAATAACAGGTTTTCCGACCTGGGGATCGAACTCGGGACCTCAGGGATTGCGACCACTGGACTAACGAGGCAATCGGCAATATTTTTATATGTGATAGAAGTGGCACACAAGCACGCAGTTCACATTGACGTTAAGTGATGACTGCAGCCTATAGACACTTACCCATAGACCAAGGTCAAAATGCAGATGCGTTACCACTCCTGAAGCTTAAGGTGTTTTGCCCCTGTGCCGGAAATTACAGGGCAAATATAAAAAGAGTATATTAAAAAAGAGGCGCAGGTGTGTAAGAATCGGGACATCTAGTTTTCCACGCTCTCTACCTACCCGGTAAAACACTTGACGTGAATATATTACCATAATTTAAGATTAATAACTTATATGCTTTCATCACCGGAAGAAAACCTTGTAAAATTATATTAGCGGAATTAATAACAGTTATTTAACCTCAACATTGAATTTCACCTTGTCAGTACCTGTTCAAAAATTACTCTGTCTACTTGTTATCAATTAAATAGTCATGTATTTTTATTTGGTAAATTGGGTAAGAAAAAATCTGTCTACCTGTCTCGTCAGTATAGCTGTGGCTACTACTTACTTTAAGCTCTCATTCAAAAGAACTCTTACGGCCTAATACTCAAACGTTGCTTAAATGTAAGTGGGACTTAAAAGACTTCTGTCTTTATATATCACGTTCAAACGATAGAGATAGCGCTCATTTGAGGGTTGCTTAAAATTGAGTGACGTTTGAGTATTCAGCCATTTCTGAGTTTGTCTGGTAGCGGAGTTCTTATCAGTGGAGACTGCACTTGGAATAATTTCCACTATTTTTTTTCATATAACGTAGGTGGCAAACAAGCATGTAGCTCACATTGATGTTAAGTAATGACTGCAGCCTTGGCTCTGCTGTGCCGGCTACTTTGGTTCTCAAGCGAATTTCCTAATTTCTGACTCGATCTCGCAGGATAATGCTTAGCATGAAAATGATTTAAACTACCATTTGGCAACCTCGAGTGATGATGATGAGATCATCACTCCAGCCAAAAATGGTGAGTGCTCTGGTGAACTGTTCAACATGGTGGACCGACTCTTTTCCTACACCGTATTAACCGCCAAAGAGAGAAGTTCCACCCTCACCAACTGGACACCTGGCAGTGCTCAACGGTGCGGTTTTCGTGTTCTCTCCTGTTCAGAACGTGTAAATTGTGGAACGAACTTGCCTCCGAGGTGTTCCCTCGGTGCTACAATATGGGGTTCTTCAAAAATTGCGTCAAGAGTCCTTCAGGGCTGGCATACGTTTACTGTCGGACAAAGCCTTCCTCGAAGACGCACACAACAGTGATGCGCGTCATTAGGGAAGAATATGCCATAATCACCATGATTGGCAGGCGGATTGGCGATCGTATTGACGATACTTTTACCGCGAACCGTTGCTGCCCGTTCCGCTTTTTTAAATTTACTACTACCCTATTAGAATGGTTTGACCGCCATTGATCGGTTGATGCTATATAACAGGCATATTAACGGTTGATGCTATATTACGAAAAAAAACTTATATCCATTCACAAATACACACAAAGATACGCCAACGGCATTCCCTGACCGTCGCCACAACCTTGCCGGATGATTTCCCCCGAGAAACCTAGATTTTGTGGTTGCATCACTTTTGGCAGGCTTCTGTAACCTTGCGACGGGTCCGGAATGCTAAACCTCAAATTCACAAGACAATCATGATACAATGGTATCTTCAAACCTTGACGATTTCTTGTTCATTTCTTACGACATGGAATTGAACCAAATTCATTTTAGGGTGACCGTTCTTTAAAAGAGTCACACGTAACTCTTATAAGATCTATCGTGTGTCTGTCTGTCTATCACAGCTGTTGTTCTCATAAGTATTAAAGCGGTTGAATTGTAATTGGGTATGTAGGTACGCACATATAAGTCAGTGACCCTTACATGAATATATTATTATAATAGTGTAACAATAATAAGTAACATTACAAGAGCCGTAATTTGAATTGAGTCTGCTAAGATTTAGACTTAGGATTGAAGCTAAAAATACAATGGAGCTGTTCAGTAAAATTCTTAGGTTCTAACCACACCGCGGACTCTCCGCCAAAATTCCATACAAACGTCTAATTTGGTTTCTATTACACAGACATCAATCAGTGACACAGTATAGTTTGTATCTATACTGTGTCAGTGACGTGTATTTACACGCGCACCTGTGTGCGTAGCATGTACAAAATACCAACCGTCGCCTATAAGAGGGGAAGGGGTTGAGTGATGCGAGCAAATCGGGCGGGGCGTCGAAGTGTCCATTCTATACGTACTATTAATTCTGTGGTTATAACTACGGAAATTCGTAGATTCTAACATGCACTTCATACTATTCTTTAATTTTCAACTTTTTGTCTCGGAGAGTTTAAAATATTTTATGCCTTTATGTATAAGTTCCTCGTTCGATAATCAAGCAAAAAAGCGCTTCCAGCCCGTGCAGGTCTGGACTGCCAAGAAGAAGTTTCGCGTTTAGTTAGTCGGCCCGAAACGCTGGTTGAATTAGTATAAGTGATAGTAGACCATAGTATAAAGTGCTAGTATAGTGTAGCTTGAGAAAATATTGCAGAATTCGAAAATTACAGTCCAAGATTGTTGAAGTTGCTCAGACTTGTTATTTCGGTGCAAACCGAGATATCCCCTGCAAATTCTTTATGATATGTTCTTTAACTTCACTAGATCATATTCTAAAGCTGTTTTACGTTTTACCTCTCTTTCTGTAATCAATGTATGAAACCTGCCATGATTCTTTGTGCTTATAAGTTTACAAAGTTTCTGAACACGGCCTCTAACAGTTCAACTTTTCATCTTTATTAGATCAATAGCCAAGGAAACTCTGAAACCGGTTAAGTTAATAATGTTAATGACCAAAGCAGTTAACAATGTTTTCATGGTGTATTTTATTCTTATCTATACTTTAATATTATAATGCTGAAGAGTGTGTTTGTTTGTTTGTCAAGCAAACAAGCTTGAACGCGCTAATCTTATTAACTATTAGTCTGATTTGATAAATTCTTTCAGTGTAAGATAGCCCATTTATCGAGGAAGGCTTTAGGCTATATAACATCACGCTTAGATGAATAGGAGAGGGTAGGTAGCATTGCAACCGCGCGAAGCCGGGGCGGGCCGCTAGTGTGTAATGTAATCACTTCATTATTTTGATTAACCTTTCCAACGCACGACAGTCTCGTGGTCAAGTCATGAAGCGTCGATATTAAAATGCAAAAATGCGATATCTCTGTACCTCAGAGTTACTTATTGATACTTAAGTTGTAAGTGTACCTTGAACTTACGCCATATTTAGTTAAATGAGAAGATTTATTACTAAATGGAAAAGAAAATCGTACTATAAGTAATATAAATAAGAAAAAACCTTTGTCTGTCTGTAACGCTTTCACGATCTAAAGTATAGATACAAACTGTGGTAGAAGCGGCTAAGTGCGCAACGGCAGCCATGATTTTTAAGAGTCTTTATACAACATATTGTCGTGAAAAAAAATTACCCAAAAAAAAAAAAATACTTGCGGCCAAGTTTTGATAGGCAACCTAGGGAATATAATATTCTCTAGGTTATAAATATGCGTAAGAATTAGGTTTGCAGCATATCTGGATGAACGAAATGATTCTGGAGGGATCCTAAACTATAACCGCAGAGACGATTGTGACGAAAGGAGACTCAAAATTCAGCCCAATAATATAACACGGACAGGAATTAAAGCTGTTGTAAAAACGAACAATGAGATTAAGGGTCATAGCTCATTGCAACTACCCGGCATCCGATACGGCGTCCACTCGTTGTCGATGGGAAACTGTGGTAAACTGACTTCGAAAAACTGGCACTATGCTATCAAAGGGATTATCCTGTTCTAGTGTTACTTAGTAGTAGTACAAATGATTATTTAAAGCTAAAAACTGGAGCTGGAGGGGGAAACACGCCTCCAAACTCTACCTTATAGGTGGTGGGAAAAAATGGTCAAAAAATTGTTTAATAATAGCTTATGGATATTGGATCAATTGAAGAAACTAAATCTATATAATAACAACAACAGATAACTTAAAAAAAACTTCCAAAAGGAAACTAGTTACAAATGTTTACTTATTTTTGTTTATAACTTTTTTGTTGGTCTCTTGACAATCGAAAAAAAAATACAATTGTAGAAAATTAAATTTGCTACATTTTATGTTTCAATATTTTTTTTGTAATGTTGCTAGTTTGCGAAATACAGCGCGAAAACCCTTTGCACCCCTTTTTTACAAGATGGCGGCCTGGGGACAAGGGTGGCGACCCCACAAACATGAACATAAGCTCCCCTACACATTAAAAAAGAAAATTGCGTCCTTAGAAAAAACCTAAATGTAGCTTTTCAATGGACTAATTGAATATACTGGATGGCAGCGGCGCGGCGCGGTGGCGACCCGAAGCAGCTGTCGACCCTTTAAACCAGATTTCAGCCACAAGGTTGACGTCATGTGAGATAATGGCATCGACCTTCAAAATGTCGATAATCTTTTCGGTCAACGGATCCAGGGAAAGGGCCTCAAACACAATTGTAGCCTCAGTCAGGCACGGCAACGGCATACATCTTTTTTGTGTAAAGAAAGACTAGCATACAGTTCCCATGGATGTTAAGTGAAGAATGATGACTGCAGCTTATAAACATTTACATAAAAACCAGAGGTCAAAATGTAGATGCGTTGCCACCCCTGAGACGTTAGTTGTTACGTTTCTGTGATAGTTATTACAGGGTCATACATTACCATCTAACCGGAACACGATAGTGCTGAACATTACAATTTGGCGGCAGATAGGTAATATGGTGGTGCCTACGCCCGGACACTGGACCTCTACCACCAGTAATATTTATGCTAATTGACAAAAAAAAAACATAGGTACATAAAACCTCCTTTTTTTAAATCAGTTACAAAACTTTATTAATTTTGCTTACTACTTCTTATGTCTTATCGAGCTCCAGTATCTATAGACACTCTACCGCTACTACCTAGATAATCTCTCATCAATATTATATTATGTCAGTTCGTTCCCAGTTAAATTGTATATTCCCATTAAATTGTAAGTTCCGTCCGTAGCAGTTCAAGAACCGGTCCGCCTCGGGCATTCTTTGTACAAAGGTCATTATTGCCACTGTCGATTGCAACTGTCGCTTGTCGTCATTACTCAAAGTTAACTGTTCAAATATTTTTAGAACTTAAAGAAAAAAGGGAAAGAAAAATTTGACTTCGGGCAGGAATCGAACCTGCGACCACAGGATAACCGGGTGTTGGGGCGTTTCGGTCCGCTCGTGTTTCGTCCCGGGGACCGAAACGCCTAACAATGCCTTCTGAATGGGGCTTTTCCGTCCGCGGGACGAATCGCCCCATATGTTTATTATTATGTATCGATTCGTCCCAATACGAATACCTGTTTTGAAAGATTTAAGTATAGTTGGTTACAAAAAATTGAGAAATAAGGCAATGTAATATAATAAAATTTAGATTTATTTATATTACCTACACATAAATCAACTTAAACAAATAAATCACATATATATGTATCAATATCATATCAAAGTATATATATATATATATATATATATATATATATATATATATTACACTTAAATCAACACAGAACTTTAATCGTATTATATATATATAATATGATTAATGTTGTCTGTTGGCATTATATTGTTAAATTCTTTTACACAATAAAAAACAACTAAGTATAATAAAAATATCGCCGTTATTTATGCAGTAAGGTTTTAACGGCACTAAAAATATGTGTGTATCACGTGAAAAAAAACGAAAAAGTGTTCTAAATAACGAAATTGCTACCCATGCATAAAGAGTTTAGTACCTGCTGGAGCGGCCGGTTTCCTGGAAGTGCACGCGCGCGTGGTTATTATAGTGAGTACTGCACTGCGCGGCACTTGCGACAATAGGGACAGAGATAAGAATTCAAACTATTACAACTAAAACTCTACACTAATATTAAAAAAGATATAAGATTTGTTTCTATTTTTGTCTTTTAAGGTTGCATTTGTAATAAATTAACGCAAATAATTGGTGAACGAAAGTATTTTTTTGAATTCGACTGTACATGACAAAATAACTGGACCGAATCTACACATTTAAGAGGAACTCTTCGGCGATTCGGTCCACTTCCCATTTGTGGGCCGAATAGCCCCATGAATAAAATGCTCATAGGCGTTTCGGTCCGCGGGACGAAACACGAGCGGACCGAAACGCCCCAACACCCGGATAACCAGCTTCACCACTAAGCTACCGAAGTAAAGCGTAGAAAAAGTGTTTGTTTGTTTCTCAAATGTAATTTCCCTTCTACTCTAAAGCCCCTTTGACAGTTCTTATTGGCTTGTAAGTTGACTGGTAGAGAATATTTATTTATTTATTTAATCTTCTATGCACTAAAACGATACATAAGGCGAACTTAATGCCACTAGGCATTTTCTACCAGTCAACCTTTGGGTAGTGAGGATAGCAATGAAGTAGGTGCAACACTGGTGAAAATATATGAGAATAACAAAAAAATAACTATATTAAGATGATTGATATATAATATAATAATATGATTATATATATTAGATATAAATATATATAAATATACATATATACGTATATAGCTAAGACGCAAATATATAATAAATATAATAATTATAATTAGGAAATATCACGATGAATAATTACTACAGCCTGTGAAGCTACTAGCCAACTAAGTTTAAGTAATGTTCCCGAATTTTCCGCTAGAATATCATCATGTGCAAAAGTATAAATAAATAAATAAAAAGTTAAGCGGCTGGACTGGTTATCCTGAGGTTGCAGGTTCGATTCCTGCCCGAAGTCAAATTCTTCTTTCCCTTTTTACTTTAATTTTAAAATTCACTCGTATGTGTTATTGCGAAAAAATAAAATATTACAGATTTTTTTTGTATACCACGGTGACTTAGTGATGGCAGACTACTGCTTGCCTGATTGATTGAATACGAGAGATAGGAGGCTAAGTGTGTCATATTGTGATTTATTTCGAAGGTATATTTCATAACTTTGTAACTTCATGTCGGTATTCCCCGAAGCTGAATGCAGAGCTAAGTTCATTCATTCAATATAAATGCAAACTCCCACAATTCGGTTACGTTTTGGCTCAGGTAACAGGTGGCGAGCCTATTGACATCTACGGGATCATGATCAAACTCCCGGGGTGGCGCTGGTAATCCACCATGAAATCATCATATCAGCCATAAGACGTCCACTGCTGAACATAGGCCTCCCCCAAGGACCTCCATGCCGACCGATCGGAAGCGACGTGCATCATGCACCATGAAATAGAAAAATCTATTTTTTTATGTAATGGAAGTGACAAACAAGCGTGCAGTTCACATTGATGTTAATTGATGACTGCAGCCTATAGACACTTACACAAAGATCAATGTCAAAATGCAGATGCATTACCACTCCTGAGGCCTAAGGTGTTATGCCTCTGTGCCGGAAATTACAGAGCCGTACAGCGGTCTATCCTGGCCTGGCCGCGGACAAATATTTGTAGATGTAGCCTATAGATACTTGTTTCGAGCCTGGGTGTTTGTGTATGTGGTGTGTGTTCAGGTTTATAACTAGTGTGGGGCTGTGAGTGTAAGCGTATCTTTTTTATACGACTAAGCCACTGTTTGTCAGTTAGGGAAGTAAAATTTCATATCCTACAATTCAGTCTAGGTAAGACTGACCTTTCTAATACTAAACCTGTTTAATACAAAGCAATCAACATAGAAAATTGTTCTGGTACATTACAAACAATGTTGTGTTCCATTGAATGATTAACAAGATACTTATCTAAAATTCATCTGTCGCAGATCAATAGGTGTTGTTTTAGAGCAGTGGTTCCCAAACTAATTTCTATTGTGACCCCTTTCAATTTTATTCTGATTTCCCTCTCCTTGCTGCATTTTTGTAACATTTCCTTATTTCCATTCACTCCTACGTAGACCCCGATCGAGTCTCCCATGGACCCCAGGGGGTCTACCTGAACCTCTTTGGGAATTACTGTTTTAGAGTATCGCAGCTTAAAAGAAAACAACGGCACTTTTATGAGCCAAATTATAAACCAATCGACTAATTAAGTTGAAATGTAAGTCAGTTGGTTCACACATAATAATAGGTATGTTTGATGACCCACTTAGTCCAGCGGTGCGAAATCACCGTTTGGTTCGCGAAGGGTCGCGGGTTCGATCCCCGCATCGGAACAAATATTTGTATAGCCTACAGATGTTTCAAATTCAAAATTCAAAATTCATATCATTTATTTCAAATTGGTCTACAAGGACACTTTTGCATTGTCGGGTTATATGCCACCTAGAGAGAATGACTTATAATAATAATCCAAAAGGTATAAATAAATACCAATAATAATATTTAACCGATACGTGAATTATCAAATTTTTCAATTCCTTCGTAGAAGAAAATGAAAAATCTGTTCGTCATAATCATAGTCATTCACTTAGCAGAGTTCCAAGTGCAGGCACTACTGAGAAGAACTCCGCTACCCAACAAACTCAGCGTGTTGCTCTTTTGTCAAAACCTTAGATTTAATACAAATATTATTACATAAAATAAAGATAATGTGAACGTCCATGGCATATAAATATTTGCATATAAACACATACGCAAATACCCATCAACAGCTTAATATCGTGATAGAATATAACATCTGCAAATCACAACAGACCAGTCCCCCCCCCTACAATCAGCACCCGTTCACGAGTATGACGCATGTGGCAGCCATTGCCTATTTGTTTCGGGTCTGTGTGTTTGTGTATGTGTTGTATGTGTTCAACGGCATCTACGACACAGGTTTATAATATAATACCTAATGTGGAGCTGTGACTGTAAGGGTAAAAAAAAGTCAGAGAGTGCTATTACGGAAGTGGCAAACAAGCATGCAATTCACATTGATGTTAAGTCATGACTGCAGCCTGTAGACACCCACACAAAGACCGAGGTCAAAATGCGGATGCGTTACCACTCCTGAGGCTTAAGGTGTTATGCCTCTGTGCCGTAAATTAAAGGGCCATTTACAGGGGGTACATTGCCATCTGACCGGAACACAATAGTGCTGAACACTACCATTTAGCGGCAAGTATATATATTAGGTAATGCGGTGGTGCAAACGCCCGCTAGCTCCGTCACTGGAGCTCTACCACCAGTGAGAATGAATCCAGTGAGGTAATGCGGTGCACCTACACCAGTTTTGTTAGAGCCCGTGAATAACCGTACCATGTTACCTGGGCGCTTATAAAGCACCAGTATTACTTCAACGTACATATAAAACGATTACTATTCAGCTTAAATCGCATATTTACATTAAAAATTGTCTGTATGTGTGTGTTTTGTGCAATACATACGTGATACGTACTTGTTTATTTGTACCAGGAAGTGACATTTGGGTACGAGACTTAATTTCACAGTCATGGTGTAGGTTAATGAGTATACAGAGATATCAATAACGCATACAAACGTAATTACTAACCCCCTTATATTCAAATGCGTTGGATAGAAAAAGACAAAGGAGAGATTAGGAACGCTTTAGCTAAAATACGTCTTAATGAATCACCTTAACTCTCTCTGTCGGCCCAGAGAGCTAGCAGCCTTTTTTTATGTAATTAATTAAGGCGGCAAACAAGCATGTTAAGTGATGACTGCATCCTATAGACGTCTACATAAAACCCAGGGGTCAAAATATCGATGCATTGCCACCTCTGAGACCTAGGTGTCATAGACATGACACCTTAGGTTACAGAGGCCTGTGATAGTTATCACGGGGTCATACATTTCAGCCATTTGGATTTTTGCCTAAAGTATAGCAATGACTAGTCTTTCCATCAAAATAACTCTGAAGAGTAAACAAAGCCCCTTTTCCCGAGTCTTTGGAATGATTTCCCTAGTAAAATTAATGACTTCAGCAGTCTCTGTTGCAAAAAAATGGACTTACCATCAAAGCGAACTTGTCGACCACTTTTTTTTTTATGTAATGGAAGTGGTAAACAAGCATGCAGTTCACATTGATGTTAAGTGATGACTGCAGCCTATAGACACCCACACAAAGACCAAGGTCAAAATGCAGATGCGTTACCACTCCTGAGGCCTAAGGTCTTATGCCTCTGTGCCGGAAATTACAGGGCCGTACATTACCACCTGACCGGAACACGATAGTGTTGAACACTACCATTTAGCGGCAAGTATATTAGGTAATGCGGTGGTGCCTACGCCCGCGAGCTCCAGTGACTCCAGTGACTTTCGTTTTAATCTATAGAAGAGACAAAAAAGCAAATTTGTTTTAGGTGTAACATTAAAACAACTTAAATTAAATATAAGCCTCTACATATAACTGCTCTATACAAAGTAATGTAGGGCGTGGTACACACACGCCGCGACGAATTGTGCCCGTGATCAAATCATTTAGAGGTCTACCAGTCGCAAGTGTCTTGACCTTACCGCACTTCTATTCGGGCTTAATTACTTCAAATAATTAAAATATTCCATACACTGGTCCTATTCGCATAGTTTAGATAGGTGATAAAAGGTGGCGGTGTAAAAAGAATACATATCAGACTTCTCGTTAATTAATAAAATATTTTAGGGTTCCGTACTTCAAAAGGATAAAACGGAGCTTTCACAGGATCACTCGTGTCTGTCTGTCTATCCGTTTACCACAGCCAAATTGAAATAAAATCTGAATTGGAATTTAGTATATGATATACCTGTATTAATGGATTTGTTATTTGAAATAATTTACTGGTGGTAGAGCTCCAGTGACGGAGCTCGCGGGCGTAGACACCACCACATTACCTAATACACTTGCCGCTAAATGGTAGTGTTCAGCAACTATCGTGTTCCGGTCAGGTGGTAATGTACGGCCCTGTAATTTCCGGCACAGAGGCATAACACCTTAGGCCTCAGGAGTGGTAACGCATCTGCATTATGACCTTGGTCCTAATGTGGGTGTCTATAGGCTGCAGTCATCACTTAACATCAATGTGAACTGCACGCTTGTTTATCACTTCTATTACATTAAAAAAAATATATCTCGGTACAGAGATCACTTTTGGGAAATACAAACGAAAATTTAAAAAATATGTTGGTAGAAAAATATAACATCAACACCATGTCCATGCCAAGCCATCGCCTGGCAAGGATGGTTTTTGTACTCAGCATATTATGATTTATGATTCTTCCCTACAAACATTTCTAGCCTTACAGGCACAACGGTACTCGGAGGGTTGAGTGTCTCTCCTACTTACTATACGAGTATAGGTTCCGGTTTTTCCATAACCTGAAAAATGAACCAGGTTAAAACCGATTAACCTTTAACTAGGCACATGACAAATTCGTAACACTAACCATTAGTGACGTGGAGTCCCACTGGCTACTACTGGCTATTTCTTTTAAAAGTACGGTAGGTATTGTATAGCGTATGGTACAGTGGGTTGGCCACTAACCCCAACACCTCCATCAATCCGCATTGGAGCAGCGTGGTGGAGTAAGCTCCAGGCCTCCCTCAAAAAAAGGGGAGAGACTCGTGCCCAGCAGTGGGACGTATAATGGGTTAAGGTAGGTAGGTATTCGAGTTTTCTAGTGGTAGAGTTCCAGTGTAGAAGCCACTTCTACATTATAGGTCAGGATCCCACTGCAGAATCATTTCGTTCATTCAGATATGCTGCAAACATCATTTTGACGCATATTCAAAATCTAGAGAATACGTATCCACTAGGTTTCCTATCAAAAAATGACCGCAAGTATTTTTTATATTTTTTTTGTGAAATTTTTTTTTTACTTGTTTTTAATGATTTTTTTTTCTTATTGTTATGATATACGGGAGCCAAATTAAATCAGCCACATATAAGGAGTTGCTGGCTATTAAAAATAAAATAGTTTAATTAAAAATACTTGTGGCCAGATTTTGATGGGCAACCTAGTGGATACGTTTACGGTTTTTGTTTTTATTTTTTTGTTTAGTCTTATCTTGCCGTTTGTAAAAGAGAGTATGGAACATTCTGTTGATACCAGTTTTTATTATTCAGTATTTTTGGACCATTATTTATTTTATTTTGTTTACTTTGACGTATTTATCAACGTATCAGTTGTCAACGTACCACAAGCAAATTCAATTATTTTTTAAATGAATTTTTAAGTTTGATTTTGACGTATTCTCTAGATTATAATTATATGTATAAATGAGGTTTGCAGCATATCTGGATGAACGAAATGATTCTGCAGTGGGATCCTAAACTATTACTACCATTACACTTAAAATGTTAATGTTGTAACATGCCGTAACGATGTCGACTTAAATAGACAAATAAGGTCGTCGAGTGTTCCGATCGGCTTATACGCACTTCAATTTACATTGTAGGTGCTTTAAATAGCTTCACTGGTAATAAATCAATAAACGAACCCGTGAGCCTCGGTTAAAACGTTCGTCTCACACACCGCTGGGCCAAATGGCACGTTTTATGAAAAATATCAAAATTTTAATTTTATAGGAAGTACCTAGAAGGAAGACTATTAAACCATCTACGGGTAAAGGGCAACCGCCTTTAATTGTGTTTCTTAAATTGCGCATTGGCACATGATTTCACCGGACTCCGTCCCTGCGGTGGTGTTGAAGATGTGCGCTCCAGAGCTGACCCCCGTTCTGACGCGCCTGTTCTCGCTTTCCTACGATCAAAGAACCGTACCGTCTGCGTGGAAGACCGCCCTCGTGCACCCGATACCCAAAAAAGGGGATCGTAGTGACCCGGCCAATTATAGGCCCATAGTAATAACCTCCCTACTCTGCAAAGTCATGGAGCGTGTGATCAATACTCAACTGCTGCAGTATCTAGAGGATCATCAGCTGATCAGTGACCGCCAATATGGATTTCGTCATGGCAGATCTGCTGATGATCTTCTAGTATATCTCACGCACCATTGGTCCCACGCCTTGGACAAGAGTGGGGAGGCATTGGCTGTAAGCCTGGACATTGCTAAGGCCTTTGACCTGGTCTGGCACAGGGCACTCCTCGCAAAACTTCCTTCCTACGGTCTTCCCGAGAGGCTATGCAACTGGACAGCCATCTTTCTGTCTGAGCGTTATATACAAGTCTTAGTTGACGGTCAGCGCTCAGACAGACTTACTATCAACGCTGGTGTGCCGCAAGGCTCTGTGCTATCTCCCACGCTTTTTCTTCTGCATATCAATGAAATATTGGAGCAAAACTCCAATTTTCATTGCTATGCTGATGATAGTACGGGAGATGCACACTACACTAGCCGTGCAAATGCCTCTCGGACACTTATCGAGGAAAGCAGGACAAGACTTGTGTCTGAAATCGAGCACTCTCTGGAGCGGGTCTCGGATTGGGGTCGACTTAATTTAGTACAGTTTAACCCCTCAAAGACACAAGTCTGCGCGTTCACCGCTAAAAAAACCCCATTCATTGTAGCACCACAGTTCCAGGGCATTCCGCTCGCCGTTGATAAGAGTATCGGTATCCTGGGCGTTGACATATCGAACGAAGTGCAATTCGGGAGTCACACTGAGTGTAAGACCAAGTTGGCATCCAAAAAGTTGGGGGTGCTTAACAAAGCGAGGCAGTATTTCACATCGGGGAAGCTATTACAGCTTTATAAGGCTCAAGTGCGGCCCCATCTGGAATACTGCTCTCATTTGTGGGCTGGGAGCCCCCAAATACCAGCTTGGTCCACTTGACTCCCTACAAAAACGCGCCGTTCGTATTGTTAACGATCCAGGACTTACCGACAGGCTCGAACATCTGAGCCTGCGCAGAGACATTGGGAGTTTGTGCGTGTTGTACCGTCTCTACAATGGTGAGTGCTCTGCTGAACTGTTTGACATGGTGCCACCGTCTCTTTTTCTACACCATACTACCCGCCGAAGAGAGAAGTTCCACCCACACCGACTGGACACCTGGCAGTGCTCAACGGTGCGGTTTTCACGTTCGTTCCTTCCCAGAACGTGTAAATTGTGGAACGAACTTCCCTCTGAGGTGTTCCCTAGGTGCTACAATATGGGGTTCTTCAAAAATGGCGTCAAAAGAGTCCTTCAGGGCTGGCAGCGCGTTAGCAACTCCCCTGGTGTTGCAAATGTTCATAGGCGACGGTGACCACTTTCCATCAGGTGGCCCGTATGCTTGTCTGTCAAGCTACAGACATAAAAAAAAAATTGCAAGGACTTTTTATTGGAGGTATAGTCCTAAGTGTAGGAGTTCGAGGGCCTAAGCATTACCTAATCTATATGCCGACAAATGGTAGTGTTCAGCACTATCGTGTTCCGATTAGATGGTAAGAGCCTGTCCAGATGAGGCGTGGCACACTCGCGTTTCAATAAACCGAGTGAGGAAATGCGTTTAGGTTTCTGGACGGAATATATGTAGCTCTAATATCTCGGGCACGAGCAAGTGTAAAGGCGCGTGTGGTTTTTTTTTATATAATTAACATCCGGGAGAGCAATTTTACATCGTCATTTAAAAAAAATATATACTTGAGTGAATAAACACTAATAATAATCAAAAACACATAATTTATTTATTTATACTTTGTTGCACATCAAAAAAGTAGAAAAGGCGGACTTAATGCCTCTAGGCATTATCTCCCAGTCAACCATTGGGTAGGAAAGAAAGGCAACGAAAAGATGCAGAAATAAATATGAAAGGATGAGCAATTTAATTTGGGTGAAAAGTACATAATAAATTAAGAAGAAACGAAACGATTATGTATGATATGGAAAGAATCAATTACTTACAAATACCTCCATTTCCCTATTTCAAAAGAAACTGAGAAAATAATGAATTTGGTCGTCATAATAAAGGTTATTCGATTCGCGAGTAAAACTCCTCACCTGGACAGGCTCTAATGTATGGTGGACAGAGATACCTCTAGTTTTTATGGAGATATCTATAAGCTGCATTATTCATTTGCCATCAACATATCCTAAAATATAACTTACCTTCATACATTAAAAACAATCATATATTGTACGAGAACCGAGAATTTGGAACAACCTGAATCGGAACGAAATGGTTATTAAAAAATCCACGGGATAGATAAATAAAGATGGAAAGGCCTTTGCTTCAATTTCGTATTAGAACCAGTGTCGCCGCTTTTCTCCCACCAAGCAATTTCTTACACAAATGTAAAACCATCTCGACAGTCACCCACACATTAATCCTCTGGCACCTATTCGTTTGCGTTAGTTTGCATACTAAGATGTAACGCCCGTAGGCAATAAACACTAGCACGCACACAACAATATACTCACCAATAAACTAGTCGAAGTGTAGCGGACGTATTACATGCTGTACATTGCAAGCGGAGATAGTAATAGCGTTAATTGAGCGAGTGCTTAACGAGCAATGTATTCGCTAGCAGTAGCCTTTAAATAATGCAGTTTAAGTTCGAATATTCATATTCCTTTGTATATTTATATGTTTTTTACAAGTATTATAACAATAAATGTTATTTGTGACCTACCGATGAAAAGATATACCTCCTCGCTTTATACTTGAGGTCTGACATTTCACATTACATGTTAAAATAGGCACTACATGGTATTTTACCAAGAGATGCGTCGTTCGAAGCAATCTACACGACACTACGAGCGGCGAACGAATGGTTCTGCCAAACTGTGTGTATTCACGCATAGTTGCGGTACGCTTGCCACATCCACATTACCATTCCATCTTTATTTATCAATTACGTGAAAAAATATAAGAGAAAAGTTCTGAAGGATATCTAAATTCAGATGAGGTAATATAATTCTCTGTGTATACTAGATTAATAAATTCGATAACCCCTAAATTAAATCTATCTTTCTTAACGCCTGAAGCAGCATCCTAGATAGGGTCCGAGAACAATAAGAAATCTATTGTCATATTTCTCTGGTGGCCTGAGGGCAGTAATATAGGTGGCAAACAAGCATGCAGTTCACATTAATGTTAAGTGATGACTGCAGCTCCCAGACACCCACCCCTGACACCTTAGTTGTTATGTCTCTGTGATCCTAATTATTAATTATTATCTATCCGTGAGACAAATATAGTGGAATTTAGTATGAAATATGGTTGCCCGTTTAGGTTTCTAAAATAAATAAATTAGGTACGCTTACACTCACAGCCCCACAGTAGGTATAAACCTGTGTCGTGGGTGCCGTTGTACACATACAACACATACACAAACACCCAGACCCGTCGTCGTATATTAGTATCCATGTATTTACAACTTTCTATAACAAGGAAATGAAAACAAAAGCATGTTTGCGTAAGTCTTTATTCAATCAATTATTTACACCCCGTCCACGTATTATCAACACGTCGGCCATTTTGCAATCGACGCGTGCGCACCATCATTTGTATTGATCACTATTTTATTATTGTGCAATTTGTTTGTATAACGTTATTTACAAATACTTTTGTTACACAGACATACAAACAGAGGTAGTATAATATTAAAATATATGAGAATATACAAAGACAGTAGAGGCTTTATACTCGTAAAACAGATATGTCTTAATATAATTCAATTGTGAAAATATATGTAAATTACCTGATGTAAAATATGATACATATTGCAATGTATGTTTAGATAGATATTGTATAAAAGTAAGTGGTAACTAAAATATTGCAATAATATTGTCTGGGTTAATAATTAAAATTAAATATACATAAAGATACATAAATGACTATATCGTACAAGCCTAATTATTGTAATATAATTATATTGTAATAAATATATAGTAATTCAATTAAAATACACATGAAAATAATATCAGCTGTCGTAATATATACCTACATAAATATAAAGAGTATGACACTAAATATAAAATAATAAAGAATAAAAGTTAATTGAAGTTTTAAGATTTATTATACCTACTGACACAAAATAAAAATTAAATGAAGGAAGTTAGTATTGTTAAAAAGGTCATAAAAATAAACAATAACACCAATTTTTCTTAACTTTTACGACCCTCTGACCTTCAATTCTTATTTTTTTATTTTGTCTTGTGTGCAATATAATTAAATAATTACATATTATGAAACAATACTCAAGTAATGTAAACGCATTTAATTTGTACTTTGACTTTTATGTCTACGAAAAATACGTAGTACCTAATAGAAATACATATTATTATATAAAATTTTCCCTTACTTTTAGTACTTTGTATTTTGTATTTATAACTATTTTGCTTTGTTTCAATGTAATGAAGGTGGCAAACAAGTATGCAGTTGATATTAAGTGATGACTACAGCCTATAGACACCCACATTAGACCAGAGTTCCATTGCCACCCCTAAGACCTAAGCTGTTATGTCTGTGATAGTTATTACGGGGCCGTACATGTGAGTAAATGAGCGTAAATGTTAAGAAATGCTGGTCAAGATAAATAATTTAATTATAAAATTAAATGTAATTTAGTATAACATTTGTATCCAAAAATATGACTAGTTCTATGTCGTACAAAAAATGTATAAAATTAGATCTATACTTAACATACTATAAATTGAATTCGTAATTACCTTACAAGGTAAAATAATTGCGTTTAGGTAAAATGTACAAAATATTCGCTTTGAATACCTAAATCGTGGCTTTACCATTATTTACCGGTAAAATTAATAGTGTAAGAACCAGTGTTGGGATCGAAGTTGGTGGCAGGGTGGCCAGAGAAGGGGTTGTAGTTCTGGTTCTGATAATTCTGGGGTTGGTAACTCTGCTGGTAGCTCTGCTGATATTGCTGGGGTTGGGCCGTGTAACCCTGGTAAGAGAATTGTGGTTGCTGATGGAAAACTTGACTCTGAGGGCGGTTCTCTTGAGGGAAAGCTTGGGGAGCTTGATTGAAGAAGCTTTGGGTAAAGAGCTGAGGTTTTTGGGGTTGGGGTTGATAAGACGGTTGGGGTTGGTATTGTTGTGTTTGGGGTTGGTATTGTTGTGTTTGGCGTTGGTAGGTCGGTTCGGATTGGTAGGTCTGCTGGTATTGGGGTTGAGGAAGCGACCTGAATGAGCTGGGTCTAGATTGCGCGCGGCCGTTGTATTTGGGGTCTTCGTAGATTTTGGGGTCTTCTCGGTACTGGCCGTCGTCTTCTTGGCCATCGGGGAGCGGGTTGGTGTTGGGGTCGTTGAGAGTCGGTGGTGGCACCATTATGCCAGTTCCTGAAATTATTTCAAAATTAAGTATTTAGTATGGACTGACATATATTACATTAGTAGACAGGCAAGCACAAGATCTAATGAAGGTCGTTATGTTTAAGAACGTTAATACTTTACTGTATTTTCCTTTTTTTTATGTAATGGAAGTGGCAAACGTGCATGCAGTTCACATTGATGTTAAGTGATGACTGCAGCCTATAGACACCCACACAAAGACCAAGGTCAAAATGCAGATGCGTTACCACTCCTGAGGCCTAAGGTGTTATGCCTCTGTGCTGGAAGTTACGTCGCCGTACATTACCACCTGGCCGGAACACGATAGTTGTGAACACTACCATTTAGCGGCAAGTAAATTAGGTAATGCGGTGGTGTCTACGCCCGCGAGCTCCGTCACTGCAGCTCTACCACCAGTAAAAACTTTTATTTATACCTATGGTTAAAGGTTGCTCTATTTACATAGAATTATAATGAACTGGTTATTTGCCACGTTCATAACGTGAGTGTTTGTGTGTCTGTCACAGATAAGTCAGTTATCTGTGGTGTATGTTGCACCCAGCGTTTATTTATTTATGTACTGAAGAACTGCAGCTCTTTATTGTTATGTTTAATAACAATAAAGAGCTGCAGTAGATAAATCAATTACTGTTTTTGACAATATCTAGTTATTTTTCCTTATGAAGTTAACAATCATTTTCCTATTTTAATCAAATAATGCAAAAGCTTTTTCATCAATCTCAAAGACTTCAGTAAAAACCTCAACCTAACAGAATAACAGAATCAATTATACGACAAAAAACTACCGTAAATGGACCGTGTAAAAATAACTGTGGCAAAAAAATGTCTTGAATATTTTTTCATTTGCAGCTAGAACGGTCAAGCACCCGGACTATGAGACCGTGAAGGTTGCGACCACGCTTGCTCACACGGGCAAGTAGGCTGCAAGATCCACTGGTCAGTAGACATCTGGGTTACACTTATGTTCGCTGTATGGAAATGGGTAAATGTTTTCCTATTTTTCAAAGGAAAACATTTATAGAAAGAATGTCGAATGAGCGAATGACTAAACAGATATACAATGCGAATGTGGATGGTTGCAGAGGCCCAGGAAGACCAAGGCTGACCTACCATGACCAAATAGGTCGAGTTCTGTCTGATGGTGGTGTCAAAAGTCTTAGGAATCGGCGTGCATGTATGAAGAGAATGATGAAGGTAGACGAGGCACGAGAGGTTTGTCAGAACCGGGATGTCTGGCGCTCTACACTCTCTGCCTACCCCGTTAGGGACCTGGCGTGAAGATACATAACATTTACCCATAAGACAAAGATCCTATTTCAGATGCGTTGCCACTCATGAGGCGTTACATCTTTTGCATTAGCCATGTGCTAGAAATGACAGGGCCAGGTATATTGCTAACGAACTGAATTACGATAGCGTCGAATTTTGTGACAGGTAGACAAGGTAGTGCCTGAGCCCTCAAGCTCCATCACTGGAGTAGTACAAAACAGAGACAGATTAACGGTTTATTTCGACGAACGGCTAACTGTGAAACTGCAAAAAATGGTTTAAAATCAGCCGCTAAAAACACCGCAAAAGCGGTCGCTTATTTTTTTGAGTCCCTAGAAACTCTTTTACATAAACAAAAGATATTTTATTCAAACGGAGATGCATTCCCTAACACTTCAGTTATTTTGCTCCTGTGATAGTTATTACGCGGCAATACATCAAGTACTGATTGGTGTGAATGACATGCAAGGTTGCTGCTGTATAGGTCGCGCCAGGTAAAAAGAACACTGGCGGTCAAGCTGCGCGTCATGTGTTTTTATTTCATTTTATGTTATTCTATGTAATATAGTTTTCAATCTGCCTACCAATACACGAAACCGCAAGCGAAAGCTAGATCAAAAATAAACCAATAGGGCTAGTACTTTCGTGCGCGAGTGTACCGATGCGCGAACACATCCCTTCTACTTTCTTCCAGCGTTCTTTTTACGTGACGCGACCTATAGCAGGTTTAACCGTAGTGTTGTCTCATAACAAGTTGGATAATTTCTGATATCCGTGACTCACTAAATAGCTTCCAGTTGGAAACCAGCGTCAGGCATCGGCCTGACATTATGCTGAACTGGAGGCTATTTGGTGAAGTCGTCAAACTTGTGAGTTGTTGTTGAATGTATAATATTATATTAATTTGTATGTGGTTAGGTACATACTTAACTTACTCTTATTTAAGTTTCTTTTTATCAACACTTATTCATATTTCTAATGCCTAGTAGGTATATTCGTCTCTCGATTGCACCAATAAAGGGTTTTATATATTTACTAATATCAGCCATAGAGCAACACGGGTCATCGGTCGCGGCGGACCGTAGGGGAGTAGCCATAGCGTTTATTACCGATGCATAACAGTCTGTCATTTTTTGCGGGGGGAAATACGTGTGACCACACACCCTACAAAAATCATCTATTACTACGAAACTCACACCTTGATTTTGACAAAATACATAAACAACTTCACGCACACATTTAAACATCTCGGCAACAGGCATAGGAACATTTGGTCTTGTATTTTGACAGAGGGGAAAGCCTGCATATGGCTACCCTCCGGTCAGCAGATATCAGCCCTCCCCGGCTTCGCACGGCACTCCATGTTACCTAATTACTACATACTACTAATATGGTAGGTAGTAATTAATAATGGCAACCCATTATACGTCCCACTGCTGGGCACGAGTCTCTCCCCTTTTTGGGGGGAGGCCTGGAGCTTACTCCACCACGCTGCTCCAATGCGGATTGGTGGAGGTGGGTGGGTTAGTGGCCAACCCGCTGTCGGATGTTTTCAAACCGCCCATAAGGCCTCCGACAAGGTTTAACGACTGCTATCTATCGATAGCAACCGGGACCGACGGCTTAACGTGCCCTCCGAAGCACGGAAACGCGCATTTTAATTTGCCACTAGCGGTCACCCATCACACTACCCGACCGCGCCCGTAGTGCTTAACCGAGCAGATCGCTTACGATCTACACCAGCCGCTGGGCCATGCGCGCTTCGCTTCGGTAGTAATTAGGTAACATTGATTGAACATCAAGGGTTCCGAAAGCGGTTATTTTGCCTTAAACTGACCCTACTGTACATGTTTCATAAATATTATCAACCCCAAAAACAAACCCTTAGGGTTCGAATTTGATAAAATCCTGTCCTAGTGAGCACCTACGTTCTAAAAAGAACGCTCATGCAAAATTTGTAACTCCTAGCATCATTTCCTGAGACTTCGTGATGAGTTAGTGACCTTTCGCTTTAGTATAGGTACCTATATAGATGATGAAAATAAGCATTAATTCAACAAATGAGAAGACATTACACAGTTTAAGATTCAAGGTCCACATAATGATTACTTAACTTCCTGACGGAAATTCGCACATTTCTCCCACCTCGATTCAAGCGGATGGTGATGATTTCTCAAGTGTATGGCAATCGACATCGCAACAGCCGCGTTTATATTTAGCAATGTGATAATGATGTGTGAATTAGGAGCTCCTAGACCAGATTCTTTTGTGGCTACATCAAAAAGAAGGATTATTCATTAATCGGGTTTTTTTATGTAATGAAAGTGGCAAACAAGCATCCAGTTCACATTGTTGTTAAGTGATGACTGCCGCCTATAGACACTTACACGAAGACCAAGGTAAAAATCAAATGCGTTACCACTCCTGAGGCCTAAGGTGTTATGCCTCTGAGCCGGAAATTACAGGGCCGTTCATTACCACCTGACCGGAACACGATAGTGCTGAACACTACCATTTAGCGGCAAGTAAAATAAGTAATACGGTGGTGCCTACGCCCGCGAGCTCCGTCACTGGAGCTCTACCACCAGTAAAAATTCAATTCAAACTCAATTCTCGTTTTTGTTTCGATTATTCCGATCTAATCGGTTAACGAGAAGTACTGGCTGACTGGTGGATGGATCTAGAAGGCATAGAACATTACTACATAGCTTACTCCAGCTGCCGCTAAAGGATATTGTTGAGTGCTATCGTATAATATGTATATAACATTTATAATGTCCTGTTATTTCTTACACAGAACTTCCTACTCGGCTTAAAGAATGTGTAAGTGTCTAGTGGACGCGATATTCACTTACAGAATCAGAATCAGAATCAGAAACTCATTTATTCATTTAGGGTGACAGGCACCTCTTATGACACGTCAAAAAAAACAAAATAAATTCAATTTTATTTTAAAGAAAAATGGAAAGAAAAATTTGACTTCAGGCGAGACTCGAACTCGCGACCTACTGGGAATCTAGTCCAGCCGCTCTTCCAATTGAGCTACTGAAGTCCTGCCCGATTTGTCAAATCTTTCCTTCACATTTATTGCATTGCTTTATGCTAGTTAGGCAAGGCCGCGAGTTCGAGTCTCGCCTGAAGTCAAATTTTTCTTTCCATTTTTCTTTAAAATAAAATATATTTCACAAGCATGTGTTAATGCGAAATAATATAAAAAACAAAATAAATTAAAGTGAATAATAATTGATATACATGTCAAACAAGATAAAAAATATATGTTAAGTCAAGAAGATCACTAAGATAAAACTAAAAGTAATAAACTAATGTAAAAAATATATCAGTAGAATGTCTCATTTCCCCTTTACAAACTGATAACAAAGAGTAAAAGAAAAGAAAAAGAGTCATTCTTTGTCATTCACCGGCAAAGTTCCAAAGGCCAATATGATCTGAGAAAAACATGCCGGAAAAAAATTCAGTCGGCTCTTTTAAAAATATCTCTTAGGCATATTTTTACAATTTTCCATAATTTAGACAAGCTTAAAATTAACAATATAATATCAATATCACACTTTGATTATTACATTTAACACCCTTGTGGAGCTAGATCAGCATTTAGCCAAACATTTCTATCCTTGAGATAGTCCTCGAGTTTATAGTAAGCCTTTTTACATAGAGTGCGTTTAATTAATGCTTTGAATTTATCATCGGTGAGTTCAGCAATCCCGGCTGGGATCTTGTTATAAAATTCTACACTATATTTTAGGAAAGATGTCGTTCGTAGGAAAGATTTTAGTTTTCGTCAGTCGAAAACTTGGCAGAGACAACTTGATCTTATTCCTCGTATTATAACTAGCCTATCGGAGATTTTATCAAACAGATGTAAATTTTTCCTCGCGAAAAGTATATTTTCATAGATGTAATGGCAAGGGACTGTCATTATATTTATTTCTTTAAATAGTTCTTTCAAAGAATCACGACTACGTAAGTTATACATCGCTCTAATGGCCCTCTTCTGTAATACAAAAATTGATTGTATGTCAGCCGCTCGACCCCACAATAAAATACCATAGGACATGATACTGTGAAAATAGCTAAAATAAACAAGTCTTGCAGTGTCTATATCAGTTAATTGCCTAATTTTTCTAACAGCATAAGCTGCGGCACTCACGACGTTTCGCTAACTGCCTAATATGTGGTCCCCATTGTAACTTCGAGTCAAGCGTTATTCCCAAGAAGGTAGCGTCATCAACGAATTGAATTTTGTCATTGTTTATAAAAATTTCTCCTTCTTTACTTTTTACATAAGGGAGGGTAAAACGGATACATTTGGTTTTTTTACTATTCAGTGCAAGATTATTGACAGTAAACCATTTATGTACTTCTCCTATGACCTTATTTACAGTATCGTAATCTGTATTTCGTCTGTTCATTTTAAAAACTATTGAAGTATCGTCTGCAAATAAAATTGTTTTGGGCATACTGTTAGGCATCAATTGAATCGTTAGGCGGCAATTGATGTTACCACTCCGTCACTGGTGGTAGAGCTCCAGTGACGAAGCTCGCAGGCGTAGGCACCACCGCATTACCTAATATACTTGCCGCTAAATGGTAGTGTTCAGCACTGTCGTGTTCCGGTTAGGAGGTAATATATGGCCCTGTTATTTCCGGCACAGAAACATAACAACTTAGGCCTCAGGAGTGGCAACGCGTCTGCATTTTGACCTCTCTCACTTAACATCAATGTGAACTGTATTCTTGTTTGCCACTATTAATACATAAAAATATGAACTGTAGTAGGTACTTTTTCTCGGAAGACCAGCGCTGCTAGTTGTTTTTAAACTAGGACGATAATTTTGGATCAATTTATAACAATGTACATTATCATTAGTCTACTCATATTGTTATAAAAAATGTTATCATGTAGTTACATTGTTACATCTAAACGTCTTTATTGTTTATATTTTCATTATTTTCTACTTTTATGGCATAAAAAGTCTCTTCTTACCTTGAGGCTCAAATCCACGCTGACTGCTAGCACCATAAGATATCTCCCTCAGTTTCCCACTCTCGTCCACATATCCGTACTTCCCGGCGACTTCACCAGTGGGGTACTTGGTTTCGATCTTGAAGGAGCCATCAGCCGCTTCGTATCCAAAGCTGTAGGAGCCGTCGTCGTTCTGTCTGTTGACCTGCTTGAGGATGGGCACGGGGGTGGTGTTGGGGCCTTGACCGTAGATGCAGGTCAGTGCTACGCTGAAGATCAATGCCTGGAAGGAAGATTGATTGAGGGTGAGTTTTGAGATTTGATAATATGGATTGTTCTGATGGTTTGATGGCAACCGCATGCCTTTCGCGAAGCAGTTGGATATAGGTAAACACTCACTTATTTATATAAGCAATCAGACGATTACCATTCGCCTGATATGTTTTTTTTTTCAAGTCTTTTTTGCTATTCGTAGCAAAAGTTCTTTTTTCCCTATTCCTTGAAGAAAATAATTATCTAAACGTTTGTGTCATACTGTCTTAGACAATACTCATATAATATGTACTTAAACATGTTAAAACAGTAAATAATTATTTGGAATAAATAAGCATTGAGTATGTATATTTTCTGTATTCCAAGGCTTATAAAGTTATTTAATTCTAGAATTAACAGATAATTACACTTGAAATGGCGATTAATAAGCTGATTAGACAAACAAGGCGGTAGAGTTGTACTGAATAGCGATATAATCAACAAAGAAATAACCTTCCAAAAAGCATCGACGCGCAGAAAGCGAGAGATAGATATTTATAAATATAATTCATTGTAATAAATACATTAATTTAAACTAGCAAACGGAAATTTAAAAAATAAAGAAAAAGAAAACGATTTGGGAAAATGGCCACAAATGTTAATTTAAACGCCAAACTTTTATAAAATGAAATATATCACCTTACAATTTTACCAGATACAGGCAGAATCAATAATCCTAGAATCAGAAAGTTGGTAATTTTACCACAAGTAGAGCTCTAGTGGAAGTGTAGGCACAACCGCATTACCTAATCTGCGTACCGCTAAGTGTTTATGTTTGTATACTGTACAATGAGTGGGTAGAACGAAACAACTTCTTCGATACATTAAAACAAAGTCTCGGTTGGAAAAGCAGCTGAAATATAAAATACATATCATATAATATGTATTAAATCTCATACTTATGGAATGAGGGATGTCTCTAGTTATTTTTTTTTAATGATGGTAATTAGCAAAAAACAATATGGGTTTTATGTTCGTAATATGTCATAAGAAAATTACGAAAAAAAAAACACCATCGCATGTATATTCGCTCTTTCCTTCATTGTTATTGTTTTTATAACCGTTTATCGTGAACATATCAATTCTGATAAGTTCAAGGTTCACAAATAAATTGATAGAGGTTTATAACGAAATTTTGCATGTTAGCCAAACATTTCACATGTATACCTATATGTATAATGGACAGTATTCATGTAAGGGTACATGAATAAGTATCTAAAAGGAACACGTATCTCGCAATGTCGATGTTGTTAGCAGATTGGTAGTGTTTATTTATATTATACTAGTCCCCGTGAGAATTTATGATTGTTCAGTACCTACCCAGACGAAGTCGTGGGGGCAGCTAGTATAAAAGTAGCCTAAGTAACTCCTTATTACATAAGCTATCTGCCAGTGAAAGTCCCGTCAAAATCGGTTGAGCCGTGCCCGAGATTAGCGGGCACAAATAGACAGACAGACAGACAGACAAAAATTGAAAAAAATGTCGTTTTGGTATATGTACCGTGTATACATACTAGGGTTGTTGAGGAAGTGATTATGAGGAAGAGGAGGAGGAAGAGGAGGAGGAAGAGGAATTGTGACGCGCAAATTTAGAGGATGCGGATGACGAAGAGGATTTTTTAATGAGGAAGAGGATGCGGATGAGGAAGCGGTAGAGAAAGAACGTATGTAACGTCCGATGTGAAATGCGAATAAACCATTGCAGTATAACTATGAAGGGGGCAAATGAAACTAACGACCACCGGGGTGGCCGATGGGAATAAACGGGCTTAAGGTGCTCTTCGAAGCACGGAAACGCGCATTTTAATTTGCCACTAGTGGTCACCCGTCACATACCCGACCGCATCCATATCGCTTAATCGAGTAGCTTGCGTTCTACACCAGCTGCGAGGTCTTGCGCGCTTCAGAAAGATGAAAAGAGGATGATACGAAATTATAAATACTAGCGGACCCAACCCCCAAAATCCGCTGTCCTGTCTCTATGTACATAACTACATACGTACATACATACAAAAAAAAATAATAAGGGCATTTTCCAGTGGACCAAACTATGAATCTTAACCATTCTCAAAACACACACAATAATGAATCATCAAAATCGGTCCAGCAGTTACGGACGAGTTCAGTAACATACTCGTATCTACACAACACACGCACACAAAAAAAATGAGTGAATGATACAATTTAATTTAGAAATTGAAATGAAAGTAGGAATGCATTCTTTATTTCTTTGTTACTTAGGTATTATTAATCAAAATAGAAGAATTGAATACTATTAATCAAAATTAATTATAGGGATGTTAATTTTTATAAAAAATAATTTGAAAGCTGTTTTCCCTGACAACCGGTTTCTTAGCTCATCGTATTAAATATACCAATCCAGCATTGCAAAAAAGTCGTTCACTGGGACAATTGATGGAAGAGAAGATAGGTATTGCCATAGATACAGTTCCGTAAAGCCCCGAATATTTCGAACTTTTTAGTTGCTTACGCGTATAAACATAATATTGTATGTAATGTATGTCAATAAAATAAAACAAACTAGCAAGGAACAGCGCCAGTGGCGGGAGGAGAGGTCTCGCTTGTTCGGCCCGGCATCGCGCTGCTGCGTGTGTGTGCATTGCCATGGATACAAGACGCGCATGCGCAATGAAATTCCTCATAAATTCCTCTTAAATTTTGAGGAAGCGGTAGCGGAAGAGGATTTTTTGTTTTTATTTATGAGGTTGCGGAAACGGTTGAGGAACCCAAAATATTGCGGAACTTCCTCATTATGAGGAAGAGGAAGAGGAATCCTCAACAACCCTAATACATACATATGCATTTAGTAAAAAGTGGTTATTTTATATTACAAATAGACACTCCAATTTTATTTAGTTGTATAGAGTAGGTATAGATTTTCGTGAAATAATTTTAAGAACCGGGTGTTATTTGAAGGTTAACTCGAAAGGAAATAAACTGATTTTTTATGCTTAGATGGTAGCAAACCAAACATGCATACAGTTAACAATGATAATAAATGCAGATATGTTGCCCGTTGACGTTCGTGGGTGTTCAATGTGTTCATATTGCATGAAAGCATTTAATTTATTTACATCTGTTTACCCTTTCAGAAAATATAGGCGTGTAGTTATGATACGTAAGTATGATACGTTATCTTTAATTGTACGGAATTTATTTTTATTATTGCCATGGCGCAAGTATCTTTGCAAGTCTTTTATAATAGCATGGACCGAAATAAGCTTTTGGTCCATGATATACTTTTGGTTTAGTATTTATGCCATTTTTAGCCTTTTTCTCAACCGCGTACTGTGCGTAGGCATCTTTAGTGAATGTCAGCTGGCCTTGACTGTATGCGGAAAGATTAAGCTGTGTTTGGGTGATCAAGGAAATGACTTAATATTTTATGAGTAATCGAAATTTCCGATGATTTATAGGAATGTGTTTAAATGTAGCAATTACATCCGGAATTCTAGTGCAAAGGAAATAAATCGCTTGGTTAAGCAATTCAGATAAATATAAATATTTTTATGGCATGAAGTGGCAAGCAAGCATACAGTTTACATTGATAGTAAGTAATACTGTAGTAGCCCAGAGGTTTCCAAACAATTTTTTCTTGTAGACTCCTTTAAAGTTTTTCTGGTTTCTGTGGACATCCCCACTACATCCTTGCTACATTTATATCACATTCCCAAATTTCCAATCCATTTTATTCACGCCTACGTAGGCCCCCATCGAGTCCCATAGACCCCAGGGGGTCTATATGGACCACTTTGGGAATCACTGCTGTAGCCTATAAACATTTCGATGAAACCCGAAATTTCAATGTTGAGTTGCCACTCCTGAGACTTTTAACTTTTACAAATATTTTGATGCAACCGATAGATGGGTTATCTTTTTTAATGCCATAGAAGATCGTCAGATCAGCCACAAAATTATTTTTTTAATAATTTTTATTTCCACCCATGGTTTATACCTGCTGTTAATTTCGTAGGCTAAATAACAAGACAATATAAATGCTGCTAAAATCCATCAAGAAGGTATGTCACCGGTCTGTATATTCATAATAATAACTAAGTAATAAAGCTAACACATGGACAGAAAATACTATTTAGAAATATTGAGACGTAAATAAATGCGTTTGTGAACGTTCAAAATACATTTACAGTTATCAACAATAAATATAGCACATCGAGCATATGAAGGAGATTTCGGCTTATTTCGGGTCTGTAGAGAGTTATCTCTTTCGCACCGTACTTATTTGACGTTTGTCGACCATTTTGATCAGTTTTTGACCAATACCGGACTGTCAGTGCCTAGTAGTGCTTACGTAGGCAGTGTGCAACAGAGATAACGCTCTAATCGAAACGAGCCGATCGTCTCTTTCGCAGGCTCGATGTGCAATATTAATTGTTGAGTAGGTACTGTAATATATAAATGACAAGATTTGACAGATTACTGGAATTGGTGTCGAAGACTCGAAGAGACACCAGTTTATGCCGAGAATATTACGCGCTCATAGCACTTCTATTATCTTATACATATTTCTGCGAGTTTAAACTGAACATTTTAATCACAGTTGGTAAGAATATGCGACAATATTGCCTGCGCATTCAGAATGTAGACAGGAACTCAGTGATTCAGCATTATTTATAATGAAGGTCGCAATATTGGGACCACATTTTTAATATATTTTATTTTAAAGAAAAATGGAAAGAAAAATTTGACTTCAGGCGAGACTCGAACTCGCGGACTACTGGGAATCTAGTCCAGCCGCTCTTCCAATTTAACTACTTTTTTTTTTTTTTTTTTTTTCGGTCGGGCATTGTGTAGGCGGCCTGTCTCGAGACGACACTAGTCTACTTCACCGGGCAATCGGCGAGCGCAGAAGGCGCTCCAGCCTAACCAATTGAACTACTGAAGTCCTGCCCGATTTGTCAAATCTTTCCTTCACATTTATTGCATTGCTTTATGGTAGCAGCAGCGCCATCTATTGCCAACTATGCTAGTTAGGCAACCGATATAATAGACTTTGCAGTTTATTGAATAGCGTAAAAAAGTCGCTTTTACCCTTAATAATTGTTTTTATATTATTTCGCATTAACACATGCTTGTGAAATATATTTTATTTTAAAGAAAAATGGAAAGGCCTAGGGGGCGCCAGGGTTTCATTGCACACAGGCGCTACACGAGCTAGAGCCGCCCCTGTGAACAACAGCAACAGGTACCAGTTACATCCAAAATCTTCAAAACACAGCACCTGTCATCGTAATAACTTGTCTTTATACCCATGACCGTAGGCTCTAAAGAAATCACAACATAGACACAAAGGAATGTACCAATTGGAGCGTTCATACCTGACACAGAAACACGCCGACCTTCGTTGGAAAATTTATTCATTGCGAAACCTTCAATTGATATGACCATAATGACATCTGAGGAATATGTTTATATAAAAAGTTGATGTCTAAGTTTGAGAAAGGTCATTAATGACAAAGAGAGCGTTTTACGAGCGAAACCAAAATGCAAGTTTACCTACACCTGTATTCCATGAAAAGTTTTCTCTTTCTCGAGGTAAGCAGGGCTTTAATACATAAACCTAATGATTTTTTAAAATGTAAAATAGGTGACAAACAATCTGGCAGTTCACATGGATGTTAAGTGATGACTGCATCCTATAGAATAATACATATACAAAAACCAGAGGTCAAATATTTGATGCCTTGCCACCCCTGAGACCTAAGTTGTTATGTCTTCGTGATTGTTATTACGGGACCATACAAATTACTGGTCTGTTACAAGTACTTTCAAATCAAAACTGTGCGATCAATTCATTAATCCATTAAGTCAGTTTAATATTTATTGATATTTGTTTAGTTAACAGTTCTTCCCTTGGTCCAAGAGATACTGAACCCTCCGAGCACCGTTGGGCCAACGGTGTAAGGCTGGAAATTTTTGTAGGGATAAATCATGACACGCTAAGTACAAAAACCATCGCCTGGCAAGGATCAAGCAGTCACGTCACCAACCCCATATTTATGAAAATGCAAAAAAAAAATTGTCGTTGTAAGCCTTACAGGGCCAACGGTGCTCGGAGGGTTCAGTATCTCTCAGTCTACCTGTTATTGTTTATGCTCCATCTATACTAATATTATAAAGCTGAAGAGTTTGTTTGTTTGAACGCGCTAATCTCAGAAACTACTGGTCCGATTTGAAAAATTCTTTCAGTGTTAGACAGTCCATTTATCGATGAAGGCATATATAAGGCATATATTATCACGCTAAGACTAATAGGAGCGGAGCACTAAAGAAGAATGTTTCAAAATCGGGGGATTTTTTTTCCTATTTAGAGCTTCCACTGCGTGCGCTGCGTAAACGATAAAAGTTTCACAAAAATCATGTACTACAGGTTTTTATCCCTTCAAAAGTTCTAAAAAAAAATCCGCGACAGCATATGTCTATCTTTTAACGTTAGCTCACTATAAGGTTTTTTATACTCACCAAAGTTGTTCCAAAATAATGCAGTATTTGCGAAGGTGTTTATTAAAACATGATATTATTAATCCTAATAGAAATAAATATGTTATTCATCACAAGTACTTCATTTAAAACGAAATTGCCCTTTACTTCATTCGATTCAAATCAATATCCTGGGAGATATCGCAGTTTTAAATAGTTCGTATACATCAAACCTTTGACACATTATTTCATTGTGAGGCAATACGAAGTTTGCGGGGACAGCTAGTTAATGATAAAAACTCAAGTTTTTCTCAACGCAAATACCTACATTGTTACGTCGCTACATCAAAAGTCTAATTAAAATAATTAAAGCTTTACGTTTAACATAAAAAAAGACCCAAAAAAAATTATAACACACTGTAAATTGTTCCATTACCAATGGTAAGCGATAGGTTTTAATATCTCGTAGTGAGCAATCAAATCAGATTAAATATCTATTGAAAGAACACGGTTGATTGCGTGTAAACCAATCACTGTTAAAATGATCTTGTTCTTGTTCTTGTTTTTACGTGTAATCACAGTTTACTCAATTATTAATTTGTCCATATAATTTGAACTATAACGTGTCCGTGAAAGGCCATAGGCGCAGCTTTTATTAAATGGCGAAATGTCAGGATAAATCTACTTCGGGAAATGCGGACAAAATGCCTTATCATCTGCTGACTTAGTGGTAGAATGCCGTATTGCTAGGACCCGAGTTCTGGCTCTGAGTTATGGATTAAGTGACATTTGAGGGCACAGCCGTGCTCTCGCTAAGACCAGCCGAAGGAGGCGCAGGGAATTTCTACCTGTTTCTGAAAGGTATCGTCTAAATTTTGACTTTTCAAAATTACTTACATACTAAAATGGCGAAATGTTTATGTGATACCATTACAATCATATTTGTTTACTATGCAGTTAGATAGAGCAGGTAGAGTTAGGAACTTGTTTCTTAATGAGATCAGATAACATTTTTAATAAAAGCGCATGCTCGTACGTAGTGCGTACCTACCTGCCCGTCTTGGCTTAAAAATAAGGTATTTTTTTAAAATGCTTTGGAGGGTTAGAAATTTAGTATTAATCTCCTCGCGCAATTAGGTATAGTATCGGACCTACTTTTAAGTTAAATGTCACTAAATTAAGGGATGTTATGTTATATAGTACAATAAAATTTCAACTTGAAATAAATTAAACTTGTACAATAATACGACGAAAGTGTTTGTAATTGAAATAACATTTGTATTTGTACATATAAAACAAATCTATTGCGATGTATTTTAGCAATATCTCGGTATTTGCAGAGTTTAATTTCAGTCAACAAAAGGCAGAGTAAAAAAAATATTTATTTCATGTACAGTGCTCAACAATAAATATTACACATCGAGCCTAAGAAGAAGACTTCGGCTTATTTCGGATCTGTAGAGCGTTATCTCTTTCGCACCGTACCTATTTGACGTTTGTCGACCATTTTGATCAAGTTTTGACCAATACCGAACTGTCAGTGCTTACCTAGGCAGTGTGCAACAGAGATAACACTCTACGAAGTCGAAATTAGCCGATCGCCTCTTACACAGGCTCGATGTGCAATATTTATTGTTGAGTACTGCATGTTATTTAACTGTAACATATCGGATGACGAAAAAAAATCTTAATTGGTATGTAATGTTAACGTTCCAATTTTAAATGTTCACATACAAGGTTGTTGACCAATCATGCGTAATGAGCGTGAATTAATTATGTTTTGGTGTCATAACGATCGGCATTTGGGTCGTTTTTCAGCTTCCGTGGTCATGGTCATGGACAGATCGCATGTTTTGCTTATAATTTAATGTAAGTTTGTGTTTCGTCGAAGTGGTATCGTGGGTCGATGTCATATTTTCGTGGGTCATACACACTCTTGTGGGTGTATAGCATACGCACATTACACGTTTGGCCTATTACGTTTATAATTCCTGCAAAGGGTGCTATCTTTTTTTATTATTTTTTTGTAATAAAAATTACAAAACATTCAAAACCTTTTTTTTAATGAAATAAAGGTGGCCAATAAGCACACAATTCACATTGTAGACAACCACAAAAAACTAGAGGTCAATGCAGATGTGCTGCCACCCCTGAGACCTTAATTGATAAGTCTTTGTGATAGTTATTAAGGGGCCAATATCCTAGAATAATAATAATAATGTCCTCCAGACCAAATTACGTTCACAACGGAGACTAGCCAACTGTACGTTAGCTATTATAGTGCACAAGTGTATGCCCAAACACAGGTGCACTCTCTATTCTCTCACTCTCATAGCCCGATGGGACGGCAATCCGACACGACCGGAGAGAGATCGGGCGCAGGACCGACTACTTTACGGGCTCGCCGAGGCACCGGTACCAGACTCCGGGCTATTACTAGGAATTTTCTTACAGAAAAAACCCAATAACAAATGCTCCCGACCTGGGGATCGAACCCGGGACCTCAGGCTTCACCATCGCGATTGCGACCACTGAGCCAACGAGGCAGTCAATAATCTGTGACGAAATATGACATAACTCCCCTTAACAAGGCACAGTAGCCAGCCACACGAAAGTAGAACAACCAAATAGTCCGAATTCAAATGGCAGCCGTCTCTCATTGCGTTACCCATTGTTTAGCATTGTAAATCAAAGCTAGATCAGTTAGCATTCCTGACACAATCGATTACAGCCTTTGGCCAATTGGAATGCAATACCTCACTGACTTGAATTTGGCCATTTAAATGCAATACCTCAAGGTTATACTTTCGTCTATTGTTGTATTAATTTATTAATTAATACCAATGCTTTTCAATGTGACAGCTGAATGATTGGTTTATTTTTATGTAAATCAAGTAACAGACTCGTAGGTGCGTTATTTGATTGATGAATGAATGAATGAATGAATGAACGAATGAATGAATACACTTTATTGTATACCATAAAATTTACAACAGATATTATACAAAATAGCAATTAGTACAAAAGGCGGCCTTATCGCAAAGCTGCGATTTCTTCCAGGCAACCTTCGGGTCAGGAATAATAAAAAAAAAGAAAATTTAACGTCGGATTGATCTCTGGTCTATAAAAATAACAATGAAGCAATATTTTATAAGAATACTAGAGGACCGCACCGGTTTTACACGGGTGCAATTTAGGTACTAACTACTAGTATTGAGATGTAAGCTATCCTATCTTTCAAGTTGGGTCAAACTGCACACGGTGTGCAAAGTTTGATTTAATGGGTTAATTTAGTTTAGGAGTCCATCGCGGATAAACAAAGTGACGCGTAATATATATACAGGATGTCCCAGAAATCAACGATAAACCGAAAACGGGTGATAGGCCAAATCATGACAGTTATCAGAAATATGTGAAAAACAATTGTCATTAATTTTTAATATTATTAAGATTTTAATTATAGACTGTAGTTTACAGAAGGGTTAGTCATAACTACAATACAAAGGGGGAAATTACAAGAAAGCAATACGTATATCTTTTTTTCCCGATTTAATGAAGGTGGAAAGCAAGCACGCAGTTCATATTGATGTTAAGTGATGACTGCAGCCTGTAGACTTGTACAAAAACCAGAGGTCAAATGCATATGCGTTGCCCCTGCCCAAGTTGTTATGTCGTTGTGACAGTTATAACGGGGCCATACATTACTATCTTAATAACAAAATAATGGCAACCCTTAATATATACCACTGCTGGGCACGAGTCATTCTCCCCTTCTTGGGAGGAGGCCTGAAGCTTACTCCACCACGCTGCTCCAATGCGGATTGGTGGAGGTGGGTGGGTTAGTGGCCAACCCGCTGTCGGGTGTTTTCAAACCGCCCATAAGGCCACCGACAAGGCTTAACGACTGCTATCCATCGATAGCAACCGGGACCGACGGCTTAACGTACCCTCCGAAGTACGCCACCAGCGGTCACCCATCACACACCCAACCGCGCCCGTATCGCTTAACCGAATATATATATTGTATAACCCATATAGTTTCAGATCTACACCAGTCGCGGGACCATACGCGCTTCTACTTCACTGGATTACTATCTTACCGGAACACAATAGAGCTGAATTGCTGGAGCGCCTTCAGCGCTCGCCGATTGCCCGGTGCAATACACTAGTGCCGTCTCAAAACGAGGCGCCTACATACGTAACTTCACGCCTGTAATCCCCGAAGGGCTAGGCAGAGGTTAACGCATGCATTCAAGCATACATTGTAACAGGGGGCGAGCCTGTTGACATCTCGGGGCACATTACTAAACTTCGAAATTATGGGAAATTTTCAAAAAATGGAAAAATCCCAATAGAACCAGAGATAAGGGACATTACATCATTATCTCTGATAACCCCCTACCCGGGAATCGAACCCAGGACCTCAGCGTAATAGTAGTGGCCTGCTACCACTAGGCTACCGAGGCAGTTTATACCTACATAAGTCCGTCAAAAAAGATAGTGCCACTACCATTTGGCGGCAGATAGATAAAGGTAATGCGCTGGTGTCTACGACCTCGAGCCCCTGAAGTGGAATTCTAACACCAGTAAAAAATGAAATATTTTGAGTGTGTGCATGTATAAATGTTTATACCTCTGCCTTCCAAGAAATCCCTCCTTCGGAGAAATGGCAGGCGGAAAGTCAAGTTTTCTATTCCCAACAAAAATGTACTCATAAAATCCACTCAAAGGAATTATCAATATTCAGAAAACGTTGACTTTTCTTCCTGCTGCACTAGATTTAGACCATAAAGTTATTGCCTTGGCTTGCGCAACGCCCCGCCCAGCAGTTTGCATTCCGACCAGTCCTTGATTATATCGTCATATCGATGTAATACCACTTACTGTCTGTATATTGGATATTGGAACTTAAATGGTCGTGCTGATTCCTTTTTAGGGTTCTGTACATCAGAAAGAATAAACGGAACCCTTATAACATCTCTCGTACAGTCTGTCAGAATCAGAATCAGAATCAGAAACTCATTTATTCATTTAGGGCGACAGGCACCTCTTATGACACGTCAAAAACAAACAAAATAAATTAAAGCGAATAACAATTGATATACATGTCAAACAAGATAAAAAATATATGTAAAGTCAAGAATATCACTAAGATAACTAAATGTAATAAACTAATGTAAAAGTATATCAGTAGAATGTCTCTTTTCCCCTTTGTTCCCCTCTTTTCTTGTCTGTCTAGCTATCCGTCTGTCACATCCGTGAAGGTACTGGGTCAGTTGAGTGGAAATGATTTGTAACGTGGTGTTCCCAGTTGATGTACAGTACATCAAAAGAAAGCTAATATTTCAAAGATTTAAGGAAAAATAAAGTTAATTTGATTAAAACAAAGATGGAATAGTTTAATCGAGTTCTTTTTTACTGATTATGGCAACTTGTACACTCAAGATCAGTAGGTTCTTATCTTTAACAGCCAGCAACTCTTGCTTGCGGCCAATTTAATTTAGCTTTTAAAATTTAGCTTTAATTTGATATATAAATAATACATGTACGTTATGGACGTAAAAAGTTATCGGGGCGGAACGAAAACATGTAGGAGCGGCCAAGTGCGCAACGGCAGCTGTGATATTTCAGAGTCTTTATAGGCACATATTGCCGTGAAGTGGACGATATTTTATTGAAAAAACAAGTAAAAGAAATTCTTTCCCATAAAAAAATACTTGCAGCCATTTTTTGATAGGCAATCTAGTGGATATATATATAAAATTAGGTTTGTAGCATATCTGGATGGACGAAATCATTCTGCAGTGGGATCCTAACCTATTTGGTACACATTTGAAAATCAGTGATCCAAACAAATCAAGTATATGTAACGTAATGTAAATGAAATCGAATAATGGCGGAAACTTTTGGGTAATAAATTAGGGCACCCACACAAAACTGCGATACGATGCGGTGCGACGCCGATGCGAACTACTGCGATGCCATTGCGTCTAACATGTTGAAAGTATGGTCACCTGGAGCCATAGCGGCAAGTATAATTATTGCATACTTATTACATGTCCAGCTGCTGTAATCCGCAACAGTGCTCCGGTAAAGTGCATAGTTTTTACCAGTTAACTGGAGCAAAGATAGCGTCGAGTATTACATTTCCCTACACGGTACATTAATAAAGGCTATGTTTATGATTTAGTTTATCTTTTTATGATTTTAAGCTCAACTAACAATAGAATATCTTGAGAATGTTCGTCCGATTCAGTTGGTACGAATTTTATTGATGCTACGATAATTATTTTTACTAAACGCCTTTATTCATAAACGTATTTTAGCTAAAGTGTTGCTAATCTCTCCTTTGTCTTTTTCTATCCTACACATTTGACAATGCAACTGACAAAGACAAAGCATTCTATACCTTAAACGTATCTAAAGTACGTTTATGATTATGGGGGTTAGTTCATAAGCGTCCGATTGTGATCCAAATGAATACGTTGACGATTTTTGACTGTTGGTAAGCTATGCTATAGGTACCTAGTGGTGGTAGAACATTACAAATAGACTTGAGTTCTCGCTAGGTGGTAACGTATGGCCCAGTAATTATTATCACAAAGGTAAAACAACTTAGGCCTCTCGTTTTTTCCTATAATGAAGATACTGTCATAGCCTGTTGAATGTGGCTTTTCAAGGTCAAAAGGCTCGCCTTCTACCGAGTTCAATGGCTAAAAATATTAATGAAAGTAACAATACACGAATTCACAGTTACGTTCCATTTGAAAATGCATTTGTGGTATAGATAAACTGATAAACAGAGGGCTAATCAGAATAAAAATCAGATAATCGCGTACAGCTATATACCGCTCTTATTACCTCATTCGTAAGACAATTGCTAAACAAAGTAAGAAGGTTATCTAAGGTGTTACGAAGGGCTAAATTCTTGCGCGTAATAATTGAACAAAAAACTTGAACAACAACCGACAGTAGCAATGACATAGTCACAGCGAGTAAACGTGTATAGGTCGCGCCAGGTAAGAAGAACGCTGACGGTCAAGCTGCGCAGTAGACGATTTATCGATCTATTTGGTGGTATGAGGTGCGGCGTTTTCAATCTGCCTACCAATACACGAAACCGCAAGCGAAAGCTAGATCAAAAATAAACCAATAGGGCTAATACTTTCTTCTACTATCTCTTCTACTTTCTTCCAGCGTTCTTTTTACGTGGCGCGACCTATACGTACTCAACGACAGACCAAACAAACAAAAATATACAAATATATTATACAAATGCACAACCCGACTTCTCACTAAAAATACTTTTTTTTATCATTGACCTATATGTACTAAAGTACTAGACTGGACATTCCTCTTGATAGCATGGTTCCAGTTTTTTGCATACAATTAACTGCACTTTCCGATAGTAACATGACAGCTGACGTGAAAACGTCTTACAAAATATCTGTCAAATCAATTTAAAAACGGAACCAACTGTTTGTGTCTACTCTGGTCTACTCTATATTTTGACCTCATTGTTCTTAATAATCTTTATTTGTTTCTCTGAAAATGTAGCACAGAGAAATAATAGGTACCTACCTTACGTTTCTCACGCGGCAAGGTTTACAGTGAGATCTCCGATTTCCATTTAGATATCTATTAGACAACGATATGTTCACTCGCCATTGACATATTGATGACAGAATGATATTTAAAGATGATAATACAAAAATAACTTAAAACTTAAAAGCAAAATTTAAAAAAAACTTCTTCATAACCATATTTTTAGTCATGTATTTTTGATACAGTGAAGCAACATTTTAGGTGTGTCCCTAATATTACAGAAATATTCACACGAATATTCATTAGGCGCGTTCACATACAGCGAGCAGCATGTTACTATTGAGAATATCTCAAAAGTGTAAAACACCTGTCTAATATTTTTTATATACCTACCTACTGCAAGTGTTTCGCATTTCAATAAAATTATATTCCACACAGAGCGAGCAGCCTCGCGATTCGTTAGCCGACCCGACTATTGATGATGTTCCTATAAAATCATAAACTAATTTTACTTGTCCAAATTAAGATGTAAGAAGTCTTAGGGCGAGATTCACAGACCGCACTACGACTTTACTTTCGAGCAAAGTACGCTTTGAACTGTCAAATCCCATACTGTACTGACAGTTCTAAGCATACTTTGTACAAAGTAAAGTCGTAGTGCGGTCTGTGAATCTCACCATTAATGTTTATATTGTCTAAAACAACAAATACAATGTTTTATTGAAATGTGAAACATTTGCAATATATTAAAAAAAAAATTAGACAGGTTCACACTTATGAGATTTTTTAAATAAAATTAACATATTGTCGTTAGTCATGAATGAAAACTCCGTTGATGCGCGGAGGGCAAGCAAACCGCGCGATGTGTGAGGTGTGGTACGAGTATAAGCAGACAGTAGGATGCAGCACCAATTTTTTTAATGAACATTTATTCATAATTATTAATTTTATTATTTTAGTAAGCTTCACCAACAGCACTAAAGACAGTATTATAATAATAATAATAATGGCAACCCATTATACGTCCCACTGCTGGGCACGAGTCTCTCCCCTTTTTGGGGGGAGGCCTGGAGCTTACTACACCACGCTGCTCCAATGCGGATTGGTGGAGGTGGGTGGGTTAGTGGCCAACCCGCTGTTAGATGTTTTCAAACCGCCCATAAGGCCTCCGACAAGGTTTAACGACTGCTATCTGTCGATAGCAACCGGGACCGACGGCTTAACGTGCCCTCCGAAGCACGGAAACGCGCATTAAATTTGCCACTAGCGGTCACCCATCACACTACCCGACCGCGCCCGTAGTGCTTAACCGAGCAGATCGCTTACGATCTACACCAGCCGCTGGGCCATGCACGCAAGGCAGTATTAAATACCCAAAACAATAATATAATAGGTATATTATTGTTCCTAAGCAAATTGAGAACAGGTGTAAAGGTTGAATGACCAGGTCAAGGCGTCAAGGATTCGATTTCGGCTGAAATGGTTGAGAAATAGACCACAATCACTACATTAAGCGCAGGTTTCTGTATTGTTGGTGAGATTTAACCTCACAGATTAGTTACCTCGACTAGGTATTTGTGCAGGTCATAGAGCAACACGGACCACTGGCCGCGGCGGACTGGAGGGGAGTAGCCATAGCGTTTATTTCCGATGCAAACAGTCTGTCATTGTTTGCGGGGAGAAATGCGTGCGACACACACGCACACTACAAAAATCGTCTATTACTACGAAACTCACACCTCGACTTTAACAAAATACAGAAACAATTGCACGCACACATTTATACATCTAGATGACAGGTATAGGCCCATTTGGGCTTGTACTTTGACAGAGGGGAAAGCCTGAATATGACTACTCCCCTCCGGTGTTGCTCTATGGTGCAGGTACATAAAAAACGTTTAATTGAGAGATTCCATAATTAACATTAAATACCATCGACTTTAAAATATCGAAGTACCATTGCGAAATTCAAGAAGGTCCGCTGCCGGCTGTTTCAGCCATAGGACGTCCACTGCTGAACATAGGCCTCCCCCAATGACCTCCATGCCGACCGATCGGAAGCGACGTGCATCCAGCGGGTACTCACAGCCTTGATTAGGTCGTCGGTCCATCTTGCAGGAGGACGTCCTACGCTGCGCTAAATAAATAACTACGAGCGAAAAATTCAGGAAGGTACACTCACACCTTATTTCTCCTACCAAATAAGTACATTATATTCACTGGTGGTAGAGTTCTACTGTAGGAGCTCGAGGGCGTAGGCACCATCGCATCACCTAATTTATCTGCCGCTAAATGGTAGAGTTCAGCACTATCGTGTTCCGGTTAGATGGTAATGTCTGGCCTGTAATACTATCACAGATACATAATAACTAAGATCTCAGGGATGACACATCTGCATCTGCATTTTGACCTCTGGTCTTTGTGTGTGTGTCTATAGGCTGCAGACATCACTTAACAACAATGTGAATTGCATACTTGTTTGCCACCTTCATTACATAAAAAAAGTATTTAATGCGAAAAATTCAAATCTTGCCTGATGTGCTCATTTGATGACCTTTATTAACTACTCTACATAGAGATATGACCTTCTGATTTTTGTCAAAACAACTTGATTTTATCTTCTACGATCTTCATCGAAAATGTTACTTGATATAATGAGCAGACAATATCAATGGTCGCTTTAAATAAAGGATCAGGGCAAGATTTGTACAGAAAAAATGAAAAAAAGGTACACGGTAAAACAGCATGGAAATATTATCCATTGAACCTAAACAACATTCCCTGATACTTAAAATATTTTAAACTCTCCGGAATAAAAAGTTTGCAATTGAACTTTAGTTTGGAGTGCTTCTACTGTTGTTAGGAAAAACGATTTATATTCCGGTGATATAAAAATATTTTAAATACCAGAAAATGTTCTTTAGGTTTCCTAGATAATATTTCTAATCCGTTTCACCTTGTACTTTTTTCTAACTTTTTTTGTACAAATCAATGTATGAAACTTGCCATGATTCTTTACCAATAATTATACCAATAATGCGCGCATGGCCCGGCGGCTGGTGCAGATCATAGGCGATCTACTCGGCTAAGCACTACGGGTGCGGTCGGGTAGTGTGAGGGCACGTTAAGCCGTCGGTCCCGGTTGCTATCGATAGATAGCAGTCGTTAACCTTGTCGGAGGCTCTATGTGTTTGAATACATCCGACAGCGGGTTGGCCACTAAGCCAACCCACCTCCACCAACCCGCATTGGAGCAGCGTGGCGGAGTAAGCTCCAGGCCTCCCCCCAAAAAGGGGAGAGACTAGTGCCCAGCAGTGGGACGTATAATGGGTTGCCATTATTATTTATTAATATTATTATACCAATAAAAATAAAACTCGGTAATAAAGTTGTAGTAAAGTATTTTGCTTTTAAACCAACTTCAAATGAAGGCGGTTGTTTCTTTCTGCTGTTGAACTAGTTGATTTTGATCTTGTCAAAAATATAAATATATTTTTATGCGATTAGTGTATAACTTCACGTCTATATTCCTCGGAGGAGTAGGCAACAGTTAATGCATACATTCAAGCATTTACTTCTACTTTGGCAAACCTATTGGCATCTCCGGGCATATTACCAAACTAAAGTGGGAGGGTGACAAGGAAAATAACCAGAAAATTTGTATACAAACAATCGCTCATGCTTCGCTGAGGTCGGGGCAGAGAATATGTTATAATACTACGTATAGAATGGACACTTCGACATCCCGCCCGATTTCCCCGCATCACCCAACCTTCTCCCGTCTTATAGGCGACGGTTGGTATTTTCTACGTGCTACGCACACAGGTGCACGTGTACATACACGTCACTGATTGATGTCTGTGTAAAAGAGACCAAATTAAGCGATTGTATGGAATTTTGGCGGAGTGTCCGCGATGTGGTCGGGGGCTATCAGAGATAACCTTTGTCTCTAGCTTTATTGAGATTTATCCATTTTCTGGATGTTTTCCAATGCCACTATGTATTATCGAATTTTTCATTTTTTTTTGTAATTATTGGAGGATTACCAGCGTCGAAGCTCGAGAGCGTAGGCACCACCGCATTATCTAATCTTTGTTCAGCACTATCAAGTTCCGGATCAAGTTAGATGGTAATGCATGACCCCGTAATGACAATCACAGAGACATAACAACTTCAGGTCTCAGGAGTTTCAACTAGAGACTGCAGTATTTACTTACCATCAATGTGTGCATGCCACCTTTTTTATGCCATGAAGTGGCAAACAAGCATACAGTTCACATTGATGGTAAATGGATGCTGTAGCCTATAAACATCTACATGAAAACCAGAAATCTCAATGCAGATGCATTGCTGAGGTCAAAATTGTTATAGCCCTGTGCCAGAAATTACAAAGCCTTACAATACTGCCTGACAGGGAACACTATAGTGCTGAACACTACCATTTAGCGCCAAGTAAAAATATCAAGATGAAGCGCGCATGGCCCAGCGGCTGGTGTAGATCGTATACGATCTACTCGGTCAAGCACTACGGGCGCGGTCGGGTAGTATGATGGGTGACCGCTAGTGGCAAATTAAATGCGCGTTTCCGTGCTTCGGAGGGCACGTTAAGCCGTCGGTCCCGGTTGCTATCGATGGATAGCAGTCGTTAAACCTTGCCGGAGGCCTAATGGGCGGTTTGAAAACATCCGACAGCGGGTTGGCCACTAACCCACCCACCTCCACCAATTAGCATTGGAGCAGCGTGGTGGAGTAAGCTCCAGGCCTCCTCCCAAAAAGGGGAGAGACTCGTGCCCAGCAGTGGGACGTATAATGGGTTGCCATTATTATTATTATTATTATATTAAAAATATCAAAACATAAAAAATATATATAAAGCTGCAGGTATTTTTTTAATTCCTTTTTGTAGCACAAAATTTACAGTAGGTAAGTACGTAGTTTAGAATGACCCAGAGTAATAAATTCTATCGTGATTTATATCTAAATCGAACGTTTTACTTCAGACTTAGTTGTACAATGTTAATTAATACTATACACGCAACCTTCGCAACTCTAGAAAGATCCTTTCGATTTTTCCAAGTATTTATGACGGAGTATAGAATAAAAATATTAGCTGACATTTTTTTGTGCTGCGTATTAATTGAATTCATAATTAGTTCCTGGTATGATTCAAAGGGTACTTAGTCTGAACGGACCAAAAAGAATGGACCGTGGTCCTTTCGGCCGTAATCTGCATCCTATTATTGGTATAGAAGAAGTTCTCTATAGTGATGACAAAGAAACAGATTTACAAAAATGGGACTTCTAGGTTCTGCTGCACGATATTTGTTAAGTTAAATTTTTGTATAGTTTTACATCCTTGTCTAATTTTAACAACTTTTCTTAAGTTCGAGAACGATGTAAAATTTTCCTAAAAAAATTCAGCCGACACAACTGGCGCAACCGAAAAATATAAATCTTTATAAAATCGAGAAGTTAAGAAAATAATATACATCAAATGTTGACTGGTGGAGAATGTTTTTTGCATTAAGTCTTCTTCGTGAACTATTACGTTGAAGAAAATTAAGTAAACTAGATTTTTTACAATAAGTATTGAATTTATTGTAAAAGGTTAAAAAAGATTGCATTTTATCGGTCGTTGAAATCTTTTATATGATAAAAGTGAAGATCATTAAATTATTATAGTAAGTTAACATTACTGTCATGTATTGACAATTGTAACGTAATCGGCGAATCATGGGTTGCATGTGTGCTTGAATGCATGCATTTACCTCTGCCAACCCCATCGGGGATAACAGGCGTGAAGTTACGTTTTCATGTATTGGAAAATGTTATGTATTACTTTTTTATTATTCTTCAGTCAGCAGATTAAAGAAGAGCTGTCACAAGTTTTCGTATATCTTGTCAAGTTATCATTTCATAATATCTATTACTACTCTACAATCACTACCAGCAAATATGATAGGTAGGTAAGTCACCGAGTACTACAAAACTAAAATTGTATGTTATTTTATTAATAACAGACACCTTATCAACTCTGAGCCAATGTCTTCCCCGGGTACCTATTTAAAATGTGAGAATGTAATTATGTATATATAAAATAATAAACATCTTACTTAGCATTATCACATTATTTTTAATTTAGTACGCTTTTCAGATTTAAGACAAAGAGATTGCGTTGATATTTTAGTACATAATCATTAAAAACTTTACATAATTTTATCTTTTCCTTTTGATAAGTAAGTTACTAATTACCATATCAATATCTAACAAAATATTATGTAAATTAATTTAAAAATTCAATTATTTCAAAATAAATGTACCTCCAAATTTATTTCCATTACACATAAAAAAAAACAAAAACAAACAACTGACCTTGAGTGCAAGCATCATGGATTCCTTGAACAAACGAAACGTCAAACTTTCCCGCGCTTTGCACCAGCAATGGCGTTCATTCACACACGTCTGAGGCGCGGTCCGTAGCCACTTGTATTTATAATGTCGCAGTTTTCATTACAACAGCCGGCCAACCAATATTGTTATGCGGTGGAGCCCTTGTGGTGTAATAGAACCCTGCCTGCTGTATTTGGTTCAATTTGATGACGCATGTGTAATTTGGTTTTAATTATACATGAGCTTTGATATCGGCCTATACTATTTAGGGCCTAACGTATTGAGTTACTTTTTAACATGACTTTAAAGATTTTAACAGTAATATATCATAGTTACTTTTTACAGCTACTGTCTGGTGGTAGCAGGCTACTGGTGCTGCGTTGAGGTATAAGGCAGTATAAGCCCTGCTCACTATCTAGTCTTAGGCCCCGGCATGTAAGGAGCCTTAGGCTACTCCTAAGCCGTTGCCAGGTGTCCCGATTCGCGCGGGACGTCCTGATTTTCAAGGCTCTGGGGACTCGTCCCGTTTAACACCTGATCGGGACGTTAAATGTGCCGGTAAAACAATAATCATCATTACCTCAACTGAAAGGCGTTTACTGTTATACAAAAGCCTATCTAAAGATCAATAATCTTTGGGGCCCGAGGCTTCTGATAAATCAATAAATGAATTTAAAAAATTGGTTTGTTTTTTTTACGGTCCCGAATTTTACCCCTGGATCCCGATTTATTTTGCCTACTGTCCCGATTTAAAACAAATCGGACCTGGCAACACTTCTTAAGAGCCACTGAGTTAACCAGACCCTTCTGGCTCAGTTCGACTCTGATGGCAGTACCTACACCCTATTTCCGCCACAGAATAGTCACCACCATATTATACATTAATGACAAAAGACTTATATTTCAACAAGATTAAGATTCAAAATTAAGTATAATTAAGACCATGGAGCAACTCGGCCCACCGGTCGCGGCGGACCGGAGCGGAGGGGAGTAGCCATAGCGTTTATTACCGATGCAAAACACTCTGTCATTTTTTGCTGGGGGAAATACGTGTGATACACACTAACACTACAAAATTCGTCTATTACTACGAAAATCACATTTTGACTTTACATAAACAATTTCACGCACACATTTAAACATCTAGGCGACAGGCATACGCCTTGTACTTTGACAGAGGGGAAAGCCTGCATATGGCTACTCCACTCCGGTCCGCCGCGGCCGGTGGCCCGTGTTGCTCTATGACCAGACCCTTCTGGCTCAGTTCGACTCTGATGGTCGTATTTACACCATATTTCCGCCACAGAATAACGTAGAGATAAAGGACTTTACACCATTATCTCTGATAACCCCCTACCCGTGAATCGAACCCAGGACCTCAGCGTAGTAGTAGTTGCCTGCTACCACTAGGCTACAGAGGCAGTTAAATAAAACAAAGGAGAAATTCTAGATTTATCTAAATTAAATACGTTTATGTAACAAGTCTTTCAAGCAGTGCTTGAAATTAATTTTAATTTGGCCATAACTTCTTATCTTCTTATCTTATCCCCAAACCGATTTTGACGAAACAAAGTTTTGACCACGCGCCTAATTTCGTTGCGTTGCGTTCAAATCCGTTGACTAGATTCGAAGTTATAACGTACCAAACAGACAGACAGACAGAAATTCCAAAAAATGTTTCTTTGGTTTCTGTTATTCTTCTTTTAATCGTCCGCTATTATCAGGTTTTTGGATTTTTACTGTCTTATTAAAGTAGATATAGATTATCGCAAATAATTGATGCATTCATACATTAATTGACCTCGGACGGGGATGGAACACGACTACAAGATACCAGTTTATATTTTCACTTATTCACTACCGCAAAGCAGAACTGTTTACAAACAATCGCAATGTGGAAGTATGTATGTGTAAGGAATTCAATTGCATTGATTGAACAATTTAAGAGCAAACTATGATCGATTATAGTGTGCCGAGACTAAGGGTGGGATTCACAGACCGCACTACGACTTTACAGTACCCAACAAGAAATATATGGTGGTAGAGCTCCAGTGACGGAGGCTCGCGGGCGTAGACACCGCCGCATTACTTAATATACTTGCTGTTAAATGGTAGTGTTCAGCACTATTGTGTTCCGGTCAGGTGGTAATGTACGGCCCTGTAATTTTCCGCACAGAGGCATAACACCTTAGGCCTCAGGAGTGGTAACGCATCTGCATTTTGACCTTGGTCTTTATGTGGGTGTCTATAGGCTGCAGTCATCACTTAACATCAATGTGAACTGTATGCTTGTTTGCCACTTCCATTTCATAAAAAAAAAAAATTTACGACCGTAGGAAGGAGACTTCGGCTTATTTCGGGTCTGTAGAGCGTTAGCTCTTTCGTACCTTATAGTAGCGGAGACCAAGAGGGGATTTTTGAATTTATTCCAGCGCGTCAGATTAAGATTCAGTTCAGTACCTCCACCAAATCTAAGATTTCCATAAAGGGTCATTCCAAGGAATTTCCATAAACCCTTAGAACTTCCGCCACGAGCTTGCTTCGCATTCAAATCGTCAGAATGTTGGATGGAAGCTTTGATTGGGTTCACTTTTCATCTTCTCTGACTATCTGACATTCTTGAGTTTTTTTCACCTACATTTTTGAAAGAATCAAATTTTTTTTTAAATGGACGCGGCATCAATGTCATGCGTCAAGAGCGTGATATCCTGAGAGGGTGTAAAATGTGCCCAAACAATGCTCCTATCCAAAATTCAGACGATTCGGAAGATGAGTAAGATCGTAGTGACCTTTTGTTTTTTTTAAGGGCCTTAAAGGCCTTCGGGTGCTGCTATATACAAACCTTTGATTTAGTGGAGGTAACCAACAGAGTGCAAGGTATCTCCCATGTCTTAATTTTTTGAATCTCGTACTTATAGCTTACTACGACTTTACTTTGACTTCGACTCGATATTTCAATGTTTATTTTGTTTCATAGACGAGTCAAGATTTAGCTCTACCATCAGTTAAAAAAAATATGAATTAAGAAATATTTTTTTTATCTAAAGATAAGTTGTACCTAAATCAATTGTGAAATGCAAACATCAAAGTCATAAGTCATAAGCAAATATGTCCATACCTCTCCCTCTAAAGAAACACTTTTTGTTTGAAAGTACTACTACTAAGTAACAGAGCTACAGTGACAGAGTTCGAGTGTGTAGGTACCAAGGTCTGACAGTTATAAAAAAAAACGTAACTTCACACCTGTAATCCCCGAAGGGGTAGGCAGAGGTAAATGCATGCATTCAAGCATACATACAAACATCCACTATTCGCCGTTTTTAGCCCATGTAACAGGTGGCGAGCCTGTTGACAACGCCGGGCACATTACCAAACTTCGAGGTACTGCAAAATTTCCAAAAAATGGAAAAATCCCAACAGAACCTGAAAAAAAGGACTTTACACCATTATCTCTGATAATTCCTACCCAGGAATCGAAACCAGGACCTCAGCGTAGTAGTAGTGGCCTGCTATCACTAGGCTGCCGAGGCAGTTAAACGGTGGTATAAAATTTCACATACTACATCAATATAATTTAATTCATTGTTCTGAAAAATGCATCTCATTATGTTACTATGAGCTGGTATATTTGTTTGTCACTTTCACTACAAAAATCGCAAAAACAAAGGGACAAAGACAATATAGAGTGCTAACAGCGCAGAGATCAGCCCTTGGAGACGCCTACTGGGCCGAACGATCTAGATGCTCAGGACAAGGCCACGCGACCGGTCCGCAACTATGTAGGCAAAGAGCTAGTTGCTTAATTCAATGCTTCACTGGTGGTAGAGTTTCGACGTAGGAGCTCGAGAGCGTAGGCATCACCGTATTACGTAATCTATATGCCGCCGTCTCCGTCTCCATCGCTGGAGCTCTACTTAACTTTGAATAACACGCTTATAGCGCCGAGGAAACATAGTATAGGCACACTACGGACACTCCGTCAAAATTCCATACAAACGCTTAATGTGGTTTCTATTATACAGATATCAATCAATGACGTGTATTTATACGCGCACCTGTGTGCGTAGCACGTACAAAATACCAAACGTCGCCCATAAGAGGGGCAGGGGTTGGGTGATGCGGGCAAATCGGGTGGGACGTCGAAGTGGTCCATTCTATACGTAGTATTATTACATATTATCTGGTATAGGTTATAGAAATTAAGATTTAAAGACCCCAACACCAATTCCACAAGACAAGACCAGTTCTACAATTGCATCATAAAATTATTGCTAATGAAATAGGTAATTTATAAGATTAAATTTTTCTCCTCTATTGAACTCGAAATTCAGTACTCGCCTTTCTCTTTCTTAGCTCCATTTTTTACATCTACAGTCTTTTAATGTTATGACAACTGCAACCTATATAAATCTACACATGAGCTAGAATTCAAAACACAGATTTGCCTTCCCTGAGGCATAAATTGTTTTGCCTTTATGTTAGAAATTGCGGTGCCACATTTTGCCATCAGAACATTTGGTGCCGGATAGATTAGGTAATGTGGTGGTACCAACGCCCTCAACCTTCGCTTCTGGAACTATATCTACCACCAGCAATCTCAGTCTGTCTATACCCCTAACGTAACATCAATGTGATCTGTAATGCTTATTAATTTCATGAAGTGCTTTCTTGTGCGTATTGATGGTTCGATACTCCTTCATACATATTTCATAAACGTTCCATACTCTTACTGAATACTTGCCTGGCGACTCATGCAAGAATTTTAACACATTGTAATTTTTTAATAGAGCGTGTCTTTAAATTACAATGAATTAGATTATTAGCTGTTTTATGTTCAAAATATATTAATGGCTGTATTAAATTAAAGAAACCAAGTGGTATACAATTTTAAAATAATAGGTTGTGTTTCTAGCTAATTGGATGGCATAATGGTAGTAGGTCATGTAAGGAGACCGCGCAATATCTGTGGGCATTGCCTCTGGAGTAGTGGATGCTCGCCCCTGTTAATAATAATGTCCTCCAGACCAAATTTCGGTCACGGCGGCCAATCTCAACGGAGACTAGCCAACTGCGCGAGAGATATTATAGTGCACAAGCGCATGCGCAAACACAGCACTCTCTATTCCCTCACTCTCATAGCCCGATGGGACGGCAATCCGACACGACCGGAGAGAGATCGGGCGCAAAGTTAAAGTTGGTTCGACATAAATTTGAAGTACTTTGCTGCTTCGACGTATTGTGATAATTACCATCATTTTAACAAAATAGCAATGTACTGAATAGTGCCAGTCAAACATATGCTACGGTAGTTATTCTTGCCGTCTGGAGGAGTCTGGACTCAAATATCCGGACTTTTGTGAAAATTTAATATAGAAACAATCAGTTTTGTCCCAATCGTTTCTTATAAAGAATGGCGAATACCTAATCGCTTTAAGATATTTATTTTGATAACATCTATTTAATCTCAAAATTATTCTAATATGTAGCAAAACTAATATTTAATTAGTAATTTCCATTGCAAATGTTAGAAGAGGCCCATTTTTGTCATTTGAACGTGTTTTTAATTTGTCTATTATTATTGATTTAGGATAATAATTTAAGATGTGCTTGAATAAAGATAAGCATAAAATATAAAAAATAAAAAAAACCTGAGAAATCCTTTAATAAATCATGTGGATCATAAATCAGGTCTGTGTACGATAAGCGCCCTAACGCAGTAGCGGTTAGCCGCGGGATCAGTTTAATATGCAACAGCCTGTTATTGTACGCACTATACATAACAGGCGATTGCATAGTAAGTTGTAAAATCGGTAAGCCGCACGGCTACCCGCTCTCGCGGCTAACCGCTAGTGCGTTAGGGCGCTAATGGTGAAACATTTTTTTTCGCACCACATCCATAAATCGACTCGAAAGAAGTGTATGGCTCTTTCGGTCTATCCCATAACCAAAGGTGGATCCAGACAGTACGAGGTACATATGTGCGGCGCACACCCCGCAATGCACTGCGAAATTTTCTTCGAGACAAAACTTCCCTCACCATGTCACCATAAACGTCCATACATTGCGTGACTTGCGATGTGCGTGGCGAAGCGAGACATGGCTATTTATTTTTTTAAGGAAGGTGGCAAACTATCATTTATCTCTCATTGGTCCAGAGGTCAAAATGCAGATGCATTGCCACCTCTGGGACCTAATTTGTTACGTCTTTGTGATAGTTATTACGTGGCCATACATTACCATCTAACCGGAACACTACCATTTGGCGGCAGATGGAGGTAATGCGGTGGTGCCTACGCCCGCTAGCTCCGTCACTAGAACTCTACCACCAGTGAAAAAATAACATTAAATATGTTTGATTGTAGCGACTATATCGAACTTTTATTAGCGACAGCTATTATTGTTATACAACTCTTGTACTATAATGTACGGTCGATCGGTCTCCTCGTCGTGAAATGTATTGAAGCATAAAATCATTACTCACACAACAGAAAAGATAATCTCATACGAACATTACCAAACTTATTTTTTATGTCATCACAGCAATGATACCCACGGCCGCCGGAGGGGAGTAGCCATATGCAGGCTTTCCCCCTCTGTCAAAGTACAAGACCAAATGGTCCTATGCCTGTCGCCCAGATATTTATACGTGTGCGGGAAATTGTTTATGTGTTTTGTTGAAGTCAAGGTGTGAGTTTCGTAGTAATAGACGATTTTTGTAGTGTGTGTGTGTGTGTATATCACACGTAGGTCCCCTCGCAAAAAATGACTGTTTTGAATCGGTAATAAACGCTATGGCTACTCCTCTCCGGTCCGCCTCGACCGTTGGGCCGAGTTGCTCTATGGCGTCATAGAATAGAGAATAAATTAGATAATTTTTATTCTAAGGGGTTCTTCAAAAATGGCGTTAAAGCAACATTTGCAACTCCCCTGGTGTTGCAAATGTTCATAATTCTGTCATCCTAATCATATAAAAAAGAGGTTTTACTGGTGGGTGAGCACCAGTGCAGAGAGCTTCCAGCTTCCAGGCTTCACCTAATTTATCTGACGCTAAATGGTAGTGTTCAGCACTATCGTGTTCCGATTAGACCGTAATGTATGGCCCCGTAATAACTATCACAGAGACATGACAACTTAGGTCTGAGGGGTGGCAATACATCTAGTAGAAATTCTAACCCCCTTATTCATAAGCGTATTTTAGCTAAAGTGTTGCTAATCTCTCCTTTGTCTTTTTCTATCCTGCACATTTGACAATGCAACTGACAAAGACAAAGCATTCTGTAGCTAAAACCGGTCATTGCCCGTGGTACACCTCCTTAGTCTACCTGGGTGAACCAGGGGTAAAATTTTCTGCCCACGGTACACCTCTTGTGAGTACGTATCTAATGTACGTTTATGAATAAGGGGGTAAATGTCTATAGGCTGCAATCATCACTTAACATCAATGTGGGCTGCAAGATTGTTTGCCAACTTCCATACATTAAAAAAATGTTGTTACGTAGGACCGTCATTGGCCGTATTTACTCTTTAATTTCGTGACGTGTGAGGAAACCTGGGTAAACTTTATATCCAAAAGAAACAGCTTTGTGTAATGATTTCAGCGAATGCAAAAATTTTGTAGAAGGGAATATATTTTAAAAAAACAATTTTTTTTTTTTATGTAAAAGTGGCAAACAAGCATGCTGTTCACATTGATGTTAAGTGATGACTGCAGCCTATAGACACCCACACAATGACCAGAGGTCAAAATGCAGATGCGCTGCCACTCCTGAGGCATTAGGTGTTATGCCTCTGTGCCAGAAATTACAGAGCCGTACATTACCACCTGACCGGAACACGATAGTGCTGAACACTACCATTTAGCGGCAAGTATATTAGGTAATGCGGTGGTGCCTACGCCCGCGAGCTCCGTCACTGGAGCTCTAAACCAGTAAAAAAATAAAATTAATTGTGAAAAACGAAAAAAAAAACCAAAAAATATTATTATCATCACTCCATCACTACTAGACAATACCTTCCCCAAAGACGACCCACAACTGTGTTATGCGTCATTAATGGAGAATATGCCATAATCGCCACGCTTGGCTGGTGGATTGGCATCGCAGCGACGGTAGATACATCGCGGAACGCTGCTGCCCATCCCGCGTTGTTATATTAAGTCTTATAAACAGTCTTATTTATCAGAATCCAGATATATATAAACAAAAGTATTTTGTATGAGAAAATGTTAAATTATTTTTTTCAGGTTCACTCGGCATGTATGGGGGTACTGAGTTTTAATTATTGCCGTATTGTCTATCCGACCATGTAAAAAGGCCCATAACATTTTATCTTGCGATACGAATCTTGTTAATAATTATGAGGAAGAAACTTTTTTTCTTTAGGAAAGTATTAATAAGCTTTAGTCGTACTGTTCTTCTGCTAATGAGACAAAACGGTGTATTTCAATTTACAATTCAAATAAAACGACCATGTTTCTTCAGAGTCGAGTACCTTGGTTGTCTATTTAAAAAAAATCTCTTTATGGGGAAATCATTGATACTTAAAGGCCTTAAAAGTAATGAACCTTTTATGAGAGTCGTTTTAAAATGTAAAAGAAAACAGATGCACGAACATCATTTGTGATGTGCATTAAACTACAATTTACCTCAATGGCAATGTGTAAGTTTTGTACCTAGTTATTAAAATATTGTGACTCTCCTGGCTTTGCAAGGGTAGTACCGGATTAGCTCATATGCAAACTAGGTAATTACTTAGAGCAGAGGTTCCCAAACTATTTTTTCTTGTAGACCCTTTACAATTTTTGACGTGACAACGTCTTAAATTAGGTTGCGGCTCGGAGTCACTCATGAAAAAGTGTAACGCCCGGTAACGTGACGATGAGTCACCGAACGAGAGAGAGGCCTGCCGGACCGGCGAATGCCTTTCTACCGAGAAAAAGACGTTGTCACGTAAAATCTTCGCCCGTAAAACCGACTTTACAGGCTACCAGTTTTTTTTTCTGGTTTCTGTGGTCTCCCTTTGTGTCGTGTCCTTGCTACATTTACATATTTCCATTTTTTATTGACGCCTACGTAGACCCCCATCGAGTCTCCCATGGACCACTTTGGGAATCACTGGTATGATGTAGGTAAATTGGTACTATCAGTGTATGTGTTGAGATTCATTATCGTGGACCCCCATTTTCCTTTCATGGACCCCAAATTTTTTTTTCGCTGACGCAGACCCCTTTAAAGTTTTCATAGACCCCCAGGGGTCGACATAGACCACTTTGGGAATCACTGACTTAGAGCATCACGTCTCGGTGTAACAGCAGAATCGGACTGGCTATATAGTCGAGCTGGTGTTAGCCTACTCGGGCCTCCCACTGTTCTGGCTTGCGTGGCCGCAAGCATCTGTCTTAGGACCCAGGCCCACTATCCAATCAATGAAAAACCCAAGAATGGATAGAGGTGCACCAGGACCGGGCATGTGGGTGGAATGAGAGAATGGAACATTCTGTTGATACTTAAATTCTTGGCTATATCACAAGAAAAATTTATTAAAGAATAATAAAATAAAGTTAATTTATGTATTTGCATTATTTCTAAGTGTAAATGAAATTTGATTTGATTTGTGAGGCGCCATGGAACACTCCCCCTCGGGCTCTTCCAGCCTACACCGACCGTAGACATGCTTAGAATTGTCAGTAAAGTATAAGTTTTGACAGTTCTAAGCGTATTTTGTAAGTAAACGTACGACCGCATTACGACTTTAGTTTGCTCAAAGTAAAGTTGCAGTGCGGTCTGTGAATCTCACCATATACTTGTCCATAACCACCAGGATTTCATAAAAGGCGTATTCAAAAGAACACCATTATCGGTATGTGTTGTTAACATTTTAAAACGTACGAGTATTTTCAAAATTTTCAGAGCTAATTAAAAGTAAAATATGTACCATCCAATATATTAAATGTAATAAAAATATTCGAATTCAAGTAGAAGACTTAATAGCTTCCTTAATTACCTAGATTATGTAATTAAACACAGCATTTCCGCCTTTACCATCTCATTATAACATGAGCTACACGCACTGTGACATTCATTTATCGTCGTTTATGTTTTTAGGGTTCCATACATACATAAAATACATCAAGGGCAAGCCGTATTTCCCCTGAGTTATCTGTAGACTTAAGTTTTTTTATGTCAAATGATTGACAGACAAGCAGACGGGCCACCTAATGGTAAAAGTAAAAGTGGTTGCCTATGAACATTTGCAACAACAACGCGCTGCCAGCCTTGACAGGGAGAGAGACAACGCGCTGCCAGCCTTGAAGGACTTTTGACGCCTGTTTTGAAGAGCCCCATATTGTAGCGCTGGGGGAACATCTCGCAGATGCGGTCATTGCCATGGAAGTTCGTTCCACAATTGTGATCATATTACCTACCAACTGGACTGTGCCTATGTGCAATTGAAAACTAATCCAAATAATAGTTTTTGGATTTTACCATGAGAAATCTAGGTAAGTATCTTATATAAGTATATAAAAATCTATTGCTGTTCGTTAGTCTCGCTAAAACTCGAGAACGGCTGAACCAATTTGACTAATTTTGGTTTTGAATGATTTTTGGAAGTCCAGGGAAGGTTTAAAAGGTAAGAAAATATGAAGAAATTGAAGGGAAATAGTAAAAACCACAATTTTATTTTTCAGTCATGCACGCTTAAATGTCTTTGCCTTCGGCGGCGTCGTGTGGCGGGTTGCTCACTTCCCTCTAAAATGGTCGAGGAGGGCAATGGCTGTCACATGCGTCATACTCGTGAACGGGTGCTGTTGGTGGGGACTGGTCTGTTCTGGTTTGCAGGGGCTACATCACATTTAGTAGATAGCAGTTTATTTGCATCTATGCTATGGACGTTGACATTATTTGATTTTTCACGATAATCTGTACTAGATTTAAGCTCTCATTTAAAAGAGCTCTTACTGAGTTTGTTGGGTAGCGGAGTTCTTCTCAGTAGTGACTGCACTTGGAACTCTGCTAAGTGAATAACATTGATCTTGACGAATAAGTTTTTCTTTTTCTTCATTTATTATCATTGAAGGAATTGCAAAATTTTATGATTATTATGTTTTAACCAAATAGTTTAAATTTTAATTTTTAATTTACTATTAATATATGATTTTGCTTTTACTATATGTAATGGTTATTCGCTCTAGGTAGTTTATAATTTATTGACGTTTTGAAAGTATCTGTAAAGATCTATTCGAAATAAAAATATTTTCTATTCTATTCTATTCTATTCCATACAAATAGTCCGTATCTATCAAACCTTTGACACATTATTTCATTCTGAGGCAACACGAAGTTTGCCGGGTGAGCTAGTATATTATTAAAAAGTGAAAGATCACTCACTCATCACGAAATGTCAGCAACTACAAATCCTAGGAATATCAAATTTTGCAGGGGAGTTCTTTTTAGCACGAAGGTGTTCTCTAAGATGGAGGATTTGAACTTTGAACTTATACCTAGGTATGTGGTCACGTGGTGATTATAACATATTCCTCCATAGGATGCAAAAGTGGATGCTAGGAAGAGGCTTTTGTCCAGCAATGAACCTTTTCGGCTGAATTATGATGATGTGATGATACGGAACTCTGACACACTGACACTTAAATAGACCGTTCAGATTTATATCAAAAACAGTTTTTATCGATAGATTGATATTTTATTTTATCTCTATGGAGTAGAACATTTAGTTTTATGACCATTTTCAAGGTTAGTTACAATGATGGATGACCACTCATATTTGAAGACGGATATAAGAACCTACCTAATTACAAGTGTACCTATAACCAGGTACCGATGTTCTGCTAAGGTCATGAACGCCTGGCTATATTTGAATTTTGAGGCCCTCAATGTTTTCTTTTTTTTTTAAATATTAGGTTGGGGAAAAAGTTTCTTCGCATTTTTTAAGATAATTCAAAACATTTTTTAATATAGTTTATTTAAATTTAACTAAAGTATGTATGTACCATTTTGTTCGATAACCTTTTGCCATCTTGTAGGTAGGGACATGATTCCATTGCTATAAAAATTTTGGGACTTCTCATCAAAATACCGCGACAAGTGGATTTGGCAGTCCTCTCGTGATGTTAACCTAACATTGCATAAAGAATTCTGAAGAGACCGAAACAGGTGGAAATCTGAAGGTGCAAGGACAGGACTATACGGCGGATGCATTAACACCTCCCAGCCAAACTCTCTTAATTTTTGCTGAGTGCCTATAGATGTGTGAGGTCTAGCGTTATCATAAGGAAACACCACACCCCTTCTATTGATCACTTCCGGCCGCTTTCTCTCAACTTCTTGCTTTAATCTCATCAGTTGTTCGCAGTAGAGTTCAGAATCGATAGTCCTGCCTGGTGGCAATAGCTCATAATGAATAATGCCCTTCCAATCCCACCACACACACAACATCACCTTATTGCGAGTTAACCCGGGTTTCGCCACAGTCTGTGAAGCCTGACCGGCCTTTGACCACGACCTTTTTCGCACGTTCTTGTCGTACGTGATCCACTTTTCATCACCAGTTATCAGCTTCTTCAAAACTGATTCGGTTTCATTACGTCGTAGGTACCCAAATATCGAGCTTTTTTTTGTACCCAGCTTTTTTCAAATGTTTTATGCCAAAACTGTTTTGTGATCAATTCTCAGTTCTTCAGCTAAGTCGTAAGTACTGATATGTCGATCTTGCTCCACTTTTTCAAAAATGGCATCCGTTTTAACCGTAATAGGGCGACCAGAGCGAGGTGCATCTTTGACATCAAAATTTCCGGATTGAAAACGCTTAAACCAAATTTGTGCTACTCTCACAGACACTGCACTAGGTCCATAAACATCGCAAATTTTTTTCGCGGCTTGCGTTGCATTTTTACCTTTTAAAATGTTAAAATGTTTCGAATTTCTTCATTAGATTCACTCATCTTGACAGTACGAAAAACAAATGAAAATCACACATTTGCCTAATTTGAATTTGGAAGTATGTTCTTTAAAATTTTTACTTTCAATGATACCAAAACCAGCCAGATACAAATACTACAGCCAAAGAGATTTTATTACAAGTTCATACATACTATAATGCGAAAAGAATTTTTCCCCAACCTATTAGTTTATTGGCACTTGGGGAACTTAACGCTAAAAGCGCTCTTTTCCAGTTAACCATCGGGAGTCTAGAAAGCTATCTGAACGGCACAACAGTTAAAGAAGAAAATTAATGGGCTACGTGCTACGGGCTACGAATCTGCGCAGGCGGTTCTAAGCCGGTCCTACACTGGAACTCTACCAACGCGAATCACGTAAAAACTATAGTAACAATATGTTTCAGAAAACAAGCATTTATACAAGTGGTAGAGCTCCAATTGTAGGAGCTCGAGGGCGTAGGCATCACGCATTACCTAACCTATCTGCTGCTAAATGATAGTGTTCGGCACTATCCTGTTCCGGTTGGATGGTACCCAGTGCCGGATAAATCCGGTGCGGGGCCCGTAGCAAATGTGACTATGAGGTCCTAGAGTTACATTGCCTACTGAAATTTAGAATGTAAATAAAACAGAACATTTACGAAAAGGAATCGAAAACAATATTAGGGGATTCCCCCTGTAAGTATTGTGGTATTGCCACCTTGCAACATAATAATATGCCTTTAAAGATAATTACAGTGTGGCCAAAGCTCACTTTGAGAATAGCTAAGGTTTATTACATATTTCACATATTTGTGTTTTTTTTTTGGGCACAGGCGCGGGGCCCGTGGCATTTGCTGCCTCCTGCTATATGTCTAATCCGGCACTGCATCACCTCACTAATTTGAATGCATGTTTCTAACCGTAGACCTTTCTGCGTAGATAGCTACTTATACATGATTATACAACGAACAATTGTTCACACATCGATTTCATTGTGATATAATGGCATAGTGAAAATATTTTCCGAAGGACTCTAGTTTTTTTGTGAACATCAACAAAACGGTGAAAACAGATATAGCTTGTTTTTTATGTAATAAAGGTGGCCAACAAGCATGCAGTTCACATTGGTGTAAAGTGATGACTACAGCCTATAGACGTCGGCACAAAAACTAGAGATCAAAATTCAAATGCGTTGCCACCCTCGAGACCTAAATTGCTGTCTCTGTGATAGTTATTACGGGGCCATACATTACCATCTAACCCGAACACGATAGTGCTGAACACTACCATTTGGCGGCAGATACAGGAACCTAAGTATTGCGGTGGTGCCTACGCCCTCGAGCTCTGTCATTAGAGCTCTACCACCAATGAAGTTTTTACTTCCTCCCTACCTGCAACCAATGCTGCCCTACCTCAAATTTGACTCTAGGTCCAGCCCTGAGGCTACTACGCTGGAGTCCTGGGTTCGATTCCCAGGTCGCGGGCTATTAGAAGACATAAGGATGTAAATACTTTATCTCGGGTTCTGTTGAGAGTATTCCATTTTCTGGAAGTTTCCCAGTACCTCCGGAATTTGGCAATGCGCCCCGAGATGTCAACAGGCTCGCCACCTGTTACATGGGCCAAAACGTAACCGGCAAATTGTTGGCAAGTCTGCTTGAATGCATACATTTCCCTCTGCCTACCCCTTCGGGGATTAAAGGCGTGAAATAACGTTAGATTTAGAAATAAAAGAAAAAATAAGAGGTACTGAGTTATAGGAAGCAGTACCTGAGCAGTGTTGTTGCAATAGTAATAGTCTATCGATAGTATTGTGAACTATCGTGACCTCGAAAAAATTGTCGATAGCGCGATAGTACTATCGAAAATATCGCCATGCTGCAATACTATCGATACTATCGATACTATTGACCTTATTGACTATTGTTTATAACAATACTATCGATACTATCGATACTATTGATCTTTGGCAATAGTATTGCTTATTTTTAACTATCGATGCTATCGACACTATCGATAGTATCGATAGTATTGCAGCATGGCGATATTTTCGATAGTACTATCGCGCTATCGACTATTTTTCGAGGTCAACTATCGATAGCGCAACTATCGATAGTTTTACCTGAGTAGGTAGTGACGCCCATGGCGACACTTACAAATTGAATAGTTCAGTTTATTCCCTCCATTGTGACCTATATTTTAGTGAACCAGTGGAACCAGGTGCTTATGGCTATTGTGTCAGCGTACTCGTATTGACATACAAATTCATATTCAATTCACCACAGTTGTGTGATTGGCGATAAAATCAATAGATACGAAGTTTTCGTGTGTAGAATGGAGGAAATTTATCAATTGCCAAATGCAGTTCGCGGAAAGTCACGTCAATGTGTCATGGTTGCTTAAAATAGGTCGTATGCAGGTAGGTATCAATGCAAAAATATACCAATACAAAATATAGCTACATTCAATTATAATTACCAAGGTGATTTCAGCCTAGGGAGCAGTGAGTGGCAGTTGGCATTATTTTGATGCAACATTAGTGCACAGAACATTAGGTTCTTCTTCTTCTACTCGTGTCAATGGCCTGTTATAGTCATACTCTAGCGGACAAAAAATTTGACAATTTCACAGCGGCATCCGTAGCCTCCATTAGGTCTCTTCTTGTACAACTGTTGGGGCACAGTGGGCAGGAGAGCAGATGTATCATATCCTGCTTTGGAGCACCGCAGTCACATTCTGGTCCTGACGAATAGCCCCATCTAGCCATGTTTGATCTACAACGACCCACTCCGGTGCGTAGTCGGTTTAGCGTTCGCCAAATAGGCCATTGCAGATTGGAACCCAAAGGAAGAGTTTCCGAAGGTAAGACGTAGTCCGGAGGGACGGAATATTTTGACCTCCAAAGATGTTGTTTAGCCTCAGTTGGAAAACCTGTTGCTGGTTCTGTGCAGCTTAGGAAACTCTTACGGCTTTTCAAACGGGCTATAGGCTTTACGTGACCGAACAGTGGATGTCGAGGGTCATTCTCCTGTTGACGCTTTTCAGTTCCACATGCAACCTGTCTACGGACATCTGGGGGGGCAATACCTGCAAGGGGGTATAACAGGTTCAGGGGTGTAGGTTTTAAACATCCCGTTATTGTTCTGCAGGTCACATTTAGGGCGACGTTTATTTCTCTAGCATGGGCAGAGCGGTGCCACACTGGACATGCATACTCGCCTGTAGAGAAACACAAGGCAAGACCTGTGGTTCTTAGAACATTTGGGGATGCTCCCCAGGTAGTCGAAATCAGCCGCTTCAAAATGTTGTTTCGCGCTCTAATTTTATTTTTTTAAATTAAAACTATGGGGCTTAAAGGTTAGCGTCCTATCTAATGTAATCCCCAAATAGCGCGGGTGGGGGCAATGCTGAATTCTGATTCCTCGCCATGACAGGTCCAATGTTCGATTGATCTCACGATTACGTAGATGGAAAACACATGACTGGGTTTTGGCAGGATTTGGCCTGAGGGCATTCTCGTCATAGTACTTATCAAGTGCTTCCAAAGCAACTGTCAGCTTCTGTTCGGTGTCTTCAAAACGAGTTGATTGAGCCGCTAGTGCAAGATCGTCAGCATATAGGAAGTGTCTTGTATCCGGTAGCACGGGCTGATCATTTGTATAAATATTGAACAGCGCTGGAGCAAGGACACTTCCTTGTGGTAGACCATTTTTTTGACATCGCCATCGACTTTTGGCGTGATGTAAATGTACTTGAAATCTTCTGTTGTTTAAAATTTCCCGGAGGATGTTCGTAAAACCGAGATCATTTGTTATCTGATGAACTTTTACGAGAAGGCGTTTAATGTTTACAGTATCGTAGGCTGCAGACAGATCGACAAAAACTACTCCAGTTACCCTGCGTTCTTCAAAACCATCCTCTATATGCTGCGTCAGGCTGAGGGTTTGGTTAGTGCACGATTTACCCGGACGGAAGCCAGCCTGCTGGGGAATAAGACATGGTTCAGAAACTGCTGTGAGACGGTTCAGAAGAAGTCTTTCGAAAAGTTTGTAGGTATGGCATAGAAGCGCAATAGGACGGTAGCTTTTAGGATCTTCCTGACATTTACCGGGCTTTAGTAGAGCCACAACTTTAGACTTCCTCCATTGCTTGGGAAATTTAAGAGATTCCCTGCAGTTGTTTAATAGATCCAAAAGCCAAGAAACTGCTCCAGGGCCGAGGTGTCTCAACTGTTCCGTCATTAGGTCATCTGTTCCTGGTGCCTTGCCAATTTTCATGTCTTTAATTCCCTTTACGATTTCTGGAAGAGTGAAACATTTACTAATTTGATTTGAATTGCCAGTATTCGTAGACGATTTAGGTTTACGAAGGCGATGGGGAGGCTTTCCATTTAGAAGTAGTTGGTGTGCTACCTGATTCGCAGTTACTGGGCCGGGGCTTGATGCACTGGCGGGGTCATCAGTGAGTTTCCTGATGGTCTTCCATGCCTTTTTACTATTGTCATAGCGTCATATCGACGCTAGACACGAGATCCATCCATGTTTCACGACGGCTGTCACCTATCTGTTGCATTAGTTCTTCACCCAGCGCCAGTGTTTCCATAGAACATTAGGTAAGTCAGTTAAATTGTTATGCTTTTATTCCTAACTAGCAGCTCGCCCCGGCTTCGTGACGATGCAGCTTTCTAATGGTGAAAAATTTTTAGACACCGGTCCAGTAGTTTTTGTGTGAAAACGTTACAAACACACATACTTTTTACTGGTGGTAGAGCTCCAGTGACGGTGCTCGCGGGCGTAGGCACCACCGCATTACCTAATATACTTCCCGCTAAATGGTAGTGTTCAGCACTATCGTGTTCCGGTCAGGTGGTACTGTACGGCCCTGTAATTTCCGGCACAGAGGCATCACATCTTAGGCCTCAGGAGTGGTAACGCGTCTGCATTTTGACCTTGGTCTTTTTGTGGGTGTCTATAGGCTGCAGTCATCACTTAACATCAATGTGAACTGCATGCTTGTTTGCCACTTCCATAACATAAAAAAAACATACAAAAACACAAATGTTATAATATTAGTTTAGATTGCATCAGTAGTCTAGTGGTAGCAGATAATGCTAAGCTATGTGTAGTACAGTGACAGTATCCTGGGTTCGATTCCCGAGTCGCGGGGTGATTGCCCCCTTAAAAAGTGCCCCAGTGCCTCTGTTAGAAGGCATATCTCACTCTGGTATGTCTTCACTTTGTTGGAACGTTGGATCAATCTTTACCTACAATTAGATAAAGATTCGTCATAAAGGTGACAAATAAGCGCACAGTTCACGTTGATGGTAATTGAGGACACCTACTGTCTTGATTAAAACGTAACTTCGCATCTGTAATCCCCGAAGGGGTAGGCAGAGGTAAATGCATGCATTCAAGCATACATGCAAACAAACACCCACGATTCGCCGGTTATGTTTCTGGCCCATGTAATAGGTGGCGAGGCTGTTGCCATCTCCGGGCACACTACCAAACTCCGAGGTACTGGACAACTTCCAGAAAATAGAAAATTCCCAATAGAACCAGAGATAAAGGATTTTAAACCGTTATCTCTGATAGCCCCCGACCCGGATATACCGTACCGGGTATGTATAACGTATATTTATTATTTATATATCTAATTAAGCTATTTTTTCTCATTATTATTATAAACGGGAGCCAAATTAAATCGGCCGCAAATACGGATTGCTGAAAGATAAAAAAAAATATTTTATAATAGGTACTAGCGGCCATCTTTTAGGCAACTTAGTAGATATATATTCTCTAGGTCATCAATATACGTAAAAATTTGTTTTGCAGCACATCTGGATGAACGAAACAATTCTGCAGTGGAAGAGACCTACTATACTCGGAATTTTAATTCGATTCCTGATTTGACATTTTCAATGTTGCAACGTAATGACAACTGCTAAATAGTGACGTTACAAAATTAATCGATACGAAAATTAAATATTTCCGAATCGATTCAATTCGTTTATAGTATTATTTAAACAACTACTATTTTAGCGCAGAAGACGTAAACGTTTTTTTTTGTTGGGGACAATGTGTTTACGTCTTTTTGTGATGTACTTGGCTAAGGATTCATTTTGATGGCAAACCGAAAAAAATAAACACACTTAAAGTTAAAGAAAACTAGCTATCTAGGCTCTTTTACTAAAAGTTTTGTTTTTAATATAATTGAAACAAAACATTAACTTTTAATAAAATATTGCAATGGTTACTAATAAATAAATAATTATTGTGAATAATAATGTATTTTTTTTTTCAATAAAATCGATCAATAATTCTTAAAACTGGCACCAATATTATAATTACATAAACATAAAATCGCAATTTTTCATCCATTGGTGGGGCCATCACTAATATGTTAAACGTGGTATCATTATTTTACGAAGTGACAGTAGCTAATGTCAAATTGGGAATCGAATTAAAAGTCCGAGTATAGTGCTAATTTCACTATGACTAACAAAACGCGTGGCGGCCATGACATCGCCGCCATTTGTATTCTACGCGGATTGGCGACAACGCGATAAATTGCTTATTATTTCACCGTCACTGTTAGATTGTTACATAGTCAGGTATGTTTCACTTAGCGCTTGAGGAAAATTCTTTAGACTTTTTTTCGTTATACACCTTTCGTTATACACCTTAGGCCTCAGGAGTGGTAACGCATATTATTATGCATTTTGACCTTGGTCTTTGTGTGGGTGTCTATAGGCTGCAGTCATCACTTAACATCAACGTGAAATGTATGCTTGTTTGCCAACAAGCATACATTTTTTCACGTTGATTTTTTTAATGTAGGTACCTATTGGAAGTGGCAATCAAGCATACAGTTCACATTGATGTTAAGTGATGACTGCAGCCTATAGACACCCACACAAAGACCAAGGTCAAAATGCATCATAATATGCGTTACCACTCCTGAGGCCTAAGGTGCCGGAAATTACAGGGACGTACATTACCACCTGACCGGAACACGATAGTGCTGAACACTACCATTTAGCGGCAAGTATATTAGGTAATGCGGTGGTGCTTACGTCCGCGAGCTCCGTCACTGGAGCTCCACCACCAGTAAAATGAATGTAGATGGCTGAATATAGCAGCCTGTAGACAACTGCAAAAAAAACTAGAAGTCAAAATGGAAATGTGTCACCACTCCTGAGGCGTATACTCTTTTGTCTCTGTGACAAAATTTATGAAGCCATGTATGGCCTCGTAATAACTAACACAGAGACACAACAACTAAGGTCTCAGGGGCGGCAACGCATTTGCATTTCGGCCGTTGGGGGCCGACCGCCTAACTCCACTTAATGGTTTCGATTATGGCACCATCTTGTCAGTTTCATACCGCCTAACTTTTTCCTGGAAATGTTTCCGTCCGCAGGTATAAACTTAAGAACAATATGTTACGGGCTGTACGAAACAGATAACATCGTAAACGAAAGCATTAGAGTTAGGCGGTCGGCCCCCAGGTCGTTGTGTAGGTGTCTATATACTGCAGTCATCACTTAACATCAATGTGAACTGTATGGTTGCTTTCCACCTTCATTACATAAAAAAATCTAACAATCTTATTAATATCCCACAGAAGAAAAACTTAACTGTAAATTCAAGGCGGCGACAAGTGGAACACACCAACTTTTCACGTTCGACCCGATAAGTGTAAGTGGAGTGGAGTAGGTATACGTAATCTAATGCAACCATCGACAGTGTTGTAATGACGAATTGTAATCCTACATTTACACATGACTAGTGACGAAAAATAAGTGACAGAATTCCAGTTATCATCATTTCAGCCAAGACTTACTTCCACTGTTGGAGAAAAGCCACCCAATGGATCAAATGGGCGAATATGCCCTAACGCTTGGCATGTGGGTTGGCGCAGCGACGTAGCAAACATACTGTAGGTTGGAACTCGGAGCGGATGACCAAAAACAAGGAAATACTGCCCATTCTTTTGTATCTTATTTCTCCATTCTCCACCGTAGTTTTTTTTATGTAATAAAAGAGGCAAACAAGCGTGCAGTTCACGTTGATGTTAAGTGATGACTGCAGCCTATAGACACCCACACAATGACCAGGGGTCAAAATGCAGATGCGCTGCCACTCCTGAGGCATTAGGTGTTATGCCTCCGTGCCGGAAATTACAGAGCCGTACATTACCACCTGACCGGAACACGATAGTACTGAACACTATCATTTAGCGGCAAGTATATTAGGTAACCGGTATGGTTAAATTTGGGTTATTTAAGGAAAGGGTGTCACCCCCAAATGGGTGGCACCCGGGGGCATGCGGGCCGCCCTCGTAGCTACGCCACTGGGTTGGCGACCGCAGTAGCCGTAGTTTTATCGTAGGACGCAGCTGCCCACCCCGCGTTATATCAATTACCTACTACTGCTCTATTGGAATGGTTTGATCTACAATTTTCGGTAGACTAGGGGAATCCTCGTCCAAATAATAGTGACCGTGTTCCGTGACAAACCCCAATTGTAAACACGCCAATATCGAGTTAAGATCTTATGATCATACGATACGATATGATTAGGCCTAAAACCGTCAAGACACGAGAGACCGCCGGCAGCGAATGAACAATTGAAATCAATTGTCAAATTTTCTCGCGAGCTAACGGAGTAAGGATATGGATATGGTCTTAACTGGATATTGGTGTGTTTGTGGATTGGTTCCTTCTTGCACAGTTTGTCAATGAATAAATCGATGATCCAAAGCCCATATGCCCGATGCCCACAATAAATGTTAACAAGGCTATGTAGAAAACAAATAAAAATACTCAAAAGTTTCTAAATAAAAGTTTATTATTTACTAAACTGAGAAAAAAATATCCATAATAATAAAAATTATACGAACAATGGCATCTATTACTTACCCTAACTAACCGTACAGTGAACGACAAAAATTACGCATGTCACATCAGTAAAAAAAAGTCAACAGTCATAACTGACAATGCCGTAACCTTTGTTGCGTATTGTACACAGAGTAAAAGGAAACTTTGAATTTTGTACAGTAAAATCGACACTATTTATAATAGTTGAAACACAGAACACTACATATCTCACAACCTAACGACCAAATCGAATTGTTGGACATGGCACTGCTTGGTGGACACACATTGGGGGCCAAAGCATAAACAACTTCAGAGAGCATAAACAAATCCATATCATTTACCTACATAGCATAATATACTTCATCTTAGCTGTAAAATTCTACTTACCCATCGAGGAAGTTAACTTATTAATTTCGTAAATAAAACATTCGTTGTAACGTTTTTGTTTATTAAATATAGGGGAAGGAGATATAAGGGGTTCATAAAAACACGACGACTGAAAATAAAAATCACGATACTCGCAACTGGGCCAAAAATACAGCAAAAGTTGCATGTGTGCATAAGCAGAAATTTTTGTTGTCATCCAAATGATTACACAACTTCGGAAACGCTTGAGGATCCTTTTTGAGAAAGAAAAGCTCTTGTGAAGATGTTTATGCTTGGCCCTTAAAAACAAGCATAAAATACAATAATTTGTGCTATCGCCACACTGTGCTACCTTACACACGCCGTTCACACATTTGAGCTAACAACCAATAAACACGTCCAACAATCCGTCAAAACAAACGCTCCACAAAAGCCACTCCAATCAAAAACATGATACAAACATCAAAAAATCCATCGTCGAGTACTTTATATACAATTTAGATATTAAGGCAACGAATAAAACTGTATGTACATTTAGATCAATAAACAATATAAAAAAATTGCCAAAAAATGCAACTGTACTAGAACCGACACATTTCCCTTAATATTTTCTCATTACGAGTAAATTTAAGTTCTGAATACGTTAATTATAAATTAATCTTTCGTCCGTTCAGAAAAACAATATGTTCCAGGGCCGTAATGAAAGCTTTATAATTTTTTAAATACTAAACCCGAATTAATGAGAAGCGATATCAGAAATACAATACTTATATAACTGTCGAACATGCAATATTTTTGTTTTTCGTATAGAAAGCATAATATGCTTTGTTACTCATTTAGCCGTACCGTGGACGCGCATATGCGTCATACGGGCAATGAATCGCGTACCGCAGACGCGAATAGGCGTCAAATTGTTATTTTTAAGCCACTTATTACTGTCGCCAATAATTTTAAACTGGGTGTGTATAATTTGTACTGCAATTTGTATCGCTTTTCGTTAATTTGGAAATAGAACTTTAAACCTTAAATTATAATATATCTCTAATTGAATCACATTACACTATGTAATTTACAAAGATTAAAAACAAAATTAAAAAGACAGGTTGTATTAAACAGTAGGTACATTAAATTAAAAAGTCATTACATTAAATTAGTGATGGGAAATCATTGATTTACTTCAACTTTTCTGCTACTTTGAAGTGTTATCGTGCCACAAACGACACGCTAAATTATTAGATATATTTTAGTGAACGATTATCAAAATTGCGCTCACAGAGCAGAATCTTGAACTAGTTATTATACGAGTGAATAGAATTAAGACGTTAATTTGGTAGCTATTCATGTTAGACAAAAAACGTGGCGAAAAAACTTCAAACAGTCTATAACACATTTCATAATCTGTGGTGTCAAGAAAAAAGGGATTAAGTCATACACTTAAAAATTTGACTCATCTCCTTTTCCGTTCTTTCTCTTTTTCTTCATAAAGCGTTTTTTTTTTTCATTATGCATTTCCCATCAAAAATGTTAATATTTATAACAACAATATATTGTATTTTAAGGCATACAATTGGTGTTTCTCTTGCCATAAGGCACAGTAAAAGCAAGACTATTAATATAATAATATTAATATTTTAAAATCATCAATAAGGCATTTCAATGTTACAAAAGGCACTCTAATAGAGGCATATAATAGCTGTATGAAAATAGGCGTTCATATATGAATATTACAATATCTAATATACAATAATCTATGCATTTTTTTAGAATTAAAAAGAACGAAATCTGTTTTATGTAACGTTATCATTGCATTAGTATAAAATATCTTATTTTGGGTGAGATTCGCCGCACTACGACTTTGCTTTCAGCAAAGTATACTTTTGAACTAAGTACTTTGGGGAAAGTAAAGTCGTACTGCGGTCTGCGAATCTCACCCTTAGAGCTTCTTAGTCGTCTGTTAACTGTAAAGTCATTAAGGTTATTTCTATAATTGCACTTCAATCTTTATTTGTTGCGCATGTTTTTCGCATTGTAGCAGAAAAACAATATACATTATTAACAACGAACATCCCAAACGCATTAATAAGGTGCATATAACCTGCTCAGGAGTAGTTTTGGGTATTTATCACGACTTCTAGCACACGGAAAAATGAAAAACTTTTTAAGATCTAAGTTTTAGCATATAAAATTCCTGGACAAACTTTAACAGACAAATCAGCTCTATAATATCGTGGAAATAAAACGTATTCTGTATATGGACGGTGTGACGTATTATAAAAGTCTGATTACTAGGCAATATGTTAAAACTAGATTATAGGAAAAGTTTTGTAGTCATATTTATTGCCACAAAAAAATCTAATATGAAAGTTGGCATATCACCTCGCACAATACATCACGAATTGCTATTTAGTATGACTATAATTGAGATAAAACCGAAAATCTAGTTAATATTTTAACAGTCAACTATATTAAATTTAACTTCGTCTTATTTGTCACGAATCATATTTTACATTTAAAATATAAAAAAGTGGTAATTAAATATAATAAATTTGGTTACCAAAATAAAACCAAATAGCTTTGGTTTTACAAAAGAAAAAGTATGTATTACAAATCAAATTCTTTTATAGGCCCAATCTTAGTGTAACCATTTTGGTCCTTGATGTAAGTATCAAAATGATTCAATCTGTATACACAAGATATACAGCTCAGCAATAGCTACTTTAAGGGCAAGGGCACCGGGACAGCATGGCGGCGCAACCAGTCGCTCCACTGTGGTATCCGTAAGCTACCAAACTAGACACCATACAGACAGTAGTTGCCACATTACAGCGACAGTAAGAGCCCGACGATGATGATTATATATAAGACGTTACTCGAAATATTCCTGGACTCACACTCAGTTTAAGATACTTTATGAGGACGCCTCGAAAACCATATTCTTAGTTGTATTTTGATAGTAACTCATGTGTACGAATTATCATATAGATACATTAACAAAGTCTTGAAAATCCATTTTTATAGAAAAATATGGTATTTAATTATATTTCCAGACAGTTCCGACACGAAAAACTTATTGAGCGCTAGAATGTAGCGTGAATGTAATTACTCCTCAAGTTAGACAATTGCTTTCTTACATCAAACGGAGACAGAACGTCGAGTTGACGTTATAAGTTACAACTAAGAATACCAATTTCATTGAGTAAGATTGAGTTAAGGTCGAGATAACGACTTAGCATACATTTTGTTGGTAGCGGCAACTGGTGGCGCGGCCAGGGTGTCACGGTAAAATGAGGCCCTAAGTCGTCAATTTTATAAAACAAATCATTTTGTTAAATTGTCCAAATATATTAAAAAAAAAACCAATGAAAGTTGATGAATATAGTGACGACGAAAATATAAAATAATATATTTTCTGCAAATGTACAAGTAATCCAGTCATAATTTATTAAAAAAAAAATACAACATTCCAGTCACAGGATAGTTGTATAATTATTTTTTTTTTCTTTAAATACACATTGTTTTATAATCAAATGCACTAGCGTAAGGCAACGGGACATCCGACAGTGAGTCTTTAGTAGGAACTAAAGAAGCCTTATTCAATATTTTGAGATCAATCACATCTTTATATTAGTCGATGTCCCAATTTGGTTTTAAAAGTCGAATTTATATTGAGATTTCGTACCTTTCGAACGTGGACGCCTTTATGCGTCAAGACGGCTTTAGGCGTCCGGTGGGGATCATTTGGTTTGAAGTGCATATAATTTTAAACCGTAACATACGGCAGTCTTTTCTAAAAATAAGGTCTATCTACCCTTTATTACACCAAAAAAAAACAACAATGTTCAAAAGGTCAAATTTTCGAAAACGTTCACTCGTTATGTCGTCCAAAATTAACATATACAACAATTTACATTAAAAAAAACATATGTACAGCCAGGAAACTCTCCGCTTATCCATAATCAATTAAATATAATATTAATTACCATCGCATAAGGTGTACGAGATCAAACGGCAAATTCCCTGACAGTACGTCCCCAAAAAACTTTTTTAAAATATTTCAGCATGGCACAATTACACAACAAGTACAGTCACAAACAAATATATAAAAACATTTAAAACACACTGTATTTATAATACACAAATATTTATGTTCTTTTAAACATATTTATATCTCGCATGACTATACTGTAAAACTATACTTAAAAATATTCTTATTTTCGCATCACTTAAACATACATTTTATATGTAAACTTATGTAATGTATATAATATAGAACACATAACCCTTACCCTATATAAATATATTTGTTGTGGCCACCTAAAAATTCAAGATCCAAACGTACTTATGTACAATTACTGAACGAAACATGTTTATTTTTTTCGAAGCACATACCTATTTAAGAATTTAATAATAGGATAGCCACAATGTTCAACATACTTATATTTGTTATACGTAAGCGATTATCAAAAATGCATTACAAAAATCCAATGAACACTGAGGCGTTGAAGTATATTAGAACAAGACATGAACGAGATTTCTTTTTTTTTTTTTAAGTTTTATATTAAAGTAATACAAAACCAACAGTTTATTACCAAAATAATTTAGTATTTAATTTAAATCTAATAAAATGTGCCTTTTTAGCTTTACCGATCGATTTAAAAGATTTCATTCATACAAAAGGAGTGTATTTTTTGCTAACAATACATATATTTCACATAGTGTATGTGAAATATATTGTACAGAATACTAGTATATAGAACTAATTGGTTTCAGCAATTACAGTATACAGTGAAATTTTAAAAGAATTAATACGAACTGAAGTTGATCAAGAGTAAATGGGATAAAAGATGAGACAAAACATACACAATTGTTAAAAATCTTTAGGACCTATATTTTTGGGAAAAGAGAACAGAAGGAATTAGATTGGATCACATATTTTAAAGTGTTAATTTCGAGATATCTGGCTCTCCACACGCACCTACACCGTGAGGGACTTGGCGTGAACATACATACATATTTTAAGAATATTTGTATTAACAGAATTTCGAGAATCAGTCTGATTGAAATATAATTTCCAGTGATATTAAAAAAATATTTCCAATAAACACCTACGCATAACAAATGCATATGTGCAACCATTTACAAAATTGCATTTTCCATACAATAATTAAGCCTAGGTAATGCAAAAACATTAATGTCTTATAATATCATTTTACCTTGATCTTCGTCAAATATTTATCCGCATTGTAAGCAGTTTAGATTTCACCAGTAAGCGCTATTTACAATAATATCTGTTACTTGTCATAAATGTAATAATATAATTAAATCTTAGTATGTGTCTTTATATTGAGTATAAATACACTTAAATATATGCCGTCTTACTTTTTTCAAACTTGGACTCTATTTTGAGCTATATTAAAAAATATTTTCGGGTATACAATGTTGGTTGGCATAAGTATGCTCTGCCGATTAAAGATGTGTATCATTTTTAATCTATATTTCATATTTGAGATTATTTTGATAATTCTTTATCATATCCGTTTCGTGCATAATTAGTCACTCAAGGAGGATGCGTAAAAGCCTCTTATCTTTTTTTTTTAATTAAATGGACTCATGTGGGCGGCTTGTTTCGAGACGGGCAATCGGTGAGCACAGAGGGCGCTTTCAGCCTAAATAAATTTAAAGCAACTGCCTTGGGGTTCCTTTTTTCCTTTTAAGGTATGGAACCCTAAAAAAAAAGAGGAAAAAATGACTGTTTGATTTATCCAAAAGTTCACAGGTTCGAAGCCCGAAGTCAGATTTTTCTTTCCATTTCTTTTTTAACAATTTCGTCAGAAATGTATATTTTTGTACTAAACACGCTACAAATAAAAATCAATGCAAAAATAATTTATCCGACTATCTTATGTTTTGATTTAACAAAAAATAATACATATAATAATTGATGGAAACACGATATTAATGGTTGTAGAAGGATAGGGAATATAATACGTGATTTTATAAAATAACTTCTAAATTAAAAACTTGCAAACTGAATACTCGGCGAGAATCTGAATTGCGACTTTGCCGCAATTGTAAAGTCAGTGTTACTTAAATTCTAACAAAATATTCTACTTTTACACAGTGGTAGTTCACATCGACGTAGTTGCAAATTTGTCATTATATATCGGATTACATTATGGTCCACCTCGAAATTTGAAGAGAGTAAGACAATAATAATTATCATATTTGAATAGTTTTCGGATTTAGAATGATTATTCAAAATCAACCCGATGGTCGCTATCGGTCGCTTTACAACATCCGTGGTCTCGGGCAGACTGTGGTGGCATTTGCCTGACAGCAGTTTGAAAAATTATTAATATGCAGCACATTAATAATTTTTCTTGTGCCTCTTCTATCACCAGATTCTGACAGAATTACCCTAATAGTTGGTAATTGCCAAGGGCGTAAAGAAAAGAAAGAAATAATTTTACCTCCATCTATTTCGCAAACGTCTTACCGTTCAGGACAACTATCATTAACACATGCAAGTGAATTTAAATGTTTTAAAGAAAAAAATGGAAAAGTGACTTCGGGTTGACTACTTGAAAAGAGTATTCAATCCAAAAAGCTAAACACCTCTCCTCAAGTCAAAACGATGTATAAATTCATTTTTTAACAAGCACAGCGTGTTCTTTTTTTCAACGTTGGACAAAAGTGTAACCCAGTATAAAGGACCCAATATACTATCCACCAACACTTCTCATCTTTTAACACAAATGCATCGAACAAATCGCAACGAACACTAAGACACCGACGAAATAGCGTTATGCGGCGACCCCATTTGAGTGAGCACTTTGTCCAACCACTGCAACGGTCCATGCAGATGGATCTCGATCCAACAGGGAGTCGAAGTGACGTCCTGCCTGTGGTACTCCGCCCCCCACCCTTTGACGAACGACATTCGAATGGTACACATCTTCGTCAGCTCGTATACCGCCTCGAAACCATGGTTCACACTCTGCGAGAGCAGTTGAGCAAACTCCCTGTTGTTGAATATCTTCAGCGAGCACCCAGGTGGTATCTTACAAACGGTGGACGGATGGAATCCGTGGTGGTGGTTACAATTGCGACTCTGCACGAATATCGCCGCGTCCGACAAGCACTCGGCGTACACTTCTCCGCCTACGTAGTACAAATGCACACCTTTGCCTATGTGACGTCTCGTATTCTCTATCGTGGAATTCCGATTGACATTGCTCAGTTGGCCCAAGCAGAACCTGTCGCTGTTGTTCGACGGATCGGTGAAACCGTCGACCACGACCGAGTGGGAGTTGCAATGGAACACTTCGCCGACTCTGCAGTTCAACTCGTAGTAAGCTACAGAGGCCCAGTACAGGGGTTCTTGGTAGGAAACTGGCGCCACTTCCCCTGGGGGTTCCGTGTCGTCGGACGGTGGTGAGTAGGCTGGAGGTGGCGTGTCTGGCAACTCTGAAGTCGCCGAAGGTGGAAAACCTGAGCCGGAATAAGATACGTTGTGGGGCATCGCCGGCTCCGTGGTCCTTTGGAAGGGCAGCAAGGAATGTCCTGGGGCGAATTCGGAGTGTCGCGGCACTAGCACGGGGGGAAGAACCGGGCTTTCAACCCTTTTGTAGTGGTAGGGGTTTATGCATACCTCCTTTTGCTTCGCGCTAAATGGGTACTGGCATATCTCGAGGGGCTTGAGCTCGTGATGACTTTGCAGGTCGGGCCAGCGCCACACGCGGCAGTATATCACGTGCGGGAGACCTTTGCGGTGGGACACCTGGAAATAGAGATTAAATATTATTAAATAAAACATAGGTCATTACGTCATTAGACATTACGTCACGTAATATATAGGTATTTTCGACCTCCCCTTCCCTTCCTATCTTCTTATCATGTGCCGTAACACACTTGACAACAATTCCCCCAAATTTTGCTCTAATGATTTGTTTGTGGTGACATTAACAAACCTGCAACCCAGAAACAAGGGCATCACTATCCCACGATCTAGGGGGTATCTAATATTTAATTAAATAAGTTCATGCTCTAAGGAGGAAGGCAGGAGGTGGCATTAACGAACCTGCAACCGTCCATCGAGCGAGCGCGGTATGGTCACACATTTGGACGGTGTGCCAGGACAGGACAACGCGCGTTCCAACTCTTCGATGGCGCCTTTCCGCTTCTTCAACTTCTTCACCAGACTGTCCACCGCTTTCTCCGCCCATTTCTCCTCTTCGTCTCCCTTGAAAATACAATGATTTATTTTATTAACAAATTTTGATTTTGCCAGGAACCTGTTTAATAATAATGCTGATACCACAAGGCTAAAACGATGGCAAATATTGCAATTAGACCAGAGACACTGATTCAGGAGTGGAGTATTCTGAGGCTGAGAGGAGAGTATTTGCTGAAATATCCTCTCTAGGTAACACAAATTAAGCCAAAAAATCTGATTATGGCTGAATAACTGATTGCACATGAAAAAGGAGGTACATAAAAAAAAAATTGGTCTATTAGAATTAGATAATATCTTCACTCTGATTAAACTCCATACAACCGCTTATTCTGGTTACGTAATACACAGACATCTATCAGGACGTATTTTTACACGCACACACACAGTTGCCTGTTCGCAACCTCAGTGCGCGAGGCTGCCGGCATGGCACTAAAGGGGAGGTGCAGGCTGCAAGAGGGGGAATCAGGCGGGACGTCGAAGTGTCCATTCTATACCTATGTAGTATTATTACATATTTTATTTTTTTTAAGTATGAGTGATGAGTTAACAGACTGTATTGATGTCAAGTGATATGTGTATTCATAAGAATCACACAAGAATTAAGTTGTTTTAAACAAATGTACCTAAGAGAGTAACAGTAGACCAATTTTCGTTTACTTTGACCCTATAATTGGTACATAATGCCCCAACAATTGGGACTAATATGTTTTTTTTTATAATTACCTATAAGTTACGCTATAGGTTTAAAAAAAAGGACTTTTACAAAAAGTTCCTTTTAGAAATAAAATAAAATATTTCACAACATTTAAAATTATAATGCAATAAGATGTGCATAAATCTAATGAAAGAAACTGTGTCCAGAAATTTTCCTAGCAATTGATAATAGGTTACAATCAGTTACATCAGATACTCTCTTTGTTAACATTTAGATATTACTTCTTAGTTTTATCAATACATATTGATAAACTGATTAAGGAATTTCTTTTCATCTAGTAATAATGTCCATCATTGGTTGGTTAAAACATTTATTACACTTTTTTTACTCAACATTAAGCTTTTTTTATATTATAGTACTTATAATATATATAAATACCTAATAATATAGGAATCAATAAAATTACTTATTATAAAATAACATTAACCGTACAAAATCCTGTAGACATCCTGTTTTTTTTTGTATTTTTGGTAAATCTGAGAATATTTCGTGTTTTTATACCTCTAAGACAATACAAAGGTTGCTGGGCCTGATAATTATAACCATAACACTAATTGAGGATAGAAAAAAGGCTCCAATCATGCAGGAAGGAAAATACAGATACCTACAGATAAAGAAATTACATACACGGAGCACAATAAGCAAATAAGTACGCACTTGAGGAAAGACGAAAAGGAAAGAAATATTACAAATACAACAGGTTTACTGGTGGTAGAGCTCCACTAATTAAACTCAAGGACGGTAGTAAAAGTGTGGTGTATTTTTTTTTATTCAACTCTATCATGTTCTTGTCAGGTCGTAATATAAGGCCCTGTAATTTCTGGCATGTGAATATAAAGTAGCCAATGAAAGGCATTCCAGGGAACATTGTGCAAAAAAAACGGATTAAATACTTAATGAAACACATATCAAAATTACAGAATAACTTAAGAATTTAATTTACTATAATTAGTAAGAAACCAGGCCCCAAATATCCATTTAAGAGGCCATGGACAAAAGCTGTCCTGTTCGCGGTCAAATAACAACCCACATAGACACTTTATCAGCCACCGTGTAGTGAAAGCTTGGAACAAGCTGCCCGATTATGTTATATCAGCTCAAACTGTTAACCATTTCAAAAATGAACTCGATAGACATTTGTCAAACTCCTGATAGTAAACAAAACAGGAACAAGATATAGGCTAAATCAGTTGTTTCCAACTGCCTGCCTTATAATCAAATAATTTTAATAATAATAATAAAATAAGAATGCCATACAAACAATGCCAAAAAGTTGTCATTGCAGATAACAGATTAATTATCAATTATATGCATGACTTTACATTATCACCAACTATGTACCTACAACGGAATTAAAAAAAATCAATGATGCTACATCACCATAAAGTGGTTGTTAACCACTTACCCCAATCAAATGAAAATAAAGCTGTTAAACAACACCTACAAGCAAATGCAAATCCCACATTAACTTGCTTAACTATACATGATTAAATAAAGGGTATTTTGCATGAGTCATAATTCTGAGAACTGATTATGATAGGCGTGCATTGACTCACATTCAATCAATAGTTCAATTTTCACTGTCACAGGTGGTTCTGTGACTTGTGATAACTCCACACCTGAGTTTTCTAAGGGATAGGCAGAGGACATAAATTCATGTAAATCCTACTAATATTGTAACCCCCTTATTCATAAACATACTTTAGATATGTTTTAGCTATAGAATGCTTTGTCTTTGTCAGTTGCATTGTCAAATGTGCAGGATAGAAAAAGACAAAGGAGAGATTAGCCACACTTTAGCTAAAATACGAATGAATAAGGGGGTAAATATATATGTGAAAGTTTGTTTGGATGGATGTTTCTTACTCTTTCACGTTAAAACTACTGAATGGATTTTAATGAAATTTTACAATAATATAGCTTATACATCAGAATAACACATAGGCTACAATTTATAAATATAATACTAATCGTTCACAAAGTCGGGGTAAATAATAAAGTAAGCTTTTTTTGTCTTGAAGTGGCAAACAAGCATATAGTTCACGTTGATGGTAAGTTATAAGTAGCCTATAAACATCTATATTTATTAATTTATTTAAACTTTCTTGCACAAATTGGTACATGTGGCGGACTTAATGCTAAAAAGCATTCTCTACCAGTCAACCTTTGGGTAGTGGTGAGAATTTAACAGACGAAATGAATCCTAAATAGAAACAAAGGAGTATTTCTTTTTTTTTATGCAAAGGTGACAAACATGAAACAAGCATGCAGTTCACATTGATGTTAAGTGATGACTGCAGCCTATAGATACTCACACAGAGACCAAGGATCAAAATGCAGATGTGTTGCCACCCCTGATACCTTAGTTATTATGTATCTGTGATAGTTATCCTGGGGCCATACACTCATTTTCATACCATTTCTACTCCATTTTTACTTACATAGGTCTTAAATTGTATGCGGTGGTTTCTGGATGGTTCTAAATGGATGACAATACATCTAGTGATGAAGACCTAGTGACAGAGCTCTAATCTGCCTGCTATTATACAATAGTCTTCAATGCTACCATATTTCGATTTCATCCGTCAAGTTATGAGAAAAAAAAACGAATTGATTTACAATTGTGCCCAGCCATTGGCAGCTTTACGTTCCTTGAAGGATTAACCAAATCACGAGAAAAATATGACAGTTGAATTTCTATTGTATCTTGCTGTGGGCAGCTTTATGTACCTTGAAGGGTTAATGCACTTGCAGGGCATACCTACTTGCAAGAATAACAAATATAACTTCAGCCTGTTATTTAGTGCAGGGGTAGGAAGAGGTAAATGCACATATTCAAGCATACATGTAAACACCCACAATAGTAATTTGCCAGTTATGTTTAATCCCATGTAAAAGTTGGCGAGTGTTTTGATATCTTCAGGCACATTACCAACCTCTGAGGGTGACACTGGAGAGCTTCCATAAAATGGAAAATTGTCAATAGCATATAATTTCATAAACCATTCATCATACCTAGGACCCCAGCGTAGCAGTGGTGACCTACTACCAGTAGACTAGAAGTATTAAAGATATACTACAAGTATAAAAGATGAGACTACATGTAAGGAATAGATTATGTATCAGTAGTATGTATCTTCACGCCAGGTCCCTAACGGGGTAGACAGAGTGTGTGTGTGTGCGCCAGATATTCCGGTCCTGAAAAAGGCAATATATATGCCATGTTTTGTAAGGACACCTTCTTGCAGTATTTTTTAAGACATGACTGATCACCATGTTTTATTTCAAGAAGAAACCAACCAATTGCCATTGCATGGAATTTGTATGGTGCAACTCCATTCTAATGCCGGGTCTAAACGATTCTATTCACACAATTCGTGACAGAGATTTGGGTAAATACCTGCTTCCATCCTAACAGCTTTTTCACCGCGGGACTTGTGAATGAAAATAGGCTGTTGAGACTGGACATAGGCCCACTGCTAGATGATTCGCCATCGTCTGTGTCCATGATTGTCGAACTTCGATGAGTCACCAGGGAAGGCGGGATCACGCCCGATGATAACTACACCGAAGGGGTCGTCAATCGGCCATCGATCACCATTAACACATTTGGTATTCCCCACACTCACAACGTTTGCCAAAATTCAATAGCGAACACTACAAAATAGCGATTAGCGTGACACAAGCGTGCAAAAACAGATAAAAAAATAATGCCACAGAATAAATCACAGATTCACAGATCCACTGGATCACAGACCAATAAACACAGAGAAGAAACATACAAACCATAGACAAATAGACATAGACTAGCAATCACAAAATCACAAATAAAACACAAGTAATTATCCGGTAAGTGCATATCCGGAATTAACTTTATGCGACGATGATAACATGATACGAAGCAGTAAGAAAAAAGAAAAATAAATGTGTGTGTTTACTCGTTATAATAAAAATTAATCGATAGCAAAAAAAAAACGAACTATAATACTTATCAGTATGAAGATACCTTTACATACCTGTGTTGCTATAGAAAAATATAGTACAAAAATGGCATTAATTTTTGCTCGCATTCAGATTTCAGAAGAAATTTCTCGAATTTGAAATGTCAGTTTATTCGATTTGTTCGGTCATTGTCGTTGATATTTCGTGCTTGATTCTGGAATACTTTCTGAATATTGAAATCGGACAAACAAGAAATAGCATTGTATTGATAGCATTATAATTTTCAAAGTGTAATACTGTGAGAATTTAGATAATACTGCTCAAAACATAAATTATGGAAAAGGTGAGGTTATGTCGTCGGAGTCAGCTGCAGTTTTGAAGTTTTTTTGTTACTAAAACTGACCTTAAATTGCAGGTCAATCTATTAAAGGAGCAAGGTAACGCAGCATTGTCGGCGGGGAACTATGGAGAAGCGATAAAGTGTTACACCGCGGCTATAGAATTGGATCCAAAGAATCACGTTTTATACAGCAACCGATCGGCGGCCAATGCGCTGATGCATAACATGGAAGCGGCTTACGAAGATGCTAAACAGACAGTATCGCTAAACCCTAGCTGGAGTAAAGGTTACTCCAGAATGGGTGCAGCACTATCTGGGTTAGGGAAATACGAAGAGGCTGAGGAGGCATACCAAAAGTGCTTGGAACTGGAGCCAAATAATCAGCAAGCCACTCAAAGCCTGGCGGAAGTACGGAAGTTAGCCGAAGAGAAAGCGAAAAAAGATCAATTGTCGTATGAACAGTTTATTGAGAGACTCCGCGAAAATCCAACAGCTAAAGAGTGGCTTAATGATCCAGAGTATCTTGAAATGGTGAAGGTAAGGTTTATGTTGTTCACAACACATTTATGTATGTTGATATTTCAATATACTAAACTGTATATTGACATAAAACTATGATTGTGACTAGATTCAAATTGAATATGTGTAAAATCATACAACTGGCCACTATTATTATGCTGGGGTTCTGGGATCGATTCCTGGGTTTGAGGCTATCAGAGATAATAGTGTAAAATGCTTTATCTCTGGTTCCATTGGGATGTTTTTATTTTCTAAGTTTTCCAGTACCTTTGTAGTTTGGTAATGTGCCTGGAGATGTCAACAGGTTTGCCATCTGTTACATAGACCAAAACAACTGGCTTATTGTGAGTGTTGGCATGTTGCATATTGAATACATGCATTAACCTCTGCCTATATGTGCCCTGCCCTGTATGTAACTTGAACTTCATACACAACATGTATATAACTAATAGTTTTTAAGATATTTGAATTATAATGATGAAATGATGTCAATACTATAATTTTGTACAAATTGATGTATTTAAAGTTGTTGCAAATGGTACAAAAAGACTGAAAATGAAATTATTTTTATTTTATAGTTATTTCTTAAATCTGCTTTATGATAAAGAAAAAAAAGAGTAAAAGCCTCTTCCATTCCCTGGCATTTATTTATATCCTGGGCCATTTTCATCCAGTTGGGCCCGGCAATCTCAATGACATCATAATCCCACCTTTTACACTTCTGCCTTTGATTCTTTTACCTTTTGGTCCTAATCATTAAAGTTGATTTCAGTATCCACCTTTAGTCATGTTATTTTTTTGGCAAATAAGCATGCAGCTTATATTGATGTTATGTGATGACTGCAGCCTATAGACACCCACACAGAGATGGAGGTCAAAATGTAGATGCCTTACCACTCCTGAGGCCTAAGGTGTTATGCCTCTGTGCCGGAAATTACAGGAAAATTATTACATTACCACCCGACCGGAACATGATAGTGCTGAACACTACCATTTAGCGGCAAATATATTAGGTAATGCGGTGGTGTCTACGCCTGCGAGCTCCGTCACTGGAGCGCTACCACCAGTGAAATGTGTCTTGTGTTTTGAAATGTGTCCTGCCCATCTCCATTTAAGCCATAGAGCTTGTTGAAGAGCATCAAAGCTAGGTTCTTTTTCTAATTTCTGTTATTGATGATTTTTGTATTCCTTTGTTATTCAAACTCAAGTTTCAAGCACCATACTGAATCTGAAATCTTGTGTTAGATATGGAAACAAAACAGACACTCCTATTTTTACTGCCTCGTTACTGATAATATCTGGGCCAGGTCTTTTTCGGGTTTTAATTTTTGTATATGTTCTTGTACTTTTTCATAGTATATTATTTTGCATATGTTTTATTATCTTTTTACTTTATTAAAAAAAGAATACATTAATAGTCAGACACCGAATGTGGAAACTGCAAATATTGGTGACTTTAAGCTTTAATTTCTAAAGGCTAATTTGTAAATGTATTGGGAAAACTTAAAAATTACAACAACCTTATAGCCAATGTAGTAAAGTAATAAGACATGATGTCAAGAACTTATGACGAAGTTCAAGTTCTTGCATTTTACAATTATTATTGCATTTGAAGTTAATTAAATTTAAAAAGACCAATGTTATTGACTTCCCTATTGTCATGTAAATTAGGTATATTGAATTTTATTTCTATTCTTAGCGATATATAAATGCAAATAAATTTAGTCATTAGTCATTTGTTCAATCTTATTCACATTTTTAACAACTTTTGATGTTTTAATTATATTTTTAATTGTGAAGTTATTATTATGTGAGTTTTTTAATAATGGACTTTGTACCTTTAAATGGAAGCCTTATTCCTATAGTCTGTGTCAGCTGTTTCTCCATAGCTATTGGATATTTGTTATTAAACATTTAAGTAAATTGGTGAGAAACAAAGGCATGTAACAATGACAAATTCATTATTTTAAGCACACATCTGTTTTCCTTGTGTAATCTATGATCAATTTCAAACTTTAAGCAGATGTCTTAAGAGGCAGGCACATCTATGGTCAATTTTCGCCTATATTCTTTAATTAATTTAATACCGTTTATTTTAAAATTATAAAAAATAAGTATTTGAGAAAAGAAGAGAGGGGAAGAGAAGGGTTTTGTAAGAAAACCCTTTATTTGATATGTCACACAAAATACTTGAAAACGTTTTTTTTTTAATGCCCCCAGGCCGCAAAGTGACTCCCATTTCGGATTTCATTTATTTTCGTTATGTTTACTCAAATTTACCAAACGTCAACTCAAACGGCCTTGTATTAGAAAATCTTCTGTGGCAAACAGACATACAGACAGACGCACGAGTGATAAGATTTTCGATATTTTCCTTTTGAGGTACAGACCTCAAAACATTTATATATAACTAGCTGACCCGGCAAACTTCTTATTGCCTCAGAATGAAAATATGACATGTGTCAAAGGTTTGATAGATATGGACTATTTGTATGGGAAAATAAAATGGTGGTTTTTACTATTTCCCTTCAATTTCTTCATATTTTCTTACCTTTTAAATATTCCCTGGACTTCCAAAAATCATTCAAAATCAATATTAGCCAAATCGGTCCAGCCATTCACGCGTGATGGCGTGACCAAGGAAAATGGGTTGCATTTTTATATATATTTAATAGTCACCAATATGTTCAATCTTTCTCAGGTATTAGTCCAAAACCCTTTCGACCAGAGGCTGAAGGTGGATAAGCGCAGCGAGCTAACATCACTCCTTTACCTACAAACACGTTTGGGCATGCCAATGGACATCGACATGCCGTTCACCAATCCTACGCCACCCCCGCCGAAGAAGGAAGAACCGCCGGCACCTAAAGAAGATGTACCCGAACACAGAAGATTAGCATTACGGGAGAAAGAACTCGGCAACGACAGTTACAAGAAGAAGGACTTCGATATTGCAATACAACATTACCAAAAAGCTATTGAACATGACCCCACAGACATTACATTTTATACGAACATGGCCGCTGTGTTTTATGAGCAGAAAGACTTTGAGAAATGTATTAAGGAATGCGAGAAAGCTATTGATATTGGCAGAGAGAGTCGTGCTGATTTTAAGTTAATAGCAAAAGCTTTTACTAGAATTGGTAAGTTTTTGTATGTTATAATAATAGCAGACAATGCCATTCATATGGAGAATTTTACTAAATACTGTAGTATTCACTTCCTACAAGTACACTTTAGTCTATAGACATCAAAGAGAGCAGAGGCGTTGCCACTCTTGAGGTCTAAGTTGTTTTGCCTCTATGGAGCCAGACATTTCCATCTTAATGGAACACAATAATGGTAAACATATAATTTGTCGGCAAATAGGTAATGCGGTGGTGCTTACACAACTGCTGCCAATCAAGTAGTCATCGCTAGTGTCTGTAGATTTATGGCACGACGAGTAGCGTCGCACACGGGCTACCACAGCCACAAAACGCCACCACATTTTTCTTGACAAACAAGTATGCAGTTTACATTGATGTTAAGTGAAAACTGCAGCCTATAGACACTCACACAACGAGCTGAGGTCGAAATGCAGATGCGTAGTCATCCCTAAAACCTTAACTCGTCAAGTCAAAAAGAGAAAAGTATCTCAATTGATTTTCAATTGTGTCTAGCCGCCGGCGGCTTCCTTGAAGGGTGAGTTCATGTCTCTGATAGAGCCATACATCACCATCTAACCGGAACATGTGAACACTAACATTTGGCAACACAAATATTAGGTAATGCGGTGGTATCTACGCCTTCGAGCTCCTGCACTGGAACTCTACCACCAGTAAAATAATAAAAAACACATTTAGATTAATATCTAAAAATATTACTCATCAGGCAACGCATATAAAAAGATGGAGCAATGGAAACTAGCAAAGACGTACTACGAGAAGTCAATGTCAGAACACCGGACGCCGGAGATCAAGGCTCTGCTCAGCGAAGTTGAAAAGAAGATAGCGGAAGAAGAGAAGAAAGCGTACATTGATCCCGTTAAGGCTGAACAAGAGAAGGAGCTCGGCAATGATTACTTCAAGAAAGGTGAGATTTTGAATGTAATAGCATCTTAGGTTAGCTTAAGGGTATATAGGGCATAGCTCACTACAGCCACCCGGCACCCGACTAGCACCGCCTCGTTTTACAATTTTCAATGTATATTTCAGATACCATAATCCATTGAGTTAGTACGTTCTTAATCTATGTTAGTTCAAAGAATAGAATAAAAATCAATTGTAATAGAAAATTAAATAAAATTTCACTAAATTCATAAAATGTCCAACAATCCAATATTCACAAAAAAAAAAATTGTAAGTTAATGTCAAATGTACATCGACTATGGAGGAGGCTGCTTGGTCTGTGCAAATGTATAAATTAGTTTGGTTCAAAAGTATAATAATATTGAAATTTATTGGACATCACATGCATATCCTTCCAGTGTCTAACAATTGGGCAGTCAATTTTTTCCAGCAGGGTATTTAGTTGGCTGTTAGAGCTTTCTCGGATACGACGCATCAGTGAAGCTACTCTCTTGCGCATGATAGTATAAAAGCAGTCAACTTTGTTGTTCGTAAACATTCCTGATGCGCTGCAAAATCGAGGCAGCCCCAACAACATTCTCAAAGCATTATTATATTGGACACGCAGAGCGTTGATGGCCTTTTTGGTATAGTTCTTCTAAAGGCTGCTAGTATAGAAGGTCTGACAGTAAGTCTTAAATAGCATCAGTTTAACTTCTTTTGAACATCGAGCAAACCTTCTAATCACCATATTACACCGGACCGCCAACGCTCTACGCTCCCGCTCTATATCTTCATTATCAGGCAAATTATCTGTGTCCCAGGTATTTAAATTTCGTAACTCTATCAAGATATACATATCCTAACTTAACAGGGGGAACATGCCTGGGACTTCTACTACCTGACTTAAAAACGAGAAATTGGCTTTTCTTGGTATTGTAGCTGAGACCATGTATCTTTGCATACCTCTCGCATATACCCAAAAGAACATTTAGAGCTCTGACTGACGGACTAGTTTTACGGCGTCTACTTGTTATCGACGGGTGGTCCACGCGCGAACGACGCGTTGTTACTTGTGAACCAAGAACAGCGAGTTGGCAATGCAAAGTCAACGCAAGACAAGCTAGTGGTCACCGACGAGTACACTCGCCGTCCGCACGGTTTTACGGCTTGCGGTCGAGGCGATACGGAACGTAGTTGATGTAATGAGCGCAGACCGCTCGAGGCGGTCGGGCGCTGGTCGGGTGCCGGGTGGTTCTAGTGAGCTGTGACCCTAATAGAGAGAGCTTAGTATAAATAAATATGAGGCACTCATCGCTCAAAAAAGTAAATAATACAGGTTTAGCTACTAGGTGGCGTTAAATTACAACACCTGCTCGGAAGCCAATACATGTTTTATTTTCGATTGTTGGAAGTTAATATAATATTTTAACGTAAATATGAATTACTAGCGGCTCACCTCGGTTTCGCACGCGGAAACATTACAAACATACATACAAAAACACAAATATTTCTTCTTAATAAACTCAACTCCTTTTTTTTTCAACATTTTTTTAATACTTCTACCTCTCTACTTATAGGCGATATGAAGTTCGTCGGGACAGCTTACATACTTACTATAAAATAAAAACATATCGATTTTGTATGAAAGTCATGTTATATATACATCAAACTTGATATATATCATTAATATCCGAAATACCTATATTACATACGAGTATTTATAATATTTTCGAACCCTGAAAATCTTTAATTTCTACTTCTTAAACAGTTATCTCTGTTGCACACCACACACGTAAGCGCTGATAGCACGGCATTGGTCAAAATTTCATCGAAATGGTTGACAAACCTCGCATAAGTAGTGTGCGAAAGAGATGCCCTACAGAGCTGAAAATAGCGAAATCTCTTTTCTAAGGTCGCTTATGCAATATTTCTTGCTGAGGTCTATAAAAAACTATGTTAAGCGTAAAAAATTGGTTGTCTATAAAAAGGTTTACGGGTGCAAAGAATCATGGCATGTTTCATACAACTTGCCGTACAGCACCCGTAAACCATTTTATAGTCCTCAGCAAGAAATATTGCAAAGCGACCTTAGAAAAGAGATTAGAGAATAATAGTACCTTTTTTTAATATTTTCTGTACAAATCTTGCCATGATCATTTGACGTGATGAACGCTCCCGCCGATCGGGCCTCTCTATCGCTTCTTCCGCACTCTCGCTTGCACGCTCGGCTCCGGTGGAACTTGACACACAATCGTGCGTGCAGCCGGCGTTCTTCGATTATACGTAAAATATTATACATGACTGAAGCGCGCATGGCCCCGCGGCTGGTGTAGATTGGAAGCGATCTACTCGGTTAAGCGATACGGGCGCGGTCGGGTGTGTGATGAGTTTCCGTGTTTCGGAGGGCACGTTAAGCCGTCGGTCCCGGTTGCTATCGATAGATAGCAGTCGTTAAACCTTGTCGGAAGCCTTACAGGTTTGAAAACATCCGACAGCTGGTTGGCCACTAACCCTTATCTCCATCAACTCGCTGTGGAGCAGCATGGTGGAGTAAGCTCCAGCCCTCCTCCCAAGAAGGGTAGAGACTCGTGCCCAGCATCAAGGGTTGCTATTGTTGTTTAATTAAATATTATACCCGTTAATGGTCGACTCTACTGCAAAGACCATTTCTCTGACTAAATATGTGAACGTCACAACCTCTTACAGGCGACTACAGCTTAGCGGTGAAGCACTATACAGAGGCAATAAAACGCAACCCGGATGATCCTAAACTGTACTCCAACCGCGCGGCCTGCTACACCAAGCTCGCGGCCTTCGACCTCGGCCTCCGGGACTGCGATCAGTGCTGCAAACTGGACCCCAAGTTCATCAAGGGCTGGATCCGGAAGGGCAAGATTCTGCAGGCAAGTCACTTAACCCTTCAAGGAACGTAAAGCTGCCGGTGGTTAGACACAATTGAAAATCAATTGTCATGTTTTTCTCGTTTTTTTTTTTTAACTACTAAGGTGGCTAACAGGCATGCAGCTCACATTGATGTTAAGTGATGACTGCAGCCTAAAGACATCTACACAAAGACCGGAGGTCAAAATGCAGATGCGTTGCCACCCCTGAGACCTAAATTGTTATGTTTCTTGTGATAGTTATTACAAGGCCATACATTACCATCTTACCGGCACACGGTAGTGCTGAACACTACCATTTGGCGGCAGATAGACTAGGTAATGCGGTGGTGCCTACGCCTGCTAGCGCCGTTAGCAGAGCTCTAAAAATCGTGACTTGACAAGTTAACTATACTGATACCACGTTTTAACTTCACAAAAGTAGGTTTGCACAAGTAAAATGTAGCGTGTGTTACTACAACTTTTGCGCAAACTCATACGACAATTTATATGACTTTTCGTATATAGTTGGAAAACACATCTGCATTTTGATCTCTAGTTTTTGTGTAGATGTATATAGGCTGCAGTCATCACTTCACATCTATGTGAACTGTACGATTGTCTGCCATCTTTATTTCATAAATAAAAACTACATTGTTTTTGTTAAAAACATGGTAATGATATAAAATAGAAAAATACAAACAGTGATCGTTAAAAAATATGCATATTTCTAGTTCTAATCAAGTAATTGGCCGACCAGAAAGAGAAAGAAAAATTCGACGTTCAGGTTAAGGGCTTCGGTAGCTTAGTGGTAAAGCGGCTGGACTGGTTATCCTGAGTTCGCAGGTTCGATTCCTGCCTGAAGTCAAATTTTTCTTTCAATTTTTTCAGTCCTTACTAATCAAGTATTTTATCAACAGGGCATGCAGCAGCATTCTAAAGCTTTGACCGCTTACCAAAAGGCTCTAGAGCTTGACCCGAGCAATGCCGAGGCACTCGAAGGCTACCGTGCGTGCTCCACCCAGCTCCACTCCAATCCTGAAGAGGTAATAACTGAGTTTTTTGAGTTTACTGTGAGGTAGTTTGTCGAAAAAGTATGTATGTCTCTAACAAATAATTACAAACTTAACTTCATGGATGAATTTAGTAATATAAATAGGGACTTTATTTTTGATAAAATTTTCCTGTTAAACTACAGAATTGAGGATATTCTCACGCGCGCCCTACCACATATTATCGGTATGTGGCGACAATATGTGGTAGATATAAAATAAGATAATCTTTTGAACAATTTGAAACATTCAACAGGTACGCAAACGTGCGATGGCAGATCCGGAGGTGCAGCAGATCCTCCGCGACCCCGCGATGCGCTGCATCCTGGAACAGATGCAGCAAGACCCGCAAGCTCTCCAAGACCACCTGAAGAACCCAGACATCGCCGCCAAAATACAGAAACTTCTCGAATCCGGCCTCATCGCCATCCACTAGGGACCGGCGTAGTACTTAGGCCTACATGATGTGTGTTGGGATCAGGGATGCCAATCCAAAATTGATTCCCCGCTACTTAAGCCGTAATTCCCCGAAATTTCCTGCTACATTTCACCGATAAAAAAGTCGTCAGCTCTTGCACTAAACTGGTGGCTTTTGTTTGGATGGAGGGGGTCTTGTATGATACAGCAATTAATGTGTTCCACCTATACGTGTTAAATTGCTCATTCCCCGATTTCATGCAGTCCCCGCCCGTTCCCTCCGCCGACCTCCCATTCCCCGAAAATCTGGAAATTCCCCGCCGATTGGCAACACTGATTGGGATTATTTTGCGACGCATCGCATATCGTGAGGCTCAAACAAACACCATCAGTAAATGCAAAACTACTAAATTGGTAGGTTTTTTGTACATGGCAATTTTTATACACATGAAATGACCAGAATAGATTTAGGCATGGATTACACTATCCCAGTATATTAATTTGACCTTCTATATATATATCATAATAAATATGCATTACACCTATGAAATAATGATTTTCACCTTTTGAACAAAACTAGGAATATGCTTGTTTATGTGATGAAAAGCTTATTGTCTTGTGTAGCCTTGTGAATCATTCCAGCAAAGTAACCTTGTTCTAAAGTCGAAAATAATGGGTGCACTAATTTTATAAGTTTTAGCATTTATTCAGCGTATAATTTGAATTATCTTCAATGAGAATTGTACCTACCGCCTGCAATTGCAATTTTGTAATTTATTCATTAAATAAATATGTAGGCAACACATTTGTTTTATTGTTTTCCTTTCCAATGAAAATATGTATAACTTAATATTATTGTGTTATGAAATGGCAAACAAGCATACATTTCACGTTTATGATAAGTGAATTGAATAGTGTACTTTACTGTAGTGGCCTATAAACATGAAGGTTATGCAGTCGGGGAACAAACAACTTATACAAAAACAGTAAACTTTTGAAATCAATTTTCATTGTTTTTTTTTTGTAATGGATTTGGCAAACAAGCATGCAGTTCACATAGATGTTAAGTGATGACTGCAACCTATAGACACCTACACAAAGACCAAGATCAAAATGCAGATGCGTTACCACTCCTGAGACCTGAGGTGTTATGCCTCTGTGCCGGAAATTACAGGGATGTACATTACCACCTGACCGGAACACGATAGTGCTGAACACTACCATTTAGCGGCAAGTATATTAGGTAATGCGGTGGTGCCTACGCCCGCGAGCTCCGTCCTCTGGACTGGACCTCTACCACCAGTAAAAATCATCGCATAGTGTGCCACATGTTCAGTTCAAGCCCCTGCCTGTAACTAACATTGAGACAACAACTTGCTCACTAGGTTTGAGGAGTGGCAACTTATTTACCGGTGCGGGGATCGAACCCGCGACCCTTCGAATCAAGCGGTCGTCTCACACCGCTTGACCAACTGGGTCGTCATATAATGCATAGACAACGATTGCAATGCCCACTTCATCATTCCACCTAAGGCCCATGGTCGTCGCGAGCGATCGTTCGACGTCATAGATGACGACACTGTTCATGATCGTCCACAAAATATTGGTAGGGTGGAGTGAGCTTTCACCAAACTTCGAAAAAAGACCAATTTCACCATGCCGCAAAAAGCGCTCAAGATGTACGTTCTACTTTTAAGATTTACCAATAACCCGCACTGCCTTTTCACGTTAATAGAAGAGCAATTTCAGCGGTAGTGGTCGTGGTCGATTAATGGAACGCAGCCTGAATCACCCCTGAATGACAGCTTTTGACAGCCGGCCCCGCCCCGTGAACCCTTTTTTTTTAATAATAATTTACTCATGACCATAGATACAGAGTCTTTCAGTCGTATAATATTGAATTTCACGTTTCTTTAAATTAATGAATATCCATATGGAAGATGACGATGATTAAATGCTTCCATGAGGAATATGATGAGATGATGGGATGGCTCCAGTAAAGCGATGGGGACTTTACTAGGAGTATTTACGAAGTTTTGGAGGCAATACGAAAAATCACTTTTCACTTCATAATATCACTTTCATATACTCGTGAACATTATCGAATGCTTTATGATAAAAATCCCACCATTTTTACACATAAAAACGCGACTATACACAAATTTCGAAAATAATATCACGCAGCGACACAGCTCTTTTTCGCGTTCCCGCCAAAACTCCGAGTGAACCCCCTTGATCTGGGTGGCCAATGCTATTACTTCATATTCCCCAAAAACCTTAGTCAAATTCCCTGAAGAATTTTAAGTTTTTTGTGTTTTGCCTCTGAGCCGGAAATTACAGAGCCGTAAGTTAATTTTGTTGAAATACGGGTCGCTTAATTTTATGCCTATAACGGTTTTCGTTTTTATCGCAGCACTTTGAAATTTTGTGTATTTCCCTAAGTCGCCCGTAGCCTGCGGACGCTCGCTGTAATGACTCCCCTTGATACAGCAATTTGGTAGGTCCTTAATTAGCGATAATCGCAACTGATTACCAACGAAGGGCAGAGTAACGTACATGGTAGGTACTAATTTTTATTTGTGGAATAACGGCCTCTGCGATAGTGACTTGTGTAATATCCTCCGTTAGTTCCGATACTTTCTTCTCACAGCTGAGGTGCTGTGGTGAACCACAATCGGGGCAATTGCCCCCTGCGAGGTATTTTCCACGCTAGTCGTAAGTGCGACTAGGTCCTTGGGGTGCCAATCTTGGCTTAGTTTTCCAAGGTTTTTTGACCCTCCTCCGTGGATCGGGGTCTGTCCAGGTGGTGAGGTAGTCGCAGTGTTCTGTACTGCGGCTCCTCAGGTGTCATATCCAGTGGTAGTTCTTCGGAGGCCAAACGTCACTCCTCCGCTTGGTCAGCGAGCAGCTCTCGCTGGTACCGCTTCCCTTCAGGAGGTCGCGCGTGCAGAGGTGCGATGTTCTTAATGTGGTCATGCTCTGAGTGGTCTGCACGCGCGAACATTGACGCGGTGAGGCGGCGGATGAAGTTACCCACCGTTTCCAGTTTCAGATCCCTCAAGATTGTGGTGCTCCTCACGCAGCTGGAGGCGTTGAGGAATTTGAGGATTAGGCGAATGGTTGTCATCTGAGTTTCAAGGCGAATTTAAGGTCCTGACAGTCCTGAGCAGTCCTGAGTGATTCTTAAAAGAAAATCGATTCCATTTACCAACATCATTTCGGTGGCAACAGAACTCCTGCCATGGTCGGACAATATCGTGGGTATAGAAGCCATCTTATAAGATAAATAGATACAAGAAGTAACCGCAATATCACATCCACCGACAACACCTAGTAGTGAAAATTTTTTGTGATAGATTGCATCAATCGCTTCAATTTGTGAGTAAAACTGTTAATAAAATAAGAAGCAGCGTTGATTACTCGTTTATTTGCTCAATACATTCTGAAGTACGTCTGTTGTTGAAAGATGCATGTTTAACAAGGTTTCACTTACTTTTTTAATCAATTTTAAAGTTTCTGCAAACTGGAAAGCAGACATCGCGTATTTGACAGATTTGTTGAAAAAAAAATGACTAAAGGAATAATAAAATAGTGGAGGGGTAAAATGGTTAATGACATACGATTTGATTGTAATTAAGGGTGCTTAATGCCAATCTCCAATAATTATCCACTCAGCTTAAAATTCCCCGCAATTTGGGGAATTCCCAACAAACTGGCAACCCTGCCCGTGATAGTCGCCCTGCCCTGCGCCGTGCCCTACCCGCTGGAGCCCCTGGCCAACACCCCCCACACCCCGCAGTGTTGTGCGCAGCGTGACGAGACGACGATCAGTCAATCAGTCATTGTCATTGTGTTGATAAACACGATGTGTATATTCATTTATAAATAATAATTTATTTATTGTCAGTGGCACAACTGCGGCGGTTGAACGTTTAATTAATTAAATTAGCTTAATTCAATTATACAACTGCACCTAATACAAATAATTCACCGCTATGTATATTACCAGTGATAAATAAGTCAATGCAAACAATAAATTCGTGCATTAATAAGTGTAACTAAATAAATAAAGTTCTTCTGGATCACACGTTAATATTGAAACGTAAGTAAAATATTGTTGAATACATCGCTCGTTAATTTGTATTATGTAAGTAAGTAGGTATATGTTGAGGCTGTAATGAAATATGTTATGTATTGGTTTTTAAAATTTAGTTCATGCCAACAATTGAACAAGATGACTAGCAATTAATTTAAGCCAAACAATTGCATACAAACAAACTAGGTATGCAGAGCTTGATAAGAAATGAGGTACAGTCGGGATCATAAATTATATTTTTTTAACCTTACGTTTTTGGGTCATGGCAAGATTTGTACAAAAAAAATGGTAGAAGATACACTGTAAAACATCTTTGAAGTATTATTTAGTGAACCCAATAAACATTTCCTGGTATTTAAAATATTTCTAGTTCTTCTGAATAAAAAGTTTGAAATTTAAGTTTAGAGTGCTTCTACAGTTAGGAAAGATTTTATTTTTATTCTGGTGATTTATTATTATTTTAAATTCCAGTTTATGCTCTTTAACCCATCAGCTCATCCGGTCAATCCTCGGTTCCCTAGATAATATTTCTAAGCTATTTTATCTTGTGCCTTTTTTTTCTGTACAAATCAATGGAACTTGATATGATTCTTTTCTTAATCCTTCAAGGATCGTATGGCCACCGGCGGCGACACACAATTGAATTTCAAATGTCATATTTTTCTCTTGTCTGTAGAGATTAATTTAAGTTCAGTGTTTTGATCTTACCGCTGTTAATGCATTTCCACATTCCTCTGTAAGAACTAGAAACATTACTGGAGTTTTTATTGTAGAGTATTGGAGTCTTGCCCAACCCTACAACTATCTCTATGAGAACTGGGCTAAACGTTCCGACGCTTGACAGCGATTAGGAAGTTCATTTTTTTTTTGAAGATAGAACTCGTAAATATAAAGCGTTTTGTGAAGTTTTACTTTTCGAAAATGCACAGTTCTTAAGATATATTTTTTGAAAATTTCCATACTAATCGACTAGATCGCCATTTTAAGTTTGTTTATATGTCATGTCTGGTGGCAGCATTGACATAAAACGTTTCATTACTCATCAACGGCATTTAGTTCTATTTCATACCATGTTACTTATTTACGTATTTTTCGATTTCGATAGCGGCCGGCGAAGCGCCAGAACCAAACTGTTGTTTAGGAAATACAAGCGACAATTTTTTTTTCTTTTAAAACTACGCGTTTTTGTAGATTGAGGAGTGTAGTGTTGGGGAGGGAAGGGTACACCCTTCTTCACACCTTTTATCATGCCCTAAAGCCCCCCTCTTACTTCAAAATTGAGTATTTTTAATGGAATCAGTGCTATAGCATATCTCCTAAAATCTGGGGTTTCGACGGGAGGGGGGAGGTATAAGGGGGTTGGTTGCCACCCTCTCCTCCCCCCCTCCCCCCTTACCCCCACAAACCATCGGTAATTGTTGGAAAGTTTTACCATGATATACCTAGTTCACATTGAAGTTAAGTTATGACTGCAGCCTATAGACACCTACACAAAGACCAGAGGTCAGATCCAGATGCATTGCCACCCCCGAGACCTTAGTTGTTATGTCTCTGTGGTAGTTATTACGGGGCCATACATAACCATTGATTGGATCTTTTTTGTTCAACCCCAAGATATATATATTTACTGTCATCTACGGCCCCTTTAAATATATCTTAGATGTATTTAATGGTATCCCAATTGTACAGTACCTTCTAATCTCCCTGTAGGTTATGCCACCCTGAGGATCTTCATATGCCATAGTTGCAATATGTACCTATGTTCATACCAAATAATTTTATTACTAAAAGTGTCTGAGTTACGAAATCCTAAAAAAGCAGCTAAATGCGTGTCGGACTCGGGTTCACAGGGTTTTTTTTATGTAAGGAAGGTGGTAAACAAGCATGCAGCTCACATTGATGTAAAGTGATGACTGCGGCCTCCGAGCAGAAAACAGGAGGTCAAATGCAGATGCGTTGCCACCCCTGAGACCTAAGTTGTTATGTCTGTGTCTGCCAGGGAATGACAAAGAATGTCCCATATTCCTTTATTTAGTCTTATCTCGCCGTTTGTAAAAGAGACTGTGGAACATTCTCTTGATACCTATTTTTATTATTAAGTATTTTTTGACCATTATTTATCAGTTATTATTCGCTTCAATTTTATATTTTGTTATATGATTTATCACAAGCAGATTCTATTATATGCAAATGATTAAATATTATTTTTCGTTTGAGTCTGTGATAGTTTTTACGTGGCCATACATTACCATCTAACCGGAACACGATAGTGCTGAACACTATCATTTGGCGGCAGATAGATGTAAAGCGGTGGTGCCTACGCCTGTGAGCTCGGTCACCAGAGGTCTACCACCAGTAAAATTTATAAACTTAACTTCAAAAAAAAAAACGTAACTTCATGCCTGTAAGGGGTAGGCAGAGGGGTAAATGCATGCATTCAAGCATACATGCAAACACCCACGATTCGCCGGTTACGTTTTGGCTCATGTAACAGGTGGCGAGCCTGTTGACATCTCCGGGCACATTACCAAACTTCGAGGAACTGGGAAACTTCCAGAAAATGGAAAAATCCCAATAGAACCAGAGATAAAGGACTTTCACCATTATCTCTGATAACCCCCTACCCGGGAACGATGCCGTCTCTACCATAAGGGCACTCGGGGCCAGTGCCCAGGGCCCCCATCCTCAGAGGGCCCCGAAGGACCGACAATTTCTCTCACATAAATATTACGCACGGGTGCATTGTACGGTTGTACCTACCTGCTTTTCTCGTTGCACGAACGTCGATCATTTGATCGACGTGATAATCTAGCTTTTGCCCACGGCTTCGCTCGCGTGGAATTTAGTCTGGCACATTAAGTTTCGTGACGGATTATTTTAAATATATACCTATTTATTTAGCTACTTTTACAACATCATGTACCGAAATAATTTTTAAACTATGTATTCTGTCAATTTACTTGTTGTGAAAGACAAAGTTTATCTACATGAAATACTGATATACTTAAAGCGACAAATGTAGGTTTTGATTTTGATTAGAGTTTGATAAATATACTAAAATGTGCATTGTAAAATAGTATCTCATTCGATTAAATTTATTCACATTCGATTAAATTTGATCATAATGTCTTCCACATAAAAGGTACCCAGCAAGATATATTGCACATCGAGGCCTGTGAAAGAGAATCAGCTAGTTTAGTATTTCCTAGGCGTTATCTCTGCTGCCCACTGCCTAGCTACAGCTACGTAAGCACTGACAGTCAAGTCAGAGAATATGTAATAATACTACGTATAGAATGGACACTTCGACGTCCCGCCCATATTCCCCGCCTCACCCAAACACCTCCCCTCTTATGCGCCACCAACCACCTCCTATCCCTGTAGCGAGGCTGCGAGCGGCCTAGTTTTGATACATTTTAAATTCAATATATTATTTATTTACATAAAAATGTTGTTTGTCACGCCATTGTGTTCGATGGTAATATACGGTGATAGAGCTCCAATGAACGAGCTCGAAAGCGTGAATATGTAGGTATTCACGCTTTCCTTCTTTACCTACTTTTGTTACCCATTTGTCTTGCCAGTAAGTGGTTATCGGTTTTCTTCAATGTAAACCGTTATCATATTCTGGGCAGGTTATGTACTGTGGTAGAGCTTCAGTGATGGAGCCCCAAGGCGTACGAGCACCACCGCATTTCCCAATGTACATTTCCCTAAATGATCATCATTTCAGTCAAAAGACGTCCACTGCTGAACAAAGGCCTCCCCCAAAAAATTCCACAACGAGTGGTCCCGAGCCGCCCTCATCCAACGATTGCCCGCGACCTTCACCAGGTCGTCGGTCCACCTCGTGGAAGGCCTGCCTACGCTTAGTTCTAGATAGCCCTCTCCATTGCTCTCTGAGTGACCTTGAGCCTTCTTTTGAGGTCCATAGTGAGCGACCACGTTTCGGTTCCATATGTCATCACTGGCAACACACACTGGTCAAAGACCTTCTTCTTCAGACACTTTTATTTTTTTTTTTTTTTTTTATGTAATAAAAGTGGCAAACAAGCATGCAGTTCACATTGATGTTAAGTGATGACTGCAGCCTATAGACACCCACACAATGACCAGAGGTCAAAATGCAGATGCGCTGCCACTTCTGAGGCATTAGGTGATATGCCTCTGTGCCTGAAATTACAGGGCCGTACATTACCACCTAACCGGAACACGATAGTGCTGAACACTACCATTTAGCGGCAAGTATATTAGGTAATGCGGTGGTGCCTACGCCCGCGAGCTCCGACACTGGAACTCTACCACCAGTAATGACTGCGGTAAATTGGACGAGAAGATATATCGTAGCTTCCCGAACTCTGCCCATCCGAGTTGGATTCGGCGTTTGACCTCTTTCTCGAAGTTGGACTTACCTAACTGGGCCGTTTGTCCCAGGTATACATATTCGTCAACAACTTCGAGTGTAGTACCCTCGACCATACTCGACATAGGAGTGGGCGTAACGAGGACATTCGACATGATCTTCGTCTTGTCCATGTTCATTTTAAGGCCCACTCGTTGGGAGGCCCTACTGAGGCCATTGAGCATTGTGCCAAGGTCTTCCAGGGTCTCAGCCATGACTACGATAACATCCGCAAATCGCAGGTGGGAGATGTACTCGCCGTTAAGCTTGATGCCAAGTCCGTGCCGGTCCAGAAGCTTGAAGACATCTTCCAATGCAGCGGTGAACAGTTTCGGAGATATGACATCTCCCTGTCTCACACCTCGCTGCAGTTGGATAGGTTTCGAGCTCTGGTCCTGAAGGCGAACCGACATAGTGGCGTTTTCGTACAAGCTCCTGAGCACCTCGATGTATCGGTAGTCGACTTGGCACCCTGAAGTGACTGCAGCATAGCTCAAATCTCTACCGAATCGAAGGCTTTCTCATAGTCCACAAACGCTAGACATAAGGGCTGGTTATACTCTTCTGTCTTCTGTATAACCTGCCGCAGCGTGTGTACGTGGTCTATGGTACTAAAACCTTTACGGAATGCGGCTTTGTTCGGGAGGCTGGAAGTCGTCGAGTCTGCGAGATAGACGGTTCGTAATCACTCTCGAAAACAGCTTATAGACGTGACTTAGAAGTGTGATGGCCCTATAGTTTTTAAGAAGGGTATTGTCACCCTTTTTAAAGAACAAGGTCGCAAGTCAGTGACTTCGAGATCTGTCTGTTGAGCCGCCTATACACTAAAGCGTCTTCAGAGGACTTCAGAATCACCCTAAATGGTACCTAACGATAATACTATGTGAGCAATGTGGGTGTCAATGTCAGGGTAAAAATAGTTATCACCTCAAAGATGATGTGATGATTATTAATACAAAACTGGTACCTCCTTTCTGGTCGAAGATGGCGGACATAATCATTTTCCAGAAATATGTTATGGATTTCAATTTTCTGTTGTGGTGCAGATTTTTGAAATCCAAGATGGCGGACAGACTTTTTTTTATCAAAATATGATATGGGTATCAATTTTGAGATTTCTTAGGGTGCTGATTACGAAAATGACATCTTTTGTGAGATCCAATATGGCGGACATAATTATTTTTCTAAATTGTGATATGGGTGTCAATTTATTTCTTGAGGTGCTGATTTCGAAAATGGCGTTCGTTTTTAGATTCAAGATGGCAAACAGATTTTTTTTTCAAAATATGATTTGGGTTTCAATTTTGAGATTTCTTGGGGTGCTGATTACGAAAATGACATCTTTTTTTGAGATCCAAGATGGCGGACATAATTATGTTTCCAAATCGTCGAGGTTTCTTAGGGTGTTGATTACGGAAATGTCATCATTTTTCAGATCCAAGATGGCGGACATTATTATTATCTAAATTGTAATATGGTTGTTTTATATTATTTCGCATTAACACATGCTTGTGAAATATATTTTATTTTTAAAGAAAAATGGAAAGAAAAATTTGACTTCAGGCGAGACTCGAACTCGCGACCTACTGGGAATCTAGTCCAGCCCCTCTTCCAATTGAGCTATTGAAGCTATTGAAGATTTGTTAAAAATAAAAATAAAATATATTTCACAAGCATGTGTTAATGCGAAATAATATAAAACAATTATTAAGGGTAAAAGCGACTTCTTTACGATATTCAATAAACTGAAAAGTCTATTATATCGGTTGCCTAACTAGCATAGTTGGTAATAGATGGCGCTGCTGCTACCATAAAGCAATGCAATAGATGTGAAGGAAAGATTTGACAAATCGGGCAGGGCTTCAGTAGCTCAATTGGAAGAGCGGCTGGACTAGATTCCCAGTAGGTCGCGAGTTCGAGCCTCGCCTGAAGTCAATTTTTTCTTTCCATTTTTCTTTAAAAATAAAATATATTTCACAAGCATGTGTTAATGCGAAATAATATAAAACAATTATTAAGGGTAAAAGCGACTTCTTTACGATATTCAATAAACTGAAAAGTCTATTATATCGGTTGCCTAACTAGCATAGTTGGTAATAGATGGCGCTGCTGCTACCATAAAGCAATGCAATAGATGTGAAGGAAAGATTTGACAAATCGGGCAGGGCTTCAGTAGCTCAATTTGGAAGAGCGGCTTGACTAGATTCCCAGTAGGTCGCGAGTTCGAGTCTCGCCTGAAGTCAAATTTTTCTTTCCATTTTTCTTTAAAAATAAAATGTAATATGGTTGTCAATTTCGAGGTTTCTTGGGGTGCTGATTATGGAAATGTCATCATTTTTCAGATTGCATACCATTTTCGTAGTCAGCACCCTAAGAAACCTCGAAATTGATACACATACCACATTTTGAAAAAAAAAATCTATTCGCCATCTTAGATCTGAAAACGGATGCCATTTTCGTAATCAGCACCCCACAAAACCTCTAAATTTATACCCATATCATATTTTGAAAAAAAAAGTTTTAGCCATCTTGGATCTGAATAATAACAATCTAATCATAGAAATAAAACTAGTTTTCGGATTTATCTCGCGTATATTAAACTAAAATGATTATTTAAAATCGAACCACGGAAGCTGAAAAGCGACCGAAACGTCGGGTTCGATTTTAAATAATCATTGTAGTTTTCGGATTTATCTCGCGTATATTAAACTAAAATGATTATTTAAAATCGAACCACGGAAGCTGAAAAGCGACCGAAACGTCGGGTTCGATTTTAAATAATCATTTTAGTTTAATATACGCGAGATAAATCCGAAAACTAGTTTTATTTCAATGAGTGCAGCTCGCGCAAACCTAAGAACATACAATCTAATCATATTATCATTATGTAGCATTTAGGGAAATGTAAATTGGGAAATGCTTGTACGCCTTAGAGCTCCATCACTGAAGCTCTACCACAGTATATAACCTACCCAACACATGATAACGGTTTACATTGGAGGAAACCGATAACCACTTACTGGCAGGTCAAATATAATAGGTAACATGTAGGTGTTCACGCTTTCGAGCTCGTTCATTGGACCTCTTGGATCATGGAATAATTGTTTTATATTATTTCGCATTAACACATGCTTGTGAAATATATTTTATTTTTATTTTTAACAAATCTTCAATAGCTTCAATAGCTCAATTGGAAGAGGGGCTGGACTAGATTCCCAGTAGGTCGCGAGTTCGAGTCTCGCCTGAAGTCAAATTTTTCTTTCCATTTTTCTTTAAAAATAAAATGTAATATGGTTGTCAATTTCGAGGTTTCTTGGGGTGCTGATTATGGAAATGTCATCATTTTTCAGATTGCATACCATTTTCGTAGTCAGCACCCTAAGAAACCTCGAAATTGATACACATACCACATTTTGAAAAAAAAAATCTATTCGCCATCTTAGATCTGAAAACGGATGCCATTTTCGTAATCAGCACCCCACAAAACCTCTAAATTTATACCCATATCATATTTTGAAAAAAAAAGTTTTAGCCATCTTGGATCTGAATAATAACAATCTAATCATAGAAATAAAACTAGTTTTCGGATTTATCTCGCGTATATTAAACTAAAATGATTATTTAAAATCGAACCACGGAAGCTGAAAAGCGACCGAAACGTCGGGTTCGATTTTAAATAATCATTGTAGTTTTCGGATTTATCTCGCGTATATTAAACTAAAATGATTATTTAAAATCGAACCACGGAAGCTGAAAAGCGACCGAAACGTCGGGTTCGATTTTAAATAATCATTTTAGTTTAATATACGCGAGATAAATCCGAAAACTAGTTTTATTTCAATGAGTGCAGCTCGCGCAAACCTAAGAACATACAATCTAATCATATTATCATTATGTAGCATTTAGGGAAATGTAAATTGGGAAATGCTTGTACGCCTTAGAGCTCCATCACTGAAGCTCTACCACAGTATATAACCTACCCAACACATGATAACGGTTTACATTGGAGGAAACCGATAACCACTTACTGGCAGGTCAAATATAATAGGTAACATGTAGGTGTTCACGCTTTCGAGCTCGTTCATTGGACCTCTATCACCATATATTACCATCGAACACAATAGCGTTACAGCCACCATTTTTATGTAAATAAATAATAAATTGAATTTAAAATGTATCAAAACTAGGCCGCTCGCAACCTCGCTGTAGTATACCAACCGTCGCCCATAAGAGGGGAGGAGGGTGGGTGAGGCGGGAAAATTGGGCGGGACGTCGAAGTGTCCACTCTATACGTAGTATTATTACATATTCTCTGCCTATGTGTTGACCCGACCTGTGTTGACCCGATCAAATTTGAAATAAATCCATGCATTACTTTTTGTATTTAGCCCGGACATAATATACAGGCAAACAGACAAAAATCTAATAATTGTATTTTTGGCTTAGATATTGATTGAAGATCACGCCCCAAAATTTTTAAAAATGTATGTAACCTATACATTGGAATGAGATAGATCGAGACTACCACATAGCATGGTAGAGAAGAGACTCGTGGTCAGCAGTGGGACGTAACAAGGGTTGTTGCCAGGTTACGTCCAAACCTAGTTACGTCGTTGGGTGCGCGCGCGCGCGCGCGCGCGCGGGTGTGTGTGTGTGTGTGTGTGTGTGTGTGTGTGTGTGTGTGTGTGTGTGTGTGTGTGTGTGTGTGTGTGTGTGTGTGTGTGTGTGTGTGTGTGTGTGTGTGTGTGTGTGTGTGTAGTAGTGTGTGTGTAATAAAGCAGATCACAGTGAAAAAAAAAAGAATAGTTCGCTTTCTTTACATATCCAAAAGGGCCCCGAATCTTTGAGTGCCCAAGGGCCCCAGCATAGTTTAAGACGGCCCTGCCCGGGAATCGAACCCAGGAAGTCAGCGTAGTAGGAGTGGCCTGCTACTACTAGGCAGTTAAAATTAATAAACTTTCCATATTATCTAAGTACCTACTCTCTCACCATGTTTTTTTCTTATATCCTAATGCATCCACTTTAACAAGCTTAGACAACCCATTTACATAAGATTATTATATCTTTCCTCCTTAGTCTTTTAACCACTACATAGGTACCTGCCTACATACAATCCGCATAACAAGCGTGGCCATTATGGCATATTCTTCTCAAAATTACGCATAACCCTGTTGTGGGCATCTTTGGTGAAAGCTTTTGTCCAGCTGTGGACGTCTTTCAGCTGAAGTGATGATGATGACCATACGACCGTGACCGATTGGACATTTCTTCGATTGTACCTACCTATAATCCTACCTACTATACATATTATAAAACTAATTTGCCCGTCGCGTTTATCTGTCTATACCCGGCAATCTCAGAAACTACCTACTTGTGTAAATATGCACCATTGTTTAGGAAATTCCTTAAGTAGGTACCTATAAAGATAACAGAAATGGCGATGTCTTTTCGTAAGTAGTACAAAAACACAATCTCTCGCTGTTTTGTCAATATTCGCTCTGAAATTACTATTCCGGTTGTAACGCTGTTTACATAATCATTAGATTCATTTAGTATAGATTCATTCGGTATAGATATATTTTTTTAATTATGTTTAAAAACTGCTATATTTTTTTGAAAAAGCGTCATTATTGTGATTGTGAGGCAATACGAAGTTTGCCGGGACGACTAGCCGTCGTATTCGAAGTATATTTTTCCATTCGATTCATTATCTCTTTTTGTGATAATCTAATCACAAATACAAAGTTCAATTATTGTAATCCGTGCTGACTTGAGGACCAATTAAGATTTATGACCTTTGGTCGAACAAAACGGTCTCTTAGCAAGTGATCGAGTTTTAACGCATCTGCACTTTGGCCTTGGTCTTGGTGTGGGTGTATAGGTTGCAGTCGTCACTTAACATCAATGTGAACTGCAAGCTAGTTTGCCACTTCCATTACATTAAAAAAATGAACACTGTGGGCTTTTGGCTTACTAGGAGCGTTGCCAACGCGCTTGTTTTATATTTGTGTCATTTTCAATATCTCATCGGTTATTGATCATTGATCAGTAATATGTTATGTAATCCCCAGTCCTCATAGATTTTTTTCTAATTTTTTGCAAAATTCTGGAGGAAATCGGGCGGGACGTCGAAGTGTCCATTCTATACGTAGTATTATTACATATTCTCTGGTAATACCCCGACTAACGCTACCGTGTTACACGAATTGTGAGATACGTGGTTTTATATCATACCACGCCATAGAACACGGTCACAGATTGGAGGGGATCTGTGAACACGGGCCACCGGTCGCGGCGGACCGCAGGAGAGTAGCCATAGCGATGCAAAACAATCTGTAATTTTTTTGCGGGGGAAAATTCGTGTGACTCTCAGACACACTACAAAAAACGTCTATTACTACGAAACTCACACCTTGACTTTAACAAAATACATACACAATTTCACGCACACATTTAAACATCTAGGCGACAGACGTAGACCCATTTGGGCTTGAACTTTGGCAGAGGGGAAAGACTGCATATGGCTACTCCCCTCCGGTGTTGCTCTATGTACCACGCGCATCGTCTTCCCCTTTCCGCTCTGTCAGTGTTCGGTTTACGAGAAGTTCGAGAATACATAATATATCTCTTATCCAAAATATTATTATACATATAATTCTCTTATCCAAAATACCATAAAATGAGTAATTTGAAGTAGTATAATAATAATGGCAACCCTATAATAATAATGACAAAATAATAATGGTAACCCATTATACGTCCCACAGCTGGGCACGAGTCCCTCCCCTTTTTAGGGGGAGGCCTGGAGTTTACTCCTCCACGCTGCTCCAATGCGGATTGGTGGAGTGGACGGGTCAACCCGCTGTCGGATGTTTTCAAACCGTCCATAAGGCCTCTGACAAAGTTAAACGACTGCTATCCATCGATAGCAACCGGAACCGACGGCTTAACGTGCCCTCCGAAGCACGGAAACGCATTTTAATTGCCTCTAGCGGTCACCCATCACACACCCGTCCGCGCCCGTAATGCTTAACCGAGTAGATCGCTTACGATCTACACCAGCCGCGGGGCCATGCGCGCTTCTTGAAGTAGTAGGTCATATGCAAAGTTGAACCCCGAGTTACGCGAATTCAACTTGCACTACTACAAATTCAACTTCACTACTATCGCTTGGCCCCACATAACGCGTAAGTCCGGGGTATTACTATGTTAGGAATTTATTTAGCAACGCGTGTGAGTCATTATCTACTTAGTTAATTCTAGTATAATCTAGCTTATTCTGATATATTTATCCTAATTCTCTAATCAGTTCAAAAATATCAGTACTAATCTATGCTAAATAAAGTAAAAGTCATCAATAATATTCTCGTATTAAGTCTGTTTTCTCATATTATTACTTAATACCTTAATCAAATGTAAGTAATCGATATCTAGGGTTGTCACATTTTTTTGAGGCGTACTATCTACTTCCAACCATAGAGCAACACGGGCCACCGGCCGCGGCGGACCGGAGGGGAGTAGCCATATGCAGGCTTTCCCTCTGTCAAAGCACCAACCAAAATGGTCCTATGTGTATAATAAAAACTTGTTGCAGCCGGCCGGACTGCTCATTAGACTAAATCTAGTTGTGCGACTGAACTGACGTCCTAAAAATGCCCATTTGCTCTATTTTTGTGCTGTAAAAAGAGATTTGCCACATCAAGCTTACAAAAAGATGGTGTTACCCTTTTTAAATCCCAAAATTGTTATTGGATTCTTAAACACTCAAAAATGCGATAATATCGCTCTTGTTGTTTCTGATTGATTTAAACAACACAGTCGGGCGGACTGATAATACCTTGTACGATACGCGGATCGGTCGAGCGACTGATCCGAGTTTGTTGCCGAGAAGTCGCTGTCGCCGAGATATTGAATTGAAATCTAAGTGTGAAATTGTTTATTTTGTTAAAGTCAAGGTGTGAGTTTCGTAGTGATAGACGATTTTTGTTGTGCGTGTGTGCGTCACACAAATTCCCCCCTGCAAAAAATGACAGACTGTTTTGCATCGGTGATAAACGCTATGGCTCCGGTCGGCCGGTGGCCCGTGTTGCTCTATGCTTCCAACCGATATCTTGAGAAAGTTGCACCGCCCTTAATCGGATGTGTCTTATGTGTCCCCCACACAACGCTCTAAGCCGATGCAGAGAATTTGTAATAATACTACGTATAGAATGGGCACTTGTACGTCCCGCCCGATTTTCCCGCTTCACTCACTCCATTGAGTGAGAGGCAGTTGAATAAACTGCAACTGTGAGGTTGCGAGTGGGCGCGAGCGAGCGGTCTATTTTTCAGTGCGATGACTCATTTCATGATTGTTTTAGGTCACGTGCTAAAAAGCGTATATATGGAATTTTAGCGGAGTGTCCGCGTTGTGACCGAGAATCGAAGGATCGAGGAATGGTGCCGTCTTGTGACGAGCCGACGATTCGATTTCGATTGACTGACTGCACTAAAGGAAGAATTCTCAACCACTTGTGGGTAGTGGGGTCGTCACGTCCCGACGCCGGGTACGTGACGACCCCAAATATAGTACCTGCTACAGTAAAATACTGAGAGCAAGCTTACACTAATCTGGCAGAGCAGGCAAGTGTCTTCAATAACAACAAAGCAACGATAATGGTGCACCTGGTTTTCTCGATTATATTGAGAAAACCAGGTGCACCATTGCCACCAGGCCAAGAACAACAGGCAACTAGGAGCACAAGAAAATTTTGCTGCTGCGCATCTCCTGGACGGCCAAAAGAACAAATCTGTCGATTCTCAAACAGCTAAGAATCAAAACAAGACCCCACCATCTGCTACCAGAGAGTCTTAAGGCTTTGGGCACATAGCGCGCATTGATCCTAATAATCTGGAAAAAGTAATGGTTGTGTTGGACCTCGGGGCCGATCTCTTACCAGATGGACAGACCAAGTCACCAAACTCACTGGCCACCCCATAACAAAAGCCATGAAGAAGGCCGTGGACAGGCTAGATTGGAAAAATCTGGACCAAGATACTTCAGGACGTGCACGACCTTCAGTAATGAAGAGTGCGACATTGATGAGCTGTAGAATACAATCAAAAACTTTTGCAGCAACAATAAAATCGTTGTAGATAGTGTAGAGGTGTGGACTAGACCCTAGCTCCCTACTCCCCTCAAAGTGGTCACAGTGTGTCGCGTTTTAATAATGTTTTAATTACTATTAACTACTTTTTACATTAACGTTTTCGTAGGTTTTCGCGAGCTTCATACATTGTAGAAATTGAACTTGCGGATTTTCTCGCGCATACAACACTCCCAAACTTCTTACACCCGACGTTTCGTCAGTCTGCCCGTGACCACGGTAGCTGGAAAGCGACCAAAACGTCGGGTGTAAGAAGAAGTTTGGGAGTGTTGTATACGTGAGAAAATCCGCAAGTCTAATTTCTACTTTACATAAGGTATTTTACCACGTATAAAAAAGCTGTTTGGTATACATACACCCACAGATAACCAATAGGGGATAATCTGATTCAAATCGATATGAATAAAAATGAACTGAAATGTTTGTACGCGCTTAACTTCCAAACGACTACACCAAATTGGATGAATTTTTATTTTATGCGTTTATTGTGGTCAGGAGAAGGAATGAAAATATTAGCAAATATTTAAAAATCTTCGATAGCGGTACGAGGTTCGCCAGGTCCACTAGTATGCTACAATGAACAGCAGGGAAAATAGGTTACCTATCCATAAAGAAAAAAATCATTGCATTGAAAGTTCCAATATGGTTACGTTAACTCTTTCAATTTAACGTAGTATATAATTGCAATGCAAATTAATTTCAATATTAGTTATTTAATCTCTCCAGACACGAGAAAAATATGACAATTGAAATTCAATTGTGTCTCGCCGCCGGTGGCCGTACGATCCTTGAAGGATTAAATAAATTTAAATATAATCATCTTGATAAATCCGGTAAAATAAAAAAAAATGATACAAGGTGATGGCAGTTCAACCATTCAAGGATTTATGCAAGACGATAAACATGTAGGCAGTAGGTCGAATGATGTTGGCACAGATTGAAGTTTTATAATTTCACTAACCGACTTCAAAAAAAGGAGGAGGTTCTTCCGGATCTTTTTTTAATGTATGTTCAGCGATAATTTGAATACACCTGTACCTACCGATTTGGATATTTTTTTTACTGGTGGTAGAGCTCCAGTAACGGCGTAGGCACCACCGCATTATCCAATATACTTGCCGCTAAATGGTAGTGTTCAGCACTCGTGTTCCATGTCAGGTGGTAATGTACGACCCTGTAGTTTCCGGCACAGACGTATAAAACCTTAGGCCTCAGGAGTGGTCTGGAGCATCTGCATTTTGACCTTTGGTCTTTGTGTGGGTGCCTATAGGCTAAAGTCATCACACATCAATGTGAGCTGCATGCTTGTTTGCCACTTACGTTACATAAAAAAAATATACTAACTTCTGCCCGCGATTTCGCGTGGAATAGGTACGTAATTTAATTTCTCTCGTTCGAGGGCGTAGACGCCACCGCACTATCGTGTTCCTGTTAGATGGTCATTTAACGGCCCTGCAATAATTATCACACAGACATAACGACTGGGTTTCAGAGGTGGCAACGCATCTCCATTTTGACCTCTGGCTTTTGTGTAGAAGTCTATAGGCTGCAGTCATTTGCCACCTTCCATACATAGAAAAAAAAACCAGACACCTACAGTCACCAACTAGTTATGTGTAAAGGTCCGTTATCTTATGAGGTGTATTTATAGAATATAGGTAAATACCCCCCGCAAAGGATTTTTTATTACCAGAGCGATTAAGACCCTGAACCTGGTTCAAGATAGGCTAGATATTTTCTCATGCCAGTTGAGTGAGTTCGCAAAGGTGACATTGTATGTTTTATGTTACAGTACTAACTAATATCTAGTAATATACACAACATTTGTCCTATTATTCATTTAATAATTAGTAAGTTAAAGACTGCCACTCTATCGCATTAGGCATTCCCTGTAATGATAACTGTGATGATTATGAATAAATGAATAAATAAATAAATAAATAATTTACTTGACGCTAAATGGTACCTAGCGTTCAGCACTATCGTGAGCCGGTCAGGTGGTAATACGGCCCTGTAATTTCCGGCACAGAGGCCTAACACCTTAGGCCTCAGGAGTGGTAACGCATCTGCATTTTGACCATGGTCCTAGTGTGGATGTCTATAGGCTGCAGTTATCACTTAACATCAATGTGAATTGAGTCTTTGTTTGCCACTTCCATTACAGAAAAAGGGGCGGTGCAACTTGCGCTTTTGTCATCGGTTGGCGATAACCGGAAACAGAGCAACACCGGAGGGGAGTAGCCATATGCAGGCTTTCCCCTCTGTCAAAGTACAAGCCCAAATGGGCCTATACCTGTCGACTAGATATTTAAATGTGTACGTGAAATGCTTCTGTATTTTGTTAAAGTCAAGGTGTGAGTTTCGTGTGTCGCACACATTTCCCCCCGCAAAAAATGACAGACTGTTTTGCATCGGTAATAAACGCTATAGCTACTCCCCTCCAGTCCGCCGCGGCCGGTGGCCCGTGTTGCTCTATGGTAACACCCTTTGCGTATGGAATCTTAAAAGATTGTTTTCTTCCAGAAGATGGTGTCATCATCGGTAAAGAGCGGCATCCTGCTGGGGTTCGGCTCGGTGCTGGTGGTAGCTGGTAGTATCTTGGTGGTCTTCTGGCCAGGGCTGTTCTTCGCGCAGTTGCAAAAGGTTGGTTTCTTAAACGCTCCTACTGGGCGTCGGCTCAGTGCTGGCGGTGGCTGGTACATCATGGTGGTCTTCTGATCAAGACTGTTTTTCGCGCAACTGCAAAGCGAAAGGATCGTTTTTAACTGTCTTTTTAATATTAAAAAAAAGTGGTCTGTACTAATATTTTAAAGTTGAAGAGTTTGTTTGTTTGTTTGCTTGAACGCGCTAATCTCAGGAACTACTGGTCCAATTTGAGTCTCATGGTGAGATTCACAGACCGCACTACGACATTACTTTCAAGCAAAGTACGCTTCGAACTGTCAAATCCCATACATTTCTGACAGTTCTAAGCATACTTTGCCCAAAGTAAAGTCGTAGTGCGGTCTATGAATCTCACCATCAGTGTTAGATAGCCCATTTATCGAGGAAGGCTTTAGGCTATATAACATCACGCTATGATGAATAGGAGAGGGTAGGTAACATTGCAACCGCGCGAAGCCGGAGCGGGCCACTAGTCTTTTGATATGGTTGATACTTTTTTGTGAGACATTAAATAAATAAATCTATTGAAAATACAGTTCGTTGAGGTTTACAAATAATATCACCTTAGTTACTTGTGAGAAAATGAAGAGATGTACATTAAATAACTTCTTTTTGAAATATTTACATAAGAAACATAATATTTTATGTATCACTAGCGGCCCGCCCCGGCTTCGCGCACGCTGTACCGTTCCTATTAGTCATAGCGGGATGATATATAGCCTACAGCCTTCCTCGATAAATGGGTTATCAAAGACTGAAAGAACTTTTCAAATTAGACTAGTAGTTCCTGAGATAAGCGCGTTCTAACAAAAAAACAAACTTCAGCTTTATAATATTAAAAAAAATCTAACATCAAGGACTCGGAATCTTTCGACCTAATTCTAAGTTCTTTTGAAGACTATTTCATTCACTTCTAGGGGGTAGGAAAGAGGTGCAGGTCGCGCAAATCTAAAATGCCTTCATAAAGTATGTCCCAAGTCTTTTTTTTATGTTATGGAAGTGGCAAACAGGCATGCAGTTCACATTGATGTTAAGTGATGACTGCAGCCTATAGATACCTACACAAAGACCAAGGTCAAAATGCAGATGCGTTAACACTCCTGAGGCCTAAGGTGTTATGCCTCTGTGCCGGAAATCACAAGGTACATTACCACCTGCCCGGAACACGATAGTGCTGAACACCACTTAGCGGCAAGTAGTAGGTAATGCGGTGGTGCCTACGCCAACGAGCTCCGTCACTGGAGTTCTTCAGTTATTAACTGAAGAAGGTTATTTTAAGGTGTAGAAGGGATACGCGAGGAAGCGATTGTGGTTGTAGTGCGCTTTCGTCTATCTAGTCTCGCGATGACGACACGTCAAAGTTTACACAGGCAACTTCACTGCGTGGCATTTAAGTTTTGAGCATACTATAACTGCATCTGCTGAATTCAATTGGCCATGTCCTACACTTAGTTTTGTGCTGGCATTGTTATTTAGAAACGCGATTCCGGTGACAGACCCTCATCGATTGCGTCATATGTAGTCACCATCATCAATGGCCTTTATATCTGCGAAAGATGTTATGAACAGTGGTCCAGGTTGGAACATTTTTTAGAATGCCTAAAAAAATTCGGGAGAGGTAGCGACGTCCGCATATTTTTTCTCGCAGTTGTCGTACAGCGCGTTTTTTCAATTTTTTTTATGTAGAAGGTTGACAGACGAGCAAACGGGCCACCTGATGGAAAGTATTACGCGCTGCCAGCCCTGAAGGACTCTTTTGACGCCATTTTTGAAGAACCCCATATTGTATCGCCTAGGGAACACCTCAGAGGGAAGTTCGTTCCACAATTTACTCGTTCTGGGCAGGGATGAACGTGAAAACCGCACCGTTGAGCACTCCCAGGTGTCCAGTCGGTGAGGGTGGAACTTCTCTCTTCGGCGGGTAGTACGGTGTAGGAAAAGAGACGGTGGCACCATGTCGAACAGTTCAGCAGAGCACTCACCATTGTAGAGACGGTACAACACGCACAGACTCCTAATGTCTCTGCGCAGGTTCAAATGTTCGAGCCTGTCAGTAAGTCCTGGATCGTTAACAATACGAACGGCGCGTTTTTGTAGGGAGTCAAGTGGACTGGACCAAGCTGGTATTTGGGAGCTGGTATTTGCTAGGCGCTCATGTAATACAGCCTCGTAAGCAAAGACTCTCTGGTTTTCTTTCATCTTCGGCTTCTCAATTCACATGGTCCATATCACGCTGGAGACGTAATGTAATTCCCATCATCATGTGTGATCCGGAACGTTTCTTTTTGGCAGATGTTGATCTTATCAGAAACGTCGATGTCGTTCGAGATATGGCGCGAGGTGCCGATCCCGATGTACCTGGAGTGCTTCTTTTTCAACATCACCAACGTGGAGGACATTCTTGCTGGCAAGAATGTCACGCTGCAGGTGGAAGAGGTCGGCCCTTATGTGTTTAGGGAAACACATACGAAGGTAAGGCGGTTTGCTTATTGCATGTTTTACATTGTTGATAAGACTTAAAAAGCCTAAGAAATGGCGGATAATGTTTATTTTGACCCATAGAGCAACACCGGAGGGGAGTAGCCATATGCAGGCTTTCCACTCTGTCAAAGTACAAGCCCAAATGGGCCTATACCTGTCGCCTAGATGTTTAAATGTGTGCGTGAAATTGTTTCTGTATTTTGTTAAAGTCAATGTGTGAGTTTCGTAGTAATAGACGATTTTTGTAGTGTGCGTGTGTGTCGCACGCATTTCCCCCCGCAAAAAATGACAGACTGTTTTGCATCGGTAATAAACGCTATGGCTACTCCCCTCCGGTCCGCCGCGACCGGTGGCCCGTGTTGCTCTATGTTTTGACCCGACGGATAAAATCTGACATAGGCTAACTGTGTCCGGTTTGGCAACTCTAACTGCGGTGAATTTAACTACGTGTGCTAAAGAAAGTAAGAGAAACTATGCTACATAGTGAGATACTATTCCATATCAAATTTCACCGACAATTAGCGCCGTAACGCACTAGCGGTAAGCCGCGGGAGCGGGTAGCCGCTTTTACATATGCAACCGCCTGTTATCGTACGCACTATACATAACGTGCGGCATATTAAACTGTAAAATAAGCTAGCCACGCGGCTACCCGCTCCCGCGGCTAACCGGTAGTGCGTTAGGGCGCTTAGTGAAATAGGTATTCCATTCCTAATAAAATAGTGTGCGAAAAATCACTGCTAGTGAAATAATAAAGAAATATCACCGAATGAAAATTGAATAAGTACTTACAAATAGCAATCATTTCCATGCGATAAGATACGAGTCATGGAAGCGCTACGTAACTCCGTGTGTTAGGACGTCAGGTAGTGTATATCTTTGACTTATTAATTCAATTTATTTATTGCCAGCATATATATCGACATGAGGCCTCTGCAGTCCGGAGATTTAGTTAGTGTTGTGGGCGTGTCTTTCCATAAGCCGATATGTTACTCGTGTTTGTAGGCATCTGTAGGTGGGTACTCGAGCGGATGATGAAATAAAGCACAGGTTGGCAAAAGAAAGTCGTATATTGTCAAAGATCCGCCCATTCGATTACTTCCGGCAGGGAAGAACGGGCTTGAAACCCTTCGGACCGGGAATCCACATTCAACCCATACCGGGATACGATACTACTACTATCACTGCTCTTCTGCCAATTTAATTCAGTACTACCCCCGTTTATATCACTTTAATATCACTGACGTTCACTGTTCCAACTGGCAGCATAACTGCCCTACAATAATTCGATTCAACTGTGTGACTGTGAATGAATGATCGTTACTCTATGACTGACCGTCATGAACTATTTGCTAGCCTTTATAAACCCGATATCGGTTAGTAACTATCCCCACTAAGGTAACAAATCCAAGTACCTAAGCCGACCGTGGCGCCACTTAGAATTCTCTATTAAACAATCTACCCTATTGAAATAAAACTATTTTTACGGATTTATCTCGCGTATATTAAACTAAAATGATTTTTAAAATCAACCCGACGTTTCGGTCGCTTTTCAGCTTCCGTGGTCCCGGGCAGACTGAGGTGACATTTGTCTGACAGAAGTTTGAAAAAATTATATGTAGCTACCTCCATCGATTTCGTAAACGCCTTGCGTAGCGTTCAGGATTAACACAATAATTACTTATGGTGTCTTGATCTTAATCTACCCTAGTCATAACAAACTAGATGGCGCTAGAAGTCACATTTACGTCACACTCGTTACACTCCGACATATACATATGCATTTCTTAGGTGTCTACGTGCGCAAAATGTTTAACTGGCAGTTTACTATCTTTCAACCGCGTTGATCCGCATCCGCAGGGTATCGGGAAAAAGTAGTTGTAGTTTAGTCATTACAAACTTTTAGTATTCATATAGAAAGATATAGATTTAAAATGGTAGTCTGTTTTGAAGAAAAATTTTGAAGAAATCCTAAAAGAAAAGATGTCAATAACTTGTCTTTCACCTTTAGATAACTATAGTAGGTATTTCTCGAGATCAATGAACGTGTTATCAGAAATATATAAAAAAAGCAGTGGATGTATCAACCGTGTAAAATGACAGGCGGTAGATATATAAGGAACATGTTTGATTTTCAATAAATAAAAAGGCTTTTGGATTTTCTATGGAGTTGTTCGAAATTTTCGAGTAAAATACATTTGGTCGACTATTACTCGCAAACTTGCAAGGCCAACTTAAGTGGGATAGCTTTTCTTTTAATTTCATTATATGTAGCTTCTATTGCCGTAACGTTTGAATTTCTAACAATAACCGTTTAGTTGGTATGGGGGGGGACACTTGACTCTAACGAAAATTTGCACTTTAAATCTTAATAAGTCACGAACAGTTAACTAAATCAAAAAATAATGTTCGGGCATCCATAATATTTTTGAAAGACCTTTCCAAAGATACCCTAGGTATATGGAAATCGAAAATAAAAAAAAATGTCTGCGTGTTACAAGTAGATAGAAGTTTTTAATTTTTTTTTAATCTGTCCCAAAATTTTAAAAATCCCTAAATTTTTTTTTTATGTTTTATTCTACTACATTGTCGGCGTGATTAAGGTGTATACTTGTGCCAAGTTTCAAGTCTCTAGTGCCAATAGTTATTGCGCTAAACCGCGGACGGACAGACAGACAGACAGACGGACATGGCGAAACTATAAGGGTACCTTGTTTACTACGGAACCCTAAAAATGAAAAGAAAAATTTGAATTAGGGCAGCAACCAAACCTGCGACTATACTGGTTATCCTAAAGTCGCACGGCAGACCGGAGTCCGCTGCGGCCGGTGGCCCGTATTGCTCTATGCTATAAATTAGGGTTGCTGAGGATTTCTTTTCCTCTTCCTCATAATGAGGAAGTTCCGCAATATTTTGGGATCCTCAACCGTATCCGCATCCTCAAAAATTAAAATAAAAAAATCCTCTTCCGCTACCGCTTCCTCAAAATTTAAGAGGAATTTATGAGGAATTTTGTTGCGCATGCGCGTCGCGTATCGATGGCAACGCACACGCCGCAGCACGGTGCCAGGCCAAACAGGCGAGCGAGACCTTCCCACCCGCCACCGGCGCTGTTCCTTGATTGTTTGTTTTAATTTTATTGACATACATTATTTTGTTAATACGCGTACTCAACTTAAAAAATCGAAATATTCGGGGCTTTACAGAACTGTATCTTTACAATACCTATCTTCTCTTCCATCAAATGTACCAGCAAACCACTTTTTAGCAATGCTGTATTGGTATATGATGAGCTATGAAACCGGTTGTTGGGGAAACAGCGTCCAAATATTTTTTTATAAATATTAACCTCCCTGTTTAAAATAAATTTCGATTAATAGTATTCAATTCTTTTATTTTGATTAATAATATTCGACTTAAATACCTACTTAACAAAGAAATAAAGACTGCATTCTTATTTTCATTTCAAATCCTAAATGAAATTGTGTCATTCACTCATCTTTTTTTTTGGTGTGCGTGTGTTTTTTTTATGTCTGTAGGTTGACAGACAAGCAGACGGGCCACTTGATGGAAAGTGGTCACCGTCGCCTATGAACATTTGCAACACCAGGGGATTTGCCAACGCGCTGCCAGCCTTGAAGGACTCCTTTGACGCCATTTTTGAAGAACCTCTTAATGTAGCACCTAGGGAACACCTCAGAGGGAAGTTCGTTCCACAATTTACACGTTCTGGGCAAGAACGAACGTGAAAACCGCACCGTTGAGCACTGCCAGGTGTCCAGTCGGTGTGGGTGGAACTTCTCTTTTTTTTTTTTTTATATGTAATTGAAGTGGCAAACAATCATGCAGTTCACATTGATGTTAAGTGATGTCTGCAGCCTATAGACACCCACACAAAGACCGAGGTCAAAATCCAGATGCGTTACCACTCCTGAGGCCTAAGGTGTTATGCCTCTGTACCGGAAATTACAAGGCCATACATTACCACCTGACCGGAACACGATAGTGCTGAACACTACCATTTAGCGGCAAGTTTATTAGGTAATGCGGTGGTGCCTACGCCCTACTCTCTTCTCTCTTCGGGTAGTACGGTGTAGGAAAATAGATGGTAGTACCATGTCAAACAGTTCAGCAGAGCACTTACCATTGTAGAGACGGTACAACACGCACATACTCCCAATGTCTCTGCGTAGGCTCAGACGATCGAGCCTGTCAGTAAGTCCTGAATCGTTAAAAATACGAACGGCGCCTTTTTGTAGGGAGTCAAGTGGACCAAGCTAGTATTTGGGGGCTCCCGCCCACAAATGAGTATGAGTAGTAGTAGCTGCTCCGAAGTGAAAGTGAATACTGCCTGGCTTTGTTAAGCACCCCTAGCTTTTTGGATGCCAACTTGGTCTTACACTCAATGTGACTCCCGAATTGCACTTCGTTCGATATGTCAACGCCCAGGATACCGATACTCTTACCAACGGCGATCGGAATGCCCTGCAACTGTGGTGCTACAATGCATGGCGTTTTTTTAGCGGTGAACGTGCAGACTTGTGTCCTCGAGGGGTTGAACTACATTAAATTAAATCGACCCCAATCCGAGACCCGCTCCAGAGAGTGCTCGATTTCAGACACAAGTCTAGTCCTTCTTTCCTCGATAAGTGTTCGAGAGGCATTTGCACGGCTAGTGTAGTGTACATATCCCGTACTATCATCGATATAGCAATGAAAATTGGAGTTTTGCTCCAACATTTTATTGATGTGCACAAGAAAAAGCGCGGGAGATAGCACAGAGCCTTGCGACACACCAGCGTTGATGGTAAGTCTGTCTGAGCGCTGACAGTCAACTAAGACTTGTATATAACACTCAGACAGAAAGCTGGCTGTCCAGTTGCATAGCCTCTCGGGAAGACCGTAGGATGGAAGTTACGCGAGAAGTGCCCTGTGCCAGACCCGGGCAGAGGCCTTAGCAATGTCGTTGTGTAGATATGTCACTGAACTGGTCCTTATCTGCTGGACCAATTTAGATGATTCTGTAACGTATGTGTTTTGAGAATGGTTTAGATTTTAGATTCATAGTAAAAATAATATATATATATTTTTTTGTATATATATATACATAGTTAAGTAGATAGAGACAGGACCGCGGATTTTAGGTTGGGTCCGCTAGTATTTATATCTTCGTATCATCCTCTTCTCATCTTTCTGTAGCGCGCAAGGCCTCCCGGCTGGTGTAGACAGCAAACGATCTACTCAATTAAGCGATACGGGTGCGGTCGGGTGTGTGACGGGTGACCACTAGTGGCAAATTAAAATGCGCATTTTCGTGCTTCGGAGAGCAGGACGCCGACGGTCCCGGTTGCTATCGACAGATAGCAGTCGTTAAACCTTGTCGGAGGCTTTATGGGCGGTTTGAAAACATCCGACAGCGGGTTGGCCACTAACCCTTGCAAGTAACTCCACCGACCCGCATTGGAGCAGCGTGGTGGAGTAAGCTCCAGACCTCCCCTCGAGAAGGGGAGAGACTCGTGCCCAGCAGTGGGACGTTTCAAGAGTTGCTATTATTATTATGTCATCTGCTTCCTCTTCCTCTTCCTCATCCTCTTCCTCATAAAAATATCGTCTTTCTCATCCGCATCCTCTAAATTGGCGCATCACAATTCCTCTTCCTCCTCCTCTTCCTCATAATCACTTCCTCAACAACCCTACTATAAATACATGTATCTGAAATATGTAAACCTGTCTCCTCCTAGATTTTAGGTTCCGAACCCTTTGCGCTCAATTACGGCCGTCTCGAGAAGTCGTCCAATAAAAAATAGGGAATGATCTCCTTGATTGTCAGCTGGAGAAAAAAAACAATATTCTCACTAAAATTGTTCAGGTTATTAAACCTGATTCATACTATGTTATCGTGTTGCTTTACATATATTGTAACTTATATAACTGCCAGTGCGATAATTACATCCGCGATTCACATTACCTAATGCAGATGTAATGCACTGTTAAATAAAGAGGCAGATGCCTCAATGCATTTAGGTTCGTTTGCACCCAATTTTCGTTAGTTATTAATTTGACGTTAACTTTAACAAGTATGTTGGTGCAACCGAACCTAAGCCTGGGTTGCACCATGATATTTGTTAAAGTTAAAGGAGATGTTGCAAAAATGTATGGACATCCGGCCATGTATTGTACACAATATAATTAAACAGGCAAAATCAATATAAAAACGTTTTTTACTGCATATTTTCACTTATTTAGCTTTGTTTGCAGTTACAAAACATAATTTGCATTTAGAATTACAACTTAAAACCAACATGGCGAATATGGCGGGCGATGTCATTTTGACATTTTAATTTTTTAAATTGTATTTTGATTATATAGTACATGGAGAAAAAAAAGAAATATTTTCTAAATACTATCGAAATTGATTGATCCCAAGCGTCGGCTGTATTGCCGCCATGTTAAACATAGTTGAAAATGATAAAATCGTTTGAATTGAATGTGGTTGTAACTCATAAATATATTCTTGAATAAATTAATTGTATTTTTTTCGGATTCTTCTTTAATTTACCCATTTTTTGTGGACGTGTACGAACCAAAGCCGAGCTCGCAACATCTCCTTTATTGTAACATTTCACATCCTTCTCTAACTTTAACAGATTTCTTTAAGTATCCTTTAAGATTTCTTTAACTTTAACAAATATTTTGGTGCAACCCAAGCTTAGTGTGTGATTCACAGACCGCACTACGATTTTACTTTCAGCAAAGTACGCTTAGAACTGACCAATCTCATACTTTACTGACAGTTCTAAGAGTACTTCACTGAAAGTAAGGTCGTAGTGCGGTCTATGAATCTCACACTCAGAATGAGATGAGCAGACCATAGATGCAAGATAATATAACTGGTGGTAGAGTTCCAGTTTAGCAGCTCGGGGTCGTAGGCACCACCACATTCCCTAATCATACACTCTACCTTGAATGTAATATAAATATTACTGGTGGTAGGTTTCCAGTTTAGCAGCTCGGGGTCGTAGGCACCACCACATTCCCTAATCATACACTCTATCTTGAATGTAATATAAATATTACTGGTGGTAGGTTTCCAGTTTAGCAGCTCGGGGTCGTAGGCACCACCACATTCCCTAATCATACACTCTATCTTGAATGTAATATAAATATTACTCGTGGTAGGTTTCCAGTTCAGCAGCTCAGGGTCGTAGGCACCACCACATTCCCTAATCATACACTCTATCTTGAATGTAATAAAAATATCACTGGTGGTAGGTTTCCAGTTTAGCAGCTCGGGGTCGTAGGCACCACCACGTTCCCTAATCATACACTCTATCTTGAATGTTATAAAAATATTACTGGTGGTAGGTTTCCAGTTTAGCAGCTCGGGGTCGTAGGCACCACCACATTCCCTAATCATACACTCTATCTTGAATGTAAAAAAATATTGATGGAACAGTTCCAGTTTAAGAGTAAACACCACCGTATCTTTCTGCCACCAAATAGTATATACAGCACTATCGTGTTTTGGTTAGATGGCAATGTCTGGCCCCGTAATAAGTATCTATCGCAGAGACATAACAACTTATGTCTGAGGGGTGTAAATGCATCTGCATTTTGACCATAGTCTTTGTGTAAGTGTCTATAGGCTGCAGTTCATCACTTAACTTAACTTCAATGTAAGCTGCATGTTTTTTGTCACCTTTATTACATAAAGAAAAAAAAAACCACTCGTTTCATGGAAATACGGGTGTGAAATTGCAATTTGATCAACTTGAGAAAAATCATAACAACCTTTGAAATCATTATGAACGTTTAAATATTTAATACGTCCATTATACTTATCTTGTTTGTTTGTTAAATACCAAATATCCCACACACGTAACATGATTACGTCATATCTAATCATTTATGTATCATAATCTTCGGATTAATTGTTAATTATTTCTTTTATATATCGTCTTACGTGAGTGTTTGTGTGTTGTTGTTATAAACATGAATAGGCGTATTCAAAATCACCTCGTGTATAAGCAAATCGTAACCAGAATTTTATTAATTATCCTTCTAACTTCTAAATCGCTTCCAGTAAGCTCACGTTTTAGGGTAGATTGTCCTCACCACTACTGTCCCGATAATATCGCCACTGATTTTAGGGTCGTGTGTAGGCCGTTTAACATAATTTAACACCCACAACCCAAAAAAACCTCCTTAATTCGATCTTTTTAGCGTTCGTTTATTTTATAAAGTAAATTGACAGTTGCTGACATAACTTTGTAATATAACGTATCCGCTCTTAACCCGTCAGCGCGCTAAAAAAATACCACAATTGATTTCAATTGCTCACACGCCGCCGCACCTCTCTCGTGTCTTGACGGTATAGGGTCATAGTTCACTACAGCCACCCGGCACCCGACCAGCACCGCCTCGTTTTACGGCGTTCACTCTTTGTCGACGGGTGGTCCACGGGTGAACGACGCGATGTTACTTGTGAACCACTCGCAGACCGCGCGTGGTTTACTTGGGAACAGCGAGTTGGCAATGCTAATTCAACGCAAGACAAGCTAGTGGTCACCGAGTGGACCACTCGCCGTCCGCGCGTGGACCGCGCGCCGCCCGCGAACCGCGCGCCGTCCGCGTTTTTGGCTCGCGGTCGAGGCGATACAAAGCGGAGTTGATGTAATGAGCGCAGATCGCTCGAGGCGGTCAGGCGCCAGTCGGGTGCCGGGTGGCTCTAGTGAGCTATGACCCTTAATGTTAAAATGCTAAGCTAACGATAATTACTGCTACTCGATAATCAATGAACATAATTAGTAATTACTCATAATAACATGATTTGATTCACAACATGACTCTAATTTATGATTCAGTGTATCACAAAGTCACGGCACTATTTATTTTTTATCATAAATTGACAACATTAAAATAAAAATACGCTTACATTCACAGCCCCACAGTAGGTATAAACCTGTGTCGTGGGTGCCGTTGTACACATACAACACATACACAAACATCCAGACCCGAAACAAATATATGTAGGCTATACAAATATTTGTCCCGGTGCGGGGATCGAACCCGCGACCCTTGGAATCAAACGGTCATCTCACACCGCTGGACTAACCGGGTCGTAACATTGTAAATATCAATTTGCTCAATTTAATTTCTGATAACTATAGACTACCCCCATAAGTCTGTAGCACAAAAAAATAAGTATTTTCGTACAAAATTGCGAAAATTTTTAACGAACTTCACGCCTCTAGTCTTTAGTCCCCTCTGCCTACCACTTCCCTCACTGCCAAATTTCATCTGTATATTAGGTCAAGCAGTTTTTAACATTTCGTGCTATGTAACCTTTCACTTTTTAACCGAGTTCAAAAAGGAGCTACACCACATTGCAACAGTGTGCGTGTGTGAGTAGGTTCGTGTTTTATGTGCGGCCGTACGTAAAGGTAGGGTAAGTATGCATAGGCTGTGCATACTGTTCGTACAAATTGAGGACAACTTATTTCTGAAATAATAAAAAAATACATGAACATGTAATTTCAGGTTGCCTAACTAGCATAGTTGGTAATAGATGGCGCTACTGCTACCATAAAGCAATGCAATAGATGTGAAGGAAAGATTTGACAAATCGGGCAGGGCTTCAGTAGCTCAATTGGAAGAGCGGCTGGACTAGATTCCCAGTAGGTCGCGAGTTCGAGTCTCGCCTGAAGTCAAATTTTTCTTTCCATTTTTCTTTAAAAATAAAAATATATTTTCACAAGCATGTGTTAATGCGAAATAATATAAAAACAATTATTAAGGGTAAAAGCGACTTCTTTACGATATTCAATAAACTGAAAAGTCTATTATATCGGTTGCCTAACTAGCATAGTTGGTAATAGATGGCGCTACTGCTACCATAAAGCAATGCAATAGATGTGAAGGAAAGATTTGACAAATCGGGCAGGGCTTCAGTAGCTCAATTGGAAGAGCGGCTGGACTAGATTCCCAGTAGGTCGCGAGTTCGAGTCTCGCCTGAAGTCAAATTTTTCTTTCCATTTTTCTTTAAAAATAAAAATATATTTTCACAAGCATGTGTTAATGCGAAATAATATAAAAACAATGTAATTTCAGTTCATTTCAGTATTAAGATTATAACTCGATTTTCTAATCGCGGTGTTACAGAGTGTGCATCATTCGCGTTACATGTTGTTTAAATAGATACATGTAACGTTATGACAGCCGAGGTTAATCGGCCAAAGATAAGCATGTCCTCGAACTGATTTTTTTCTATTTAAAATGTCATTTAATTTTATCGCAAATTTATTATTTATTTATTCGAGCCGGATATTTTGCTATGTTTCTTTTTTGTAACATTCTTCAAACAAAGTAGCCAACGCATAAAGGTCCATCCAAGGTGATGCATCAATATTAAAAGTACGAATAAATTATTTAAGTATTAAATTATTATTTTCCTTAAATACTATACACATACCATAGCTAGGTTATTCTGTAAGACACAAGTCGTTGAAGCGAGAATGACTATAATTATCCATCTCTCTCTATTAAATGGTGCATTGAATTTGTTGAATAAGGCACGCGAACACTTTTTATTGGTCGATCGAAGACGACAGACGAGTTATCTCGAAAATGTTGTTTACCTCATTGGATAGGTAAGCGGTGAGCACAAATGTCTCTCTGTCTAAATATCTAAGCGGCCTGAGGAAGATATCGGGTGTTTTTAGCCTACATATTATAGGCATTTCGCTCTTGAAGTTTCGCCATGTCCGTCCGTCTGTCTATCCGCAGCTTAGCGCAGTGACTCTTTTTTTTCTTCCTCTGGAATCTGCGACAGAGAATATGTAATAATACGACGTATAGAATGGACACTTCGACGTTCCGCCCGATTTCCCCGCATCACCCAACCTCCTCCCCTCTTATAGCCGGTTGGTATTTTGTACGTGCTACGCACACTGGTGCACGTGTAAATACACGTCACTGATTGGTGTGTGTGTAATAGAGACCAAATTAAGCGTTTGTAAGGAATTTTGGCGGAGTGTCCGCGATGTCTGCGATCAGTCACATTTGGCTATAAGCAGATAGGTGCAGTGATGAAGACGGTTTGGCGAGATAGGACCAATGTCCCAGCTCCCCATATTAAGTCAGCACATTGGCTCGTTTCAATCTACTAATGCTTGGCTAGAGTAGTGGTGCCGAAAGTGGGTATGGATGAGTTTTAAGACGGTCTCTGTACCTACTTTGGTGAGTAGCGTTTTGCTTCTTCAGAGATGGTTGGCATATCCAAGTATTCTTGGTTTTCGGAGTTGCGAGTAAACCATGGTGCTAATGACATGACCCTAAGGATATTATTTTGGGATCTCATTATGTTCGATTTGCTGGCTGTGGCTTACAGCTGGATCCCGTATGAAGATTGGTTTTATTATCTATTGAGCAATAAACTCTAACTCGTAACACCCAGATGAGCATTTTTAGCTATAAAAGTTTTAAATTCCCCTCCCCCCTTCCCAAATAACGTTACGTAATAGGTACTTGAACGCTCCCTAACTCCAGTTAAGGAGGTGGTGGAGGTGCTATGGTTTCTATAGAGATAGAGAATCAGCTCAATAGCAGGAAGTGATAGCTCGCCGATGCAATTACGTGATAAGTGTACGTTATATACTTAACTATTTAGAATGAAAGATAACCATCAAATTAAGGTTATTGTGGTGATAAATAAATAAAAATAAATAAATTTCGCTGATTACTACTTATCTAATTATGACAAATTGTCGTTCGATTGATTGAGTTACGCAAATGTGATGTGCATACATAAATGAATAAATGAAACAAATGATATAATCTTAATACACATATAGATATACTAGCTGACTCGGCAAACTTCGTATTGCCTTCGTATTGCATTTTTATATATAGAGATTATTTTTATCTATCAATGTAATGAATCAAATGAATGGTATTTATTGTTATTGCCTTAATTAACGTTAAAATTCTGAGGGTTTTGTTATTGGCTGTAAGCAATCAAGCGGTTTATGGAAAGCTAATTTTTAAATAAGAAAACTACCCTCATTCACAACTGCACATTTTTTTAATTTATTTATTTCAGTCATCAAATGTAAAACTATAAGTAAAACAAAGGCACATATAAATATATATCTTATAGACTAACATAAATATTAATAACACTCCAATTCCTTCGGTACGAACTACATTTGCAAAACGACTGCCTTATTATTTACTTCCACAGGTCTATAATAAAGTATGCTCAAATATACCGACACTGTTTAAACTACGTACAAAAAATGCCAAAAAAGTGATAGAATCATGGTTAATTCAACAAGATTATGCAGAATCAGAAAAATTGATAACATATTACTCATAAATAAGTATTCGTATAAAGACTTCTACACACACACACACATACATACACATACACCCAAGTACACTCAATCATCACTCATTCACACTCGAACACTCATGCACACTACACTCAAACACTCATTCAGACTCAAACTCTCATTCACACTCTCACATTGGATCGTCCATCGATCATCCCAATATCAATTCATGATGTATTTCGCCAGCTTCATTACTCATGCCCATGATTTTATTTTTATCTTATTATTTTAAATTAATTTTTAATGTACTTAACTATTTTTTTTTTTTTTTTTTTCTCAAATTACCGAACCGTTGTCTTGTTTTATTTTAATAGAAATATGTATGGAAATATTTAAGGACCACTGCGATACAAGCCTAGCTTAGTGCAGGGTCCATTGTAAATGTTTATGCTTATATAAGAACAATGTTTAATATCGAAATAAATAAATAAATATTTTTTTTGACTTGAACACTCAAAGAACCGACAGCCGTTGGGGCCAACAGTTCTCGAATGGCGACCGCGTACCGGAAGTCGAAGCGTGACAGACGAAGGCAGGCTGACGAGCGGGTGAAGGTTGCGGGCAATCGCTGGAGGAGGCTTTTATACACCAGTGGACGTCTTTCGGCTGAAATGAGATGAGAAATATGTAGAGCTCACCTCAGTACCTCATAAAAAAAACTGAAACACTCTTTAAAAAAACTATTATAAATTATAATATGTATTATGTACCTAGTTATACAAGTTTAATTCATTCTAAAAAATATACCAATTTTTAAAGTTAACGTCGTGATATACTGAGGTAGGCCTATATGCGCTGCACGCCACTGAACTGGAACTTCAGATTCGGTTAAGCCGAATTACGGCGCCTAAAAACGAAGGGCGGCATATAACTAACTAGCGGCCCGCCCCGGCGTCGCGCGGGTGCAATGTTACCTACCCTCTCCTATTCATCTTAGCGTGATGTTATAATGCCTTGAGCCTTCCTCGATAAATGGGCTATCTAACACTGAAAGAATTTTTCAAATCGGACCCGTAGTTCCTGAGATTAGCGCGTTCAAGCAAACAAACAAACTCTTCAGCTTTATAATATTAGTATAGATTAGTATAGATATAAACCTTTCACGTTACGAATTTAACACTTGAGCTTACAATTAATGAAACTCCTCGCATGTCCACCAGGAGAACATAACGTGGAACGACAACAGCACGGTGACTTTCTACAACAAGAGATATTGGCACTACGTGCCCGAGAGGTCCACCGGCAGCCTGTCCGACTTGATCACCAGCGTTAACCCTATTGTAGCGGTAAGGCATTTTTTTCTTACTTTGATTATTATTATTATTTTTTTTTTATGTACTAAAAGTGGCAAACAAGCATGCAGTTCACATTGATGTTAAGTGATGACTGCAGCCTATAGACACCCACACAATGACCAGAGGTCAAAATGCAGATGCGCTGCCACTCCTGAGGCATTAGGTGTTATGCCTCTGTGCCAGAAATTACAGAGCCGTACATTACCACCTGACCGGAACACGATAGTGCTGAACACTACCATTTAGCGGCAAGTATATTAGGTAATGCGGTGGTGCCTACGCCCGCGAGCTCCGTCACTGGAGCTCTACCACCAGTAAAAATTTTTTTTTATTATTTTCCCAAAACTTCCTTCATGACTCTGTTTTTTTTTTATGTAATGGAAGTGACAAACAAGCTTGTTCACATTGATGTTAAGTGATGACTGCAGCCTATAGCCCACACATAGACCAAGGTCAAAATGCAGATGCGTTACCACTCCTGAGGCCTAAGGTGTTATGCCTCTGTGCCGGAAATTACAGGGCCGTACATATTTGGTTGCCAACCGATGACCCCTTCAAAAATCTTTATTTGCGACCGTGTCTGCTTGATTGTGGAAGGTAAGGTGATGGTGAGCTTATATCTGTGTATGTAATTGTGACATGATGTGTATGGTGATGTTCTACAAGCGGTGGTGGTACTTTACGCCCGAAAGGTCCAACGGCAGCCTGTCCGATGTGATCTTCAGTGTCAACCCTATGGTAGTGGTAAGACATTTGATCACCTGATCTCTGCCTTGGGGATCATTATCCCCCAGAAAATTAAAATCCATCCCAAAAAAGTAGTATGCAAGTTTTTTTTTGTGTAATGGAAGTAGCAAACAAGCATGCAGCTTACATTGATGTTAAGTGATGACTGCAGCCTATAGATAGATACCCACACATAGACCAAGGTCAAAATGCAGATGCGTTACCACTTTTGAGACCTAAGGTGTTATGCCTCTGTGTCGGAAATTACAGGGCTGTACCTGACCGGAACACGATAGTGTAGAACACTACCATTTAGCGGCAAGTAAATTAGGTAATGCGGTGGTGCCTACGCCCGCGAGCTCCGTCACTGGAGCTCTACCACCAGTGACTAACTTCTAAATTTTTGTTTGTTACCAATCACTCTATCCTTGTTTGCGACTGTGTTTGCTTGGTAGCTGAAGGACTGTTAGATAATGGCGAACTTGTACCTATGTTTGTTGTGTTTAACATGACATCCGTATGGTGCGGTGTCGTGGTGTCAGAGAATATGTAATAATACTACGTATAGAATGGACACTTCGACGTCCCGCCCGATTTACCCGCATCACTCAACCCCTTCCCCTCTTATGGGCGACGGTTGGTATTTTGTACGTGCTACGCACACAGGTGCGCGTGTAAATACACGTCACTGATTGATTACTGTGTAATAGAAACCAAATTAAGCGTTTGTATGGAATTTTGGCGGAGTGTCCGCGGTGTGGTGGTGTTATACCACAAACATTTTTGCGTCCGATGTCAATGACTAATAAAATTATATTATTATTACCCTATTCCCAGGGGGTCTTGGTACCCCTTGATGATAGGGTAATGGCCTTATCTACTCTATTGCATAGGTAGTGTAACGCAAATAAATACGATTATTAAAATTCCATTTTATCGAAGCAGCTCAAATAAAGATTAACAATATATTCTGCTCTGTCATGGTCATTATCATCAGTTATTTCACACAATAAATATATATGATAAACTCCCTCGAAAATTCAAAACAACATTACTAGGGTTACCTATAGGTCGCGCCACGTAAAAAGAACGCTGGAAGAAAGTAGAAGGGATGTGTTCGCGCATCGGTACACTCGCGCACGAAAGTACTAGCCCTATTGGTTTATTTTTGATCTAGCTTTCGCTTGCGGTTTCGTGTGTTGGTAGGCAGATTGAAAACGCCGCACCTCATACCACCAAATAGATCGATAAATCGTCTACTGCGCAGCTTGACCGCCAGCGTTCTTTTTACCTGGCGCGACCTATACCATGCCTTTAAAATTGGTATTATAAATAATATTATTTTGAGCTCATCAATACTGTTCAATACAGTATGCAAAATACTGTTTAAACACCGTATAGAATGCTTTCTTCTAACGATAGTGAACGAAAGACTCCGATAAATATGAATTGAAATATTTAAACATTTAATTTAACACAGTAACTGGTTAAATTAAAATTTAAAAAGGTTTTACTGGTGGTAGAGCTCCAGTGACGGAGCTCGCGGGCGTAGGCACCACCGCATTACTTAATATTTACTTTTGACGACCCGGTTAGTCCAGTTGTGTGAGATGACCGTTTGATTCGAAGGGTCGCGGGTTCGATACCCGCACCGGGACAAATATTTGTATGGCCTACAGATATTTGTTTCGGGTCTGGGTGTTTGTGTATGTGTTGTATGTGTACAACGGTACCCACGACACAGGTTTATACCTACTGTGGGGCTGTGAGTGGAAGTGTATAATATACTTGCCGCTAAATGGTAGTGTTAAGCACTATCGTGTTCCGGTCAGGTGGTAATGTACGGCCCTGTAATTTCCGGCACAGAGGCATAACACCTTAGGCCTCAGGAATGGTAACGCCTGGTCCTTGTGTCTCCTCTGGTCTTTGTGTCTATAAGCTGCAGTCATCACTTAACATCAATGTGAACTACATGCTTGTTTGCCACCTCCATTACATTTAAAAAATGTATTTTTCTTTATGAAGACATAATTACTGCCAACAACTTCTGAAGTGTACCATATTACTCCAGACAGTGGCGTACATCCTAAGACATCAGAGCACGCTCATCAAGGTGCCGGTGGACGTGTTCATGCGGATGTACCACGAGAACCTGTTCCTCACGGCCAACGTGTCTTCCTGGCTGTTCGATGGCATCGATGACCCGATCCTGGACGTCGTCGCCGAATTCCCAGATTTTCCGATCAACATACCCTACGACAAGTTCGGCTGGTTCTATACGGTGAGTAATTTTTTGTTTTAATACAGCTTGGTCTTCGTTTTTAGGGTTCCATACCTAAAAAGTAAAAACGGGACCCTATTACTTAGCCTCTGCTGTCTGTCTGTCCGTCTGACTATCTATCACCTGTATCTCATAAACCGCGATAGCTAGAAAGCTGAAATTTTCATAATTATGTATTTCCGTTGCCGCTATAACAAGAAAAGATTTAAATAAAAAATGAAAATATTAGAGGGTGGGGGTCCCATTTTCTTTAGAGTTCTCCGTTTGTCCGGTGAAGTAGACTAGGGTCGTCTCGAGACAAGCAGTACATATTGCCCATAAAAAATAATATAAAAGAAAATAGAGTAATATAATTTAAAAAATGCACATACAAAGGCTAAAAAACACAAAAAAAAAAAAAGACTTCCCTTAGCGAGTTTCTCTGCATGCCACCATCCCCCCAATTCGACCACGCCCTCGACGCTTCGGGAGCACATAAGCCCGGGAAAAGAGGGTTGCACCTCGACCCCCGAACCATCCACTTCTTCTGTTACGCTTCCCGTGCGGAGGGAGGGATGATGGATATTAGTAGGTACATAATATGCACTATTAACCCAAAATACACATGCATTTTCTCGCCAGTTATTGATTTTTTAATTCTCTGTGACGAATATCGTAAACCCCTAATGGGTGTACGATATTCGTCGAGCACGTTTCCGAACTCAAATGATGCCACTGACATTCGCTCAATTTAAATAATAGTAACTTCACGCCTGTAAGCCCCGAAGGGGTAGGCAGAGGTAAATTCATGCATTTAATCATACATGCAAACACCCACGATTACGTTACCGGTTACGTTTTGGCCCATGTAACAGGTGGCGAGCCTGTTGACATCTCCGGGCATATTATCAAACTTCGAGGTACTGGGAAATTTCCAGAAAATGGAAAAATCCCAATAGAACCAGAGATAAAGGACTTTACACCATTATCTCTGATAACCCCCTACCCGGGAATCGAACCCAGGACCTCAGCGTAGTAGTAGTGGCCTGCTACCACTAGGCTACCGAGGCTACCGATCCCTGCATTGTGATCTGCTTTAATTACGGGAAGTGTAAGAAGAAAATGTACAGACTCATCATGACTCAATAAAATATTGCATTAGTCATTCAGTATACATTGAAATGAACTTGGACCCATTTGAATCATCGCTTGATAACTAGATGATAATAAACAAAGAAATAATTTTGTATTGAACTAACTCATAAAGGGATGGACTTTAAACTAAAGTTTTAGAGCGACCAATTTTTGTTTTCGATAACTTCTATATGGCCTTGTTTGGTAACTGCTATGTTTTCCATTAGTTTAATTTTGTTTAACTATGTGTCCGTGCTGTCTCTGTCTAAAGTAAAATGTCTCTTTCCAGTATAGATAATGTACTTTTTAAATGTTTATTTCTGTTTTTCTTTTCTCTAAACCAGTGATTCCCAAAGTAGTCTTTATCGACCCCTGGGGGTCTACAAGAAACTGAAAGGGGTCGGCGTCAGCGAAAAACAAATTTTGGGGTCCATGAAATGAAAATGGGGATCCACGATAATGAATCTCAATCTCAACACATACACTGATAGTACCAATTTTCTTACATCATATCAATGATTCCCAAAGTGGTCCATGGAAAACTCGATGGGGGTCTACGTAGGCGTGAATAAAAATTGGAAATATGGGAATGTGATATAAATGTAGCAAGGACGGGGGTCCACAGAAACCAGAAAAAATTGTAAAGGGTCTACAAGAAAAAATAGTTTGGGAACCTCTGCTCTAAACCATAAAAAGTTGTGTTGTTAGGGTTGCCAACTCTACCACTGTCTAAGAACGTATTTAGTATTGAACTTTATACGTATTCAGTACTAGCTGACCCGGCAAACTTCGTATTGCCTCACAATGAAATAATGTGTCAAAGGTTTGATAGATAGGGACTATTTGTATAGGAAAATGAAATTTAATGTAGAGATCCCCGTGGGAATGAGTGATTTTCCCGCAGTAATAAGTAGCCTACATGTTGGCCAGGCTTAGTATCTATACACCACAAAAAGTTTCATTCGAATCCGTCCAGTATCTTCGGAGATTAGCCTGGACAAAGGGACAAACAGACAGACAAAAAATTTAAAAATCATTGAAAAGTGTTCTAATACTATTTTAACATCGCTCCTAATTGGTTTTTCGTATACTATATATTCAATGTACAGACACGCGGATTTTGCTGTTTTAATATATGTGTAGATTTATTTAGAATCAGAATCAGAAACTCATTTATTCATTAAGGGTGACAGGCACCTCTTATGACACGTCAAAAACAAACAAAATAAATTAAAGTGTAACAATTGATATACATGTCAAACAAGATAAAAAATATATCTATAATCAAGAATATCACTAAGATAAAAATAAATATAATAAACTAATGTAAAAAGTATATCAGTAGACATAACAAAGAGTAAAAAGAAAAGAAAAATAGTCATTCTTTGTCATTCACCGGCAGATATTATACAGATATTATATTATAAAGGGACAATACCATTCGACATTTACCATTTGGCTCTGTAATTTCCGGCACAGAGGCATAACACCATAGGCCTCAGAAGTGGTAACGCATCTGCATTTTGACCTCTGGTCTTTGTGTGTGTTTATAGGCTGCAGTCATCACTTAACTTCAATGTGAACTGTATGCTTGTTTGCCACTTTTATTACATAAAAAAAAATAAACGAAAATATTGACCATACTGGTGTACAGGAATGACATGAAACTAACATAATAATTTTTGAACACACTTGAAAAAACATTCAGAATAATTCAGATAAATTATCCATAGCTAATCTTATTTAGGGGCCAGCTGGTACACTGGGTCACCTCGACCTACTGGGTTCTTTTGTGTCCAACCCCAAGACCCTATTAGATACTGATACTATCATCTACGGTCCATTTAAATTTATCTGTGATGTATTCAATGTGTAGCGTCCACTACATTAATGCGCCAACCAGTGGAACACAGACGAAACCTCACAGTACTTACCTAGTACGGTAGATGGCGGGTCGATCGAATTACATCGCACATACGAAGATTTTGCAAGAGTTGGCATATATACAACTTCCCAACGTCATCCGCCGGGACGCGGCCCGCCAGGCGCTACCAACTCGCCTGGTCCGAGGATCTTCTCTTTTCGTTGGAGAAACATTTCCACCCGTTCCTCCAAAAATGGTATCCCTAATGTACATTACCTTACGCCCGGTGTAGGATATGCCGCCCCGAGGATCCTCGTACGCATACCAGGGGGCCGTTTAGCTTTCGATTATGACATCATCTTGTCAGTTTCGTACCGCCGTCATCATCTTGTCGTTTCGCTAGGCAACTTTTTCTTGGAAGTGTTTTCGTCCTCAGTCCGTAGGTATATACTTAAGAGCAAAATGTTTTCATAGGCGGTACAAAACTGACAAGATAACGTCCGCAACGAAAGTATTAGAGTTAGACGGTCGGCTCCCTGCAAGGCCATCACATTGGCATAAGAGATGTTCCAATGTCTCCTTGTCCTTATCACAAGCTCTGCACACTCTGCACAATGAATCCTCATCCGCTGCAGGAGCTTATGCCGAAATGACCTGTGAAAACTGCCACAATTATTCACAAACTTTGCCTATTTAATCGTGGGATGATCTTATTGAAAATCGTGTTGACCCTAGAAACCTTTTAGAATGCACCTGTCCCTGGACGTTCGTCCATTCCTTCAGATGTTCTGCGGCAAACGGCATTAGGGCAGTATACGTGGTATTTGCCGAAAGTTCCACGAATGGTTCAAAACCTACTAGCTTGGTATTGGAACCTAGATAGATAGCTAGTGCTCTCTAGATTCGGCACTAGAGAACAAACCTAAGGATGTACCTACTCCTAATTTTCGCCAGAAGTGAACAATACATTATGTACTTATATAAACTTTTTTTATAATTTGTTTATGGCATAACATTGATTGCAGAATGATAACGGACAAACAGATAAATGAAATATTTACAGTCCATTATAAATTAACAGAAATTACAAATCATTTATTATGCCTTTGATAATCTGTTAAAAGAATAAACAAGCTTACGGCAAAGAATATAGAATAATATTTAATACTCATGGTCTGATGGGAAGAAAAATGAGGAAGATTGTTGTTTCATACATTCCGGGGTTCAGTCCAGGTTTAGTTTTATTGTAATCGACGAAATTCAAAAAAATCTAAATTCAATTCATTTATTTCAAATTAGCTGTGCCCGCGACTTCGTCCGCTTGAGAATTTATGATTGTTCAGTATCTACCCGGATGAAGTCGTGGGCGCAGGTAGTATAAAAGCCTATGTTACTCCTTATTACATTAGCTATCTGCCAGTGAAAGTCCCGTTAAAATCGGTCCAGACGTTCCCGAGATTAGCGGGAACAAACAGACAGACAGACAGCCAAAAAATTTTAAAAAATGTTATTTTGGTATATGTACCGTGTATACATACACATGCATTTAGTAAAAAGCGGTTATTTTTATATTACAAACAGACACTCCAATTATTTATTTGTATGTATACGAGTAGATTGGTCTACAAGGACACTTTTGCATTGTCGGGTTATAATCTACCTAGAGATAATGACTTATAATAATAATCCAATAGGTATTAATAAATACCAATTTAATAATAATATTTAACCGATATGTAAATCATCAATTTTTTCAATTCCTTCATAGATGCAAAAGTAAAATCTGTTCGTCAAACAAATGAATGAATACATGGAAACATAATTTTCACTGGTGGTAGAGCTCCATAGACGGAGCTCGCGTGCGTAGGCACCACCGCATTACCTAATATACTTGCCGCTAAATGCACTATCGTGTGCCAGTCGGGTGGTAATGCACGGCCCTGTAATTTCCGGCACAGAGGCATAACACCTTAGGCCTCAGGAGTGGTAACGCATCTGCATTTTGACCTTTGTCTTTGTGTAAGTGTTTATAGGCTGCAGTCATCACTTAACATCAATGTGAACGCCATGCTTCGTTGCCACTTCCATTAATAAAAATAGGGTAAACCTCTGCCTACCCCTCTGGTGAATACATGCGCAAAGTAACGATTTAATTTGTGTATGAATGTAATTAATTGTAGTTATGCTAGTTCATCAAGCCGATAGCGTTCCGATATTGCATAATCAATTGCGATGTACGCACGGACATGACGGAGGATACTTTCTAGTTGTATAATCTAAATGCGGTTTCGCTTGCGGCTAAAATTACTGGTAACCGACGAAACAGCGCTGCGGTTGCTGTGTGTCCCGAGTCTGACCCTATCACGATCCACATGGTCGTTTCCGGTCATAGAGCAACACGGGTCACCAGCCGCCGCGGTGGACTGGAGGGGAGTAGCCATAGCGTTTATTACCGATGCAAATCTGTCATTTTTTGCGGGGGGAAATGTGTGCGACACACGAAACTCACACCTTGACTTTAACAAAATACAGAAGCATTTCACGTACACATTTAAACATCTAGGCGACAGGTATAGGCCCATTTGGACTTGTACTTTGACAGAGGGGAAAGCCTGCATATGGTTACTCCCCTCCGGTGTTGCTCTGTTTCCGGTTATCGCCAACCGATGACAAAAGCGCAAGTTGTCGCGCCTTTTTCTGTAATGGAAGTGGCAAACAAAGACTCAATTCACATTGATGTTAAGTGATGACTGCAGCCTATAGACATCCACACTAAGACCATGGTCAAAATGCAGATGCGTTACCACTCCTGAGGCCTAAGGTGTTAGGCCTCTGTGCCGGAAATTACAGGGCCGTATTACCACCTGACCGGCTCACGATAGTGCTGAACGCTAGGTACCATTTAGTGTCAAGTAAATTATTTATTTATTTATTCATTTATTCATAATCATCACAGTTATCATTACAGGGAATGCCTAATGCGATAGAGTGGCAGTCTTTAACTTACTAATTATTTAATGAATAATAGGACAAATGTTGTGTATATTACTAGATATTAGTTAGTACTGTAACATAAAACATACAATGTCACTTTTGCGAACTCACTCAACTGGCATGAGAAAATATCTAGTCTATCTTGAACCAGGTTCAGGGTCCTTATCGCTCTGGTAATTAAAAAATCCCCTAATAAGTCCCTAATCACAAATGTCTTATGTGTTCCTCCGCAACGCCCTAAGACGAGATTCGGAGTTCCAGGGGTCTCCCTCAGGGCGGCTACACAAATGCGACGCCGCATCACAGGCGATGCATATTTGCGAACTTGCAGATATTTGCGATGCAATGCGAATTCGCAGTTATGTGTGGGAGCCCTTAGGTAGTTGCATGTATGTTTCTTCACGCCAGGTCCCTTATGGGGTAGGCAGAGAGTGTAGAGCGCCAGATATCCCGGCCCTGACAAACCTCTCGTGCCTCGTCTACTTTCATCATTCTCTTTATACATGCACGCCGATTCCTAAGACTTTTGATCCCACCATCAAACAGAACTCGACCTATTTGGCCATGGTAGGTCAGTCTTGGTCTTCCTGGGCCGCTGCAACCATCCACATTCGCATTGTATATCTGTTTAGTCATTCGCTCATTCGACATTCTTTCTATATGCCCGAACCATCGGAGCATGCCTTTTTTCATTTTTACACCGATACTATCATTCACACAAAGCCTCTTTCTTACATCTTCATTACAATCGGTGAGTGATACACCGAAGATCTTGCGCAAAGATCTCATCTCGACCGACCTAGGTAGTTGAGCTAAATTCATTTAGGCTTAGAACCCTCTGCGCTCGTTGATTATCCGGTGAAGTAGACTAGTGTCGTCTCTAGAGGCGCGCCTACATAAGTCCATTAAAAATAAAGCGTGTGCTGTGAATTAGGGATCGCACCGTACCAGATAGCCTGCTCGCCAACCGTGGCGATGATGGCATATTCTTCCTTAATGACGTATACAAGGTGTCACCGAAAGGTTCAACAATAATAAAAGGTGTTCATCTATATCAAGTTTCAAATCACTTTAGGTAAACAATAAGAATGTAATCACAACTTATTTTTTTCATACAAAGTTTAAAAAAACATTTTGTTATTTTATTTGACAACCCTAACAAGTCGAAACGCTCATTATTCGACTTACAAATACCGTGTGGGATGACGGTGAGACGAGGGTACGCGTGATTGCGTATGAAATGCAGCATCTCAGCAATTCATACTTACGCACATACACGTAGAGTTCGCCTTCATTCGCTGTCAGCTGTTGTTATCAGGGTTGAAACGCATAAAATTTGAATCAAAGTTTGACTCGTAATAGCTGATCATTTTACATGCTCAGGAGGAAAGGGCCTCGGAGGATGAAGTCAACATCAGTAAAGACATGGACTGTTGAAATGTTGTTGGACCTTTCCGTTACACCTTGTATACAGCACTGTCGTGGGCGTCTTTGGGGAAGGTTTTATCCAGCAGTGGACCTGTTTAAGCAGAAGTGAGGATCCAGCGGAGCCAGCATAGCATTTATCCGGTGACCCGGGGATCGAACTCAGTCTAACAAAGCTCCTTCCCAGGCGGTCCCCGGACGCTCGCTAAAGTTTATTCAGTTTATTCATTTATTTCATATAATTAGGCTCATAAAGAGAACTTTTACATCGTCTTTTTTAACTAACCTAGAGTGAATAACCACTAATAATAATCAAAAACACATAATAAATAAAATAGAAACTAAATAATTTTGTATGGAAAGCATCAATAAAATAGGGCGAATAAAAAAAATCCGGACGAATGGCAGCCCTAGGTGAAAAATATTAACAGCTGAGTGAAATAGAAAACTCCTTTCACGCCTATTGCATTCTTTTGTGAAACATTACATTTGTTAAAACACGTTATGTAAAGTTCTGGTTGAATGAAAACCGAAGATATCTATTATTGCACTATACGTGGCGGACAAGATTATACAATACCGATTATTAATATTGTGGGCACTGTTGTCTTTGGGGAAGGCTTTGTCCAGCAATGGACGTCATTCGGCTGGAGTGATACCCTGAAGTGTTCTTTTACTTAATAAAGTGTTTTTTTTTGTTATGTAATCTCGGCCTAAATCGGAACAGCCAATATGTTAATTCCGTCAGTACCATGGCAATACAAACACTTGCGCTACTAGGTAATAGGGTTGAATGACATAACGTAAGTGGTTTTATCAATGAAAGTAAAGACTAGTGAAGTGTTTTATAACGGTTTATAAATGCTACTTGTACACAAGTGTGTTCTTGTTTTCCGCCATTATAGCCCAGTTTTAACTGTACGCGACTGATAATGCATTGAGTGCAATGACTGAATGAAATCATACAAATATGTGTAATTACAAAGTTATGCCCAGGATTTGAATTCCTTTTAATCAACTTGAAAATAAAGTAAAGAAAATAAAGAAAGAAAACATTTATTTGGACAGCACAGAGACATAAAAAAACGAAATTATTACATTACAAACAATTAATTGGACACGAAAAAAAAACACAATAAAAGTTAACAAAAAAGTGATTAAGTCTCACGGCTGGTCCAAATGGGAGCCCAAGCTGATCGCTTCATGTCAGGTCGATAACATCAAACGACCTGACGCTGATTTTCATCTGGGACCCTGTGTTCAACGGATGTCAAGCAGGTTGGACAATTAAACTAGCCAATTATATAACAAAAAACGCAACTTCACACCTGTAATCCCCGAAGGGGTAGGCAGAGGTAAATGCATGCATTCAAGCATACATGCAAATACCCACGATTCGACGGTTACGTTTTTGGCCCATGTAACAGGTGGCGAGCCTGATGTATGAGGCCGCAGAACCGGATAGCCGGTGTAATATTCGGTATTGACGACCCGGTGAGTCGAGCGGTGTGAGACGACCGTTTGATACGAAAGGTCGCGAGTTCGTTCCCGCACCGGGACAAATATTTGTATGGCCTACAGATATTTGTTTCGTGTCTGGGTGTTTGTGTACGTGTTGTGTGTATACAACGGCACCCACGACACAGGTTCATACCTAGTGTGGGGCTGTGAGTGTAAGCGTATTAAAAAAAAATCTCATAAAAAATGACATTACGCGAGTATAAGGGTGAGGGTGAGTGTAAGGGTATTTATTTATTTATTCTTTTAATTAATTTTTTTTTTTTTTTATGTAATGGAAGTGGCAAACAAGCATGCAGTTTACATTGATGTTAAGTGATGACTGCAGCCTATAGACACCCACATGAAGACCAAGGCCAAAATGCAGATGCGTTACCACCCCTGAGGCCTAAGGTGTTATGCCTCTGTGCCGGAAATTACAGGGCCGTACATTACCACCTGACCGGAACACGATAGTGCTGAACACTACCATTTAGCGGCAAGTAAATTAGGTAATGCGGTGGTGCCTACGCCCGCGAGCTCCGTCACTGGAGCTCTACCACCAGTAGAAGACTGACTTTGAATATTTATTTCAAAGTGTTGGCTGTTACAAGCTCTTGAATTAAATGGTTATGAAGATCAGACTATTTGGGGGTTTTGTACGTTAAACGTAACCGGCAAATTGTGGGTGTTTGCATGTATGCATCTACCTCTGCCTACCCATCGAAGATTACAGCCGTGAAGTTACATTTTATGTTCTTAGGTTTTCGCGAGCTACACTCATTGAAATAAAACTATTTTTACGGATTTATCTCGCGTATATTAAACTAAAATGATTTTTAAAATCAACCCGACGTTTCGGTCGCTTTTCAGCTTCCGTGGTCCCGGGCAGACTGAGGTGACATTTGTCTGACAGAAGTTTGAAAAATTATATGTAGCTACCTCTATCGATTTCGTAAACGCCTTGCGTAGCGTTCAGGATTAACACAATAATTACTTATGGTATCTTGAGGTCTTGCAGACTGCTGCGGCTGGGATTTAATCTTGCTAAGTATGGGATCCCATGATGTTGATAATCGCCATCCATCTTCTTCATTTTAGTTTAATATACGCGAGATAAATCCGTAAAAATAGTTTTATTTCAATAAGTTACATTTTACGTACAACAAATCAGTCGGAAGTTTTTCGGCTCGTTTTTACCCACACCAATGCATTAGACTGGTGGTATTTAATTATATCTTTACTATAAAATATTGCTAGTTGTAAATAGCATTGCTACATTTTGTGTTATCGATATCCTGATTGTCAAGGGCAACTGTTGATGGTACAACTTTATCAATAACTAACTTTGACGACCCCGTTAGTCCAGCGGTCCGAAACCACCGTTTGATTCGAAGGGTCGCGGGTTCGATACCCGCACCGGGACAAATGTTTGTATGGCCTACAGATATTTGTTTCGGGTCTGGGTGTTTGTGTATGTGTTGTGTGTGTACAACGGCACCCACGATACAGGTTTATACCTAGTGTGGGGCTGTGAGTGTAAGCGTATTAAAAAAAACAACTCATAAAAAATGACATTACGCGAGTATGTGTAAAGGACGAACAAATGAAACAAAAACATCCAATTATAACGTTCCTACAGTATATCGTAACGATATTAATCCTGAAAAAAGTCATATGTATATACGAGGGTGGATCCAAAAGTTCGAAGCCCGACCAAGAAAATGAAAGCAGGGCTTTTAGTGGCAGTCCCTTAATCCCTTTTGTCCCTTTTTTTTCAGCAAGTCCCTTAAAGCCCCCTTTTTTAAGAAATTGGTCCCTAAGTCCCTTTTTCTGGCACTAAACTTCAAGTCAACTGCCAAAATATTAAAAGTGGTCTTTGAAATTTTCTCTTTATGAAAGGAAGTTAAAGAACTGAGTAGGTAATGTGCTTTTTACTTCTTGCAATATCCATCTATTTTCCTACAGTGTTGAAACTTATTGATACGTCGTCAATTTTTGGGGATCAACGCAAATCAAAGATCGCATACTTAATAATACTTTTGTGCCATATTTTACATCGTTTTAATTGTGTTGACAATATGTGAATTTAATGTGTATACATGTTGAAATACTCCCCTTCTAGCCCATCAAGAAATGATTGTTTTGAATAAAAAAAACCGGTCAAGTGCGTGTCGGGCCCCGCACAGTGTAGGGTTCCCTAGTTTTTAAGTTTGAATAATGTAATGAAAAATAAAAATTTTCAAGTAAAATACAGCCAATTTAAGTGTGATAGTTTTCCTTTTACTAATTTCGTTATATGTAGCTACTATTGCCGTAATATTTTTATTTCTAACAACAACCGTTTAGTTGGTAAAAAAAGGCCGGGGACACTTGACTCTAACGAAAATTGGCACTTAAGTCTCGAACAGTGAATCAGTGAACTAAATCGAAAAATGATATTTGCACATCTCTAAAATTTTTGAACTTTTTTACTATATCCCATACTACATAGAAAACAAAAAATGTTTTTCCGCGCGTTACACATAAATTCTTTTTTTTTTTTTCAAGTTTCTATTCTACCACTTTGTCGGCGTAATTAAGGTGATGTATACTTGTGTCAAACTTTAACTCTCTAGTACCAATAGTTAATGCGCTAAATCACGGACGGTCGGACAGACAGACTGACAGACGGACATATAAAATAATAATAAAAAATAAAATAAAATGTCTTTATTGCATGAATGTAGTACAGAAATGATAACATGGTGACATAAGTACAGTGCAATTACATTCTACCGTCAAGGTGTACAATGTCAGTTGCCTAGCCTGCAAATTATATTTTACAATATTAAAAACAGTCATCACAATACAGATCATTGAATTAGTGGTAAAACAATAATTATATGTATGTATATTTTTTACTGGCGGTAGAGCTCTAGTGACAGAGCTCGCGGGCGTAGGCACCACCGCATTACCTAATATACTTGCCGCTAAATGGTAGTGTTCAGCACTATTGTGTTCCGGTCAAGTGGTAATGTAAGGCCCTGTAATTTCCGGCACAGAGGCATAACACCTTAGGCCTCAGGAGTGGTAACGCATCTGCATTTTGACCTTGGTCTTGTGTGGATGTCTATAGGCTGCAGTCATCACTTAACATCAATGTGAACTGCATGCTTGTTTAGCACTTCGATTACATAAAAAAAAAAAAAATATAAATATAATGTTAGAGTCCATTTAAATTAAATAATTAAATTACAATTTATAAATTATTAATTTGTCAGATGAGTTTGTCAAATGTCATATTTTTGTATTCATTTATGTCATAAAAACAGTGTTCAAGTAACCAATTTTTAATCTTCCTTTTAAATACATTTAACGGCAAACTTTTAAATGCGTCAGGTAATTTATTGTATATTGTTATAGCGTGTACATATATATACATTTCTCTTGTACAGCTCTAAACGGCATATTGGAAGGTATATTTTATATTTACGAGTACTTCTTACTGAGACAGTTGTTCTGTTTGCTACTTGCGAGTGGCTATTAAAATGTTCTGGGTGCTGTTTAACAAATACACAAAGTTCTTTAATGTACATACAAACAAGTGGCATGATTCTATATTTTTTGAAGAGAGGTTTGCAGCTATCCATAAAATGAGCACCGGAGCTCTTATACATTTCTTTTAGTACAATAAATGCTCTATGAATATCTACTGAGTTTCCCCATAGTAATAGGCCATACGAAAGGACTGAGGATACATAGCCATGATAAGCACTTAGAGCTGCTTCACTGGATACAGTTAATCGCAGTGTTTTTATGGCAAAGCCGAATCTATCAAGTTTGTCACAGACATACTCCACAGTGATTTCCAGTTACAGTGTTTATCAAGTCTTATTCCTAGGAACATTGTATTGTCGGCTTCCTCAATTTTTACATTATTTGCGATTATATTAAGGTTTATTTCTTTTTTCCTGTGAGTCTGAAATTGGATGAATTTAGTTTTGTTTATATTGGGGGATACATGGGGGATACATAGCGAAACTATAGGGGTTCCTTGTTAACTACGGAACCCTAAAAACAGATTGTTTTAGGCTCCATTTTGGTCCCTTTTTGTCCCTTTTTTTGGAAAAATTCAGTCCCTTTTCCCTTTTTTGTAAGAGCGACTCTGCTAAAAACCCTGTGAAAGAAAAGTGGGTCTAATTTTATTTTTATTTTTCGACATAGTCTCCATCTAGCTCAACACACTTCTTCCACCTGAACTGCAACTTGTTTATCCCCTCGAAAAAAAAAGATTCCGGAAGGTCGGCGAAATACTCGTTTACTGCGACTATCACCTCATCTTTGATCGAAAATTTCGAGCCACCCAAATGTTTTTTTTAAATTTGGAAATAAATGATAATCTGATAAATAAATAATAATGACAGAATAATCACAGAAAATTTATATTGTGCAGTATCGGAATGAAACTGCGCACAATAAATCAAGAATAGAAGACATACTAACAAATGACGGTAAATTTAAAAAGATGTCATGTCTCCTTGTAGTTTGGGCCACGAACTTTTGGATCCACCTCGTACTAAAAATGTAACTAATTTTGTCATTTTTATTTCAGGGTAAAACTTAAAAAATACCCGATTCATAGTCAGTTTGACTGACGTCCGCCAATACATCCCTATACCAAACAGCCCCACTCCTCCCCCTAGATCTTATAATGTTGAATGTGCCCCACCTAACCTAGGTCGCTGGCTAGCTAGATACACCCTTGCTCCGTACATTATTGATCAACCTGTTTTTTTTATGCACCGAGGGTGACAAACAGCAGTTCACGTGGATATTAAGTGATGACTGCAGCCTATAGACATCTACACAAAAACCAGAGGTCAAAATGCAGATCTGTTGCGATACCCTGAGACCTTAATTGTTACGTCTCTGTGATAGTTATTATGGGGCCATATATTACCATCTAACTGGAACACGATAGTGCTCATCATGACTGGTCTTCGCGCGCACCATTCGCGCGTCGCGGATGCAGCACCGGGGCATCCCCCTCTGCTGCAGCTTCTTCTGCCCTGCGGCAGCAGGACGGCGTTTGGCACCCCCATTGGGCTTATTATCAGTATTTCGATTCATTAATTCGATCGTCGAACTAGTAAGATTTTTTTCTCATTTGTTCGACTGTCGAACTAGTGAGAATTGTAAAGTTTTTGCTATCAGCAAAAAAAAAAACTAATACCGAACAGTGCGGGGGGCGAGCAGACCTTACCTGGCTAAGTCGGGAGCGCCCATGGTCCTCGCCCCTTTATTAGTTCGACGGTCGAACAAATGAGAAAAAAAATCCCACTAGTACGATGGTCGAACAGATGAGAAAAAAAAATCTCACTAGTTCGACAATTGAACTAATGAATCGAACTAATGGGAATAAGCCCTCCATTTGGGGCTGTGATGGAGTCATGTCTCCATGGTGTTGGCATCCTAGTTTTGGTAATGCCTACGACCTTGAGCCCCTACACTGGAACTGTACCACCAGTTTTTGTTTAAGTATGTCCCTATTCTATTCACAGCGCAACGGCTCACTTGAATACGACGGCATATTTGTCATGCACACCGGCGCTTCGGACTTCTCGCAACTCGGCATGGTTGAGAAGTGGAATTATTCCAACCGCACCATGTATAGAGACGAGTGCGGGGAGGTTCGGGGCTCGACAGGGGAACTGTGGGCCCCGGAACTGGGGCAACCTGATGTCACAGTTTTTGTATCAGATATATGCACGTAAGTTGTTCCTCTCCCTTTATTTATACGCGCAATACTTTAAGGCCATTAAGTGTAGTTGCTTGCCTAAACTTTGCGTCAGTTTCTTAACTCGCCACGACCACACCGACGAGAAAGAAAAGAAAAAGAGGGAGAGAAAAGTTATTTAAATGTACCCACTTTAAACTATATCTACCTGTTATACATAATGTACAAGTTTAAAATAACACTAAAAAGTTGTAAATAATATTTTTTTGATTTCAAATTTCCATATACATTTTTAATTTTTTTTGTAAAGCTGAAATTCCGTGCATCGCGATTGATCGCGTCCGCCTTCGGCCTACGATTGTCGTCGGCAGCGCGCGACACTATGTGCTGTGTAACTAGCCAGTGGTAAAATGGTTTCACCACAGAGGTTCGTTATGTTTGCGCCATGAAATCCATGTTATTTCCGATGTCAATATACGCACGGCCGCGCGCGGCTCACGACAGTCGTTGCCGCGCGCGGCCGCGATCGATCGCGATGTACGGAATTGCACCTAAATAACCGCGTCAAGCTATTGGACGTTGCCCTGCTGATTGGCGAAATGACCTTGTCGCGACCAATCGAATTCTAATACTGTCCATGTTTTAAGTGTGAGTGTAAAAATCGAAGCGATGATTGTATGAGACTTACATTTTTAATGTTCTATACATTATTTATTATTCCTAGCTTACCCGGCTTAAAAAAAGGTCGCTAAAACAGTCACGTGACTTGACGATAAATTAGGGATTTCTTTGTTATTTATGTATTTTTTTTTATTTAATGAAGGTGGCAAACAATTACGCAGTTCGCATTGCTCTTAACTGAGAAGTGATAACTGCAGCCTATAGATACTAACACAAAGACTAGAGGCCAAAATACAGATGCGTTGCCACTCCTGAGACCTTAGTTATTATGTCTCTGTGAAAGTTATTATCGGGCCATACATTACCATCTAACCGGAACACGATAGTGCTGAACACTATCATTTGGTGGCAGAAAAAGGTAATGCGGATTTCTTGGTTAATCATGAATTTTAACCGGTTCACAGTTCAGATTTTGATTTTTAGGAGTCCAGGGAAGGTTTAAAAGTTAAGAAAATATGAAGAAATTGAAGAGAAATAGTAAAAACCACAATTTCATTTCTCTATACAAATAGTCCGTATCTATTAAATCCTTGACACATTATTTCATTGTGAGGCAATACGAAGTTTGCCGGATCAGCTAGTAAACTATATATTCATGTTATCTGCAGGTACTTGGTATTGGCGAAGAACGGCTCGGCGACGGTGGAGGGTATCGAAGGGGTGCAGTACGCCGCCAACGACTCAGTTTTCGATAACGGATACAGATATCCCAGTATGGTACGTATGGAAGTTTTTATGTGGCATTTGGCAAATGTCTTTTTTATATGTAATGAAGGTGGCAAACAAGCATGCAGCTCACATTGCTGTTAAGTGATGACTTCGGCCTATAGACACCCACAAAGACCAGAGGTCAAATTGTAGATGGGTTCACCCCTGAGACCTTAGTTGTTATGTCTCTCTGAGTTACAGAACCATTCATTACCATTTAATAGGAACACGATAGTGCTGAACACTACCGTTTGGGGGCAGATGTATTAGGTAATGCGGTGATGCCTACGCACTCGAGCTCCGACACTGGAACTCTACCAATTATTAAGAATTAGCTGTTGCCCGCGGCTTCGGCCGCGTGGATGTCGTTTTATAAATAACTATGTAGCCAAAGAACATATTCTTTCTCAAAGTCAGCTCTATCTCTGTACCAAATTTCATTACAATCGGTTCGGTCGTTTGGACGTGAAAAGGTAACAGACAGAGAGACAGAGTCACTTTCGCATTTATAATATTAGTAGGGAAGTAGGGATGTCGTGTTCATTGTCGTCGGTGCTCGTCGATCGGTACGCCTCGGTCGGAAGGACCACGAACAAGAGACAGTTTAAAAGAACCGTTCGTTAATTCAACGCGCACTACTGACCCGCAGGCGTGCTACTGCGACGAGGTGCGCGACGAGAACTGCCTGCCGCCCGGCGCGCTCAACGTGTCGGCCTGCCGCTACGGCGCGCCCGCCTTCGTGTCGCTGCCGCACTTCCTCAACATGGACCCCTACTACCCCGCCAAGGTCGATGGGCTCAATCCTACGCCGTAAGTATCAACCGTTGCAGTAACACCATATATTTATCAATAAATCAATCAATATATTTATTGCAAATATATACCTATTACATCAAATTGGTCTTAAACTAAACCGGTCGAGTGCATGTCGGGCCACGCGCATCGTAGGGTTCCGTAGTTACAGAGTAAGAGATGTAATGAAAAAAAAAAAAAAATTTTTCTATATGGAGTTGTTCGAAATTTTCTAGTAAAATACATTTGGTCGACTATTACTCGCAAACTTGCAAGGCCAACTTAGGTGTGATAGTTTTCCTTTTAATTTCGCTATATGTAGCTACTATCGCCGTAACGTTTGAATTTCTAACAACAACCGTTTAGTCTGTAGGGGGGAGGGGGGGGGGGACACTTGAGTCTAACGAAAATTTGCACTTTAAAGCTTAATAAGTCACGAACAGTTAACTAAATCTAAAATCAATGTTTTTCACATTTTTATTCTACCACTTTGTCGGCGTATATAAGGTGTATACTTGTGCCAAATTTCAAGTCTCTAGTATTAATAGTTTTTGCGCTAAACCGCGGACGGACAGACAGTCAGACAGACAGACAGACAGACAGACAAACATGGCGAAACTATAAGGGTTCCTTGTTTACTACGGAACCCTAAAAACTTACTAATACCTATAGAAATTAATCCTTCAAGGATCGTACGGCCACCGGTGGCGAGACAATTTGTCATATTTTTCTCGTGTCTGGAGAGATTAAAGAAAAAACGGAATGAAAAATTTGACTTGTGGTGTGGGACTTCGGTAGCTTAGTGGTAAAGCGGCTGGACTGGTTATCCTGAGGTCGCAGGTTCGATTCCTGCCCGAAGTTAAATTTTTCTTTCCGTTTTTTCTTTAATTTCTAAAGTTCATTCGCATGTGTTATTGCGAAAAATAAATAGTACAATGACTATAAATAGTTGACTGACTCAACTATTTATAGTCATTGTACTATTTACGTAAGTACGTAAGCCCTTTTACCCCTTAAAAGGGCTTACGTACTATTTCGTACATATTATCCCAATTTTGACATGTCAAGCAAGTGTCTAACAAAATAATAAATAACAACATACATCTAGATTCTAGAAGATTATCACATAATTAAAAAAAATATATATATATACTTAGTACAATGATTTAATATTCGGTTTCATATCGCTTATTATTTGTCACCTATAAATTGATTTGGACATAAGGCGATTATCACACTACACTGCATCATGCGCGCCAGTCGCAGCATCATCCTAAGTGCATTTGCAGAACGCTTTGACTGTCAGTACCTGAATCACTGTAACATGGTTCATGTATATGGCTAATATTTAATATTTTATATAATTTATTTTTATTAATAGTGAATTGATTGATTTACTTTATTTTATTAATAATTATTATTTGTTATTGTAATGTATTAATGTATTATGATCCTTGATAATAATAAATAATATGTATGTATGTATCTTCACGCCAGGTCCCTAACGGGGTAGGCAGAGAGTGTAGAGCGCCAGACATCCCGGTTCTGACAAACCTCTCGTGCTTCGTCTACCTTCGATAATAAATAATAATAATGGCAACCCATTATACGTCCCACTGCTGGGCACGAGTCTCTCCCCTTTTTGGGGGGCGGCCTGGAGCTTACTTTACCACGCTGCTCCAATGCGGATTGGTGGAGGTGGGTGGGTTAGTGGCCAACCCACTGTCGGATGTTTTCAAACCGCCCATAAGGCCTCCGACAAGGTTTAACGACTGCTATCTATCGATAGCAACCGGGACCGACGGCTTAACGTGCCCTCCGAAGCACGGAAACGCGCATTTAATTTGCCACTAGCAGTCATCCATCACACTACCCGACCGCGCCCGTAGTGCTTAACCGAGCAGATCGCTTACGATCTACACCAGCCGCTGGGCCATGCGCGCTCTCATGGTCTCATGATCCTTGATGGTCGAACAATAAATGAATTGAATTGCATTTCATTCGAATGTCGAAGTGTCAAAACGTAACCGGCGAATCGTGGGTGTCTGCATGTATGCTTGAATGCATGCATTTACCTCTGCCTACCCCTTCGGGGATTACAGGCATGAAGTTACGTTTTCGTTTTTCGTCGAAGTGTCCATTCTATACGTAGTATAATTACATATTCTCTGGTATAGTGCAGGGTGTGTGTGTTGTTGCAGCGAGCACATGTTCCGGCTGACGCTGGAGATGTTCACGGGCATGCCGCTCGCCGTCACCGCGCAGCTGCAGATCAGCATGCTCGTGCGGCACGTCGCCGGCATCTCGTGAGTCACTTCATTATTATTATTTTTAATGGCGGTAGAGCTCCAGTGACGGAGCTCGCGGGCGCAGGCACCACCGCATTACCTTATATACTTGCCGCTAAATGGTAGTGTTCAGCACTATCGTGTTCCTGTCGGGTGGTAATGTGCGGCTCTGTAATTTCCGGCACAGAGGTATAACACCTTAGGCCTCAGGAGTGGTAACGCATCTGCATTCTGACCTTGGTCTTTGTGTTGGTCTATAGGCTGCAGTCATCACTTAACATCAATGTGAACTGCATGCTTGTTTGCCACTACCATTACATTAAAAAAAACTTAACATCTATGTAAAAAAATATACATAATGTGCCATTTCTTATCCTTACCACTGTCGCCAGGATCAACAACCACCTACCTGACCCGGACACGCTGGTGCCGATGTTCTGGTTCAGGCAAGAGGTGATGATGGACGATGAGTACGCCAGCCTCGCCAGGTTTGCCCTCAATGTGCGGTATTACATGCCTTTCGGTCTGTACGCCTTGACGGTGAGTATCACTACCACTGAGTAGGTATGGGTTTAAAGGGTTTAGAAATAGAAATAGAAAATATTTTTATTTCGAATAGATCTTTACAGATACTTTCAAAACGTCAAGAAATATCAGGTTGGGGAAAAAGTTTCTTCGCATTTTTTAAGATAATTCAAAATTTTTTAATATAGTTTATTTAAATTTAACTAAAGTATGTATGTACCATTTTGTTCGATAACCTTTTGCCATCTTGTAGGTAGGGACATGATCCCATTGCTATAAAAATTTTGGGACTTCTCATCAAAATACCGCGACAAGTAGATTTGGCAGTCCTATGGCAGTCGTGATGTTAACCTAACATTGCATAAAGAATTCTGAAGAGACCGAAACAGGTGGAAATCTGAAGGTGCAAGGTCAGGACTATACGGCGGATGCATTAACACCTCCCAGCCAAACTCTCTTAATTTTTGCTGAGTGGCTATAGATGTGTGAGGTCTAGCGTTATCATGATGTAACACCACACCCCTTCTGTTGATCAATTCCGGCCGCTTTCTCTCAACTTCTTGCTTTAATCTCACCAGTTGTTCGCAGTAGAGTTCAGAATCGATAGTCCTGCCTGGTGGTAATAGCTCATAATGAATAATGCCCTTCCAATCCCACCACACACACAACATCCTCTTATTGCGAGTTAACCCGGGTTTCGCCACAGTCTGTGAAGCCTGACCGGCCTTTGACCACGACCTTTTTCGCACGTTCTTGTCGTACGTGATCCACTTTTCATCACCAGTTATCAGCTTCTTCAAAAATGATTCGGTTTCATTACGTCGTAATAAAGAAATACAAATGAGTACACGGTTCATTAGGTTTCTTTCAGTGAGCTCGTGAGGTACCCAAATATCGAGCTTTTTTTTGTACCCAGCTTTTTTCAAATGCGCCAAAACTGTTTTGTGATCAATTCTCAGTTCTTCAGCTACGTCGTAACTACTGATATGTCGATCTTGCTCCAATTTTTCAAAACTGCCATCTATTTTATCCGTAATAGGACGATCAGAGCGAGGTGCATCTTTGACATCAAAATTTCCGGATTGAAAACGCTTAAACCAAATTTGTGCTACTCTCACAGACACTGCACTAGGTCCATAAACATCGCAATTTTTTTTCGCTGCTTGCGTTGCATTTTTACCTTTTTTGTAGTAAAATTTTAGAATGTATCGAATTTCTTCATTAGATTCACTCATCTTGACAGTACGAAAAACAAATGAAAATCACACATTTGCCTAATTTGAATTTGGAATTATGTTCTTTAAAATTTTAACTTTCAATGATACCAAAACCAGCCAGATACAAATACTACAGCCAAAGAGATTTTATTGCAAGTTCATACATACTATAATGCGAAAAGACTTTTTCCCCAACCTATTATGTAAAATACCTAGAGTGAATAACCATTACATAAAGTCAAAACAAAATCATATATATATTAATAGTAAATTAAAAATTAGAATTTTAACTACTTCTTCAATGATGATTAATGAAGTTTAAAGAATCTTTATTTATTAATACTCATAAAAAGACAATACAGTCGACTTACAAATGAGTACCTTAGTTACTAAAATAAATACGTTTAATAGTATTATCATATAATAGTATCATCGACGCTCGAGTAGCGAGTGATTCGGAGCTGCAGCACCGCGAGAACCGCTTAGGGGCCTCGTTGATGCGCATGTGTGTGATTGAACGTTTTGTACGTAGTTTCCATACTGTTCATATTTGTACTGTGACTGAGTTAGGGACCGGATAGTATAATAAGGGGCTACCCGGCGCGAGGCCCCGCCCATTCAGGGTCCGGCAGAAAGGACCCTGAATACCGTGTCGTGTAGCCTTTTTAAAACTGAAGAATATTTGTGAACAAAAAAGTTAAGTTTAAATTTAAAATAATTTCACTTTTACATTCTTTATACGATATGATATGCGACAAAGGAGATGTTGCGAACTCGGCTCTAGTTCGTACACGTCCTCAAAAAATTGGTAAATTAAAGAAGAATCCGAAAAAAATACAATTAATTTATTCAAGAATATATTTTAGAGTTACTACCACATTTAATTCAAACGATTTTATCATTTTCAACCATATTCAACATGGCGGCGATACAGCCGACGCTTCTTATAATTGGAAATCGATTAGTTTAAGTTCTTAGTATTAACACATGAAATCGATTTCGATAGTATTTAGAAAATATATCTTTTTTCTCCAAGCACTATAATATAATCAAAAAACAATAAAATTCTAACTGCAAATAATATTTTGTAACTGCAAACAAAGCTAAATAAGTGAAACTATGCAGTAAAAAAACGTTTTTATATTGATATTGATTTTGTCTGTTAATGATATTGTGTACAATACATGGCCGGAGGTCCATACATTTTTGCAACATCTCCTTTTAATAAGAAATGATTTTACGAAAACGCAGTATTGACGAAGATATTCTAAAATGTTTTGATTTCACCATACAATTCACAGGTTTTATCTCGAACGTGACGCCATAATAGAGCCTCATTTTACCGTTATGAGTCGTTTCACAACTCACAACGTTTCGAATCTTTATATCTTTAAAATATTTAGCTATTGAGAAGACGTTTCAAAGACAATATTTATTAATTTTTCTTATACTTTTTGACATTACAATAATAAAAACAGTATATACAGTTGACTGCCTCGTTGGCTCAGTGGTCGCAACCGCGATGGTGAAGCCTGAGGTCCTGGGTTCGATCCCCAGGTCGGTAAAATCTCTTATTGGGTTAATCAGTAGTAGCCCGGAGTCTGGTCGTGCCTCGGAGAGCACGTAAAGCCGTCGGTCCTGCGCCCGATCTCTCTCGGGTCGTGTCGAATTCGTCCCATCGGGCTATGAGAGTGAAGGAATATAGTGCACCTGTGTTTTCGCATACACTTGTGCACTATAATATCTCCCGCGTAGTTGGCTAGTTTCCGTTGAGATTGGCCGCCGTGACCGAAATTCGGTCTGGATGACATTAATAAAAACTAGTCATCATACCTATTATATTGTGACTTAACCGTATACTGCAAAATTTGATCCGCCACGTCTTCGTGCGAACGTAGCGTTAGCCGAGGTTCGGACCACAGATAATTTCATTAATTATTATTTTCTAACGTCCATTTTGTTACAGGCTATCGGCGTAGTGCTACTTATATTCGGCATATGGATATTAGTAAAGAAGATAATGTATTCACCGGAAACAACACCTATTTTGTCTGAAGATTCATCGCAACAAGATAATCGATCATAGTCATATTATAAGTAAGTTTACGTACACCACGTGAAATGTATGAAACGATTCCGCAAACGTAACGTTTGCTGACTTATTATTATATTTTTATTATATATAACAAAGATCAAATGAATTTTATATGTATATGACTGGTCATTATTACGTTATGAGCGGTTATATAAACGTAACTTTAACGAAATTAAATATTTCGGTGCCACCGAACCTAGAGTTCTTTTTTTTTTTCAAAATTCAAACGCACTAATACACAATTTGTTTGTATAAAATATTGTTTGTTGCTAAGAAGATGGAGTATGCAACCGCTCTTAATGTTTTTTTTTTGTATTTTATGTTTCCAATACAGTAAAAACTATTTATTTCAAATGAACTGATTTTCTATATGAATTTTTGAAATCAGCTGAATTATGGTATGGAGAGATAAATTTTAAACCTGCGATATTATATTCTGTGTGATATATCTACCAGTTGTCTATATGTGTATTGTACATAATAATTTTATTTTCTATGAATCGCCATAGTACTTTAAGCATTTTTTGCTGATATCTTATTAAATATTGATAATAATTGATTGACAAGTGATTATGTAAATATTGACATAAAAATTTTCTATTTTATGGAAAGTCCATAATGGATAACTTTTTATATATTTTTTTTAATGATTTGATTTTAATAGGTAAATAGATAGTATTGAAATAATATTGTTCTATTTTTAGTCATTACGTCATTTCCATAACTGCCTCAGTAGTCTAGCGGTAGCAGGCCACTACTACTACGCTGGGGTCCTGGGTTCGATTCCCGGGTCGGAGGCTATCAAAGATATCGGTGGGAACTTCTTTATCTCTGGTTCTATTGGGATTTTTCCATTTTCTGGCAGTTTCCCAGTACCACGGAGTTTGGTAATATGCCCACTGGTCCGGAGCGGTAACAAGGTCTTGCAAGATTACGCAATCCAAGCCAAACACCCCTGGTACACGCTTGTGATAGTGGCCGCTTGCCAAGACTTGCCAAGTGAGTAAAAAACGCATCAGATGCATGTGCATCTATGCCTACCCCTCCAAGGAAATGAGAGCGTAGTGTTATAAACATCATTCCATTTGTGATAAATTCCAGTTTTGTAAAATGTGCCTTATAAAGGTGCTTCCACATCCATTTTATGCGATAATCTATTTTGGAACAGTTTAAAACTGTATCACTAAATGGATATAATTATTGCTCAAAGATAAACATTATTTAGCAAGCGGGTTCTTGTAAAAAAATAATTAAAAATTGCTATAACACTTTTCTAAATCGGTCAAATACTAAAACATCACTTATATCTAAGTGGGATTTAAAAGTCTTTTGTCTCTTTAAACACGTGCAAACGACAGATAAAGCTTATATTTGTTAAGCTTTTAGTTGCTTAAGTGACGTTAAAGTATTAGGCCAAATGACTGGCATTCGCGTTGTTAGGCGAGTGGACTAAAATCCAAGCAATAGCCTCTATTACTTTTTGATTTTTTTTATTATAATTAATGAATTATCCAAGGAATTTATTTGCAGATATTTTAAAAATTATGAAGTTTGAGTAAAATTTAGGGCAGCTTCTTACTGGACTGAATTGAGGACAATTGATGAACAAAAATCATTAAAATAATAAAAATCTGCTTCAATTAATAAAAAGAGCACACTTTTACTTCCGCGTGTGTTGCTCCAGCATTTTTTTTAAATGTCACATATACTGTTTAATGTATTTGCCAATCGCATACCTATCTCTTTTATTGAGGTCTGTGAAAGTAACAACAATTTCAAGTACTTAATCCAGAATTTGTTTTTCGTTAATTGACGACTTGCTCGCTCTGGTTTAGTTCAATATAATAAAAGATTATATTTAAGTAGTATTCTATTTTCTCTATATTGTCGAGAAATATGTCAGTCAATGTCGACAGAGATGTCAATATAATAATTACTGATAACTTATTATAGTTTAAGCCCTTTGCTGAAATACAGTGCTTTTATTTTTTCCTTTTATGTCCATTTTGACGTGATAACGTCATCACATGGATGAACGCACGAGAAAGTGTCACGTTCCACGTGAGCCAAGCGTGTAAGCGGCCTAACCGTTCGGCTCGTGAGTCTTGTGACGCATCTTTATACAATTTAAAAATATGCATCTTTTCATCAATGTTTTCTTATGACGTTGTCTACAACGTTAAAGTATCTTCTGTTACCCGGCTTTGGAGACAGCCATTTTTTTTAAATTAGTTTTGGTAAAGTTGGGTTATACTTAGACCGTAATAAAGAAGTTGCAATGGGTCGACAAATCGCCACAGATACGACAAAGTCACGTCTGATAACGTCAGCGATTTTTTTAAAAGTTTAATCATTGACCTATATGTACTAAAGTACTAGACTAGAAATTCCCCTCGGTAGCATGGTTCCAGTTTTTTGCCAACAATAAACTACACTTTCCCACACTAACGTGACAGCTGACGTGAAAACGTCATGAGGTCAATATTACAGAGTAAACACAGGGTGTGTTCGGGATCTGGTCGATCTTAAGATAGTAAAAAGTGGACTGTATAACTATACTTGGTTTATTGATTCGTAAATAAATTGTTCTACAATCCGAGACCTTGCGCATACGCACATATGCGCACGGTCGCGCAGACAGTGCTTACTCTGTAATGTTGACCTCATTGAGTTTTTATTATTATTAATCTAAATAATTAAACAATTGTTTTTTTTATATATTCATTTTGTGATAAGATTTAACGGTCATATACCTATGTATTTAACGTTTAATTTTAAGTAAGTTATTTTGTGTACTTACAAATTGTATGCTAATCTTCTGTTTTGTAACCACTTTAAAAAACCCCGCGGTTAAACCTAATGCCGGCCACACCTTATGTTTTAACTGAAGTAAATACTGCCGTGTGTACTTACAATTTTAGTGCAGACACATATATGCTTTTGTTACCCATATTGGTTTGGTATAAAAATGACAGTTGTTGTATAAGTATGTAGAAACGCGCATGGCCCCGCGGCTGGTGTAGATCGGAAGCGATCTACTCGGTTAAGCGATACGGGCGCGGTCAGGTGTGTGATGGGTGACCGCTAGTGAAAAATTAAAATGCGCGTTTCCGTGCTTCGGAGGGCACGTTAAGACGTAGGTCCCGGTTGCTATCGATATATAGCAGTCGTTAAACCTTGTCGAAGGCCTTATGGGCGGTTTGAAAACATCCGACAGCGGGTTGGCCTCTAACCCTTATCTCCACCAACCCGCATTGGAGTAGCGTGGTGAAGTAAGCTCCAGTCCTCCCCTCAAGAAGGGGAGAGTTGTGCATTATTTCTTGATGAGCACTGTATTATGTAATTAGTGTATAAAAAATAACAGGAACAAATTTTTGGACCCGAAATTTTATTGTTGTTTAAAAAAAGAAACAGTTTAAAAATCTGGACCCGAAATGAGAATGATGCTAAAAATATCCGATATTGCCTTAAAAGTTCTCGATTTTCAAACCCGTTTATGTTGACAAGTGAGATAATTAACTTAATTAACACTTACAGCAAATGTCCAATTTCATGGTAATTCCGTTTCTTTTCCCGGTTTGTTTTTTTTATGTATTGTAAGTGGCAAACAAGCATGCAGTTCACATTGATGTTAAGTGATGACTGCAGCCTATAGATACCCACACAAAGACCAAGGTCAAAATGCAGATGCGTTACCACTCCTGAGGCCTAAGGTGTTATGCCTCTGTGCCGGAAATTACAGGGCCGTACATTACCACCTGACCGGAACACGATAGTGCTGAACACTACCATTTAGCGGCAAGTATATTAGGTAATGCGGTGGTGCCTGCGCCCGCGAGCTCCGTCACTGGAGCTCTACCACCAGTAAGTTGTTACAACAAATATGTAAGGCTGAATTTCATCATCTTACTTTAGCTTTAACACAGTTAAAGTATCGATTTAGCAAAAAATTCGTTGCACCATTTGAAAATGTTGATATGACGTCATAACTTCAACTGTATAAGAGGCGCTGTTTAAAGTTATTATTAATATCAATTATTTGTCAGATGTCACTTCACTCGACCCCGGTAACTCACGACCCGGTTGGTCCAGCGGTGCGAGATGACCGTTTGTTTCGAAGGGTCGCGGGGTCGATCCTTGCACCGGGACAAATATTTGTATGGCCCACAGATATTTGTTCTGGGTGTTTGTGTTGTTTGTGTACAACGGCACCCACGACACAGGTTTATACCTACTGTAGAGCTGTGCGTGTTAGCATATTTAATTTAAAAAACTAACAATGTTAATAATAAGTTTGTGCAACACATTTCGCTGTATCTGTTAAAGTCAATGTTACTGTTATTGTGAACATTTGGCCAAAAACATAACTTTAACTTCGATAGCTTTAAGCTAACCAGTCCAGCCGCTTTACCACTAATAGTGGTAAAGCGGCTGGACTGGTTATCCTGAGGTCGCGGTTCAATTCCTGCTCGAAGTATTTTTTTTCCGTTTTCCTTTAATTTCTAAAGTTCACTCGTATGTGTTATTGCGAAAAATATATACATATTACATTTTAACAAACATTTTGGTGTAACCGAACTTTAGTGTTTGTTTGGCCTGGTTTCTGATATTTTTTATATTACAATTATCTTCAAACTTTTACTTTCATATAAAATCGTAAGGCCGAGACCAGATGTATTTTTAGCGTGTTTCTGAAACAGTATACAGTACACTAATGTGCTGATAATACTAACATACCGGTTTCATATATGTATGTCTCGATAGCTCAGTGGTGACCTGAGTGAGAGTTGGCCTGAGTTCCCTTCTTCTATACTTGGGTTATTGAGAATGTGTGTGTTTTGTCTCGAATGAGTATATTCATGTAACCAGTGACACTCCCGGAGATCGGAAATGCCTATTCTTACTTTTTTTTTATTTTTTTTTATGTAATTGTAGTGGCAAACAAGCATGCAGTTCACATTGATGTTAAGTGATGACTGCAGCCTATAGACACCCACACAAAGACCAAGGTCAAAATGCAAATGCGTTACCACTCCTGAGGCCTAAGGTGTTATGCCTCTGTGCCGGAAATTACAGGGCCGTACATTACCACCTGACCGGAACACGATAGTGCTGAACACTACCATTTAGCGGCAAGTAAATCAGGTAATGCGGTGGTGCCTACGCCCGCGAGCTCCTTCACTGGAGCTCTACCACCAGTTACTACTATACTACTATAGAAATGCGGTTGTTAAGTAATAATATTGGGACTAGTCTACTACTAGTAGTAGTCTAGGTACCTACTGTTTATATATATTTATTTGGTTATCAATTTTTTATTTTATTTGCATGTATGGAACCGCGCATGGCCCAGCGGCTGGTGTAGATCGTAAGCGATCTCCTCGGTTAAGCACTACGGCCGCGGTCGGGTAGTGTGATGGGTGACCGCTAGTGGCAAATTAAATGCGCGTTTCCGTGCTTCGGAGGGCACGTTAAGCCGTTGGTCCCGGTTGCTATCGATGGATAGCAGTCGTTAAACCTTGTCGGAGGCCTTATGGGCGGTTTGAAAACATCCGACAGTGGGTTGGCCACTAAACCCACCCACCTCCACCAATCCGCATTGGAGCAGGGTGATGTTGATGATGTTTATTGTGCCTAAAATCATTAACTATAATGAAAGCCATACAACAAACGTTATGTTTAACTGCGCCAATTTAGGTTTGCTTAGGCAAAACATTAATCCCCCTTATTCATAAAAATATTTTAACTTAAGTGTTGCATATGTCTCCTTTGTCCTTTTCTATCCTGCACATTTGACAATGCAACTGACAAAGACAAAGTATTCTTTAGCTAAAACGTATGTAATATACGTTTATGAATAAGGGGGTTAGTGTCGACACAATGTTTACGCAAACTCACACAAAAAAACCAATTGTTAGCTTGTGCATGTCTAAAGGAGACGTTCCAAAATGTATGGAGCTTGGGCCCGCTCCTTTCCCCTATATTGAGAGAAGAAGCATAAAATACCAAATCATTTTCAGCTATTCAAATCGTTTATTATGCCTTCAATTAACTGTCGTTAGTATATTTCAAAAACAAGAATGTCATAGTAGCAATATGCGGTGCAATGTTGCGGTACACGGTGATATATTGTTGCCATACTAAACTTACATAAAATTCAAAATTCAAATCATTTATTTCAAATTTGTCTACAAGGACACTTTTGCATTGTCGGGTTATAAACTGCCTAGAGAGAATGACTTTTAATAATAATCCAATAGGTATTCATAAATACCAATTTAATAATAATATTTAACCGATATGGAAATCATCAAATTTTTCAATTCCTTCATATTATAAGAAAAAGAAAATTCTGTTCGTCATAGTCATTCACTTAGCAGAGTTCCAAGTGCAGGCACTACTGAGAAGAGCTCCGCTACCCAACAAACTCAGCGTGTTGCTCTTTTGTCAAAACCTTAGATTTAATACAAATATTATTACATAGAATAAAGATAATGTGAACGTCCATGGCATATAAATATTTGCATATAAACACATACGCAAATACCCATCAACAGCTTAATATCGTGATAGAAAATAACACCGGCAAATCATAACAGTCCTCACAATCAGCACCCGTTCACGAGTATGACGCATGTTGCAGCCATTGTTCTCCTGGGCCGTTTTGAAGGAAAGTGAGCAACATAAAATACATATTGCCGACAAAAAAATACAAAAACCATTAAAATGATTTATATAAAAATTAATTATTAATTATTTTTCCATGATTCTTTGTATTTTTCTCTATCTTTTGATATAATGTACAAGGTACGGGCCCAATGTGGAACTTATTCTTTGCGCTGTTTAAACGTAACATGTGTGACCTATTTAAAAATCACAAAAACAAGAATTAAAAGTAATAAAATATTTTTACAACCAGTGAATGCTGTATGAGAAATATCTTCCATTTTAAAGAGTACGAGTTATGATTACTTACTGTACCTATTTAGACTGATATACATATATAATGTGTTGTATCATTATGGAGATACATGCAATTTATGTATTGTAAATAATTTTATAAATAAAAACCTTGTGATATCAAGTTTGTATCTACTGTTGAGTTATATTCTAGGATCCCACGGCAGAATTATTTAAAAAGGGTATATTTCAAATGAGGGTTGCCGGCTGTTAAAGATAAAATTATTTAATTAAAAATACTAGGGGCCATATTTTGACAGGCAACCTAGTGGATATAATAATATATTCAGCGTTTCCCAAAGTAATTTCCACACTGCCCCTTCGAGACTTACTTAGGGCGGAAATCACAGTTTGCTCTGAGAACTGAGTTTAATAAAACGCGGTTTAACTTTGCATGCAATTTTTACCTTATTACGAAAAATTTTTGTCGGTGAAATCCAAATAGTGTTCATGAACTCATAACGAACGTAAAACGTCTTTTATTACAACGGTGAAATTGGCACTCAATAATTTTTATTTTTTTAATATTAAACATTTATTCTTAAACGTATTTAGCTAAAGTGTTGCTAATCCTTTGTCTTTTTCTATCCTGCACATTTGACAGTGCAAATGACAAAGACAAAGCATTATATAGCTATAACGTATCTAATGTTATTATTTTTAATATTTACAATGCGTCGTTCGATAGAAGGTAATATTTTTAAAACAAGACTGGAATGTTGCGGCCCGGTATTTTATATTGATGGCCCGGTACCGGGTCGCGACCACCACGCAAATGGGAAACGCTGCTCTAGGTCATAAATATGCGTAAAAATTAAGCTTGCTGCATATCTCGATGAACGTTATAATTCTGCAGCGGGTTCCTAAATTTATTAGTAATAATTTTTTATGAATTATGTAGGCCTATTTTCTACGTAATTAATACGTTTTCTTACTATATTGACGTGTTATATAGTAGACACGTGTTGTTACAGTTGTTGTTGAGCGCAGATATATATGCTTTCTCATTTTTTTTATTTGGTGATATTTTTACATAACCCTTTTTTATGCCCTCATCGAGGAGTAAATTATATGGAGATTTTTCCAATACTGCTGTCCTGTATCAAAGGGAAAATGTACGGACCTCTAATTTTCGACACAGAGACATAATAGCGCATTAACCTAAACCTAATTTTAACATATATGTTACCTATATTATTATAGGTAACATATATGTTAAAATAATAAGTATTTAATTTCAGTATCAATCCTCCTCTCTAGGAGAGAGGAGGATTGATACTGAAATTACGGTGCCCTAAAAAAACTTAAACTTTGCGGTGCCCAACAGGGTCCATAATTCTAATGTAACACCACCTACCGTTGTACATTATGGTGCAATAAAGTATTAAGTATTGACGAGAAGGAAAAGCAACGCATCTTTATTTGAAAGCTCTGATGTGAACTATACAGGCAGGCCCAGAAATCAACGATAAACTGAACATGTGTGACAGGGCAATTCATGGCAGTTATCAGAAAAATGTGAAAAAAAAAATTGTCATGTATTTTTAATATTATTAGGATTTAAAAAAATGTCAGAAAAACCAATGCTGTGATGATCTTTCAAGTCCCAAGACCACAATTATTACTTTCTTGTAATTTCTCCCTCTGTATTGTTGTCATGACTAACCCTTCTGTAAACTACGGTATTTAATTAAAATCCTAATAATATTATAAATACAGGACAAATATTTTTTTCACATTTTTCTGATAACTGTCATGAATTAGCCTATCTCCCGTTTTCGGTTTATCGTTGATTTTTGGGACAACCTGTATTGTACTTGTTTGTCCTTTCGTGACAAAAAAAAAGAAATTTCTTTATTTGCAAAATATTATTTCGGATATAAGAAATATGTACCTAGTTAAAGAAGAGATTGTAATATTAAGTGGTTAATTTATTAAAATATCTGCGCTGACATACCCAGTTATGTATTTAAGTATGCAGTTTTAATTTGTTATATCACATTGTTTTAGCTGGTTATTTGTATTGTGTGATTGTTGATACAATTTTGTAAAGTTTTGAATAAATGTTTGCTAAATAACATCATCATAAATATTTTTATTTTGTCACCTGAACTTGAACTGATTTTGGTAACAAGTCACAACTGCTAGTCTAGGCTTCGGGTTCCGGGTTCGATCCCTAGGTTTGGAATATCATATTCAGGGCTACTATCTGCATTTTAAGTGTTCGAAGCACTTCAAAAGAATGAATAATCATGAGAGATTTTATAATGGTGTAGGAAGCGTCTTGGGCAGTGGGCCGCACGGCGCTATCATCGTGTCTGGTCACAGAATCCTCTCTTTTTCTCGGAGGTACATAGACTCAATAGAACGACGAAGCGATTCAATATAAGGTAGATAAGGCGCTTCGCTTGGTACGTCTTGGCTTGAACACTACCGTGCCCGCAAGTGTTCTATGTGTATAGATTACTATATTAGCTCACCATCAACGTGAACTGCAGGAAAATCAATTAGACCATAGCATAGAGCAACACGGGCCACCGGCCGCGGCGGACTGGAGGGGAGTAGCCATATTATTTAGCGTATTATTTATTATTCAGCGTTTATTACTGATGTAAAACAGTCTGTAATTTTTTGCGGGGGAAAATGCGTGCGACACACGCACACTACAAAAATCGTCTATTACTACCAAACTCACACCTTGACTTTAACAAAATACAGAAACATCTAGGCGACAGGCATAGGCCCATTTGGGCTTGTACTTTGACAGAGGAGAAAGCCTGCATATGGTTACTCCCCTCCGGTGTTGATCTATGGACCATAGTACCTAACCATAAATCAGTATTGATTTAGGTTGTCACTACTCTACAACCCGATGTTTGATATAAAAGCATAATTTGTATGATTTAGATTTTTACAATTCAAATTATTTCAAATGAATGTCGTCACAATAGTGTATGTTAATTTCTTTTTTAATAAAATCTGTAAAGACTTACCTAATTGAACGGGAAACCTTGACTTAAAATCCTGACAGAGTTCCAGAGTAGGGACTCGAGGGCGTAGGCACCACCCATAGAGCAACACGGGCCACCGGCCGCGGCGGACCGGTAGTAGCAATATGCAGGCTTTCCCCTCCGTCAAAGTACAAGTGGGCCTATGCCTGTCGCCTAGATGTTTAAATGTGTGCGTGAAATTGTCTATGCATTTTGTTAAAGTCTAGGTGTGAGTTTCATAGTAATCGATGATTATTGTAGTGTGTGTGTGTCACATGCATTTCCCCCCGCAAAAAATGACAGACTGTTTTGCATCGGTAATAAACGCTATGGCTACTCCTCTCCGGTGGTATGCGTTGCTCTATGGCACCACCACATTACCTATCTGCCGCCAAATGGTAGTGTTCAGCACTACCGTATTCCGGTTAAATAGTAATGTATGGCCCCGATTTTATTTATAGTCATAGAGACATAATAACTTTTTACTTTTGGTTTTTGTGTAGACGTCTATAGGGTGCAGTCACCTCGCATCCATGTGAACTGTATGATTGCTTTCCACCTTCGTTATATATATAAATAATAAAATAAATAAAAGCTGTTCTTGTTAGTTCGCTGACGGCGCTTCCTCCCTTGTACCGTCACAAAACCATCGTTATCATCAGCCCGGTTCGTGGCCTTTTCAGGCCTGGGCTTCGCAGGGATCGTCGCAGAAACGTTGTCAGTGACCACTCGGACCGGTCGTGTTGGAGGTCATCTTGTCAGTTTCGTACCGCATACCTATTAGAACAATTTGCTCATAAGTATGTAGGTACCTGCTGGCGGAAACACCTCCAGGCAGAAGTGAGGCGGTACGAGGCCGACAGGATGGGGTCATAATCGAAAGCATCACGAAAGCATTTGATTGTAATATTTTTGTTTATAGAAATAGAAAATATTTTTATTTCAAATAGATCTTTACAGATACTTTTAAAACGTCCAGAAACATATAAAATACCTAGAGTGAATAACCATTACATACAATTTTTTTTTTGGCGGCGACCATGAATGATCCGTGTGGTGCTCTTGTTTCATTTTATTTTCTTGGTGTATTTTTGAGTTATATTAAATAAAGTTAATGGCATTTTGTTTGATATAAGCTTATTACAGTGCTCGGGTATAGTGAAATAGAATAACAGTGCGAAAACACGTTTTTTCGGGTTGCCTCCAAAACTTCATTGTAAATGTTCTGGTAAAGTAGCCATCGCTTTACTAGAATTAATGACTGTGACTGACTGAAGGACTGATAAATTGACTGACAACTCTGACTTTTACGTTGCATATAATACGAATACGAAATATCGTTTTACTTGACACTGGCAATATGCAAGCAACAAGCGATGCCATAAAATTAAAAAAAAAAACATTACATACAATAAAAGCAAAATCATATTATTATACGAGTAGTAAATTAAAAATTAGAATTTAAACGACTTAGTTTAAAACTAAATAATCACAAAATTTTTCAATTCCTTCAATGATGATAAATGAAGTAAAAGAAAAACACATGCGAGTGAATTTAGAAATTAAAGAACATTTGGAAAGAAAAAATTGACTTCAGGCAGGAATCGAACCTGCTACCTTAGGATAACTAGTCCAGCCGCTTTACCACTAAGCCAGAGAATATATATGACTAAGCTACAAGAATCAAGGATTTCCGTAGCTTAGTGGTAAAGCGGCTGGATTCCTGCCTGAAATCAAATTTTTCTTTCCATTTTTTTCTATAATTTCTAAAGAAAGCATTTGAGTTAGGTCAGCCACCTGGCCGTATGTTAGTACGGCCTTGTAATTAATGTAATAACTGTACGGCACCGGGCCAGTTGCACCTTGGACCTCAGAAGTAGTAGGGCAAACTGGAGCTCTAACACCACTGAAAACTTGATTACGACTATAATCGAACTTTCAATGCATATCACAAACGTGCCAGACTCCATTTTTACTTTAAATTAGTAAAATATTTTCTTCCCAGTGTATATCTAAGTGTTGACACGTCTATGAAACATTAAAAAAATATACCTACTACCTACATGTCTTATTGAAAGTTTGACTATTCTCAAAGTAAATTCGTAGCTAGGTGCGGTGTCTGAATTTCGTCCTGGCCGCGATCTAAGCCCATCGGTGTTACTCAAACTGAAGACGGCAAACCTGCACGTATCGGTGAATTCAGCGATCAATTTACAGCACACGCTCACGTAACATAATTTAACAACACACATCTTCATTATTATAAGCAGACAGTATTGTCACTTGTTCATTTCCATTGAATAGATTAGTTATCAGAGTCCAGTTACGCGGACACCGTCTATTGAGACGGTCGTCGGTGCGATACGGAATAACTTCACATTAAAACATCGCGCGACTTACTGAAATAGATTTGAATGTTGAGTTTGTGAAAAGGTGCGAGTAAGGTATATAAAACTTTTGTCACGTGTTTCTGGATATTTCAAAAAAGTTTAATGTTATTTGGTTTAATAATTAAACACTTCAGTTCGTTATCAGTGGAGTTTTGATAGTTTATCTAGCAGTTTAGAAGGTATGTTACATTTATCTATCAAATTCCTAACACGTTTTGTTACACCTAAAACAGTTTTGTTTAGGTCTAACCAAATGTGTTACAGACAGATCATTTGCCTCTTATCTGTTGTGCCGGTTGAAGTTGATCGTAATTAAACAACTGCAGTTATCTTTGTACATATTGTTATGAATTTGTTTATAATATTATTTACATCTACTTAATGAACTGTGTTCATATTTCCTACATAAACAAATGATGAGTATAATTATTCTGTTTGTCCAGTGAAACTGCTGTACGAATTAAGATAACAATAATTACAGATGATAATATTTTCACTAAGGCCACCTTATTTCCAATACTGAAGACAATTTTGTATTTTCACGATCAGTCTCGGTATAGGAGCATGCAGTGCTGAATTATCAAAGCAATGACAACAAATGCAACAGTCTGTTTACTATAATTTTACACACTTTGTCTCGGTGGTGAAGTTTCAGTACTAGTTCGTATAAAGTCACGGGTTAGATCCCAGAGTCGGGCAGTAATCAATTAGGATGACTTAGTTCATTACAGAAGATTTCTGGTATCTTCGGTGTTTAGTTAAATATTTCTGATGAATGTCAATAGTTTTGTCTTTATATGGGGTTGCAACTGAATAATTGTGTTTTTGCGAGCGTGTAAGAATGCGTAATTTACTCTTTCAGGGATTGAGTAAGCTTGAAGTTTTGTGTAATTTTAATTAAAATCCCGTTTATTTTGGAAAAGCATGATCTTAAGATCGTCTCAAGAACTGATATATGCCTATTAAAAGGGCCTAAGATTAATAATAAGTCTTATTTACATACCACGAATGTCGATTGTTGTAAATTTTTTTATGTATTGAAGTGGCAAATAAACATGCAGTTCACATTGTGATAGGTTATTACGGGGCCATACTTAACCATCTAACTGGAACACGATAGTGCTGAACACTACCATTTAGAGGCAGATAAATTAGGTAATGCGGTGGTGCCTACGCCCTCGAGCTTGCACACTGGAACTCTCCAACAGTGAAAAATGTTCATGGTGTGAAAATAACAGGTAGAGTGCAAAGTTGAGTGGGCAACAGTTTTAGTAGATTTTTACTCGTTTTTTTTTTCATAGATCGTATTTCGGTTAGATGGTAATGTAGGTAGGTACCTTTACTGGTGCTAGAGCTCCAGTGACGGAGCTCGCGGGCGTAGGCACCACCGCATTAACTAATATACTTGAAGGTAAATGATAGTGTTCAGCACTATCGTGTTCCGGTCAAGCATAACACCTTAGGCCTCAGGCGTGGTAACGCATCTGCATTTTGACCTTGGTCTTTGTGTGGGTGTCTATAGGCTGCAGTCATCACTTAACATCAATGTGAACTGCATGCTTGTTTGCCACTTCCATTACATAAAAAAAAACCTAATACCTAACTATCATAGAGACATAACAACTTAGGTCTAAGGGGTTTTGCATTTTGACCTCTGGGTTTGCGTAGATAATATAGATATCTATAGACTGCAGTCATCACTCAACATTCATGTGAACTGTGCCTGTTTACCACCTTCGTTACATAAAAAAATATAAATTATTGTAAAGCTCCAGTGACGGAGCTCTAGGTAGTATCCACCAAAGTATTAAAGACGTTCAGCGCTCTTGCGTTTCAGTCAGGGTCATCTGGCACAGATGCTTATCAAATTATGCCTCAAGGGTGGCATGTCTTATGGAGATGTTTATGCTCAGAGTCTAATGGTGAGATTCACAGACCGCACTACGACTTTACTTTGAGCAAAGTATGCTTAGAACTGTCAAAAATGTATGGGTATTGACAGTTTGAAGCGTACTTTGCTTGAAAGTAAAGTCGTAGTGCGGTCTGTGAATCTCGCCCTAAGACTTACCATGATTGTGCACTGTTTGCCTCTTTTTCTTTTGTTCATGGTTTTAAAGAACAAATTTTATTTACCTACTTAATAAAGCAGAACCTAGGTATAATGTAATATTAGTTATTTATTATACAAGTCAATATCTCAAAGCATGTTTTCTACCCTGATAAGACATAAGTAGATATCGTATGGCATGACACACATGTATCGTAGGTAGGTACCTATTAGGCTTATTAAATACTTATTACCAATAATTATTTTAAAACATAATGTTACTTTTCACCTGTATTCCACCAAAGGGTAGGCATAAATGGCGAGCCTATTGACATCGGGCACATTACCAGATTTGGGGTATAACACTGGAAAAAGCGGGTTGGCCACTAACACCCACCTCCACCAATCCGCATTGGAGCAGCGTGGTGGAGTAAGCTCCAGGCCTGCCCCCAAAAAGGGGAGAGACTCGTGCCCAGTGGGACGTATAATGGGTTGCCATTATTATTATTACTGGAAAATTTCCAAAATTTGGAAGAATCCCAAAAGAACTGACCCCGGGATCGAAACCAGGACCCCATATTTCAAAGTCTTTATCTATGTATATTGCCGTCAAGTGGACGATATCTTATTAAAAAAACAAGACAAAGAATTTTTTCTCAAAAATTAATTAATTTTATTAAAAATACTAGCGGCCATAGGTATTTTGATAGGCAACCTAGTGGATAGGTATATATTCTCTTGATCGTAAATAAAAATGAAAATCGTGAAAATGCAAAGCTACGATACCTCTGCTTTTTCGGAGATTTGCTTATTTTAAGTAGGTATCTCTTTCATGATTTAAACACAATCTTGTGTTTAAATCATGAAGATGTAGGTATATTATTATTATTTGTGTATGTCACTAAATTTCATTTTAATGTGTGTTCAAGGGGAGGATTTGAGAATGGTTTAGATTCACAAATTAGCCCGACAGATGGCGCTGCAGTTGGTATATAGGATATTTATCTTGACTAATTCTGAGGCAATACGAAGTTTGCCTGCTAGTATACCTATCTACTATAAAACGTAAGGATTTTCGCGACCTCGATCACGACATTCACGACCTTTAGAATCGCAAGTCATTTCTTAAGAATAAAGTCTTTCTTTATGTCTAAATATTGTGCAACTTTCGATGTTCCTGAAACTTAACATTCACATTTCAAAGTTGGTAGGTATACTTGGGTACAGTTTATATCAAAAGTACCTATTTGGAGTTTTGGCGGGAACCTTGAAAGAGGCGTATGGTGCTCTTAATTTATTTCATTTTCTTGGTGTATTTTTAAGTTATATTGAATAAAATTGGTGGCATTTTGTTTGATATAGGTTTATTACAGTGCCCGTGTATAGTAAAATAGAATAACAGTGCGAAAACACGACCTTTCAGGTTGCCTCCAAAACTTCATTGTAAATGTTTTGGTAAAGTAGCCATCGCTTTACTCGAATAGCTTGATTGTAACTCACTTGATTGACATATTATACTTGATAACTTATATACTTGATACTTACATATTATACTTGATGACTATATTATACTAACTATTACGCTGCTTAAATAAATATGAAATATCGTTTTACTTGACACTGGCAATATGCGTAATAGCGATGCCATAATAACAAAAAAAAAAAAAGTACCTATTATACCTTGTCATTCGTTGCTTGAAGAGTTTTTTGGAACGAAATTTTGGAATGAAGTTCCTTATCGCGCGGTACGCTGGCTAAGGGGGCTAGGCGAGCGTCACGAAAAATCCTCACGACACTTTTGCTATAGAGAGGATTCGGAGAGGGGGCAGGCCGAGTATAGGATTCGACTTATTCGTTCTCTCTCTCTCTTTCGACAGTGACAAGCCACGCGACGCGACTAGAGCTCCAGTGACAGAGCTCGCGGGCGTAAGCATCACCGCATTACCTAATTTATCTGCCGCTAAATGGTAGTGTTCAGCACTATCGTGTTCCGGTCAGGTGGTAATGTATGGCCTTGAAATTTCCTGCACAGAGGCACAACACCTTAGGCCTCAGGAGTGGTAACGCATTTGCATTTTGACCTTGGTCTTTTGCAGTCATCACTTAACATCAATGTGAACTGCATGCTTGTTTGCAACTTCCATTACATAAAAAAATACCTGCAACGAAGTTAAACAAAAAATCATTAACATATCTGCAATTACAATCAAAGATAATAACAATTGCTCTAAGTTTTCTATAAATATGACTTAAAAACAAAAATACTAAATTTCGCAGTAAGTAACTAAAATTCTGCGTTTTAATTAAATAAATGCCCATGATTATCGAAATACGTGGGATGGAACCTTTTTCTCATTTTTCTCTTAAGAGTTACCATCTATCATATCACCCGGTTTCGGCTTGACGTTGAGTTCTGAGGCACCCTGTGTATAATTGTCATGTCCACCTTTACTTTCTTGTACGTTTTCAGAACAAAAGTTTATCGTGTGTTTTGATTAAACAAATGATAAATTATGCCATGATATAATACATGATTGTGAGATTAAATTAAATCATATTTCGATAAAATTATGGACTGGTACAACGATTGTGAACGAAATGTACTCACTGGTGGTAGAGTTACAATGACGGAGCTAACGGGCGTAGGCGCCGATACCGCATTACCAAATCTACGTAACTTCACGCCTGTTATTTCGGAAGGGGTAGGCAGAGGTAAATGCATGTATTCAAGCATACATGCAAACACCCACGATTCGCCGGTGACGTTTTTGACCCATGTAACAGGTGGCGAACCTGTTGCCACCTCCGGGCACATTACCAAACTCCAAGGTATTGGAAAACTTCCAGAAAATGGAAAAATCCCAATAGAACCAGAGATAAAGGATTTTAAACCGTTATCTCTGATAGCCCCCGACCCGGTTAATCCGGTAATCGAACTCAGGACCTCCAGCGTAGTAGCAGTAGCCACTAGGCTACTGAGGCAGTTACCAAATCTAGTTGCCGCTGAATGGTAGTGTTCAGCACTATCATGTTCCAGTCAGGTCAGGCTTAATTTTTCGGGCTCAGAGGCACACACCTCAGAATAAGGTCTCAGGAGTGGCCATGCATCTGCATTAAAATCTCTGGTCTCATGTAGAGTTTAATAGAAATAGAAATAGAAAATATTTTTATTTCGAATAGATCTTTACAGATACTTTAAAAACGTCAGTAAATCATAAACTACCTAGAGCGAATAACCATTACATATAGTAAAAGCAAAATCATATATTAATAGTAAATTAAAAATTAGAATTTAAACTACTTGGTTAAAACATAATAATCATAAAATTTTTCAATTCCTTCAATTATAATAAATGAAGAAAAACATTGATCTTGACGAATAAGTTTTTCACTTATTCGTCAAGATCAATGTCATTCACTTAGCAGAGTTCCAAGTGCAGTCACTACTGAGAAGAACTCCGCTACCCAACAAACTCAGTAAGAGCTCTTTTAAATGAGAGCTTAAATCTAGTACAGATTATCGTGAAAATTCAAATAATGTGAACGTCCATAGCATAGATGCAAATAAACTGCTATCTACTAAATGTGATGTAGCCCCTGCAAACCAGAACAGACCAGTCCCCACCAACAGCACCCGTTCACGAGTATGACGCATGTGACAGCCATTGCCCTCCTCGACCATTTTAGAGGGAAGTGAGCAACCCGCCACACGACACCGCCAAAGGCAAAGACATTTAAGCGTGCATGACTGTTCCGGATATGCATAATAGGCTTCAGCATTACTTACCATTCATGTAAACAAACTGTATGCTTGTTTGCCATTTCATGTAGTTTCATGTGGTTCAGCCATCACTTAACAGCCTTATGAACCACACGGTTTGCCACCTTTGTTTCATTAAAAAAATACAGTGACAGATTTTTGACGACTCAACGATCTCTAGTATTAAACAAAGTAATAAAAATAAAACCTATGTTTTGACCAATAAAAAGGTCTTTGACCAGTGAGTGTTGCCAGTGATGAGATATGGGATAGAAACGTGGTCGCTCACTATGGACCTCATAAGAAGGCTCAAGGTCACTCGAAGAGCAATGGAGAGGGCTATGATCGGAGTTTCGAATCAGAAATGAGGAGATCCGCATGAGAACCAAAGTTACCGACATAGTTCACTGAATAGCAAGACTTGAGTGGCAGTGGGCAGGGCATATAGCTTGAAGAACTGGCGGTCGTTGGGCAGAGCAGATCTTGAGTGGCGACCGCGTACCGGATAACGAAGCGTAGGCAGGATGGACCGACGACCTGGAGAAGGTCACAAGCAATCGCAGGAAGAGGGCATCCAAGGACCGTTCGTTGTGGCAATCTTTGTCCCGAGGCCTTTGTCCAGCAGTGGACTTCTTTTGGCTGAAATGATGATGATGATGATTTCGACCAAAGGCTAAAAGCTACTTTTTTTTTTCAGTTTTTAAATTATTACTTTCTAATACATAATCCTATTTTTTTATTAATCCTATTTCTTATTATTATTTTTAAGCTAGATCGCCAGGTTGGGTAAAGGCCTCCTCCAAAGATGTCCACTTTTCTCTATCCTCCGCTATTTGCCACCAGTTCGAGCCAGCAACTTTTTGATTTCATCGTCCCATCGAGTAAAGGGTCTCTCTCTCCATTTATTTCCTTGAGGTGTCCAAATAGTGATATTGAAAGACCATCTATTGTCACTTAGCCTCGCTATGTGACCGGACCACCCCCACTTTAATTTGCGTAGCTCAAAGCGTCAGTGACTTTCGTTATTACTCGTATTTTTGTATGACGAAACTTGTCTAGTTTTTTTACTTTAAGCATGCTTCTCTCCATAATAATAATGGGGGGGGGGCAGAGCAGCTTGTGGCGAGCTGTTGGTGAGTAGCGACACCACCCCCTACCATCATCTTGAGTTCCTCCGAGAGAACTGGGCTCCGCCTCGTCCGCCACACAGAGGTACGGCCGGACAGAGCATCAGGTCTCTCACCTCTGACTTGCCTTCATTGGCCTGTCAGAGTGGGGCGCTAGAGGTATGGCAATTGCAGAAATTTAGATAATAGGCTGTTGTCTAAATTTCTGAAAGAGCCATACACTCGGGGGTGGAAGTGTCTAAAGGCATAATAGCGGGGAAGCCCGCTCCGAGCTCAAGATTACTCGCTCGTGATGGTGAAACCGGGGCCACACCTCTCGACACCTCCAGCCTCTCTCAACAGTGTTGCCCCCTGTCGACCATCGGGTTGGCTGTTTGGGGGGCCCACCAAGGAGAGGTGAGTCACCACCTGCCTAAAGTAGGATTCGATAATGTGAGATGTTGAATATGGAGTGAGATCCGGCACAGGCACCTGCCTGTGCCGGATCTCACTCCATAGGCCCAGCCAGCTAGTCCCCCCAGTTCACCCACATAGCCCAAAGTTTGGCATTGAGTGATTGGGTTAGTGGCGGATGTTTTCAAACCGCCCATAAGCCTCCGACAAGGTTTAACGACTGTTATCTATCGATAGGAACGGGGACCAACGGCAGAGAATATGTAACGGCTTAACGTGCCCTCCGAAGCACGGAAACGCGCATTTAATTTGCCACTAGCGGTCCCCCATCACACTATTCGACCGCGCCCGTAGTACTTAACCGAGTAGATCGCTTACGATCTACACCAGCCGCTGGGCCATGCGCGCTTCAGGCTTCTTCTCTCCATTGCTCTAGTCACACTCTAAGTGTAATACAAAAATAACAATCGTATTATTCATTTCATAGTTGAATAGATACATCAAAATACATGATACCATTCCGTCATGATCCAGTAAGTAGTTCAAATGTTTTATTTAATACCGACAGCCTCGCGAAATCCTGCAGACCTACCTTATCCAATTACTTGCACAACATTTTTTGCATAAATGCAAAGCGATGTAAATATTCAATTTAAGTGATTGTATCAATTACTCGGTAGTAAGAATAAAACCAAAAAAGTTTATTTTCTGCAACAGATGACAATTACTGTGTATCTGAGATATTTATCAACATTTTTGGCCAATTAACTTCGAAGCCTTTGCCGTTAACGGCTTAACGGGTTTCAGTTTATATTTTTATCAAAAAAGAATTAATACATATCTTTATGTTAGGGTTTAAGACATGAGATAAGACTGACGTGAAGCAGACTCTTTAAACTTTTTAATTAATGAGTTAAATGTGCTCGTGGTTACCTACAGACATGTAATTGTAAGTCTCGTAACCATTATAAAGTGTATTTATATTGGAGCTAAATTGAGTAAATTGAAATTTTTTCTACAATTTGGAAAGTCTACTTTTGAACATATAAATTACTAGTTGTTGCCCGCTGCTACGCCCGCGTGGATGTCGTTTTGTAAATAACTAAGTAGCCTATGTTCTTTCTCAAAGCAGCTCTATCTCTGTACCAAATTTCATTAAAATCGGTTCAGTCGTTTGGACGTGAAAAGGTAACAGACAGATAGACAGACTGAGTTACTTTCGCATTTATAATATTAGTAGGATTTTGATTGAGTTGTTCCTGAATAATATTTAATTATATAATATTTAAGGGAACACTGAGACACCTTAAAATTATATTAACATATTTCGATACCGCCTTATAATTCGCTATTCTGAAATTACAAACAATGTATCCTCATCCTATCTATCGCCCATCGGACGGTTTAATCTTTTCGTTCTTTACTGCCTTCATTTTATTCAATACCGCTTATCAAACAGATCTTTATTACAATTGTATAATATGATAAGCAAAAGTAAAAACATGACCTGTATCGAAATCATATAACGTTCAAGGTCCGATGACATTTTTAGACTTTTTTTGTTAAGTTGTATCGATACGCAACTTAACAAAAATGTCTATTTAATCGTAGTGTAGTAAACAGGTGATGCTGGAGATCGTAGCAAATGGATGTCTACTTGATGTATCAAAAACATATAACGTTCAAGGTCCGATTACCTTTTTAGACTTTTTTGTAAAGTTACGTCGAAACAACAAAAAAGTCTATTTAATCGTAGCATAGTTAAGGTGATGCTCGATATCGTAGCAAATAAATGTCTACTTGCTACTACGCGTAGCACTTTATGGATAGGGTAGCCCAGGATGCTATTTTTGCACTTACTAGAAGCGACACATTAAACCCATTAAGGTATGGGAGACACTGTTGGGTACGTCCACCAAATATTTTTTTAAGTATAAGAAAAGAGCCCGCAGAGAAATCCTTAAAAAAACAAAATTTCGCTATTATCTTACATCCTTTCCGAATATATGGCCCCGTTAAAAATCGTGTGAATTTGGATAGGAACTTTGTTTGGGTATATTTTATACTCTCTCAAAATATCTGATGCGTCCTTGACCCATCATGTCGCAAACTTAACGAAAAGATTCGATTCTTTCAAAAATGGAGGTGAAAAATTACTCAACTATGTCAGATAAATCAGAAAAGATGTTATAATACATCCCACTGCTGGGCACGAGTCTCTCCCCTTTTTAGGGGTGGCCTGGAGTTTACTCCACCACGCTGCTTCAATGCGGATTGGTGGAGATACGGGTTAGTGGCCAACCCCCTGTCGGATGTTTTCAAACCGCCCATAAGGCCGTTGCCAATGCAGCTCACATTGATGTTAAGTAATGACTGCAGCCTATAGACGCCTACACAAAAACCAGAGGTCAAAATGCAGATGCGTTGCCAAGATGAAACCTAAAACCTTAGATTTGGTGGAGGTACTCAACAGGGTGCAAGGTATTTCTCATATCTTTATTGGACACGCTCGAGCTAATTCAATAATTAGCTTTTTTATGTAATGAAGGTGGCAAACAAGCATGCAGTTTCATCATCATATCATATCGTCCACTGCTGAACATAGGCCTCCCCCAATGACCTCCATGCCGATCGATCGGAAGCGACGTGCATCCAGCGGGTACCTGCAGCCTTGATCAGGTCGTCGGTCCATCTTGCAGGTGGACGTCCTACGCTGCGCTTGCCTATACGTGGTGTCCACTCGAGAACCTTTCTGCCTAATGATGACTGCAGACACAAAAACCAGAGGTGTCAAAATGCAGATGCGTTGCCACCCCTGAGACTTTAGTTGTTATGTCTCTGTGATAGCTGTTATTAAGGGGCCATACATTACCATCTAACCGGAACACGATAGTCAATTTGGCGGCAGATAGATAGGGTAATGCGGTGGTGCCTACGCCCTCGAGCTCCTACACTGGAACTGTACCATCAGTAATCTTGGGCTGCCATACTTTATTACATAACTTACATTACAATTTCATTTTACTGGTACTACATTTACACAATCAAAATCATTTTACTGGTGGTAGAGCAGTGTCGGAGCTCGCGGGCGTACGCACCATCGTATTACAACAACAACATTACTCTTTATTGTACACCAAGTAAAATACATAGTAGTAAGACAAAAGAAGCACAGTACAAATGGCGGTCTTATTGCCAAAAGAGCAATTTCTTCCAGACAACCTAAATAAATAAGGAAAACAAATAGAAAGAAAGAAATAGTAGGGTGGACAAGAACAAAGAAAACATTACATATAACTAATTTGAGAGACCATCCAGAGCACGGTGGAGCGACAGCGATGGGTTGAAGGGAAAAACGAAAAAGGAAGTTAACAAATCTATGAAGGGAAGGAGAAAATGAATATAAGAGGTAAAATACATATTTAGAGACACAGATAGTGTTTTATAACCAGTTTTTTAAAATTTAGAATAGTTTGAGCCTGTCTAATTGACACAGTATTACCTAATATACTTGCCGCTAAATCTTAGTGCTCAGCACTATCGTGTTCCGGTCAGTCATCACTTAACAACACTGTGAACTGCATGCTTGTTTGCCACTTCCATGACATTAAATAAAATCATAGAGGTTGTTTGGAGGCGGTCATTGAACTTCATACATAACACTGGTTGTGATAATATGTGCTGAAATGAAATGAAAACAGCTCACGAAAGCATTTTCGCGATCTAATAAAGCTTGAATTAGAACTTTGAACTCTGAGTAACTTTGAACTCGGTACGTAAATAAATTCGAAGAAGCTTGAAGAAAGTTAACTGCTTATTTTAAAAATGATAATTTTAAAAGTATACCAAAACAATTTTTTACAATATTAGTCTGTCCGTCTATTTGTTTCGGCTAATCTCGAGAACGACTGTACCGATTTTGACGGGACTTTCTCTGGCAGATAGCTCATGTAATAAAAGTAACTTAGGCTACTTTTATTTATTAATTATATTATACTAGCTATGCCCAAGAAACCTCTGAAATTATTATTTATTATGTCAGTCACAGTCAGTAATTCGAGTAAAGCGATGGCTACTTTACCAGAACAGTTACAATGAAGTTTTGGAGGCAACCTGAAAGGCCCTGCCAATGAAAGTCCCGTCAAAATCGGTCCAGCCGTTCCCGAGATTAGCCGGAACAAACAGACAGACATACAAAAATTGTTAAAATGTTGTTTTGGTATATGTACCGTATATACATACATATTATGCATTTAGTAACAAGCGGTTATTTTAATATTACAAACAGATACTCCAATTTTATTTATTTGTATAGATTACATTATCTGCTATTTGTTATAACGCCCAAGTCTCGTAAAAAACTTTCAAAACCGCACACTCACACAAACATGATATGATGCGCATCGACGCTCGAGTAGCGAGCGAGTGACTCGGAGCTGCAGCACCGCGAGAACCGCTTAGCGCCAACCGCGAGGTCCTCGTTGATGTTTGTGTGATTGCGCCGTTTCAACTTTTGTACGTAGTTTCCATACTGTTCATATATGTACTTTTTTTTTTTGTGTAATAAAAGTGGCAAAAAAGCGTGCAGTTCACATTGATGTTAAGTGATGACTGCAGCCTATAGACACCCACACAATGACCAGAGGTCAAAATGCAGATGTGCTGCCACTCCTGAGGCATTAAGTGTGCCTCTGTGCCGGAAATTACAAAGCCGTACATTACCACCTGACCGGAACACGATAATGATGAACACTACCATTTAGCGGCAAGTATATTAGGTAATGCGGTGGTGCCTACGCCCGCGAGCTCCGTCACTGGAACTCTACCACCAGTAAACTGCTGTGACTACTACTAAAGACTAAAGTACTGTGAATGAGTTAGGGCCCTGTCGACCGGATAGTGTAATAAGCGGCAACCGGGCGCGAGGCCACGTCCATTCAGGGTCCGGCAGAAAGGAACCTGAATACCGTGTCGTGTAATAGCCTTTTTTTTTTTTTTTTTTTTGTTTTTTGGCATCGCTATTACGCATGTTGCCAGTGTCAAGTAAAACGATATTTCGTATTTATTTAAGCAGCGTAAAAGTGTAACTCACTTGACTGACATACCATACTTGACAACTTATATACCCAATACTTACATATTATACTTGATGACTATATTAAACTAGTCATCAAGTATAGTATGTAAGTATTAAGTATACTAGTTATCAAGTACAATATGTCAGTCAAGTTAGATACACTCAAGTTATTCGAGTAAAGCGATGGCTATTTTACCAAAACATTTACAATGAAGTTTTGGAGGCAACCTGAAAGGTCGTGTTTTCGCACTGTTATTCTATTTCACTATACACGAGCACTGTAATAAACTTATATCAAACAAAATGCCACCAACTTTATTCAATATAACTTAAAAATACACCAAGAAAATGAAATAAAATAAGAGCACCATACGCCTCTTTCAAGGTTCCCGCCAAAACTGCAATAGCCTTTTTAGTCCGAGAGCCTATGCGCTCATTGCCATCTTTTGACACCTTGTTGTGAAATAATTGTTTAATTTAATTTACGATCGCTGCAAACTATTTCAAGGCTGTTATTCATTTTTTTAAATAGTGCAATAATACTACTGCCCTTTCCTGTATTTTTTTAATTGTTCAGTCAACATTTAATACTTTGGACGTGACAATTATTAGTTTTTAAGAATTAATTGGTGCAAAGCTTAATAAGTCGAGTTTTTCGCTTTTTACTGCGTAGCACGATGTGTGTGGGAAATTAAAAATTAAAGATCAACTTTATGTGTCGCATATTGATTATTTTTGGTTAACTACGTCGTGTTTTAAATAAATATTTAAGTGATATAACTGGCGAACATTATTAATTGTGGTAAGTGATTAAATATAATCAAAAATCTTTTATGCAGGTTTACCTGAGGCTAGTGATATTCATTCATTTCATGACTATGTACTCGTAATTATAAAAAAATAATATGTACTATGGACATAGGCCTGGTAGGCCTTCCATTTTGTGGGCTACATTGATATACATATCTACCCTGTGAGTGTAAGCGTATTTTTTTTTTATGTAATGTAAGTGGCAAACAAGCATGCAGTTCACATTGATGTTAAGTGATGACTGCAGCCTATAGACACCCACATGATGACCAAGGCCAAAATGCAGATGCGTTACCACTCCTGAGGCCTAAGGTGTTATGCCTCTGTGCCGGAAATTACAGGGCTGTACATTACCACCTGACCGGAACACGATACTGCTGAACACTACCATTTAGCGGCAAGTAAATTAGGTAATGCGGTGGTGCATACGCCCGCGAGCTCCGTCACTGGAGCTCTACCACCATTAATTTTATATTCTTTTTTTTTGTAATATTAAGTACACGCGTGGGCATTTAGAAATCTATACATACAAATAAATAAATTTGGAGTGTCTGTTTGTAATAAAATTTTTTTACCGCTTTTTACTAAATGCATTATGTATCCATGTAGGTATGTTTACACGGTACTTATGCCAAAACATTGTTTCTGCCTGTCTGTCTGTTTGTCCCAGAAGAGTAACTTAGGCTTCTTTTATACTAGCTGCGCCTACGACTTCGTCCGGGTAGATAGGTACCTACTGAACAATTATAAATTCTCACGCGAACGAAGTCGCAGGCACATCTGATAGTAATGAAAAAATTGAATGTAGGTAAGTTTATTCGCTGCTCAAAGTCAAAAATCACCTTTCCATTTTTTATGATAAAAATAACTTGTTTAATCATACATCTATATATATACTAGCGGCCCGCCCCGGCTTCGCCCGCGCTGCTCTGCTCCTATTAGTCATAGCGTAATGTAAGCTATCCTATCTCTCAAGTTGGATCAAACTGCACATGGTGTGCGAATTTTATTATAATCGGTTAAGTGGTTTAGGAGTCCATTGAGGACAAACATTGTGACACGAGATTTATATATATTAAGAAGATATAAATCAATTGCTGTTCGTTAGTCTCGCTAAAACTCGAGAACAGCTGGACCGATTTGGCAAATTTTGGTGTTGAATGATTTCTGGAAGCCCAGGGAAGGTTTGAAAGGTAAGAAAATATGAAGAAATTGAAGGGAAATAGTAAAAAACACAATTTCATTTTCCCATACAAATAGTCCGTATCTATCAAACCTTTGACACATTATTTAATTCTGAGGCAATACAACGACCCGGTTAGTCCAGCGGTGTGAGATTACCGTTTGATTCGAAATGTCGCGGGTTCCATCTCCGCTCCGGGACAAATATTTGTATGGCCTACAGATATTTGTTTCGGGTTTGGGTGTTTGTGTATGTGTACAACAGCACCCACGGCGGGTCTTGGGGCGTTTCGGTCCGCTCATGTTTCGGTCCGGGGACCGAAACGCCTAACAATGCCTTCTGAATGGGTCGATTCGGTCCGTGGGACGAATCACCCATATTTTTATTATTATAGGGCCATTCGTCCCGATATGAATACCTGATTTGAAAGATTTAAGTACAGTTAATTAGAAAAAAATGAGAAATAAATAAAATGCAATGTACCTATTATGATAAAATTTATATTTATTTATAATTATCTACACAAAAATAAACTTAAACAAATAAATCACATAAATCAAATTAAATATTTATATAACACACATACACACACACACACACACACACACCAACACACGTAAGTAATTAATAATTAATCATAAGTAGTATATTATCAATCACTTAAAAAAAATCAAATAGGTAATTGGTGAACGAAAGTATTATTTCTTTTTTTGTATTCGACTGTACATGACAATATAATTGGACCGAATCTACCCATTTAAGAAGAACTTTTGGGTGATTCGGTCCACTTTCCATTTGTAGGCCGAATATCCCCATGAATAAAATGCTTATAGGCGTTTCGGTGGGGACGAAACACGAGCGGACCGAAACGCCCCAAGACCCCCCACGACACAGGTTTATACCTATTGTGGGGCTGTGAGTCTAAGCGTATATTTTTTTTATTTTATACTAAGTTTGCCGGGTCAGCTAGTATAAAAATAAATAAACCATACCTACGTGACAGTTATCAATTGAAGATGTTGATATCTTTATCAAGTATCTAAAAAAATCAGCCAAGTGCAAATCGGACATCGCAAATTCATTGCACGGAGCCTTGTGGGTTCCGTACAATTAATTAATGAATATGTGATCATAAACACCACAGAGTTTACTGGTGGTAGAGTTCCAGTGTAGGAGCTCGGGGGCTCAAGCACCACCGCATTACCTAATCTTTTTTTTATGCAATAAAAGTGGCAAACACGCGTTAAGAGATGACTGCAGCCTATAGACACCCACCACAGATCACCCCCAAAATGACCAGAGGTCAAAATGCAGATGCGCTGCCACTCCTGAGGCATTAGGTGTTATGCCTCTGTGCCGGAAATTACAGAGCCATAAAATCTATCTGCCGCCGAATGGTAGTGTCCAGCACTATCGTGTTCCAGTTAAATGATAATGTATGGCCCCGTAATAATTGTCACAGAGACATAACAACTAAGGTCTCAAGAGTGGTAACGCATCTTTATTTTGACCTCCGGTCACTGGGTGTCTATAGGCTGCAATCACCACTCAACATCAATGTTAACTGCACGCTTGTTTGCTACCTTCATTATATAAAAAACTAGCTGTTGCCCGCGGCTTCGCCCGCGTTGAAATTTTTCCTGAATTTTCTTTGCTATAAACCTCACGGAGCCCGAGACCTTTCCAACGAATGCAAAACCGTGGAAATTGGTTCATGCGTTCTGGAGTTATAGCCACAGGAAGGAAAACCCGACTTATTTTTATTGCGATATATTACGCAATATAGTTTTTATATCTCATGAAATGGCAAACACGTAAACAGTTCACATTTATTGTAAAATAATATTGCCTTTGGGGTCATCCATTAATCACGTGAGGCTTGATAGGGGAATGGGGGGATCCGGACAAAATCACGAAACATCACAAGGGGGAGGGCCATATATGGAGATATCACGTGTGTTTATTTCTACTTCGAGTGCCCGATTTCAGCCGAAAAGTGCCAATTTCGTCTCGACCTAGCAGTCGCCAGTTTAAGCAATTTTCATGCCAAATACAAGCTTTTTTATTCCAAAAAAATACAAGTGATCTTAGGTGGGGGTGGGGGGTTTACCTAAAACCTCACCACGTATCACCAAAGGGGAGGAGGGGGGTCAAAACCACGCTAAAAAGATCATGTGATTAATGGACGGCCCCTTTAAATATCTACACAATAATGTGAGATTTCAATATCGATGCGTTGTCACACCTGAAAGTTCTAAGTTGTTATACCACTGTGTCAGAAAATATACACATCTGGCTCTACATTCTCTGCCTACCCCGTTAGGGACCTGGCGTGAAGATACATACATACAAAAAATACAGGGTCGTATTACCCCCTTACCGAAACACAATAAGCGGTGAACACAACTATTAAGCGGCACGTAGATTAGATAATCCGATGGTGTTTTTAACATATTATGTAGAATGTGTAGGTAACAATAAGGTATAAACTGAATCGGACTAGTAGTTCCAGGGCAAAGGAAGGGTCAAGGGCTGTGACAGACAGACCTACGAGAGATCCTGTATGGGTTCGGTTTTTCGTTTTCCTATTAAGACATGGAACCCCAGAAATAAGTCGATTTACATCAGTGATTCCCAAAGTGGTCCATATAGACCCCCTGGGGTACATGGGACTCGATGGGGGTCTACGTAGGCGTGAATAAAATTTGGAAATATGGGAATGTGATACAAATGTAACTAGAAAGGGGTCCACGGAAACCACAAAAAAATTTAAAGGGGTCTACAAGAAAAAATTGTTTGGAAACCTCTGATTTACATATAACTTAAATCAATATTTAACTCAACTTGATATTTATAACCCGGTTAGACATGGTTGTGATTTTGAGACATATTCAATTGTATTAATTATAGTAGTAAGAAAATTTTATATCTGTGTTAGTGTTGCAGGAATATAAAGATAAAAAAAATTACACAACATTGCATACATTTATTTAACATTGTGCAATAATTTGAACTTTTAATTTTATAAAGGGAAAATCGATACTGAAAACTATTACCTAGGTATGTTCTATACTTTAGTATAGATACCAACCTGGCCCCTCTAGAGCCAATCGGCTCTCTCCTGTAGTCAAGCTGCCCTTGATACCAAATCGTTGGCTGGCGACACCCTTGGCGATAATGACAGCGCTTCTGAACGAGAAAATAGTCAAATACCAGCTGTATTTGACTATTTCTGGTATTTGACTATTTTCTCGTTTAGAAAAGAAAGCGTTAAAAGCATAAGTTCTGGGAGGAATAGATGTTAATAAGGAATACTGTGACTGGCTTCGTACAGATAATATAATTAGGACTTATCTAAGGCATTTTCATAATATTGATGAAAATGCCGAAATAATATTGATTTGTTTCAGTGCCGAAAGAAGTGTAATGAAACGCCACACAGAAGGAATTAAACACTGTAACTTTATCGTATTTCAAATTAAAGGTACAACATAATTTTGGAAAATCTACCGTAATTTTAGAAACTACCACCCAATTGATTTCGGAGTTGGTAACACTGCGCTATGGCTACTCCCCGGAGTTTTGGCGGGCACGCGGAAAAGAGGTGTGTCGCTGCGTGATATTATTTTCGAAACTTGTGTATAGTCGGGTTTTTGTGTGTAAAAATGGTGGGACAACATTCGATAACGTTCACGGGTGTAGAAAAGTTATATTATGAAGTGAAAAGTGATTTTTCATGTTGCCTCCAAAACTTCGTAAAATCTCCTAGTAAAGTCCCCATCACTTTACTGGAGTCATCTCATCATATTCCACATGGAAGCATGCAATCATCGTCATCTTCCATATGGATATTCATTATCATAAGAAATGAAGATGAAAATTACTGAAGATTGGCTGTTAAGGACTTGAACCCGTGGCCGTAAAACAATTATAAAAAAAAAAGCTACACCCCCCCGGTCCGCCGCGGCGGCCGGTGGCCCGTGTTGCTCTAAGTTTCGTACCTTACCTATGTGACCTATCTCGATCATAACTCGATAGATAACGCTCTACAGACCCGAAACAAGCCGAACTCTCCTTCCAAAGATCGATGTGGAATACTTCTTGTTGGTTACTATACCTAGTAGGTATATTGATATACTAATCACAAACGTTCAAAGATTACGTATCCACTTAACAGTAAAGCCATCTTGTCTTTTTGATTAAAAAAATCGGTTTAAATACTAAAACACGATTACGGAAAAACAGGTGGCGTTTAATTTATGTAAAGATAATAATTCGCGTCCGGAATTCTTATCAAGCAATGCAATGATTTGTTTATCATGTAAGTTCATGAAAAAGTTAATCAAATACCTATTTGTGTGTGTGTGTGTGAGAGAGAGAGAGAGAGAGAGAGAGTTGCTGAGAGAGCTGCAGTTACCACTTCTTAACACCATGTGAGCTGCATGCTTTATTTGCTAAGTAGAGGTTCATACATTTTTTAAAGAAGATTATGGCCGTCTTACGACATTATAATAGAAAAGCATGGTAACTCTACGCAGACAACTGAGATAACACGGCATTTATACTGGTGGTAGAGCTCCAGTGAAGGAGCTCGCGGGGCGTAGGCACCAGCGCATTACCATAAATATTTACCGCTAAATGGTAGTGTTCAGCACTATCGTGTTCCGGTCAGGTGGCAATGTACAGCCTTATAATTTCCGGCACAGAGGCATAACACCTTAGGACTTACCTTGGTCTTTGTGTGAGTGTCTATAGGTTGCAGTCATTACTAAACAACACTGTGAACTGCATGCTTGTTTGCCACTTCCATTACCTAAAAAAACCTACTCTGTAATTTGTCTTTAGGTTGTTTGTTTGTATATTTAATTGGGGAGCGTTGACAATGATTGGGTCAATGATTTGATAATAGTTTTACAACATTTTATTATACTACTTATCTGTAATTAATGTTGTTATGTCAGAAAACGTAGTAAAATTGGAATATTATTTTAAATTCTGATGGTAGAGTTCCACTTCTAAGCAATCTTTGCTTCTAAGCAATATTTGTCAACTTCATTACATGAAAAAAGGCAATGGCGGTCAAACCAAGTAAATATAACAACGCGGGATGGGCAGCAGCGTCACAGTACAAATATTTGAACAGTATGGAAACTACGTACAAAACGTTGAAACGGCACACTCACACAAACATGCGCATCGACGCATGCGGTCTGTGAATCTGTAGCGTCGCGCGATGAAACGACCGCCTCTGAGATCCCCAATCCGCTTACCAAACGTGACGATTATGGCATAATGGCACAGTGATTCCCAAAGTGGTCCATATAGACCCCCTGGGGTCCATGGGAGACTCGATGGGGTCTACGTATATGCGTAAATAAAAATGGGATATATGGCAAAGTGATATAAATATTAGCAAGGGGGTCAATCGAAACGAGGAAAAAATTGAATGGGAAAAATAGTTTGGGAACCTTCGGGCTAGAGTAATGCGACGAGAGTTCTTGCATCGGAGCTCGAAGCCAATTGTAGGCAGTACCTATATCTACCCACGAGTTCCGACACTCGAACTCGAACCAGCAAAATATCAGTTATGTATGAAAATATCTATGTATGTATCTTCACGCCAGGTCCCTAACGGGGTAGGCAGAGAGTGTAGAGCGCCAGATATCCCGGTTCTGACAAACCTCTCGTGCCTCGTCTACCTTCATCATTCTCTTCATACATGCACGCCGATTCCTAAGACTTTTGACCCCACCATCAGACAGAACTCGACCTATTTGGTCACGGTAGGTCAGTCTTGGTCTTCCTGGGCCTCTGCAACCATCCACATTCGCATTGTATATCTGTTTAGTCATTCGCTCATTCGACATTCTTTCTATATGCCCGAACCATCGGAGCATGCCTTTTTTCATTTTTACACCGATACTATCATTCACACAAAGTCTCTTTCTTACATCTTCATTACGAACGCGATCGGTGAGTGATACACCGCAGATCTTGCGCAAAGATCTCATCTCGACCGCGTTCAACTTACTTTCATGCTCTTTCCTGCATACCCAACTCTCGCTTCCATATAAGAGCGTTGGAGTAAGTACAGCATTATGTACGGCTAGTCGAGCCCGCTGGCTGAGATGTTTCGATTCTAGCAGCTTACCCAACGCTCCATTCACGCAATTCCCAGCAAGCACTCGTCTTTCTATGTCAGTGGTGTACCTACCATCCTTGCTAAAAGCACATCCAAGATATACAATTTCATCAACCTGTTCTAACACTGCATCATCTACTACTACCCTTGCATTTGTTCTCTGTTCATCTCTTTCAAATACTAACACTTTAGTTTTACCCACATTCAATTGTAAGCCTTTCTCCATACAATCCTCTTTCATGACTGTGACTAGTGCTTGAAAATATCTACTAATGATATAAATATTTTTTAAATTAAAGCGCTCCGGGTTCATCGCTATCTGGATGATATACTAAATTGTTTTGATGACATATCGTACACTATAATATGAGGTTGTGACCCTGATCATTACAAAGTATAAAGACCCGTCAATCGTGAATCGGGTAACGATCACGGTTCCGTGAAAAGAGAAAAGAAAATATATGTTTTATATTAATACATGTAAAAATATATTTAATAAGACTTTATAATAAATAAGTGAATAACACAAAAATAGGAGTCAATAATGTGAGATGTTGAATATAGGCAGGTACCAGATCTCAATTTCTCACTCTCTTCGGCCAAATTTTTCAATTTTATCCACTGTTCGGCCGAAGTTTGTATTCGATTCAAACCACATTCGGCCCATCACTAGTACAATAACAAGAAGCCCTTCAATACGTTGCATATACGTGTCATCAAATGCAAATAATGTTATGGTCAATATCATAAATTAATTCCCATAATATTCCACATCGTCATATCGTATTGTCTGTCATCTGTTCGTCGAATTTCAATAAAGAAAACTGCCAAGCACGATTGATTTTTAGTTTTCGGATTCAGTATGTTACCACACTAAGGTATATTGTATCATTACTTCACACCCGTAATCCCCGAAGGGGTAGTAAGACAAAAATGCATAGTCTATAGGCTGCAGGTGGTAGAGCTCCAGAGACGGAGTTCTCGGGCGTAGGCACCACCGGATTACCTAATATACTTGCCGCTATATGGTAGTGTTCAGCACTATCGTGTTCCGGTCAGGTGGTAATGTAATTTCCGGCACAGGCTAACCTAACGCCTCAGGAGTGGCAGCGCATCTGCATTTTGGTCATTGTATGGGTGTCTATAGGCTGCAGTCATCACTTAACATCAATGTGAGCTGCACGCTTGTTTGCCACTTTTATTACATAAAAAAAAGCATGCATTCAAACACCCACGATTCGCCGGTTACGTTTTGGGCTATATAACTGGTGGCAAGCCTGTTGACATCTCCGGGCACATAACCAAATTCCCATGTGCTGGGAAACTGCCAGAAAATGGAAAAAACCGGACAAGTGCGAGTTCGACTCGCGTGGTGAGGGTTCCGTAATTTAAATAAATATTTTTTATTTTTAAAGAAAATTTGGAAAGAAAAATTTGACTTCAGGCGAGACTCGAACTCGCGACCTACTGGGAATCTAGTCCAGCCGCTCTTCCTAGTTGGTAATAGATGGCGCTACTGCTACCATAAAGCAATGCAATAGATGTGAAGGAAAGATTTGACAAATCGGGCAGGGCTTCAGTAGCTCAATTGGAAGAGCGGCTGGACTAGATTCCCAGTAGGTCGCGAGTTCGAGTCTCGCCTGAAGTCAAATTTTTCTTTCCAAATTTTCTTTAAAAATAAAATATATTTCACAAGCATGTGTTTATGCGAAATAATATAAAACAATTAAATAAATATTACAGATTTAAAATGCAGGGACATAGCGGTTACGGTGGTACCGGCAGGGGGAGTTATATTATTAAGAATTTTCGATTTAATTTGAATACTCAAACTTCTTATAGGTTTTCCAGTAATCTATAGGCAATGAACTGTTTTCCACATTTTTTTTCAAAATTTTAAGTTCAGTAGTTTCCGAGATAAGGTGGGAGGGGGAAATGGTCAATTTACGTCGTTTTTCTTAAATAACTTCTAATTAGTTTATGCAAAAATTATAAAAAAATATGTCTGAGATGTTGACAACAACTTCTTTCATTTGATATGTCACACGACACAGTATACGATTTTTTTTTTTTTTCTGGTTTACCCCCCGAAAGTGGCCCCCTGTTTAAAGTTTATTATTTTACTTGACGTGTTCATCTTTGGGTCACCAATTTACATATATTCATTAAATTTAAACTCAATCGGTCGAGTAGTTTCGGAGCAAATTGGCTGTGACAGACGGACAGACAGACAGACAGACAGACGCACGAGTGATCCTATAAGGGTTCCTTTTTTCCTTTTAAGGTACGGAACCTTAAAAACAAATGGAACCAGAGGTAAAGCATTTTACACCTTTATCTCCAAGTAGTCACGTCCAAGGAATGACCTGGAAATGGAGATTGACCTGGAAATTCGTACTGCAAAGTAAAGAAAGGGATTTTGTAAAGATACTGCGGTATTCCAAAAGCATCTTCGCAACCATAGAGCAACACGGGCCACCGGCCGCGGCAGGGAGTAGCCATGTGCAGTCTTCCCCTCTGTCAAAGTACAAGTACAAGTGTGCCTGTGCCTGTCGCCTACATGTTTAAATGTGTGCGTGAAATTGTTGTGTGTAAAGAAATGAAATTGAAATGTGTCAAGGTGTGAGTTTCGTAGTAATAGACGATTTTTGTAGCGTGTAAAGAAAGACAGAAAGAATAAGTTTATTTTTTTTGATTACACACAATGCACCAACAAGTTAATAAATGATAGAGAAAGCAAAAAGAAAACATAAACGACAACATATTATGTTTAAGTAACTACGATAACTCATATAGGTACCTGTAAAGGTTATTATTATCTACCTATGAGACCAAAAAAACTGGTTGCCTGTAAAGTCGGTTTTACGGGCGAAGATTTTACGTGACAACGTCTTTTTCTCGGTAGAAAGGCATTCGCCGGTCCGGCAGGCCTCTCTCTCGTTCGATGACTCATCGTTACGTTACCGGGCGTTACACTTTTTCATGAGTGACTCCGAGCCGCAACATAACTTAAGACGTTGTCACGTCAAAAAAAAAATGGCACCCACCTCAGCTAATTGCTGCAGTTGGCACTACAGCGCTGGTATTCTGGTGGGGCCGTAAGTGACATTGCGAACCACAAATAGTCCAAATTATCTGTTATATACCTACATGAGAAAGTTGTTCCACTTTACACTGATCACATATACAAAGAATGAGTATAAAATAGGTATTAAATTAGTGCAATAATAACTTAATTACTAAAATACAGGGGGTAAAACTACGATAATTAATATTATTGTGACGATAATGTTATGTACGTGCAGATAAAATAATTGTAAATATTTTTGATAACTTGTATGAAAATTATAAGATGTAACATTTGAGCAATACATGTGACGGGTTATGTAGATCTATACTTCTACACTAATAAAATAAAGCTGAAGAGTTTGTTTGATTGTTGACTTGAACGCGCCAATCTCAGGAACCACTTTCAGTGCAAGATAGTTTATTTATCGAGGAAGGCTATTAGGCTATATAACATCACGGTACGCGGACGAAGTCGTGGGCACAGCTAGTGTTTCATTATATTATAATATTAAAAGGATTCAGATTTGTGTGTGTTTTACAAGTATTTCCCCTCGCAAAAAATTACAGACTGTTTTGAATCGGTAATAAACGCTATGGCTACTCCCCTCCGGTCCGCCGCGGCCGGTGGACCGTGTTGCTCTCTGTTCGCAACTGACCAATGCGGTGCGCGGGCCACAAGTGACCGGGCCTTGTGAATTCGTACTCAAGTAGGTAATGACCGCATCCGCTCCTTCTTGGGAACAGTCACACAAATGGATCGTGATTGTTTGAATAACTTTGGTCGTAACTTTACGCCTGTATTTCCCGAAGGGATAAACAGTATGTATGTATCTTCACGCCAGATTCCTAACGGGGTAGGCAGAGATTGTAGAGCGCCAGATATCCCGGTCCTGATAAACCTTCCGTGCCTCATCTACCTTCATCATTCTCTTCATACATGCACGCTGATTCTTAAGACTTTTGACCCCACCATCAGACAGATCTCGACCTATTTAGTAATGGTAGGCCAGTCTTGGTCTTCCTGGGACTGCAACCATCCACATTCGCATTGTATAGATAGATAAGATTGAGAAAGACAGACTTACAGACTTTACTGATGGTAGAGATCCGTCACTGGTGCTCTACCACGTAAATAAATTTAAACTGTATTGTGCCGGATGTTTTTTAAAATTACGTATTAAAACAAAGTTGAATTTCATGTACCTATTTTTTATCCTTCGAAATTATTATGGATTTTGCGTATACGGACATGATATAAACAATGAAATGCTAATTTCAAATGCATTGGGTTTTTTAATTTAATTATAAACTGGTCTTTACTGGCAATTTTATGCTCATATACAGGCTGTCATGAATTTTAATGTAATAAAGGTGTAAAACAAGCATGCAGTTCACATTGATGTTAAGTGATGATTGCATCCTGTAAACATCTACATAAAACTAGAGGCTAATATACAGATCTATGCGTTGCCACCACTGATTTGATTAGGGTGGATACTTGTGCTAAAGGAGATGTTGCGAGCTCGGCTCTGGTTCGTACACGTCCTCAAAAAATAGGTAAATTAAAGAAGAATCCGAAAAAATACAATATATTATTCAAGAATATATTTTAGAGTTACAGCCACATTTAATTCAAACGATTTTATCATTTTCAACCATGTTCAACATGGCGGCGATACAGCCGACGCTTGGGATTGTACCTTTACAGGTATATAAAACTAAACTAATGCTATCTGTATCTTACTAGTGCATCACATATTATTGTAGTGTAATGAAACGCTTGGGTCTGGTTAACAACTGATTTATTATATAACTACCCACGACATCTTCCCCTTAAAAAGAAACAACAGTAGTAGGTACATACATTAGAGTTTACACACTTATAAATATCTTTTTTTAAATTACATTTTTCACTTCAAATTAGCATCAGTCCATCCTTTTGAATCTTCTGCGAGTAAGAGGAGGCGAATATGAAACTAGCGAGTTTTCACTTAGTTCTCTGCTCGGTTCATACTCGTCCGCTTCTTCCCCAGACACAAATACATCTGAATCATCATCCGATGTAGGAACAGTACAACTTTTTTCGTTACTTTTATTTTGTTCTGATTGATCAGTATCTGTAACTGTCTTTATTAAATGTCGACGATTACGACGATAAATACCTTTTTTATTTTTCACTAGATAGGAACGCGGAGTTGACGCCTTACCTACAACAGTACCGCGAATTCGTCCATGGTTTTCTAACATTATGACGTCCTCGCCGACATTTAATTCAGATGAAGATTTACTACCTCTGTCGTAATACATTTTATTTTTACGCTGTTTTTCTAATAAACAACCATGTTGTGCTTCCATATTACAATTATTCTGTGCTAATAAATCTGGGTGAACTGGTAGCCTACATTTTAATCGACGTCCCATTAAAAGTTGCGCAGGAGAATTCAAATTTTCTCGTGGAGTATTCCTATAACTTAATAAATTTAAATGAAAATCCGTTTTACTATCTATTGACTTTTTAAGTATTTTTTTAATAGTTTGAACTGATCGCTCACTCTTCCCATTTGATTGAGCATAATAGGGCGATGAAGTAACATGATTAAAACCCCATTCATTAGCGAATTTATTAAAATCACGACCAGAAAACTGCGGGCCATTGTCGCTAATAACCGTCTCCGGTATTCCATACCTAGCAAAATTTTCTTTCATTACATTCACTACTGAGTTTGTGCTTATATCTTTTAAGCAAGCTACTTCTATAAAACCCGAAAAATAATCTACTAAAATTAAATATTTTTTTCTTCCATACTCAAATATATCGGTTCCAATTTTATTCCATGGTAAATTTGGTATGGGAATGGGAATCATCGGTTCTTTACAAGGTTTATTTAAATTCTCCTGACATACTTTACATTTTTTAACATAATTTTCTATGTCATTTCCGATACCTGGCCAAAATAATACTTCGCGCGCGCGTCTTTTACAGCGATCGATACCTAAATGTCCATCGTGTATTATTTTTAACATTTCATATCTCAAAGAATTGGGGATCAATACTTGGTTATTTTTAAAAACAACATTATCAACACAGTACAATTCATCTCTCATAGACCAAAAATATTTTAATTCATTTCGTAAATTATATTTATGATCGGGCCAACCTTGATTAATATATACACATAACTGTTTTAACATTTCATCTTTAACTGTCTCTTTTTTAATAGTAGTTAGCTTATTTTGAGACATGGGTATATTACCAATAACCATCTGAAGTTGATACAATACAGCCCTGCTGATGTCATCACTATATAAATCCGGAAGAGGCGCGCGCGACAATGTGTCAGGTATGTACATAAACTTCCCTGGCTTATAAATAATTGACAAATCGTATCCTTGTATTTTTAGTAACATGCGTTGTAAGCGTGCTGGGACTGAATCTAATGGTTTTTTAAAAATACTTTCAAGCGGTTTGTGGTCCGACTCAATAATTACTGCCTTTTTACCATAAATATACTGGTGGAATTTTTCACACGCAAAAACAATAGCCAACATTTCTTTTTCGATCTGAGCGTACCTAGTCTGTGTATCGGTGAGAGTGCGCGACGCGTATTCTACCGGGCGGCCCTGCTGCATGAGCACCGCGCCCAGGGCGACGCTGCTCGCGTCCACTGATAACAGTACCGGCTTATGAACGTCATACAATGACAAGACCGGTGCCTTACTAATGAGATTTTTCAATTTTTCAAACGCACATTTATGACCGTGTTCCCAACTGAAAGTGACATCTTTTTTCAATAATCTCGTCAAAGGTAAAATATTATCTGAATATTGTGGAATGAACTTTGAAAGATAGTTAATGGCGCCTAAAAATCTCTCTAAACTTTTTCGGTCAGTCGGTTCTGGCATTTCAATAATCGCTTTGACTTTATCATAGTCCACTTGCATGCCGTCTTTATTAAAAATGTGCCCTAAATACCTAACTTCTTTTACATTTATTCTGCACTTATTTTTATTAAATTTTAAATTAATTTCCCGCGCTCTCTGAAATAATGCTTTAAGTCGGTTATCATGCTCCTTTTTAGTACTCCCCCAACAAATAATATCATCAATAAACGATTCTACCCCTTCCAAGCCTTCTAATAGTTGCTTGATTTTCGCATGAAAAACTTCAGGTGCGCAGTTTAACCCGAACGGTAATCTCAAAAACTGATATCTCCCGAACGGTGTGTTAAAAGTACAGAGGTCGGCACTCTCAGCGTCTAATTTTATAGACCAAAACCCTGAATTTGCGTCTAAAACTGAATAATATTTAGCCCCATTTAATTTAGTGGCTAATTCCTTTATTGTTGGCAATTGATAATGCGCGCGTCTTATGGCTTTGTTAAGCGGCCTCGGATCCAAGCAAACACGTAATTGGCCATTTTTTTTACCTACAACAACTAATGAATTAACCCACGGCGTCGGGTGAGTCACCTTTCTAATAACACCTAACTGCATCATCCTATCCAATTCACTTTGCAATCTATCACGTAGGGCTAAAGGTATTTTTCGCGGAGCACAAACAACCGGCATTACATTTTCATCGACAACAATATGGAATTCACCCGGTAAACATCCTAGCCCATGAAATAAATCTTCGTCAGAATTTAAGTTATGGATCCTTTGCACTAGGCCTAAATTTAAACACGCTTGTAGTCCCAACACACTTTGACATTCAATGTTCGCGATAGCAAATTTTAATTCATGCTGCACCGATTTATGCCACCATTTTAGGTAGCACGTTCCTAATAAAGGAATAAAATCCCCACTGTAGGATTGCAGCTTGACATTATTATTAACATTAATAATTTTAGTATCGTAACCTAATTCTAAAAAGCGCCTACGCGACATTACGTTAATGTCCGCACCGGTATCTAACTTAAACTTTTCCGTAGAATATTCTCCCCGGAGTGACTCATACCAGTCGATGTCGTTCGCGGTGTTAACCTCGGCGACATTAAAAAGAATAGATATGAAAAAAGACTCACAGTTCTCTCCCTCGTCCGATTTCACTTCACTAACATCAATGTTATGTAGCTTTTTCACATTTTTTTGTAACTTACACATTCGAGCAAAATGCCCGTAGTTTTCACACACATAACACTGCACATATACAGCAGGACATTCGTTAGGTACGGGGCACCGACCCCCGCACCGCAGGTTGGCCCGATCAGATTAATTAGCAAGCTGGCCTGCACGCTTGCTTCTTCTTTATGCACCCCGGATGCTTTTACAAATAGGTTGAATTGCGTTTTCCAACGCTTCCACGCGTCAGCCCGGCTGACGGAGCTGCCTTCCAGACTTAATTCTGACGGTGGTCGAGCGTGTTCCATTCTAAAATATTGTAAAATATTCTTCCCACAACACAATAGCACGATAAAACACTCGCGAAAAGTTATTTAAACTACTTTTATTTAATTTACGCACCGCTGTCACCATGTAGTGTAATGAAACGCTTGGGTCTGGTTAACAACTGATTTATTATATAACTACCCACGACAATTATCAAAAAAACGGTGTATCTAATCGATCAATTTTAAGAAGTTCCGATGACTTTTAAAAAATTGGAAATCGATTTGTATTAAGTTATTAGTAATAACACATGACATCAATTTCGATAGTATTTAGAAGAATGACAAATGTCAAAATGACATCGCCCGCCATATTCGCCATGTTGGTTTTGAGTTGCAATTCTAACTGCAAAAAATGTTTAGTAACTGCAAACAAAGTTAAATAAGTGAAAATATGCAGTAAAAAACGTTTTTATATTAATTTTGCCTGTTAATGATATCGTGTACAATACATGGCCGGAGGTCCATACATTTTTGCAACATCTCCTTTCAAGTCTCTAGTACCAATAGTTTGTGCGCTAAACCGCGGACGGCCAGACAGACAGACAGACGGATATGGCGAAACAATAAGGGTTCCTTGTTTACTACGGAACGGTACCAACCTGGGTAACCTACCTGCGGAGGCAGGTAGGCTCTAGGGTTACCAGGTTGGTACCTTTTTAGGGTCCCGTAGTAAACAAGCAAAACTAGCAAAACTGCCCCATCTATATCGTCAGCTGGCGACGCCCTTGAGCTCTACCACCAGTAAAGCGGCATACCTGCGTGAAATATGTAAATAGAGAACAATACGAGTATAAAATTATAATCATTTGTAAGCTGCATGCTTGTTTGCCTTTTGCGTGACAATGAAACTTTTTATATTATTTATTTAATTAAAAAAAGATTGTTGTTGTGACACTTCCCAAGAGTTGTTTCGTTGCTCATTTGATCAATTAAACCTTGTGTGGCATGTAGGTATACAAGGTGTGCGGTCGTGTGTAGCGAGCGCGGATTTGGTCTTCGGATTTGGTCCGCTGTACCGAATCCGGTAGTGTGTGCGAGTCTGCCGTGCAGAAACCGGTCGTCTTTTAGTATTACTACTATTACTGTATCAATTTATTGACCGGATTCTGTACGGCGGACCGAATCCGCCGACCAAATCCGCTCTCGCTACACACGACCGGATTCTGTGCGGCAGACTGAATCCGCCGACCAAATCCGCTCTCGCTACACACTACCGGATTCGGTACGGCGGACCAAATCCGCTCTCGCTACGCACGACCGGATTCTGTACGGCGGACCAAATCCGCTCTCGCTATACACTACCGGATTCGATACGGCGGACCGAATCCGCCGACCAAATACGCACGAGCAGACCGCATCGGACTTGATTAATAATAATGATGTCCGCCGAGCTCCTCTACACACGGCCGGAATTGGTTCGGAGCGTATGTAAATGTTTCTTTCCTTCTTTATCCAGTTATAAAGGATTTTACGCATTAATTTAAAACGAAACCAGGCATTTATTGTCTGATCATTATCCATACATCCATACAAATTAATAAAATTGGAGTGTCTGTTTATAATATAAAAATATCCACTTTTTACTAAATGCATATGTATGTATACACGGTACATATACTAAAACAACATTTTACAATATTTGTCTGTCTGTCTGTTTGTTCCTTCTAATCTCGGGAACGGCTTTACCGATTTCGACGGGACTTTCACCGGCAGATAGCTGATGTAATAAGGAATAACTTAGGCTACTTTTATACTAGCTGCGCCACGACTTCGTCCGGGTAGATACTGAACATCAAATTCTCACGCGGGCGTAGTCGCGGGCACAGCTATATTAATATATAGCTGTGCCCGCGACTCTATTTAAGAAGTCGATGTGATATTTTAAGTATATAATTAAGTACGAAGTTTATTTTAATGCTTTTATCAATGTCAAGTCCCCTTTTTGGTTAATTGTGATCTGACGTGCGCATGGGTGTACCTTTAATTATTACACGTACCTACGTGTAATAATTAAACCTAGGATTTATTTTTGAAACCTGTGAAGGTTAGTGTCAATCATTCGTAAAAAGCTATAAATGTGCAATTCTTTTTTATTTTGCTTTTTGTTGTTGACGTAAGCACTAGAAGAGGTGAGGCGTGTCATACACACAAATATATGTATATTATAGCTAACCCGGCTAACTTCGTATTGCAACAGAATTAAATAATGTGTCAAAGGTTTGATAGATACGGACTATTTGTATGGGAAAATGAAATTATGGTTTGTAGTACTTCCCTTCAATATCATCTTTTTTATTACCTTTGAAACCTTCCCTGGACTTCCAAAAATCATTCTAAGCTAAATAAGCCAAATCGGTCCAACCGTTCTCGAGTTTTAGCGAGACTAACGAACAGCAATTGATTTTTAAATATATAGATAGATAACATTTAAGTGATAACATTTTTACTGGTGGTAGAGCTTCAGTGACAAGCTCGCGGGCGTAGGCACCACCGCATTACCTAATATACTTGCCGCTAAATGGTAGTGTTCAGCACTATCGTGTTCCTGTCAGGTGGTAATGTACGGCTCTGTAATTTCCGTCACAGAGGCATAACACCTTAGGCCTCAGGAGTGGTAACGCATCTGCATTTTGACCTTGGTCTTCATGTGGGTGTCTATAGGCTGCAGTCATCACTTAACATAAATGTGAACCGCATGCTTGTTTGCAAAAAAAAAACAGCCGCCATTCTACAATTTTTTTATGTAATGGTAATGGCAAACAAGCTTGCAGTTCACATTTATGTTAAGTGATGACTGCAGCCTATAGACACCCGCACAAAGACCAAGGTCAAAATGCAGATGCGTTACTACTTCTGAGTTCAAGGTGTTATACCTCTGTGCCGGAAATTACAGGGCCGTACATTATTTGGTCATTGATATCATCTATGAAAATAATTGATATTAAGTATTTAGAATCCGTGATTGAACCCTAGTATTTTTTGGAATAGCAACAGAGTTAAGTCAAAAGCCACCTCTCAGGGCGAGATTTACAGACCGACTCGCTCTCTACGACTTTACTTTCGAGCAAAGTACGCTTCGAACTGTCAAAACCCATACATTTTTGACAGTTCTAAGCATACTTTGCTCAAAGTAAAGTCGTAGTGCGGTCTGTGAATCTCACCATTAGACAGCACCCAGAGCACAAGGTTCCCAGAGTCTCTCTCGTTAACGCTTGGGTCAATATCTTATAATCTGGCCCCGAAACTATCTAAGGTAAGTAATTTTCTGATATTGCTAGGCCGGCCTTATGCTCAATTGCCTATTCTGAAACCTAATTGAATAATTCGCCTCCGTTGCAAATTCATGCAAGAGAAAAAGTTGTTCTTTTTATGTTATGATGGTAGCAAACAAGCATGCAGTTCACATTGATGGCAAGTGATGCATACTGCATTCAGACATTTAGACCAAAACTGGTGGTCAAAATATATGAGTATATGCTTTGCTACCCCTGAGACCTAAGGTGTCATGTCTCTGCGATAGTTATTTCGGGGCCATACATTACTATCTAAACGGAACACGGTAGTGCCGAACACTACCAATTAGCGGCAGATAGATTAGGTAATGCGTTGATGCCTACGACCTCGAGCTTCTACACTGGAACTCTATCATCAATAAAATAGAGGTAGTTGTGTGTCGCTGGGTCCACGATTTTTACACCACAGTGCAAATGGCCGCAGACCAGAGTCGATGGAGACCATAGAGCAACACGGGCCACCGGCCGCGGCGGACTGGAGGGAATTAGCCATAGCGTTTATTACCGATGCAAAACAATCTGTCATTTTTTGCGGGAGGTATGCGTGTGACATTCACACTACAAAAATCGTCTATTACTACGAAACTCACACCTTGACTTTAACAAAATACATAAACAATTTCACGCGCACATTTAAACATCTAGGCGACCGGCATAGGCCCATTTGGGCTTGTACGGTGACAGAGGGGAAAGCCTGCATATGGCTACTCCCCTCTGGTGTAGCTTTATGATGGAGACAGTTCGTCCAATCGAAATTGATGCCAGGATGATCACGATCCTCAGTCACCGCGGTCCGCCAGGCGCTACCACCTCGCCTGGTCGGAGGATCCTCCCTTTTCGCCGGAGGAACACTTCCACCAGTTCCTCCACAGGTTCATAGGTAGTTAAAGCCAATTTCTAGTTACTAGTTACCTTCGGCTTCCATTCTAGATTGGAATAACATTCGTTAAAACGGGTGGCGTGTGTTTTTGATTGTTTTCAATGTGTTTACCCATTTCAAAGATAAATAACAGTACGATATTTGCAAAGTAATTGAGGGCGTTGGCAGCAAGTCATATCTATATTTGTGTGTTTGTCGTACCTTCGCAACACAACGAATGGAGCTATGTTAACTGCAAAATTAATAAATGTAGATAACATACGCCAAATTCTTATCATTGCCAATTTTAACAAATTTTAATTATCTAATATACTTGCCGCTAATAAATGGTAGTGTTCAGCACTATCGTGTTCCGGTTAGGTGGTAATGTATGGCCCTGTAATTTCCGGCACAGTATAACACCTTAGGCTTCAGGAGTGGTAACGCATCTGCATTTTGACCTTGGTCTTTGTGTTCGTGTCTTTAGGCTGCAGTCATCACTTAACATCAAAATGAACTACATGCTTGTTTGTCACTTCCATTACAATAAAAAAAATTACAAACATGAAATATCATCACTTCTATTCTGTTCTATTTTATTCTTGAACTCCTTATTTTATTTACTTAACTAGCTGACCCGGCAAACTTCGTATTGCCTCACAATTAAATAATGTGTTAAAGGTTTGATAGATACGGACTATTTGTATAGGAAAATGAAATTAAATGTAGATTTTCCCGTGGGAATGAGTGATTTTCCCGCAGTAAAAAGTATCCTAAATGTTGGCCAGGCTTAGTATATATACACCACAAAAAGTTTCATTCGAATCCGTCCAGTATCTTCGGAGATTAGCCTGGACAAAGGGACAAACAGACAGACAAAAAATTTAAAAATCATTGAAAAGTGTTCTAATACTATTTTAACATCGCCCCCAATTGGTTTTTCGTAAATATATACAATGTACAGACACGCGGATTTTACTGTTTTATTATATGTATAGATAATTTTGTTGAACTGCCTCAGTTTTCTAGCGGTAGTAACTTCGTATAGATTATCTAAAAGTAAAATTACCTATATTTTAAACTTTATTTTTTAGTTATTTGTCACTTTTAAGTTCTTCTATCTATTTTTTTTTATGTTACAAATGTGGCAAACAAGCATGCAGTTCACATTGATGCTAAGTGATAACTGCAGCCTATAGACACCCACAGAAAGACCAGAGGTCAAAATGCAGATGCGTTGCCACCTCTGAGACCTTAGATGTTATATCTCTGTGATAATTATTACGGGGCCATACTTAACCATCTAACCGGAACACGATAGTGCTGAACACTACCATTTAGCTGCAGATAAATTAGGTAATGCGGTGGTGCCTACGCCCTCGAGCTCCTACACTGGAACTCTACCACCAGTAACAACCAAACCATTAAACTCCAATTTTCATAGTTTTTGTATCTTTATATCCCATTTGAAAGTCGCTTTCGAAATGATAAAAAGTGGTCACTTCCTATTCAACATCCCAATTAAAAGGAATACTAAAAGATAAGAATCGTTCTAAACTCTCTTCTAAAACCACATACATGGTAGTTATCTGTAATGTATGTCTTGTACGAGGAATGTAATTGGTCATTTCCCAATAAAGCTCATATCTGTCGTATCACGGTTCGATCAGAATTAAGACATCCGCTGACAATGCGTAGGCGCATTTCTTTGAATGACTTCTAACTCAAAATACGGGAAAGAGTATTTTATCTTTGAAGATTTAATACGCTGGCGTCGGGACGTGACGACCCACCGCCCACTATCGGAAGAATTTTCTTCTACTGAACGATATTTTTTTTATTCTTCCACTACTACAGTTACTCCTTATTAGAAGAGCTATCTGCCAGTGAATGTCTCGTCAAAATCGGTCCAGCCGTTCCCTAGATTAGTCGAAACAAACACACAGATAGACAAACAAAATTTTAATTTATTTGTCTATGCATGTATGTATGTATGTAGCTAGATGTCAGACAGAATAAGTAAGAAATCAACTCTACATGCATAAAATGTTATGTACCTATTAAAAATAACTTACTCGTACTGGTGGTAGAGTTCCAGTGTAGGTACTCGAGAGCATAAGCATCACCATAGAGCAACACGGGCCACCGGCCGCGGCGGACCGGAGGGGAGTAGCCATATGCAGGCTTTCCCCTCTGTCAAAGTACAAGACCAAATGGCCATATTCCTGTCGCCCAGATATTTAAACGTGTGCGTGAAGTGACCACGGGGAACGCACCAAATTGTTTACGTATTTCGTTAAAATCAAGGTGTGGGTTTCGTAGTAATAGACGATTTTTGTAGTGTGAGTGTGTGTCACGTATTTCCTCCCGCAAAAAATGACAGACTGTTTTGCATCGGTAATAAACGCTATGGCTACTCCCTTCTGGTCCGCCGCGGCCGGTGGAATGCGTTGTTCTGTGGACTCCATCGCATTATCTGATCCATCTACCGCTAAATGATGTTCAGCACTATCGTCTTCCGGTTAGATGGTAATGTATGAACCCTTTGTAACTATCACAGAGATGTACCTCCATATTTATTTATTTTATTTTATTTATTTCTATGCTAACTCCTTTACGGTTGAAGCTGTCAAGCTGTGGAACTCTTTGCCCCTGACTATTCGTCAGTCGCAATCTCTGGCAACATTTAAGCATCGTCTTAAAAGGTACTACCTAAGCTTAGACCCTTAAATAAGGTCACCCGTTGGTAAGACTATTCTTTATTATGTTAATATATACTTAATATGATGTATTTATTTATATTTGAGTATATTATATATAATTATGTATTTATATATATATTTACTACTTAGTATATGTAGGTATATTGTGTAAATTATTCAGATGTTGGATGTATTTCTAAATATGTTATTGTGACGTTTTGCGTTCAGGATAATTATTTTCTAAATTTGTACACCCCTTTCTCTTTAGTTGTTAAATCTCTCTACAATTAGGTTGTCTGGTAGAGATCGCTTTGAGCGATAAGACCGCCTATTGTGCATTTTCTATTGTTTTTTGTTGATATATCCTTTTATGTGTACAATAAAGAGTATTCTTATCTTATCTTATCTTATCTTATTTCCTTAGGTATAGATATTTTTAAAATAGCCGACTGATTTTTTTTGGGCAGCTTTTTCTTAGAGCAACTTGGCCTTTGGAACTCTGCTAGTGAATAACAAAGAATGACTCTTTTTCTTTTCTCTTTACTCTTTGTTATCAGTTTGTAAAAGGGGAAATGAAACATTCTACTGATATACTTACTTATTTTTTTTTATTATTAGTTTAATAGTAGTAATTCGTATATTATATTTAGCTTCATCTTAGTGATATTCTTGACTATATATATTTTTTAGCTTGTTTGACATGTATATCAATTGTTATTCACTTTAACATATTTTTTTTTGTTTTTAACGTGTCATAAATGGTGCCTGTCACCCTAAATGAATAAATGATTTCCTGATTCTGATAGGTGTCAGGGGTGGCATCACACTGCAATTTGACCTCTGGTTTTTGTGTAGATGCAGTCATCACTTAACATTCATGTGAACTGCATTCTTGTTTGCCACCTTCATTTCAATAAATTAAACGAATTTCCGATATAAACAAGTATTAATAATAATATGTATTAATGTTATTGATACACTTGATACACTTGTGACTTTAAACAAAAATCTAATATACATATAAACATAAACTATCAAGTTGCATTATTCATTTATTATAATTATTTAAATATGCGTCACTAAGATTTGTCCGCTTATATTATCTTTTTAAATAAAAGATTTGAGATAAGGGTCAATTACAGATAAATTGTACACTCCAACCGAATTAAGCCCACTGCTGGAGAAAGCCTTCTCCAAAGACAGCAACAGTGTTGTGCGTCGCTAGGGGAGAATACGCCATAATTGCCACGCTTTGCAGGCGGATTGGCGATCGCAGTGACGGTAGTTATATCGCGGGACGCTGCTGCCCATCCCGCGTTGTTATATTACTACAGCCCTATTGGAATGGTTTGACCGCCATTTTTCGGTTGACTGACTGCACTAGTGGAAGAATTCTCTTCCCGTAGAAGAAAATTCTTCTGCTAGTGGGCGGTGGGGTCACGTCAGGCATTTTTGATATAGGTAATATTTTGTCCCAAAATTAATTACAATTAGGGAAATTATGGTCACCCATTTGGAGAACAGTCAATACAAATGAAAATGAGACTAACGTCTATCCAAAATAAAATGCTCGTCTCAATAGGTTTATTAGAACTCGTTTAGACGTGATATTTATTATAAATAGTAAATTAAGGAATAAAATAGTGGAAATTAATCTTATTACTAGTGAGTGTTAAATAAGAGTACGAAGGTTACGCTACATCTTAATGCAACAGTGTGTGTGTGTGTGTGAGTAGCTTCGTGTTTTATGTGCGGCCGTAAGAAGAGGTAGGGTAGTATGCATAGGGTGTGCATACTGTTCGTACAAATTGAGGACAACTTATTTCCTAAATAAAAAATATTAAATACATAAACATGTAATTTCGGTTCATGTGTTATGATTATAATCGGGGCGTTAGAGAGTGTGGATTATTCCCGTTACATATTGTATATAGATAGATTTTCATTAACAATTTAACACATAGAAGAGAATCAAGGAACGGAAATAAAGAATTGAATTGAATAATTTCTAGGTCAAATAGTAATAAAAGCAGAAGTATTTTTAAATACAGCTTACGTTATAATTATTCGTAACAACGAATTGAATATTCAAAATAAAAAAAAACGTGATCAAAATTGCTGCCATACATATTTTGCATGTCTTAATGACGACTTGATTTGTATTTTTGGCTTCTTGTTACGACTGTTAATAATGCTAAGTAGGTAATTCCTTTGCGATCAAAATATTGCTTGTAAATGACCTACTCCATTTTATTTCATGCAATTCTTTATGAAAGGGAAAATATACATTAAAATAATGCTGTCCCTAAAATTTGACATTTTGTTACTCAAGGTTAGTAACGGTTAGGTAGCAAGGTTAGTAAGTTAGGACGGGTAATGTACTTATTACACAGCACGGTATTCAGGGTACGATAGCAAGGGTCAGGGTAATATAATAACATTTAGGGAGTTAGGGCCTTAATTAGGGCGACCGGAGCGGCCCGGTCAGCCTAACGCCCTAACTACACACAGTACAAATATGAACATTTTTACTGGTGGTAGAGCTCCAGTGACGGAGCTCGCGGGCTTAGGCACCACCGCATTACCTAATATACTTGCCGCTATATGGTAGTGTTCAGCACTATCGTGTTCCGGTCAGGTGGTAATGTACGGCCCTGTAATTTCCGGCACAGAGGCATAACACCTTAGGCCTCAGGAGTGGCAACGCATCTGCATTTTGACCTTGGTCTTTGTGAACTGCATGCTTGTTTGCCACTTCAATAACATAAAAAAAAAAAGTATGGGAACTACGTACAAAACGTTCAAAACGGCACACTCACACAAACATGCGCATCGACGCTCGAGTAGCGAGTGACTCGGAGCTGCAGCACCGCGAGAACCGCTAAGGGGCCTCGTTGATGCGCATGTTTTTTTTTTATGTATGTTCACAGATAATTTGAAAACGCCTGTACCGATTTCAATATTTTGTTTTCTCCTACAGAAATCGGTCACCGATTGTCTGACGTGGGCGAGCAGCCTTAAACAATATATCAACATACACTACACATTGTAAATCAATGAAGCAAAGATAGACGTGTAAATAAATTGAATTAATTTTAAAGAATTATGGAGGCCTATTTTGCTGGTAAAATTAGAAAATTTAACACAAACTCCCGTATTCATAAACGTACATTAGATAAGAAAGAGCGTCCAGAAATAATTCAAAACCATAATTCCAGCCAAATCGGTTCAGCCGTTCTCGAGTTTTAGCGAGACTTACGAACAGCAATTGATTTTTATATATACAGATTAATTATTTTAGTTATAATGTCAATCTTCGCTTTTTGATTTGGGCATCTAAATACAATTGGTCCGCTTTCGAAGAAAATTCGCTGTGATAGAAGGACAGGCAGGCAGACAGAAGGACGAGTGCATTCTTTAAGAGTTCTGTTTATTCCTTTAGAGCTAAGGTACCCTAAAAATTACATAACGATGTCGTTTTGAGGGCCAGGGCCCGGCCAGGGTCGATGCCACACTATCAACTCAAACACTAGCACTATTTGTTTTATATTATTTCGCATAAACACATGCTTGTGAAATATATTTTATTTTTAAAGAAAAATGGAAAGAAAAATTTGACTTCAGGCGAGACTCGAACTCGCGACCTACTGGGAATCTAGTCCAGCCGCTCTTCCAATTGAGCTACTGAAGCCCTGCCCGATTTGTCAAATCTTTCCTTCACATCTATTGCATTGCTTTATGGTAGCAGCAGCGCCATCTATTACCAACTATGCTAGTTAGGCAACCGATATAATATACTTTTCAGTTTATTGAATATCGTAAAGAAGTCGCTTTTACCCTTAATACTAGCACTCTCGTCAGCACGGGGTCCAATTTGAACCCCGGACCTTCGTCAGGCTTGCGCGGGGACATGGGGGGTCCAACACGTAGAGGCCCTTTCGAGAATTTTGATCTACTTTGTAATGGGTTATATTCGGCGGGACCTCTCTCTGACTGCATCAATAGTTAATACAGACACAGACAGACCCCGCAGAATATAATGGGACTATTGTAATGAAAAGTGATTCGCCAAACTTTGGGCTATGTGTAGAGTAAATAACAACCCGTAGATATTAGTTTTGCCATAGCAGTAGCTATCATTTAAAAGTATATGACACCATTAGTGTCATCTAAATATGCTAATGATTTGTCGATATGATTCATTCGCTCGTTAGTCTACAATGTACACAGTACACACGTCTGTCTGTATATCAGAACAAACATCGGATTGAAAACAATGATGGCACGTGTCGATTAATAATAGTGCGACGTTTATAGACTATGTAGTGCGTAGTGTGTAGTACTTTAGATAATAATAGTGCTAGTATGGCTATTGGCTGTTTGGGGGGCCCACCAAGGAGAGGCGAGTCACCACCTGCCTAAAGTAGGATTCGATAATGTGAGATGTTGAATGTAGGCAGGTGCCGGATCTCACTCCATAGGCCCAGCCAGCTAGTCCCCCCAGTTCACCCACATGTGTATGTTTATGTCTTACGCTTTACTGTCATGATTAACGCTTACATTTCTGCTAAGGGGTGGGTAGAGCGGCAGATGTCGTTACCTATTTAAATATTTCCTAAGAGGTGCTTGTCATTCCTTGCTACTAAAGCCTACTTATCTCTCTCTGTCTGTAAAGAATACTACTTATCTCTCCTACTACTTATAACTCCTTGCTTGCTATCCCTTATCCCTTATCTAAATCTGCCTGAACCCCAACTTTATTTTATCTTTCAGTCATATGGTCATTACCTCTTTAGTTTAGTTTGCAATATTTATAATTATTTGTGTGATTAGTACACCCTACCGGCGTAAAATTTTCTGTTTTTATTATTCCTGACCCGAAGGTTGTCTGGCAGAAATCGCTGCTTTGCTATAAGGCGGCCTTTTGTACTGATTGCTATTTTGTATAATATCTGTTGTAAATTTTTTGGTGTACAATCTAGTGTATTTATTCATTCAAAACCTTAAATCCTCCGAAGTAACCCGCTCCAATTAAACGATAGGTCGAAATAATCTCGAAAAACCGAAAAATCTCCGACACCTATAATTTAGGCTGGAGCGCCTTCTGCGCTCGCCGATTGCCTGGTGAAGTAGACTAGTGTCGTCTCGAGACGTGCCACCTATAGTACTCAACAATTTAATATTGCACATCGAGCCTACGAAAGAGACGATTGGCTCGTTTCGACTTCGTAGTGCGTTATCTCCGCTGCACACTGCCTACGTAAGCACTGACAGTCCGGTATTGGTCAAAACTTTGATCAAAATGGTTGACAAACGTCAAATAGGAACGGTGCGAAAGAGATAACGCTCTACAGACCCGAAATAAGCCGAAGTCTCCTTCCTAAGCTCGATGTGCAATATTTATTGTTGAGTATATACTCGTATCAGGTCTAGGAAGCAGCTAAAATTAAAATTTGCGGGAGGGGGAGGTCCGATTTATAATACATTTTTTGCGACGTGAAAGGCAAATTTACTAATCAGCCCGATATTAATCAAATATGAAAGACCCAAAATATGACCCAGACCTCTTAATAAAATTGATATTCCTAAATTACGTAAGATTTGCCTTGTTCTTTCAGATTAAATCAATAATTAAAAAATACCTACGTCTACATTCAGCCTTATAACTTTTTGTTTGCAAGGACCCTTAAACGTGGCACTATGTTGTTTACGATAACCATGGTTGACTCATTCATTGACCAGCGCGTGTTGAAAGCCACGTGACAGCTCAATACTAGGAAATATGCATGTATGCCTATGCGCAATATACAATCAATATTTTTAACTGCAACCAAAATAAGGTGGCTTCAGATCGTAAACATACGATCCTAGGCCACCTCAAGCCGACGATGGGATTAAAACAGCCCGTTCATACATTACAATAATGGCAACTCATTTAACGTCCCACTGCTGGGCACGAGTCTCTCCCCTTCTTGAGAAGAGGCCTGGAGCTTACTCCACCACGCTGCTCCAATGCGGGTTGGTGGAGATAAGGGTTAGTAGCCAACCCGCTGTTCATACGTTGCGGAACCCTAACACACTCAGTGTTTGTGTGTCACTGACACCAGAGTGAAGAACAAATTCACTATTTACAGATGGTTTAACTGCCTCGATAGCCTAGTGGTAGCAGGCCACTACTATTACGCTGAGGTCCTGGGTTCGATTCCTAGGTAGGGGGTTACCAGAGATAATGTTGTGAAGTCCTTTATCTTTGGTTTTATTGGGTTTTTCCATTTTCTGGAAATTTCCCAGTACCTCTTTGGTAATGTGCCTGGTGATGTCAACCGGCTCGCCACTTGTTACATGGGCCAAAAACGTAACCGGCGAATCGTGGGTGTTTGCATGTATGCTTGAATGCATGCATTTACGTCTGCCTACCCCTTCAAGGATTACAGGCGTGAAGTTAAGTTACGTTTACAGATGGTAGAATACCAGTGCAGAAGCTCGAGGGTGAAGGCACCACCGCATTACCTAATCTATCTCCCGTCAAATGGTAGTGTTCAGCACTATCGTGTTCCCGTTAGATGGTAATGGACTTAGGTTTCAGGGGTGGCGACGCATATGCATTTTGACCTCTGGTTTTTGTGTAGATGTCTATAGGCTGCAGTCATCACTTAACATGTGTTTACATCAATGTGAGCTGAATGAGTGTTTCCCACCTTCCTTACATAAAAAATTTGAACGGTTATATGATCAATCCATGATTGACATCAGATTGATAGAACATACACTAAATCACTACAACTGACTGACTGATTGACTGACGCGAGAATGATCAGGGTAGACTATCAGTATTTTGACAGAAATTATCAAAAATATATATTCAATTCAATTCAATTCAATTCTTTATTTGCCAACTAAGTTTGTACAAAGATCTTGAATAATATTTTTACAGTACTTAGTTACCTTTTCCAGGTGCTGCAAATTCTAATATTTAATTATTATTATTATATAACATTCGAATTCATTTAACTTACAAAATATACCTAGTGTAGATTAACAATTCGTCCTATTTCTATTATCTATTTAACATTTCACATATTACAATAATTTTAAAATCATCGATATATCTATAGATAACAGCACTTTCAACTTCAGTCTGGATCATCAGCTCGTCAGTCCTTAGATAATAAGATTCGAACACGATAGTGCCGAATACTACTATTTGGCGGCAAATCGATTATATAATGCAGGTCTTCGTCCTCAAGCTCAAACTCTACCTCTCTTTTCTACCACCAGTAAACTTACATCGAAAAATGCAATCGCTTATCACCACTCAGCACATGGTGTCATAGTCCATATGCTGAGTGGTGATTGAGTAAAACATACAATAAGTAAACTTGTCGATAATAACATCCATGCATAGCCTTCGTCAAAACCTTAAGCTGTTCAAAAATAGAATATCGGTAAATCAATTTATATCCATACGTCTGTCCCCAGGGACCAGTATCCATCCGTTCGGTCTGACATTGCACTCAAATTAAGCTTCCCAAGTCGCCAATGAAACTCATCCTCGAGTCCTTGCAGTAAATAACCACATAATGTAATTTGATTCGCTGATCGATAATAAACTTGTGGTTTATGTATCATCGTATTTTATGTCAATAGCTTGGATTATCCATTTGGATTAAAAATCATAAAAACGTTACTTCACGTCTGTAATCTCTGAAGGGGTAGCATGCATTCAAGTACACATGCAAACACTCACGTTTTGCCGGTTACGTCTTGGCCCATGGAACAGATGGCGAGCCTGTTGACATCTCTGGGCATATTACCAAACTCCGAGGTACTGGGACACATCTAAAAAAAGGTAAAATCCCAATAGAGCCAGAGATAAAGGATTTTAGTACAAAGTTCAAAGTTTTATTGCTTTCATGTACATGGTTTAGTTGTTATTTTAAGTAATTTGTATCGACATGATATCGTCGGGCGTAGCAATTAACATAGTTATATATTATTATTCTATATCTTAATCATAATACTTAGGCATTTTAATTATGAGTGAACGTGAAACAGAAAAATGAGTAAGTATGTGTATTTCGTCCATTTTAATGAGTACGGTTGTCACTGAAAAAATCACTCAGACTGTAATACAATTTCTCTATTAAAAAGTTTTTTAGACGTTTTATAAACACATTAAAGTTAGGCTGGGTTTTAATATCGTTCGGTAGGTGATTATAAATTCTTATTTTTTTTTTTTTTTTTTTTTTTTTTATGTCTGAAGATTGACAGACAAGCAAACGGGCCACCTGATGGAAAGTGGTCACCGTCGCCTATGAACATTTGCAACACCAGGGGAGTTGCCAACGCGCTGCCAGCCCTGAAGGACTCTTTTGACGCCATTTTTGAAGAACCCCATATTGTAGCACCTAGGGAACACCTCAGAGGGAAGTTCGTTCCACAATTTACACGTTCTGGGCAGGAACGAACGTGAAAACCGCACCGTTGAGCACTGCCAGGTGTCCAGTCGGTGTGGGTGGAACTTCTCTCTTCGGCGGGTAGTACGGTGTAGGAAAAGAGACGGTGGCACCATGTCAAACAGTTCCGCAGAGCACTCACCATTGTAGAGACGGTACAACACGCACAGACTCCCAATGTCTCTGCGCAGGCTCAGATGTTCGAGCCTGTCGGTAAGTCCTGGATCGTTAACAATACGAACGGCGCGTTTTTGTAGGGAGTCAAGTGGACCAAGCTGGTATTTGGGGGCTCCCGCCCACAAATGAGAGCAGTATTCCAGATGGGGCCGTACTTGGGCCTTATAAAGCTGTAGTAGCTGCCCCGATGTGAAATACTGCCTCGCTTTGTTAAGCACCCCCAACTTTTTGGATGCCAACTTGGTCTTACACTCAATGTGACTCCCGAATTGTTCTTATTGCACTTACGTACGGACTACACTTATATATTTCTAATCTACAACTGGGTAGACTAAAATTATAAGCAAGTTGCTTTCTAACTAATGCTTTTGTTGTTTAGCCTTTTCAAAGATTTTAGGGTTATTTTTTATAAATTTACTTAATTGTCAAAAGTTAATTAAGTCTTATATCCCCATATAAACGCAATGAAACCTCAATTGCTGGTTAGCATGGGAAAAAATCTTCCGGCCACGAAGAGTAATGGTGGTTTTTTTTTTTTTTTTTTTGTATGGAAGTGGCAAACAAGCATGCAGTTCACATTGATGTTAAGTGATAACTGCAGCCTATAGACACCCACACAAAGACCAAGGTCAAAATGCAGATGCGTTGCCACTCCTGAGGCCTAAGGTGTTATGTCTCTGTGCCGGAAATTACAGGGCCGTACATGGTAGTGGTAGAGTCAATGAGGTTAATCTCTGTAGAAAAGACACGGGGAACTTCTTTTGATATTCCTGGAATTATTGTTTAGTATCAGAGTGCATTTCATGTAGTACATATTTTAATTTGTTAGTATTGGAGATGTTTCCACGTCAACTGTCAATATGCTTAAATATGTGGTGATTGTGACCGTGCAACCTAATGGAATGTCTTGTCTAGTATTTTAGTACATTTAAGTCAGTTCCTGTGTTGAAGCTCAATGGAGCAATAAATCTAAATAAGATATTTATAATAGAGCATTGCCGTCGCTGGCGTGACCCCTCACCCTAAAACCGCGCACCCCGCTGCTCGTGGCGATATTTTGCTTATGCAAGGTGCGTAGCATACCTACGCTCAAAAGGAGGCTGATTGGTCTGTGGCTCAGAATAAATGCTCGTTCGGCGGCAAGAAAATAATATTGTGTGGAAAAACTTAAATTTTATTAATTTTAAAAGTCGTAGAACAAATGTTGTTGGTATTCATGTAGAGGGGCTGCCTGAAAGAGGTGATGCGCTAGTTTCAATTAACCCTGTATAGGACTGACTATCCGGTGCTCAGGATCTATTTGACAAAATTAAATTTAATACTTTTGGACTAATGGTCAGATTCACAGACCGCTCTACGACTTTACTTTGAGAAAAGTATGCTTAGAACTGTTAGTACAGTATGGGATTTGACAGTTCGAAGCGTACTTTGCTTGAAAGTAAAGTCGTAGTGCGGTCTGTGAATCTCGCCCTAAGTGTCGCCTATGTATGGGCTTGCGAATCTTGAACTTCATATTGGATTCACAGCGAACTTGACCCCTAGGACAATTCTCTAGATCGGCGACCCTGCCTATCTGTTTTTTTTTGTAGATACATAGTCTACACTTATTGTCAATGAATACTTGCATGTTTCAGAGGTAAACCATGAAGAGATCTCATCAAACTACGAAATATATCCGTAAAAGACAAAACGTAGCAATATCTACTCTTGGGTTAGTATTTTTTTACATTTCTCCTTTTTATTTTGCACATTTTCGTCTCAGTGCAATACGTTATTTTAGTATTGTAGTAAACACAACGAAGACTGGTGATGGACAAACTAATATTTTTATCACCCGGCATTTGGTTTCTGACGGTTATGGTTCTTATGTAGGCCTTGATCCCTTGAGGGGTTCATTTATGCTGATATAAATCCATCAGAGGTACCGAGGCTACGGCTAGTTACTTAGTTATAAGGCTTTTTACTGATGAGGAATTTGCAAATGTGTGTAATTATAGTTTATGGCAAGGGATGGCTTGAGGACATTTTAAGTATACCATCTCTAGGATAGTACATACTCGTACGTATTATGCCTACATGGTTTACCTACTTCTGTGAATAACTAAGCATTACAGTCAGTCTTGTGGTAGCAGGGTACTAGTCTACTGCTTCGTTTGGGGTCCCTGGTTTCAATCCCCAAAGGGGTAGGTAAGTGCTTTGCTTGATTTATCGATGTTCGGGGTTCGCTTCGCCACTATGGACAAAACTTAACTGGACAATCGTGGGTTTCGGCCGGTTGGTGAGTTTCCTTTGCATGTATGTATGCTTGAATGCTTGCATTTGCCTGATGCCCTTCAAGTAATGCAGGCTTCACGCCTGGTTTGGTTTACAAAAACAAATAGATTTTCAAATTTTTGATACTCAATTATTTTTTACTATGGAATATTTTTGAGAGAATCCCTCCGGAGGATCCTTTGTAAAGTATTCAATACGATTTTCATTTACATAATAGCATAATAATATTATATCAGTCACAGACATAGTTATATGTTATATCTATCGCGCCCACTGATACGTGTATTACGATTTATGTCTGTGTTTAGATTATTATAATTAAGGTCAAAACATCGAGTGAAGATTTAGTGTGTTGTTTATTGGTCGTGTATAGGTATTTTAATTATGTAGACCGACTATTGTCGGTGTAGATATGCAAAGAAAGTAATAAAGATACTGCTTCTTCTCATTATATGTAATTATTATGACTTTTGAATCATTAATTGTATGTATGACGCATAAGTATTGTCGATTATTTTAATGGAAATAAAAATGTATTCATTTCTTAGGGTTTTTATAATGAAGGTGGAAACTAGCATGAGTTCACATCGATAAAAAAACTCTTCGGTTAGAAAAGGTAAGAAGGCAGTATAGGGCCCCGCTTATTGATTATATATTAAAGAAAAATGGAAAGAAAAATTTGAATTCAGGGCGAGACTCGAACTCGCGGCCACTGGGAATCTAGTCCAGCCGCTCTTCCAACTGAGCTACCGAAGTCCTGCCATATTTGTCAAATCTTTCCTTCACATTTATTGCATTGCCTTATGGTGGCAGTAGCGCCATCTATTGCCACACTATGCTAGTTAGGCAACCGATACAATAAACTTTGCAGTTTATTAAATATCGTAAAGAAGTCGCTTTTACCCTTAATAATTGTTTTATAATATATTTCACAAGCATGTGTTAATGCGAAATAATCTTGTCATACACCGACGATGCTAGAAATATTAAGAAACAAACTGATCAATAATTAATATTAAAAAAACAATCTAATAACTAAACAGTCATAAACCTAATTAACCGGCGCGAGCATACACGATTAGCTGAAGGCAAAGTTCACGTTTACACAACCGATGTAACGGACCGCTTCCAACGCATGCTGATTATATTCTAAAGTCGTCTCTACACTCACGGCGCGAATAGCTGCGAAAGCCCGCGACACGAGTGTAGATGTTCTCGCCTTTTCGTTCACTCTTCGGGCCGTTCCCCGATCAGTATCGGTTCTTTGGTTGGCAACAAAGGATTTGCGGCGCGCGAACGTGTCGCATCCACACTCGTGGTTTTTCTCAGTAGCGTTTTTATTTGATATAGTGGAAGTGGTAAACAAGCATTCAGTTCACAATGTTAAGTGATGACTGCAGCCACACAAAGACCAACGTCAAAATGCAGATGCGTTACCACTCCTGAGGCCTAAGGTGTAATGCCTCTGTGCCGGTAATCAAGACATTGTAAGGAAATCACGTCGTCGTCCATCATACCCGTGAACAAGACTGTGAAGCTTTGCGAGTGTGGAGGAACGCAGTTCACGCGCAGATCACGGCGTTTATTCACGGTGTGAATTCACGGCGCGACGTCACACGTGAGTGTAGAGCCGGCTTAGTAGTTTACGTTACTTACATTCGTTTTTGCCATGTTTGGAAAATTACTGAGGGGCTCCAATTATTCTGTAGAAAGTTGCAATATCTCCAGTGGCGGACTAAGGTTATCAGAGGCCCGGGCCGGTATTAGGAGGCCACTAGGCTTCCCGCCCAGTGCCAGCGTTACAACCATTCACACCCCGGGTGGGTGGTGATAAGAGAGGTTGCGTGCAGCATAGTTCGGAATCAAACCTTTATAGTACTTAAGTAATTCTGTAGATGTATATACATCTACATGAAACTTTGGTTTAAGATGTAGATGCATTGTCATTCCTGAGGCTTAAGGTAGTACTTTTAATGTATTTTGTGTTTTTGATTATTATAAGTGGTTATTCACTCTAGGTAGTTTAAAATGACGATGTAAAAGTACTCTCCAGGAGCCTAATTATATGAAATAAACTGAATAAAGTATGACTTTGTGTCGGAAATTACGGGGCCGTAGATTAGCACCTGACCGAAACACGATAGGGCTGAACACTACCGTTGACCGACAAGTAGATTAGGTAACTATAATAATATAATGCTTATCTACTTGCCAGTTGTGGCTACGCCCGCGAGCTCCGTCATTAGAGCTCTACCACCAGGAGAATCTTGTCGGAAAAATCATAAAGAACCACTTAACAATGTAATAGTGTATGTAATATTATCACGATAGTGAGGTCGTGGGGTCAATATACTGTTATCAGTAGTCGTAATTAAATGACATTAATCATAACACGATTAACTTTATTATCATTGATCTGTATCTTATTAATAAATAGAGTACGAAATGTAGAATAATATTCAATTGTTTTTTTTTTATCTACGTGCACCTTTGTACCGAACAATGGCGGTCAAACCATTCCGATTCATTGTAATTTCCGGCACAGAGGCATAACACCTTAGGCCTCAGGAGTGCTAACGCATCTGCATTTTGACCTTGGTCTTCACGTGGGTGTCTATAGGCTGCAGTCATCACTTAACATCAATGTGAACTGCATGCTTGTTTGCCGATTCCATTACATAAAAAAATATATAATTACATTAATATTTTATGGTTTGTCTTTAAAATAAAACAAAATATTATTATATCATAATTTTAGTATGTACCTACATTTCAATCAAAAATATGAAATAGAATCTACATTAACATAGTGGAATCTGACATTTTTGCCACGGCACCTGGTGGCAATTTTTGTAAGTAGTCCACCGATGCAATGTTCTGTCACATAACTTTTGTGTATCAAATAAAGATCAATCAATTTCAACAATATTACTGGTGATATTTTACTGGTGGTAGAGCTCCAGTGACGGAGCTCGCGGGCGTAGGCACCACCGCATTGCCTAATATACTTGCCGCTAAATGGTGGTGTTCAGCACTATCGTGTTCCGGTCAGGTGGTTATGTACGGCTCTGTAATTTCCGGCACAGAGGCATAACACCTAATGCCTCAGGAGTGGCAGCGCATCCGCATTTTGACCTCTGATCATTGTGTGGGTGTCTATAGGCTGCAGTCATCACTTAACATCAATGTGAACTGCATGCTTGTTTGCCACTTCCATTTCATAAAAAAAAACTCCCGACAATCCCAACTGAACGCATGCTTAATGTAAAAATCTAACTGGATTCAGAAACTAGTCGACTAGAAAACAGATTAAGTGTAACAGGTAAGGCGTGGATTTATTCCAAGCGTTTTATTCAATAACTGGGTCCACACAGAGCGGTTAATGCCTCTCGAGGCTGCTCGCTTTGTGGGGGGGACACGCTTAATGAATATAATTGTACTTACAACTAGATTAGTGAAAACTACTATCCAAAGTCCCGGATTCTATCCTCGATTTGGGTAATTGATACCTATTAGGTCGCATGAGAACCAACGTAAACGACATAGCTCACTGAATAGCAAAACTCACAACAATATAACACGCGTAACACCGCGGACTATGACTATCTTTTACTTTAATTAAAATATAGTAAGTATAGACGACTTACGATTAACAGTATATTATTATGATAATTGGGCTGGAGGCATCACTTAACACAGTATAATTGTTTTGTTTCTTTTTAATTTATTATACGTTTCTGATTATTATTAGTGGTTATTCACTGTAGGTTAGTTTAAAAAAAAATAACGATGAAAAAGTGCTCTCCTGGAGCCTAATTATGTGAAATAAATGAATAAACTTTACATTAATGTACACATTATTCACATTTGCATGTTTGTTTGCGATCTAAGTTACATAAAAAACAGTAGTTACTTCCTTTTCTCCCTTAAAAAATTATTAAATTCCAAAAAGACCCCTAATTCACCTAAAATTATTAATCATAATTTCTACTACCTTGACATAATATCAAGCCTAGTCTAATCTTAACTATAAGAAATGGTTGATCCACTAATAAGAGCTTTTTTTATAGAACCTTCCTGCATTGAAATCCACTCCAGCCATCATCGTGCAACTTAGGCCACTCAGAAATATTCAGGACCCTTTAGTTTCTTTTATATTCAATTTTTTGAGACGAATTTTCCTTTAAGTATGTTATCAAAATAGCCATAGCAGTTTAATTATCCTCAAAAATCGCTGTCAGAGAGCCCATACCGCACTAAAACAGAGATGCACATTTGCACAAGCGACGTGGATCATTCGCACGTCGCGTCGCGTGTTATTGCTTTGTGTGGTGTTACTGGATAACTCAACCCTAAAAACCGTGTACCTTTTTCACTTCACACAACAGGGTATGTAATGTAAAAATAGCAAAAGATTTAGGTTAAAGAAAAATCCTATCAATATACCTACCTATATAAAAATGAATAACTGTCGTTGGTCTCGCTGAAACTAGGTATTTAATTCTGAGGCAATACGAATACATTTTTTACAACATTAACTTTTTCTGTTGTTAAGTTTTGAATTTGAATCATTTCATCGTTTTAATTTAAGGCTGAATATAAAATACGTTTCAGCTTTAACTTGACATTTAAATTAAAATTAAAAGTGTAGTTTTCTCGGGAACGCGGGAAAGAGCCATGTCGCAGCATGATAATAGGTTGGGGAAAAAGTCTTTTCGCATTATAGTATGTATGAACTTGTAATAAAATCTCTTTGGCTGTAGTATTTGTATCTGGCTGGTTTTGGTATCATTGAAAGTTAAAATTTTAAAGAACATAATTCCAAATTCAAATTAGGCAAACGTGTGATTTTCATTTGTTTTTCGCACTGTCAAGATGAGTGAATCTAATGAAGAAATACGATACATTTTAAAATATCACTACAAAAAAGGTAAAAATGCAACGCAAGCCGCAAAAAAATTTGTGATGTTTATGGACCTAGTGCAGTGTCTGTGAGAGTAGCACAAATTTGGTTTAAGCGTTTTCAATCCGGAAATTTAGATGTCAAGGATGCACCTCGCTCTGGTCGCCCTATTACGGATAAAATGGATGCCATTTTTGAAAAAGTGGAGCAAGATCGACATTTCAGTAGTTACGACGTAGCTGAAGAACTGAGAATTGATCACAAAACAGTTTTGGCGCATTTGAAAAAGCTGGGTACAAAAAAAAAAACTCGATATTTGGGTACCTCACGAAAAGACTCACTGAAAGAAACCTAATGAACCGTGTACTCATTTGTGATTCTTTATTACGACGTAATGAAACCTAATCATTTTTGAAGAAGCTGGTGATGAAAAGTGAATGCCACTCAGCAAAAATTAAGAGAGTTTGGCTGGGAGGTGTTAATGCATCCACCGTATAGTCCTGACCTTGCACCTTCAGATTTCCACCTGTTTCGATCTCTTCAGAATTCTTTATGCAATGTTAGGTTAACATCACGAGAGGACTGCCAAATCCACTTGTCGCGGTATTTTGATGAGAAGTCGCAAAATATTTATAGCAATGGGATCATGTCCCTACCTACAAGATGGCAAAAGGTTATCGAACAAAATGGTACATACATACTTTAGTTAAATTTAAATAAACTATATTAAAAAATGTTTTGAATTATCTTAAAAAATGCGAAGAAACTTTTTCCCCAACCTTATTATAAACAAATAAAAAATATATATATATACCGGCCGAATTGAGAACCTTCTCGTTTTTTGAACTCGGTTAAAAAGGGGAAATGAGACATTCTACTTATATACTCATTTACATTAGAATATTATATTTAGTTTTATCTTAGTGATATTCTTGATTATACATATATTTTTCATCTTGTTTGACTTGTCAATTGTCAAAAGGTATGTCAATTGTTATTCACTTTTATTTGTTTTGTTTGTTTTTGATGTGTCATAAGAGTTGCCTGTCACCCTACATGAATTAATGAGTTTCTGATTCTGATTTTGAATGAAATAATGTGTCAAAGGTTTGATTTATAGGGACCGTGCGAAGTACTAGTTTGGGGTAATGTAATCGATCGCAGCGCCCATGGTGGCGAAAAGTAGCAATAATGTGGGACCTGTCACCTCAAAGTAATCTGTCTAGACTTGGATATGTAATATTCATAATCACATTTAACGGCCGACAAAATGGTAAACAGCAGTTTTTGTGTTGTAAACTGCAAAACTATTAGTTAGAAATATGAGTATAGGTTTACGACCTAAGTAAGAGAAAAAAAGTACTAAAATATGTTTATTTCGAGAATAAATTTACAACTTTTTTCGAATAGTCCTTAGAAGTCAATAATAACTTTAAGTGAATATAATTACTTATTACATAAAGTAAAAGTAAAACAGATAATTAATTAAATTAAAATAGGGATGAAATAAACTTACTACTATGTAAAAACACTTAAATTCCTTCCTTTCAAAAAGTAGATAAGAAGAGAAAGAAAAACTTATTGGTCAAAAATCAAAATCTATGTTATTCAATTGGCGAAGTTCCAAGTACAGTCACCATTGAGAAGAAATACGCTACGAAAGAAAATCAACAGGAGCTCTTTTAAATTTTTAACTTATGTCTAATAGACAGATTGTCATTCAAATTTAGTAATGTAAACGTACATAGCATATGTATTTGCATAAGTAGAAATCAACAACTATCCACCATCATGAAGCAGCACCGGCATACCAGAACAGATCAGTCCCCACCATCAGCACCCGTTCACAAGTATGGCTCATGACCATTGCTCTCCTCGAACATTTAAAGGGAAGTGAGCCACCTGCCGTAGTAAAACTCAAGTTTTATCGATTGATTCTCAGGAGCTACTTGGAAAATTGAACAATCCAAGAAATGGATTAAAAAAACACGCAATTACATTTCACACTCGTGTTGCATTTTATATAAATATTACGTCTATTACAACCCAATCAACTTGATTCTGACTTCAAGATCTGATCTGACTAAGATTAATAGTTTATACTTAAAGAAGTTTTGTAAGGTATCAAAATACATGTTTGTCTTATGATGCCAGCTTGAGCAACTAGACTCTGTCCTAGATTTCTTCCTAATTCCTATAAATCAAGGACATGTTCAGCACAAACCAACAATTTTCCTTTAAAGATTGTTTGTGGTTGAAATTTTGTAGTGTGTGATACTCACAAATCCGGATCCTAAAATAGTACTCATTTCGATTTCAAAACGACATTTAATTTATTACTAGCGATACAAGAACAATTCTATATGTTTATAATTACTGCATGTAATGCATGTCGATAAAATAGCTATATTGTCTAGTTTTACAACAAAAAATGAACTGAACAAACCCTGACATGCATTCGAAATAAAACACACTTCTTGTATAAATTTTACTCAACTCATTTCATTTGAATGAAATTTGATGCACAACCCTTTCTCCACCCAAGTTAAGGTATCAGAGTAATTTTAGAAGAAGATTAATAGATAGTTTTCGATTATAATAATATTTTATCAAAATTTCGCCGTAATATGTCATTATGGTCAGACAAACAACGGTCCCACAAAGTTGCGGACGCTAAGTGGCGCTGAACTCATGCACGGTCCGGTATAGGTATACGGACTATTTATTAATTTCTGTTTTTTGTTTATTTTCCTATTTACAAGATGCAAGTTATACATATGTATTTACATAAGGCCTTTTTCTGAGGGAAAGGAAAAAAGGCGTTGCCATAAAAACAGAAATTGACCGCGACGCACTTTATAGGTATATTAGTCTTCGAATTTTAATATTTAATGTGCGTAATTATTATGACTTGAAATGATTAATATGGGCATAACATCATTAAAATTATAAACGATGCCTTCTCATACAATAAAAAGTAAATTAATACGCGACCTCGTAAATAAAGAAGAAAAAGTTCAGAATAACATCGTTTCTTGTTTTGAATTTTCTAAATATTCATCAAATAATATGTTTTAAAGAAAAGATGGCAAGAAAAATGTAATATCTGGGGAGACTCGAAACCTGGTATAACTATAGTCGCTCTCCCAATTGAGCTACCTTAAGGTAGATTTCATAGAGCAACACGGGCCACCGGTCACGGCGGATCGGAGGGGAGTAGCCATATGCAGGCTTTCCCCTCTGTTAAAGTATAATATATATTAATATATAATAATACTACATATAGAATGGATACTTCGACGTCCCGCCCATTTGCCGCGCTTCACCCAATCTCTTCCCCTCTTATGGGCGACGGTTGGTACCTACTCTACAGCGAGGTTGCGAGCGGCCTAGTTTTGATTAATTTGTAATCGAATATTTTATTTATTAACATTATTATGGTGCTTTATTGTGCAGTGGATGGCTGTATGTCAACAAGACGTTACAAAAAAAGATAATTTTTCAGTTTACCGAAGGAAAAAATACCTAAGGTAAAATAATTATGTTCACAATTACAAAACTTTTTTATTTAACTAAAAACTTTTTTAATATTATAATTTCTTACCTTTACGCTATGTGATTGCATTGCATTAATAATAAAAGTGTTTCAGTATATTGAATTGAAGTGACTTGTCGACGTAATGAGTAGGTAGTGAGTGTTATTTTCCAATACTTGTGCTATTTGTTGAAGTAGTGTTTGTGTTTTTATGTTTTTTAAATGCACCGGTAAACTGGGTGAAACTGGTAAATAGAAATTTGCCTTACTGTTGAGCCGCAGTTGGCCGATGACGGCCAAGAACAATAAAATTAGAAATCAGTTGTCATATTTTTCTCGTGGCCTGACAGGGTGCAGAGTGTAAACCGGGTCAAAGAATAGAAGGAAAGAAAGAAATATCTACGTAAGTACATAGTATTATTTTATTTCTATATTGTCGGTTCGAGGCCTAAAGTCATAACCTCATATATGCACGTGTGACTACACGTCACTGATTGATGTCTGTGTGATAGGTAACCAAAATAAGCGTTTGTATGGAATTTTGGCGGAGTGTCCACGGCGTGCTACCGGTCGCGGCGGACCCGAGGAGAGTAGCCATAGCGTTTATTACCGATGCAAAACAGTCTGTCATTTTTTGCGGGGGGAAATACGTGTGACATACACTCACACTACGAAAATCGTCTATTACTACGAAACTCACACCTTGACTTTAACAAAATACATAAACAATTTCACGCACATATTGAAATATCGGTTTATATGGGCGACAGGCATAGGACCATTTGGTCTTGTACTTTGACAGAGGGGCAAGCCTGCATATGGCTACTCCCCTCCGGTGCGCAGCGACCGGTGGCCCGTGTTGCTCTATGTCGACGTACGATATCAAGTACCTACCTAGGATAGTATGTAACCATTTTGACCTATAGTTTTTGTGTAGATATCTATAGGCTGCAGTCATCACTCTGAACTGCATGTTTGTTTGCCACCTTTGTTACAGAAAATAATACCCAGTTCCTTATAAAACGATATTATAATCTACCTACACTCATCACAAATAAATAACCGTTAATTGGACCCGGTTTAGACTTAAACAAAGAACTAAAACATAAACAGATGATCAAAACACGTTTTGGCAATCAAAAAATTTGGCCAATTGCGAGTCGGACTCGCATACTGAGGTTTCCGTTCAACAAAATTGAACATCGGTTAAACGAGAATAAGGTAACTGGATAAAGGGATAAACATAACACAGAACTATGTATTCCACTGGTGGTAGAGTCCCAGTGTAGGAAGCCGAGGGCGTATGCACCACTGCATTTATCTGCTTACCGCTAAATGGTAGTGTTCATCGCTATCGTGTTCCGGCCAGGTGGGAATGGCTCTGTAATTTTTCGTACAAAAGTATAATAATTTCAGACCATAGAAGTGGCATCGCATCTCTACATGGAAATCTATCATTTTTATATAGATGTTTACAGACTAGTATTACGTTAAAAAATACTGGTTTAAAGATAGCTATGGAACCCTAAAAACAAGTTAACTCGCGCGCATTGCGCAATAGTTTATTCTTTATGGTAATTCTTCAACACATTGATGAGACTGGTCGCGTCTTTTATGTTTGTAAACAAAACACACTTCCGCAAATTGTCTGATAAGTAGATCCTGTTGGTCAAGGTCGCTTATGGCATTTTAGGTTAAATGTGATGACTCATTAACCTGACTATGCTATATTTTGAACGCAACTGTCTCATTATACGGTTCCAATATCGACGGCGCTTCACCTCAATTCAATTATCATTTACCTAATGACTTGAAATTAAAAAAGACGTGTAGCACTCGGGGACTGCCGCGGTAAAGCTATTGCATTTAAATAATTATCTAAAATTATGCAAAATAAAATGCAAATAAAAGAAAAAAAAATTTGAAAAATGAAACAATAATTTTCAATTAATATTAACCACTTTTTAAATATTGAATGGAAAAACAAACAATAAAAAAAAATGAACAAAAACAATCTTGGCAGCGGTGGGATTTGAACCCACGCCTCCGAAGAGACTGGTGCCGTAAACCAGCGCCTAGACCGCTCGGCCACGCTACCCACGAGGTCGGACGGCGAAATTATACATGAATTTCTTTAAATGAGTTTAAAATTTGTAATCCGGAGCGTCCGGTTTTTTGCGTTACGGAATTTCTGAATTCGGTCCCCGCGCTCAAGGCCCGCGATAGAAGCTATGCAATAGCTTAAAAAACTGCGATGCGATGCGATTTCGTCTGACATATTCAAATATTGACACGTTCGTTTTCTTTAGACTGTGTTAAAAGTATGGTAACTGAATTGCATCGCAGCAATTCGGATCGCAAGTTTCTGCGATGCGGCGTCACATTGCATCGCATTGCATTTTTGTGTAAGCGAGGCGCCCAAATACTGGGTCTAGACTATTAGAAAAGGTATTTATTCTACAGATAATCCTGGTTGTACTACTTGCCTTGCTTTATTCTTTTCGGTCTAGGTACATTTAACTTTTTAGTAGCCTTCGAGGTCCATTACTCTACCACCTGTAAAATGTACTTGGAGAAACGGAACCCTACATTGCAGCCCGGCACCCGGCACGTAGCAGGTAGATTTTTTACGCGGCGGATATGTTTTCACAACAGTCTTTCTAGGGTCAGAGCCGGAACATTAGATCCTCTAAAACCACCGCTATTGGGCATCCCCGTATGTGCTCCCTGCCCTCAGAATGATAGGTATCTGCGCTCCTCGAACTGCTTTGCTTTTCACCGTTCTAAATTTTCATCACTATTTCATATTTGTTGACACTCACGAGCTCAAAAATAGAATTAATACTTATCCCTGATCCTGAGCACTCCTTATTCCTTAGCCCAGTCGAACCACGCGAAGTATACCTCATTATAAAACACCTCAAGGCCAAATACAGCTATGGAGTGGACGAGCTCCCGCCTATATTATTAAAAAAATGCGCTGAAGAATTGACATTACCTTACTACATTTTAATAAACCAGTCATTCCTAGAAGGTGCTTTTCCAAACCTACTAAAAACCTCTATAGTTAAACCTATACATAAAAAATCATCGAAACAAGACCCAAATAATTATAGACCAATAGCCCTACTGCCGACTTCTTCAAAAATCTTTGAAAAAGCAATGCAAAAACGCCTAAACTCTTACTGCGAAAAGTATGGCCTATACGATGACTCTCAAAATGGATTTAGAAAAAACCGTTCAACTATTCTAGCCGTTTATAAGTATATGCAAAAAGCCCTTGACATTATTAATGAAAAAAAATACGCAATAGGAATATTACTAGATATGACTAAAGCATACGACAAAGTACAGTTTGATATACTGCTAGACAAATTATATGACTTAGGCATACGTGGAATAGCTCATGACTGGTTCAGTTCATACCTTAAAAATCGATTGCAAATTGTAGAATTAGAATACTTTGACTCCGAAACCGGTATAATTACAATGACTAGATCTAATACTATTGACATAAATAATTCAATCCCGCAAGGCAGCGTTTTAGGATGTATCTTATTTTTACTGTATATAAATGACCTTCCAAAAATTATTAACAATTTCTGTGTTCTATTTGCTGACGATATTTCCCTCTTGACATCTTGTAATAACATTGACAATTTAAATAATGACCTTACTGACATATTTAATAATATAATAAATTGGATGAATGACCATAATCTTGAAATAAATTTTAATAAAACAAAATTAATGCAATATAAACCTCACCAAAAAGCCCCACTTGACATTAACTTTATATATAAAAATTCAAATATTGAATGTGTTGACACGTTTACCTTATTAGGACTAGAAATTGATACAAACATTAAATGGAAAAATCACGTACAAAAAATTAGAAACAAACTATCAAGTTTTACATATGCCCTAAAAGAACTCCGAAAAGCTACTGACCAAAAAACTGCACTAACCGCGTATTATGCATATGCATACTCGTGGCTCAGGTATGGAATATTACTTTGGGGCAACAGCGTGGACGTTCACCACGTCTTTACGTTACAAAAAAAATGCATCCGTATCCTGACTAATATTGACAATAGAGACACTTGTAAACCGCACTTTATAAGCAATAATTTGTTAACATTGACATCTATATATATATTAGAAGCATGCAATTTTGTAAAAAAATATCCCGAAACTTTCAATATGCGAGACGAACGACCGCGACGATATCAAAGTCGCCAAAAAAACAAGTTAGAAATCCCCGCCTCTAAACTTAAGATATATCACTCAGGGCCTTATGCTATGTGCGTTAAAATTTTTAATAAACTACCAGGAAATATAAGAGAATCCAAAAATAGCCCAAATTTTATTAAAATATTAAAAGAGTATCTCCTCAAAAAATGTTTCTACAAACTATCAGAATATTTTGAAAACACTGATGACTGGCTAAAAATATAAATATATAAATGCTTTAAAATGAATCGGTTTGCTCTCACTGCATTAAATGGATTGCAATACCCAAATAGGGTTCATTTGTGACATTCTAACAAAAAATGTAATATACTACCATTATAATTATTGTAATTACCTACTGTAACAAATGAAAGCAATAAATATTGATTATTGAGTATTGAGTATCAAAACAAAACTAAGTAAGGTACCTAATTGTCCATAAGGGTCCTCAACTCAGTATTGTGCCGGATTAATAACTCGACGCTGGTATTATGTTGGGGCCTTATAGTGTGACGAAGCGCGCATGGCCCCGCGGCTGGTGTAGATCGTAAGCGATCTACTTGGTTAAGCGGTCGGGTGTGTGATGGGTGACCGATAGTGGCAAATTAAAATGCGCGTTCCGTGCTTCAGAGGGCACGGTTGCTATCGATAGATAGCAGTCGTTAAACCTTGTCGGAGGCCGTATGGACGGTTTGAAAACATCCGACAGCGGGTTGGCTACTAACCCGTATCTCCACCAACCCGTATTGGAGCAGCGTGGTGGAGTAAGCTCCAGGCCTCCCCAAAAAGGGGAGAGACTCGTGCCCAGCAGTGGGACGTATAATGGGTTGCCATTATTATTCTTGTGTGACACTACGGATGCCTAACTGCTGCCAATATAAAGATAAAAAAAATATTAAATGTATATTTCTTTCTTTCTGAATTGCAGTGCGTACGCGATCGCGAAGGCAGGCGCGGGCGCGGTTGGGGTCGGTGTTGGCGCGCGCGAGATGCGCGGGCGCGCGGTGCGGTGGCGGCGCGTCGCCGGCGTGGGCGCCGCGGTGTTCGCCGCCGCTGCGCTCGCCACTGCGCTCGCTTGGAACTCCATATTTGACTCCGTGTTCGCTTCTGTAAGTACCCTTAATCACCATCATCATCCCAGCCAAAGACGTCCCTTGTAGACAAAAGGCTTGCCCAAAGATTGCTATGGGTAGGCACTTTTTTTTTTGCGCGGGGAAATCCTCATGGGAACTTGCCGTCTAGTAAACTCTTAAACTCGTACTCACTAAAACCCCACGGTGTTCCGACTCGTCCGCCATCAGTAGCGGGTCACGGGAACGCTTACGCACACATCCACGACCCCGCCGGCGGCTGCTCGTCTCCGAGCCCTCCACAGGTTGAGCTCTTTGGCTCCAACCAACACTAGTGGCGTGCGGAACACGTGCACGCCACCCAGCTTGGGACCTTCCTCCATTTGGGCGACGGACATCACCTAGTCCGGCACCCAAAGGTCCGTGGCCTGACCACTCACAATGCCAGGCGTCCCAAGACGCCCGGGTGGAGGTGTCCGGTCCGTCCGCATCCAGCGACTGCCCGCTACTTTCACCAGTGATGCGACTGCCTACCGAGATGATTTCCGATATTATTATTATTATTATTTTATTTCTGAAGGTTGACAGACAAGCAGACGGGCCACCTGATGAAAAGTGGTCACCGTCGCCTATGAACATTTGCAACACTAGGGGAGTTGCCAGCGCGCTGCCAGCCCTGGAGGACTCTTTTGACGCCATTTTTGATAATACTAAAATAATAATATTATGTTATGCTATCAATTTTTCATTTCAATTAATTAGTGCTCCGCGTCAATGGACAGACAAAGTCCGCAAGTCCGCCCCGCAATACCTACTCCCCCGTTCATATCCGCCGCCTCGCTCCGCATCAATGGACAGGCAGACTAACAATAGAATATCAATTGTCATATTTTTCGCGTGAGCTAACGGGTTAAATCGGCCCTGTCCTAAAATGTACCTGATATGTTGTTCGCCTAGGATTGCATACAAAGTTGCGAGAGCCCTTTGTTCACCCCTGTCATAATATTCTTTATTTGCTAATGTCTCCATTTTAGACCTTATTTATCCGGCCCTCCTTAATCCTACAACAAAAATTAGGTACCTCCCTGGCTTTCCAGTTTCGTGCGAAGCCGGGGCGGGCGGCTAGTAATACAACATAATATAAAACTAATATACCGCGGACCGGTAGCAGATTAGCTAACACATTATGAACAAGTAGCCCGAAAACAATTTAATCATAGGCTTGCATATTCACGAGTATTCTTGGAAAATTTATTCTGTTTTTTTGAATTGCAAATCTGTCACCTTATAATGGAAGTGGCTTCGGACTGTGTCGCTTGGGAAATGCGAATCGTATTATACCTATTTACACTAAATACCGTTTTCTGGTTCAAAGTATAGTGTAATACCTTACTTTTTTATGTAATGGCAGTGGCAAACAAGCATGCAGTTCACATTGATGTTAAGTGATGACTGTGGCCTATAGATACCCACACAAAGACCAAGGTCAAAATGCAGATGCGTTACCACTCCTGAGGCCTAAGGTAATTAAGGAAATTACAGGGCCGTACATTACCACCTGACCGGAACACGATAGTGATGATCACTACGGTTTGCCGGCAGATAGATTAGTTAATTACCTATAATCCTTAGGATTTAAATAAGCTTTTAACTTGACTGAAATAAGTATTACTTCTCGACCCGATTAAGCGACATTTTTTTATGTCATGAAAATGGCAAACAAGCATGCAGTTCACATTGATGTTAAGTGATGACTAAAGCCTATAGACACCCACACAAAGACCAAAGGTCAAAATGCAGATGCGTTACCATTCCTGAGTCCTAAAGCGTTATGCCTCTGTGCCGGAAATTACTGGGCCGTAAATTACCACCTGTCCGGAACTCGATAGTGCTGAACACTACCATTTAGCGGCAAGTATACTATGTAATGCGGTTGTGCTTACGCCCGCGAGCTCTTTCACTGGAGCTCTACCACCAGTAATTGGATCATAATTATTATTATATTGTGCACTAGCTGTAGCCCGCGGCTTCGCCCGCGTGGATGTCGTTTTAAGAATATTTTTTTCCTGAATTTTCTTTGCTATAAACCTCACGGAGCCCGAGACCTTTCCAACGAATCCAAAACCGTGGAAATCGGTTAGCGCGTTCTGCAGTTATAGCGTCAGGAAGGAAAACCCGACTTATTTTTATATTATAGATAACACTTATGCAATTACAAGTAACTCTGTCGCTTCGTAATAAGTGTGAAGTCTTGAGTTTATAAATAACTTAATATCATTAGTCACTTGTAGGTACCTAATTATACCCCAGGTGTAGGTACTACCAAGATAGTACCTACGATAAGCCCAGTACTATGGCTTCCCACGTGACGGCTTGATTAGCAAATTCGGATCGTGATCCCAAACGGATCACGTTTTTTTCAATGCCCCTGACACTGAGAACGAGGGTGAAAACACAATTGTTTTTTAATCGTCAATTGTGATGGCTTCTTTTTCAATTACCTAAGTTTTTTTTTTTTTTTTTTTATGTAATGGAAGTGGTAAACAAGCATGCAGTTCACATTGATGTTAAGTGATGACTGCAGCCTATAGACACCCACACAAAGACCAAGGTCAAAATGCAGATGCGTTACCACTCCTGAGGCCTAAGGTCTTATGCTTCTGTGCCGGAAATTACAGGGCCATACATTACCACCTGACCGGAACACGATAGTGTTGAACACTACCATTTAGTGGCAAGTATATTAGGTAATGCGGTGGTGCCTACGCCCGCGATCTCCGTCACTGGAGCTCTACCACCAGTAAAAAGTGTTGTGAAAGATGAAAAAAGTTACAAAACTTGTACACTTTCCGTTGGTTTCTCTCGATTTAGAATTTATTTTACCTAATAAACTAAGTTTACGTAACTGTAAGTTGTTATTTAGTAGGTAAGTTTAAATTGACAGTTGATATTTTGAAATATAGAAGTGCCTACGTAATTAAGAAGTAGGTACCTACTAATGGACTTGGATACCTTGGGGCTGGAACTTGCAGTTTCAAATAAAATGGATTAGAACGTAACTGGACTCCAACTTTGATACCTACATAGTCATACTAATCTATACATAGTCATGGTAGGTACCTATTCATAGTCATACTAACCTTTTTTATTTTAACCAGGGTAAAATGCATTACGCATTCCCACCCTTGGGGAGAGGGGTGAGTTATGTGGGACTCCGGGAAAAGACATCCGTCTACCCACTAAAAACCCGTAGGGGTTCCGACTCGTCCGCCATTAGTGGCGGGGCCACGGGAACGCTATCGCACACATCCATCGGAGCCTTACGTCTCCAAACAACACTAGTGGCGTGCGGAACACCTGCACGCCAGCTAGCCCGGAACCTCTCCATTCAGGCGTCGGACATCCCCTAGTCCAGCGCCCGAAGGTCCCTGTCTCGACCACTCACAACGCCAGCCGTCCCAAGACGCCCGGATGGAGGAGTCCAGGGGCACACAGTCCGGCCCCGGGAAAGCGGGAATGTCAGGGATGAACTGTCCCTCAACCAACCCCGCGGCCCCACCACGTCCCTATCGAGCGGCGGGACCACCGTTAGGCGGCTGGGGATAGGGTGCAGAGCCAACGAAATACCCATACACCTCTTCGCCAGCCGTCTCCTCACCACAGCAGCGAGTGGCGGGCAGAGCCACGCCAAACACCGCTGCCTTGCTGGGTTCCTCTTAGCTTCGTCGGTGTGGGAGGGCTCAAGCCTCAAGGGCTCAAGCCTCAAGGGCTCAAGCCTCAAGGGCTCAAGCCTCAAGGGCTCAAGCCTCAAGGGCTCAAGCCCTCCCGCCACGACAAGGCGGAAACCCTCGGGGAGGTAGTTATACTAACCTAACCTGACCACGGATGAGTCGCAACACCTGCACACACAGAACAGAAAATAATACCTACATAACATAAGGAAATGTGTGACAGTTGATTTTTTTTTAAGGTAAATTTATTATCTGTTTTATTTCACGTTTGTTTACATCCGTGTACGCATCAAGTCAATATGCCTCGTGTTCAATAAGCACTTATGATTATTACGCAAAACTCTTGAACCGTTTGCGCCAATCATCGAAACGCATCCAATTGATGGCATCTGCCTCACCTTGGCCAGCACTTTGGACCAGATAAACCTACAATTTAAGCTGACAATCGTCTCTGATCCGTGGGTCAGCTCTTGATGGATGCTTTATTGGTCCGCACGTGCTCATCGATAGTTAAGGGCAATTAACAAAAAAGGGAATACGATATGACCATCGATTATTGACGTTACGTTGAATGGTTTACCGGTTTTTTTTGGGTTGACCCTATACACCTACTTCGATAGGTAAAAACAGAACCCTCGTAAAATCGCTCGTGCGTCTGTCTGTCATAGCCAATTTTCTTTGAAATGTGGTACACATAAGTAAAACATGGACAAGTACATAACGTAAGTACTTAGTTTTTAGGGTTCCGTAGTAAACAAGGAACCCTTATAGTTTCGCCATGTCCGTCTGTCTGTCTGTCTGTCTGTCCGTCCGCGGTTTAGCGCAAAAACTATAAGTACTAGAGACTTGAAATTTGGCACAAGTATACATCTTAATTACGCCAACAAAGTGGTAGAATAAAAACATGAAAAAAAATATATTTAGGGTAACCTCGCCTACATGTAACTCGTAGATATTTTTATTTGGATAGGTTTTTAAAAAATAGTATGAGTGTCCGAACATCATTTTTCGATTTAGTTAACTGTTCCTGACTTATTAAGCTTTAAATTGCAAATTTTCGTTAGACTCAAGTGTACAGTACCCCCTACAGACTAAACGGTTGTTATTAGAAATTCAAACGTTACGGCAATAGTAGCTATATATAACGAAATTAAAAGGAAAACTATCACACTTAAGTTGGCCTTGCAAGTTTGCGAGTAATAGTCGATCAAATGTACTTTACTCGAAAATTTCGAACAAGTCCTTACAAAATATTTATAATTTTTTTTTATATCATCTTTTACTCTGTAACTACGGAACCCTACACTGCGCGTGGCCCGACATGCACTTGACCGGTTTTTTATATTGATGAAGGTGACAAACAAGCATGTAGTTTGTCATACATCATAAAAGGAACCCTTGTACCAATCTTTCAAGGTACCCCAGTACCAGGTAAAGTCGTTTCGGCTGTGCGTTGATATGAAAAAAAAAACCGGAAAAGCGCGTGTCGGTCCACGCGCAGTGTAAGGTTCCGTAGTTTTCAGGTTTTAACATCAGCCAAGTGCGAATCGAATTACTATTCAACTATTTGAAACATAAACAATAGCGCGAGCCGAGCTGCGCTGGTTAATGTTAAATGCCTCGGTAACCTAGTGGTAGCAGGCCACTACCACTACGCTGCGGTCCTGGATTCGATTCCCAGTCGGGGGTTATCAGAGATAACAGTGTAAAGTCCTTTATCTCTGGTTCTATTGGGATTTTTCCATTTTCTGTAAAATTTCCCAGTACATCGAAGTTTGGTAATGTGCCCAGAGATGTCAACAGGCTCGCCACCTGTTACATGGGCCAACGTAACCGGCGAATCGTGGGTGTTTGCATGTATGCTCGAATGCATGCATTTACCTTTGCCTACCCTGGGGATTACAAAATGATCTGTCTGCTGATAAGGCAATCTGTCAACCCTTGTAACTTAAACAATGTTAAACATACGCTAGTGGAACTATTCTGCAGTAACTATTGACTAATGAAGTCAATGTAGCAGTTTTTTATGTTACATATGTGGCAAACAAGCCCGCAGTTCACATTGATGTAGCCTATAGACATCTACACAAAAACCAGAGGTCAAAATGCAGTGCCGTTGACACCCCTGAGACGTTAGGTTTTTTTTTTATGTAATTGAAGTGGTAAACAAGCATGCAGTTCACATTGATGTTAAGTGATGACTGCAGCCTATAGACACCCACACAAAGACCAAGGTCAAAATGCAGATGCGTTACCACTCCTGAGGCCTAAGGTGTTATGCCTCTGTGCCGAAAATTACAGGGCCGAACATTACAAAAACGTACAGGTGTTCTGACTTTGCTTTTATTTTACAAAGTTGGCAAGCAAGCATGCAGTTCACATTGATTTTAAGTGATAACTGCAGTCTATAGACACCCATAGAACCAGCAACGCAAACGCATCTGCAATTTGACCAGAGGTCAAAATGCAGATGCGTTACCATCCCTGAGACCTTAGATGTTGTGTCTCTGTGATAGTTATTACGGGGCCATACATTACCATCTAACCGAAACACAATAGAGCTGTACACTACCATTAAGCGGCAGATAAATCAGGTAATGCGGTGGTGCCTACGCCCTCGAGCTCCTACACTGGAACTCTACCACCAGTAAAATGTTATCTTACATTTGATATCAACTGTCATAATATTTTGCTAAACCGAACCTAAATATGTATTATTCTTTGCAGCAAATTCAGCTGACGGAGTCGTCCAGGTCGTTCAAGGACTGGTTGGCGCCCACCGTACCCCTGTTCTTCGATGTGTACATGTACAATTGGACGAATGCTGACAAGTTCCCGACGGAGAAACCTAATTTGGTGCAGCTTGGTGAGTGCTTAATCTACGGAAAGCTTTTTCGGGAGGCTGGAAGTCGTCGAGTCTGAGGGTTGAGATTCACAGACTGCACTACGCTTTTATTTTCGGCAAAGTATGCTTATAAGTTAAAATCCCACTACAGAATCATTTCGTTCAGCCAGATATGCTGCAAATCTAATTTTTACGCAACTTTATAATCTAGAGAATATATATCCACTAGATTGCCTATCAAAATTTGTCCGCAAGTATTTTTAATTAAATTATTTTATTAAAAGTCAGTAACTCTTATTTGCGGCCGATTTAATTTGGCACCCGTATACCACAATAATGAGAAAAAAAATAGCTTTAATTTGATATACACATAAATAATACATGTAGGTACGTCATGGACGTAAAAAGTTATCGAAGCGGAACGAAATTATAGGTAGGGGCGGCCAAGTGCGCAACGGCAGACGTGATGTTTCAGAGTCTTTATACATATTACCGTGAGGTGGACGATATTTTGTTGAAAAAAAAAAACAAATAAAAAAAAATATTTACCAAAAAATATATACAAAAATACTTACGGCCATTTTTGATAGGCCTTAGACTTAGTGGATATAGGTTTGCAGCATATCTGGATGTGAACGAGATGATTCTGCAGTGGGATCCTAACCTATTAGAACTGTCAGTAAAGCATGAGTTTTGACATAGACATTACGGAAACTGGCTTGTTCGGGCAGCTGGAGGTCTGAGGATGAGATTCACAGACTGCACTACGCCTTTACTTTCAGCAAAGTACGCTTAGAACTGTCAAAACTCATACTTTACTGACAGTTCTAAGCATACTTGGCCGAAAGGACCTACGACTAATACGACTAAAGCGAGATTCACAGCCCGCATTACGACTTTACTTTGTCTTGGAGTCTAACTTTCAACGTCTATTTTATTTAACAGGCGAGTTTAACTCGAATTTTACTTAAGTCTATCTATTTTTAACTAAGTAAGGATGTCCTTCTCAAAGAAATATTATACATTATATACCTTCCATTATACCATTATATTTCCTTAGGTGTAATAATTAAAGTGTAATGTTGATATTATATTGTTAATTTTAAATTTGTTTAAATTATGAAAAATTGTAAAAATATGCCTAAGAGATATTTTTAAAAGAGCCGTCTGAGTTTTTTCCGGCAAGTTTTTCTCAGATCATATTGGCCTTTGGAATTTTGCCGGTGAATGACAAAGAATGACTCTTTTTCTTTTCTTTTTACTCTTTTTTATCTGTTTGTAAAGGGGAAATGAGACATTCTACTGATATACTTTTTACATTAGTTTATTACATTTAGTTTTATCTTAGTGATATTCTTGACTTTACATATATTTTTTATCTTGTTTGACATGTATATCAATTGTTGTTCACTTTAATTTATTTTGTTTGTTTTTAGACGTGTCATAAGAGGTGCCTGTCACCCTAAATAAATAAATGAGTTTCTGATTCTGATTCTGATTCCTCAATAATAATTCTATTTAATGGCGAAAGCATGAACATCTATCTGATCTATCTATCTAAAACTAAAAACGTATTATGTACCATATTTCAGGCAAATAAATGTCTTTGTCTTTGTCTTTATCCGTATTTTAGCTAAAGTGTTGCCAATCTCTGCTTTGTCTTTTTCTATTCTGCACATTTGACAATGCAACTGACAAAGACAAAGCATTCTATAGCTAAAACGTATCTAATGTACGTTTATGCATAAGGGTTTGAGTTTATCTAGAACAGACAGACTTTGGTTTAAATTAAGTATAAATAGATATGCACGTTTGTCTAAATTTGTTACTTTTCAGACCCGTTTTTAATGGTGGCTAGCCTACTAACATTTCAATTAATCAATTTTAATTTATAGGCATAATATTTCGAGAATTATAGCATTGAATAAATTTATTACTACCTGCTATGATTATTTTGCAAATTAAGAGTAATAAGGAATAAATATTAATGCAAAGCAATATTCCGGATAATTAGATATTCCGGATAATTAGATGCCTTTATTATGCATGATATAACATGGCGCAATACAGACGACACGGTAGTATGAAATCATTTTTGGGGTTCTGAATACTGATGAAAAGGAGCCTTTTCTAAAAATAAGTCTAGGTGGACTTATTTACATCTCTAATCCGTTTGTTTCTTTTTCCGTCTGCTTTTATCCATTTTTGACATGATTACGTCTTATAAATCGAATGCCGGCTACACACACGAAAAAGTGTCACGCTCCGCCTGAACTGAGCGTGCAAGCGAGAGCGCGGATCAAGCGATAGAGAGGCACGACCGACGGCCTAAGAGTTCGGCTTATGATGCATGTTTTTTTATGACGTTATCAGATTAAATAAAATTATCATCCGTAACCCAACTTTACAGACAAACTTTGTTTTTTTTCTGAATCTCCCCTACTACCCCCTACAGCCACAAAAATAACCAATTAAATTACTGTTGATATTCGGTAACATAAAGTTCTGTAATGAAGTTAGGATGAGATTCACAAGTCGCACTACGACTTTAGTTTCAGCAAATGGGCCCTGCATTTTGAACTCTGGCCTTTAAATGGGTGTCTAAACTCTGTAGTCATCACTTAACATCAATGTGAACTGCATGCTTGTTAACACCTTCCTTGCATAAAAAAGGGAAAGTACCTACGCTTAGAACTGTCAAAACTCATACTTTACTGACAGATGTTAAGTGATGACTGCAGTCTAAAGACACCCACAGAGGTCAAAATGCAGATTCGTTGCCACCCCTGAGACCTTAAGTGTTATGTCAAACCCCAAATATTTGGGATTTACTTGTGTATGTACCTTATAATACAAAGAATAGTAGGTACGGAACCCAGTCCCAGCGAATTGACAGCTCCGGCATACGCTTAAGTTCATTAGACTAATTTTATTATGACTCGTTTATGGATTCCAGTCTAGATGTTCTCTTTAATGTCAAAGCAGCGATTGAAATAGATAAGTATAATTAGTATTAAAAGATAACATTATATAAATAATGAATTGATGTCATTGATGCTACTCGTATATTATGTTAACTTAATAATAGCCCGTATCCAACAAAAATCGTTTTTGTGCAGTTTTTTTTCACATTTGGGAGGAATTTGTGATATTATTATCAAATTTATTAATGATACACGTGCCGTGGTATTGTAAAAGATTTCACAATACCACGCAATTTAGCAAATCTGCCTATAGAAATGAAATCCAAAGGAGGAAGCGCCGTCAGCGATCCAACAACAACAGCTGCGGTAAGGCTCCCGTGCAGGCCAATATAGGTTTACACGCAGCTAAACAGAATACCCCGGTGTACATCTCCCGCCTCCACTACACCACTGAGGCGGAGGACGTCGTGGAGTTTCTTTGTCGAAAGCTGAAGTACACGCTGAGAGTGCAGCTGCTGGCGTCGCGCTGCAACGTCAACTTTGAGTCGTTGCTTCCGGGGTCAAGTGCCACTCGAACGCACAATGACATAGTGCAAGTGAAGTGTACTAACATAGTATTAAGTTTTAGGTACTAACTCTATAATATAATATATTAATATGTATGTTAGTTTATAAGGTATATTTCTATGGGCCTGTTGTTTAATTTTAATCAATTTTGTTGCCTGAAATAAATGGATACATAAATAAATAGATAAGGTACCTACCTAGCAAATAGAATATCAATAGAATACGCGCCGCAGCAATATTCTCTAGCAGCAGTGGCGGACTTTAGGGAAGATGGGGGGAGTGGCAGGGGAGTGGCAGGGGGTGGCGGGGGTGGTCCGCCATAGGCCTCCGGTTCTGGGCCTCCACACAGGTTGACTGAGTTTTGAATCATGGAAGTTTTACACTAAAGGAGAATGATACTGTTCCATACATTTTTGGACCCAAGTGTTAATTAACACTGTACAAATCATGTCACTTTCAAATGACTATAAAATAAATAATTTGAAATTTGGGCCTCTTTTGAATTGCCAGTAATTGAAGTATAGACCAAGTTAAAGTTGGGTAAGATTGTTAATTGTTAACTCTATTACAAAATGTAGGTGTGTAATGAGTTAGTTAACCAGTAACAATTTTGCAAGCCCAAAATTTCCCGTCTTTTATATATATTTTTTATTTCTTGCTTAGTTGCCTCTACAGTAGTAAGTCTAGAAAATAAAAACGTGAAACAAATTGATCAGAAGATGTCAGTGTTTGCATATCAAACAAATAAATACCTTTTAAGACTAATCTAATATCTAGATGTAGAATAAATTTTCATTAACTTACATTACGAATGCGGTGAAACCGGCTTGCATGTATGAAAAGATTGAAGAATGCAAAAAAGCGTACGTGATACAAAAGTCAGAATAATAAATAATGGCAATAAATGCTTCATATTATTCTGTCTGCATCAGATAGATATCCTTTTTTTTACAAAAGTTGGAAAAAAAAATATACTTGTTTGCCACAAGCTTTCAGTTTACTTAATGATAATTGAGTACTGTAGTTGTGTAGTGTGTGTTTTAGTCCCAACGCCCTCGGGCTTCACCGCTGGTATATTACAGGCTTATACAACGTGTAACAGGATTAAATGTACAACCCGAGACTAGTTTGTTCAGAATCGATAACCGAATCGATTTTAGGCATTTTTAATGTAGGTAATATTTTGTTCCAAAATTAATTACAATTAAGGAAATGATGGTCACCCATTTAATGATCAGTCAATACAGGAGTTTTGGCGGGAACGCGGAAAAGAGCTGTGTCGCTGCGTGATATTATTTTCGAAACTTGTGTATAGTCGCGTTTTTATGTGTAAACATGGTGGGATTTTTATCATAAAACATTCGATAACGTTCAAAGGTGTAGGAAAGTGATATTATGAAGTGAAAAGTGATTTTTCATGTTGCCTCTAAAACTTTGTAAAGTCTCCTAGTAAAGTCCCCATCACTTTACTGGAGCCATCTCATCATATTCCACATGGAAGCATCCACTCATCGTCATCTTCCATTCGGATATTCTTCCATGAGGAATATGATGAGATGATGGGGTGGCTCCAGTAAAGCGATGGGAACTTTACTAGGAGTTTTTACGAAGTTTTGGAGGCAATACGAAAAATCACTTTTCACTTCATAATATCACTTTCTTACACTCGTGAACATTATCGAATGCTTTATGATATAAATCCCACAATTTTTACACATAAAAACGCGACTTTACACAAAGGAGATGTCGCGAGCTCGGCTCTGGTTCGTACATGTCCTCAAAAAATGGGTAAATTAAAGAAGAATCTGAAAAATATGCAATTAATTTATTCAACAATATATTTTAGAGTTACAACCACATTTAATTCAAACGATTTTATGATTTTCAACCATATTCAACATGACTGCGATACAGCCGACGCTTGGGATAGTACCTATGTGGATAAAACACAAATAATCGATTTCGATAGTATATAAATTTTTTTACTTTTTTCTCAAAATGTCATAAAAATGTCAAAATGACATCGCCCGCCATATTTGCCATGTTGGTTTTGAGTTGCAATTGTAACTGCAAATAATGTTTTGTAACTGCAAACAAAGCTAAATAAGTGAAAATATGCAGTAAAAAAACGTTTTTTATATTGATTTTGACTGTTAATGATATTGTGTACAATACATGGCCGGAGGTCCATACATATTTGCAACATCTCCTTTCGAAAATAATATCACGCAGCGACACAGCTCTTTTCCGCGTTCCCGCCAAAACTCACTTAGGTCTTTGACCTGTGTGTGTTATCAGTGATGTCATATGACACTTTTTTCAGTTTATTCAGTTTATTCATTTATTTTATATAATTAGGCTCCTGGAGAGCACTTTTACATCGTCATTTTTTTTAAACTAACTGAAGCGTGATCACTCACTATGTGCTTCATAAGAAGATTCAAAGTCAGACAGAAAGCAATGGAGAGATGCGTTTCCCTCCGAGATCGAATCAGAAATGTGGGAATCCTCACGATAACCGAAAAAGCCCAGAAATAGCCGACATAGAACACAGAACAGAGGACCGACCGCATAACTCTAATGATTTCGTTTATAACGTTATTTGGACAGTGTCGTATAGGTCGCGCCAGGTAAAAAGAACGCTGGCGGTCAAGCTGCGCAGTAGACGATTTATCGATCTATTTGGTAGTATGAGGTGCGGCGTTTTCAATCTGCCTACCAATACACGAAACCGCAAGCGAAAGCTAGATCAAAAATAAACCAATAGGGCTAGTACTTTCGTGCGCGAGTGTACCGATGCGCGAACACATCCCTTCTACTTTCTTCCAGCGTTCTTTTTACGTGGCGCGACCTATACCGCCTGTTAACCTGTCAAGGAACGTAAGGCCACCGGCGCCCAGACACAATTGAATTTCAATTGTCATATTTTTCTCGTGTCTGGAGGGTTTAAAACATTTTGCTGTGAAGTATGTACCTACCTGCAGACGAATGTATACAGTTCGAGGCAAGTTAGGCGGTACGAAACTGACAATATGGCGTCATAATCGAAAGCATGACGAAAGTATTCGAGTTAGGCGGTCGGCCCCCTAATCAGTGGCGGCGTAAGGGGGGGGGGGGGCGAAACGGCTCCGGTTCTGAGAGCCTCCAAAGATCGACTGGTCGCTGGGAATCATGAAAGATTTGTAGAGCTTACGGAGGGCAATGTCGTTTTTTTTTGCTAGCGCCATTTTATTGATGTATATTTTAGAATCGATCTACCTATATCTACCGGGGGGAAGCAATATGTGTGAACGGGGGCCCTTAATTGTACTTCATGACCTTTTTTTTTTGCTCTTCCGTCACGCTTGTGGGCCTCCAAGGCCTTTGATGACCGGAGTCCGCCACTGCCCCTGATAGAATTTCTTATCTTTCTTTCTATGAGTGAAACTCGGGTTTTCATTCAATCTTCCTCCTGTCTTCCAGGTCCATACCGTTTCCTGGAGCGGCGACGTCACGTGAACGTGTCGTGGCACGAGCACAACGGCTCGTTGTCTTATCGGACGCAGCGCTCGTGGCAGTTCGACAGTAGCAGCAACGGCACACTGCAGGACAACATCACTATACTCAACATTATTGCTGCTGTAAGTATTTGCATGCAGTTCACATGGATGTTAAGTGGCGATTGCAGTCTACAAGCATTTACATCCGGAGTAAGTCGTTGTAGATCAGACATGTCTAGATGGGGCTATTTGTCAGGACCAGAATGTGACTGCGGTGCTCCAAAGCAGAATATGATACATGCTCTACTGCCCATTGTGCCCCAACAGTTGCAGAAGAAGAGACCTAATGGAGGCTACGGATGCCGCTGTTTATTTGTTTTTTTTTGTCCGCTAGGGTATGATTATGACAGGCCATTGACACGAGAAGAAGAAGAAGGAGCATCTACACAAAAACCAGAGGTCAAAATGCAGATGCATCCCTGAAACCTAAGTTGATAAGTCTCTCTGTGGAGTTTTGGCGGGAACCTTGAAAGAGGCGTATGGTGCTCTTATTTTATTTAATTTTCTTGGTGTATTTCTAAATAATATTGAATAAAGTTGGTGGTATTTTGTTTGATATAGGTTTATTACAGTGCCCGTGTATAGTGAAATAGAATAACAGTGCGAAAACACGACTTTTCAGGTTGCCTCCAAAACTTCATTGTAAATGTTCTGGTAAAGTAGCCATCGCTTTACTCGAATAACTTAACTGTAACTCACTTGACTGACATATTATACTTCATAACTTATTTATTTGATACTTACATATTATACTTGATGACTATAATAAACTAACTTTTACACTGCTTAAATAAATACTAAATATCGTTTTACTTGACACTGGCAATATGCGTAATAGCGATGCCATAATACCAAAAAAACAAAAAAAAAAAACAAACAAGTCTCTCTGTGATAGTTATTACGGGGCATAGAGAATAGAATAGAATAGAATAGAATTATTTATTTGCTAGAAATATCGGTACATTTTGATGTTACATACGTAATACATTTCCTCATATTTCACCATACACTGGCATGCAAATTACATTACAAACTTATTTTTTTTTTTACTAGTGTGACGATTGACCAAAATTACATTGAATTAATTATGTAAAATAACATGAAACACACAAACATATTATCATTACCTTAATATAGTATGTATGTATGTATGTATCTTCACGCCAGGTCCCTAACGGGGTAGGCAGAGAGTGTAGAGCGCCAGACATCCCGGTTCTGACAAACCTCTCGTGCCTCGTCTACCTTCATCATTCTCTTCATACATGCACGCCGATTCCTAAGACTTTTGACCCCACCATCAGACAGAACTCGACCTATTTGGTCATGGTAGGTCAGCCTTGGTCTTCCTGGGCCTCTGCAACCATCCACATTCGCATTGTATATCTGTTTAGTCATTCGCTCATTCGACATTCTTTCTATATGCCCGAACCATCGGAGCATGCCTTTTTTCATTTTTACACCGATACTATCATTCACACAAAGTCTCTTTCTTACATCTTCATTACGAACGCGATCGGTGAGTGATACACCGCAGATCTTGCGCAAAGATCTCATCTCGACCGCGTTCAACTTACTTTCATGCTCTTTCCTGCATACCCAGCTCTCGCTTCCATATAAAAGCGTTGGAGTAAGTACAGCATTATGTACGGCTAGTCGAGCCCGCTGGCTGAGATGTTTCGATTCTAGCAGCTTACCCAACGCTCCATTCACGCAATTCCCAGCAAGCACTCTTCTTTCTATGTCAGTGGTGTACCTACCATCCTTGCTAAAAGCACATCCAAGATATACAATTTCATCAACCTGTTCTAACACTGCATCATCTACTACTACCCTTGCATTTGTTCTCTGTTCATCATTCATTCTTAATATAGTCAATCATAAATTATGAATTTAATTACTTAATTACAAATGTCAATTTCGGCTATTAATTCAAAATTAAATTTAGGGACCATAATACAATGTCATGCAAAAAATTACACGAAACACAAACATGTTACTCATAAAATCATCAGAGCAACACGGGCCACTGGCCGCGGCGGACCGGAGGATTATTACATTCATATTCTCTGCCGGAGAAGAGTAGCCATTTGCAGGTTTTCCCCTCTGTCAAAGTACAAGCACAAGTGGTCCTATGCCGAAATGTTTAAATGTGTGTGTGAAATTGTTTATGCATATTGTTAAAGTCAAGGTGTCAGTTTCGTAGTAATAGATGATTTTTGTTGTGTGTGTGTCACAAATTTCTCCCCGCGAAAAATGACAGACTTGTTTGCATCGGTAATAAACGCTATGGCTACTCCTCTCTGGTCGGCCGGTGGCCCATGTTGCTCTATGTTACGGGGCCATACATTACCATTTAATCGGAACACGCTAGTTAACGCTAGCATTAGAACACTAAGGGCGAGATTCACAGACCGCACTACGACTTTACTTTGAGCAAAGTATGCTTAGAACTGTCAGAAATGTATGGGTTTTGACAGTTCGAAGCGTACTTTGCTCGAAAGTAAAGTCGTAGTGCGGTCTGTGAATCTCACTCTAAGCCTGCGTTGCGCCAAGATATTTGTTAAAGTTAAAGTTATTGTATAATTTCACATCCCTCTCTAACTTTAACAGATTTCTATAAGTTAGAGGAGGATGTGAAATCTTACAATAACTTTTACTATAACAAATATTATACCCAGGCTTAAGATTTATTTCAATAAGTAGCTGACACGAACACCAAATCAAAATAGGTCTACAAAAAATGTGCGATCAAGGAATTTAGTTTATTGATTGGCCTAGCTTTTATAGCTAAATTAAATTAAACCGTTAATGGCACTCCAAAGTTTGGAATGCTCGCACTTTTCCTACTTGAAGTTATGATATTTTAACTCGAAGGCAGAGAATATGTAATAATACTACGTATAGAATGGCCACTTCGACGTCCCGCCCGATCACCCCGCCTCACCTAACCACCTCCCCTCTTATGGGCGACGGTTGGTATTTTCGTAGTGCTACGCACACAGGTGCACGTGTAAATACACGTCACTGATTGATGTGTGTGTAATAGAGACCAAATTAAGCGTTTGTATGGAATTTTGGCAGAGTGTCCGCGGTGTGTCGAAGGTACAATCATATCATCTCTTGAATAGAAGCATTGTGATTCACATAATCGGGGATCGTTATCAATGTCATTCAAGGTACAACTAGCCACCTGTTCACATCAGATAATCACACGTGTCCATTGTGGAGTATGGCGCCTGTCAAATCAAATAATATTACTTTGTACTCAAATACTATTTCATTTTAATCTTTTATCTACATTGCCGAACCTTGACCGTTTTGTTTAGTCCGGATGATAATATTAGTTTTCAAATAGGTACTTATCTTGTTCATATTTACCGAGGTATATGTTGTCGACTTGTTAGTAAATGACAATACTTCTTTCTTAAAACAACCGGTTCTCAATTTTTTTGAGACTTTAAAAACCAAATATTTGACGGGGCCTAGGGTTTGGTTTTTTTTTAATTATTTTCGTATGTCTGGACGTGACGAGCCCCTCCCTTTCGAATTGAAAGAGAATTCTTCCGTTAGTGCAGTCAGCCAACCGAACAATGGTGTTCAAACCATTCCAATAGGGCAGTAGTAAAAATAGCAACGCGGGATGGGCAGCAGCGTCCCGCGATAAAACTACCGCCACTACGATCGCCAATCCGCCTGCCAAGCGTGGCGATTATGGCTTATTCTCCCCTAATGATACACAACACTGTTTTGGACGTTTTTGGGGAAGCCTTTGTAAAGCAGTGAAGGTCTTTCGGCGGGAGTAATACCTAAACTCTCTCTACCCTGTAAAAGACTGTGTCGTAAACATAATAAACTGCAATCTTAATGTTATAAACTCTTAGTGAAGCGCGCATAGCGTTGTGGCTGGTGCGAAACGCGCATGTCCCCGTGGCTGGTTTAGATCGGAAGCGATCTACTCGGTTAAGCGATACGGGTGAGGTTGGGTATACTATGGTGACCGCTAGTGGCTAATTAAAATGCGCGTTTCCGTGCTTCGGAGGGCATGTTAAGCCATCGGTCCCGGCTATTAATAGATAGCAGTCGTTAAACCTTCTCGGAGGCGTGATGGGCGGTTTGGAAACATTGGACAGCGGGATGACCACTAACCCTTATCTCCACCAACCCGCATTGGAGCAGCGTGGTGGAGTAAGCTCCAGGCCTCCTTCCAAGAAGGGGAGAGACTCGCATCCAGCAGTGGGACGTTTCAAGGATTGCCATTATTATTATTATTAAACCCTTAGTGTAAATACTTTAGGTACCCTGGAGAAAAAGTTTCTTCGCATTTTTTAAGATAATTCAAAACATATTTTAATATAGTTTATTTAAATTTAACTAAAGTATGTATGTACCATTTTGTTCGATATCCTTTTGCCATCTTGTAGGTAGGGATCCCATTGCTATAAAAATTTTGGGACTTCTCATCAAAATACCGCGACAAGTGGATTTGGCAGTCCTCTCGTGATGTTAACCTAACATTGCATAAAGAATTCTGAAGAGACCGAAACAGGTGGAAATCTGAAGGTGCAAGGTCAGGACTATACGGCGGATGCATTAACACCTCCCAGCCAAACTCTCTTAATTTTTGCTGAGTGGCTATAGATGTGTGAGGTCTAGCGTTATCATGATGAAACACCACACCCCTTCTGTTGATCAATTCCGGCCGCTTTCTCTCAACTTCTTGCTTTAATCTGATCAGTTGTTCGCAGTAGAGTTCAGAATCGATAGTCCTGCCTGGTGGTACTAGCTCATAATGAATAATGCCCTTCCAATCCCACCACACACACAACATCACCTTATTGCGAGTTAACCCGGGTTTCGCCACAGTCTGTGAAGCCTGACCGGCCTTTGACCACGACCTTTTTCGCACGTTCTTGTCGTACGTGATCCACTTTTCATCACCAGTTATCAGCTTCTTCAAAAATGATTCGGTTTCATTACGTCGTAATAAAGAATCACAAATGAGTACACAGTTCATTAGGTTTCTTTCAGTGAGCTCGTGAGGTACCCAAATATCGAGCTTTTTTTTGTACCCAGCTTTTTTCAAATGCGCCAAAACTGTTTTGTGATTGAAAACGCTTAAACCAAATTTGTGCTACTCTCACAGACACTGCACTAGGTCCATAAACATCGCAATTTTTTTTCGCGGCTTGCGTTGCATTTTTACCTTTTTAGTAGTAAAATTTTAAAATGTATCGAATTTCTTCATTAGATTCACTCATTTTGACAGTACGAAAAACAAATGAAAATCACACATTTGCCTAATTTGAATTTGGAATTATGTTCTTTAAAATTTTAACTTTCAATGATACCAAAACCAGCCAGATACAAATACTACAGCCAAAGAGATTTTATTACAAGTTCATACATACAAAGACTTTTTCCGCAAACCTATTAGATATCTAAAAATAAAAATAAAATCGTGGCTTTTCTGAGTCGGACTTTCAACTGCCCTCGCTAATTGGATCTGCTTGTTAGAAGGATTTTCCACGACTTTATGCGGGTTAATACGGTTTATGTAACCGATTTAGGAAAGGATTTATTTTTATTCCATCCCATTCTAATAGAATCTGCTTTTCCCTGCAACTTCGTTCTCGTGATATCATACATAACATTTTAATTAAATTGAAATCAGTATAATAAGCTAATGGTTACAATTTTTTATTGTATTCATAGCACCGATTACCGATTTTACACCTACCTTTTTTTCATTTTTGAAGAACCCCAATTGTAGCACCTAGGGAACACCTCAGAGGGAAGTTCGTTCCACAATTTACACGTTCTGGGCAGCAACGAACGTGAAAACCGCACCGTTGAGCACTGCCAGGTGTACAGTCGGCGTGGGTGGAACTTCTCTCTTCGGCGGGTAGTACGGTGTAGGAAAAGAGACGGTGGCACCATGTCAAACAGTTCAGCAGAGCGCTTACCCTTGTAGAGACGGTACAACACGCACAGACTCCCAATGTGTCTGCGCAGGCTCAGTTGTTCGAGCCTGTCAGTAAGTCCTGGGTCGTTAACAATACGAACGGCGCGTTTTTGTCGGGAGCCAAGTGGACCAAGCTGGTATTTGGGAGCGCCCGCCCACAAATAAGAGCAGTATTCCAGATACGTAGCAAGAAATATTGCACATCGAGCTAAGGTAGTTCGTAGAGCGCTATCTCTGCTGCACACTGCCTACGTAAGCACTAATAGTCCGGTATTTTTCAAAACTTGATCAAAATGGTCGACAAATATCACATAGGTACATTATCCAACACAAAATAATGCACATCGACCTCAGGAAGAGACGTCGGCTTATTTCGGATCTGCAGAGCGTTATCTCTTTTGCACCTTACCTATTTGACGTTTGTCGACCATTTTGATCAGGGTTTGACCAATACCGGACTACGGATGCTTCCGTAGGCAGTGTGCAGCAGAGATAACGCTCTATGAAGCCGAAATTTGTGTGGATGTCTATAGGTTGCAGTCTTCACCTAACAGCAACGTGAACTGCATGCTTGTTTGCCACTTCCATTACATTAAAAAAAACTCAACATTAGATAGGTACTACAATGATTTTGTTGGTCAAGTTATTATTCTACCTAACAACCCTCTTGGGCAGACTCACTGACTTGGCAACCGTCAAAACTTGAATCGTGATTAATATGATAACCAAAATCATTATCTATATAACGTCCTCTACCGCTACACTTGAGACACTAGACTACCTCAGTAGTCTAGTTGTAGCATGCCACTACTACTTCTACTCTGGAGTCGTGGGTTCGATTCCAGAGTCGGGGGCTATCAGAGACAACAATCCTTTACCTCTGGTTCTATTGGGATTTTCAATTTTATGGAAGTTTCCGGTACTTCGGAGTTTGGTAATGTTTGCATGGATGGTTCAATGCATGCATATCCCTCTGCCTACCCCCAAAAACGCGGACCAGAGTACCAGCGCAGACTGAACACAGATACACATAAAAGTATTGAATAATTTAGTGTTATACGCCTCAAACTTGAAGTTTGCGATTTACGTACATATTAACATGAATTATTATTTCTTTTTCTTGCATAACCACTTAATAACGAACAAACCGATATAATTAGCATTAATAGCGAGGCTCCGAATAAACCACGAATTTGTAAATAGGTACAGACATAATTGGAGTTTTTGCTGGGGATATCCTAAAAAATATTCGACATTGCATTGGTAAATATTAAATGCTATTATGTAACTGGCCGCTTGACTACACAAGGCACAGTATGAGATGGTAAGAAAATAGTAGAATAGAACAAGGAATAGAATGTTTTATCTGTAAGTTCTTTATCCCTATTTTAATTTACCTAATATCTGTTTTACTCTATTTATTTTTATTTATGTTTTATACTCTATTTATATTTATATTATTTACGAGGTAGGCAGAGATTGTAAAGCGCCAGATATCCCGGTACTGACATACCGTGCTTCTTCTACCTGTTGTTTTACTCTATGTAATGGTTATGCACTATATGATTGATTTCAAACCTTTCGAAAACTTTTATAATATCTTACTCGAAATAAAAATATTTTCTTTCTTTCATATCCAGAGAATTTTGCTTATATGGTATGATACGATCCGAACCCGGGTTACTTGGATATTCAGAAAAACGACGAAACGTTACGAGAAAAGGTAGATAAGTGCCCTATTGCGCTTCGATTGGCTTCTTGGCAGGGGCATTACCGTTCCCCCACTTTCATATCCAGAGAATTTTGCTTATATGGTATGATATGATCCGAACCCGGGTTACTTGGATATTCAGAAAAACGACGAAACGTTACGAGAAAAGGTAGATAAGTGCCCTATTGCGCTTCGATTGGCTTCTTGGCAGGGGCATTACCGTTCCCCCACTTTCATATCCAGAGAATTTTGCTTATATGGTATGATACGATCCGAACCCGGGTTACTTGGATATTCAGAAAAACGACGAAACGTTACGAGAAAAGGTAGATAAGTGCCCTATTGCGCTTCGATTGGCTTCTTGGCAGGGGCATTACTGTTCCCCCACTTTCATATCCAGAGAATTTTGCTTATATGGTATGATATGATCCGAACCCGGGTTACTTGGATATTCAGAAAAACGACGAAACGTTACGAGAAAAGGTAGATAAGTGCCCTATTGCGCTTCGATTGGCTTCTTGGCAGGGGCATTACTGTTCCCCCACTTTCATATCCAGAGAATTTTGCTTATATGGTATGATATGATCCGAACCCGGGTTACTTGGATATTCAGAAAAACGACGAAACGTTACGAGAAAAGGTAGATAAGTGCCCTATTGCGCTTCGATTGGCTTCTTGGCAGGGGCATTACCGTTCCCCCACTTTCATATCCAGAGAATTTTTGCTTATATGGTATGATACGATCCGAACCCGGGTTACTTGGATATTCAGAAAAACGACGAAGCGTTACGAGGAAAGGTAGATAAGTGCCCTATTGCGTTTCGTTGGGCTTCTCTTGGTAGGGGTATTACCGTTCCCCCAGGATCTTGATATCAATCAGCTCACACCTTCTGTTTTTGAAACATTTACGTTAACATTGACAGTGAACTAAGTAGTGATGTCACGGTTTCAGCATGCTTTCTCGAAGTCTTCTAAGTCGCTATTAACCTAAATAAGGCTTCCGTGAATATGCCATCGTACAATTAGGTGGGTAGATATTAAATATCGATATTACGTCTATAAGTCAATTATATTGCAATATATCAGTTGTTCAGTTGAAGCGCGCATGGCCCAGCGGCTGGTGTAGATCGTAAGCGATCTGCTCGATTAAGCACTACGGGCGGGGTCGGGTAGTGTGATGGGTGACCGCAAAATTAAATGTGCGTTTCCGTGCTTCGGAGGGCACGTTAAGCCGTCGGTCCCGGTTGCTATCGACGGATAGCAGTCGTTAAACCTTGTCGGAGGCCTTATGGGCGGTTTGAAAACATCCCACAGTGGGTTGGCCACTAACCCACCCACCTCCACCAATCCGCTTTGGAGCAGCGTGGTGGAGTAAGCTCCAGGCCTCCCCCCAAAAAGGGGAGAGACTCGTGCCCAGCAGTGGGACGTATAATGGATTGCCATTATTATTATATTTATTATATATCAGTTGTACTAGTAGTGTGATGGTCTTTCCAAAGTGATGTACGTCATTTGGGAGAGAATGCCACTTAATTTCACACCATGCGGATTGGCGACCGCAGTAGCGGTATATTTATTGAGGGACAATGCTGCCTGTTGCACGTTATTGCATTAACTGTCGCTGTATTGCAATGGTTTGACCTCTATGAAGATTTTCCTCCTTTAATGATCACGAAATCTCAGAAACTACTATTGTTAAAAGTTTCAAATTTTCAATGGGGGTTATTTTTAAGACATAGGTGCTAGGTGTAGTATTTTACCAAATTCAACCCGTAAGGGTGTGATTTTGGGTTTGAGCATTTATATTTAACTTCGTTACTACTAGTAGGTATACTAGGCGTCTCAAATTTTGCAGGATTCCTTTGGGGACGTAAGTGGTACGGGATGTTATACGGCGGTTTATGGGAAATTAACAGCTTTCACAACTCATAAGTAGTAACCTATTACTAATGTAGATAACATTATACCCGTGTAAAGCAGGGGCGAGCCGTTAGTATTACATATTCAGACAAACTGAGTCTGAGATTTTCTTACTCGCGTGTGATTTTTGTGATGTTGTTTGTAGTTAGATACGATAACATTACCGTCCAACCTGGACGTATTGATTACTACGTGATTGATGGCCCCTCAGATAAGATTTTTTTGTACGTTACTAATCAAATTGTGGAGATTAATTTTATTAATTACTTTTATCTAGCTAATTAAGTTAGAATACACAATACCACAGACATACTGGCCTAGTTTCTAGCTACAATTCTTCCGCTAACGCAGTCAGTACCGAATGTTGGCGGTCAAATTATCCCAATGGGCGGTGTTAGGTGCTACGCAAGATGGCAGCACTGATCACAGCAGCATTCTTTTTTATGTAATGGCAGTGGCAAACAAGCATGCAGTTCATTATGATGTTAAGTGATGACTGCAGCCTATAGACACCCACAGAAAGACCAAAGTCACAATGCAGATGCGTTACCACTGCTGAGGCCTAAGGTGTTATGCCTCTGTGCCGGAAATTACTGAGCTGTATATTACCTGTTTTTATATTATTTTGACTTCAGGCGAGACTCGAACTCCGGCCACTGGGAATCTAGTCCAGCCGCTCTTCCAACTGAGCTACCGAAGTTTTGCCCGGCTTGTCAAATCTTTCCTTCACATTTATTGCATTGCCTTGTGGTGGCAGCAGCCCCATCTAGTATTCTAAGATTCCCAGTGGCCGCGAGTTCGAGTCTCGCCTGAAGTCAAATTATTCTTTCAATTTTTCTTTAAAATATATATCACAAGCACGTGTTAATGCATAATAATATACAATTAATAAGGGTAAAATCGACTTCTTTACGATATTCAATAAACTGCAAAGTTTAATATATCGGTTGCCTAACTAGTATAGTTTGGCAATAGATGGCGCTGCTGCCACTACAAGGCAATGCAATTAATTTATTTTATTTATTTTTTTATTTATTTATTGAAATCAGGCAACAATGCTTAAGATAAACAATAGGCCCATAGAATAAATACCTTACAGACTAACATACATATTAAAACACTACACTATTTATCACGTAAAGTCTACTCTAAGTCTCTAAAGGTGGTGCCTACGCCCGCGAGCTCCGTCACTAGAACTCTACTACCAGTAAGGCAAGTATATTAGCGATAAAATTACCGCCACTACGATTGCCAATCCGTACAAGCGTGGCGCATTGTGGCATAAAGTTATGGGGGGCTGTGGTCCGGTAATGGACTTTATTTGGCTGAAAATTACTGCCCTAGTTTTTAAATTCTCAGGCGCATCCTCGAAGTTTGGTAACATGCCAGAGGTACAGAGCAACTGAAGTCGTCATGGTCGATACAAGAGTAGACGCCCACTCATTGCGCACGACTTCTCTCCCTTCACTTTCGACTCAATTCCACCCTATAACTAAATAGTCCTGGGAACATTGTAAGCAAAGGTGTCGACCGAAAGGAACATGACGATCCCACTGCTCACTTATGAAGATTATTTCTTCCAACAGGGCAGTCAGTTAATCGAACAATGGCGGTTAAATCATTTTATCAGGACTGTAGTAAATTCAAGAATGCAGGATGGGTAGTAGCGTTCCGAGATTAAAATACCGACACTATGATCGCCTACCCCCATTTCTCTTAAGATGCAATGAAGACACTGCTGCACAACCCTAATCGCATTTCTTAAGTGTCCGTCCACAACTCCCTAAGCTGAAAATCTTACTCGCAACGGTCGCCCTTAGCCATTTGTTTAAATTTATTTAGGCGCCGAGCTCTGTACGCTCTCCGATTGCCCAGAGAAGTTGAGTAGTGCTGTCTTGAGACGAGCCGCCTTAACTCCATTGAAAGAACTGCTGCACAAAAGCCTACCCGCTATTGTACACCAGTAAACGTCTTTCGGCTGAAATGAAGATGATGATGACATTAAGTAATGCGTGCTAACCACCACAGTCCAGTTCTGTGCTGTCTTCTGGGCTCTTCAGTTCTGTGCTGTCTTCTGGGCTCTCTTTCATCACCAATAAGAATTGGTGATGAAAGAGAGCCCTCGTTCTGCGTTTGCTTCTGGTATATAAGTAAGTCTACCAATGGCTGGCTATATTTGATCACCACATGCATATGTGTTCCAGGGCGAGCTAGTATTCGATATCTAAAAGAATCACCTTCTGAAATCTCTAACCAAAGTAGAAACGTTTACACGGGTAATTCAATTATGGATAGACAGATTTACTAAGTAATTGAGTGAGTCCAAGTCACTGAAATGTTCCAATTCATTTGCCATCTGCGACGGAGTCTCCAGCAATATTTAGTGAGTCTTACTTCGGTGGATACCTGGGAACAATTTAGCGGCCCTACAAGAACCTGCTCGCTACACCGAGCTTTACAAACAAGCTCTTTTGTGTCCTTCAACAGTGATATCTGAAATACAACATATATTTTAAAAAAAGCAATCACTATATACATATATTTTAAATATTTATATAGGTTCACTGGTGGTAGAGCTCCAGTGACGGAGCTCGCGGGCGTTGGCACCACCGCATTACCTAATAAACTTGCCGCTAAATGGTAGTGTTCAGCACTATCGTGTTCCGGTCAGGTGGTAATGTACGGCCTTGTAATTTCCGGCACAGAGGCATAACACCTAATGCCTCAGGAGTGGCAGCGCATCTGCATTTTGACCTCTGGTCATTGTGTGGGTCAGGCTGAAGTCATCACTTAACATCAATGTGAACTGCATACTTGTTTGCCACTTTTATTACATTAAAAAAAAAGATTTAAAATTAAGTGTACTATAATATGTTATTGTAATACAAACAGTCGAGTTATAATATTTTGTAAGACCGTTAAAGTTGCCCACGATACAGGCCTTGCCTAGTGTGGGCAGCACCGTCGAAATTGTCTGTAAAGGAGATGTTGCGAGCTCGGCCCTAGTTCGTACGTGTCCTCAAAAAGTGGGTAAATTAAAGAAGAATCCAAAAAAATACAATTAATTTATTCATGAATATATTTTAGAGTTACAACCACATTTAATTCAAACGATTTTATCATTTTCAACTATGTTAAACAAGGCGGCGATACAGCCGACACTTGGGATCAATCGATTTTGATAGTATTTAGAAAATATTACTTTTTTCTCTAAGTTCTATAATCAAAATACAATTTAAAAAATGAAAATGTCAAAATGACATCGCCCGCCATATTCGCCATGTTAGTTTTGAGTTGCAATTCTAACTGCAAATTATGTTTTGTAACTGCAAACAAAGCTAAATAAGTGAAAATATGCAGTAAAAAAACGTTTTTATATTGTTTTTGCCTGTTTAATGATATTGTGTACAATACATTTTACTGGTGGTAGAGTTCCAGTGACGGAGCTCGCGGGCGTAGGCACCACCGCATTACCTAATATACTTGCCGCTAAATGGTAGTGTTCAGCACTATCGTGTTCCGGTCAGGTGGTAATGTACGGCCCTGTAATTTCAGGCACAGAGGCATATCACCTAATGCCTCAGGAGTGGTAGCGCATCTGCATTTTGACCTCTGGTCATTGTGTGGGTGTCTATAGGCTACAGTCATCACTTAACATCAATGTGAACTGCATGCTTGTTTGCCACTTTTAGTACATAAAAAAAAAAAAATACATGGCCGGAGGTACATACATTTTTGCAACATCTCCTTTACCTCTGCTTATAAACAATTTCCAACCTGTTATATAGTTAAGTAGGTTTTGTTAGTTTATGCTGAAATAAATAGATTTTCATTTTCATTTCATTTCAATTACAGTCTGCAGTCTACCGATGCAGAGACTGGGGATTCATCAGGCAGAAGGGTTTGTCAATGGGGCTGGCGATGTTCGGCCACCACCTACACGTGTCGCGGCTGGTGGGAGAGCTGCTGTTCGATGGGTACGAGGACCCCCTACTGGATCTAGCGAAGAGCCTACCTGCGAGTACGACAGGAGGCGCTCCACCTGTGGATCGGTTCGGCTTGTTTTATGGGGTAAGTTTTTTAGAACATCATGTTGGTAAAGACTACCATCTATTTTTGTTACACGCACACGGTACACATTTTAAGTGTACATATATTGGAGCGAAAAGTAATCTTTTGGTCTTAGGCTTTTTTTTTCTTTTAATTCTAAATTAAAGGGCTTTATCGCACATGCGATTATGTCGCCCTGGTTAGGTAAGCAAACTAAACAATAACTTTAACTTTGTCTTAAATTAACAAGTTTGTAAAATGTTCTAGCTGAATCTGATAGCGGTTCAGCTAGAGCACTGTTACAGAAGCCTAATTCACTAATCTTACTTGCTATCTTACTTCTATGTTCACTGTTATATTTACATTCCATTAATACATGGTAAACATCATCTATACAACTAACGCAATAATCACAATTTGGGGACGAACTCTTTGCCATGAGATACAGAAATGTATTACCCGGTAGGTGTCCAGAGCGAAGTCTTAGTGCGGTCACCATATCTCGTCTATTTAAATAAGAGTTATCTATCCACGGAGACCTCAAGGGATGGGGTTGTATCGTTCTGTACCAAATACCTTTTTCTCGCGACCTTTTATCGAAGTATTCTTTCCAGAGATTATAGCAGTCTAATTTAATTTTAGGAATGAAATTAGTGAAGAAAGGAGAAATGATAATAGGCATACCATCCGACACGGCTTCCTTTGCTAACAGATCAGCTGTATCATTGCCCACCAGGCCCACATGTGATGGTATCCACTGTAAAACTATTAGCCTTCCTTGGGACTGTAGTTTAGAAATTATTTTTAAAATAGTGTAGGCTATCGGTGTTCCTAAAAAAATGTCGAGGTACATCGAGCCAGATATTGTAGCGAGCTTTTGGAGTCTGTCAGAATTACAGTGGATGCCCAACAGGTAGACTCTACATATGATAAAGCTTCTGCAATAGCAAACAACTCTGCTTCCATTATAGATACACTGGTAATGCCAGTGTATCTATAATGGAAGCAGAGTTCTGAAATTTCATAGATAAGTTACATTCCGAATCGTAGAAAGCGGCCCCTGTGCCTGAAACTTCTTTTGAGCCGTCGGTATATATTTTTGTGAAGTTAGAATATTCAGAATTAATAAAGTCAAGAAAGAGATTCCTTAAAGTGATAGGGTCATACTGCTTTTTTTGCTTAGACATAAAGTCCACTTCAATTTTAACACAGCTATAAATATCAATACTGCTAACCCATGTGTTAAGTGAAAACATATCTAATTTATTTCTATTATAAATATTTAAACTATTAAGTGTATCATGTACTATTACTAGCATAGGTTTTTATTTTCTGTCCCAAAATCTAGAGCTATTACATAAGGTAGATAACTCGGTAATTAAATTAACCCCACCTTTATTTGTTATTAAAGTTTTACATTTCAGAAAAAAATTACTAGCTAAATATCTTCGGCGTAAGTACAACGGCTGTAGGCATAACTCGCTTTCCATTACATGAATGGGAGTCGATTTAATAAAACTACCTATAATTCTCATAGCACTGTTTTGGATCTTATCCAATTTTGATAGGTGTGTTTTCGCACTGTTATGATAAAAAAAACTTGCATAATCTATACGACTTCTAATAAGAGAAATGTACATCTGCCTTAAATATTTAGGGTGAACACCCCAACTCGAGCCAGTCAATACTTTAATAATATTTATGAATTTAAGAGCTTTTTGAGAAATCTCATTAATATGTCTTCCCCACCTAAGAGAACGATCCAACCACATACCAAGATATCGTACCGAATCCACAACCTCTAATTGAAGACCGTCGACCAATAACTTAACTACCTGTTTCTTATAACCTTTATTAAATATACAGACTTTACTTTTATTTGGAGAAATTTTGAGATTAAGCTTGTCAAATAAGTTGTACTTAATGCTTTGCTTTGCACAATGTATTTAATGCTTATTTTAACTCAACTGCTGCTTGTTCAAGGTTGTGTGAGGTTATGTAAAGAAGAGAGGGGGCGGCGTTTGGCGTGGCTCTGCCCGCCACTCGCTGCTGTGGTGAGGAGACGGCTGGGGAAGAGGTGTACGGGTGTATCGTTGCCCTGCACCCTATCCCCAGCCGCCTAGCGGTTGTCCCGCCGTAAGATGGGGACGTGGTGGGGAGGCGGCTGGGGAGGAGGTGTATGGGTGTGTCGTTGCCCTGCACCCTATCCCCAGCCGCCTAGCGGTGGTCCCGCCGCTCGATAGGGACGTGGTGGGGCCGCGGGGGGGCGGTTGAAGGTCAGTTCATCCCTGTCACTCCCGCTCCCCCGGGGCCGGACAGAGTGCCCCTGGACTCCTCCACCCGGGCGTCTTGGGACGCCTGGCGTTGTGAGTGGTCGGGGCAGGGACCTTTGGGTGTCGGACTAGGGGATGTCCGTCGCCCAAATGGAGATAGGTCCCAAGCTGGGTGGCGTGCACGTGTTCCGCACGCCACTAGTGTTGGTTGGAGCCAAAGAGCTCAACCTGCGGAGGGCTCGGAGACGAGCAGCCGCCGGCGGGGTCGCGGATGTGTGCGTAAGCGTTCCCGTGACCCCGCCACTGATGGCGGAAGAGTCGGAACACCGCGGGGTTTTAGTGAGTACGAGTCTCACACTACCCGCCGTCGTTTCCCCTAGACGGCAGGTGCCCATGAGGGTTTCCCCGCGTAAAAAAAAAAAAAAAAAAAAAAAAAAAAAAAGGTTATGTAAAGAACATAATCATCAGCATATTGCGAGGTATTGATGGAATTAGGAATTGACTTACAAATATGTATGGTTGCAATATTAAATAATAACGGCGAAAGAGGATCACCTTGGGCTAAGCCTCTCCTAGCTATCCTGGTGACATTATGATCAATGCCCTCAATTGTTAAACATCTTTCTTTTAAAAATTCCCATAAATATCTACAGTATGTTGCACCCACACCCAGTTGGTCCAACGTTCATAAGAGAGTTGTAATATCTACATTATCAATATCCAAGAAACATCCAATAGTAGCCAAATTTTTTGAGAAACCAATTTGAATATTTGTAATGAGTGAATTTAGATTATCTAGACATGAACGAGCTTTTCTAAAACCTACAGTCTCCTCAGCAAAAAAGCCTCCATTTTCTAAGTACCATTCCATTCTTTTATTAATAATAGAATGAAGTATTTTACATAGACAGGATATTAATGAAATTGGCCTGAGTGCAGAAACAGAAGTCATATCTCGCCCCGGTTTGGGAATTGCTACTATGCGTATATAACGCCATTGCTCAGGTATGAAGTTCAACGATAAAAACATGATATATATCTGAAGTAAAATATTTTTTGCACAATTAGGAAGATTATAAATCATCGAATAGGTAATATCATCGCAACCCGGAGCTGTGTCTTTAAACTTGACGCTTTTATCAAGTTCTTGTTTAGATATGACTGCTTCTAGTTTACTATTTTGTGAGTAAAACATCGGAACTGGCGGGCATGTAAAGTCAGGTGCTAGATTAAAGAGAACGCCCTCCGCTAACGATTTGTCTATGTGAACTCTTTTTGAACGAAAACCTTTCAACCACCGCATACGACGCCACATATCACTCACTGAAGTGGTTTCGTCAACAGAGGAACAGAAGCTGCAAAATCCCTCACTACTGGCTCTCCTTGTAAGCTTCTGAGCCTCTCGAGTTTTATCTTGCAATATATTAAAATTATTGGGAGTTGGATTTTTCCTAAAAAATGTCAAGGCTAAACGTCTTTCAGCCAGGGCTTTAGATAAGGCAGGAGACCAATACGGTTTCGGTTTAAAGTGACTACAGGGATCTTGACTAAATTTGTAATACGGAATGCTTACTTCTGCTGCTCTGTTGATCATGTGTTCGTAAACATATAAAGTGGTTACTAATCCGTCTCCGCAGGCATTATATATATCTTCACAACAAATCCCTCACGGGGTAGGTAGAGAGTATGGAGCGCCAGATAACCCGATACCTCACGTGCTTCTTCTACATTCATCATTCTCTTCATACATGCACGCCGATTCATTAGACTATGATGGTGGTATAACTGATCATTCAAGAAAACTAAATGCTGTCAATTAATATCCTTTGCTACCGTTTGCGTGTATCCAATATATTATTTATAATGGTGTTATTATAAATACATCCTACCCTTTTTTCTTGTAATCATTTAATTTTAACACTAATATATCTTTAAGTTATTATCAGGCCTGTTTTTTTTTTCAAAATTACAATAATTAACGTTACTAGGTACTTAAAATATTTTTTTTTTGTTTGTTTAATGTACATTTAATTTCTTTTATTTTTTTTTATTGTATACGGATAATCGAGTTCTATTTTTAAATGTATGTACAATAATTTGGGACATTTTATGACATAAAATCATGTTATCAACAGGAGAAGCCACTGATTCCCGAAATACAGTGAAAACTAGTTCGAGAATCTATGGATTCAACATATAAATTGATGTAACTATCTTTTTGTCAATAAACAAATTTATTATTATTATTAAATAATACCAATATTTACCTAACGTTGCCAGAGGAACAACTCACTGGACACGGACGGGTTCATGGAGATATCGACGGGCGTGGGCGGCGAGCTGCCCGGCCAGATACGGCGGTGGAACTACGAGGACCACCTGCCTTTCTACGACGGACATTGTTCTAAGGTACTAAGGTTTCTAGGAGGTACTTACGGGACCCGCACGTATCGTCTGACTGCCCATATAGTGGAGGTGGTGTCATGCTAGCCAGACTCGAGTTTACTTTAATGGGTCTAGAAACTTGCGGAAGTTATTTTTGGAGAAAATTTATACAACATATGTTTGTCCGCACCTCAGATCAATGTAGGTAGGATAAATTAGACACTTTTTTGTCAGGACCACGCATGTTTCGCATGAAAAAAGTTTTTCGGACAATACGAAATATCTCTCAATAAATTTCCATTTTTATCAAAAATATCTCAAAATTCAATTCAATTCAAAATTCATTTATCACTTGGAAATAATAAAATTTCCTTGTTATAGGTCTTAATACAAATATGTGCCATAATTATGTTTCATTATGCCAGAATAAAAGGAAAAATATTTGTGTAAGGACTTCATGCCCGATAGTAGAAGATTTACACTGCTGGATCAAAGCCTCCCCGGCTTTGATCCAGCAGTGTAAATCTATATTGTATCGTATAAGGGGGATATGCCAGGTAGTTTTATTAGAAATATACTATTTTCATATAAAAAAATGTAGCTCTCGGGGAGCGTGGGCGAGTTCATGCCGCACAACCTGACGGAGGAGTCGCGCCTGCCGCTGTTCATGGCGGACCTGTGCCGCTCCGTGTACCTGGACTACCAGCACAGCGGACACATGGGAGGCCTGCCCTACCACCAGTACGCGCTCACTGACACCAGCTTTGATAATTGTGAGTGATTCTAAATTTTTTTATTGATTTATAGCACTATAGATCTTAGAAGAGTTAGATTGACAATACACAGCGGCCGTTCACGCGGCAAGAATCATCCATTCATTGTGCATTCGTCCTCCGAGCGCAAGTTTAGTTAGAAAAACCATCAAATATCCAGCATAATGATAATTATGCTGGATTTAATTAACTTAAAAAAAAACTTCCATCGTCTTCATCACTCGTTACCCACCCTTGGGGAGAGGGGTGGGTTATGTGGGACTCCGGAAAAGGCATCCGTCTTCCCACTAAAAACCCCTGGGTGTTCCGACTCGTCCGCCATCAGTGGGGGGTCACGGGAACGCTATCGCACACATCCGCGACTGCGCCGGCGGCTGCTCGTTGCCGAACCCTCTTCGGAGCCTTTCGGCTGCAACCAACACTAGTGGCGTGCGTAACACCTGCACGCCAGCCAGCCCGGGACCTCTCCATTCAGGCGACAGACATCCCCTAATCCGACGCTCGAAGGTTCCCGCCCCGACCACTCACAACACCAGGCGTCCCAAGACGCCCGGGTGGAGGGGTCCAGGGGCACACAGTTCGACCCCGTGGGAGCGGGAGCGTCAGGGTCGGACTGACTCTCTACCGCCCCTCCGCGGCCCCACCACGAAGATCGGCGGGACCACCGCTAGGCGGCTGGGAATAGGGTGCAGGCCCGACGACATACCCATACACCTCTCACCCAGCCGCCTCCCCTCCACAACAGCGAGTGGCGGGCAGAGCCACGCCAAACGCTGCTCCCTCTTTGGGTTTCTCCTCTTTCGCCGATGTGGGGACAACTACCGGGTACTGAGCCTCCCCGCCATGATAAGGCGGAAACCATAAAAAGAAACGCATAGAAGCTTTTTTGTTTTTTTTGCCAATCAGAAAACTATTTTCATTTTCATAGAATTAAAAAGAAAAGAATAGATAAAAACAACATTTTATTCGGTAAATGGATAGGTGAAGGTTGTTGACCTAACCTAACCTAACCTAGACTTGTTACCAAAAACTAATTATATGAAGGATTTTCAGCGTCCTCATCACCAGTCAACTCGTGCTTCTGCAACGGCGAGTGCACGTGGGGCGGCGTGATGAACGTGTCGGCTTGCCGCTTCGGCTCGCCGGCCTTCCTCTCTCTGCCGCACTTCCTGCACGGGGACGCGGCTCTCAGGGACCAGGTCACCGGCATGAGTCCAGACCCTGAGAAACACTCCTTCTATTTCGCCGTTGAACCTGTGAGTAATTCTTTTAAAATTGTTGCTTTTCGGGATACTGATAAGTCATTTTTCATTATGATTAACACATTTTTACATTATTTTTGTGACAACTTTTTTAGAATACTTGTAATTTGAAAGTCAATAAAACGAAAATGCAACAGTAAAAAGACACGAACACATTTATAAGATTTAACGAGAAAATGAGATAGCAAGCATTATACAGTGTCTCTTATGAAAATTTTTGGAGGTTTCACTTCTACCGCGTGTGGATTGAACGCATGTTTTTTTACTTTGTTTTTGAAAAGATTTTATATTGAATAATCATCTGCTTACTTTTATGATTAAATTTAGTTTTAATTAACCTACCAAATTTTAAAATGTTCCATGCTCGAGGGAGGTTTCAGCGCTCTCTCTCGAGCATGAAACATTTTTAAATATCCTGATGTCATCATGTGATGTCATCATCTGTGGGTTCATCACCCAGATCGTTAAAAGCTGTTCTTGGATTTTTTTGTGAGGAATTTTCCGGTAGTAGCCCGGAGTCTGATTCTCGTGCCTTAGGGAGCATGTAAAGCCGTGAGTTCTGCGCCCGATCTCTTTCCGGTCGTGTCAGATTGTCATCCCACCAGGCTTGTGAAGGAAATAGGGCACACCCTATTCCTGGACACTTGTGCACTATGTTATCTTTTGCGCAATTTAGTCTCTGTTGAGATTGGCTGCTGTGACTGAAATTTGGTCTGCAACAGATTATTAATATCCCTGTTGTAAAAATACCTTTAAATTGCTTACAGAGAATGGGAATACCGCTCGACGTGGCTGCGAGGTTCCAATTCAACGTGTACATAGAACCGAATCCGAACATTGCGTGAGTGTTTTTTATATAAATCTACACAACAAAACCTTTTTTATGTTACGAAGGTAGCAAACAAGCATACAGTTCAGATTGATGTTAAGTGATGACTGCAGCCTATAGACATCAGCGCAAAGACCAGAGGTCAAAATGAAATTGCGGTCCACACCTCAGACCTCAGTTGTTATGTCTCTGTGGTAGTTATTACGGGCAATATATTACCATATTACCAGAACACGATAGTGCTGAACACTAACATTAAGCGACAGATAAAAAGTAATAATAAAGTAAGAAAAGCATTTCCACTTCTCACACACACTTCACCGTCAGTGACTTTAACAAAACTTCATTATCTCCAGATTATTCGAAAACGTCCCAACCATGATGTTCCCAGTGTTCTGGGTGGAGCAACGAGTGAAAATAGGTGAAGAAGTGTTAGTGGAACTACGCACAGTGCGCGCCATCTTGGATTGGGGCGGCACGGTGTGCGCGTGCGCAGCGCTGGTGTTCGCTATCCTCGTCACCATAGCAACCTGCTGCACCAAGAAGTCGGAATACACTAAAAAAATTCCACCTGCAAAACTGAAGGATGACGCTGAAATGAAATTCATTCCATGTGATTTGAGTGACTCGAAAATTTGAAAGGCTTTGACGGTGACATGTGAATACTCAGTAATAGGTTTAAACGACGATGCCAGTAGGTAGTTTTTAGGTTATTTTTTTGCTATTAGCCTTTTTCCTGGGAAGATTAAAAAAAGATCCGCTAGGGGCAGCACCGGTGGGGAGTACCTACATAATATATGTTTTGGATTCTCTATTGACAACAACGAAATTTTTTCACCATTACAATGTTATGTCATTCTTAATTCTTAAATAGATAAAGAAAAAAAAATCAACAATAACAACATATATGTACCACACAATGACATATACGATAACATTTATGAACCAACTCAACTAACCTTTCAATTTGAATTCAAGATATTTTTATTCCCAGACACGGTTAAGCCACGACATGCAAGCCATCGTTTTAAGCCCTGAACAAGATGATCTTTCACTGTTGCATATTTCAATTTTGCCACAGGTACCTACATCATCTTCCGAATAGATGTTGTCAATAGAGAAATTAAATCGTATGGTCTCCCCACCGGTGCTGCCCCTAGCGGATATTTTTTTATTTCTTTTCTTAAATCCCAGGAAAAAGGCTGATTTAAACCAGCACTTCTGTGTAAAAGGTGCACTTTGTATTATATTATGTGAAAAGTGCCATCTATTGTAAAAATTTTGTACGATTTTTTGACTTTCTTTAGTCAAAATGATTGCACGACACGTGTCGTGACGTTTATAAAGACTCAGTTTTTTTTATTTTACACATTAAATATTATTTGTAAACGTAATACCTACGTACGTAATATTTTCATTATCCGACAGTTCATATTTTGCGTGCGTGTCAAAATAATATTGTATGTTTAATCGTTGCCGTGTCAGAAGAATGTGTTTAATAATTTCTTTTTCAAATAAAAACGAAATGATATAGAATTGAGACTGCCAGTGTAGGACAGAAAATTATTTGTTAGATATTTTGAATAATGACAAATATAGTACCTAAGTATGTAAGTTTTGTAAATAAGTAACATTTTTAAGTTACCTATCTTTACCAACTTTTAAATTGTGATGATGAAGATAATTTGTAAGACATTTTTTTTGTAAAAAACACAATGTTTATAATTTTCTAGTGAATTTTTGACAAAATATGATCTTCCAGCGTTAATTTTTTTCATTTGAGGGCGTTCATAAAAACGTCACGCTGAATTAAGCTTTTTCTGTTCATCCCCCCCCCCCCCCTTTTAGGGGGTGTCACACTATCGGTGACTATCGGTGACACCGATAGTCACCGATAGTGACATATTGCCTAGTGATATATTGCCTGCCCTCCCCCCTCTCCTGAATATGATAAGTTTCAATGAATAGTGCACAAATATCGAGAATAAAAAAAATTATTAAGTTTTCTTATTAAAATTTACATTCATTAATAAATATCTTTTGTAGCGAATATTTTAATTAGCTGAGAACGTCATTGCCGGAGACCCCCGTCTCCCCAGCCACATCTTGTCAACCCCTGCCCCCACCCCTCCATTATAATGAACGCCTCCTTATCAATTCCTGAAACAAATAGATTATTATTATACTATTAACTGTCTCAGTAGCCTAGTGGTATCAGGCCAATACTACGACGCTGGGGTCCTGAGTTCGATTCCCGGGTCGGGGGATATTAGAGATAACGGTGCATAATCCTTTTTCTCTGGTTCAATTGAGATTTTACAATTTCTGGAAGTTTCTCAGTACCTCTAAGTTTGGTAATAAGCCCGGTGATATCAATAGGCTCGCCACCTGTTACATGGGCCAAAACGTAACCGGCAAATCGTGGGTTTTGCATATTATGATTGAATGCATACCTCTGCCTACCCCATCGGGGAACAGCCGTGAAGTAACGTTTCATTTTAAATTATTATACCCTTTTTACTAAAAATGATTATTATTATTATTTTTTTTTTTTATTTGTCAACTTTTATTCCATCTGTAGTTCATCGTTGTCGAAATGACTGAAGTGATTTTGATGATTTGTCTCGAAATAAGATTTTATTTTAGATTGACTTAAGTGGTAAAATTCCAGTGTAGGATCTCGAGGGCGAAGGCACCACCACATAACCTAATTTGACCTCTGGTCTCTTTGTGTAATAAGCTGCAGTCATCACTTAACATCAATGTTGAACTGCATGCTGGTTTGCCAACTTCATTACAAAAAACAGGCAATTTTCCTTTCCGATCCAAAGTGTTTTAGTTGCGTGCGAGATTGTTTGATATTTGTATACAAGATAAATGTTGATTGTTTTAAAAATAACACATTTTTATGATTCTCATAAATTGTAAAATTTATTTTTCAGTAATGTTGGTAGTTTTTTGATCAATCAATGATTGAATTTTGAAAAGAAAGTGTAAAATTATAGAATTAGGTACCTAATATTAAATATTTATTACACCTTCTTTTGGTTTATTAATAAATATAAATTATATGCATATTTGTAAGTAGGTAAGTTTTGCGATTTAGAAAATCTATGATTGTAAAAAAATTGACCAACGTTAACATTTTTTGTCAATCTCCAAATAGAAGTGCCGAGAAATACCTTTATGCTGAATTTTAATTCATATTGGTTGTACGGGGGGGTCGTAGGGCCTACCCTTGAGGTGCTGGTTTCTCCTCGGGGGTGGGCGAGCTCAGGCCTGGCTCCCGTGACGTGGGTCCATAGGTTGCTGGTGGAGCTTGAATCCGTAAGAGTTTGTACACGAGGAGTCTGTTACTCGGTTACACACACGCACAGACACTATAGAAGATGATCGGAGTCACGTAAGTCCACACGTGGTACGCGGCGTGGGCAACTCGCGATCGACGAAAGTTTATGGAAATGTTAGATTTGAGAATACGCTTGGTTACGCGGCGTATCTCACCAACGACACAAAAGGCAATGATGGCCCGACGGTGGATCCGTCATACAAGTCATGAAAACTACCCACAAGTTGTGTTTGCTCTTAATAAAATCTACCTATCGTTTCTGTACGGAACATTGGTGAACATTGGTAAGCCTTTCACGTGGTGTACATGATCCAACAAGGAATATCGACCTTCTGATAGAGACTACGGCATATTTCGGGTCTGTCGAGCGTTATCTCTTTCGCACCTTACCGATGTGGCGTTTGTCGACCATGTTGATCAAGTTTTGACTTTTGACCAAAACCGGACTATCAGTGCTTACGTAAGCACAAGCACTGTGCAACAGAGATAACGATCTACGAAGTGGAAACTAGCCGATAGTCTCTTTCGTAGGATCGATGCGCTATATTTATTTGCTAAAGTTAAAACTCATAGGTATCACAATTATTAGTCATAGAACTTGTCTACTGTTGCTTATAATTACATCACAATTTTATTATAAGATTAAATAAAATAAGCTAATTCAAAGTATTTTATAGGTTTACTTTCGTTGTTTGTTTCTGTGATAGCTTTTGTGTGATGTATTATGCGCCTGTTTATAACAAATAGCAAATTGGTTTGACAATATTAAAAAAAAAATTGCGAGTTAGTACCTTTTTTAACTTCACTGTACATTTGAAATAAAATGTAGTCATTTTTTATTTTAATGTTGACGTAACCTCAGTAGTAAATAAAATACGCATTTAAAAACGGCGAATTCAAAAAGTTACGGTGCCGTGGCGAAACTACCCTCGGAAATAACAATTACTAGTCGAATGCCTAGCCTGGGTTGCACCAAGATATTTGTTAAGGTTATTGTAACATTTCACATCCTTCTCCAACTTAAAGAAATCTATTAAAGATAGAGAAGGATGTGAAATGTTACAATAACTAACAAATATCTTGTTGCAACCCAGACTTAGACTTCAATGATATGTCATTAAACTTTAACGGGAATTCCCGTTCTAAATTACCCGTTTGCTTCGGACGTATATAATTCACGTCCTATCGATATGCTGGCTTTATTTATATCGAATTGAGGTCATATTCATGTTTTTTTTTTGTTGTGTAATTTTGTTTTGCTATTTTAATCCAGGCCTACTTTATTTAAAAAATGTAATCCAAACTCTATTAAGGAAAAAAAGAAGGTATGAAAATATTTTTGTTTTGATTACAACCATTTTCGAAAAGTCAAAAAAGAGTAAATGACTATTACTTAATGTAAATTAATGTTAAACTCACAGTTTAGCAATAGTTGATATTAACGTTATCGTAGGTTTTCGCGAGCTTCATACATTGTAGAAATTAAACTTGCGGATTTTCTCGCGTATACAACACTCCCAAACTTCCCGACCCGACGTTTCCCGACCAAAACGTCGGGTGTAAGAAGTTTGGGAGTGTTGTATACGCGAGAAAATCCGCAAGTTTAATTTCTACAATAGTTGATATTGTAATACTGAGTTTACTACAGTGAAAAATGAGTGATATGTCAGTATTCGAAAAAAACTTACATCGTACGGTAATATCTAATGTTTGAAATCGAATAAATCTCTTACTAAAATATTAGACAAAAATAAAAATGATTTCGGAAAAGCGAACCAAATGGGGCTATTGCATGTTCATTCATAGGCGGAGGTCTGCGAAATATCACTGGTCACTTTTGTGAGCGGGCTACACTGGTTTATTTCTTTAGTTTACCTACGAGTGTCTGAGGTATTTCAAAATACAATATTTACTGCTATACTTCAGAGCCTCACTTACCAGTGGCGCCATCTAGTGAGCGCAATGTTCGGCCCTGTAATTTCCAGCACAGAGGCAGAACATCTTAGGCCTCAGGGGTGGTAACGCATCTGCGTTTTGACCTTGGTCTTTGTGTGGGTGTCTATAGGCTGGAGTCATCACTTAACTTCAATGTAAACTGCATGCTTGTTTACCACTTCCATTACATTAAAAAGCACGTAAACGATAGCCCTCATTGTATAAATAAAATTATGTATATTATAATGCAAGATATAAAAAATTCTGACGTTTGGCTTTATAATTTTTCCCTTTTATAATACCCTGATACAGGGGGCCGACCACCTTACTCTAATTCTTTCGAATATGAAGTATCTTGTCAGTTTCGTACCTTAAATTAAAACAATTTGCTCAAAAGTATATACAAACGGATGAAAACACTTCCAGAAAAGTTAGGCGGTCGGCCCCCAGCCACAGGTTACTATTTCAATTGTATATGCTAGTAGAAATTATTTGCTGTGCGAATCTTAGTGTAATCTCTATATAGCTCGACATTCCCCGCAAACAGGGTATTGTATATTCATGACATCACAATATTTTTTTAGAATGAAGTAGGTATGTTTGGTGAAATTATAATTAAGTTTAGATTATCTTTATTGAATAATGCCTCTTATCAGTTTGTGCTTTCTCAGCATAGAGAAACAAGGGCCACCGGCCGCCGCGGCTGATCGGAGGTGAGGAGGCATAGCGCTTATTACCGATGCAATACAGTCTGCCAATTTTTGCGGAGGGAACTATGTGTGATACATACACCCACACATTTAAACATCTGGGCGACAGGCGTAGGACCGTTTGGGCTTATACTTTGACAGAGGGGAAAGCCTACATATGGCTACGCCCCTCCGGTCCGCCGCGGCCGGTGGCCCGTGTGCTCTATGTTTCTCATTTATGTGCCTACCTAAATTCTTTTATTTTCAAAGTGTTTGTCAAACTGTTATTTTTCATTTAGGTTAAAACTTTAAAATAATTATTTATTTTGGATTTATTATTAAAACAAAAGCTCGACAAGCTCGTGTATATGTAAATAAAATTATGAACTAAAGTGTTTGGTTGGTTTAAAAATAAAAATTTGCTGTATGCATTATCTTGTATATAAAATGTTATGTTTGATTGGTATGAAAGAAGATGTTGCGAGCTCGGCCCTGGTTCGTACACGACCTCAAAAAATGGGTAAATTAAAGAAGAATCCAAAAAAAATACAATTAATTTATTCAAGTATATATTTTAGAGTTACAACCACATTTAATTCAAACGATTTTATCATTTTCAACTATGTTAAACATGGCGGCGATACAGCCGACACTTGGGATCAATCGATTTTTATAGTATTTAGAAAATATTGCTTTTTTCTCCAAGTTCTTTAATCAAAATACAATTTAAAAATTGAAAATGTCAAAATGACATCGCCCGCCATATTCGCCATGTTAGTTTTGAGTCGCAATTCTAACTGCAAATTATGTTTTGTAACTGCAAACAAAGCTAAATAAGTGAAAATATGCAGTAAAAACGTTTTTATATTGATTTTGCCTGTTTAATGATATTGTGTACAATACATGGCCGGAGGTCCATACATTTTTGCAACATCTCCTTTGCTGTATACATTGTTTTCTTTATGTAATGTAGGTATGAACATCTCGATAGCTATATGAAATTAATTTAGTTAAGTAAATACAATGTAAGTCTTAACAAGAAAATTAGTTATGCCACATTTACATTTTAAGTTATTTTGCCATTAATTTAACTCTCTATTACGGACATGTTATTTTATAAATAGACATATTTTTGTAACAATGTGAGACCAATAAATAAAAATTTATAAGTAAATTTGTAGTACATAAATTTATAATAAAAAATTAAGAACATTGATTGCAGTGTGTTTGTTTTTTTATTATCTTACATTTGCAACGCCAAGGCCAAAGATAAAGGATTCTTTGGCCAGAGAGTCCAAGAAAATATTTGACGAGGCGTGTGATCCAGCGGTGAGTGACGATCGTTTTAACCGAGGCTTACGAGTTCGAACCCCATACCGAGACGAACATTTTTATGGCTTACAGGTATACGTTTCGGGTGTGAGTGTTTGTGAATATGTTGTGTGCATTACCACCTGACTGGAACACGATAGTGCTGAACAATACCATTTAGCGGTAAGTACTCGTATATTAGGTCATACGGTGGCCTACGTCCTCGAGTGTCATCACTGCAGCTCTACCACCAGTAAAATGATTGATTTGGTGAAACGAAATGTTCTCCAACTGTACATAGGTACCTATTTACCTCTGCCCACCCCTGCGGAAAACACAGTCGTAAAATAACTTTTTAGATTAGATAATGTACTGGTACCAAACCTTGAACGCTTACTTGTAAAATATGTTGCTATATCACAAAACATAGTTATAGAAAGTAACATTATTGGTGAGTTAAGTTAAACGCCTGCAGAAAAACATATAGCAAACAATGAAGCCACATTTGACTGTAAAATTCTTAAAGGCTCTTAACATAAAAATGTAATAATATTAATAAAATAGTAATTTCCGGCACAGAGGCATTACCTTAAGCCTCAGGAGTGGTAACGTCCTATTGGTGGTAGAGCTCCAGTGACGGAGCTCGCGGGCGTAGGCACCACCGCATTACCTAATATACTTGCCGCTAAATGGTAGTGTTCAGCACTATCGTGTTCCGGTCAGGTGGTAATGTACGGTCCTGTAATTTCTGGCACAGAGGCATAACACCTAATGCCTCAGGAGTGGCAGCGCATCTGCATTTTGACCTCTGGTCATTGTGTGGGTGTCTATAGGCTGCAGTCTTCACTTAACATCAATGTGAACTGCATGCTTGTTTGCCACTTTTATTACATAAAAAAAAAAAATAAAAAAAAAACGAATCTGCATTTTGACCTTGGTCTTTGTGTGGGTGTCTATAGACTGCAGTCATCACTTGTGAATTGCATGCTTGTTTGCTACTTCCGTTAAATAAATAAAATACTGTTCAATTAAAATTAAAATCCCAATACCTCAGGTAGTCCTCTTCAGTAGTCTAGTGGGAGTGGAGGGCCACTATTACGCTGAAGTCCAGCGCAGGGTCAGAGCGCAAGTGCAATTGAGATTTTTACATTTTTGGAATCAGAAACTCATTTATTCATTTAGGGTGACAGGCACCTCTTAAGACACGTCAAAAACAAACAAAATAAATTAAAGCGAATAACAATTGATATACATGTCAAACAAGATAAAAAATATATGTAAAGTCAAGAATATCACTACGATAAAACTAAATGTCATAAACTAATGTAAAAAGTATATAAGTAGAATGTCTCTTTTCCCCTTTACAAACTGATAACAAAGAGTAAAAAGAAAAGAAAAAGAGTCATTCTTTGTCATTCACCGGCAAAGTTCCAAAGGCCAATATGATCTGAGAAAAACTTGCAGGAAAAAACTCAGTCCGAAAGTCAGAAAGTTTTCCAGCCTCGGGCTTGTTACCTATTATTAGATATGGACAAAACGTAACTGGCAAATCGTAGGTGTTTGCATGAATGTACGCATGCATAAATTAGGTTAGGTTTAGGTTTAGGTTTGAAGACATTTATTTTACTCAAAAAGAACATCGTTCACTTACATTGAGCTTAGTAACATTACATAATTATTATCTAATATTTATATATATATGTATTTTTTTTTAATGTAATGGAAGTGGTAAGCAAGCGTGCAGTTCACATTGATGTTAAGTGATGACTGCAGCCTATACAAAGACAAAGGTCAAAATGCGGGTGCGTTACTACTCCTGAGGCCTAAGGTGTTATGCCTCTGTGCCGGAAATTACAGGGCCGTACATTACCACCTGACCGGAACACGATAGTGCTGAAAACTACCATTTAGCGGCAAGTATATTAGGTAATGCGGTGGTGCCTACGCCCGTGAGCTCCGTCACTGAAGCTCTATCACCAGTAGAAATATTTCAGTAATCGGCGGACTGTTTTAAAATATACTATTAGTGATATGCATTTTTAATTTTTTTTTTTTATACAATGATAACTTTTTGCAGGATTTTATTGAGTCTGGTAAATTATTGTATAACTCTGCACCCTCAAAAGTAATACATCTTTTGCCATAATTAGTTCTAGGAGCTTTAACTTGTATTTATTTCTTTTTCTCAAACTATATGTATTATGTCTTTTTGTAAATGTTATTTTTGTATGTAACTCGCCAGCTAATATTTTTTTCACTAAATTACATGTTTTAAAAGTATATAATTGTTTTAAATTTAAAATGTCTGTTTCCTGGTAAAGTGTACGCGTATCCGTCAAACGATCGTAGTTAAAAAGTGCTTTTATTAATTTATTTTGAGAGACTTGTAGGGGTTTGATATTTGTAAGGGTGGCACAACCCCATATCTCTATAAGATATTCTAAGTGCGGTTTCACCAGCGTATTGTAGATGGTCATACGTATTTTGCGAGGAATGCAGCTCAAAGTGTTTCGCAGAGCACCTGTTATTGAGATTAATTTTGATCTTGCATGTTTAATATGTGCTCGCCAATCGAGTCCAAATGTAGTCCTAAATATTTTTCGTGATGTGAGCGTTGTATTATCGTGCCATTTATTGTTAAAGGTGTGTATTGTGGATTTTTTTTATGTTTGGCAAAATCATATACGAGGTTTTTTTAGTGTTTATTATTATTATTAATTTATTATTATTTATTATAATTAATTTACCTCTGCCTACCCATTCGGCGATCATATGTTTGTATTTCGGAAAGGAGTAAGTACAGGTCACAGGCATCCCACGATTTTTCTGATATTTACCTTATTAACATTGATCGGGCACTTATATGTAGGTATATTGGCAATTTAAAGCTTAATAAGTCACGAACAGTTACTTAATCGAAAAATGGTATTTGCACATCCGTAACTTTTTTGAAAGACCTATCCAACGATATCCCACACTATATAGAAAAAAAAAATAAAAAAAATATCCGGGTTACATGTAGGGGAGTTACCCTAAATAAAAAAAAAGAAACTCATGTTTTTACTCTACCACTTTGTCGGCGTGATTAAGTTGTATACTTGTGCCAAAGGAGATGTTGCGAGCTCGGCTCTAGTTCGTACACGTCCTCAAACAATGGGTTATTTAAAGAAGAATCCGAAAAAAATACAATTAATTTATTCAAGTATATATTTTAGAGTTACTACCACATTCAATTCAAACGATTTTATCATTTTCAACCATATTCAACATGGCGGCGATACAGCCGACGCTTCTTTAAATTGGAAATCGATTAGTTTAAGTTCTTAGTATTGACACATGAAATCGATTTCGATAGTATTTAGAAAATATTACTTTTTTCTCCAAGTACTTTAAATACAAAAAACAATTTAAAAAATGAAAATGTCAAAATGACGTCGCCCGCCGTATTTGCCATGTTGGTTTGAGTTGCAATTCTAACTGCAAATAATATTTTGTAACTGCAAACAAAGCTAAAAAAGTGAAAATATGCAGTAAAAAACGTTTTTATATTGATTTGGCCTGTTATTGATATTGTGTACAATACATGGCCGGAGGTCCATACATTTTTGCAACATCTCCTTTCAAGCCTCTAGTACCAATAGTTTTTGCGCTAAACCGAGGACGGACACGCAGACAGACAGACAGACGGACATGGCGAAACTATAAGGATTCTTTGTTTACTACGGAACCCTAAGAAATAATAACAAAAATCAAAAAAAAAAAATTTTTGCCTGAATCACCTTATTACTGAGGGGTATGAAAAATAGACGTTGACCGATTCTCAAACCCACACAATAGGCACACAAAATTTCATGAGAATCGAGCCAGCGGTTTAGGAGGAGTATTATATACAAACATTTTTTTTATTTATAAGAAGACTAAGCTGACCCGGCAAACTTCGTATTGCCTCAGAATGAAATAATGCGTCAAAGGTTTGATAGATACTATTAATACCTACTATTTATATGGGAAAATGAAATTGTGGTTTTTACTATTTCCCTTCAATTTCTTAATATTTTCTCACCTTTTAAACCTTCCCTGGACTTGCAAACATCATTCATAACCAAAATTAGCCAAATCGGTCCAGCCGTTCTCGAGTTTTAGCGAGACTAACGAACAGCAATTGATTTTTATATATATAGATTACAGAAGATAGATTGTGTCTATAATCGTTTACAAAATTCTAGTTTTGCAACTAACAAACTTAATTCACTTTTAGGCAAATCCTTTCTGCCTACCCAATAGGTAAAAGAATCGGGATGAAGATACATACCTACATCTGTTTTATACATCCAGTGTTCTACCGTTAGGATAAAACAATTGAGACCGGTTGTTATATCTCAGATAAAGATATCTAGCTCTATCATAAGTCCACGTAACAGTATACATATATAAAAATTTGTTACCGTCGTACCGTCTGTAAGTGTATTCATAGATTTATTTTTTGAAACGAAGTTTGATATCGCGCGGCAGTCCGCGGTACGCTGGCTCCGGGCTTGGCGAGCGTCACAAAAAACCCTCACGACACTTTTGCTATAGTGCGTAGCGCTCGGAGCGAGGGCAGGCCGAGTATAGGATTCGACTTATTCGTTCTCTCTCTCTCTCTCTCTCTCGACTGTGACAAGCCACGCGACGCGCGCGTCTGCTGTGTATGCGTACATTGTTTTGTCGTGTTCGTGTGTATGTAGTTATTTTTAATATTAAAAAAAATAAATAATGGATTGTGATAGTGATTCGTTAAAAGTTGAAGAGGAACTTCGTTCCAATCGGATGTCCCACATGTGACACCTCAGACAGTTTTTTTTATATCGTAAAGCGGCAAGCAAGCCTCGTCATCATTTCAAGCAAAAGACATCCACTGCTGGGCAAAGGCTTCCCCAAAAGATTGCTACAACGAGCGGTCCTGGGCCGCCCTCATCCAACCATTGCCCGGAACCTTCACCAGGTCGTCAGTCCGCCTTGTGGCGGGCCTGCTTCTACTAGCTACACTTCGTCTTCCGGTACGCGACAAGCACACATTAGGTATAAAGTTCACATTGATGGTAAGTTAATACTGTAGCCTATAAATTCGTGTAGGTTGCTCATTCCCCTCTAAACGGTCGAGGAGGGAATGGCATGCGTCACACTCGTAAACGGGTACTGGTCTGTTCTGGTTTGCTGGATTCAATTCTTATTTCTTATAACTTATAATGAAAATCCGTATGGAAGATGGAGATGATAAGATGGTTCAATAAGCAAAGCAGCATCAAAGCACTATCTCAAAGATAAACGTCGACTCGGCGATATCCGCACGAGCAGTCCTTGGACCGTCTTCAAATCACTCTTTATTCAAAGCAATCAAGCCGTCATCTACCAATTGGCCAATTTACCAATCAGCAGGTGGCCAGACCTGGCCTGGATAGCAGGGACACTCGACATGACCATTTGAATATCATTTCAATAAAAAACAATAAATATGGTGGCAACATTTTTCCTATTTCTGGCTGTTTCGGGTAAGTCTATTTCCCGTTTTAATATAAAAAAAATTGGAAACAAAACAATCATTGTTTTAAGTTAAACATTGATTTTAAATTCGAAAATTCATTCGTTTATTGCGCATTTATGGAGTGTTTATAAACAAATAATAAACCTTATAAATATATACATGAAATTTACTTCAGTCCCGCGTTAATTAACCTACGTATTACCTAATTAATATTAAAAAAATTAAAGCGAAAAAAAAATTCCGGTGAAACGGCTCCACTAATTTCATGCGTTTATAAATTATTACCATTCCTTTCCTCTGGAATAAATTAGCACAGTTCTAAAACGCAAACGTATTTTCATTGTTTTTCCTGTTCCAGAATTTTCTGAGTGTCGTTATGGGTTTTTTCTTCTGCTTGGGAAGTGCAGACTCTGATATTGTGAATTTTATTGGTAGTCGAAGAAATATTGTTTTAAAGTTCTCATGTGTCGTATTCGTCCCACTAAGTGTACGTTCTGAAGGCGTACTAAGTATCTTGGTTGACATCATTTCGATAACTACTTTGAAGAGGTACATTGCTGTTTTGATGTAATCAGATAATTACGTTAATTTTAGGAATATAGCAATGTACTGCAAAGTGGCTTTCAAATTGGTGACCACTAAGTTACAGAATACGCTTGTTGAACAGAAATGAGCAAAAATTTGTTGGGATATGCTTTCTTTTTGTCAATTACTTTGTCGATTGCTTCAATTGTATGTGATAGAAAAAGACAGAGAATGTGGGATTCTTCAAACCGGACGACAAAAGAGTCCTTCAGGGTTGGCAGCGCGATGGCAACATCCATGGTGTTGTAAACGTTCATGCGAAGGTAACTAGTGTCCATCAGGTGGCTCTGCTTCTCAGTCAATTTTTTGACATAACGCATTCCTACACTTCGTTCCGTCGTAAATAAAAAGAGTGAATGGTAACACTTCACCCAAAACACATAAATTTATTAATAAGGAGGTACTTATACTTTTATTTAGCATTCTATACAACTACATACACAAACACCCAGACCCGAAACAAATATCTGTAGGCCATACAAACCGAAACAAATATTTGTCCCAGTGCGGGGATCGAACCCGCGACCCTTCGAATCAAACGATCACCTCACACCGCTGGACCAACCGGGTCGTCAATAGGTACACGACTACTAAACAAAACAGAAATGCGCAAGAGCAATTTAATATGACAACATGTCAATTAAATTGAAATGTGTCCCATGTGCCCAACAGAATTGACATCGGTGAAATTCATGTAATATTAATATTAGATTCACTTGTAATAACAAGCTGTTACTGTTGTTTCGTCGAAAACAAGACAAGCATATGAACTAGCAAACATACATTACCAATTTCACTCATTTTACGAAACGGGTCGTGACGCGATATAGATATTGGGTAAAAACACTTTTTACCTTTATTCCGACGTTTCGACTCGGTCAGTCTGTCCGCGACCACGGCTTGTGCAACCGAGTCGAAACGTCGGAATAAAGGTAAAAAGTGTTTTTACCCAATATCTATATCGCGTCACGACCCGGTTCGTAAAATGAGTGAAATACCAATTACCACAAAAGTAGCTTTTCCTTCAGACAGACGTATGACATTTTTGTCATGAAATGACAGTGGCAAACAAGCATGCAGTTCACATTGCTGTAAGTGATGACTGCCACCTATGGACCACATAAAGACCAAGGTCAAAATGCAGATGCGTTACCACTCCTGAGGCCTAAGGTGTTATGCCTCTGTGCCGGAAATTACACGGCCGTACATTACCACCTGACCGGAACACGATAGTGCTGAACACTACCATTTAGCGGCAAGTATATTAGGTAATGCCTACGCCCGCGAGCTCCGTCACTGGAGCTCTACCACCAGTTTATTACTTCTAAACTCACACTTTGACTTTAACAAAATACATATACAATTTCACGCACACATTTAAACATCTCGGCGACAGGCATAGGAACACTAAGTAAGTACTTGTACTTTGACAGAGGAGAAAGCCAGCATATGGCTGCTCCCCGCTGGTGTTGCGCTATGACTTTGACAGAGGAGAAAGCCTGCATATGGCTACCCCCTACTCCCCTCCGATCCGCCGTGGCCGGTGGGCCCGGTGGCCCGTGTTGCTCTATGGTGGTCGCACCTCAGGACCCCGCCGAAGCGTTAATGGCCTGCTATGACATGCACACATAGCTGTCGGGTATTTTTTTTTTTTTTTTCTTTTATTCAACCATACTTAAAACTATGGAATGAAAGTGGCACAGAGGCATAACACAAAAACTAAAATGCGCCGGAGTTAAATACAATCATGATAATTTGATTTATTAAAATGAGAGGCAAAGGTCGCCCGCTTGCTACTTGGTGGTCCACTATATCTAAGGACTTGAAACAGACCCAGTTGAATGACGAGACAACCCAGGATCGACTGACCTGGCGCATGAGAACGAGGAGGGCCGACCCCAAATAATGGGAAGAGGCACGGAAAGAAGAAGAAGAATGATAATTTGATTTATTGCCAGTTATTTCCGAAACATAACAACTCTATTTCCGACAAATCCACGTCATACAGTATCAGGAACCCATTAACCAGATAACTTTATTAACCGCAAATAAACTTACATCAGAGTGTTCAAACGCCTGCGTCACTTCAAAACTTCAAACGTAGATCAAAAGATATTTGTTATTGCCAGATCTAGGCAGCTAGATTTGGACGATTCGTTGAAATGCGCCGGAGTTAGGATTGTATTTTTAAATGACCTAACTGCCTCGCTGGGTAGACTAGTAGTGGTAGCAGGGCCACTACCTAAAAATTACCTAATTTTTTACTGGTGGTATAGCTCCAGTGACGGAGCTCGCGGGCGTAGGCACCACCGCATTACCTATATACTTGCCGCTAAATGGTAGTGTTCAGCACTATCGTGTTCCGGTCAGGTGGTAATGTACGGCCCTGTAATTTCCGGCACAGAGGCATAACACCTAATGCCTCAGGAGTGGCAGCGCATCTGCATTTTGACCTCTGGTCATTGTGTGGGTGTCTATAGGCTGCAGTCATCACTTAACATCAATGTGAACTGGGTGCTTGTTTACCACTTTCATTCCATAAAAAAAATATTTAAAAAATTGAAAAATATTACTGGCTTGTGAAAATATGTCTTCAATTGAAGGAACCTTTTGTGAAATATTAGGTGTAAGCTGAGTGACAAAACAACTAAGGTAGGTATCAGGGGTGGCAACGCATCTGCATTTTGAATTCTGGTCTTTGTGTGGGTGTCTATAGGCTGCAGTCATCACTTAACATCAATGTGAACTGCATGCTTGTTTGCCACCTTCGTAACATGAAAAAGAACATTATTAGGTATAGTGTAGAAAACTGTAAATTTAGTCACTAAAAATAAAATTTTATTTAGTTTTTTTTTGTTTCAGCCATTTCAACCGTTTCCAGTTTCATCCGTGAAGATGAGGGGATGAAGAATTTGACCACAGTAACATGGTCGCACGCGGTCAACAACAAAACCTACCTGGAAGCAGTATTAGCAAGTAAATAATACTAACCTATTTATTTATTTTGTAATATCTTTGTTTATAATTCTTTTCCCTCATTGACTTAAAAGCGGTTAAACCAATCTGGATCATATTTTAATGACTACCGAACATCATGAGTACTTTTTTTTTTTTTACGCATGGGCACCCGTCTTCTAGGGGAAAAGACGGCGGATAGTGGGACACCCGTACTCACTAAAACCCCGCGGTGTTCCGACTCTTCCGCCATCAGTGGCGGGGTCACGCGAACGCTTACGCAAACATCCGCGACCCCGCCGCCGGCTGCTCGTCTCCGAGCCCTCCACAGGTTGAGCTCTTTGGCTCCAACCAACACTAGTGGCGTGCGGTTCACGTGCACGCCACCCAGCTTGGGAACTATCTCCATTTGGGCGACGGACATCTCCTAGTCCGACACCCAAAGGTCCCTGCCCCGACCACTCACAACGCCAGGCGTCCCAAGACGCCCGGGTGGAGGAGTCCAGGGGCACACGGAGTTCGGCCCCGGGGGAGCGGGAGTGAAAGGGGTGAACTGACTTTCAATCGCTCCCTCGCGGCCCCACCACGTCCCTATCGAACGGCGGGACCACCGTTAGGCGGCTGGGGATAGGGTGCAGGGCCAACGAAATACCCGTACACCTCCTCCCCAGCCGTCTCCTCTCCACAGCAGCGAGTGGCGGGCAGAGCCACGCCAAACGCCCCCCTCTGGGTTCCTCTTGGCTTCGCCGGTGTGGGGACAACCACCGGGTACTGAGCCCCCCCGCCACGACAAGGCGGAAACCCTCGGGGGGGAACATAAGTCCTACATCATCTACAAAATCATAGAAGCTAGTTACCACCAACCATAGAGCAACACGGGCCACCGGCCGCGGCGGACCGGGTGGGAGTAGCCATATGCAGGCATTCCCCTCTGTCAAAGTACAAGCACGGTCCGGTCCTATACCTGTCGCAGAGATGTTTAAATGTATGCGTGAAATTGTTCATGTATTTTGTTGAAGTCAAGGTGTGAGTTTCGTAGTAATAGGTGTGTGTGTCACACAAATTTTCCCCTGCAAAATAATGACAGACTGTTTGCATTGCATCGGTAGTACACGCTGTGGCTACTCCCCTCCGGTCGGTCGGTGACCCGTATTGCTTTATGTCATCAACCGATATCTACAGCGTAAGTTGCACCGCCCATATGCGCATGTACATTTATATAGAATTGTTTATTCATTCAAAATCTAAATCGACCATCAAAACTCTTCCAGGCGATGTGTCAATGATCGAAGCAGACGTGGTTTTGGGAAGAGTGATCGGCAAATCCGAATATGGAGTACCGATTATGGCGCATCCACCAGTTGACATTTCAGACCTTTCCCTAGCTGACTTCCTCGCTTCAGTGGACCAGTACAACAACGTGAACACCAAGCAGAAGGGCATCAAGCTTGACTTCAAGACCATAGAGGCGTTCGTTGAGTCTCTACCCTCGGTTGGACAGTATTTAAATAAGCCTCAGGTAAGTCTCGAACATTTAATTTGTTAAAATACATTTTCTATCAGTCAAGCTGATACAGCCCGACCATCAATAATTACAAGTACAAAAATGTATGGACCTCCGACCATGTATTGTACACAATATTATTATCGGGCAAATCAATATAAAACGTTTTTTGCTGCATATTTTCACTTAGCTTTGTTTGCAGTTACAAAACATTATTTGCAGTTAGAATTGCAACTCAAAACCAACATGGCGAAAATGGCGGGCGATGTCATTATGACATTTTCATTTTTTAAATTGTGTTTTGATTATATAGTACTTGGAGAAAAAGTAATATTTTCTAAATACTATCGAAATCGATTTCCAATTTAAAGAAATTCTTAAAATTGATCGATTCGATATATTGTTTTTTTTATAATATGTGATGCACTAGTAAGATACAGATAGCATTAGTTTTGTTTTATATGTATAGGTTAGACTATCCCAAGCAAGCGTCGGCTGTATCGCCGCCATGTTGAACATGGTTGAAAATAATAAAATCGTTTGAATTACATGTGGTTGTAACTCTAAAATATATTCTTGATTATATTAACTGTACTTTTTTCGTATTCTTTTTAATTTACCCATTTTTTGAGGACGTGTACGAACCAGAGCCGAGCTCGCAACATCTCCTTTAAATCATTAAAAAACTAAATCGAATCCTATGTAGGTACCTACAGAATTAATTATATTTGTTAATATTATCTGTCTGCTAAATGTTCTAAATGAGCGCAATAGAAATAGCTTGTCCTTTATTTATTCTTTCTTGCGCAGTAACGTACACCGACTTATAGCTAAAAATTATTCTCTCCCAATGACTCATGAGATTATAGCTATCAGATCTTTATTGATGTGAATAAAGAAAGATTCGCAGTAAACTTTTTTACTTTTTATGTAATTAAAGTGGCAAACAAGCGTGCAGTTCACATTGATGTTAAGAGATGACTGCAGCCTATAGACACTTACACAATGACCAGAGGTCAAAATGCAGATGCGCTGCCACTCGTGAGGCATTAGGTGTTATGCCTCTGTGCCGGAAATTACAGAGCCGTACATTGCCACCTGACCGGAACACGATAGTGCTGAACACTACCATTTAGCGGCAAGTATATTAGGTAATGCCTACGCCCGCGAGCTCCGTCACTGGAGCTCTACCACCCGTAACCAGTAGCTCTACTACGAGTACACCGCATCGTGGTACGACGCGACGTCGTATGAGTCGTATCGTGTTTATGTTTGGGAGCCCTTACAAGCTGTGCGTTCATCCTGTTACATGTTGTATAAACACAACGAAAAATAAACACTAAAGTCTGTAACATCTCATCCAGCTCAAGTATCCAATTTGGCTGAACGCCGACATCCTGCCCGGGCCGGTAGAACCCACGCCCGCACAGCCGGTGGACGCCTCGAAGTTCCTGGAACTGGCGTCCAAGTACCCTCGCGCGGTTCTCTCCATTGGGTGGACCACCAACTACGGCGGTAATGTCGCGGAGGGTGAATACGACCGTGGTCACATTGGCACGATGCTGCGCCTGGTCAACCAGTATCATATCAATCAGACTGTCACATTCCCGGTGAGTTATTTGAGCTATCAGCTTAGTGATATAGTCACATCACCAGAGTTATGTATACTGAAGTGTCACCTAATTTTAAATAATGACTAGCTGCCCCAACGATCTTCGTATACTCTAAAAAATATGTCCCAAACATAAAAAAATAATATTGTAATCACCCTTACCATTTTGGGGTAAAAAATATTGTACAACCGATTCTCATACCTAGCTAGTACACAAACAATATTTCATGATAATCGGTCAAGCCGTTTCGGAGAAGTATTGTTACAAACACTGTGACACGAGATTTTTATATATCGTCGCCTTATAGTCACAACCTCGGGAATGTATTTTTGTTCAAATGTTTTATTGCGTTTACAGGAAGAATACCTCGAAAGACACACCCTTATCTCACTAATTTGTGAATTTGATACCTTTAGCGCTCATTATGACAGTAATTGAGAACCTCGTAAACACTCGCATCTGTCAGTTACCTTGCAAGGAACGTATTGTTCCTTTGACGATATACCCTAGTTTGTGTATTGTTCCGTGTTAGAAAATTTATTTCTTGAGTGCATCCTACTGTACGAGAATAAATTGGCGTTTTCCAAAAGAAAGAAAAAAAAGAAGATTATCGTAAAAAAATCAAATAAAAATAAAAAAAAGATTGAAAAGACCTACCTACTTGCTCGCTTTGGATCGAGTTTTTTGTACGAATACCTTGTAAGTAGCATTTTATGAATTTCGAACAATCTTACGGAATGTAACAGTACTGGATATAAAAGCGGGCTAAATTTTCATATAAATGAATAAACCAACATAAACGACCCCATACGAGAACTTTTCAGTACGCTGTTTTTTCGTCCTGAAAAGTTACTTATTTTACACTTTACGGGGTTTTTACTATATGGCGTCGATATTAAATAAAGCTTCATGTTGTATGATAGAAAGTTAAGATTTAAATTTTAAAAGGTTTTAATTTTGATGTTCAACATCCGGTACTTAACCTCCACATGTTTCTGGGTCCCAGGTCGACGTTGTTCTTTACCCTAATCTTATAAGTTAAATTAAAAAAAAATAGTTATATCTCACAACCAGGTACGAGCCGGCCTAGCTTCCAATAGTCAACCAGTTCTTCTGGACTTGCTTCGAGAGACTACGACACTGAACTCTTCCCTGACCGTGTGGGCCAACGAATCAGATCCCGTGGAGGTGGACCGTCTGCGAGCCCTGATCCTCACCGTGGGGCTGGAGAGGACCTATCTGGATGTGCCTAAAGAGTTGGCGGTTAGGCTGCACTTGCCTTAGTTTCTTAGTCTAATAAATGTGATCTTCCTTCATTGTTGTTTCATTTTTGTTTGCACCATTTGAAATTCTTTAAGATTTTTCATTGACGTACCATGCCTTTTTTTTCACAAGCTACTACATAACCACACATTCACATACATACATAAAACATACGCATGCAAACAACAGCGTAGCATCTACGTATATCAACACGCATTGTGGGAATTCAATTGAAAATTGTTTGTGTGTGTATGTAATCGCTTTGCTCCATTTTGTATTCCATAAAAAAGTGTCACTCTAGTGATATTCTACTATTTTAAAAATAAATGACTTCAGTATGTAAGTTTTGTGTTTTTATGTAATTTTGGTACGTACTTCATAATTCGCATTTATCTATCCACAACAAGTCCCGCATACTACTTTCAGAAAGTTGGCCGCCTTACTTCTGCCCCGATTTAAAATAAATTGTACCTTATCTGGCAATACAAAATGTAGTAGGTAGCTATTTCATCATGTTTATCTGTGGCAGCCGGCTAATCGAAACAAAAGTGTGATGACAATAATTCGGTCCGGAGTCCTTACATACCTACCCGTATTTTCTGTACCTTCCAAACTTGCCTAAAAACTTCAAAATACAACAAAATATAAGGCATTTAAGGACTAGATATCCACAAATAGAAACATTAGGTAAGTTCCAAATATCTTTGTTCTCATTTTGCTTGTTTATTACCTAATAGTTTTGTTTACAATGACGACTAAGACGAGTATCGATTGACCTTGATTTCACTTGACAGCTGACAGCACTGTGGCTGACAGCGTTGAACAGTCGCCATATTGTCTATGGTTGCGATATAATGTTGCCAGTATCGGATGTCTAAAAGCTACCTACTATAATAAATATGTTGTATATATGTACTTATATTAAAATGATAACATTATTTTATATAAAGTGCAATATGAATTGGTAAATTGATTCTTGCTTAATTTTTAGAAATTTTATTTTGTGTGACGACAAAATCATGAAGAATTTAACGGAAATAACATGGGCACATGCCGTCAATAATAAAACGTACCTAGAAGCAGCTTTGGCAAGTAAGTATGATACTGTTGATATTCTTTATCATACAGAGTATCCAGAGAACTAGATTAACGTCGAAAAACATAATTAAATAATGTAATATTTTCTCGTTGTTTTAGAGTTATTAAATATCCAAATTGTTAAAAATAAGTAGGTACCTATAGTTTCATTAGTAGAATTTTAAAAAACCGTCGAGTCGGACTCATTCATGAAGGGTTCCGTACTAAATACGGAAAAAAAAACTTTCGCGGAGCCAATTTATTTTCATCATATTTTATTTTTATTTTTATAGTGAATATAAATTTTAATGTTATGTGAATATTTCAAGCGTCTTTTCGATACTGAAACTAACACTGCTTACTACGTTTCGTATTCAATTATCTCTCGTGTACAACTTGAAGGTATATTTTGGCGTTTTGTACAAATATGGTATTTACTGGTAAAGTATATGGTAGATACTAGATTGTTTTTTTTTTTAATTTATATTATGACGTAGTTTATAACATATATCACCTCTGTTTCAACTACAGCTCAACAAACAGTATAATGTAACTATCATATAAATATTATTTGTTCAACCAAACCATCTCTAGAAAAGTTAATAAAGTTAATTGTTTTTGTCCATTCCCTTGACACTGCATCCTCTGGGAATTGGTCGTTAATTTCAATCAGCTTGATAGAAGCGAGAATCGTGACATAAGAGAATAGCTTTATCACATCAACTAGGGTTTTTCCAATCTACCATATTTCCCATAGCAATACTTTTTATTTTTTCCTAGTGTTGACGTCTCAAGTGTCAGTGTTGCTACATCAAATATTCTCACTTCTCACTCGTTAAATTAATTATTTGATTTTTATTTATGTCGTATAAGATTAATTAATTAATATCGCGTTAACATATAACATGTAACTTCACACCTATAATAATCCCGAGAGGGTAGGCAGAGGTAAAAGAATGCATTTCAGGTTGATGATTCTTTATACTACTATTTAGCTGCAGATAGATTACGAATAGTCTATATAGTCATAATAAACTAAATAGTAATAGCCAAGCTCTACAAATAAAGCTCCCCCGCCAATAAGAGAAGAAGACGTTTAAAACTTTTCCTCTTTCGTTCCTTAATTTGCAGGCGAAGTATCCATGTTAGAAGCGGATATAGTACTAGGTAAAGTAATCGGCCAATCAGGATCGATTGTGCCGATCATGGCCCATCCACCAGCGAACACCTCAGATCTATCCCTGGTTGATTTCTTAGCAACATTGGCTGAGTTTAACAAAGGAAACTCCAAACAGAAGGGCATCAAGTTGGATTATAAGAGCATAGAGGCATTTGAGGAATCTCAACCCCTGATCGGAGAGTATTTTAATAATCCTGAGGTAAGTTTAACTGCACTGCCATTATCATTCAGCCTAAAGACTGCTGGACAAAAGCCTTCCATCAATGATTGCGACAACGAAAGGTCCTGGGCCGCCCTCATACAGAAAATGGCCGCAACCTTCATCAGGTCGACGGTCCATCTCGTGGAAGGCGGGAGGGATTTGGGGGGAGTGCTAAAGGTGTAATATTGTAAAATGGAGCCAACACACAAAAAATACACCTGACTCTGACTCATTCGATTTGACGACCCGCTTAGCCCAACGGTGTGAGATGACCGTTTGATTCGAAGGGTTCACGGGTTCGATCCTCGCACCGGGACCAATATTTGTATGGCCTACAGATATTTGTTTCGGGTCTGGGCGTTTGTATTTGTGTTATATGTGTATAACGGTACCCACGACACAAGTTTATACCTACTGTGGGGCTGTGATTGTAAGTGTAAGCGTAAGCGTATTCTTACCATTTTTCTGTAAGCATCGTAATTTAAGTTTTTTTATGTAATGGAAATGGCAAACAATCATGCAGTTCACATTGATCTTAAGTGATGACTGCAGCCTTATAGGCTGCAGTCATCACTTCTCGGTCGGTCTTTGTGTGGGTGTCTATAGACACCCACACAAAGACCACGGTCAAAATGCAGATGCGTTACCACTCCTGAGGCCTAAGGTGTTATGCCTCTGTGCCGGAAATTACAGAGCCGTACTAGGTAAGTACTTTTGATTTAAAAAAATAAAGATATTTAGTAACTAGAATAGCTCTTCAGCTTCAATAGAAATTTAAGTTAAATATGCATCAAATATTCATGAGTCACTTGATAAATGAGCTTGTTAAGCGCTAATTGCTTCGGACACTTTTGGGCAATTAAAATCAGCTTGCAGCCATACTATAACGCATCTCAAGTAGGGATGTAAACGATACATCGATGCTTACAAGCGATGTTAATAAAATCGATTTTTTTTTGTACAAATTATTTAAAATATCACAGGAAAAAAACCTACCGGATCAAACTAAGGTAAGCTGCTTCCTACCTTTTAAATGTGCCTGGCACTCGAAACGGGACATTCTCAAAATTAACCTTTATGGAACCAGGGGGGGGGGAAGAGGCTTACCTACGCTCAGCTTTAACGCCCTTCTTTAAGTATCTTAGGTATCGTTATCGATTGCTTTTCAGATTAAAAAAATATTAGGATTTCAGATTGTTGTTTACAGGATTACTACAGCCTCAGTTGGGTGCGCTAGTTTTCTATAGGTACACATTTTTACTGAGATTACCGATAGTTTTCCAATATCATATTGATTTTGACATGATAGTAATAGGTACATAAATGAAATTAAGTCTGCTTCACGTTCGAATAGCTAGTTTCAAATAGTATTATATAATTTTGCAATTTAAAATATGTAGGCACCTATAGTATAGTTTAATTACTCTCTAACCATATTGCCATACCCAAGAGGGTTTCATGATGCAATTAGATAATTATTATTACCACCTGAACTAAACATCTCATGATTTATGCAATAAAAACTCACTTATGATCTATCAGAAATTAATAACTAAGTTAAATTAAAGTGAATAACAATAGATATACATAACAATTTATAACTGTAAAAACTGAGAATCAAGAATGTCACTGAAAATAAATTTAGATACACTTATGTATATATAAGTAGAATGTCTCATTTCCTCTTTTACATACTGATAACAAAGAAGTGAGGAACAGAAAAGGAGGTTGTAATACTAAATAGTTATATAAGTGCCAGAGGTGTAAACATTATATTCTATTAATTTTTAAGTCTCATTGTAAAAGAACTTATATGTATGTATGAGATTAAATAAATATCTTTAAACCTAAATGAATTGAATTGATAACGGGATATTTTCGCTTCCCAAAAGTTTTCCTGGGACACCGGGACAGGCTGCATAAAAACGGGTCTGACCCGTTCAAAACGGGACGTATGGTCACGTTAATTAAAACGTAAATGTACGCTTCTATTGTAGGCACCGCTTCAGTAGTGAAGCGGTGCCTACAATAAACCTATCTAATCTCTCTGCCACCAAATGATAGTGTTCAGCAAAAGTAAAAGGGGAAATGAGACATTCTACTGATATACTTACTTACATTAGTATTAGTATATTATACCTATTTAGTTTTATCTTAGTGATATTCTTGACTATATATTTTTTTTTGCTTGTAAATTGACCTGTATTACAATTGTTAATCACTTTAATTTATTTTGTTTGTTTTTGACGTGTCGTAAGAGGTGCCTGTCACCCTAAATAAATGAATGAATTTCTGATTCTGATTCATCATGTTGCGGTTAGATGGTAATGTATGGCCCCGTAAGAACTATCACAGAGCTATGCTTGCTTACCACCTTGTATAGGTAACCAGAATAATCGTTTGTATGGAATTTAAAGCTGAGTGTCCGTGGTGTGCAGACATCAAAAAACTTTGTCAAATCAATGTGTACAGACGATCTAGATATACATAGGTATATTACGTAAGTCAAGACTTAAATCACGATGTATCGATAGATAGGTATACTGAAGTTTATCTTTATCGATAATTGCATCCCTACATACATTAACGCATCCCATATGACATTGACTTGCACAAGCTAATTTAGACCTTATTCTCGCAAGTGTAAATGTGACTGGAACACTCTTCCTTATTATAAGATGTAGGACTGTAAATCTTATAACGGTGGATTAAGATTCACTTTTGATGGGATGTTAACTGATTTCTAAATTAAGATATGACGTATCGTGTGAATTGTATCGCATATTGGAAGGGATGCTTGAGCCAATGTTGGCTAATATTGGACGTAAACTTTGGGAGGAAATGTGCTGAGTTTTTTTTTATATTTCATGAAACTAATCATCTTGCAGTCAGAGTGATGTAAGTAAGTACCTAACCAAAAGTGTTAATGAAATTACTAGGCGTCTACTCGTGAGGGGTAACAAAAAATATTTTTTATTCGATGTGTCTCTTGCCTGGCATAAATTATGGGACAAAGGCAAAGTTTTAATTCACCATTCATGTTTAAGAAAATCTTTTTTAAGTCCCTACACTCCTCCAACGAATCAAATACCAAAGGAGATATTTCAGAAATGTACAGGGCCTGTATCCAGTCCTTGTACTCGTATATATATATAATAATAGTTTAAATTATTCTAAAAACTAGATATTCTAGTCAATAGATAATTTTAGTCAATATTGTGTCGTATTTTCAATACTTCATAATATAACAAAGTTTTTATAAAGCGGTCACGAAAATTGCCAACGGTTATTTTATAAGTAGATAAGTATGTACCTACAGTGTAAAAGTTTGACTTTTAGCAAAGAATGATTTTAAGAATTTTACTAGATTCTGGCAGAATCCATAACGCTACAATGCAAAAGTTGGTAATTGCTATTTAATTTCGATATGTAAAAGAAAGAAATAAAGAGGTTAAAATTCCCATAATTACTAATTAGCAAAATAAGATCAATTGTACACAACTCAATCTTTATAAAAAAAAATATTTTTTTCCCAAATACTTGTTGTAACATACCTACCAGTAATGTTTGTTAGGTACCTATATGTTGCCTATCAGTCACTCAGTATTTAAAAAAAATATACCAGCGAATTATGGAGGGAATGAAAAGTTTTTTCTTCATGAACCTCTGAACCTAACTTTTACTCCACTAATTTAGAAAACATCATTAACATTTTACTAATAAATTCACTGCATTGCATTATTGCATTATTGTCTAACATCATAAGTCCAGTTTGAAATAAGTTTTACATTTTGTTCTTACCAATACAATCTAACATGCCACAAAGCCCGCAGTCCTTTTTTGCGACCACCAACCTTGGGCCCAACATGTGGTGTCAACGCATCGCGTAGTAATAATATTATAATGAATTAGTCTCCCCTTGTGTGGCCGGCGCAGGCGCATGCGTCTGTCAATACATAACATACATTATGATGAATGAATTCTTACGAACAGCCGCCGCCGGCATTGATGTCTTTTTGTTTACCGTTTATACATAGCAAGGTTATCCGTAAACATTTGTTTTGTTGGAGTTTTGTTAATGTGTTTTGCGTCTAGACGAATAATTAACAGAATAACCGTCTACTTATATCCTCATGCTTTTTAATGTTAGTGTTGTTTGAAATTAACGTGGCTTTACTACCTAACTACAGAATTTAGCAGTAGATAGAGCGAAATAGCCAAATCCCTTAAGTGGTAGGCAGAAAGAGTGGAGTGCCAACTATCTCTGTATTTACGCACCTCCCGTGTAGGTACCTTTTACATTCATTACTCTCTTCATGCATGTACGTCGTTTCATTTGATTGTTGTAATTATATTTCATCATTCTAACATATTTTATTTTTAAAGAAAAATGGAAAGAAAAATTTGACTTCAGGCGAGGCTCGAACTCGCGACCTACAGAACTCGCGACGTAAAGAAGTCGCTTTTACCCTTAATCATAAGTATGATTAAGGGTAAAAGCGACTTCTTTACGATATTCAATAAACTGAAAAGTCTATTATATCGGTTGCCTAACTAGCATAGTTGGTAATAGATGGCGCTGCTGCTACCATAAAGCAATGCAATAGATGTGAAGGAAAGATTTGACAAATCGGGCAGGGCTTCAGTAGCTCAATTGGAAGAGCGGCTGGACTAGATTCCCAGTAGGTCGCGAGTTCGAGCCTGAAGTAAAATGTTTCTTTCCATTTTTCTTTAAAAATAAAATATATTTCACAAGCATGTGTTAATGCGAAATAATATAAAACAATCATTCTAACATGTTAATTCTTCATTTAGGGGGGTAAAGTGGTGATGCATATGCACTACCAGTACAACTCCATCACCAAAACTTAACAACAATCTACAAAATAATAAAATGTCCCATCCAGCAGTATGTTAATAATATTATTTCTATCTAGCTGAATGCTCCATATTACACGAAGCCAGCACTTAGGTACAGATGCTTTCAAGTTTGAACAACTGCTATCCAAGTAGATACGCACGGTGTTCTTCATCACAGGCCATCATAAATATGTAAGATTCGACTAAAGATAAAGATTAGACTAACTACCACCAAAACTAAAATATAAAAACGATAAACTGGAAGAATGCTGACTTCCACGAAGCATACTGAAGTTTCCATTTTCTTACAAGAGGAATCCCAGTATCCTCGCTGGGTGTACTGCATAATAGGCCATGATAGATTAATTTAGATTGGTTATTATACTACCACCAAATCTAAGACGATGAATGTTAGTCATCTTCCACGAAGCCCACCGAAACTTTAAGGTTTCTATTTCCTAGAACTGAAATCAAAAACCATCAATTTTCTTCATCGCCTAAAAAAACTTATAACCAAAATGCATCATTTATTACATACATCTTTCCTCTTCGGGGAGTAGGAAGAGATCAATGCATGCATTCAAGCATACATGCAAATATCTACGCCGGTTACGGTCTGGCTCATATAACAGGTGGCGAGCCTGTTGATATCTCCAGCCACATTACCAAACTCCGAGGTACTGGGGAACTACCAGAAAAATCCCAATAGAACCACAAATAAGGCATTTTGCCGAACCCAGCGTAGTAGTAGTGGCCTACTACCATAAGCCTACCGAGGCAGTTAATGTGTGAAACATCAACTATAATTTAACGTATGAAATCAATTCCCCAGTTGACATACCCAATTTGGCTGAACGCTGACATCCTACCCGGGCCAGTTTCATCCTCCACCAAGCCTGTAGACGCTTCCAAGTTCCTGGAACTGGGATCCAAGTACCCTAACGCGGTGCTCTCTATCGGATGGACCACTAATTATGGTGGGAAGGTTACAGAAGGTGAATACGAGCGAGGACACATAGATGCTATGCTGCAAATGATTAATCAGCACCATATCAAGCAGACTATTACATTCCCGGTAAGTTGTTTGATTTAGGACTTCTGCTTGGATGAAGTCTAATAACGAATAACAAATATGAAGGACCTAACCTTAAAATATAATTAATCGAGGAAGTTTTTAGGATTCCCTCTAGTTGGAACAGTCATGTGAATGTCAATACTTAAGCTTGCTTTTATTCAGTCCTCCAGCTGTTTCAATCGAACGCTCTTTTATCAAATGATAATCGAAACAGATATCGATACAATTCGCAATAACCAATAAATAATTCAGATGCGTTGCCCCGACCCCGATATTTCCGCTTCTGTGATAGGAAATTACGGAGCCATACAATACTATCCAACCGAAAATGCTGATCATTACCGTTTGATTATATTTTAAGTATAGATTATATAATGCCTACATCCTCGATCTCCGGCCCTGGCTCTACCACAAGTAATCACTAGTTCTTACAGCTGCCTCGCTACGGTGAGAATTATAGATAGATAGTTGTAGAATTTATAAGTATTGCTATGATTCCACAATTCCACCTACAGGTCCGCGCAGGCTTAGCAGCGAATAGCCAAACAGTTCTGCTGGACCTTCTTCGAGATACCACAAACTCTACACTAACGGTGTGGTCCAGCGTAGGTGATCCTGTTAACGTGGATCGCCTTCGCACCCTCATCCTCACCGTTGGGCTGGAGAGAACCTATCTAGATGTACCTCAAGACCTAGCAGCTGAATTACATTTGCCATAGATTTGGGAAGCTGTTGAAATGTATGTACAGTACCCAGAAATATTGTATATCGAGCCTACGAGAGATACAATCGGCTAGTTTCGACTTCGTAGAGCATTATCTATGTTGCACACTGCATACGTAAGCACTGATGTTCCGATATTTGTCCAAAATTGATAATTAGTAGAGCGTTATCTTTGTTACAAACAGCCTCGGGCCTACGTAAGCACTGATGGTCCGATTCTGGTCCAAAAATGGTTATTAGTAGAGCGTTATCTCTGTTGCATACGGCCTCGGGCCTACGTAAGCACTGATAGTCCGGTATTCGTCCAAACTTGATCAAAAATGGTGGACAAACGTCACTTAAGTAAGAAAAAGATAACGTTTTACAGACTCGAAATAAGCCGAAGTCTAATTCGTAAGGTCGATGCGCAATATTTTTTGTTGGATACTGTATGTGATCTAATGAAGTTTCGTGATCGTGATCCCGAGCAATCTGATGTCTGAGTTTGAAAATCGTTTCACAGTTAAGCGTTCGATTATAGCTCGTGAAATCAAAATAATAAATATTTTCTGAAATCCTGTTTTTTTTCTCTTTTGCGTTTTATTTTTGCAACGATGTTTTGGAAATAAAGCATATTATATTGTTAATTACAAACCCAAAACCACCAATAAAACACCGTGTTTTGCTACCGTAGCAGTTATACAGGGGCATCGATCCTCAGCCAAAATAATTATTTTCCAATCTCTCTAACTCGCCGAATTACAGATCTAATCCGGTATCTCTTGCCTGAAAGTTTAAAGGTTCTTACTCCCAATAACCCACCTAGTCAGAAAACCCGATACTGAGTCATCTTTTCACAAGTGTTTCAAGTGTGACACCGCTAAATCAAATGACGAATCGGCTTAGCTGTGAGGCTGCAAGCCACGTGGCTACCATATGCCTTGGGGTCGTCACTCCTTTCGGCCTCTACTACCACCTTTAAAACTGCTTTGTTACAATTCATTGATACATTTCGCAAAGTTCTGGCACGCAACATTGTTTTTTAATATTTCGTAGTTCCCTTTTAACCGGTAGATACCAACACACTAATCAATACATTTACTCCTGGATCGGTTTACAAATCCAGAAACCGGATTCATCAAACCAAGTCCAGGAATTGGAACATGATTGAAAAGGATTTGATTATTTCTATTAATTTCAAATTCCGTAACCAATGTCGAAAATTAATTTTTTTTTTCTGTGGTCGGTACTTGACAGAGAATTTGGAGAAATACTTTTGTCATTCGTTCACTAGCACCCTGTAAGCCACGAGGTAGGTAATTAGCGATGTATGTAATAGTATTACCACGACTTTGCAGTGTACTATGAGCATTTCCCGCATAAAGTTTTTATACTAACCCCCTTATTCCTAAACGTATTTTAGCTAAAGTGTCGCTAATCTCTCCTTTGTCTTTTTCTATCCTGCACATTTGACAATGCAACTGACAAAGACAAAGCATACATATAGCTAAAACGTATCTAATATACGTTTATGAATAAGGGGGTAAGATTATATAAGTGTCCAGATGTAGCGAGGAATGTCCTCTCGAAATGCCTTTCCCAAAATTATGGTTTGTTGTGCCCCAGTGGTAAATGTTAGTTAGCGAGTCCTACAGTATAGGTACTCGTAGATATAGAAAAACATACGCTACTAAACGGGATCCTACATGGAACCTAAATGGCATGCGGCTCTACAAAAGTGTTGTTAGCATAGTTTGCAATTCGGAATACCTAAGTGGCAAAGATCACACCTGTTGCTAATACGATGCGTAAGAATTTGATTGTAAAACAATTTAAATGGTTGCATGTTGATTTGAATGCGTTCCTTGTTCAACTGTTACATTACATAAGGGTTGCCACTTTTTGTTTTGACAATTAAGAAATATCAACATTTTTGTTGTTTGTTTATTTAGTTGGAAAAAACAAAGGTTGATTTCAACTGTTGATTTTTTTAATGTCTGCAAGTGACACACACCAGTGAACTGTACCAAGTCTGTTTATTCTAACAGTATTAACTTACCTAGTAAAGAATAAACATAAATATGAAACTGATGAAGAAATGGTTATCAGACTTCAAACTAGACGTAAGGATTTGAATAATGTTATACAACCCAGGCTGGAAGTAGTAAAGCATTGTAGTCGCTATCAATCGGTAAAACTTTTTAATAGACTGCCTATAGAGCTTAAGACTGTAACAAAAGTAAATACATTCAGAAATAAATTGAAACAGTACCTTTTGGAAAAGTGTTGTTACAGTGTTGCAGATTTTTGAGGAGAAGTATGTAATATAAATGTGTTTTGTATGTATTTTAATGTTTGTGTAGGCATTTGTTGTCATATTTTTGTTAACATTACTTAATTTTTTATTTTTGTGTATGTTTAATACGTATAATTGTGTAATACCTTTTTTTGTATCTCGTGCTTAGTTCGAACACAATGTAAAATTGTTTACGAATAAATGAATAATAATAATAATAACACAAGAATACAGTTCTCATTGGTGGTAAATAATATAGTAGCCTATGATGAAATCAGAGATTTCAATGATAATAGATGCATTGCCACTCCTGAAGCCGAAGGTGTTATGCCTGAAATTACCGGGTCGTAAATTACGACGTAACACAATAGTGCTGAACACAATCTTCTAGCGGTAAGTAGATTATATAATGCGGTAGTGCGAGTTTTTTTTTTTTTATGTAATTGAAGTGGCAAACAAGCATGCAGTTCACATTGATGTTAAGTGATGACTGCAGCCTATAGACACCCACACAAAGACCAAGGTCAAAATGCAAATGCGTTACCACTCCTGAGGCCTAAGGTGTTATGCCTCTGTGCCGGAAATTACAGGGCCGTACATTACCACCTGACCGGAACACGATAGTGCTGAACACTACCATTTAGCGGCAAGTATATTAGGTAATGCGCTGGTGCCTACGCCCGCGAGCTCCGTCACTGGAGCTCTACCACCAGTAAAAGAGAGTTCCGTCGTTTTTGCTACAGAGAGTTCGCGTTGAACATATTTTGAAAAGACCCTACTGAGTTGTTTTGGCAGGTTTTTTCTCAGTAATGTGGGCTTTGGAACTCTGCCAGAGAATGACAAAGAATGTCCCATATTCTTTTGTTTCGTCTTATCTCACCGTTTGTAAAAGAGAGTATGGAACATTCTGTTGATACCTATTTTAATTATTAAATATTTTTGGTAAATTATTTATTTAATTTTTGTTTACTTTGACATATTAATCAGCGTTTCAGTTGTATTCACTTTAATCTATATATGTGTACATAAAATCAATTGCTGTTCGTTACTCTCGCTAAAACTTGAGAACAACTGGACCGATTTGGCTAATTTCGGTTTTGAATGATTTTTGAAAGTTCAGGAAAGGTTAAAAATGTAAGAAAATATGAAGAAATTAAAGGGAAATAGTGAAAACAACAATTTTATTTTTCCATATAAATAGTCCGTATCTATCAAACCTTTGACACATTATTTCATTGTGAGACAATACGAAGTTTGCCGGGGCAGCTAGTCTTCTTCTTCTTCTTCTTAATATATATAAATCTCGTGTCACAATGTTTGTCCTCAATGGACTCCTAAACCACTTAACCGATTATAATAAAATTCGCACACCATGTGCAGTTCGATCCAACTTGAGAGATAGGATAACTTACATTACGCTATGACTAATAGGAGCAGAGCAGCGCGGGCGAAGCCGGGGCGGGCCGCTAGTTTTATATAAAATTTGTAATTTGACTTATCACTAGCAAATTATTTTATTTCCAAGTGATTAAATAAATTTTGGAGTTTGAGTTTGAATTGAATCATCATTTTCATAATTAATTCCGTATTTCAGGCGCAAGACGAGTCATTAGGGGAGAATATACCATAATCACCAATTCTCATGCTAACCTAGCTAACCTAGATTGGCGATCGCGGTGGCAGTATTATCGCGAGACGCTGCTGCCCATCCCGCATTATCGTATTTACTGCCTACCTCTTCCACCGGCGGTGGGGTCATCACGTCTCTACGAATGCAAATTGATGAAATTGTATCAACAAATAGGGGAATATGTCATAATCGCCACGTTTGACATGCGGATTGGCGATCGTAGTGGCGGTAGTTTCATCGCAGGACCCTGCTGCTCATCTTGCGTTATTTCACTTACTACCGCCCCATTGAAATGGTTAGACTTTGTTCGGTGGCCATTGTTCGGTTGACGGATAGTTGGGATATTGGCAACTAAATGAAGTAAAAAAAATCTTGAAAAATAATGTGATAAGATAAGATAAGATAAGATAAGATAATATTTATTTGCATTTTTTTTTTGTGATGACTGTACTTTGTCATGAATTCGGTTAAAATGTGAACGTTGGCGAAAATATAATGGTGTTTTATTTAAGTTTCACTATGTAAACACACAAAAATATTATCGTGTCCAGACGACGAAATAACAAGTCATAATAATTTCAAGTTTAACCAACTGGACACACCTGTGTCCGGTCATTTGTGTCGAGTTAACGAATAATCCAATCCTTGCGCTAGTGGGCGGTGGGTTCGAAATTGAAATTGTATAATAATCATTAATTTAAATTATGTTTGACATCCCTAGCTTACAATCTCTACATTCTATGTAGCATCATGAATGCACCCTTTATTTTACAATGTGGCGTTCTAAGAATATTTGAATATCTTTAAATGGAAATTGAACATTTTGTGAGAAACATATTGTTGGTAGGTACCTAGTCGGTCGGTCGGTCGGTCGGTCGGTAGGGGTCCTGAGGTCCTGGGTTCGATTGCCGGGTCGAGGGATATTAGAGAGGCTCGCGACATGTTACCTACATGGGCCAGAACGTAACCGGCGAATCGTGGGCATTTGCATGTATACTATTAAATTGTATACGCTTGAATGCATGCCTTTACTTCTGCCTACCCCTTCGGGGATTACAGGCGTGAAGTTATGCTATTGAATTAGGAGATATTGGTATCGAACTCGTGACGTCTTAAGCCCACGTACCTACATCATTCAAGCAAATTGGATATGTAGGTACCTACTGTTGGGTAAAACTATAAAAACTGGAACACAAAAAACCGCCGACTGTTAAAACCATATTTCACAACTACACAAAAACATATGTTAACCTTACGCAACGCAGCAAACAAAAATTTTACATTAATTTGTCTGTCCGTCAATCACAATATAATATGCACCGTGACAGTCACGCCATCTGGCGTCGGCTCAAACGAAACATCACAGTTCTTTTTACAAAAAAAACTCTAGTTTTACTACTCTATTTAAAACCTTTTAACACTGCTCACAAAATTTTATACAATCCGAATAAAACTAACGCTTTTTATTTAAAAAGCTTCCCATGCTCGTACGCTCGCACGAAGTATAGTACATTGGTAGGTACCTACATAAGGTTGACCATAGGTACCGTGTTATATTATTAGGAATTAGCTGAAAGGCAGACTCCGTTCCATGAAATTATGCTACACTGTCGATAGTAGTCGATACCCTACACTGCTCTACACTATCCTACCCTACACTGCCCTTGTATACGAACGAACACTAGACTACTGGTGGTAGAGCTCCAGTGACGGAGCTCGCTGGCGTAGGCATCATCGCATTACCTAATATACTTGCCGCTAAATGGTAGGCAGCTATCGTGTTCCGGTCGGGTGGTAATGTGCGGCCCTGTAATTTCCGGCACAGAGGCATAATACCTTAGGCCTCAGGCGTGGTAACGCATCTGCATTTTGACCTTGGTCTTAGTGTGGCTGTATAGGCTGCAGTCATCACTTAACATAGATGTGAACTGCATGCTTGTTTGCCACCATTACATAAAAAACCTATCCTTATCTTACAACACAATCCTACCCTACACTACACTATTCTACGCTTATGCGTTGCCAATTAACGACCCTGAGGCTTGAGTTATTTAGCATTAGTTGCCTTAGGTACCTACCTATTGCTAAGCCGAAACATTAGCATTTAATCGAAACACTATAGATTTTAATTCCAAGCTAAAGTGGCAATGGGCAGGGCACATAGCTCGGAGAACCGAAACGCGCTGGGGCAGAAAGGTTCTCGAGTGGAGACCACGTATCGGCAAGCGCAGCGTGGGACGACCTGTAAGATGGATCGACGGCCTGGTCAAGGCTGCAGGTACCCGCTGGATGCACGTCGCTTCCGATCGGTCGGCATGGAGGTCATTGGGGGAGGCCTACGTTCAGCAGTCGACGTCCACATGCGACGACATGATGATATGATGTGTGTTGAATACCTACTACAATTTGGCGGCAGATAGATTAGACAATACAATGTTCTCATATGATTATTTGATCTGCCTCAGTAGCCTAGTGGTAGCAGGCTGCTACTTCTACGATGGAGGTCCTGGGTTCGATTCCCGGGTCGAGGGCTATCAGAAATAACGATTTAAAATCCTTTTTCTCTGGTTCTATTGGGATTTTTCTATTTCCTGGCAGTTTCCCAGTACCTCGGAGTTTGGTTATGTGCCCGGAGATGGAAATAGGCTCGCCACCTGCTACATGGGCCAAAACGTAACCGGAGAATCGTGGGTGTTTGCATGTATGCTTGAATGCATGCATTTACCTCTGCCTACCCCTTCGGAGATTACAGGCGTGAAGTTACGTAATACGATGTTTCTATGCCTTCGTGCTCCAACGTAGTAAATACCTCTACCAGTAGCTATAGTTGTAGTTAAATTTCATTCTAACCATAATTTACAATATGGCGGAGTTCGTCAGAAAACTGTTAAATTATTTTATTGGTAGGAAGCGAAATGTGGGACGCGATGTTAATACGCTCGAACCTGACGCACACTGCGGATTGGGAACCTGTCGGTTGCATGACCAAAATACTATTTTTGGTTGGCCATCGTGCTAATTACGGGCCAATAAATAGATTCGGTTTTATTAATTACTGTCTAGACATATCAGGTTTAGAAAATTATATGTAAGTAATATAGTATGACATAGGTACTCGTACGAGTATTAAGGAAAATGTCTTAATACATATATCTTAGTAAATAGAATATCTATATTATATGTAATAATTACCTATTTAAAAATATAGGTAGGTACCTATTTATTTTTATTCTAATCGTTATTTGAGTCAAGTCTAGTTGAACCAACGGTGGAACCATAGGGACACACCATGCAGTCATGCTTTCCAAAAATTTTCATTTTAGTAGATTTATTTTGTTGTCATATTATACGGAGATTCTTTCGTTGGATGACAAAATAAAACCTTCACCAAATGTGATAGAGTTTCAGTGTCGAAGTTCGTGGGTGCAGGGCGCAGGCAATCCAATCAATCTGCCGCTAAATAGTTCCGTTAGATATAATAATAATATAATCTTTATTTGGAATATAATCTTTATTTGGAATAATCTTTAGATGGTTTGCTCACAACATTTTGCAACCAATCCATTCACAAAATTCAATTAAAACTTTTCAACTGATTTAATCTACGTAATAAAAACAAAGTAAAGTATCACGAAACAGCCTGGTAGTAAATACTGTATACAAACTACGATGACTACAGTGTGCGGCCTTCTTAAACACAGTCTATTCAACGATAATGGGAACTGTAACGTGAGTGCGTATAACATTTTCCCTTTTCGCTACCAGTTTACGAGTTATATGCTACTACTGGCTGTTACTATTATCGTAATTAATGATTAGACCATTGGCTTTGTAATTAAACCTCACTGAATTAACTCTAAATTAATCACTAAAAACGATAGAAATAGGCAAACAGCATTTTATTTATTTATTTATACACTTTATTGTACACAAGAAAACTAAACCAATTATACAAACAAGAAAAAAAATAAAAGTACAAAAGGCGGTCTTATCGCAAAAGGTGCGATTTCTTCCAGACAACCTTTTAGTCAGGAACATAAAGTAAAGAAATTATTTATTTGCCGGCAGGGTGGACTGAGCAATGTGTTAGCAATATATATAATAATAAAGATTTGAAACATAATAATAATAAATTAATAGATAATGACGAAACGAGGAGAATTATTAAAAATAAATATTTATACATGACCATGAAAGATGATGATGAAAGAGCAATGCATGACCAAAAGATAAAGATAATAAGTTTTAGAAAAAGAGGTAAATAAGAAGGATGAAAAAGGATAGATAGTTACAGAGTCTGAGTTAAATAAAAATCTTTGACCTTATGTTTAAAGGACAGTTTGGGCTTGCCGAACTGTCGTTGGTAAGCTGTTCCAAAGATGAACAGCTTCTACAGTAAAAGATTTTAGAGAGATTTATAAGATTTATAAGAGATTTATAAGAGCATTATCGAATAGCAACTGCGTGCCGGACAAAGAAGGCCCAGGACACTTAATTGTGAAGATTTTTGAAGGAATATATTTTCCATAGTGGTTTTTCCGCTGAAATCATGATGATGATACGTAACTTCACGTATACCTAATCCATATCTGCGCTTGTAATCCCCGAAGGGGTAGGCAGAGGTAAATGCATGCATTCAAGCATACATGCAAACACCCACGATTCGCCGGTTACGTTTTGGCCCATGTAACAGGTGGCGAGCCATTTTTGACGTTGACATCTCCGGGCATATTACCAAACTTCGAGGCACTGGGAAACTTCCAGAAAATGGAAAAATCCGAATAGAATCAGAGATAAAGGACTTTACACCATTATCTCTGAAAGCTCCCTGGAACCTGGGAACCCCCTACCCGGGAATCGAACCCGGGACCCCAGCGTAGTAGTAGTAGCAGCCTGCTACCACTGGGCTATTGAGGCAGTTGATAATGATGATGTTTGTAATAAATCAACATTATGGATAAATAAAATAATAACAGAATACTGATTATTGTATTTAGAGCGTTATCTCTTTCGCACCTAACCTTTGTGACGTCAGTCGACCATTTTGTTCAAGTTTTGACCAATACCAGACTAACAGTGCTTACATAAGCAGTGTGCAACAAAGATAACGCTCTACACAGTCGAAACTACCCGATTGTCCCTTTCGTAGGCTCGATGCAATATTTCTTGCTGTGTACTGTAAACAACATCCAAAATTGGAAACTTATTCCAAAAAGAAACGTCAAAGCGTTGATCTGCCATATTGCGCACATATTACAATGTTTATACAACTAACTAATTACACGGCTCGCAAATCTGACCTAGATGTGGTAAAGTTTAAAGGAGATTAGATAAGTGGGTGCGTAATTAATCCTTCCAGATTTCTGGTACGTGACGCCACATGGTCCACTTAAGGTCTAGGCAAAAAAGACAGCGGGGCGGCAAGCGGTTAGGGGTCTGTGAAGAACGAGTTAATAAAGCGTCTACTTCATAAGGCTTATTGGATTACAGAAGAAACACAAAGTACTACTACACGGTGCAAGAAGATGGCGTATTAGCGCGCTGAATCGCACATACGAAGTTTTCTTTCCCTTTGCACAACTTGTGCAATGCTTGCTCTGCTCTAAATTTTGTAGATTTTTAGCTGCATTATTCTACTGTTTTTGTTTCTCATTATGTAACAGGTATAAAAGAGGTTTGTAAAAGACAGAATATTTTTTTTGCGACGGACTTATGTAGTTTGCACGTCTCGAGACGGCTCTAGTCTACTTCACCGGGCAATAGGCGAGCGCAGAAGGCGTTCCAGCCTCATAGAGCAACTCGGCCCACCGGTCGCGGCGGACCGGAGGGGAGTAGCCATAGCGTTTATTGCCGATGCAAAACAGTACGTCATTTTATGCGGGGGGAAATACCTGTGACACACACACTACAAAAAACATCTATTACTACGAAACTTACATTTTGACTTTAACAAACTACGTAAACAATTTCACGCACACATTTAAACATCTAGGCGATAGGCGTAGGATCATTTGGGCTTGTATTTTGAGAGGGGGGAAGTCTGCATATGGCTATTCTCCTCCAACCCGCCGCAGCCGTTGGCCCATTTTGCTTTATGTCCAGCCTAAATAAAAAGACAGAATAGAACATTGTGTTGATACGTATACTCAACTATTTTAATACTTCTTTACATCAATTTTATTATTCACTTGTTTTTTTTTAACTTGACGTATGAAAAGCTATTAAAATAATTCTAGTTTATGAAATTGGAATGTTTTAAATGCTACCAAATATAAAGCATGATGAAGTTTTCGTTCTTCTCATTTATATACCACATCGCGTACTGTGTCTAGAGAGCCTTAATCCAAAAATAAGTCGTGAGTATTCGTGAGTAACTGAGTAAACAGCCGATTTATATCGTTCCATGCCAATTAAACTATGAGTAATTAGGCGTTGTAAAAATTATGAATATTTATATATTTGTGGAAGGAAATCATGGATTTGACGACCCGGTTAGTCCAGCAGTGTGAAACCATCGTTTGATTCGAAGGGTCGCGGTTTCGATCCCCGCACCGGGACAAATATTTGTATGGCCTACAGATATTTGTTTCGGGTATGGGTGTTTGTGTATGTGTTGTATGTGTACAACGGCACCCACGACACAGGTTTATACCTACTGTGGGGCTGTGAGTGTAAGCGTATTTTATTTATTTATTTTATTTATTTATGGCGATGATTCGATGCCATGCAATTTGCAAACATATCATACTGGAAAGGTTTATTTCATTACATTAATCGCATTTAATGTAATGAATGAGGCAAAGAAGTATTCAGTTGCACAGTAGATTGACGTTAAGTGATGCCAATAGACATCTACACATGCCATAAACCAGAGTAAAAATGCAAATGTGTTGCCACCCCTGAGAGCTTAGTTGTTATGGCTCTCTGGTGGTTATTCCGGGGCGGCAATAGGTCGTGTGCAAATTTGGAATTACAAAACGTGAAATTGGACTAAGTATCTTCAATTTATACCCCGACACTCGTGCCTCAACACCATACATAACCATGGTGCTGCACCATTTGGCGGCAGATTTTACAATGAGCTTACATATAACATCATTGGTATTTTACCAAGAGATGCGTCGTTCGAAGCAGTCTACACGACACTACGAGCGGCGAACGAATGGTTCTGCCGAACTCTGTGTGTTCACGCATAGTTGTCGTGCGCTTGCTACGCCCACATTACCATTCCATCTTTATTTATCTATTCCGTGGTGGTAATCTACCACCAGTGCATCATATTTATGTATAGAGATTACTAGATCTAACGAAGGTGACATTCTTGAAAACACACAAGTTATAACGATGGGTAAGTATTATGGGAAAATGTATGATTGTGCTCACAATACTGACGCCGGAGTTACTGACTTAACGGTGGCAGCTTGTGAGGATGTAGCAATGAGCGATAGAGCGATTGAGCTGCGGGTATTGATCAGTTTTCTACCGATATTATCAAATATGGATTAAAAACTATGATGTTGCCATTTGGGATTCTTTCTGGGTGCTGTGCAACATTTGCTGGAGATCCGGCAGAATCCTAAAGCGGTGAGCGGTCATCGTACCTTTGTATAAAATCAAGGGTTTACGTATGGACTGCATCAGCTATAGAGCGATCAGTTTGATCAGTTTGGCAGCTAAAGTGCATCATACATCATATTTATGTTAAGAGATGTAGGTAAGAAGGGATGTGAAATTGCAAATGAAAAGATACATCCATCAAGTTCTTACCCACACATCTGTACAAATATTATGTGCCTATCGTAAAACAGGCTCAGGGAACGATGGTACTTTAATGACCGTAAAAACACGTTACCTACATGAATGTTGTGAAATCTCCTGACAAGATGCGAGTAATCAATTTAAAACTTTCATTTGATCTTTTATTTTCCTTTATGTAGCGTATTAGTAGGTACAATGAAATTGAACTGTTTGTTTGCGTAGGCACACAAGCATACAGTTCACATTCATTGTCAGTGAATACCAGAGCCTTAACAAAAAAAATATCTATATTTCGTTAATAATATTTACAAATGGTGTTGGTAGGTCGCCTTTCCGATCTACCGTTATTTTTTTCTATTTTTGTTACCTGGGGGCACGGTGGTGTCCCCGCCAAGACGAGCCAAGCAAAGCGCAAGGGCCTATCCTATTCTCGAAACGTTTCGTCGTATTTTTTAACCTTTTTAACTCTGGTTTGGCTAATGCCAGATACTTAAAATTTCCGTTTTGCTACCGTCACGTAGATTTCACAGGCATTCGTTATCTTATTTCTAGAGTAACGAAACGGGCAAGCTACACGTTTTATCTAGAATATAGAGTATGTGAAGTTAGGTCTGGTAAAGTTAGGATGCATATATCATGAATCTTGGCTGTAGAGCCAAGATTCACACAAACTCTACACTTCTCATGAATCTCATGTAGATGAGAAGTGTAGAGTTTGTGAAGTTAGGGCTTGTAGGTTTAGAGCGTGTAGTCTTTGGAGCTTGGCTTTATACGATATCTGATAACTTTTTCACATGATAAGCAAACAAGACTCGTCTTGGCAACATTTTTACATAAAAATGTTTTTGGTGGGATACTTTCTTAAGCGGGATCCCGTTCTATTTTTTTACTTCATACAATTTTTAAGGACTTATATTAGCTCCATAATTTCTCGCTATTGACTCCGAAATCACTGTTCATAAAGCAAGTCTTGACCCGACAGCAAAATGCCTTTTGTCTCTGGCCAACGGAACCCTAGATGAGATGCAGACGGCCGGCATGAATGGACGAGATTGTATTTATAACCTCACGTAACTCTGGCTGTCGGAAGTCGAGACTAGGGTAAATGTGCCTAATTTCAATACTCCTGTTTTTTTAATTTGTTTTTTCTAATTTTTTTTAATAACCAAGTTTGCAAACAATCATGCATTTGATATGGATGTTAAGTGAAGACTACAGCGTATCTATCTACACAAAAACCAGAGACAAACCTTTAGAGACCCACCAGAGACTATCTTAGTTATTATGTCTCTGTGATCGTTATTACAGGGCCATACATTACCATCTAACCGGAACACGATAGTGCTGAACACTAGCCATCTGGTGGCAGGTAGATTAGGTAATAATTTGGTACCTACGCCCTCGAGCCTACACTAAAACTCTGCCACCAGTAAAATGTCCTGAGATAGGTATATTTATGGATAGGTACTTTAGTATACCCTTTGATAATGCAGAGACTTATGGTGAGATTCACAGACCGCACTACGACTTTACTTTGAGCAAAGTATGCTTAGAACTGTCAGTACAGTATGGGATTTGACAGTTCGAAGCGTACTTTGCTTGAAAGTAAAGTCGTAGTGCGGTCTGTGAATCTCGCCCTTAGAGACAAAAGGTCACTACTGTTACGCATACTAACCGACCGGGTTCAATTCCCCAGTAAAGAAATAAGTAATAGCTTTATTTGATAGCTTCCAAATTCGTCATAAACAAAATAATTACCGGTTTTAATTCATATCTTTTATTTTTATAAATAACCTACACAAGTCTCTTAATGAGGAAAAATATTACTGATATCCTCTGTGAATTATTAATTCTGTTATTTCATGACGATAACTTCAATATTGAGGTAATTATAATAATATAATAATATATGCCCATAAAATAATAAACGGATGATAAATTGACTCAAAGGTTCTGAAAGATCTGTGCTAGTAATTAGGCGCCCTATTTTATTCATTTTAGAGTTGTTTGACCGCTAGCGTTAATAATAAGACCATCGATTTGGCTGTTTGGGGGGCCCACCAGCCATGCAGGATTCGATAATGTGTTCAAGTGCCAGATCTCACTCCACAGGCCCAGCCAGCTAGTCCCCGCAGTTCACCCACATAGCCCAAAGTTTGGCAACTCAATTCTAATTACAATAGTCCCATGTGTTCTGCGGGGCCTGTCTATGTCTGTCTTAACTATTGATGCAGTCAAAGAGAGGTCCCGCCGAATATAACCCATTACAAAGCAGATCAAAATTCTCGAAAGAGTCTCTACGTGTTGGGAACATATGCCAAAGTCTGGGGTACAAAAGGACCCCACGCTGTCGAAAACCATAATAAAATTCTGTAATTAGTAAAAAAAAATAAGTAAATACCAACAGTTGTACCAACTGCTTCTGAACTATTGAGTTCGAGAACGGTCGAGCAAAATAATAGTTGTAAATACACATTATTCGTGTAGCAAACCTGCATTGTAAATGCTAATGATTTAATTTCAGAACGTTAACACGCCAAATGATTAGAATTTGCAATCTGCTTGCTGCAGCTGACATTTAACTGGCATTTATCGCCGATAAATACAATGATAAAATAGAGCCTGCTTAGCATAATATTTACAAATTACTAATACCAATAATTATCTATAATTCCTATTTATGCCTACCTACTCACTAACATTCCCCAGTGCTCAACAATAAATATTGCACATCGAGCCTAGGAAGGAGACTTCGGCTTATTTCGGGTCTGTAGAGCGTTCTCTTTCGCACCGTACCTATTTGACGTTTGTCGACCATTGTGATCAAGTTTTGACCAATACAGGACTGTCAGTGCTTACGCAGGCAGTGTGCAACAGAGATAACGCTCTACGAAGTCGAAACGAGCCGATCTTCTCTTTCGGAGGCTCGACGTGCAATATGAATTGTTCAGTACTGTAAATTATATTATTATATCACTTGTGTCTCAAAAAGGACGTAAGAATATCTATATTATTATATCAAGTGAAATACGGTCAACACATTCCATAAAAATATATGCTTAACTTTTAAGCTAACAAAAAATATATTTTTACATTATTTACATTTTTTAAGTTACGAAGGTGGCAATCGAGTGTCAATCTCATGGATGTTAAGTAATCACTGAAACCTATAGACATTTATACAAAATCCGGCGGTCAGAATGCAGATGTGTTGCCACCCTAGAGGCCTTAGTTGTGATGTCATTATGATAATTATTACATTACCATTTAACCAGAACACGAAAGTGCTGAACTCTACCAATTGGCGGCAGATAGACTATGTAAAGCGGTGTTTAGTCAGTCTCTGCACTGGAACTACCAGTAAATTGTTTTCATCAGAAACCGAGTGGCTATACAGTTGTAAGAGCTATAGTTTTTACTGGTGGTAGGTATACTTGCCGCTAAATGATTCAGCACTATCGTGTTCCCGTCAGGTGGTAATATACGTCCCTGTAATTTCCGGCACAGAAGCATAACACCTTAGGCCTGAGTAGTGGTAACGCATCTGCATTTCGACCTTGGTCTCTGTGTGGATGTCTATAGGCTGCAGTCACTTAACATCAATATAAACTGCATTCTTCTTTGCCACTTCCATTACAATATAAAAAAAGTAAATACTAAAAAAATCATTAATTTCAGTTCCATGATTACAATCTGAAAACTCGCAAAATCAAGTTCAATGACTCAACCAGCATTCGGCACACTCGCCCTAACACGGCAACGTGCGTCCCATGTGGCGATCAGTTGGTGTCGTGTCGTGGTCGCACAATGTCGCGTCCCTTAATCGTGTGCGCGTTTATCGCACTAACATCGTGCGTCGGCGCGTTTGTGACAGACCAATCCTCGTTCGCGAACCGAATGGACCGACTCTACGAGAAAGTAGAGCGGTTCACTGTGGCCCCGAAAAAGAGGAATGAGGATTTGTACGCTAAGTTGGATCGGCTTAACTCCTTGACGCCGGCTCGACGTTTATCCGACGATGAACTGCCGTCAGCTATTGAGGAGCTGGAGCTGATGAATGACGAGCAACTGAAGACGTTCGTCCAAGAATTGCAGCGGCTGAATGAAGATGATGACAAAGAATCAGAAGCGGCATGGGATGATGATGTGAGTTAGAGATGAGATTTTTAGACTTCGACATTTTTCAAAAATATTAAGAAATGAATGTGTACCTATTATTTGAAAAAATAAATAAACAACGATTGATCCAATTTTGAAAATTCCTTCACTTCACACAATTTATATTTAGCGGACGAAGTTGCTATGAGTGTTTTAGACGTTTTAATAAAAAATAACAAAGAGTAGGAAAACTATAGAAACAAAAATCAATTGCTGTCCGTTAGTCTCGCTAAAACTCGAGAACGCCTGCGTCGATTTGGCTAATTTTTGTGGTATTGAATGATTTTTGGAAGTCCAGGGAAGGTTTAAAAGGTAAGAAAATATGAAGAAATTGAAGGGAAAAGTAAAGTAAAAACCACCATTTTATTTTCCCGTACAAATAGTCCGTATCTATCAAACCTTTGACACATTATTTAATTCTGCGGCAATACGAAATTTGCCGGGTCGATGAATCTTAGCTTTAATCAAGCCAAAATAGCCCAAATTAATTTACAATATCGATACAATAGGAATAAAATTTAACAATGCATACAACACTAAAGGAGAAACTCAAAAGCTCAGCTAATACTTTCTTTGCACTTGACACTACTGTACTGTGTATGGTATTGTGTCATATAAGGTAACTGTGACTAATACTAATAATGTAGAACGTAAATAACGAATTGTCTAATGAAAGCTGCGAATAAGTTATTATAGATTCTAGGTATATAATTGTATATCTAGATTAACCGAAGCTCTAACTAACTCTCTCAAACTTTAAACTGTAATTCCTCAAATAAAAAGTCAGGAGCAAGCGTATGAATGAGTGTAGTTAGCATTCAAGGTAGGGCCCGTTAAAAAAAATAATGCAGCAGGCAGCGTGTTGGTATTTAAGTACAAAGCAGGTTATTTATGACGAGCATTGCGCCTGCGTACACCGAATCCCTACACAATTACGATCGGACACGCTTACCCAAAGAATTTAATATACAAAACTGTATGCATAGTATTGCATAGCATGCAAAGCATTTAAATTTTCCGTTTTTGGACTAAGGTAAAGGAAAACTAACAAATATAGCTTATTATTAAATAACTTAGCGGAGGCGAAAAGTCGAGAATGAGATATGGCAGGATCTACTTATACATATAATCAATTTATCGATCGAATGGAGAATAACTACAGTAGGTATGTATGTATCTTCACGCCAGGTCCCTAACGGTGTAAGCAGAGAGCGTAGAGCGCCAGATATCCCGGTCCTGACAAACCTTTCGTGCCTCGTCTACCTTCATCATTCTCTTCATACATGCACGCCGATTCCTAAGTCTTTTGACACCACCGTCAGACAGAACTCGACCTATTTGGTCATGGTAGGTCAGTCTTGGTCTTTCTGGGCCTCTGCAACCATACACATTCGTATTGTATATCTGTTTAGTCATTCGCTCATTCGACATTCTTTCTATATGTCCGAACCATCGGAGCATGACTTTTTTCATTTTTACACCGATACTATCATTCACACAAAGCCTCTTTCTTACATCTTCATTACGAACGCGATCGGTGAGTGATAGACCGCAGATCTTGCGCAAAGATCTCATCTCAACCGCGTTTAACTTACTTTCATGCTCTTTCCTGCATGCCCAGCTCTCCTCAACATCTCCCAACTGAGCCTGAAGCCTGAAGTCAAAATTTGTGGAGTTCGGTAGCTCAGTTGAGAAAGCGACTGGACTGGAAACCTTATGGCTTCAAGTTCTGCCTGAAGTCAATTTCTTTTAATCTTTAAGCTGGTAAGAATATAGATAAGATATATATTGCCTAAGATATATAGAACAAAAGTAACAAAACTGTCTAATTCAAACAATGCGATTCAAAGGCGTGTCTCTAGTTCGCGCTGAACGTAAATCTTGTTTGATCATTGGATATTTGGATACATTTGTCTGACCGCCGCAAATCGCTGAGCTTTCGCCAAGCATTTGCCAGCACTATATTTACTTGTCTTTGAAAAATTAAAAATATTTTTATTGTTATGTAGATCACGATAGGAAGGTTACTTGGTGGCACAAAAATATGACAAAAATTTGCAAATAATCCGTTGTTAAAATGCGTAAGTACAACACTATATTTGCTTATCTTTGAAAAATGAAAAATATCTGTACTGTAACTGTTATGTAGACTACATAGAGCAACACGGGCCACCAGCCGCGGCGGACTGGAGGGGAGCAGCCATAGCATTTATTACCGATGCAAATCAGTCTGTCATTTTTTGCGGGGGGAAATACGTGCGACACACACGCACACTACAAAAATAGTCTATTACTACGAAACTCACACCTTGACTATAACAAAATACAGACACAATTTCACGCACACATTAAAACATCTAGGCGTCAGGTATAGGCCCCTTTGGGCTTGTACTTTGACAGAGGGGAAAGCCTGCATATGGCTACTCCCCTCCGGTGTTGCTCTATGGCAAACTACGATAGTAAGGTTACTTTATGATACAAAAAAGATGACACAATCTAAAGCAAGGTAAAGAATATACAAATACTACGTAAGCAAACAATCAGTTATTATAATTCGTAAATACAGTTATTTGGATGTCTCTAATTAAATTGTAAACAACCACGAAGTTCATATCGTCACAAAAAGCAAATATCTTAATTTAGATACCTACTGATAGTGAAAGTCTAAACCTAAATTGAAAGAAAACATCCAGATGACATCATAAAATTAAAAAATCATCTGTAGAATATGCGATTTCAACCACATAACTGTTAACAATGTCAAATAATGTCAATATAAAGATACCGCGATACTCGACGAGTATAATTACGCTTTCTCTGCCGTAAGGGTTGCATACATAAGTCTGCAGGGCCGCTTTCGCCAATGACACATGCCTCATACAAGCACTTCATTCAAAAGCTCTCGATCAATGAATTCCTCGGTAATGCATAAAAGAAAAGTAAATCATAGAAGATAAGGTTCGGTTGATTTTTTTTTGAGAAAACTCATTTGCTTTGAATTTTTTTTTATGTAATGCAAGTGGCAAACAATCTTGTAGTTCACATTGATGTTAAGTGATGACTGTAGCCTATAGACACCCACACAAAGACCAAGGTCAAAATGCAGATGCGTTACCACTCCTGAGGTTTAAGATGTTATGCCTCTGTGCCGGAAATTACAGGGCCGTACATTACCACCTAACTGGAACACGATAGTGCTGAACACTACCGTTTAGCGTCAAGTATATTGGGTAATGCGGTGGTGCCACTGGAGCTCTACCACCAGTAAATCTTGTTATTTATTTCATCACCATTCAGTCGAAAAACGTCTACTGCTAGACAAAGCCTTTCTCCAAAAAATTTGGCTGGTTGATTGGCGATCGCAATATTGGTAGGTTTTTCACGGGACGTTGCTGCCCATAGAGCAACGTGGTCTCTGGGCAGCGTGGGCTTGGGCTTCTGCCCGAGACCATGGATGCTCGAGGGTGTAGGTCCACCACATCACCTAATTTATCTGCCGCTTAATGGTAGTGTTCAGCACTATCGTGTTCCGGTTAGATGGTTAGTGTATGGCCCCGTAAGTAATTCCTATCACAGAGACATGATAACTAAGGTCTCAGGGGTGGCGTCGCATCTGCATTTTGACCTCTGGTCTTTGTGTAAATGACTATAGGCTGCATTTATCATTTAACATCAAAGTAAACTGCATGCTTGCTTGCCATCTTCAATACATTAAAAAATAGATATTTATCGATATTTTTTATTTAACCCATCCCTAATCGACGGATAGGCTGCGCACGGAAGTGCGTACGCGCAGCTTTCTCAACGGTGGCATTCATGTTATTATTAAGGTCTTGTTAGATAACATCAATCACTTGAACCTGAACTGCGCCTGAGGGCTGCCAGTGCTCAGCTCAAACTTAAACTCAAATATTTTATTTCAAATTGGTCTACAAGGACACTTTTGCATTGTCAGTTTACAAGCTACCTATAGCGAATGACTTACAAATAATAATAATATTTCAATAGGCACTAAATAATCATATTAAAAATAATCAAACCAATCAATTTCATACATCAAATCTTTCAATTCATTAATAGAAGAAAAAGAAAAATCAATACGTCATAAACTTAGCAGAGTTCCAAGTGCAGAACAACTGCGTTACCCAACAAACTCAGCGTGTTGCTCTTTTGTCAAAACCTTAGATTTAATACAAATATTATGAAATAGAATTAAAATTAAAATAGAATAAAGATAATGTAAACGTCCATGGCATATAAATATTTGCATATCGTGATAGAAAATAACACCCGCAAATCAAAACACCCGTTCACGAGTATGACACATGTGGCAGCCATTGCTCTCCTCGACCATTTTGAAGGGAAGTGAACAACCGCGAGCCAGCTGCCACCTCTGTTTATATTAGATCTATTGTAGGTACTACCAGTTTCACACGTGTTTGTTATTTACATAAATAACAACATGTAAAATAAATAAGGATATGACTCTTAATCTTTTCTTATGCCATGCTATTCAGTTGTAGTTTTAGGCAATTTTTTTATAAGCTTTCTTTAATTTAGGGTCTTTCAATACCAGTGGCAGGCAAGATATACACTACACACTACGACTTTGCCTTAGAGTCAAATTTTCAATGCTTACCTATTTAGTTTCAGAGGCATCTGATCATTACTTATTGTCAGAGGCGTATTAACTTAGGTCTTCTATTGGAAGTCAGACCAAAGATGTTTAATGGGCTTAATTGGCGGTTCGACACTTAAATATTCCTTAGGTCTAACGTGCATTCCTTTATTCCGTGCATTTGCCTTGGCTGGGCCACATATAAAAAACTGTTTGGGAAGCCTTGTTTAAGGGTCAGATACTCTCGCGCGAGCAAATTAAACGACTTTGGCAATGCGTGAAATCTCTTCCATTCATTCATCCACTTGGTCCAAATACAAGTTCAGAAGGATGAGCGAGCAAAAAAAAAGCTGCCGTCGCTTTAACTATAATGGACTTGTTAGTAGTGTTGCCAGGTCCGATTTGTTTTAAATCGGGACAGTAGGTAAAATAAATCGGGAGCCAGGGGTAAAAACCGGGACAACCGATTAATTCATTTATTGATTTATCAAAAACCTCGGGGCCCAAAGATGATAGATCTTTAGACAGGCTATTGAGGTAATGATGATGATCGATTTATCGGGACAACATCTCGATCAGGTGTTAATCGGGACAAGTCTCCAGAACCCTGAAAATCGTGACGTCCCGCGCAAATCGTGACACCTGGCAACACTACTTGTTAGGTACTCAAATGGGTAAAATTGGGAACTCCGCCCGTAGCCCCGTATAAAAAAATAATAAAAATCGATTTATTTCGCCTCTCCAATATTATAATCTAACTCCGCATAATTGATACGGAGAGGTCTACGCCCCTGGTCTATTCGCAGAAATATTTAAATTGTACTATTTATTTTTCGCAATAACATATGCGAGTGGACTTTAGAAATTAATATTAATAATAAATAATTTTTTTTTTTCTTTAATTTCTAATATTTAAATTATCTGTCTTACTGCTAATGAGAACTGCACGCTTAGGGGCTCCCGTCAGGTTTTTTGTAGGACAGATAATCGGCCCGATTTTTCCTCTGATTTTTATGACCGATTTTGTGGTCGACTCAACGACCACGTCCGTCTTTTTGTCGGTGGAGCAGCATTTCATAGACAGAGAGCAGAGAGAATCTCATGAGTACCTATAAAGAGGAAGGTTTGTCATTGGCTTTTAAGGAACAGAAGAGTAAAAAGAAACCGATTTTATTTCTTATCGACTTTTTGTAGGACGTGTGCGTTGCACTATTGCTATCAGTACGTTCTATTTTTCGCCTACAAAAAATCGGTCACTGATTAACTGACGTGGGCGGGACCCCTTATGCCCTACCTATGGCCGCACCATGATTTTCGCGCTTGGCCCAGCGGCTAGTGTAGATCATAAGCGATCTACTCGGTTAAACACTACGGGCGCGGTCGGCTAGTGGCAAATTAAATGCGCGTTTCCGTGCTTCGGAGGGCACGTTAAGCCGTCGGTCCCGGTTGCTATCGATAGATAGCAGTCGTTAAACCTTGTCGGAGGCCTATAGGTTTGAAAACATCCGACAGCGGGTTGGCCACTAACCCCAACACCTCTACCGATCCGCATTGGAGCAGCGTGGTGGAGTAAGCTCCAGGCCTCCCCCCAAAAAAGGGGAGAGACTCGTGCCCAGCAGTGGGACGTGTAATGGGTTGCCATTATTATGATTTGCCCATTTGCCAATCATACATTGACATATAGGTAACTACACATTTTACGATATGTAAACAGTAATTAAGTGAAGATTACCATCGACATGAATGTATGAGTATTATTTGTGAATGTTGCATCTTGCAATTATAAAATAATTTGCAGTGGCTTCAAGTCGGTTTCTCAACATCAAATATAAAATATAACTCACAGTATAATACGTTCTTTAGACTGTGGTATGTAGATCGTAATATTTTTGGGTTCCGTACCTACTTTTAAAGGAATTAGGAACTCTTATTTATAGGATCAATTAGGTTCATCTATCAATCTGTCATTATGACGAGACTTTTTTTTTAATTAAGCAACAAAGGGGTACTCAGACTGAGTCAGAGTTGTGAATAGGTACCTATTATTATAAAGACAAATTCCATGTTGGACCCGCGCCTTGTAGAATAGTGTACCTACCTACTTGAAGGCGCGGGCGCAACATATAAAAAAATAGAGAAAATTACGTAGAATCATGGAAAAATACTCAAAAAATAATTTGAAACATAGATTTTTTTGTCGGAAATATTTATTTTATGTAATTTTTGTATGACAAAAATATGTCATCGTCTTGCTGCTATGATATTCTTGTTTTTGAAATATTAATTGAAGGTCATCGACGACACACCGCAGCTTGTTGAAGGTATATATATATATATATATATATATATATATATTTACACCTTATATATATACCATATAAACGAATTGAAACGATTTGAAAAACTGAAAACTATTTAGTAGGTATTTTATGCTTCAGCTCTCAATATAGCGTAGTACAAGGTGCAGGCCCAAGCGTCATACATTTTGGAACGTCTCCTTTCGAAGACCATAAAGATACCTCTACCGGCTCTACCTACGGCCGCACATGGGTATATTCCTTGACTGCTCTATTTTAATCGATAAAGATAATCGATTTTAATGCTCTATATAAGTGGTGAGTGAAATCGGTAAAAATTTCAGAACTCTTCCTTTCGAATTATCAGTCAACCAGTCATCATGTCAAAGTTTATTTTTAACATATTTTTTAACCGAGTTCATTATGTATGTATTTATTATTTATTTATTTATTTATTTATTCTTCAATGCACCGAGTACATTAGGCGGACTTAATGCCACTAGGCATTCTCTAACAGTCAACCTTTGGGATGTGGGACAGGATTGTAAAGGGTGCAATTTATACAAGAACAAAAATTTAGAGAACAATGTAAATTAAACAATAAATACCTTAATAAATAATTATAAATATATTCAGATACGCATTGCGTATATATAAACATATAATATATATAGGAATACGCACAAAATACATAAATAATATATATGACAACACATATATATATGACAACGAATTATTAATCAAAAGAATGAAGAAGATCAAGAAGAGAGTAAGAGGTGATCACGCACCTTTCGCTTAAAAGTAGATTTGCTAGCTGATTTTCGGATGTCAAGGGGCAGCTTATTATGTATTTATTGTATGTATGTATTTGTGAAACTCTTCTATTTCGTACATGATTGCACCAATTTTAATAAGTATTAAATCTACATTTAATTTCCAAGTTACTTTCGGACTATGTCACATATGAAACATACAATGTAGCATACCTTGCCAAACACCCCATTCTCTGTGTGGGCCAATCTTTAACACATTGTTCGTATAAGATATGAATGTTTTGTAACCGCCCTAGATAAAATTAGGGTCAGAGCCGACACATTTTAATTGAATGTCGCCTCTAATTTATTAATAAGCGCAACATTATCAATGAACGTTGACATTGATGTATGATTGACTGTGTTTCTGCTTTAAACTTGTTAAGGAAGTTCTGTTCCTCTTTTTTTTTCTTTAATTTTTCAACGACTTTGAGTCGTCGTGCGACCATGCCAGCCTGTAAGTAGTAAAATAAATCTATGGCCAGCTCCGTGATAGCTAGTTAATGTCGCCTAAACAAGAATTTATAATATTACATATACCATTGCAAAACACCATTAATTACCATTTTACCAACATCACTCAAAGGGTCAGCTAAGATGCTTTGGATTTCACCTAAATTCCTTAAATCTACACCGTGCTCTTTTTAATATTAAAGTAGCGCTCCGTTTACACTCCACCACAATGTGGTACACTGTTCCTTTTTTATTGTAATGAAGGTGGCAAACAAGAGTGGAGTTCAGATTGACGTATAGTGATGACTGCAGCCTATAAACACCCACACAAAGACCAGAGGTCAAAATGCAGATGCGTTGCCACCCTTGACACCTTAGTTGTTTTGTCTCTATGATAGTTATTACGGGGCCATATATTACCATCTAACCGAAACACGATAGTGACGAACAGTATCATTTGGCGGCAGATAAAAGCAGTCCTGTTTGTAGTTAAAAAAAAATACTGGAGAATGTTGATGTTTCCCGACTTCTTATGCTATGTAAATGTCAAACAAACATACAGTTCACATTGATGGTAATGCATACTGTAACCTGTTAATAATTAATAAATTAAAACCCCTTCAAAACCCCGTCACTAAACAGTGAAAAATTACAAAAAAAAGAAATGCACGGAAAAAAGGAATGCACGTTAGACCTAAGGAATATTTAGAAGTCGAACCGCCAATTAAGCCCATCATACATCTTTCGACTGACTTCCAGTAGAAGACCTAAGCTAATACGCCTCTGACAATAAGTAATGATCAGACGCCTCTGAAACAAAATAAGCATTGAAAGTTCGACTGGCAGTCGTATAGTGTGTAGTGTGTATCTTGCCCTAAGGGTGAGATTGACAGACTTAAAACTTTACTGTAAGTTACGCATCATTTCGAAGCGCGCATGGCCCAGCGGCTGGTGTAGATCGTAAACGATCTACTCAGTTAAGCACTACGGGCGCGGTCGGGTAGTATGATGGGTGACCGCTAGTGGCAAATTAAATGCGCGTTTCCGTGCTTCGGAGGGCACGTTAAGCCGTCGGTCCCGGTTGCTATCGATGGATAGCAGTCGTTAAACCTTGTCGGAGGCCTTATGGACGGTTTGAAAACATTCGACAGCGGGTTGACCACTAACCCACCCATCTCCACCAATCCGCATTGGAGCAGCGTGGTGGAGTAAGCTCCAGGCCCTCCCCCCAAAAAGGGGAGAGACTCGTGCCCAGCAGTGGGACGTATAATGGGTTGCCATTATTATTATTATTACGCATCATTTAATGTTATCATAAAAATCTAATATATTATGACAATGTATTACAAATAAGATCTTTTATCATGACTTTTATAAAATAAATTATCTTTAATAGTCGCGGCCATTGCAAAGTAATGATGCATAAAGTTAGGTCACAGCATCTCGTTGGAGGCGTAATTGGACGTCTGTGATGTTTGTTTACCATTCGATTATAATGAATGTGATAAAGTAATGATTTCAAAGAACATACGTATTTCCCCGAAGTGCTAGAGGTTACATGCATCCATGCATACTTACCTACAGCATGCGCGATACTGCAGGGTTTATATTTTTAGGGTTCCGAGCCTCAGTAGGAAAAAATGGAGCTGTTGTCTCGTGCGTCTGTCTGTCTGTCGGTCCGTCTGTCATGGCCGATTGTCTCTGACAGCACTAGGCCGATTGATTTGATAGGGGCTGTTATCGCCTTATCACAATAGTAGCTTATTTAGGAGGACGGTCAGGATTATATGTAGTTGTCAAAGCTTCTTTACCCATGTAATAGATTTAAGCTATTTAAATGAATTGTATTGTATTTTATTTTATATTTGGTACGTACTCATATTATATGTAAAACAACGAAAAAAACTTAGCGATATTCTTGACTATACATATATTTTTTAACTTGTTTGACATGTATATCAATTGTTATTCACTTTAATGTATTTTGTTTGTTCTTGACGTGTCATAAGAGGTGCCTGTCGCCCTAAATGAATAAATGAGTTTCTGATTCTGATTCAAACACGTAAACAATCCAACATCAAATATTGCACATCGACCTTAACGACTTCGGCTTATTTCGGCTCTGTAGAGCGGTATCTCTTTCGCACCTTACCTATGTGATATTTGTCGACCATTCTGTTCAAGTTTTGACCAATACCGAACAAGGAAAGGAAGGAAATTGCACTTGGAACTCTGCTAAGTGAATAACATTGATCTTGACGAATAAGTTTTTCTTTTTCTTCATTTATTATGATTGAAGGAATTGAAAAATTTTATGATTATTATGTTTAACCAAATAGTTTAAATTTTAATTTTTAATTTACTATTAATATATGATTTTGCTTTTACTATATGTAATGGTTATTCGCTCTAGGTAGTTTATGATTTATTGACGTTTTGAAAGTATCTGTAAAGATCTATTCGAAATAAAAATATTTTCTATTTCTATTTCTATTTCTATTTCTATTAATTTAGACAATATAACAGCGTTACGCTGCGGGGAATCCCCTACATTACAATACCAATAATTTAGCAATGCAAGCGCAAATTCCTTGCCCATGTCGTAATATTACACTGAGATGATTACCGCAGATTTGTTTAAACATACACAAAGCGAGCGACGCCCGATAACCCCTGACATTGTCAGTCGTATTATCACCACTTAAGTGCATATTAATCATACTAATTTAAGTACCTACGTTAGAAATTGTTTTCTAGAATCCACAAATTTAGTAGGTATACCGTGCGAAATTAAGACATACATATTTAAAATAAATCAGTGAAACCTAAAAAAAAAAAAATACGCTTACACTCACAGCCCCACAATAGGTATAAACCTGTGTCGTGGGTGCCGTTGTACACATACAACACATACACAAACACCCAGACCCGAAACAAATATCTGTAGGCCATACAAATATTTGTCCCGGTGCGGGGATCGAACCCGCGACCCTTCGAATCAAACGATGGTTTCACACCGCTGCACTAACCGGGTCGTCGAAACCTGTGGTGGTAACCCATAAAACCATTTGTGGGCTGTAATAACTATCACAGTGGCAATGCATCTGCATTTGCAGGTGCAGGACCTAAGGTGTGAGCCTCTGTGCCGGCAATTACCGGGCCTTACATTACCTACCTCCTGACCGGAACACGATCGTTTTTTTTTTATGTAAAGGAAGTGGCCAACAAGCATGCAGTTCACGTTGATGTTTAGTGATGACTGCCGCCTATAGACACTTACACAAAGACCAAAGTCAAAATGCAGATGTGTTACCACTCCTGAGGCCTAAGGTGTTATGCCTATGTGCTAGAAATTACAGGGCCGATTACCACCTGATCGGATCACGATAGTGCTGAACACTAGCATATAGCGGCAAGTATATTAGGTAATTCGGTGGTGCTTACGCCGGCGAGCTCCGTCAAGAAGAAAAAGAGAAAAATGTTACACACTATAATAAAAAATATTTTTATTACAGTATGTAACATTGGTTTTACTTCTATAATAAGATAAATATTCTTGGTAAATAGGTATTCAACATTAATTTCATTCCGGGTAAAAATAATCAATTATCTTTAAGCGAAGTTAAATCGGCTAGGGTTACCACCGTCTACTTCAAAATTTAATTTTAAAAGCTATCAGAATCAAGAAATCGTTTGAAACCTCCACGACATGATTACTGATATACTCCCAAATGAGAGGAAAAACTCTCATGTGGGAAATGTGATTCACAATATAGGTAGGTACTGAGTGGTAAAAAATATTGAGAATAGCACCCAATTGTTCTAATACCATTTGAACTAGTTACCTTCAATTTTAATTTAGAATGTCTATTACTTACTTAAAGTCAAGCTAAAATATGTATATGTAATAATATGTATGTATAGGCTAGCTATCGATAGATAGCTTAGTAGTAAATCGGCTGAACTGGTTATCCTGAGGTCGCAGGTCCGATTTCTGTCTGTAGTCAATCCATTTTTTCCTTAATTTTTAAATGTATGGAAGTTTTAAACAGTAGGTAACCTAAACTAGCAACCCTGAAACAGCGAGTCAACTGGGGATATTATTCCCAGTATTGCGGCAAGAGTCCTACAATGTAAGCAATGGAATAGGGCAACGGCTACTGGTGTTAAATAAAGCTATTTTCGTTCATCCATATTTATGCGTTTCCATTAAACACTGTGTAAACATTTTGTGATATTATGTGCATGGAGTTATAATGGTGTAAGAACTTACCTATGTGTTAAATAATACACACACAGGTTTTAAATAATAAAACAAAACAACGGCTTGCACTCCGAGAGTGCCGGCAAAAGTGAAAACTTGAATATTAACGTACAGTAACTAACAATTAATATTGCACATCGATCCTTCGAAAGAGACGATCGGCTCGTTTCGACTTCGTAGAGCGTTATCTTTGTTGCACACTGCCTACGTAAGCACTGACAGTACGGTATTGGTCAAACCTTGATCAAAATGGTCGACAAACGTCAAATAGATACGGTGCGAAAGAGATAACGCTTTACAGACCCGAAATAAGCCGAAGTCTCCTTCCAAGGCTCGATGTGCAATATTTATTGTTGAGCACTGTAGTGCTTTTTTTGTTTTGTTGCACGAGAATCGAAATTAGAAGAATTGGGTGCAATTCTCAACATTTTTCTCCGCTCATTTATTAAAGGGCCATACATTAACTACCATCCGGAAAACATCACTCCAACTGAATGACGTCCACTACTGGACAAAGCCTTCTCCAAAAACGCCCACAACAGTGTTGTGCGTCATTAGGGGAGAATATGCCATAATCGCCACGCTTGGCAGGCGGACTGGCGATCGCAGTGGCAGTATTTTTATCGCGGGACGCTGCTGCTCATCCTGCGTCGTTATAATTATGTCCTACCGCCCTATTGTAATAGGTTGACCGATATTGTTCGGTTGACTGACTGCACTTGCGGAAGAATTCTCTTCCAGTAAAAAAAATGTCTTGCAGTAGAAGATAATTCTTCCGCTAGTGGGCGCTGGGATCGTCACGCCACGACGCTAGTATATCCGGAATACGATAGTGCTGAACACTACCATTTGACGGCAGTATTTAGGTATAGTATACCATAACGTGATAAAGTGATTTTTAAATTTAAGAGGGTCAATGAGTTTAAGTTGATAGATACGTTCAGTTTCTTCCCCCAGGGCGATGGTCGTGAAGGCATTTCTACAAATAAAAATTTAATCAAGTAGATTAATATGACAAAAATCTTTCTATTGCAACATAAAGTGACTGTTGCAAATAAACGCAACGTCTTATCGTCAATGACATACTCTTTACTATTTGCGGACTTCTATCTTGGTGTTTCTTAGAAACGTGACATAATATGTCATCTACTTATAGCTGCTTTCCAGGGTTGTCAGGAATAGGGTTGATGGGAACATCACTAAATTTCAGAAATAATGTTAGGTATTTTACAAGAAAATGTACCTAAGGGTTTTATTAGCAGGTTTTCAATTGACCTAATTTAAGTCATTTATTATATATAAACGATGTACAAAGTTCTTACATACATACGTAGTAAATACGCGTAATCTGTCTATTTATAAAAAGGAAATGAGACTGAATCGGTTAATATTCGTTTTAATATATTCGTGGAAGTCTAAGAAAGGTTTAGCATGTTGAAAAAATGTAGAAATTGTAAGGAAAACAGGAAAAAACAATTTTAGTCGTATCATACAAATATATATCGTGCCTACCTGTCAAATCTTTGACACATTAAGTAGAATAAGTAGATAATTAATTCTAAGTCGGTACAAAGTTTGATATAAATAACAGTTTAGTACGGTTCGTTCGTTCGTTTGATATAAATAAATCGATACAACCTCAATAGTCTAATGGTAGCAAGCCACTACTTGCTACATTTGGTTCCTGGGCTCGATCCGGGGCTCTGCCTGGGCCTTAACTACTGCCACTAATGTAACAAGATAGCGACACTGGTACACACCGAGGAAATTACAATTAATAACTGTTTTATATTATTTCGCATTAACACATGCTTGTGAACTATATTTTATTTTTAAAGAAAAATGAAAGAGCGGCTGGACTAGATTCCCAGTAGGTCGCGAGTTCGAGTCTCGCCTGAAGTCAAATTTTTCTTTCCATTTTTCTTTAAAAATAAAATTACAATTAAGTTTTATTTGGCAGCCCTAGATTATTATTGGTCAATAGTTTGTTTAGGTTACCTACTCAAGTGCCGGTGTAATTATTTGACACGTTCCTTGCATTCCGCACCAATTAAGACAATATCGCTTCAATGATTGTGAAATTCTATTGGTTGGACTGCTAATTCAGCTGTATAAGCCTGGGTTGCACCAAGATATCGGTTAAAGTTATTGTAACATTTCACATCCTTCTCTAACTTAAAGAAATCTATTTTTTAAAAGTAAAATGGAAAGAAAAAATTGACTTCAGGTGAGACTCGAACTCGCGGCCACTGGGAATCTAGTCCAGCCGCTCTTCCAACTGAGCTACCGAAGTCCTGCCCGATTTGTCAAATCTTTCCTTCACATTTATTGCATTGCCTTATGGTGGCAGTAGCGACATTTATTGCCAACAATTCTAGTTACGCAATAAATGTGAAGGAAGATTTGACAAACCGGAAGATTTAAAAAAATATATTTCACAAGCATGTGTTAATACGAAATAATATAAAAAGAACTATTAAAGAAATCTGATAAAGATAGAGAAGGATCTAAAATGTTACAATAACTTTTACTTTAACAAATATTTTGGTGTAACCCAGCCTTCGTATTCAGAGTTCTGCAAAAGTCAGTTAACTGTATAAATTTCATCTAGTAAAATATTTCCAGTTGTTATAACTAATAGATATTCCACACAATCCATTTCTGGAAAGAAAATAGGTACATAGCTTAAAAATATGTATTCAATAGACTGAACAATTATTAACCTTAGGCTGAGTTGCATCAACTTACTTCATCGCAATAATAAATTTGTTAAAATACCGGTTCAGAAACAAATAAATCGCAACATTTTAAAAATTATTAAATGATGGAATAACTTTTGTTTTATATTATTTCGCATTAACACATGCTTGTGAAATATATTTTAGTTAAAGAAAAAATGAAACAAAAAAATTAGACTTCAGGCGAGACTCAAACTCGCGGCCACTGGGAATCTTAGTCCAGCCGCTCTTCCAACTGAGCTACCGAAGTCCTGCCCGATTTGTCGAATCTTTCCTTCACATTTATGGCGCTACTGCCACCATAAGGCAATGCAATAAATGTGAAGGAAAGATTTGACAAATCGGGCAGGACTTCGGTAGCTCAGTTGGAATAACTTTTATTGAAAACTGTATCCGACTCTAAATTTTATTGTTTGCTTTTCATTTTCATTATGTATTTTCGGCGGTTTCATTTTTTTAAAAGTTTTTTAAGAACCTACACGCCCACGAAGACGCGGGCAAAAGTAAGTAATAGGTACATGGACAAAAGTTAACTTTCTTCATCAAGTTCCTGCAACGGTACAACGTAATAAAATTCATAAACAAAGAATCAAGATGCCATTCAATACAAAAAAATGTAAAACAACATCTCAACGTCTTTTAATGTCCATTTATTTTATAATTACAGCTTTGTTGTGAACCGAACATGAGTCACAAGAAACTATTAACGCATGTGTCGGCTATATTTAACATGAAAACGTGTGTTTTTGAAATGACTAAAGCCATTAAACATATCATAAACATTTTATATCTAGGCATCCTAAGTAAGGCTCTATGTCCTACTAAAACTATACTTTTAGAAGCTAGCAGCAGCTACGTTTTGAAGTTGTTTATTTTTATCTCTGTGGGCAGGGTCGGATTTCCCTATAGGCCGAGTAGGCCCGGGCCTAGGGTTGCAAAATTTGGTGGTTTTTTATAAGTAGTTGCCTACGCGCATACGTGTAAAATCTCAATAGGTAGCATCTCGCGAAAAAATCTTTATAGGCCAAGGGCAGCCAACGTATCAAATCCGCCCCTGTCTGTGGGCGAAGAAGCGTCCGAATTATCAATTCACAGATGCATGCACAGTTGCCTCTTTTTATGTAGTCGTCAAGTGCTTTTTTTGATCAATTTTTCGTCGCCGTCGTGGAAAAATACGAAAAAGGTGTCAATTGATTCAGCATGTAAATAATTTATACTCGTAAAATATGCATATTTTTTTTATATATTATATCATGCATATTTTATATAATGGAAGAGGCAAACAAGCATGCAGTTCACATTGATGTTAAGTGATGACTGCAGCCTACAGACACCCCACACAAAGACCAAGGTCAATATGCAGATGCGTTACCCCTCCTGTGGCCGAAAGTGTTATACCTCTGTGCCAGAATTATTCTGCTCGAGACTTCTCGAACTCGAGACAACTCGAGAGTTTGGCCGACATTCGAGACGAGAAATAAATAGTCGACTCTCGAGACTCTCGAGTTCCGACGAACACGAAATAAGGGTTAAGGAGTTAACGTCAGGCTCGCCGCTTTTACCAATGAAAACTTCACCCGCGCACTACAAACACGTGCAGCCTGGGTAGCCAGGTCCAATTTGTTTAAAAATCGGAACAGTAAGTAAATAAATCGGCACCCAGGGGTAAATTTTTTTATGCTATCGTACCTAACGTAAGCATAAAAACAATAAAAAAATAAATACAAATATTTTAATAATATCGCACAGTTTCAACAATTTCAACATTCATAATTTTCAGTTAAACGTAGGTACCTGGTACAAATGATACAATGAGAGGTCAAAAGTTTGGAAATATTTTACCAATATGGACAATATTGGGAGCGCTCAAAATTCTCTATCAATAATACCAGTTTATGTCTAATCAAAAGACTGAGAAAGTAGAGTAGAATATATATATTGTTTTATTTTAATTGTTGTTTTTTTTTCAAAATTTTAGTTTTAGTATGATTGTAAGAAGAGATTCAATTTCGTTTTGTATTTCTAACTTGTAGTACCACGTATGTACAACAAAATAATTTCGATTTTTTATCGTTTTTCATTTTATTTTCTGTTTTATTTATAATTTCTTACGAAAGACTTTTCGAAAATCGAGAAAAAAAATGGGGCGAGAAACCAGAAACCCTAGCAACTACCATTTAGCGGCAAGTACCGCTACAAATGCTTTTTTGATCAACTTACTGTCGGCGTCAAGGAAGAAATATGGAAAAGATGTCATGATTTATGAAAAATATTTTCCACTCGCAAAACATGCATACGTAAGTTATTTAATCAATATACTAAAATCTTCATTTGTTATGAGTTTAATTAATTAAGTAACAAAATAAATTTTATTATTTCTCCAACGGTAAACTATACTTTTCATAATTTATTCTAAGTAAGAAAAATAATCTCAGATTTTTAGTTTAATTACACACTTTGCAAAGCGTAAAAAAATTATATACCTACTATTTCATAAATACTCTAGCTCTTCGTACCATTCTACGCCCAAACGATAAGTAACCATTTCAAAGGGGAATTCCATTTCCGTCAGGGTTGACTTGCTGTTTTACCGTCCCAGTTTGGAGGAGACTTTGACGACGAGGCTTATTTCGGATCTGTAGAGCGATATCTCTTTGGCATCTTAAGTGCCGTGTGACGACTATTTTCATACCGCACTATCAGTGCTTACGTAGGCAGTATAGACAGAGTCTCTACGATTCCCTCTTTCCTATGTTCGATGCGCAATATTTCTTGCTGTATACAACCAGAGAATATGTAATAATACTACGTGTAGAATGGACACTTCGACGTCCTCCCGCCCGATTACCCGCCTCACCCAACCTCCTTCCCTCTTATGGGCGACGTTTGGTATTCTCTACGTGCTACGCACAGAGGCGCACGTGTAAATACACGTCACTGATTGATGCCTGTGTAATAGTGACCAAATTAAGCGTTTGTATGGAATTTTGGCGGAGTGTCCGCGGTGTGGTATAACTCTTATAGCATCTTAGTGGAACTGGAAAACCGACCTCCGATATGCGGCTATTCTCTGAAACTAAGCATAAATCTTCGTCTAATTGATGTATAGTGTTAGCCGTTAATGGGGAATGGATGGTATTGCTAAATGTCAGACGCGTATTAAAGAAAACACCGCTTTGATATTTGATATAATGAAATACGATATCGTCGTGCTAGGACTCTATTGCATAATATAGCTGCCGTACCGTTAAGTGGTAGAGTTCAGAGCTACCTCTGTTCGGTTAATTAAATTGTAGTATAGGAGCAAACATTTTGATCAACCAAAATGACTAAAACTAAAATTAAGTCTATGTGGGTATACCTACCTACCTACTAAGGCCTATGGCAGTGCTTCTAAAACTTTTTGGACACTTTCGAAAAATAAAAATTTTTGATGGAGGCCTAAAATAAAACGATGATTTTAAAATAAATAACATATCAGGGACGAGTAGAAATCTCAAACAATTGAGGGGACGAGTGGACACAGGGGACAAATATTACCAGTAGGTGCCGACCCACGAAACCTAGTAAACTTTAGTTTTTTGTCTGTCCACTGTTTATTAATCAACAAAATCGTAATCATATACCTATTTTATTAAGAGAGTTAAATATTTTTTGCAAAAAAATTGTTCCAAAAATGTAGAGTAGAGCAAAATACGCGCAGGAGCTTTACATTATAGGTAATTTCTTTCTGAATTTTGATTATTTGTTTACCTAAATTTTATATTGAATAAAAAAATACTATAAATCATTATATTGTAGTTGTTCTAACTACCAAACACTTCATAATATTGATTTAAATATTCTATCAGACTACAAAGTTATCTACTGTAATCATTAAGTGCTTGTCAAGTCAAAGGTCAGGAACACCATGTCCTGCAATCATAGAGCAACACCGGAGGAGAGTAGCCATATGCAGGCTTTCACCTCTGTCAAAGTACAAGCCCAAATGGGCCTATACCTGTCACCTTGATGTTTAAATGTGTGCGTGAAATTGTTTCTGTATTTTGTTAAAGTCAAGGTGTGAGTTTCGTAGTAATAGACGATTTTTGTAGTGTGCGTGTGTGTCGCACGCATTTCCCCCCGCAAAAAATGACAGACTGTTTTGCATCGGTAATAAACGCTATGGCTACTCCCCTCCAGTCCGCCGCGGCCGGTGGCCCGTGTTGCTCTATGCCTGCAATTAATATAATACCTATTTGCTATCACTAAATTTCATTATATTATATCTCAATGTGTTCATGAACTTTGTCGTAGTCGATTAAAAAAGAACACTACGAAGAATTGATGGAGCTGCATTTTTCCAAAGGCGGTCAAACAAAAAGCACTCTACCTACAATAATAAAAACTTCGAAACTCCAAACAAAGACCGCCAAGAAAAAAAGTTGCAGGAACCATTATCGGCATTATCATCGACATTCAATTAAGTCTTGTTGAAGACAAAATGTAAATGATAAGAACTGCCAAGGGCGACTCGGGTTCTCTGGGTTCCGTGATCGTGGAGAAGTGATCGGCTTTGCTATTACGCATATTGCCAGTGTCAAGTAAAACGATATTTCGTATTTATTTAAGCAGCGTAAAAGTAAGTATAATATAGTCATCAAGTATAATATGTAAGTATCAAGTATATAAGTTATCAAGTATAATTTGTCAGTTAAGTGAGTAACAACCAAGTTATTCGAGTAAAGCGATGGCTTCTTTACCAGAACATTTACAATGAAGTTTTGGAGGCAACCTGAAAAGTCGTGTTTTCGCACTGTTATTCTATTTCACTATACACGGGCACTGTAATAAACCGATATCAAACAAAATGCCACCAACTTTATTCAATATAACTTAAAAATACACCAAGAAAATGAAATAAAATAAGAGCACCATACGCCTCTTTCAAGGTTCCCGCCAAAACTCCTTGGAGGCGGTTGAATTTGAATCTTATGAAGTCCCGTAATTCGCGGCACAGGGCATAACAACTTAGGCGTCGGCCTAGGAGTGGCAAAACGTCTTGAATATACCTACATACGCTCAGAGTAAATACGAGTTTAGAGACAAAAAATAATTTGTATGAGAAAACGGTTTCGTTAGATTGGCGCCGGCTGCCAGCTTTCTTTCTGTATACGGCTTTAGGAAATGCGCATAGCAACACGTCCACCGATTATATTTAATCGACTATTATTTAATTAACTGGATATATGACGTAAACTGAAGCGCGTATGGCCTCGCGGCTGGCCTCGTGGCTGCCGATCTACTCGGTTAAGTGATACGGGCGCGGTCAGGTGTGTGATGGGTGACCGCTAGTGGCAAATTAAAATGCGCGTTTCCGTGCTTCGGAGGGCATGTTGGTCCCGGTTGCTATCGATAGCTAGCAGTCGTTAAACCTTGTCGGAGGGCTTAAGGGCGGTTTGATAACATCCTGCAACGGGTTAGCCACTAACCTTTATCTCCACCAACCCGCATTGGAGCAGCGTGGTGGAGTAAGGTCCAGGCCTCCTGCAAAGAAGGGGAGAGAGAATTATTATTATAAGTCATTCTCTCTAGGTAGCTTATAACCCGACAATGCAAAAGTGTCCTTGTAGACCAATTTGAAATAAATGATTTAAATTTTGAATTTTTTTTTTTGAATTTCGTTCACTACCATTTGGCGGCAAGTAAATTAGGTAATAGCTTGTATGTATGCATTTACCTCTGCTGCTCTGCCTACCCTTCCGGGGATAACAGGCGTGAAGTTACTTCTTAGATATTTCGATGCGGTACACTAAAAGCTCGCATCATCGCGCAAACATGACGCGTGCTCGGGGCGTCATTGTATGCAAATGTATGCATGCATGGATGGTAATATTCGATAGTGCTATAAACAATATAACGGAATTAATGAAACTGTAGACGATTGTAATTGGTAGGAAGGTATAACAAGCTGCCCTCAATGATCCGTGCCACTTTTGAAGTTTTTTTTTATGTAATGGAAGTGGCTAACGAGCATGCAGTTCACATTGATGTTAAGTGATGACTGCAGCCTATAGACACCCACACAAAGACCGAGGTCAAAAGAGGAGGCCTCTGTGCCGGAAATTACAGGGCTGTACATTACCACCTGACCGGAACATGATAGTGCTGAACACTACCATTTAGCGGCAAGTATATTAGGTAATGCGGTGGTGCCTACGCCCGCGAGCTCCGTCACTGGAGCGCTACCACCAGTGATAGAACAGGTGACGATATCTAAGAGGAAACTCCATTATTTCCCTCTTGAAAAATTATACTATAATTTTTATGACTTTCTAAATGATGACCTATTAAAATAATTTTATTAATTCCCGTGACATTTGTATTTGTAATAGTTATTGATTAAAATTATACATGACTGATTATTATTATAAACCTTATGTCAAAGAATTGACAGGCAAGCAGACGGGCCACCTGATGGAAAGTGGTTACCGTCGTCTTTGAACATTTGCAATATCAGGGAAGTTGCCAACGCGCTGCCAGCCCTGAAGGACTCTTTTGACGCCTGTTTTGAAGAACCCCATAATGTAGCGCCGGGGGAACACCTCAGATGGAAGTTCGTTCCACAATGTGCACGTTCTGGGCAGGAATGAATTTGGCTATTAATAGTAAGTTCCCATGACGTAGCTTGTCGGCTTACATCACATTAGAACAAAAATTCCAGGAGACCAAAGCTTATCTCTGTATTTGCTTATTGGCAGATTAGAACGTCGAAGGTCAAGTATATTGTGTGAAATGTTGTGGTATGTATTGTGCTAATTGATTGTCCTATTCATAGAGCAACACCGGAGGGGAGTAGCCATGTGCAGGCTTTCCCCTCTGACAAAGTACAAGCCCAAATGGGTCTATACCTGTCGCCTAGATGTTTAAATATGTGCGTGAAATTGTTTCTGTATTTTGTTATGACGCCTGTTTTGAAGAACCCCATATTGTAGCGCCGGGGGAACACCTCAGATGGAAGTTCGTTCCACAATGTGCACGTTCTGGGCAGGAATGAATTTGGCTATTAATAGTAAGTTCCCATGACGTAGCTAGGCGGCTGATAAATATAGGTAAATATACCACCGCTTTACTATATCTACACACCATATTATTATTATGTACACTGTATATCAAATGGGAGATGTACGTATTAATAATAAGCCAAGCTAGATTACCCAGCAAAATAAATAATAATAATAATAAATACTCTTTATTGTACACATAAGAACAACAATTTGCAAAAACAATTTTACATATATGCACAATAGGCGGCCTTATTGCTTAAAGCAATCTCTTCCAGGCGACCTAAATAGAAAAAGAGACATCAATCAATTACAAGAACAAGGGGTGTACAGACTTAAGAAATAAAAACTATTACAATTCAATATATTTCTTAAAATAGCACGAACATATATATATATATATATATATATATATATATGTTGTATATGTTATATATATACATAAACCTAAATATATATTCAAGATATGTATTATATAATATATATGCATACATACATAGATAAATAAAAAAATAATAATATTAAGTACCTACCAGACAATAGATAAAAGTACAAGTATATAGTATAAATATTATAAAATACTGCATTCTTACCATCGGATGGCTCATTATATTTCCAAGCTTAAATAATAATTATTAAGATGATTTTTAAATGACGCCAATAACTGAATAAAATAATAAACTTAACAGCAATAAAGCTTAAAACTAACTCAGTGTAAAAATCGATAGGTGTAATTGACTTTAATGTGAGCTTTGAAGCTTTTAACACAGTTTACGTAATCCAAGGCAAACTGAAGTGGGCACGTCTGGTAAAATCAAGCAGCCATTTCTGCAAATTGTTTACATAGCAAACATTGCTAAACAGTCTGTGGTTACAAGGAAAGTGGGGGAGGTTATCGCTGCGACTCAGTTCACTCGACTGAAGCCGCGGTTTCTTGGTGAGACGAGCGATTTTTTTATAAATTCGTACATACTTATGTGTGTACGAATGTTGTATGATATGGCAAAACAGCATACAGCTTTCATGGTAAGTGAACAACACAAGCTGTTAGCCGAGATTAATAAGACCCAGAGTTCAAACTTAGACAAGTTTGTAAAATATTTGAGCTAAGAGCCATTTGAGCTCATGAATTAAGTATCTAGTGAAAGATTTTTTTACTCATAATTATTGTTTAGATTTTATTGCAAACAATTCACAGTTCATTGTTAGATATAAATAAAAACTTACCCCCTTATTCCTAAACGTACATTAGATACGTTTTAGCTATAGAATGCTTTGTCTTTGTCAGTTGCATTCTCATATGTGCAGGATAAAAAAAGACAAAGGAGAGATTAGCAACACTTTAGCTAAAGTATGTTTATGAATAAGGGGGGGGGTTAGGGTCTATGTTAGTAGTAATTATATTAGTACCTTCTTTGTAATTTTTTAAAATTACATTATTCATTCATAATCATATAATCATAATCATAAATTAAATCATTATAAAAATTTTTAATACTGTATACTTAATTATGGGGACAAACAAGCATGAAGTTCACACAGATAATAATGTCGACTACAGCCTATGCCAGAGGCAAAAATGTAGATGCATTGACGCCACTGAGGTCTAATTTGTTTAGCCTCTGTGATAGAAATAACGAGGCCCAATATATAGAAGAAAGAAAAAAATGCCATATTTGTCGCCTTACATCACATTAGAACAAAAATTCCAGGAGACCAAAGCTTATCTCTGTATTTGCTTATTGGCAGATTAGAACGTCGAAGGTCGAGTATATTGTGTGAAATGTAGGTATGTACCTATTGTGCTAATTGATTGTCCTATTTATAGAGCAACACCGGAGGGGAGTATATGCAGGCTTTCCCCTCTGTCAAAGTACAAGCCCAAATACCTATACCTGTCGTCTAGATATTTAAATGTGTGCGTGAAATTGTTTCTGTATTTTGTTAGAGTCAAGGTGTGAGTTTCGTAGTGATAGATGATTTTTGTGGTGTGCGTGTGTGTCGCACGCTTTTCCCCCTCAAAAAATGTCAGACTGTTTTGCATCGGTAATAAACGCTATGACTACTCCTCTTCGGTCCGCCGCGGCCGGTGGCCCGTTTTGCTCTATGGTCCTATTCAATAAATATGAATAAATTATGTTCGCAGAAGTGCTTAGAAGTGTTTTTAGAAGGATTTTTTTATACGTGAGAAGTAGAGTACCAAGATTCCGAAATAAACTATAGGTACACCTATTATAGGTTCCTTCCTGATACCTTCGATGCTATCATTTTAATGAAGTGTTAAGTTTAAGTTCTTGGATCATTGTTAGTTCCCAGAACTCGATGATGCTTATTAATTACTAGGCATACCTGCTTTGCTAATTTTGTTGGGCCTAAGCACGGCCTAACTAATTTTATTTCAGTTTTTTTTCTCCGGAATATATCCCGAATTATGATAGACTGTATGAAAAATTTATCGTTAAATCAATTTTCATAAAAATTGGCACGAAGACAGTCGAAAGCTCTGAATTGAATTCTAGGCTGAAATAGGAGATGGATGTTTATAATCGTAACTTCACGCCTGTAATCCTCGAATGGGTAGGCACAGGTAAATGCATGCATTCAAGCATACATGCAAACACCCACGGTTCGCAGGTTACGTTTTGACCCAACAGGTGGCGAGCCTGTTGACATCTCCGGGCACATTACCAAACTTCGAGGTACTGGGAAATTTCCAGAAAATGGAAAAATTTCAATAGAACCAGAGATAAAGGACTTAACACCATTATCTCTGATAACTCCCTACCCGGAAATCGAACCCAGGACCTCAGCGTAGTAGTAGTGGTATGGATGGATATGGATGTTTTATTATGAAATCCACGCGAATGAAGTCGCGAGTAATAGCTAATTCCAAAAATAGTACTTTTTCATATGTCTAAAAATAAGGGTCAATAGCTTTCCTTCCTCTCAATAGTCTAGTCAACATGTGAGTACCTTTTTGGGTATTTTTTTGTATATTCTCCGAAAATTACGATCGAGGCGTCATTTGATTCGGAATAATGTGTAGAAAGTTGGAAAAGTCTCGACAAAGGCCGATAAAAATTTTAGCGCTATTTTCGAGGCTCTGTAAAAATTATAAATGTTGGAGACACGGTTTCGGGAGGTAGGACTTTTTTCACATAATTTCTTCTTCTTTTCAAATCTTTATTTAAGTTATAATATAAGCTTTAAGCATAGTATATAAGCATAATTTTGATAGTTTTTGAGATATTTAAAAAAAAACTACCCTAACCTCCCTTTTTTTCTTTTATTGTTTACAACTTTTGCAATTTTTTTCGGCCACTTTCGGGACTTTTCTCTGAACTTTCTACAAATTATTCCAAATCGAATGACACCTCGATCGTAATTTTCGGAGAATATACAAAAATTTTACCCAAAAATGTACCTACATGTCGACTAGACTACAAATCCGTAATATAGTTTTATTTCAAGCTAGCTACAATCGCTCGCGAAAACCTAAGAACACATTAAAAGGTAAACAAAATTGTTTTATAGATTGTTTATAGAAGCACACTTACGATCAACGAGACCTGCATTCGAGAGACCTAAACGGGAATTTGCGAAAAAACTCAAAGCATCTCTCGACCACAAATAGACCGACAGACAGACGTAAATACAAGATCAATGTTGCACTTCGCTTTGATCTTGTCTGCTTTACATTCCTTTGATAGCTGCTTTTACTTTTATCCTGGTTCATTAGCTATCGTTGGTTGTTGGTCGTTGTTGTTGGTTGTAATAAAGCGTTGGTTAAAATAGTATTTTATGGCGATTAGGGACTATTACCTATTATAAAATGCATACTTAGCTATAAAATTACATAGAGTTGGGAGTACTTATGTTTTTCTAGGTCACTACTTTGAGGGTTCCCTAGTAAACAAGGAACCCTTAATAGTTTTGCCATGTCTGTCTATCCGTCCGTGGTTTAGCGCAAGAACTATTAGAGACTTGAAAGGAGATGTTGCAAAAATGTATGGACCTCCGGCCATGTATTGTACACAATATCATTAAACAGGCAAAATCAATATAAAAACGTTTTTACTGCATATTTTCACTTATTTAGCTTTGTTTGCAGTTACAAAACATAATTTGCAGTTAGAATTGCGACTCAAAACTAACATGGCGAATATGGCGGGCGATATCATTTTGACATTTTCAATTTTTAAATTGTATTTTGATTAAAGAACTTGGAGAACGAAAAGCAATATTTTCTAAATACTAAAAAAATCGATTGATCCCAAGTGTCGGCTGTATCGCCGCCATGTTGAACATAGTTGAAAATGATAAAATCGATTGAATTAAATGTGGTTGTAACTCTAAAATATATACTTGAATAAATTAATTGTATTTTTTTTGGATTCTTCTTTAATTTACCCATTTTTTGAGGACGTGTACGAACCAGGGCCGAGCTCGCAACATCTCCTTTGGCACAACTACACACCTCCCCTACACATAACGCGCGAATAATTTTCGTATTTTTCCTTTTCTTTATAGTGTTAGATATCGTTGGAAAGGTAAAAAATGTTAGGGATGTGCTAATATCATTTTTCGATTTAGTTAACTGTTCGTGCCTTATTAGGCTTTAAAGTGCCAAGTTAGAGTCTCCTCCCCCCCCCTTCTATCAATAAACGGTTGTTGTTAGAAATTCAAACGTTACGGCAATAGTAGCTACATGTAACGAAATTAAAAGGAAAACTATCACACCTAAGTTGACTTTACAAGTTTGCGAGTAACATTCCAAAGAGTATACAAATATGTAGCATTCGACCAAATGTAATCTATATCTATATATGTATATATAAAAATTAATTGCTGTTCGTTAGTCTTGCTAAAACTCGAGAACGGCTGGACCGATTTGGCTAATTTTGGTTTTGAATGATTTTTGGAAGTCCAGGGAAGGTTTAAATATGAAGAAATTGACACAACTTTATTTTTCCATACAAATAGTCCGTATCTATGAAACCTTTGACACATTATTTCATTGTGAGGCAATACGAAATTTGCCGGGTCAGGTAGTACTCTATATTTTTGAACAATTCCATACAAAATATTTATTTATATTTTGACAGGACAAACTATCCGATACCTTATGAAATTGTTGCTTATATTATATTTATTCCTAACATTTTAATTATATTTAAGCACTCACCTTTTAAACCTTCCCTGGACTTTCAAACAATTCGAAACCAAAATTACCTACCCAAGTCGGTCTGGCCATTTTCGAGTTTTAGCGAGACTAACAAACACCACTTAAAACGTAACTTCACGCCTGTAATCCCCGAAAGGGTAGGCAAACACCCACGATTCGCCGGTTACGTTTTAGCACATGTAACAGGTGGCGAGCCTATTGCTATCTCCGGGCACATTACCAAACTTCGAGGTACTGGAAAATTAACAGAAAATGGAAAAATCCCAATAGAACCAGAGATAAAGGACTTTACACCATTATCTCTGATAATCCCCTACCCAGGAATCGAACCCAGGACCTCAGCGTAGTAGTAGTGGCCTGCTACCACTAGGCTACCGAGGCAGTTGCTCTTTTGAACTTTTAAAAACATTTTTGTGGTGTTGTTCGCCGGTTACGTTTTGGCCCAAGTAAGAGGTGGCGAACCTATTGCCATCTCCGGGCACATAACCAAACTCCGAGGCAGGTACTGGGAAATTTCCAGTAAATGGAAAAATCCCAATAGAGTCAGAGATAAAGGATTTTACACCATTATTTCTGACCACTAACCCCCTAACCGGGAATCGAAGTAGTGGCCTGCTACCACTAGGCTACCGAGGCAGTTGATTTGATTTGAAACAGCAATTGATTTTTATAAATATAATAAGTTGTTCGTATGTATTTTCTTTAGTCTAAGTCTGACCTGAAAACGTGGTCGTAAATCTAAGAAGTGGATAAAATACTGGAAATTCTGGCAAATTATATTCTTGGAAGGCAATAACAATATAGTGCTAGCTTCACGTGTAAAATTATTTATTGCTTCTGTCTTAATTAATACTAACCCAGATTTTGGTAAGTATTAAATGAAGCTGGAAGTCGAATAGGTGCCAAATCCAATTCAGGTCTTGTACCAAAACCTACAAAATATTTTCATTCAAATAAGTAGGTAGGGCGCGGTCGGGTGTGTTACATGGGGTGTGTGTGGCAAATTAAAAATGTGCGTTTCCTTGCTTCGGAGGGCACGCTAAGCCGTCTCGGTCCCTGTTGATTTAGATAGATAGGAGTCGTTAAACCTTGTCGGAGGCCTTATGGGCGATTTGAAAAACATCCGACAACGGGATGGCAACTAACCCGTATCTCCACCAACCCGCATTAGAGCACCGTGGTGGAGTAGGCTCCAGGCCTTCTCCCAAGAAGGGGAGAGACTCGTGCCCAGCAGGGACGTATCAAGGGTTGCCATTATTATTATTATTAAGTAGATAGGTACTAGATAAGTAATGGTAGAGGCCGTGACATTTTAAGCTACGTAGGTACCTACGGTAGAACAAATGTTTTATCACTTCAGCTGAAAACGTCCACTGCTGGACCAAAGCCTATATTTAAGGGGGATATGCCTTAATCGCCACGCTTGGCATGCGAATTGGCGATCACTCTGGCGGTAGTTTTATCGCAGCACGCAGCAGACCATCTTGCATTATTGCATTTATTTCCGCCCATTGAGCAACACCGGCGGGGAGTAGCCATATGCAGGCTTTCTCCTCTGTCAAAATACAAGCCCAAATGGGCCTATACCTGTCGCCTAGATCATTAAATGTGTGCATGAAATTGTTTCTGTATTTTGTTAAAGACAAGGTGTGAGTTTCGTAGTAATAGACGATTTTTGTAGTGAGCGTGTGTTCCCCGTGTTGTATTTCCCCCCGCAAAAAAATGATAGACTGTTTTGCATCGGTAATAAACGCTATGGCTACTCCCCTCCAGTCCGCCGCGGCCGGTGGCCCGTGTTGCTCTTTGCTTCCGCACCATTGGAATGGTTTCATCGCCATTGTTCGATTGATTGCACAAGTGGAACAATGCTCTTCCATTAGAAGAAAATTCTTCCGCTAGTGGGCGTTGGGGTCGTCACGTCGAAGCCTACGTAATAAGTGTTTTTAGTTGTGGTAGAACTCTAGTGACGGAGCTCGCGGGTGTAGGCACCACCGCATTACCTAATATACTTGCCGCTAAATGGTAGTGTTCAGCACTATGGTGTTCCTGTAATTTTTGCACAGAGGCATAATACCTTAGGCCTCAGGAGTGCTAACGCATCTGCATTTTGACCTTGGTCTTTGTGTGGGTGTCTCTAGGCTGCAGTCATCACTTAACATCAATGTGAACTGCATGCTTGCTTACCACTTCCATTACATAAAAAAGTATACCTACCAATTATTTGTACAAGCTTTAAATTATTAGTCAGGCGGAAATAGGCCCACGGAAAGTATTTGCCAATAGGTACTGTTTATTTACATTAGTCTGTAAATACTGAATTTAGCACTCGGATGTTTAGAGAAGCCAATAGATAGGCAATTTTTGACGTACAAAATTTATGTTTCTATAAAAATGTATACACGAAGTAAATTATACTGTCGTCGACCTTAGCAAGTACGTAAGTAGGCATTAATAAAATAAAAATAAAATACGCTTACACTCACAGCCCCACAGTAGGTATAAACCTGTGTCGTGGGTGCCGTTGTGCACATACAACACATACACACAACACCTAGACCCGAAACAAATATCTGTAGGCCATACAAATATTTGTTCGCGACCCTTCGAATCAAACGGTCATCATCTCACACCGCTAGACTAACCGGGTCGTCAATGAAGTAAGTATGTAAGGTTCTTGATTTCCCTTATTCCCAAATATTGTATTATTTCATTGAACTGCCTCAGTAGCCTAGTGGTAGCAGGCCACTACTACTAAGCTGGGGTCCTGGGTTCGATTCCCGGGTCGGGGTCTATCAGAGATAAGGGTGTAAAATCCTTAATCTCTGGTTCTATTGGGTTTTTCCATTTTCTGGAAGTTTCCCAGTACCTACCTCGGAGTGTGGTAATGTCCCCGGAGATGGCAATAGGCTCGCCACCTGTTACATGGACTAAAACGTAACCGGCGAATCGTGGGTGTTTGCATGTATACTTGAATGCATGCATTTACCTCTGCCTACCCCTTCAGGGATTACAGGCGTGAAGTTACGTTAAAATTTATTAAACTTTCGGATTTATCTCGAATATAATCTGTGCCTAACCACCGAACCTGAAAAGCACACGAAACTAAAAAAATATTCTAGTTCATACGCGAGATAAGTCTATAAAAAATAGATTTAATTAAATTACTGTTGCTCGCAAAAACCTAAGAAGTTCAATATATTATTTAAGTAGGTATTAGGTAACACTTGAAACTAATGCATCTCAGAGTACGGTATCAAATCATCCATTCAAACTGCCTAATTCGCGCGCTTCAGCGTTAATTATAGTAATCCGTACCAAATATGGCGGCAAAATTCTTCCAAGCCAAATATGGCGATCAAAGCACTTGTAAAGGTTATCGATTATTAAATAAAAGCTGATTAACCATTGAGTAGCATGCGTGTAATAAAGCTGAGAAGAAGCAGACGTTTCTATTTCGAGCGCATTCCTGCGCGTGCGCAACGCTCGCTATGGTAATGTTTATCTGGTATTGTTAGAGGATGTTGGTTATGTGTGGAGGAATCAATTTTATATTAAGTGAAATTTGATCAAAAGTTCTAAAACATTAGGTAAAGCTTAACAACAACATGTTTTTTTTTTAATATTTACTTGATGGTCCCATTTCTTTTGTCCAGAGCTATAAGACTGCCTACTGTTATCAGCTCTTGCCTGATACGCAAATTCTCGAACATTTATTAATAATTTTATTGCTTACGTAGATATAGTGGTGGTAGAGCTTCAGTATCGGAGCTCGCCGGCGTAAGCACCACCGCATTACCTAATATACTTGCCGCTAAATGGTAGTGATCACCACTATCGTGTTCCGATCAGGTGGTAATGTACGGCCCTGAATGAAAGTGCGAGAGGAATAAAAGCGAGAACTGGTATGAAATTGGAAACAGATTAGAACAGGCTGTGATTAAGTCACAGGTTCACAATGTATTAAAAAAAAAAAACAAAAAAATGTACGGCTCTGTAATTTCCGGCACAGAGGCATAACATCTTAGGCCTCAGGAGTGGTAACGCATCTGCATTTTGACCTTGGTCTTTGAGTGGATGTCTATAGGCTGCAGTCATCACTTAACACCAATGTGAACTGCATGCTTGTGTGCCACTTCCATTACATAAAAAGAAAAAATCTGCGTAAAGATTAAACAAATAGACACTTGTTACACAATAACCCTTCTATCGGCGCTAAAATAAACCTTAATAATGGCAACCCATTATACGTCCCACTGCTGGGCACGAGTCTCTCCCCTTTTTTGGGGGGAGGCCTGGAGCTTACTCCACCACGCTGCTCCAATGCGGATTGGTGGAGAAATAAACCTTATTGCATTAAAATTTTAGATCTACTACGCCAATGACGTGGGCGAAGAGTGGGAGGCGATGGACGACGACGGCAGCACCATGCGGCCCGGTGTCACCCCCTCCGCACTCACCATCACGCCGCCCGACATCGACCCTATAGCCGCCACCAACGAACGACCCAGGATCTTGGATGACTGTGAGTAACACTACGCAAGCTTGTATCACCGAAGAGGTAGCCAAAAGTAGGCATACCTACAGAGTTAATTTAAAATAAGCGCATCGCCTCTTGCAGACAGCCTGTCTAGGTCAATCACAACAACATTCGTTCTACTTTTTACAAATATTGATAAACTACCCAAAAATAAACACAAATAAAATGTTTTCAAAAGTTCAAAAGAGCATTGCCGCCACTGCGTCTCCTACTGCTCATACCTACGCCACACCGCGGACACTCCGCCAAAATTCCATACAAACACTTATTTTAGTCTCTATTACACAGACATCAATCAGTGACGTGTATTTACACGTGCAAGTGTGTGCGTAGCACGTAGAGAATACCAAACGTAGCCCATAAGAGGGGAGGAGATTGGGTGAGGCAGTGTCCATTCTATACGTAGTATGTATGTATCTTCACGCCAGGTCCCTAACGGGGTAGGCAGAGAGTGTAGAGCGCCAGACATCCCGGTTCTGACAAACCTCTCGTGCCTCGTCTACCTTCATCATTCTCTTCATACATGCACGCCGATTCCTAAGACTTTTGACCCCACCATCAGACAGAACTCGACCTATTTGGTCATGGTAGGTCGTATTATTACATATTATCTGCCTACGCTAAGAAATGCCAGTTCAGAGACAAAATACCTAAATATTTTGTATAAGAAAAGTAAAATATAAAAAACTATTTATTGTAAAAAGTTGTACAACAAATGTTGTTGGGATTGATGTACAAAGGCTGCCCGCAAGAGGTGATGCGCTAATTTCAATTAACCCTGTATATCTACCATAGGTTTACCAACATTTTAAATTTTAATCCGCATGGGAACCAAAGTAATATAAAAATAATAGTAAGAATTCAAGTTGCAATGGAGAGGACACATAGTTATAAGAACTGATGGCCGTTGGGGCAGAAAAATTCTCGTATGACGACCGCATACCGGAAGACGAAGTGTTGGCAGGCCCCCCACGAGGTGGACGACCAGGTGAAGGTCGCGGGCAATCGCTGGATGAAGGCAGTTCGGAACCGTTCGATGTGGAAATCTTTTGGGAGAGGACTTTGTCCAGCTGTTAACGTATTTTGGCTGAAATGATGATATTTCCACAATTAGGGTACAAAGACTTACGAATTATCTTGGGACTTGTTACTGTGGCGCTTAATGTATGGGGCTATATATCGGTAAACGCGCAGACTAAGAAATAAAATATTTGTACAACCCTAACGTATTTAATAGGATTATGAGTTTACCTACTTGCTCGACAATTTACAATCGCGATAATAAAGCCATTACACATGTTGTATGCCCTACATGGTTGCGGAGCAGGCATTATAGAAATTGAATAATTATAATCTTTATGTGAAATCAACCGATATTAACCATTTAGTCCAAGGCAAGCAGGAGTTTGTGTGCAATCGCGATCACCGATAAAACACTATTCAATTTTCATACAATACTAGTGTTGACCAAAATCGGTAAAATGATAGAGTCCATAAAGAAGAATGGCCAAATCTCCATAGAGACTGGACTTTCCAGAGTACAGAATCAAATTAAACTGATTTGTGTTTGTTTTTATTACCCAAAACTTATTTCCATTAAAAAAATATATCCATAGAGCCAAGATCTAATGATATCACAAGAAAATAATTTTTGCCTCCATAAGTTCGTAAAATCTCCTAGTAAAGTCCCCATCACTTTACTGGAGCCATCTCATCATATTCCACATGGAAGCATCCAATCATCGCCATCTTCCGTATGGATATTTATTATCATAAGAAATGAAGATAAAAATTGCTGAAGATTGGCTTTTAAGGACTTCAATCCGTAGCCGTAACACAATTATAAAAAAAAATGCCGCGGCAGGTCATCGTTCCATCATACGCAATTAGTGAAATATATAAACACATTATCATTACTTTTATTAAAATGACCCCAAAAGTAAATAGTAACAGTGCAAAATAATTATTTAAATACATTTGAATGTGCAAATAATCATATTACTAAAATGAACGACTACCAATGGATAGAATATTCATAAATATTTCAAGTACAGTCATCTCTATTATATAAAAATAAGTCGGGTTTTTCTTCCTGACGCTATAACTCCAGAACGCACGAACCTATTTCCGCGGTTTTGCATTCGTTGGAAAGGTCTCGGGCTCCGTGAGGTTTATAGCAAAGAAAATTTAGGAAAAAATATTTATAAAACAACATCCACGCGGGCGAAGCCGCAGGCAACAGCTAGTATCGTATAAAAATGAAACGTTAAAACGGTACGCTCTGAACACCCGAATAAGATATCTTCTAAAAATTATCGTACAATTAGAATTAAATGAATATCTTTTTTTTCTAGCTTTTTACAAGAAAAATGTAAAAAAAAATGTAAAACTTTTGGTATTAATAAAAATATTCTGGTTTTATTAGTGGCCAACCCGCCGTCAGATGTTTTCAAACCGCCCATAAGGCCTCCGACAAGGTTAAACGACTGCTATCTATCGATAGCAACCGGGACCGACGGCTTAACGTGCCGTCGGATGTTTTCAAACCGCCTATAAGGCCTGCGACAAGGTTTAACGACTGCTATCTATCGATAGCAACCGGGACCGACGGATTAACGTACCCTCCGAAGTACGGAAACGCGCATTTAATTTGCCACTAGCGGTCACCCATCACACTACCCGACCGCGTCCGTAGTGCTTCACCGAGTAGATCGGTTACAATCTACACCAGCCGCGAGGCCATGCGCGCTTCATCCTATGCCTATTTTAAATAAAACAAACATCTTAAATGTTTTCTTGTAATGTCTGTACCAAAGGCGAAAAATTCTGTAATCGTATAAAGAATTGAGACCTACAGGACGGGACACGAGACTCCTCTTCCCCTCGAAATTATCTAGTTTTGATTTTAACCTTGACAAAATTTGCTCTCAGCTAGGTCATAGAGCAACCCGCTACGGCGGACCGGAGGAGAGTAGCCATATGCAGGCCTTCCCCTCTGTCAAAGAACAAGACCAAATGGTACTATGCCTGTCGCCCAGATATTTAAATGTGTGCGTGAAATTGTTTATGTATTTTGTTAAAGTCAAGATGTGAGTTTGTGTTGAGTGTATTTTTGTAGTGTGTGTGTCACACGTATTTCCCTCCGCAAAAAATAGCAGACTGTTTTGCATCGGTAATAAACGCTATGGCTACTCCCCTCCGGTCCGCCGCGGCTGGTGGGCCGAGTTGCTGTATGCAGCTAGGTAGAACCCATAGCTGTGTTGTGTCATCGATGGTAGAACCAAACCCCCAATAAAAACTCTTTCTTAGTTTAAAGGGCTTAAGAAATAATTAGGGTTGGTTCTAATATATTCGGAAAAAGCCGCGTGTAATTATAATAGAACGGCACATAAGGTAAAAGAATAGAGCCATTTTTACTGTACTATAATAACTTAACGCAAAATGGTTTATTGACCCGATGCTAAACCATTTTGCGGTAGATAGATACCTAATGGTTGCGCTCAGTACATTTTCCAGTTTCGCTATTAATGACATTCCATGTCGCTTTAATTTTATTTGCTGAATTTTTTAATTTTATTTTTAATATGCAGTGACTTAGCTATGGCACACACTTTTTTAAATATCTTTGAATACATTTTAACATAATGTTTAAAAGAATTACTATGATTATATGATCTTTCTCTGCCTACTCTTATAATAATAATAATAAGGGGGCAGAGCAGCTTGTGGCGAGCTGTTGGTGAGTAGCGACACCACCCCCTACCATCATCTCGAGTTCCTCCGAGAGAACTGGGCTCCGCCTCGTCCGCCACACAGAGGTACGGCCGGACAGAGCATCAGGTCTCTCACCTCTGGCTTGCCTTCATTGGCCGGTCAGAGTGGGGCGCTAGAGGTATGGCATTTGCGGAAATTTAGATAATAGGCTGTTGTCTAAATTTCTGAAAGAGCCATACACTCGGGGGTGGAAGTGTCTAAAGGCATAACAGCGGGGAAGCCCGCTCCGAGCTCGAGATTACTCGCTCGTGATGGTGAAACCGGGGCCACACCTCTCGACACCCCCAGCCTCTCTCAACAGTGTTGCCCCCCGTCGACCATCGGGTTGGCTGTTTGGGGGGCCCACCAAGGAGAGGCGAGTCACCACCTGCCTAAAGTAGGATTCGATAATGTGAGATGTTGAATATAGGCAGGTGCCGGATCTCACTCCATAGGCCCAGCCAGCTAGTCCCCCCAGTTCACCCACATAGCCCAAAGTTTGGCAAATCACTTTTCATTACAATAGTCCCATTATATTCTGCGGGGTCTGTCTGTGTCTGTATTAACTATTGATGCAGTCAGAGAGAGGTCCCGCCGAATATAACCCATTACAAAGTAGATCAAAATTCTCGAAAGGGCCTCTACGTGTTGGACCCCCCATGTCCCCGCGCAAGCCTGACAAAGGTCCGGGGTTCAAATTGGACTCCGTGCTGACGAGAGATATAATAATAATAAATACCCTTTATTGTACACATAAGAACAACAATTTGCAAAACAATTTTACATATATGCACAATAGGCGGCCTTATCGCTTAAAGCGATCTCTTCCAGGCGACCTAAATAGAAAGAGAGATATCAAACAATAACAGGAACAAGGGGTGTACAGACTTAAGAAATAATAACTATTACAATTCAATATAAATTATTAATATAGCACATACCTACATATTTATATACATATAATTTATATATATATATATATATATATATATATATATATATATATATATACACATAAAACATAAATATTTATATACATATACAAGATATATATTATATATATGCATACCTACATAGATAAATAAATAAATAATAATAATAAATAAATAAAATACCTACCAGACAATACATAATTTAATACTTACTTTAAATATTACTATAAGTTATTGTATTCTTACCATCGGATGACTCATTATATTTCCAAGCTTAAATAATAATTATTTAGACGATTCTTAAACGACGCCAATGTCTGAGCTTGGCGTATAGTCAGTGGCAAAGCGTTCCACAACTTGACTGCAACGACAGTAAAAGATTTAGCACAGAAGGAAGAGGAGTGAGGAGGCATCATAAGACGAAGGTTGTTAGAGGATCGAAGAAAGAGGGAGTTAGATTGAGAAAGGTATTGGAATCGTTCTTTAAGATATAGAGGATAATGCGGGTAAAATAGCAGGCAGTATAGTAAAGAGAGGATGTGTGTATTCCTGCGAAGGTGGATTGGAAGCCACTTGAGCTGTTTACGAAATTCAGAGATATGGTCATATTTACGTAAACCGAATATGAACCGGATGCAAAGATTTTGAAGTCGCTCAAGTCTACTTAACTGCTCCTGTGTTAAGTCAAGATAAGATATGTCAGCGTAATCTAAGATAGGAAAAAGAATGGATTTAGCAAGCATAACTTTAGTGGCAGTGGGCAAGAAGTTCCTGATCCTACGGAGTGAACTGACAGCGGCGAACATCTTCCTGCTGACATTACAAATTTGTGAAGACCATGACATATTACTATCCATAGAAACTCCTAAATTTTTCACTGTGTCGCAATAATTTATAAAAGTTCCATCAAAGACGATAGGTGGCAAATTGGAAAAATCGATACGTTTTAATAACCAAGAGCTACCAAATATTATAGCTTGGCTTTTAAGTGGATTAACTTGTAGACCAAATGTTTTACTCCACTGATAAATTTTAACAAGATCTTCATTAATAAGTTGTATCGCTTTTGGTAATTCATCAAGCTTAGTTTGGCAATATAAGCTTATGTATTCCAACAGTCGCCCATTCATTAAATGACTTATGACTTCTCACATTTTTGGTCTTTTTAGTAAAGACTAGATTGTACTCTTTTGCAATAATGTCAAAAAAGTTACTGTATAATATATTTGGGTCATCATGGTACTGTGCATATGAAAGTTTTGGCTTAATATTTTCTCTAAATTTCTTAATCCGCTTCGCATTGATAGGAACAAATACTATGTCATGTTTTGAATCTCTATTTTTGATTTCATCATGAAAGGATATTAGTTGACCACAGTGATCAGAACTTAATTCAGTAAAAACATGTTTTTGGTAAGGTTTGAAATCAATAAATATATTGTCTATGCAGGTCGCAGAGCACTGGGTGATTCTGGTAGGTTCAAGAAACACATTATGCAAATTATATGACATCAGTAATGATTTAAATCGAATACATGTTGGCGTTTCATCTAGTAGATTAATATTAAAATCACCACAAACAATAATATGTTTCTTCAATTCAAATAATTTGGTCAACACCTCATCCAATTTTTTTTTCAAAATAATCGTATAACCCACTTGGAGGTCTATATATACATAAAATTATCAAGCTCAACACAGGCTATTTCAACTCTCGGAACCGCTTCAAAAATTTAATCGATATACGAGCCTTGCAGATAATAATTGTGATTACGATTGCCCGTTATGTATTTCAGCAATGCTGTCGATGGTAGAAAGGAACGCTATCCGCCAGGCTGCGGTCACCAACTACGCCACCATGTTGCAGACATCCAAGTGCCTCTCGCCGCAGTCACGGTGGCTCTCCATCAAGAAAATGGCGCCAGCTGCTGATACTCTGTAAGTATTTTTAAAGCGTCGGGACGTGATAAAGCGGCGGCTAGCTCAGTCTCCGTTAGTGCAGTCTGTCATAGAGCAACACGGGCCACCGGCCGCGGCGGACTGGAGGGGAGTAGCCATAGCGTTTATTACCGATGCAAAACAGTCAGTAATTTTTTGCGGGGGGAAATGCGTGCGACACACACGCAGACTACAAAAATCGTCTATTACTACGAAACTCACACCTTGACTTTAACAAAATACAGAAACAATTTCACGCACACATTTAAACATGTAGGCTATAGGTATAGGCCCATTTGGGCTTGTACTTTGACAGAGGGGAAAGCCTGCATATGGCTACTCCCCTCCGGTGTTGCTCTATAGCAGTCTGTCAACCGAACAATGGCGGTCAAACCATTCCAATGGGCTGGATTTGGGAAGTTGTATATAGGGCAATTCTTGCGAAAACTTCGTATGTGCGATTCAACTCGGTCATACGCCATCTTTCGTACTAGATAAGTGCTTGTGTTTTTCTCAGTGTTCCACTAGGTACGCCTAGTGTAGTGGACGCTACAAATCCAATAACGCGGGATGGTCAGCAGGTCCCCACGATTAAAACTACCGGGATTGCAATGAGAAGAATAAGCCTGGGTTGCAAAAAGATATTTGTCAAAGTTAAAGTTATTGTAACATTTCACATCCTTCTCTAACTTTAACAGATTTCTTTAAGTTATAGAAGGATGTGAAATGTGACAATAACTTCAACTTTAACAAATATATGAGACATTCTACTGATATACTTTTTACATTAGTTTATTACATTTAGTTTTATCTTAGTGATATTCTTGACTTTACATATATTTTTTATCTTTTTTGACATGTATACCAATCGTTGTTCACTTTAATTTATTTTGTTTGTTTTTGACGTGTCATAAGAGGTGCCTGTCACCCTAAATGAATAAATGAGTTTCTGATTCTGATATCTTGGTGCAACCCAAGCTAACCCCAAGTTTGCACTAAAAACATTAATCATGATGATGTTTCGCAACTCGTCGCATAAAGTATGTATTGCGATAAATGTCTTGTTTGTGCTAGCGTTCGCACTGCTCTCAAACCTATCATTTTAACATGTTTTTATGTGAATGTTTCATCAATGCAAACTCACGGTAAGATTAACAATAAATTGTCTATCCAGCTATTTTTTTTCTGGACACAAAATTCTTTATATAACCGTATTATTGGCAGCTACATCCCCCCGTGCGTGCAGCTGCACCGCTGCGGGCCCGAGGCCGGCTGCTGCGTGCGCGAGGGCGAGCTGTGCGCGCCCATCGACGGCGAGTACGTCGTCAAGGAGGTCTTCGTGAGTATTGCTCATAAAACTTGTATACATATGTTGAAGACTACTTGTGTTCGTTCTTGATTATAATTAAACTCTTCAGAAGGTTGTAGTAGAATATATTTTTACACAAAAAACAGCACAATTTATACAAAAAAGGAAAATATGAAAAACCAATAAAATAACAGATAAATAATTAACAACCAATAGGATTTTAGATAATTGATAATGCTATCTCAATTTCTGTCTCTTTTCCGGCACGTGTCGATTTATCGGTCAAGGTCAGCGCGGGAGCAATGCGCGCATGCGCGATACGTCCGAAGTTCGGTGAACTCCAGTGCGCATGCGCCAGTCACCAGTATAAGTATGTGCGGCGCTCGCTGACTCGCTCTTTCGCTCGGGGCTCGCAAGATGAACGCACGCGTCGCGGGAGCTCGCCGGCTGACGACGCGTGCCGAAGATGTTGACTGAAGCGGAGACTGATGTGGCCATGAGTTCAAGCTGGATCTGAAGTCGTGCGGTGAGTATTGAAGTGGAGACGTCGAAGACTGAAGATGTTCGAGCGTGGTTGCAGATGAAGAGCTCTAACAGCTCTTTTCAGAGCTACCATCCTGTCTCTGTCGAACGTCATCTGTACAGCATATAGTTCTTTTAAGAACTTTCCTGTCTCTTGTGCGTCAATGCGTGCTGTACTGAAACAGTTCTTTTAGGAACTATTTCGTCACCGTTTCTGCTGTTAGTTGCTGCTACAGTAACCCCCCTCAAGTGAAACGTACCGGCAGTTTGACAGCTCGGCCTCGACTTGTCACTCGGTGAGTCGATTGCTGTGATGTGCTCGAAGTGCTCGGTAACTGATCTTGAGGTAAAGGTAAAAGGTTTTCAGGTAAAGGTAAAAGGTTTTCGGGTAAAGGTATGTGGTTCTGAGGTAAAGGTTTTTGAGGTAAGTGGACTTGTGGTAAAGGTAAGTTTTCAGTGTCTTCCACAACATAGGCAGGCTTGAGTCTGTCGATAGATATATTGGTTTGACGCTCAGGTAACTGGATCGTAAACACTTTGTCTGTGCGATTTACGACCTTATAGGGACCTTCATAGGGTGTTTGAAGCGGTGTGCGTATCGCGTCGACTCTAATAAACACATGACTGCAGGTATGTAGGTCTTGATGAACGAAAATGTGTTTATTGTTTCGTGCGTTACGTTGTTGCGGTCGATTTTGCGCGATGATTTCTCGTAGGTTTTGCACGTAGCCGTAGTCCATTGATGTAGGCGTGGTCGATGTGCTTGCCTCGAAAAAATCGCTGGGTAGACGTAGGTTATGTCCGTAGGTTAATTCGGCGGCGCTTACGTCACTATCGGAGCGGAGAGCGGCGCGTAAACCGAACATTACGGTCGGCAGTGTTTGATTCCAGGAACTTCGCGCGTCTGATAATTTGGCGCGTAAAGATGATTTTAGCGTGCGATGCCATCTTTCGACGATTCCGTTGCTCTGCGGGTGATACGGAGTTGTTCGTATTCTGTTTACTCCCATTATTTTCATTAGGTTTGTAAACAAATTACTCTCGAATTGTCTTCCTTGATCCGTAGTTATTGTTGTAGGGCATCCAAATCGACAAATCCAATTGTTGTAGATAACTTCGGCGACTGTTTCGGCGGTGATGTCGGTAGTAGGTATAGCTTCGGGCCATCGGGTGTGTCGGTCGATCATTGTTACTAGGTAGCGATGTCCTTGAGCGGTCGTAGGTAGCGGTCCTACGATGTCGGCGTGAATGTGTGTGAATCGCTCGGTTGGCGGGAAAGTTCCGATCTCGCTGTGGGTGTGACGATGTATTTTGCTTTTCTGGCAATTTATACATTGCTTCGTCCACGTTCCGATGTCGTTGTTCATTGCCGGCCAAAAGTATTTTCTCGTAATAAGTTTCCGTGTTGTTCTTGTTCCGGGATGACTTATGTTGTGTATACTGTTGAATACTTCTTGGCGATATTCGGTAGGTATGTACGGTCGCACGTATGTAGTGGAGGTGTCGCAGTATAGTTCGATGTTGGTATTTGGTATACTGATTTTTTTAATGCATAGGTTTGGTTGTTGCATTAATTGTTGGATGCTCGGATCTTTTTCTTGTGATTTTGCAATCTCTTCGTAGTTGATGGATGATGGACAGGATATGGCTTCGATGCGGCTGAGAGCGTCGGCACAAACGTTTTCTGATCCGGATATGTGTCTGATATCCGTGGTGAATTCGCTGATGAAGAGTAGTTGTCGCGTTCGCCGTGGCGTCTCGGTGTTACTCTGCGTTTTGTTCATCGCGAATGTCAGTGGTTTGTGGTCGGTGAAAATGATGAGTGGTCGCCCTTCGAAGATTTTACGGAAGTGAGTAACTGCCATATGTATAGCTAGTAACTCGCGATCGTAGGTAGAGTACTTCTGTTGCGCATCGGAAAATTTCTTCGAAAAATATCCAAGTGGTTGCCATGTGTTGTTTATGTATTGTTGAAGAACTGCTCCTGCGGCCTTGTCTGAGGCGTCGCTGAATATTGCGAGAGTGGCGTGGTGAGACGGGTGAGCGAGTAAAGCTGCGTTACTGATGCTGACTTTACATGCGTCAAATGCTTGATTCGCGGCGTCGGTCCACTCGATGACTGTCTTATCGCGCTTCTTTGCATCGTGTAGGTATGCGTTCAGCGGAGCTTGTAATAAAGCGGCGTTAGGTATGTGATCGCGATAGAAGTTCAGCATGCCGAGGAAGCGTCGTAGTTCTTCGATTGTCTTTGGCTTGGTGTATTTAAGGATGGCTTCGACCTTTTCTTCAGGTGGTTTGATGCCTTCGTTTGACACGATGTAGCCGAGGAATTTGACTTGCGGCTGACCGAGAACACACTTGGCGGGATTGATTGTGATGCCGTTTTCTTCCAATCGTGACAGTACGGTGTTGAGGTGCTCTCGGTGTTCCGTTTCATTGGTTGAGGCGATCAGGACGTCGTCGATAAACGGGAAAACGTAGTCGAGTCCACGCAGTACTTCGTGTATATATCGTTGAAAAGTTTGGCCTGCGTTCTTCAAGCCGGGACACATGCGTGGGAATTCGAATAAACCGAATGGTGTAATGATAGCGGTTTTTTCGATATCTTGCTCTCGGACTATGATCTGGGCGTATGCGCGGTTCAGGTCAATTGTCGAAAATACGTTTTTTCCGGAGAGGTGGTAGGTGAAGTCCTTGATTCTGGGAACTGGGTAGCGATCGGGTGTTGTAATCGTATTGAGGCGGCGATAGTCACCACACACTCGTATATCTCCATTTTTCTTCGGTACTATATGTAGTGGTGATGACCATGGGCTCTTGCTGGGACGACATAGACCTTGTTGCATCATGTTCTCAAATTCTTTTCGAACGGTTTCGTATCGATGCGGAGGTATCGGACGGGCACGGCAGTGTACTGGTTGTCCGGTGGTTTCGATGTAGTGCTCGACGTTGATTTTCGAATTCAGATTCATTGAAGTGAGTCGCGTAGTGCCAGGGTATTTCGCAAGTATGTCATGGTAGGACTCGCGGATGTCGATACTGCGTATTGTAGGTATGTTTGTAGACATTAGTGGAGCGGCGACTTGTAGGTTTGTGACGCCATCAATCAATCTTCGATGTTTGATGTCTACGATCAATTGATGGTGGTTGAGGAAGTCGGCTCCAAGTATCGGTTTCGACACGTCGGCGATGATGAATTTCCATTTGTATGGTCGTCGTAAATTCAGGTCAAGTTCGAGCGTTTTCTCTCCGTAGGTATTTATTGTTGTGTTGTTTGCTGCGTACAACTTGAATGGGAGCGTTGTTGGTGTCTGGCCTTGCTTCCTTGGTAGCACGGATATGTTAGCCCCAGTGTCTACCAAGAAGGAGTAATTCGTCTTCCGGTCACGGACGAATAGGCGGTATGATGAGTTGGGAACGCCGGTATCCGCCTCTGCCAACGTTCGTTCTAGTTTTCCGACTGTTGCTTGTAGGTACATGGTGTAGTGCATCGTCTCGCTTGACTACCGAAGCGTCGATGGTAGTAACAGTGTGCCGGAGAGTCAGTGGGCGTCCGGGAACGCTGACGAGAGGTGCTTCGTTGGCGGGAGCGCTGGCGGTACCGGTGCATGTTGTTGTTATTGTGGTACGGCGGTCTTGTTTTTAGCTCGTTGATTTCCAAGGTCAACTTGCGGATCTCGTCGATGAGGAATTGGGTGTCGGCTTGACTGGTTGGTGCTGGGGTAGGTGGTGATGGTGGTTGCACGGAGATAGCGGCGACATCGTGGGTTTGCTCGAGCATAGTGTCAGCGAGCAAAGCTAGCTCTTCTAGAGTTGTTTGGTGGCTAAATGTCTCGCTGACGGCGAGGACAGATCGGACGTGGGCTGGGAGGAGTTTGGTCCACATCATGCGCAGCGTTGTGTCGGTGACCTTGTCCTTCGCTAGCATGCGCATACGTCGTAGTAGGTGGGTGGGCTTCTGGTCACCGAGCTCCATTTCAGCCAGTAGTTTTTGTAGCTGCCGGCTATCTGATTCCTCATAAACTGAGATCAGACGCTTCTTGATGGCCTGATATTGCTCGTCCCGTGGTGTGTTGCAGAGGATGTCGGCGATCTGCTCAACGTCCCCTTTATCGAGCTGGACGAGGACCATCTGCGTGAGCTGGGCGGTACTTCTTTTTAGGTCTTCAGTGGCGGTCTCGAAATTTATGTACCACAGCCGTGGATTGTCGCGCCAGAATGGGGGTATGCGCATGGACAGCGCTATGCCATCGGCGTGTGGTGCGTGAGACGTCGTTGGTGTGGCGGCTTCGTGGAGGCGTCCTGGGACGAGTGGCTGGGTGGGTTGTTCCATGATGGTGTTGTGTGGATGGGCAGCCGGACAGGGATTCGCCTTCCTTCTTTTTTTTTCTTTGCAGGCTGTATGCAGTAAGTCGCTGTACAGCCGGGCAGAGCTTCGCCTTTGTTTGACGTGTGCAGGTCGCTGGGCAGGCTGGCAGGGATTTGCCTGGTTTTCTTGAGATCCTCCTTGGTATCACGTCGGGGTCACCACTGTTGAAGACTACTTGTGTTCGTTCTTGATTATAATTAAACTCTTCAGAAGGTTGTAGTAGAATATATTTTTACACAAAAAACAGCACAATTTATACAAAAAAGGAAAATATGAAAAACCAATAAAATAACAGATAAATAATTAACAACCAATAGGATTTTAGATAATTGATAATGCTATCTCAATTTCTGTCTCTTTTCCGGCACGTGTCGATTTATCGGTCAAGGTCAGCGCGGGAGCAATGCGCGCATGCGCGATACGTTCGAAGTTCGGTGAACTCCAGTGCGCATGCGCCAGTCACCAGTATAAGTATGTGCGGCGCTCGCTGACTCGCTCTTTCGCTCGGGGCTCGCAAGATGAACGCACGCGTCGCGGGAGCTCGCCGGCTGACGACGCGTGCCGAAGATGTTGACTGAAGCGGAGACTGATGTGGCCATGAGTTCAAGCTGGATCTGAAGTCGTGCGGTGAGTATTGAAGTGGAGACGTCGAAGACTGAAGATGTTCGAGCGTGGTTGCAGATGAAGAGCTCTAACAGCTCTTTTCAGAGCTACCATCCTGTCTCTGTCGAACGTCATCTGTACAGCATATAGTTCTTTTAAGAACTTTCCTGTCTCTTGTGCGTCAATGCGTGCTGTACTGAAACAGTTCTTTTAGGAACTATTTCGTCACCGTTTCTGCTGTTAGTTGCTGCTACACATACAAGCATTTTTCACAGCTAGTAGAGTTCTGGCGTAGGGACTCGCGAGCGTAGGCACCACCGCATTACCTAATCATTCTGCCGCCGAATGGTTGTGTTGAGCACTATCGTGTTCCGGTTAGGTGGTAGGCCCCGTAGTAATTATCAGACATAACAACTAAGGTCTCAAAAGCGGCAGGGCCTTTTTTTTTGTTTTTTGTTTTAAACGCTTACTCTCACAGCCCCACAGTAGGTATATACCTGTGTCGTGGGTGCCGTTGTACACATACAACAAATACCCAAACACCCAGACCCGAAACAAATATCTGTAGGCCATACAAATATTTGGTCCGGTGCGGGATCGAACCCGCGACCCTTCGAATCAAACGGTCGTTTCGCACCGCTGGACTAACCGGGTCGTCGAGTCCGCCGATCGCCGGGTCGTTTTTGTGTACCTACATGTCTATAGGCTGCACTTTACATCCATGTGCTTCATCTCGAGCTCTACCGCTACCAATATACGTGATGGTAATATTTTTTTTTCTACAATAAATACGAGTGACGTTAGATATTAAAGAAAAAAGTGGAGAGAATAATTTGCCTTCAGGGTGGAAATCGAAACTGATTAGGTATTCTGTTATTTCTAAATTTAAAATAATGAAATATGAGGCTACCCAAAGGCAAATCTTACTTTCCATTTTTTCTTCAATTTCGAAATATAGGCTATATTTGATTAATATTTAATAGAAGAAAATTAGAAAAGTTAATAATCGACTAGACTTGATCGAATACCGACAGATACTCATTAAATGTAACAGAGAACTAAATAACAAATACACATTCATTGCACAGTTGAAGAAAGTCGACAACACGTTGATCGGAGCGCGAATGCAATTCTTCAACCACACTCGCTGCGCTTGCGTCTCCAAGAACGCACTCCACACTATCGCGAAAACAAAAGCAGAGCGTCAGGCAGAAAACAGAAGAATCTCCGAGGATAGGCCCACCACCAGTCAGGAGAAGATAAGCAGCCAGGAAGAGAGGAAGCCCCAAGAAGATAAGAGTCAGGAAGAGAAGGAAAGTGTTTCGAGCAAGCAAAACGACTGGCAGCCGGCGTCAGAAGAACCGATTTCGGAAAGAGACGAAGAGCAGACTTCGCCGCCGCAGTTGAGAAGGTATATTATTTTGTAGATAGCTCAGAACTTGTTTAGTTTATGTTTCAGAAGTCTGTCTAGATTTGAAATATAGTGTCCTTTAAATTGTCGGGGTGGTTATGTGGGTGCATTCCCCGTCCCAGTGCGGAATGGTCGTAACCCAATGCGACTAGGCTCACAGGCTAAAACTAAAGCTCTGAGTCTTGGATGTGAATACCGATCCAATTTGTTTTTCGAATTCAGTGGCCTGCATAAATAAATGTAACATTGATGACAGTGACACAGGCATACAATTAACATTGATGGTAAGTAATACTGTAGCCTATAAACATCTACATGAAACCATAGATTTCAATGCAGATGCATTGTCACTCTTAAGGTTTTAGGTATAGGTCGCGCCAGGTAAAAAGAACGCTGGCGGTCAAGCTGCGCGTCATGTGTTTTTATTTCATTTTATGTTATTCTATGTAATATACTTTTCAATCTGCCTACCAATACACGAAACCGCAAGCGAAAGCTAGATCAAAAATAAACCAATAGGGCTAGTACTTTCGTGCGCGAGTGTACCGATGCGCCAACACATTCCTTCTACTTTCTTCCAGAGTTCTTTTTACGTGGCGCGACCTATACTATGCGTCTGTGCCGGAAATTACAAGGCGTACGGCCTTATTACATAGCTACCTGACCGGAACACGATAGTGCTGAACACTAGCACTTACCGGCAAGTAGATTAGCCTGGGTTGCACCAAGATACTTGTTATAGTAATTGTAACATTTCACATCCTTTTCTGACTTTAACAGATTTCTTTAAGTTAGAGAAGGATGTGAAATGTTAACTTTAACAAATATCTTGGTGCAACCCAGGCTAAGTAATGCGGTGGTGCCCTCCGTCAGTTGAGCTCCACCACCAGTGTTACCTCTGCCAACCCCCTTTTTTATGTAAAGGAAGTGGCAAACAAGCATGCAGTTCACATTGATATAAAGTGATGACTGCAGTCTATAGACACTAACACAAAGACCAAGATCAATCAGAATCAGAATCAGAATCAGAAACTCATTTATTCATTTAGGGTGACAGGCACCTCTTATGACACGTCAAAAACAAACAAAATAAATTAAAGCGAATAACAATTGATATACTTTATAATTTATAATTGATATTGATATACATGTCAAACAAGATAAAAAATATATGTAAAGTCAAGAATATCACTAAGATAAAACTAAATGTCATAAACTAATGTAAAAAGTATATCAGTAGAATGTCTCTTTTCCCCTTTACAAACTTATAACAAAGAGTAAAAATGCACTCCTGAGGCCTAAGATGTTATGTCTCTGTGCCGGAAATTACACGTTTTTTTTTAATTTCTTCTACAGGTGCACATGTCCCGTCCACTTCAAGTACCGTGTAACCGACGGGGTCTGCTCATGCGTGTGCGACTGGCCGGCCGTCAACCGTCGGCGCGAGTGCCAGTCCCTGGCGCGGGGCCGTGAGCACTTCGGCCTCAGGGACCGAGTATGCATGTCCCGAGGCGAGTGCAACCTGCCCAGCTGCGAGTACGGTGCGTACGAGCGAGAAGCCGGGAAGTGTCCCCACAGGCGCTTCAAGAGACGATATCACACGAGGTTCCATGCGGGCAAGATCCTTGTCTGATCTGTTTTGTACGAGTGGATTGAGTGGAACTGAATGCCGCAACGGCGGTATCGCGTACTGATTTGTGTTAAAATTGGGCGTCTTTAGGCCTTACAAAAATTTATAATCCAATCGGCATGGTAAGTAACCATTTACCCTCTCAATTTAAGCGATATCAGCCAAAGCACTTACTTTTCAAACTATCATCTACCATAGTAAAATACATTTAGCGAAGTTGCCTCTTCTGCTTATTCAATTAGCACTTTATTTGCTTAGGTCTAAAGCTCGGTCATCCTGATTGGATTACAAATCTTTGTAAGATCTTAATTTTTCTAACCAGGCCCAATGTGTCTTAATTGCTTTCGATTCGATTATTTTGGAGTGGCACCAAATTGAATATTTGTGTTGTAAACTTTCGTTGCTTTAGAGTTTCAAAATAATTTGGGATTAGTACAAATTATTGCAAAATTACTTGTCGCTTAATGCGGTATTGAATGATTTTGATTGTAGATGTAATCTATTGATTTTCATCACACATTATGTCAAATGTAGAAGAGTAGAGGAAGCAAGGAAGGTGTGTTAGGATCGAGATAACTGGCGCTTAACACTCTCTGCCTACCCCGCAAGGGACCTAGTTTGAAGCTCTTTGGTCTGAAGATACATACAGACAGTATTAAAAACGTAATGAAAAAAATATAGGTATTTGGATGAGAACAAATAGTCTTTTTCGGTATTATATGGAATAATTATTTGCAATTCTCACAACATGGACTATAAAGGTCTGGCCAGACGCATAAGTGATCTTGCCGCTGTGGCAAAATTTCAGGGTCTTAATTATATTACCATCTAACCAGAACACGATAGAGCTGAACACTACCATTTAGCGGCATGTTCGGCACTATCGTGCTCCGGTGAGGTGGTAATGTACGGCCCTGTAATTTCCGGCACAGAGGCTTAACACCTTAGGCCTCAGAAGTGACAACACATCTGCATTTTGACCTTGGTGTTTGTGTGGGTGTCCATCACTTATCATCAATGTGAACTGCATGCTTGTCTGCCACTTCCATTACATAAAAAAAGAACACTACCATTTTGTGGCACACAGATTAAGTAATGGTGGTGCCTACACCTTGGAACTCAGACTTTTGGTGCTACAATATGGGGTTCTTCAAAAATGGCGTCAAAGAAGTCCTTCAGGGCTGGCAGCGCGTTGGCAACTCCCCTGGTGTTGCAAATGTTCATAGGCGACGGCGACCACTTTCCATCAGGTGGCCCGTTTGCTTGTCTGTCAATCCTCAAAAATTCAAAAAAATAACTCAGACACTGGAACTTTATTATCCACCTTCTTTATTCCCGGTGCTTTGTGCATAAATACTGGTACAAAAGTCAAGTTTTAATTTGTGCCATATAATATGTTTATGAAGGAATCCTATAAAGTGATATTCACTTGGTATTTAAAGTTTTATTCCTATTAATTTAAAGATGTTTATTGTATATAGGAGAGAGTTATTATGAAACCTTTAAATAGTTGGAATTCTATTAAATATGGATAATTCTCCAAAATATAACTGCCTCAGTAGCCTAGTGGTAGCAGGCCACTACTACAACCCGGGATTCCTGGGTTCGGTTCCCGGGTCGGAGGATATCAAAGATAACGGTGTTAAATCCTTTATCTCTGGTTCTATTCGGATTTTCTGGAAGTTTCCCAGTACCTCCGAGAATGGTAGTGGTAGTATGCCCGGAGATGTTAACATGCGTTTCTTGGGCCATAACGTAACCGGCGAATGATGGATAAAGTTTGCATGTATGCTTGATGAATGCATGCATTTACCTCTGCCTACCCCTTCGGGATTACATAACGTTTCTCCAAATTAACAGCCTTCATGACTTAATAGTAGGCTACAATTGAAACAATCTAGAAACTAAGAATAACGGAAATCGTCATTTTCCTATATAAAAAATAAAAACATGGCAGCGAGGGTGCTTTAGAGCGATTTTTTATCGTATTCTAAACAGTAGTTAATAAATCGCATAAAACTTACCTTAATTCCGATTGTTACCAAACTAGTGTGATCATAAAAAGTTTAGAAATTAAAGAAAAAACGGAAAGAAAAATTTGACTTCGGGCAGGAATTTTTTTTTTTTTACGTTTTTTCCTTAATTTCTAAAGTTCACTCGCATGTGTTACTACTGCGAAAAATATATATTACAATCATAAAAACTCTCTTCTACACCTATAATGGTATGGAAGTACTCTGATTGTAAATTGCATAATATAGATTATAATAATATCTGACCTACATTGACCAAATAGGTAAATATTTAAAACATGGATAGGAGAGCGTGAGTCTTCGAAAACAGAGTGCATGTTTGAAGAGTCATTAACGTAAAAGAAGCCAAAATTTGTAAGGACAGTTATGTTTGCCGCTCCACGCTCTCTGCCGACCCTGTTAGGGAGTTGACGTGAATATATATATATAAATAATTAGTGTAAGTTGCAACATTGTTATTATATTTTATTTTAAAGAAAAATGGAAAGAAAAATTTGACTTCAGACGAGACTCGAACTCGCGGCCTACTGGGAATCTAGTCCAGCCGCTCTTCCAACTGAGCTACCGAAGTCCTGCCCGATTTGTCAAATCTTTCCTTCACATTTATTGCTTTGCTTTATGGTAGCAGTAGTCAGTCTCGCCTGAAGTCAATTTTTTCTTTCCATTTTTCTTTAAAATAAAATATATTTCACAAGCATGTGTTAATGCGAAATAATATAAAAAAACAATTGTTATTATAGTTATGTCGTATCTACTTAAGTAAACGTATAGGTTTCTAAGATGTAAATAAATTCTATATAAACGAAAATGTTAATAATTTATGTATCCTACTAAATTAAACTGTAACTGCCTCAGTAGCGTAGTGTTAGCAGGCCACTACTACTACGTTGCGGGTCCTGGGTTTGATTCCCGGGCCGGGGACTATAAGAGATAACGGTTTAGAATCCTTTATCTCTGGTTCTATTGGGATTTTTCCATTTTCTGGAAGTTTCCCAGTACCTCGGAGTTAGGTAATGTGCCCGGAGATGGCAACAGGTTCGCCACTTGTTAAATGGGCCAAAACGTAACCTGCGAGTCGTGGGTGTTTGCATGAATGCTTGAATGCATGCATTTACCTCTGCCTACCCCTTCGGGGATAACAGGCGTGAAGTTACGCTACTAAATTAAAAAAATATTTGTTTTATATAAGAAATGCAAACAAGCATGCAGCGCACATTCATGTTAAGTGATGACTGCAGCCTATAGACGTCTACACAAAAACTAGTCGTCAAAATAGAGATGCGTTGCCAGCCTTGATACCTAAATTGTTGTCTCTGTGATAATAATTACGGGGCCGTATATTACCATCTAACCGGAACACGATAGTGCTGAACACTACCATTTGGCGGCAGATAATGCGGTAGTTCCTACGCCCTCGAGCTGCTGCACTGGAACTCAAATACTCAAATACTACCTACTACTCTACCAACAATTTAAAAAAAAATGCAAATTATGAAGCATGTAGAATTAAAATAAACTTTCACACATCTATCTATAGGTACGTAGACCGTGACCAGAGAATATGTAATAAAATAAAATACGCTTACACTCACAGCCCCACATTAGGTATAAACCTGTGTCGTGGGTGCCGTTGTACACATACAACACATACACAAACACCCAGACCCGAAACAAATATCTGTAGGCCATACAAATATTTGTCCCTGTGCGGGGATCGAACCCGCGACCCTTCGAATCAAACGGTCATCTCACTAACCGAAAAATGGAAATTAGCCGAAATCTCATTCCTCAACTCGTGCAATATTTCTTGGTGAGGGCCGTAAGTATTTTCAGATCAAACATCAGAATCAATGCGCTTGCAAATGTTTAAGCTAATGTATATTATCGATACCAAAATAAACATGTCGACGAAACATTTGAACAAAAGATATACAGTCTTCAACTTTTTGAGCCTTGAAACCGTAGAGGTTTTAGTGATGCCAGTCCATTTATGTGGCAAGGGTACAAAGCAAGGCAGTGCCCCGTTTCACCCAGAAGTCTGAAGTCTCCTTGCCCGATGGTAGATCCACGGCCACCACGAACGCTCCCATCCGCAGCGGGTAGTAGTAGCAGGGACATATGTAGCGGTCTGTAATGTGGAAACATTACCTGCTTTAACTGCCTCGGTAGCCTAGTGGTAGCAGGGGTTTTGACGCAGAACGTCACTCGCAAAACATCATCTAGAAAAAAATGGTCACTTTCGCAGAAAGTCATTTTCGCAAAAGGTCATTTTCGCAAAAAGTTACTTTCGCAGAATGTCATTCACAGTTTTCTGTATTATTAAGTAGGCCTAATGCAGGGTAAAATAAATAACACAAATATCAGGTACCAAAACTTTATTATAAACGAAGTCGTAGAAGTTAGACGGTAACGGGTAGCCGCCGGCTACCCGCTCCCGCGGCAAACCGCTAGTGCGGGACAGCTAGTTTTATAAAAACTAGCGACCCTACCCCGGCTTTGTACAGGTAGCATTTATTATAGATATAAACCTTCCTGAGAAAACCCACTTTCCAACATTTTAAAAGGGAACAAAATCCGTTCACAACTTTCCGAGATTAGCACATACATACAGACAGAGAAAATAGGGCGACTTTATAATATGTAGTGATAGTGATAATGAAGTGAAGTGACAGTAATAGAGATAGTGATTAAGTTGTAAGAAATATATCTTCCGGTCGAAAATGTATAAAAAAAAAGTCGCAAATTTTTATAAAAAATATTTTTATTTTATTTATTTGCACTTTGTAAAAACCGCGTATATGCGTTTTCGCGCTTTTTCAAGAAGTAGTAATAACTGAATATCTCAGACCCTACTTAATAATACAGAAAAAATAATTTTATGAATGACATTCTGCGAAAGTGACTTTTTGCGAAAATGACTTTCTGAGAAAATGACCTTTTGCGAAAATGACTTTCTGCGAAAGTGACCATTTTTCGAGATGAACCGTAGCAGGCCACTACTACTACGCTGAGGTCCTGGGTTCGATTTTACGGGTAGGATGTTATCAGAGATAATGGTCTAAAGCCCTTTATCTCTTCGTTTTATTGCGATTTTTCCATTTTCTGGAAATTTTCCAGTACCTCGAAGTTTGGTTATGTGCCCGGAGATGTCAACAGGCTCACCACCTGTTACATGGGCCAAAAACGTAACCGGCGAATCGTGGGTGTTTGCATGTATGCTTAAATGCATGCATTTACCTCTGCCTACCCCTTCGAGGATTAGAGGCGTGAAGTTACGTTACCTGCTTTATTTAAAGCTAGCGATCCGCCCCGGCTTCGCACGGGTGGAATATATATATACCTACATTACAAGTACTAATAAGGTACTTATCTATTGGGTTGCGAAAGCGAGTATTTTCATAGATAGGGCAGAGAATATGTCATAATACTACTTAGAGAATGGACACTTCGACGTCCCGCCCGATTTCCCCGCATCACCCAACCTCCCCCCTCTTATGGGCGACGGTTGGTATTCTCTACGTGCTACGCACACAGGTGCACTTGTAAATACACGTCACCGATTGATGTATGTGTAATAGAGACCAAATTAAGCGTTTGTATAGAATTTCGGGGGAGCGTCCGCGGTGTGGTTAGGGGTCATTTTGATTAAGCCCTACGTGCACCTACGTGCTTAAAAAAGCACTTTGTAAAGTTTGTGATTCCTAGCACTCGTTGTTTCAAAATTTCTTACAAACTATCAACCCCAAATAACTCCTTTCGGGCTCGAATTTCTTAAAATCCTGTCTTAGTGAGCATCTATCTACGTCCTAAAAAAACCCTGAGTGATTTTTCGCTTTTATAAGATTTGTAAAAAGAAGAAAAAGGAATAAATCAATTCGTTTTAGAAATAAACACAGACAGATATACTGGGTCATCATGTATAATTTTTTTTTTGAGTGAGCGTACGCAACTGGCTCCTCTCGAGACGGCATCCCTGCACGGATTCGATTGCTCTTCTTTAAATCTTCATATACTATCAGGTATCGAGAATACTGAAGTACTTATCGCACAGTTCCATATTATTATATTTCCGACAGTTTGTTTTATCCAAATTTTAATAAATTCTTTGTTAAAGGATTCTTAATATAGTCTAGGGGCCGTAATAAAGTGAGACTCACTGCGCAGCTTCCTGCCGGTGGCCCTGACGGGCCTGAAGTGCACGGGCGTGAGGGGGAACACGAGCTGCATGGGCAGCGGCTCCTGCAGCCAGCCCTCCTTGCGCGACCAGCTCGCGCCCTCCAGGTACTGCCCTCTGCGCACACAATTCCATTCCCTTCGATATAGAAGCGCGCATGGCCCCGCGGCTGGTGTAGATCGGAAGCGATCTATTCGGTTAAGCGATACGGCCGCGGTCGGGTGAACCCATCACACCCGACCACGGCCATGGTATCACTAGTGGCAAATTAAAATGCGCGTTTCCGTGCTTCGGCAGGCACGTTAAGACGTCGGTCCCGGTTGCTATCGATAGATATATATAGATACTCTAGGTTAGTTTTAAAAAAATGACGATGTAAAAGTGCTCTCCAGGAGCCTAATTAAATGAAATAAATGAATAAACTGAATATACATATTTAATTATACACACAACAGCGAAGTGCCGATTTTACCGTCGTAATAAAACGCGTTTTACGTTCTTAAATTCAACGTTCAATAACACTATTTGGATGTCACCGACGAAAATTGTTTGCATTTCAAAGTCACACTGTCATGTGCATGTCCCGACACGCACTTGACGGATTTCTTAATGTAATAGCCATTATTATACAGGGTTCATTTAATTTAGCGCATAACCTCCTGCTGGCTGCCTCTCTAGATCAATCCCAACAATATTTGTGCTACGACTTTTTACAAATCTTGTAAATCGAGTAAATTATCCTTTAAACAAAAGCTTAAAAAATACTTTTTAACCTCTCTAAATGAATGATTTTAACTTACGCCGTCATGATTGTTTTCTTTGAATTATTCTGTTATATTAAATATACATCCATTATGCATTTATTTATGTTTGTATAAGTATCTATTTAGTATTATTATTTATACTTTTATATATATTATATAATATATTTATGTTATATGTATTATATTTCAGTTATATATTACTGGATTATTTATAAATTTAATTAACCTTACTTCGTAATGCACCTTCGACAGTTTTATTTGGCCCTAAGGTTGGCTGGTAGAGAATACCACTAGGTATTAAGTCCGCCTTATGTACATATTTTATGTGCTAAAAGTTTAAATAAAAAATAAATAAATAAAAAATAAATACCCAAAAAAAAAATGATTTTAAAAATTTAAAAAGCATAGTCGCCGCTGCGTCTCCCCGCAACCCCGCTCCCCGCTGCACGTGGCGATTTTTCGCCTAGGCAAAGGTGCGTGGTATAAATACGCTAAGAGTAAATGTCAGTTTAGAGGCAAAAAAAAAATTGAATGGGAAAATTTATTTTTTTATAACTACGAATTTTAAAAAGTCGTAGAGCAAATCGTTTTGGGATTGATGTAGAAAGGCTGCCTGCAAGAGGTTATGCGCTAATTACAAATAACCCTGTATATGTATGATGCTCTACAAAACCGAAACTATCCGATTGTCTCTTTAGTCCAATTTTCTTGATGAACACTGTATGCGACATATTATTTGCAGTAAAGAAGATAAGATTATTGACGGACGTGGAGACGGCTCGGCTGGTCTACTTTAGTTACTTTCACAGTATAATGTCCTATGGCATTTTGCTATGGGGAAATTCCGCCGACGTCAATACTATTTTTGTTTTGCAAAAGAGAGCAGTAGGTGCTATCTACGGGCTAAGCCCGAGAGTGTCCCTGAGAGATAAATTTAAAGAAATAAACATTTTGATTGTTGCTTGTCAATATATATAAGAAAACTTGTTGAATGTCCGGAAAAATATTAATGAGTTTCCTACGCGAACCAATGATCATAATATGAACACAAGGAACAAATACAAGTTGTCCATGCATGTAACACGACTGCATAGAGTAAGTAATTCTTTCAGAGGTTCTATAATAAAGTCCCAAAAAATGTTCAAAGTCTTAATCTCTGTTAATAAATTTAAAGAAAAAAAGTAATTAAAGAACGTTTATACAAATGTAATTACTATAAAATTTGTGAATATCTCAATGATAGCACATCTTGGGATTATAGCGATCGCTGCTATTTCATAAAATTGTACTTATTTTAATGTGGATATTGATATTGTGTATGCTCTGGCCACAAACAGATTCTTTTCATCTATAATGCTATGTATGCACTGGTAATCATAATAGTCATGCTCACTTTAATGTCTTTGCCTTCGGCGGCGTCGTGTGACGGGTTGCTCACTTCCCTTCAAAATGGCCGAGGAGAGTAATGGCTGCCACATGCGTCATACTCGTAGACGGGTGCTGATTGTAAGGACTGTTGTGATTTGCGGGTGTTATATTCTATCACGATATTAAGCTGTTGATGGGTATTTGCGTATGTGTTTATATGCAAATATTTATATGCCATGGACGTTCTCATTATCTTTATTCTATGTAATAATATTTGTATTAAATCTAAGGTTTTGATAAAAGAGCAACACGCTGAGTTTGTTGGGTAGCGGAGTTCTTCTCAGTAGTGCCTGCACTTGGAACTCTGCTAAGTGAATGACTATGATTATGACGAACGGATTTTTCATTTTCTTCTACGAAGGAATTGAAAAATTTTATGATTCACGTATCGATTAAATATTATTATTATATTGGTATTTATTAATACCTATTGGATTATTATTATAAGTCATTCTCTCTAGGCAGCTTATAACCCGACAATGCAAAAGTGTCCTTGTAGACCAATTTGAAATAAATGATTTGAATTTTGAATTTTGAATTTTAGTTGTGTACTGTTATACTTTTAGGAGAAATTCAGAAATATTTTTAGTATACACACCGTATATAGACGCCGCCGTCACGTGGCGGCCGCACGAAGGCGGTCTCCTCGAGCGGCATGACGGTGAACTCCCAGCACAGCGTGTCGATGGGCCAGCCCTCGCCGCGGGCCGTCGTCTGAACCAAAACATTATCTAGTTCATTAGACATCGTCAGTAATACCGAGTTCTGCGTATCTTATTTAGTAAATTTTGGGAATCCAACTGCTTTATTAGCACAACATAATAAACATATAGGCAATCTAAAGAAAGCAACAAGCCGCCCAGCCCCCCAGGTGGGCCCCGCGGGGAACAGGCCGGGGCCCGCGGGGGACAGGCCGGGGCCCGCGGTACCTGCATGACGGCGGTGAGGAAGGCGGTGGGCGCCACGAAGGCGGGCAGCCAGCACAGCGTGGGCGGCTGGCGGGGGGCACCCGCCCAGCCCCCCAGGTGGGCCCCACGCAGGAACAACTCTCGGCACCACGCGCCGAGAGGCTTCATTGACGGTCGACCTGCACGACGTCAACAGTTCGATAAAGAAAAAAGGTTCACATTATGTTTGTCGTAATAACACATTCGAGTGAAATATTTAAAATTGTCTAAAGGAAAAAGAAAGAAAAAAAAAATTGACATCGGGAAAGAACAGAACCTACGACCTTTGGACAACTAGCCTGACCCATTCGCATAGTAAGCTACTGAAATACCACACCCGATTGTCGTAGTGCCTTTTTGACGTTTCATAGAGTTCATATTTCTTGTCCTAAATTTGGGACTACTCTAAAATAACGAGCTCCACGCTAACGTAGTGTTCCAGTGTATGGTGGTGCGTGTAGGCAGGGACTCGAGACTAATGGTAGTGTTCAGTAGTAATGAATTAATTAGCATTCGCATTCATTGATAGCATGCTAATGCTGTATTAGCATTTTGCAAATTAAGTAAAGTTGTAAAATTCTGCGAAATGTGAAACGCTATTTCGCAATTATTTTGTTATTGTCTTCGATTTGTTTGCATTTAGGATCGTATATTGAATGGATGCGTGAGATTTTTGAATAATATTTAGTGTGGCACCCTTTAACATTAATTAATTTGTGTATTAACAGAAATCATATACTTCATTAGGTATCAATTATTACCATATTAGCAAATAGCATAGCAATAGCAATTAGCAAGCTAAGACTCACGAATTCACATGCTTATGAAATTAACGAGATAAAGCATTAATTGCCATCGCTAGTGTTCAGCACTATCGTGTTCCGGATAAATGATGGTGAATGGCCTTTGGATGTACGGCCCTGTAATTTCCGGCACAGAGTCATAATACCTTAGGCTTCAGGAGTGATTACGCATCTGCATTTTGACCTTGGTCTTTGTGTGGGTGTCTATAGGCTGCAGTCATCACTTAACATCAATGTGAACAGCATGGTTGTTTACCACTTCCATTAGATAAAAAAAATAACAATCACTGAGATATAACACCTAAGGTCTTAGAGGTGACGCATCTGCATTTTGACCTCTAGTTGTGGTGTTCACATTTATAGGCTGTCATCACTTAACATCCACGTAAACTGCCATGCTTGTTCGGCAACTTCGAAACATAAAAAATATTATAACCTAATAAATGCATCATTTTATCAATTATCACCTTTTTGCCAAAATGACGGCACCTTGCCTTCGAAGATGCAAGTGTACATAACCTCCAGCATCTCAGACATCACCACCAAGCCTTCTATCGCCCGACGAAGTTCCTGTTATACGGAAACGCACATTGAAACATATTTGTATTCTTTACAAATAATAATAATTGTTTCCATTGCTCCAAAATTCTACATATAATCAGTTTTCAAAATGTAATTTATCTCCTGATGTACTAAAGTGATGCACAAAACATTGTGACCTCCCGTGTAAAATTATAATACAAAAATTAGGCTAATAAGTGCGTCACGCGGATGCAATTCGAGCCGAAATAGAGTGTTCGGTTACAATACCGAACAATCTTACTTGTTAAAATATGATCTATGTCGTTCTAAGAGTCGTGATATCTCCGATTAAAGATCTATTTTTAAAGATAACAATTATCTGTCTGTTTGTTGCTGTTGAGCGGATTTCTTAGACTAATTGGATTGTGCCTTTTCGGCTTGCCAACGACCTTGCCAGCAACCATTAGTAGCTCTGGCTTGTGTCCATCCATGTCCTTATCTTTGGTATTCAATAAATTCTAGGATCAGTCACGGGCAAGCCTGGTTTTGACATCTCACTAACTATTTTCTTTATTTCTAAATAACGAAAAGCTATATACATTAATCACCTGGGTGGAGAAAAATATCCTCTTCCTCGATTCGTAATGTTCTAGTCGGGAGATCACAACCCTCAGTAATGACTGGGAGATCTTGATCTATCGACTGGGTATCAAATTTTCACTAATGAATTTCCTCTATATCTGTTTTTGGTAACATGGAGGAGTACATCGTGCATAAGTGTTCGACGCTCACGTCGTTATCTCAATAAGTGTTCGGCGTAGTGCGGATTTGGTCGGACCACCTAATCAGATCGCACCCTCAACCCCTCGCCTGTCTTACAATAACCTCAACAGTAAGCATTAGCTGAACGTGGTAGTGTCCATCTTTTCCGAAAATGTTACCAATGAATCCCAGAATCCATCACGGGCAAGTGGGTTAAAGACTGGTTTCCATGTTCAGATCTATAATATAAAAATAAGTCTGGTTTTCCTTCCTGACGCTATAACTCCAGAACGCACGAACCGATTTCCACGGTTTTGAATTCGTTGGAAAGGTCTCGGGCTCCGTGAGGTTTATAGCAAAGAAAATTCAGGATTATAAAACGACATCCACGCGGGCGAAGCCGCGGGCGACAGCTAGTTATACATAAAAATATACAGCGACAACTGATCTTCAAGCCAGAAGTGATACCGGAGCCAGAAGTGAGTGCTGCGCCGTGGCGTGGTCTCCACGTCGACACGGGCCGGCACCTGTACACTGTACACAGAGAGGACCTACCTTCAAGCCGGAGGTGATCCCGGAGACGAGCACATTGTAGTAGCCGATCTCCTGCAGCAGGCACACACACAGCGGCATCACGATCTCGGGGCCCATCATGCGCTCCGTGGTCTCCACGTCGCCACGGGCCGGCACCTGTACACGGACACGACCGACCTTCAAGCCGGAGGTGATCCCGGAGACGAGCACGTTGTAGTAGCCGATCTCCTGCAGCAGGCACACACACAGCGGCATCACGATCTCGGGGCCCATCATGCGCTCCGTGGTCTCCACGTCGCCACGGGCCGGCACCTGTACACGGACACGACCGACCTTCAAGCCGGAGGTGATCCCGGAGACGAGCACGTTGTAGTAGCCGATCTCCTGCAGCAGGCACACACACAGCGGCATCACGATCTCGGGGCCCATCATGCGCTCCGTGGTCTCCACGTCGCCACGGGCCGGCACCTGTACACGGACACGACCGACCTTCAAGCCGGAGGTGATCCCGGAGACGAGCACGTTGTAGTAGCCGATCTCCTGCAGCAGGCACACACACAGCGGCATCACGATCTCGGGGCCCATCATGCGCTCCGTGGTCTCCACGTCGCCACGGGCCGGCACCTGTACACGGACACGACCGACCTTCAAGCCGGAGGTGATCCCGGAGACGAGCACGTTGTAGTAGCCGATCTCCTGCAGCAGGCACACACACAGCGGCATCACGATCTCGGGGCCCATCATGCGCTCCGTGGTCTCCACGTCGCCACGGGCCGGCACCTGTACACGGACACGACCGACCTTCAAGCCGGAGGTGATCCCGGAGACGAGCACGTTGTAGTAGCCGATCTCCTGCAGCAGGCACACACACAGCGGCATCACGATCTCGGGGCCCATCATGCGCTCCGTGGTCTCCACGTCGCCACGGGCCGGCACCTGTACACGGACACGACCGACCTTCAAGCCGGAGGTGATCCCGGAGACGAGCACGTTGTAGTAGCCGATCTCCTGCAGCAGGCACACACACAGCGGCATCACGATCTCGGGGCCCATCATGCGCTCCGTGGTCTCCACGTCGATGCGGCCCGGCAGCTTGCCCAGCATCTCGGCGGCCAGCTCGTCCACCTGTGCCCAGAGAATATGTTATAATATTACGTATAGAATGGACACTTCGACGTTCTGCCTGATTTTCCCTTGCAGATCGCACCTCCCCTTGAGTCCCATGCCGAAAGCTTCGTGCACTGAGGTTGCGAGCGGGCAACTGTGTGTGTGTGCGTGTAAAAACACGTCCTGGTTGATGGCTGTGTAGTAGGTAACCAGAATAAGCGTTTGCATGGATTTGTCGCGGCGGACCGGAGGGGAGTAGCCATATGCAGGCTTTCCCCACTGTCAAAGTACAAGCCCAAGTGGGGCTATGCCTGTCGCCTAGCCCCCTTATTCATAAACGTATTTTAGCTAAAGTGTTGCTAATGTCTTCTTTGTCCTTTTCTATCCTGCACATTTGACAATGCAACTGACAAAGACAAAGCATTCTATAGCTAAAACGTATCTAATGTACGTTTATGAATAAGGGGGTAAATATTTTAATTTAATGTGGGCGTGAAAGTGTTTATGTATTTTGAAAAGTCAAGGTGTGAGTTTGTATTGAGTGTATTTTTGTAGTGTGAGTGTGTGTCACACGTATTTCCCCCAAAAAATAACAGACTGTTTTGCATCGGTAATAAACGCTATGGCTACTCCCCTTCGGCCCGCCGCGGCCGGTGGCCCGCATTGTTCTATGTTAAATTGTAATCATCTATATTAGCGTTCCCGGCGCTCTTTTCTGTTATATTTATTAAGCTGCGTTGCGTATACGCTAGACGAGCACGAGCGGAGCGCGTTTTTTTTTTATTATCCATCCTCAAAATCCACTGATGATTAAAAATCTTAAACAAGAATTTCGGGTATAAACGAAGTGGATTCACCTTTTGATCTTCTCCCCCTCCGCCGCCGCCCCCACCGGTAGACGCCAGAGCGAAAAGCGTTGAACACATGATCAATGCATCCTGGAAAATAGATAACCATAATAAATATTGTGCATGTTTTACACGCTAATCGACACGACAACGTACATGCGGTTTATGAAAAAATTAAATACCTTAATTAGGTACAAATAAGATACCACTGTTTGAACAAAACGTAAAAAAAAAAATAATAAATAAAAAACCCGATTGTTTTTAAATAAAATATAAACCGAAAAGAATAAAACAAGGCAAGTATGACTACTAGCTACTAACTAGGAGGCGTGCTGGCTCAGGGACTACACGCGCTCGGCGGCTGGCACGTCGAGGGTGTAAGGTGCAGAGTGTGGGGTGTAAAGTGCAGAGTGTAGGGTGTGGGGTGTAAGGTGCAGAGTGTAGGATGTGGGGTATAAGGTGCAGGGTGTGGGGTGTGGGGTGTAAGGTGCAGGGTGTAGAGTGTGGGGTGTAAGGTGCAGAGTGTAGGGTGTGGGGTATAAGGTGCAGGGTGTGGGGTGTGGGGTGTAAGGTGCAGGGTGTAGAGTGTGGGGTGTAAGGTGCAGAGTGTAGGGTGTGGGGTGTAAGGTGCAGAGTGTAGGGTGTGGGTTGTAAGGTGCAGAGTGTAGGGTGGGGGTGTAAGGTGCAGGGTGTAGGGTGTGGGGTGTAAGGAGCAGGGTGTAGAGTGTGGGATGTAAGGTGCAGAGTGTAGGGTGTGGGGTGTAAGGTGCAGGGTGTGGGGTGTAAGGTGCAGGGTGTAGGGTGTAGGGTATGGGTTGTAAGGTGCAGGTGCAGGGTGTGGGGTGTGGGGTGTAAGGTGCAGGGTGTCGGGTGTAGGGTGTAGGTTGTGAGTAGTAGGGTGCAGGATGTAGAGTGAGGGTTGTAAGGTGTAGGGTGTGGGGTGTAAGGTGCATAGTGTAGGGTATGAGGTGTAAGGTAACACGGTGTAGGGTGTGGGGTGTAAGGTGCAGGGTGTATGGTGAGGGTTGTAAGGTGTAGGGTGTAGGGTGTAGGGTGTGGGGTGTAGGGAGCAGGGTGTAGGGTGCAAGGCACCTGCGCCAGGGTGGCGACATCGGCCGAGGCGTGCTGGCCCAGGGACTGCGCGCGCTCGGCGGCCGGCAGCACGTCGAGGAAGTCGCGGTACGATTCCAGGCTGCCGTCGCGCGGGATGTGGTATGCGGGGATAGACGACAGCCTGTTGCAAATATAATAGGTTAGTGTATTTTTTATGTAACGAAGGGAGGTTTATTGATGCATTCCTCGTGGTTATCTGGTGTAACCACGAAAAATGTACCATAAACCTATACGGAAAGCACCAGTTTTTGTGTAAGAAGCATGCAGTCTACATGGATGTGAAGTGATGACTGCAGTTTGTAAACATCTACACAAAAACTACAAGTCAAAATGCAGACGCGTCGAGACCACTGAGACTCTCACTGAGACTCTGATGTTGTATCTAAAGAAATATCTGTAAGCCATACAAATAAACAATTTTGGTAAATTGTAGCTAATAGGGGTAGCAGGGAAGAAACATGTTGATTTGACGAATTAAAAAAGATACTGATCGGATGTTTCTTTGTTAATTCTTTTTAGTTTTTTTTTTTTATCTTTACTTAAAGCGATACGAAGTTCGCCGCGGGTCAACTAGTATATTAAAAAATTGACTAGCGCAGTGAACATACTCACCTTTAAAAGGGCTTCGTCACAGGAGAAATGCGTGATGTTGGGGATGAAGACCTGCTTGTCCGTGACTTTCGACTATTTACAGTGATGTAGTGTAATGAATAATGAACAGACACACTGAAAGTGTAGCGCAATGGACACACTCACCTGTAGAAGGGCACGTCCAGGGCATCCTCACAGAAGAACTGCGCTATATAGGCGACGAGGACGCGCTTGTCCCAGTCGTCCGTGATGTGACCGCCGTAGTTGATGATGGCGAGCAGGTAGCGTAGCGCGTCCCACGGTACCTCTTCGTACTCCTCTAGGTAATTTACCAGCAAGTTGTCCGATACCTAATCAATTTTTAAATATTTTTAGCACAAACCAATCAGCCTTCCTTCTTTAATCGATGATTTTTAGGCATCCGGCCCAGAGAATATGTAATAATACTATGTATAGAATGGACACTTCGACGTTACGCACTATTTCCCCGCATCACCCAACCTCCTCCCTTCTTATGGGCGACGTTTGGTATTCTCTACGTGCTACGCACACAGGTGCACGTGTAAATACACGTCACTGATTGATGCCTGTGTAATAGAGACCAAATTAAGCGTTTGTATGGAATTTTGGCGGAGTGTCCGCGGTGTGTCCGGACCTCAAAAGAGAAAACGGACGGAATCGTTTGCGCAAGTCGGACTCACGTTCACAGGGTTTCGTAATTAATTTTTTTTTGTGGAAATCAAGCATGAACTTTACATGAATGTTAAGTGATGTCTGCAGCCAACAAACATCCACACAAAAACTAGAGAGACCTTTAAGTATTATGTCTCTGTGATAGATATTACGGGTTCATACATTACAATCGTTCGTACAGTTAACTTCGTAGATTTCATACCATACATACACTTGTAAATTTGCCTGTTATCTAAAGATTAAAACATATCGTCCATTTTTTTCAAGGCTCAGTAGATTTGGAGATAAAGGGGAATGGATAACTTTAGTCTATTTTCATTAAATTAATAATTTTCAGATCCTTACAAAAAAGGTCTGCCTGACGATACTCGTATATATGTTGTAGGTACATTGTTTTTTTTTTATTATTTTATTTAATGGCATCGCTTTTTATGCATATAGCCAGTGTCAAGTAAAACGATATTTCGTTTTCGTAATAAGAAAAGTAAAATTCAGAGTCAGTCAGTCAATTTATCAGTCCGTCAGTCATAGTCACAGTCAATAATTCGAGTAAAGCGATGGCTTCTTTAATAGAACATTTACAATGAAGCTTTGGAGGCAACCCGAAAGAACGTATCTTCGCACTGTTATTCTATTTCACTATACACGAGCACTGTAATAAGCTTATATCAAACAAAATGCCACCAACTTTATTTAATATAACTGAAAAATACACCAAGAAAATGAAATAAAATAAGAGCACCACACGCATTTTTCAAGCTTCCCGCCAACAGATACATTGTTTTTTTTTTTTTTTTTTATGTAATTGAAGTGCCAAACAAGCATGCAGTTCACATTGATGTTAAGTGATGACTGCAGCCTATAGACACCCACACAAAGACCAAGGTCAAAATGCAAATGCGTTACCACTCCTGAGGCCTAAGGTGTTATGCCTCTGTGCCGGAAATTACAGGGCCGTACATTACCACCTGACCGGAACACGATAGTGCTGAACACTACCATTTAGCGGCAAGTAATTCAGGTAATGTTATAAATAAATATTCTTTCTTCTTCTTTCTTCTTCTTCTATATCACAAAAATTCACATAACTTAATGAGACTTACATCAAAGTCAGCATCATTAAAGCTATACACCGCATTGTAGCCAAGCTGGCGGAACCTCTTGCGCGCTATCAGCGTGCAGTGGAAGAAGGCCACGCAGAACAGCAGGCGCCGGTACTTGGGCGTAGCCTCGTCGAACCTGTCCTCGTTTATGTTCGCGAATATGCGCACTAGGTTGCCTTTTAGACCCTGTCGGGAGATAGTAGATATTTTTATCGTAAGAATGGCCCCAAAAACACCTTCTATGGGGTGTTTTCGTAGATGTATTCTGTTTTCGGTAGCAAACTACCGCCACTACGATCGCCAATTCGCCTGACAAGCGTGGCGATGACGTGCAACACTGTGATGTAATTAAAAAAATACATAAATTTCCGTGTTCAGAGCTACATACTGTTAACATCGAGATTAACTCGTCAAGGGTTAATGTCGAGGTAAATGAAAATTGACACATACATGTCGTTGTAAATCCAAATTGAATACATCAGGACCGGGACATCTGGCGCTCCACTCTCTGTCAACCTCGTAAAGGACCCGGCGTGAAGATACATACATACTTCAATAAGAGCGTCAAACCTGGGGCGGTTCCGTGGTCATCTTGATGCTCCGCTGCAGCATGTTGAGCGGGAAGGCGGGGTCGGGCATGGAGGACAGCCACAGCCGGAAGCGGGGGTGGATGCGGGGCGAGTCCAGGCCCCGCAGGGACCCCACCCAGGCGCAGGCCAGGTGGCAGTTCGCCAGGAACACCCAGCCGCCCTCCTTCATGCCCCACGAGATCATCCTGATGGATAGCTCTAAGTCTTAGTTGTAAGAAACGACTTGAAAAATATAAAAAAGCCACATTATTAAAAGTAAATTAATGTGATATACGAGGGATATTTTTTTACTGTTCACCAATAAGTATACACCTATGTACCTATAGATCTCTAAAATATTACTATAAAACCCGTTACATTATTTTACTGCAATTGAACTACATGGCCAATACAACATGATACACCGAACAAACTCATTTTTTTTTATTTTACTGCACAGCAAATATTCTCATATAACAGTTATAATATTTGTTGTATATTATTACGCATTAACACATGCTTGTGAAATATATTTTATTTTTAAAGAAAAATGGAAAGAAAAATTTGAAGCCTGAAGTCAAATTTTTCTTTCCATTTTTCTTTAAAAATAAAATATATTTCACAAGCATGTGTTAATGCGAAATAATATAAAACAATTATTAAGGGTAAAAGCGACTTCTTTACGATATTCAATAAACTGAAAAGTCTATTATATCGGTTGCCTAACTAGCATAGTTGGTAATAGATGGCGCTGCTGCTACCATAAAGCAATGCAATAGATGTGAAGGAAAGATTTGACAAATCGGGCAGGGCTTCAGTAGCTCAATTGGAAGAGCGGCTGGACTAGATTCCCAGTAGGTCGCGAGTTCGAGTCTCGCCTGAAGTCAAATTTTTCTTTCCATTTTTCTTTAAAAATAAGGTATAATATTTTTCTTTCACAAAAAATACGAATTGTGTACCAATAATATTCTTAATTGTTACACATAATAATATACATAATATGTTATGCATAATTGTCACACATTATACGAAATATACATCCTTGTAACGGTACTCCATTTGAAAACGGTTTTGTGCAATTTTAATGTTATTAAAATATTAAGATTATCATCGAAGAACAAATAATGAATTTTATACTTCATAAAAAAACATTTATTTTAGAAAAAAATGGGGTAACACCCGAAATAAATACAAAACGGGAATGTATGCGCATGTAAAATCATATGATGTCACCTGGCAGCGGCTGGCGCCTGGCCCTGTCCGAGGCTGAGCGACTGGAACTTGTCGAACATCTTGACGTCCGCGGCCAGCTGCAGCAGCGCGGCCGTGGGGTCCACGCCGGGGGACAGCACGAACAGCAGCGACGTCTTCCACGTAGACTCTTCCCACGCCGCCTAGTAGTGGTATGAGAATTAGTACGAAGCAGTGGTCACACTTAGTGTGCGTTCCACTAAGCGTTCACAACGATCAAAACGCTCCTTTAGTCGTTCCACATGACGACCGCAGTCGTTGTGGTCGCGGCGTAAACGTCACTCATGACGTCATGAATTACGCTCACGCGAAGCTCACGACGACCCATCTAAAAAGGTGGGTCGAAGTGATCGTTGAGAAAATTAGCGGCATTTTCAAAAGTCAAAACATAAAAAATGGCGACCGTAAAGCTTACGTTATTTCATGCCGAAAAAGATATATTAGTAGAAGTGAATGTTTCTGCAGCGGATGCTCAACGTGCCTCCACAGGTAAATATAATTATGTAAAACAAGTTTAGAAAAATTAATTGTAGTTTATAATTAATATACATGTATACATTTTTCCTTGATTGCCAATAATATAACCTAACTTAAGAAATGATAATTAACTTAGCCTTCTTTAAATTAGTTTTCTTATTGAAAAAATTATTACATACGTTTAAAATTTCACTGATGAAAATTATTAACTCGCCATTTGTATTATTGACCTCTACGCTCAAAACGCTCTATAATCCATTCCACTTGAGTTTACGACAGTAACGCTCACAAGCAAGTGGAACGGGAAAAACTGCGGTCGTGAGCGTGATCGTTGTGAACGCTTAGTGGAACGCACCCTTAGTGCTAAACTTTGCGAGTAAACCAAGCAAGGATGGATTTCACTGGCACTGCGACTTAAGTCAGGCTTCTACCACTGCATGTTTCGGCCACGACGAAGGAGGCGACGCGGGGACACACCGGGGGCGGGGCTCACCCGGATGTCGAGCACGGGCGGCTCGATGTAGCGCGGGCCGAGCGCGGCCACGACGAAGGAGGCGACGCGGGGACACACCGGGGGCGGGGCTCACCCGGATGTCGAGCACGGGCGGGTCGATGTAGCGCGGGCCGAGCGCGGCCACGACGAAGGAGGCGACGCGGGGACACACTGGGGGCGGGGCTCACCCGGATGTCGAGCACGGGCGGCTCGATGTAGCGCGGGCCGAGCGCGGCCACGACGAAGGAGGCGACGCGGGGACACACCGGGGGCGGGGCTCACCCGGATGTCGAGCACGGGCGGCTCGATGTAGCGCGGGCCGAGCGCGGCCACGACGGAGGAGGCGACGCGGGGACACACCGGGGGCGGGGCTCACCCGGATGTCGAGCACGGGCGGCTCGATGTAGCGCGGGCCGAGCGCGGCCACGACGGAGGAGGCGACGCGGGGACACACCGGGGGCGGGGCTCACCCGGATGTCGAGCACGGGCGGCTCGATGTAGCGCGGGCCGAGCGCGGCCACGACGAAGGAGGCGACGCGGGGACACACCGGGGGCGGGGCTCACCCGGATGTCGAGCACGGGCGGCTCGATGTAGCGCGGGCCGAGCGCGGCCACGACGGAGGAGGCGACGCGGGGACACACCGGGGGCGGGGCTCACCCGGATGTCGAGCACGGGCGGCTCGATGTAGCGCGGGCCGAGCGCGGCCACGACGAAGGAGGCGACGCGGGGACACACCGGGGGCGGGGCTCACCCGGATGTCGAGCACGGGCGGCTCGATGTAGCGCGGGCCGAGCGCGGCCACGACGAAGGAGGCGACGCAGGCGCACACGCGATCGGCGCGCACGCTCCGCACCACCAGCATGCGCTGGAACTCGTTGCACACCTCGTTCCACTCGCCTGCCAAATAAACATTGGATTGAGACGGCTGAGGAAGATGTGTGTGTGTGTGGGGGAGGCCGGGAGAAATCGGCCGGGACGTCTAAGTGTCTATTTTATACAAAGTATTATCACATATTCTCTGCTGGCGTGCAGGTGTTCTGCATGCCACGCGTGTTGGTTGGGACCGAAAGGCTCCGAGGAGGGCTCGGAAACGAGTACCCGCCGGTAGGGTTGGCCGCATGGCGGACGAGTCGGAACACCCAGGGGTTTTTATTGGGTAGACGGGTGCTTTCCGCGGAGTCCCACATAACCCACCCATTTCCCCAAAGGTATGGACATGGGTATTAGTAACCCATTTGGTGGGCTTGTCTGGCAAAAAAAAAACCTTGTACTTTCCAAATACGAGACCAAAGTGATTGTGGTGCAAGCTAACTCCCATATCGCCAATAAGACGCGCTCGAGTAACTGCAAAAATCCCCTCTTGTTTATTAGTAGGGGTTTGCCTACTAATAGGCTCATCACCTATTATATAATACAAAACGTCACTGGCGATTCGTGAGTGTTTGCATATATTTATGCTTGAATGCATGTTTTTACCGCTGCCTGTTGCTCTTTAAATATAATGCTATATAAAGTTGAACGATATAATAGGCATACTCGTTGAAGTGAAAGCGGCCGTGGTGAGAATGTAAGTTAGCAAAGTGAAAATGAAGATTGAACGTTGATGGAACGAATCATTCATCGTCTGCGTGGTTGGTCGTCGCCGTCGGTGACGTATCGACGACACGACGTTTGTGGAGCCCGCCGCCACCAACAAGCCAATCAATCAATGTGAACGACTGAATGAAGTGTTTGACACCTATTACTTTCCGGGTATACAGACGTAAATAAAAGTTAGGAACTACAATCAACGTACCAACAAGCGGCTGGGTCTCCGGTTCAGGATGCAGATACCATTCCTTCCACTCCTTGGAGAAGGTCTCAAAGGCGTCCACGAGGCCGTGGAAACCGGGCAACTTGTCCAGCTCCGTGACGTTGTCCCAACACTCGTCCGGCAACCAATCTGAGAAAAGCAAATTTAATGCTAATTTCACCACATTTAGGTAATAGGTTAGGATCTCACTGCAGAATCATTTCGTTCATCTAGATGTGCTGCAAACCTATTTTTTACGCATATTTATAATCTAGAGAATATATATTCACTAGGTTGCCTATCAAAGACATTTTTAAATTGCGAATATTGATAGGCTAGTCATGATTAATTTTGATGTGCAGTGCCTATTAGAGGGGATTCCCTCTAATGGGCACTGCACATATTATCCAAACATTTTGCACATATTTCATACTTCAACGATTACCAGTGTAATCCGATTCTCTATCAGTCAAATCGACTAAGAAACTTACTGGTAGGGTTGTCTGGCTGTTCCGACCTGTCCAGCACGACGCCACCCTTGAGCATGAACAAGTACTCGTTATTGTTCATCTTGCCCGCTTGGAACAGGATGCGGGAGACCATGTGGAAGGATAACAACAGCTTGTGGCGCTCGAACAGGGCTCGACAGGTGTTTCTAGGAGGGGGAAAGAACGTTATTTGGACACAGTGGAATAAGGAATGATAGGGAGGATTACAGATGTTCTTTTTTTATATATTTGTTAAGGGTTATTGCGATTATGATGAACAGAATTATTATTTTAAAAAAATCGATCTCAATTTGAAAAATATAAAATTACTAGCTGTTGCCCGCGGCTTCGCCCGAGTGGATGTCGTTTTATAAATAACTAAGTAATCTTTGTTCTTTCTCAAAGTCAACTCTATCAACTCTCAAATCTCTGTACCAAATTTCATTAAAATCAGGTTCAGTCGTTTGGACGTGAAAAGGTAACAGACAGACAGACAGAGTTACTTTCGCATTTATAATATTAGTAGGGAGAGAATAACGCAAGGCGCGACGACTGTCCAGTGGAGGAGAATTCTTCCTCTAGTGCAGTCAGTCAACCTAACAATAGCGGCCAACCCATTCCAATAGGGCGGTAGTAAACATATCAAAGCGGGATGAGCAGCAGCGTCCCGGGATAAAACCACCACCACTGCGGTCGCCAATCCGCCAGCCAAGCGTGGCGATTATAGCTCTCCCCTAATGACGCACAACACTATTGTGGGCGTCTTTGGGTAAGGCTTTGTCCAGCAGTGGATGTCTTTCAGTTGAAGAGATGATGGTGATGATGATAACGCTTATGGCAGATGCGTATATATCGTCCTTTCGATGGGAGAATCGTAAGAATTCTGAGCGTCGTCAATTATACAGATCGGAAGCTAGTAATTGGGATATCTTGGGACAAAAGTGGGAATATCTTGTATATAATATACATTTGGCTACCGTGAGGCTACTTTTTGGCAGCCGTGAGACACATATTACGTGTATAGGTAAGTATTAATTTTTAGAAAATGTGTTGTCTTTTCTCTGTTACCTGTTACGTTTTATGTCTGTTTTATGTGTCTCGCTGTGTGTCAAATAAATGTTTCTTATTCTTATTCTTATTTGCTCCGTTTTCTATAGCGATAACTATTATAGTCAACTTGGATTGGGGGCTGTTAGAAACAATAATCACTAGCAAAATGAGACTCACTTGTAAACAGCATAAGTGTGGAAATCGTTGAGGTGCAGGATCCTGTCGCTGAGTTCGGCGGACTTGGCGCTGCGCTCGATGGAGTAGGTGAATAGGTCGATGTAGGCGTCCAGCGAGAACTGGTACATGGGTTCGATTCGCGACAGGTCGTTCAGCGCGAAAAATAGGACAGAAGCGCGAACTGCTACCGGTACGTAACCCTGGGGAGAAACGAGATGAATGAGATGGTAGAAATTGAGAACATAGTAATAATTTATCTTCCTTTCTTTAGCTTTCTCTCTCCTTCTTCCGAGTGAGTGAGCAAGAGGGATCTTGCTCACTCACTCGCATTCTCTCTCTTCGTCACGTCGGCGCCTTCACTACCATCACTAGTGATACACTACCAGCATACTTGCCTCAAAGATTATTGTTATATAGGTGGCCTACTGAAGATATACAAATCTAATAATGATATTTCCCGCCTTCTGCCATCTATCCTACAAAACACCAATAGGTTCCTATTAAGACCTATACCCGGAATTTTAATTCGATTCCTGGTTTGACATTTTCAGTGTTGCAACGTCATGACAACTGCTAAATAGTGACGTTGTGAAATTAATCGATACGAAAATGAAATATGTCCGAATCGATTCAATTCGTTTATAGTATTAACTAAACAACTACTATTTAGCGCAGTAGTTTCGTTTTTCACGTACATAAAGGCTTTGCGGATCATTACTTAAGTAACCATCAAAACTTTTCGTAAACGTTTTTTTTTTCGTTGGGGACAATGTGTTTAATAATATGTAAAAAAAGTGATACAATATCAGTCACAAACCTGTCTAGCACCATCGATTTCCTTCTCGGTGTCCTGCGAGGTGATGAGCGCCTCCTTGACTTGCAACGAGGTGCGCTGAGACGTCTGCAGCGTCACGAACAGCTCCTCGTTCTCCAGGAGCGGCACTTGGGACTCGTACATGATGCGAAGTAAATCATTCTCCAGGTCCACCTGATAATATAATATAGCGTGTAACAGATACACAGGGTTAATTGAAATAAGCGCATGTGAAAGGGCGTCAGAACATTCATAGATACGATTTTTCATTAGTGCGAAGGAGTAAGAACTATACAAACTGTAATCTACGTCCAAATCTAAACAAAGACAACATGGCTGATCGCGTCTGTGGCGCGACCTGTGACAGGACGCGCCACAGACCGGCGTAAGTAAACAAAGTCCTGTGGTGGGACGAAATTTTGTAATTGTTTTTCTCGAAAATGGTTAGTGTTATGAAAAAATGTGTTAAGACAATTTTTGTAGATAATTGCATGATCTCCAATTTTTGCCTGACATATTTTATCTTACTAACCGTATAGCAGAAAAATTCAAAAAAAAGAAAACATAGTTGCAACTTTTGACCTTGAATAAAAAATTTTGCAGACATGGGATTGATGGGGACTTTTCACAATTTCATAATAATGGTGTCCCTAACATCTATGTGAAATTTCAGCTTTCTGGGAATTAATGCACGGTTACCCCTATTTTTGGGCTAAATTGACCGGACTATCCCAACAACATTTGTACTAAGACTTTTAAAGATTTAAGTTTTTTACTCCTTCACCGCGAAGTGCGCCATCGACTGACCACTGACCACTGACCAGGACTCTCTTGTTGGCGGCGATGGCCTGCACCAGGTCGTCCTTCATCCTCTCGAGCGCGGGCCGCTCGCGCCGCACCACGGCGGCCAGCAGCTGCGCCGTCAGCCCCTGCTCCTTCACCGCGAAGTTCACCATCGTCGTCTTCGTCAGCGTCTCCGGGCTGTACGTCGGGTTGCCTGCGGGGGGGGGGATCAGACATTCTACTGACTTTATCATTTGTTAACGCTTGATCCACGCTCTCGTTTGTACGCTCGGTTCAAGCGAAACGTGACACTTCGAGAGGCGGGTCTTTTTGTTTTTAGTGGAGGTTCAAAAAAAAATACATACCTACTTCTTTTCTCATCTATATACATAAAAATCAATTGCTGTTCGTTAGTCTCGCTAAAACTCGAGAACGGCTGGACCGATTTGGCTAATTTTGGTTTTGAATGATTTTTGGAAGTCCAAGGCAGGTTTAAAAGGTAAGAAATATGAAGACATTGAAGGGAAATAGTAAAAACCACAAGTTTATTTTCCCATACAAATAGTCCGAATTCATCAAACCTTTGACACATTATTTCATTCTGAGGCAATACGAAGTTTGCCGGGTCAGCTAGTTTCATTTTAAATATTTATGTAAAAGAAAAACTGCAAAATAACCCACGAATCCGACACGTTTGTTTGTATACATAAAACGGCAAAAGCAACACAGCGTATTATTCCCGCGCACTTGCGGGCGCCGCGGTTCGGCAATGTCACGTGATCACGTGTGAGCGGCGCTCCGCATTAGGCTAATTTCTCATACAAAATGTTAGAATAGAAACAGTGTAATGTAAGGATAGTATAAGGTTGGGGAAAGAGTTTCTTCGCATTTTGTAAGATAATTCAAAACATTTTTTAATATAGTTTATTTAAATTTAACTAAAGTATGTATGTACCATTTTGTTAGATAACCTTTTGCCATCTTGTAGGTAGGGACATGATCCCATTGCTATAAACATTTTGGGACTTCACATCAAAATACCGCGACAAGTGGATTTGGCAGTCCTCTCGTGATGTTAACCTAACATTGCATAAAGAATTCTGAAGAGACCGAAACCGGTGGAAATCTGAAGGTGCAAGGTCAGGAGTATACGGCGGATGCATTAACACCTCCCAGCCAAACTCTCTTAAATTTTGCTGAGTGGCTATAGATGTGCGAGGTCTAGCGTTACCATGATGAAACACCACACCCCTTCTGTTGATCAATTCCCGCCGCTTTCTCTCAACTTCTTGCTTTAATCTCATCAGTTGTTCGCAGTAGAGTTCAGAATCGATAGTCCTGCCTGGTGGTAATAGCTCATAATGAATAATGCCCTTCCAATCCCACTACACACACAACATCACCTTATTGCGAGTTAACCCGGGTTTCGTCAGAGTCTGTGAAGCCTGACCGGCCTTTGACCACCTTTTTCGCACGTTCTTGTCGTACGTGATCCACTTTTCATCACCAGTTATCAGCTACTTCAAAAATGATTCGGTTTCATTACGTCGTAATAAAGAATCACAAATGAGTACACGGTTCATTAGGTTTCTTTCAGTGAGCTCGTGAGGTACCCAAATATCGAGCTTTTTTTTTGTACCCAGCTTTTTTCAAATGCGCCAAAACTGTTTTGTGATCAATTCTCAGTTCTTCAGCTACGTCGTGACTACTGATATGCCGATATTGCTCCACTTTTTCAAAAAAGGCATCCATTTTATCCGTAATAGGGGGCGACCAGAGCAAGGTGCATCTTTGACATCAAAATTTCCGGATAGAAAACGCTTAAACCAAATTTGTGCTACTCTCACAGACACTGCACTAGGTCCATAAACATCGCAAATTTTTTTCGCTGCTTGCGTTGCATTTTTACCTTTTTTGTAGTAAAATTTAAAAATGTATCGTAATTTCTTCATTAGATTCACTCATCTTGACAGTACGAAAAACAAATGAAAATCACACGTTTGCCTGATTTGAATTTGGAATTAAGTTCTTTAAAATTTTAACTTTCAATGATACAATTATTACAAGTTCATACATACTATAATGTGAAAAGACTTTTTCCCCAACCTATTATGTTATAAAAAGAAATAAAAATTACAATATCTTATTATTATGTAAGTATATAATTTTCGAGGGAGTGCACTGCACCAGCGCTCTTAATGAAGAGCCGCCTCTACTTATTAGACTTTATCACGTCAAAAGACTCTTTTGTGGAGAAAATCTGAAGCTACAGAAACTAAACTTCACTTACCAAGTTTTGTAGTCAGATACATCTTGAATTGGGAATTGTAGGGAACCATCTTCTCGTTAAACTTGATGACAGTAGAGTTGCCGATCTTGACAATGGCCTTGTCTAGGATGGGTGCGATAGAAGGGTCTAGAACTTCCCCAACATTCTGGACGATGACAGGCTTGCCTTCAGTGAGGCATGTCTCCATCACTTTCAGGTAGTTGGGTTGACCGAAGTCTACGATCTAGGAAAATAGATTTCAGATGATGGTTTCGCCTAAAACTCGCCGCGAGCACGCATTGAAATCGGATTTTGAATAAGCTGGATAATGCTAAATCTAGCAGGAGAATGTAGAAGAGTTCATAATTTTTCTTATATTATGAATTCGCCGCCCGCGTTTTTCTTAAATTATGATATCGCAGCGGTTATGAACAGAACCTTATCGAGGTAAAATCGCAGCGGGAGCGCGCGTGCACGTCGCGATCTCGCAGCTAAATCGCTTCACCATCAAATAACTCAAAAAAGTGGCTAATGTGGAAAGACTGTTAGGATGTTCCTGACAGTAATGCTCACATAACAAATTAATGTTGAATGTAATGCATAGGGTTTTCAAAAGAAAAACCAGTCTTTCTTTTCAATATTTTCACGACGTGATGTAATCACGATATAGTGTACAAGATTACGCGCGATTCTAAATATCATGCTACGTTCAGCTAACAGCTATCTGCACACTTTAGCACAAGTAACGCTACTGCTATACATCGCCTTTCTCTTCTGCCCGCTATCGCGTCGGGCAAGTTATACTCGTTTAGCATATCATGGCATATGCTACGTGCAATTTAAAATAGCAAAGCATAGGGCTATATTAATCAACTGTACGTATCCTTCATAATTAAAGTAGTTCCTCACCTGTATATCATTCTTCTCCTCAAGATGCGCAATCCATATAAGGGCTTGTCCTTGAGGGTCAACCGCTAAAGGCCAGCGTGTCGCACGCACTACTATGATACCATTCTCTGCGCTGAAGTTGTCGTCTGTTGGTGATAACAGACAAAACTTGATCAAAATAGTCGACAAACGTCAAACAGGTACAGCGCGAAAGAGATAACGCTCTACAGACTCGAAATAAGCCGAGGTCTCCTTCCTAGGCTCGAAGTGAAATATTTATTGTTGAACACTGTACCTACTTAGAAAATTCCACTTTTCAGGTTTCAGAATAGCTATTTAACTATTTTTATTAACAATCGATTCGACAGTTCAGGATTTTTAAAATCAATAACGACTAAAATTTAACTGGGTACGTATTTAATAACGTATCGTATAACATATTACTAGAACATAGAGATTTTGTCGAAGACCGTTAAGTTGAAACTAACCCGGTAATCCCATGTAGTTCCATTCGCGTAGCGTTGCATCATCCAGGAGGAAGTATCTCATGCTCAAATCCATCGTTACTGGTACAGATTCATTACACACCTGATAAATATTCAGATTTTAGTATACAGATAATCCAGGGTTTGAATGCATACATACCTAAAATACCGGCGTCGGGAAGTGACGACTCCACCACCCACCAGAGGAATAATTTTATTCTACTGGAAGAGAATTATTCCACTAGTGCAGTCAGTCAACCGAACAATGGCAGTCAAATCATTCCAATAGGACGGTAGTAAATATAACAACGGGGGATGGCAGCAGCGTCTCGCGATAAAACTACCGTCACTACGATCGCCAATCCGCCTGCCAAGCGTGGCGATTATGGCATATTCTCCCTTAATGACGTACAACACTGTTGTGGGCATGTTTGGGAAAGGCGTTGTCCAGCAGTGGACGTCTTTCGGTTGGAGAGATGATGATGATGATGATAACGCTTAAGGCAGATGCGTATATCGTACTTTCGATGGGAGAATCGTAAAAATTCTGTCAAGTAAGTTAGGCAACCGATATAATAGACTTTTCAGTTTATTGAATATCATAAAGAAGTCGCTTTTACCCTTAATAATTGTTTTATATTATTTCGCATTAACACATGCTTGTGAAATATATTTTATTTTTAAAGAAAAATGGAAAGAAAAATTTGACTTCAAGTTCGAGTCTCGCCTGAAGTATAGCCAACTAGCATAGTTGGTAATAGATGGCGCTGCTGCTACCAAAAAGCAATGCAATAGATGTGAAGGAAAGATTTGACAAATCGGGCAGGGCTTCAGTAGCTCAATTGGAAGAGCGGCTGGACTAGATTCCCAGTAGGTCGCGAGTTCGAGCCTCGCCTGAAGTCAAATTTTTCTTTCCATTTTTCTTTAAAAATAAAATATATTTCACAAGCATGAGTTAATGCGAAATAATATAAAACAAAAATTATAGTATTCAGCACTATCGTGTTCCTATTGGATCCCAATCTATGGCCCCATAATAACTATCACAGAGACATGAGAACTTAGGCCTCAAGTGTGGCAACGCGTCTGGATTTAGACCTCTGGTTTTGCCACCTTCAATACATAAAAAAACGATCTGTGGTACACAGTTAGAAATAACTTATTTTGCGGAGTGTAAGAATAGTTGTACGAGTGTCGTACCTCCCGGAACCAATCGTCGACGAGGGCCTCCCGGTACTCGGAGACGAAGGGCCCCAGGTAGGCCACGAAGGCGGTGGCCACGAGGCAGTCCCCCGGCAGGCTGCCGAACTCCCGGTCCAGGCGCTCTACCGTCAGCTCCCAGCGCTCGCGTTCCCCTGGCGGAGGTGTCCAGGGGAAATTATATTCATTTTAGTTTTAATGGTTCGGAAAACATACAATGATAACAAATGTATAGACCGGCCAAGTGCATGTCGCTACACGCGCAATGTAGGATTCCGTAGCCTACAAGGAACCCTTATAGTTTCGCCATGTCCATCCGTATGTCCCCAGCTATGCTTGTAGACTATGAGTACAAGAAATCTGTAAATTGTCTAAGATATTAAGTCCACTTAACCGTGATAGTTTTACTTTTAAATTTATTTGTACTATCACCTTGGATAGAGGGGAAGGGATATTAGGGTAAAATTAACGAAAGTTTATAATTAAGCCCAAGAAGACCAAGACTGATCTACCATGACGAAATAGGTCTAGTACTGTCTGAGGGTGGGGTCAAAAATCTTATAACTCCGCGTGCATGTATCAAGATAATGATGAACGTAGAATAAGCACGGGAGGTGTGTATGGACCGGGATATCTGGCGCTCCACACAGTCTGCCTACCACGTAAGGGACTCGCCGTAAAGATAGATAGATCCACATAGCAGATACACATGGCATACACACATAACAATTACGAAGCTTGTGCCAACCGGAGCCTCAACGACTACTGAAGCTAACCTGCCAAGCCGGTGATGAGAGCTTCGGCCCTCTCGAGCTTCAGCTGCAGCATCTTGGACTTCCTCTCCAGCTCGTCCTTCTGGGCCACCTTCTCGTCGTACTCCCGCTGCAGACGCGCGATCATCTCGCTCAGTTCCCGCAGCTTGGCGCGCGCCTCGGCCAGGATCTGCTGCTTCATACGAAGCGATTCGAGGGCTTCTTCTAGTCGTTCCTTTTTGGGCTTTACTATTCTGTTAAGAAAAGTCAGGTGAAGAGAAAAATTGTAACTGTATGTAGCATTTATTTTATTAGAGGAAGATGGTAAACAAAGCATACAGCTCACATTGATGTTAAGTGATGACTGCAGCCTATAGGCGTCTTCACAAAAACCAGAGGTCAAAGTGGAGATGCCTTAGTCACGAACACTTAACTAAATCGAAAATTATGTTGAGACATCCATGATATTTTTGAAAGACTTATCCAACGATACCTTACATTACACTATATGGAAATCGAAAATAAAAAATATATATCCGCGAGTTACAAGTAAGGGAGGTTACCCTACATTTTTTTCTTCATGTTTTTCTTCTACTACTTTGTTGGCATGATAAAAGTGTTTACTTGAGCCAAATTCCAATTTTACGCTAAACCGCGGACGGACGGCCGGACAGACAGACGGACATGGCGAAACTATAAGGATTCCTTGATTACTACGGAACCCTAAAAACGGCGTATCTCTGAATTTGCGTAAAACAGGGTATCGTAAGTCAAGGTATTACTGTATATACAATTTCCAAACTCTCGCGCGCATTTGGCCTTTGCCTGGGGAACTTCTCAATGCGTTGGAAGAAAGTTCTTATTCTCCTTTCAAATATACGAGTACTACAAACTGTCTTCTATTACTTACAAAATCCACTTACTTGTAAACCTTGCCGTACTTCTCGATAGCGCGCACCCAGAGACACAGTGACTTGGCGGCGGAAGACACGGTGCCAACTATCTCCGGGTCGAAGTCCGGCTTGGCCGTGTACGTCCCGATCTTCTTGAGAGTTTTGTCGGCTATATTGTCCTTGTCGAACTCGCGTAGACGGTCCAGGAAGTATTGGTCGCCGAGTTGCCGTTTGGCCTCGGCCCACGTTGGCTCTTTCTGTGACAATAGTATGGCCATCATTCAGTTTGTGCCAAGCAAATGAATTATATTGTTGGTGGATGATCTGCCCCAGTGGTCTATAGTGGTGGCTGTTCACTAATGCTACGCCGACCCGGGGACAATTCAAGATCCCAGCTTATAGCATTATAGTATTAACTAGCATAGTGGGGCAATAGATGGCGCTGCTGACACCATAAGGCAATGCAATAAATGTGAAGGAAAGATTTGACAAATCGGGCAGGACTTCGGTAGCTCAGTTGGAAGAGCGGCTGGTCTAGATTCCCAGTGGCCGCGAGTTCGAGTCTCGCCTGAAGTCAAATTTTTCTTTCCATTTCTCTTAAAAATATAAAAACATAATAATAACATACAGCATATATTAAACTAAAATTGAACTGGAAACGAACGCTTTTTTTTAGCGTAAAGTTCGCCATTTGTCAATATGTTAGGTATATATGATGGCGGCAAGTAAGTATTAAATAAATAATTTTTAAAATCAATTCCACTTTTTGTTCGTTTTTTAACGTCTGTGGTCCCAAAAGGACCACGCCGAGGCCGTTAAAATATCAAAGTATCAAAGCAATGAGTGCAGCTAAGACCATAAAACACATAGAGTATTTTCATATCTTTAAACAAGAAATTTAGCATAAAGCTTTCCTTTATAACCGGACTATTTGTCAAATAAATATACGATAGTTGTTAGCGAATATTGGTGAACAATGCTTCCATTTGTAAAACAAAATTGCTTAAGGGGTCTCTGGTTCAAAACGTGTCAGTTACCTGCAGCAATATGAGCACCGCTTCCAGAACCATCTCGACCTTCTGCGGCGGTTTCGCGTACGACTTCACTTCCGTTATGTCCTTCTTGTTCAGAGCATCCAATGCCTGTCAATACGAATTATATTATGCATGCGGCTACCACATAGCTACATTAGCTAGCTTTTTACGCGGTGTCCTGCTTGAGCGAAGAATACGATGCAACGCGATAATACACTGATTATAATACGCGATAATATTACTGGTGGTAGAGCTCCAGTGACGGAGCTCGCGGGCGTAGGCACCACCGCATTACCTAATATACTTGCCGCTAAATGGTAGTGTTCAGCACTATCGTGTTCCGGTCAGGTGGTAATGTACGGCCCTGTAATTTCCGGCAGAGAGGCATAACACCCTTAGGCCTCAGGAGTGGTAACGCATCTGCATTTTGACCTTGGTCTTTGTGTGGGTGTCTATAGGCTGCAGTCATCACTTAACATCAATGTGAACTGCATGCTTGTTTGCCACTTCCATTACATAAAAAAAAAAAAATACACGCAATTAACGTCCTATGTGATTTTGGAAGTAACTTTTTTATCTATGTAATGGCAAACAAGCATGCAGCTCACATTGATGATATGTGAGAACTGCAGCCTATAGGCGTCTACACAAAAACCAGAGGTCAAAGTGCAGATGCCTCTGTGGTAGTTATTTCGTTCATACTTCGTAGTGTGCGGTTGAATTGATCCCATTCGTCGCTCATACAGTACACCCCGTCAGAAAAAAGCTTTCCATTTTTTATGGCGTGAAGTGATAAACAAGCATGCAGTACACATTGATGACAGTCAAAATTGCAGTCTATAAACATCTAGACACATACCAGCGTCATTTACTTTAGGTAGCCTATAAACTGACAATGCAAGTGTCCTTGTAGACCAATTTGAAATAAATATTTAAAGTTTGATGAGATTTTAATTCAGGGCCAATTTGATACGGCCCTGTAATAAACTAGTACCGTAGTACAGTTTTTTTTTATGAAATCGAAGTGGCAAACAAGCACGCAGTTCACATTAATGTTAAGTGATGACTGCAGCCTATAGACACCCACACAAAGACCAAGGTCAAAATGCAGGTTCGTTACCACTCTTGAGGCCTGAGGTGTTGAGATCACATCGCGCGGGGGAAACAGGCGCCTGCGACGGGTGACGAGGCGACCCGACCGCAGCCGACGGAGTACGGACAGAGCCGAGCGCCGGCCGCCGAGCGACACCGCAGCACTCGCTCTCGCTCTTCCGACAGTTCTAACGCGACTGCGTAGGACGACGGACGTGTGCCCTGCACTCCTGCACTCCTGCACTCTTCCATCTTGTTGCACCTCAATCGATCGCGTGTTGCATTAACTTTGAAACTTGTAATATCTCAACGGTTCAGTAAACCAGCATTGTACAGTCCACTGCTTTTCCTTTAAAAGTCCCCCTAGGATCCTAACAAAGGTATTACGCCTCTGTGCCGAAAATTACAGGGCTGTACATTACCAGCTGACCGGAACGCGATAGTGCTGAACACTATCATTTAGCGGCAAGTATATTAAAGTTATTACAGTACCTTAACAGCTTCCTCCAAAGCTGGCATAGCGCTCGCCAAGTCTCTCATCGCGGCATCAGCCAGCTTCTTGCACTGCAGCTCTTCTTCCTGCGTCTTCATGGAGCGCGCGGCGAAGGCGATGGATATCCTTCAATAGCAGTATATTATCGTCTTCTGAATCTATTTCACTCCACATTTTCACCGACAAGAGTCCTTCGGTTGCAAGAATGAAGTTGCCTCCCTCCACGCTTCCTTTTCTCCACGAGTTCACTACACCTAGTTTGACGTTTTCGCTTCGCTTCAGATTCACCACGTTTTCAGTTCGGTTAAATGCGCAGGTATGTTTGAAGGTCTTTTCTTCTGCATCTTCTTGGACTGTTTTTAATATCTGAACACATACTCCCTTATTCATAAACGTACATTAGATACGTTTTAGCTACAGAATGCTTTGCCCTTGTCAGTTCATTGTCAAATGTGCAGGATAGAAAAAGACAAAGGAGTGATTAGCAACACTTTAACTAAAGTACGTTTATGAATAAGGTGGTAAGATTTTAAACTAAGCAGTACCTTAACAGCTTCCTCCAAAGCTGGCATAGCGCTCGCCAAGTCCCTCATGGCGGCATCGGCCAGCTTCTTGCACTGCAGCTCCTCCTCCTGCGTCTTCTTGGAGCGCGCGGCGACGCTGCGCTGCTGTTCGTCGGCGTTACGTTGCTGCGCGTTGATCACGCCCATGTACTCTACACACTGCGCTGTGTATTCTGCCACTTGCTCCTGTTAAGGGATATAGAGATTTTAAGCGAACTAATTTGTTAGTTTCTTCAAGCGCGCATGGCTCCGCGGCTGGTGTAGATCGTAGGCGAACTACTCGGTTAAGCATTACGCGCGCGGTCGGGTGTGTGATGGGTGATCACTAGTGGCAAATTAAAATGCGCGTTTCCGTGCTTCGGAGGGCACGTTAAGTCGTCGGTCCCGGTTGCTATCGATAGACAGCAGTCGTTAAACCTTGTCGATGGCCTTATGGGCGCGGCGGTTTGAAAACATCAGACAGTGGGTTGGCCACTAACCCGTATCTGCACCAATCTGCATTGGAGCAGCGTGGTGGAGTAAGCTCCAGGCCTCCCTCCAAAAAGGGGAGAGACGTGCCCAGCAGTGGGACGTATAATGGGTTGCTATTATTATAACTAGTTGTTGGCGTAGGGACATGACGAACACCACTGCCCGCTAGGCGAAGAATCTTCTTCTATTGTCTTCCACTATTGCAATAAGTCAACCGAAATCAATGGCAGTCAAACTGTTCTAATAGGCATTCTGCGATAAAACTACCATCAGTGCGTTCGTCAAACCGCATGCCAAGTGTGGCGATTATGGCATATTCCCTTTAAGCCTCCCCGGCTTAGACCCAATAGTGGACGCTTTTCGGGTAAAATGATAATTATGATGACGAAAAACTAGTTCAAATAAAACGAGTTAACCAATAAGACAAGTCATGTATCTCAACTTATAGGTTATTTGGTATGTTATTTTGGATTGTTACATGATTTATAACTATTATATATTAATGTATTTAATAAGTAAAATTGTAATTTATTCTAATTAAATAGAACAAAGTTTAACAAACCTTAGCAATGGCTAATTCTTCAGACATTTGTCCGACAAGTTTGGTCGTTTCTTCCACTTTTCCAAGTCCATTTCGCAATTTATTCGCTTGCAAAGCTATTTCATAGCGTTTGGCTTTGAGCATTCTGTAAGAAATGAAATAATGCAAACCTAAAAATACAAAAAATTAGGATTTCAAACATACTTATTGAATGTTTATTATTTTTTATTATTCCTGTCATTCATGTTGAGAACGAATATACAAAAGGTTTAATATTACAGACATTTCGATATTAAATAATTTCACAAAGTGGCAAACAAGCATACTGTTCACATTGATGGCAATTTAATAGCCATAAACACACCGGTAGTCATAGAATCAGAATCAGAATCATTTAGGGTGACAGGCACTTCTTATGACACGTCAAAAACAAACAAAATGTGTATAACAATTGATATACATGTCAAACAAGATAAAAAATATATGTATAGTCAAGAATATCACTAAGATAAAACTAAATATAATATACTAATGTAAAAAGTATATCAGTAGAATGTCTCATTTCCCCTTTACAAACTGAAAAACAGATCTCCATATAGATGTGTCACCACGGTCACTCCTGAGGCCTAAGCTGTTATAACTCTGTAAGTACCTTTCAATAAGCTGTCAAATAACATGTACAGCATGTACTTCGTAATTTTGAACAATAGGCGTTCATCAATCTTTCAATTTCATAACAAACGGAAGCAGTTAACACTTGTCAAAAAAAAGCAAACTCGTAGTTGAAGCAGACTCACACTCGGCTCTACACTATAGAATGAAAAAAAAACATACAAAAGCAACAAGACGTGTAGAGAAGGTCATCATCATCATCATCAGCCTATAGACGTCCACTGCTGAACATAGGCCTCCCCCAGAGACTTTCACAATAACCTATTCTGGGCGGTCTGCATCCAACGGCTCCCCGCAACCTTGATAAGGTCGTTGGTCCATCTCGTGGGGGGGCCGTCCTGTACTGTAGAGAAGGTAACTCACTCCTTATGCTCAGCAACAAGCTCGAGGTTAGAAGGAGTGACGTAAGACTCAAGGATAGAAATGTTTGGCTAAATGCTGATCTAGCTCCACAAAGGTGTTAAATGTAATAATCAAAGTGTAATGTTGATATTATATTGTTAATTTTAAGCTTGTTTAAATTATGGAAAATTGTAAAAATATGCCTAAGAGATATTTTTAAAAGAGCCGACTGAGTTTTTTCCGTCAAGTTTTTCTCAGATCATATTGGCCTTTGGAACTTTGCCGGTGAATGACAAAGAATGACTCTTTTTCTTTTCTTTTTACTCTTTGTTATCAGTTTGTAAAGGGGAAAAGAGACATTCTACTGATATACTTTTACATTAGTTTATTACATTTAGTTTTATCTTAGTGATATTCTTGACTTTACATATATTTTTTATCTTGTTTGACATGTATATCAATTGTTATTCGCTTTAATTTATTTTGTTTGTTTTTGACGTGTCATAAGAGGTGCCTGTCACCCTAAATGAATAAATGAGTTTCTGATTCTGATTCTGATTCTGAATTAGTGCGTCGCATCTCTTTGCCACGTGTATATAGAATACTGCCGCTCCGACCGACAGATGTATCACTGACATTATGGACTCCACTAAGGTCATAACATCTTCCCAGCCAGTGCAATCCTTATCCAATCAAAATTTTCACAATCAATCAACCAATCAAATCATTTATTTACTAGATTGTAGTAAGTACATGCAGGTAAAGATGTTATGTTTTATATTATTTCGCATTAACACATGCTTGTGAAATATATTTTATTTAAAGAAAAATGGAAAGAAAAATTTGACTTCAGGCGAGACTCGAACTCGTGGCCTACTAGGAATCTAGTCCAGCCGCTCTTCCAATTGAGCTACTGATGTTATTATGGTATATGGAACAGATTTTTCATTTTCTTCTATGAAGGAATTGAAAAATTTGATGATTCACGTATCGGTTAAATATTATTATTAAATTGGTATTTATTAATACCTATTGGATTATTATTATAAGTCATTCTCTCTAGGTAGATTATAACCCTTAATAATTGTTTTATATTATTTCGCATTAACACATGCTTGTGAAATATATTTTATTTAAAGAAGACTTCAGGCGAGACTCGAACTCGCGGCCTACTGGAAATCTAGTCCAGCCGCTCTTCCAATTGAGATACTGAAGTCCTGCCCGATTTGTCAAATCTTTCCTTCACATTTGTTGCATTGCTTTATGGTAGCAGCAGCGCCATCTATTACCAACTATGCTAGTTAGGCAACCGATATAATAGACTTTGCAGTTTATTGAATATCGTAAAGAAGTCGCTTTTACCCTTAATAATTGTTTTATATTATTTCGCATTAACATAGCAATAGATGGCGCTGCTGCTACCATAAAGCAATGCAATAAATGTGAAGGAAAGATTTGACAAATCGGGCAGGACTTCAGTAGCTGAATTGGAAGAGCGGCTGGACTAGATTCCCGGTAGGCCGCGAGTTCGAGTCTCGCCTGAAGTCAAATTTTTCTTTCCATTTTTCTTTAAATAAAAAAAATAGATTATAACCCGACAATGCAAAAGTGTCCTTGAAGACCAATTTGAAATAAATAATTTTGAATTTTGAATTTTTGAATAAAATTATGGAAACTATATCATTCTACCATGACAATGGTGTGTAATGTTTTTTAATATTATGCCTAACGTTACACAATTAATATTCACTATTTTTTTCAAACTTAGTTACATTTAAAGTAATTAAATAACTAATACATTTTATTTTAAAGAAAATATAAAACAATTATTAAGGGTAAAAGCTACTACTTTACGATATTCAATAAACTGCAAAGTCTATTATATCGGTTGCCTAACTAGCATAGATTGGCAATAGATGGCGCTGCTGCTACCATAAAGCAATGCAATAGTTGTGAAGGAAAGATTTGACAAATCGGGCAAGGCTTCAGTAGCTCAATTGGAAGAGCGGCTGGACTAGATTCCCAGTAGGCCGCGAGTTCGAGTCTCGCCTGAAGTCAAATTTTTCTTTCCATTTTTCTTTAAAATAAATTATATTTCACAAGCATGTGTAAATGCGAAATAATATAAAATAACTAATACATATTAAATTATTATTACATTGTCGTCATATTATCATACAAATATCTACTAGATGGATTTAGGAAGGAGAGGTAAAGGGAGGAATTAATTAGGGACTACGAGAAAGCCTACCTTTTTAAGAGCTGAGTAAAAGTTTGTAGATGACATTTTACACTTGTCCAAAGAAACCACCGAACAACAGCTTTACAACTATAGAAAAAAAAGTGTGTGCGTCAGCTCCGACGCACGACGGAAGTTTACTCGGTGTGCGTAAGGATATCGCTAGTGTGCGGCCGAGTGAAACACGTCCGCTCGGTTGCAATCGGTCCATATCGTTTCTTAAGAAGTTTTTTTATGTAATGAATGTGCCAAACAAGCATGCAGTTCACATTGATGTTAAGTGAAGACTGCAGCCTATAGACACTTACACAAAGACCAAGGTCAAAAGGTGTTCTGTGCCGGAGATTACAAGGCCCTACATTATCAGCTCTCTGTGCTCTGTGCTCTATTGGAGGCCTTTCCCGACTTCGACTTGTTTGTGGATGGATGGAAGGCTGTTGTGAGTGTGTGTTTGCAGTTCAGTGAAATCCGCTGAACATTACTAAATCTTATGTTTTTAATTTAATTTTGTGTATTTTTTTGTTTTGCTATGACATGTATCCGAGTTAGTTAGTGTAATTGGACTTGTTGTCCGTTCTAGTTAACTATAAATAAATCACCTGACCGGAACACGATAGTCCTGAACACTACAATTTAGCGGCATCTACAAAAAAAAACATACAAAAGCAATAAGACGTGTAGAGAAGGTAACTCACTCCTTATATCCCGCCACAAGCTCGAGGTAGTTAGTAGGAGTGACGTAATTAGTGCGTCGCATCTCTTGCCACATGCGCATGGAATGCTGACGCACCGACGAATGTATTACCGACATGATGGACGCTACTGACGCACGTAGAATGTCTTCCCGACTTTCAACTAGCGACTCCTTTCTGCGGACCTGATGAAATGTATATCTATACAATATACTATAATAGAAGGTAGACGAGGCACGAGAGGTTTGTCAGAACCGGGATGTCTGGCGCTCTACACTCTCTGCCTACCCCGTTAGGGACCTGGCGTGAAGATACATACATACTATAATATATTTTTTTTATGTTATGGAAGTGGTAAACAAGCATGCAGTTCACATTGATGTTAAGTGATGACTGCAGCCTATAGACACCCACACAAAGACCAAGGTCAAAATGCAGATGCGTTACCACCCCTGAGGCCTAAGATATTATGCCTCTGTGCCGGAAATTACAGGACCGTACATTACCACCTGACCGGAACACGATAGTGCTGAACACTACCATTTAGCGGAAAGTATATTAGGTAATGCCTACGCCCGCGAGCTCTATCACCAGTAAAATATAAAGCTGATGAGTTTGTTTGTTTGCTTGAATGCGCTAATCTCAGGAACTACTGGTCCGACTTGAAAATATATTTCAGTGTTAGATAGCCCATTTATCGAGGAAGGCTTTAGGCTATATAACATCACGCTAAGATGAATAGGAGAGGGAAGGTAACATTGCACCCACGCGAAGCCGGGGCGGGCCGCTAGTTAATCTATATAAATAAAAATGAATCTCCGAAATGTACGCGCACAAAATACCAACGAACTGTACTAAATTGAATCCTTTTTTTATGTAATGGAAGTGGCAAACAAGCATGCAGTTCACATTGATGTCTATAGGCTGCAGTCATCACTTAACATCAATGTGAACTGCATGCTTGTTTGCCACCTCCAATACACAAAAATAAATATATCTGTGGAGGTGTCACGTTCTGACGTCATACACATTATTTCTAACTAATGAACACATCTCAATTTAAGATGAATAAATCACAACTCATACCCTAGGGCCAGTAATGGAGGCCAGCAGCTCGACGCCGTCCAGAAACTTGTAGGCCACCTCCAGGAGGGCCTCGCGGGGCCACTCCACGAACCAGTTGGTCGTGGTCGAGTTAATCAACGCTGGATACTGGCGGATACGGTTCCTGGATAGTAAGAGGTTTATTATTAACTGGGTAAGATAATAAGAAACGACGTACGTATATAGGAGCGCAATGAAGTGGATATATGGATAAGTACCCTGGAACTGTTTTTTTTTTTTATTAATGGAAGTGGTAAACAAGCATGCAGTTCACATTGATGTTAAGTGATGACTGCAGCCTATAGACACCCACACAAAGACCAAGGTCGAAATGCAGATGCGTTACCACTCCTGAGGCCTAAGGTGTTACGCCTCTGTGCCGGAAATTACAGGGCCGTACATTACCACCTGACCGGAACACGATAGTGCTGAACACTACCATTTAGCGGCAAGTATATTAGGTAATGCGGTGGTGCCTACGCCCGCGAGCTCCGTCACTGGAGCTCTACCACCAGTAATAGGAGCGCACTGAAATGGACAGACGTGGGACACCCCATTCTAAACTTTCATCGGGCATGGACCGGGTGGGTGTGTCCATATTCTGATTTTCAGATAGGGAGACACTATAGAAGCGCGCATGGCCCCGCGGCTGGTGTAGATCGGAAGCTATCTACTCGGTTGTGCGATACGGACGCGGTCGGGTGTGTGATGGGTGATCGCTAGTGGAAAATTAAAATGCGCGTTTCCGTGCTTCGGAGGGCACGTTAAGCCGTCGGTCCCGGTCGCTATCGATAGATAGCAGTCGTCGACCTTGTCGGAGGCCTTGTGTGGTTTTAAAATATCTGACAGTGGGTTGGCCTCTAACCCGTATCTCCACCAACCTGCATTGGAGCAGCGTGGTGGAGTAAGCTCCAGGCCTCCTCCTAATAAAAAGACTCGTGAAAACCAAACCGTTCCGGTTGAAAACCAGCGTCGGGCTTCGGCCTGACATTATGCTGAACTGGAGGCTATTTGGTGCAGTCGTGAGATATTGTTTGCTATTGATAGTGTAAGGGAGGGTTTCTTTATATTATACTAGCTGACCCGGCAAACTTCGTATTACATCACAATGAAATAATGTGTCAAAGGTTTAATAGATACGGAGTATTTGTGTGGGAAAATGAAATTGTGGTTTTTACTATTTCCCTTCAATTTCTTCATATTTTCTTACCTTTTAAACCTTCCCTGGACTTCCAAAAAACATTAAAAACCTAAATTAGCCAAATCGGTCCATCCGTTCTCGAGTTTTAGCGAGACTAACGAACAGCAATGGATTTTTATATATTATATATAGATAACAGTTTGTTGAGGGTGGTTATTTAGGTATTTAAATCTGTAAGTAGTTACGTAAGTTTCTACTTACACTTAAGTTTTTTTTTTCTCAAATATTTCTTTTGTCTCGTATGTGCGTCTCTCGACTGCATCATCTTTCTTTCTTTCTTTCTTCGTGTCCAGCAGTGGGACGTATCAAGGCCACTGTTATTATAATTAAGTAAGCTAGATTAGAACTTACCTAAAATCGTCCCCGATGGGGCTGAAACACAGCACGATGTGCAAGTTGGCGCGCACGCGGTCCACTAGGAACAGATACACCGACTCAGCTGTTTGTAACAAGTTGGCATTCTTCATCGGCTTCTCCAGAGCTTGTTTTATCTGATGACAAAGTTATAGATTAGGATCCTGCAGAATCATTTCGTTCATCCAGATATGCTGCAAACCTAATTTTTCTAGAGAATATATAACCACTAAGTTGCCTGCAAACGGAGTTCCACAAGTACGGACACACTCTCTCGGAACTACGGCTACTTATATAATAAGGCAAGATCCGAGAACTAACATCCTCAAACTCATCAGGCTTGTAGAGATTGGTGACCTCCCCGCTGCTGAGCAGGTTGTTGATGATCTCCGTGAAGCTGTCCTCCACGATCTGCGTGTCGCAGAATATGAACGTCGTCTTCTTAGAGTCCACGCCGCAACTCGTGTACAGCGTCTGTTGGTTAGACAATATGAATGAATATAGGAACTTTAACAAAAATTTTCATGCAACCGAACCTCAGTTATAAAGGACAAGTTTCACAATGGGTTCGCATCTTCTACACTTTATCAAACGATAGAGAAAATACTCAAAAAATAAAATTTCGATCGGGCGAGTCACCACCCGAATCCGCTGGTCAGAGCGGCCGCGATTTACACTCCTTTTGATCGCGCCAGAAGGAGACGACCAAGGCACGTCTTAAAAGACCCGGACGATGAGACCACGTTGGCCATCGCCGCTATGAATAATCATTTACAAAATCACACTCCACAAACCGTCAATACAACGCGCCGACGCGTTTCGCGCCGCGCCCGCCCCCGATCCCGACCCTATCCCCGGCCCCGCGAGGCCGATGACATTCCGGTTATCGCCAACCGAATGGAGTAGAGCGAAAGTTGCATCGCCCATAATCGCATATGTCTCATATGTCCCTCCGCAACGCCCTAAGCCGAGGCACGGACCCGCATGGGTCACCCTTAGGCAGTTGCGCTAACTTTTTTGCTTAGGCTGGAGCGCCTTCTGCGCTCGCCGATTGCCCGGTGAAGTAGACTAGTGCCGTCTCGAGACAGGCCGCCTACATAAAGTCAGACCAAAAAAAAAATTGAATAAAATCGAACCCGACGTTTCGGTCGCTTTTCACCTTCCGTGGTCTCGGGCAGACTGAGGTGGAATTTATCTGACAGCAGTTTGAAAAATTATTATGTGTCCATCCATCCATTTCGCAAATAATCATTATAGTTTAATATACGGGAGATATATCCGAAAACTAGTTTTATTTCAATGAGTATAGTTCGCGAAAACCTAGGAACATACTATGACAACAATATATCACCATATTGCTACTATGACATTCTTGTTCTTGAAATACACTTACTACAATTAATTGAAGCCATTGAAGGTATACTAAATGATTTATTATTTTATGCTTCTTCTCTCAATATGTGTACAAGTTGCGGGTCCAAGCTCCATACATTTTGGAACGTCTCATTTACAAAAATCATTTTATACAAGTTTAAGAGTAGTAAACTGCCTCAGTAGCGTAGTGGTAACAGGCCACTACTACTACGCTGGGGGTCCTGGGTTCGATTCCCGGGTCGGGGAATATCAGTTATAATGGTTTAAAATCCTTTATCTCTGGTTCTATTGGGATTTTTCCATTTTCTGGAAGTTTCCCAGTACCTCGGAGTTTGGTAATGTGCCCGGAGATGGCAACAGGTTCGCCACCTGTTACATGGGTCAAAAACGTAACCGGCGATTGGTGGGTGTTTGCATGTGTGCTTGAATGCATGCATTTACCTCTGTCTACCCCTTCGGGGATTACAGGCGTGAAGTTACGTATAAGAGTAGACCTTGAGATCTTCACGGAAATCCTTGACGCCGTACGTCTTGGTGACGACCACTTGGAACGAGTTGCACTCGCAAATATAAGACGCGACGCGCGTCAAACTCTGACGCCCCGAACCACCTGTGTATCGACAATGAATGGTATCTGGTGTATGTGTTCAGACTGCTGGACTAACTTAAAATATTCACTTACTTTACTGGCGGTAGAGCTCCAGTAATGGAGCTCGCGGGCGTAGGCACCACCGCATTACCTAATAGGTACTCGTAGTATTCAGCTCTATCGTGTTCGGGTCAGGGGGTAATGTAGGGCCCTGTAATTTCCGGCACAGAGGCATAACACCTTAGGCCTCAGGAGTGTTAACGCATCTGCACTTTGGCCTTGGTCTTTGTGTAAGTGTCTATAGGCTGCAGTCATCACTTAACATCAATGTGAACTGCATGCATGCATGCATTGTTTGCCACCATCTTAACATAGAATAAAAAACCTTCTACACAGGCATCAATCAGAACGTGTTTTTACACGCACACACACAATTGCCGCTCGCAATCTCAGTGCTCGAGGCTGCCGGCATGTGGCGGTACTCGGGGGGAGGTGCGGGCCGCAAGAGGGGACCTCAGGTGGAACGTTGAAGTGTCCATTCCATACATAGTATTTTTTTAATATTATGGCGTCGCTATTACGCATATTGCCAGTGTCAAGTAAAACGATATTTCGTATAATAAGAGTCAGAGTCAGTCAATCAATTTATCAGTCCGTCAGTCAGTCAGTCAGTAATTCGAGTAAAGCGATGGCTACTTTACCAGAACATTTACGATGAAGTTTTGGAGGCAACCCGAAAGGACGTGTTTTCGCACTATTATTCTATTTCACTATAGGGACCGTGCGAAGTACTAGGTGGGGGTAATGTAATCGATCGCAGCGCCCATGGTGGCGAATAGTAGCAATAAAATGGGACTTGTCATCTCAAAGTAATCTGTTTAGACTGGGATATGTAATTTTCATAATCACATTTAACGGCCGACAAAATGGTAAACGGCAGTTTTTGTGTTGTAAACTGCAAAAATATCAGTTATAAATAGGAGTAAAGGTAGTAATGGAGAAAGAAAGAACGAAAATATGTTTATTTCGAGTAAAATTTTACAACCGCTTTCGAATAGTCCTCAGAAGTCAATAATAACTTATAGTGAATAATAACTTATTACATAAAGTAAGCAAATAATTAAGTAAATTAAAATAGGGATAAAATAAACTTACGATTAGATCAAAACATTTCAATGCCTTCCTTCTAAAAACTAGATAAGAAGAGAAAGAAAAACTTATTCATCTAAATCAAAATCTATGTTATTCACTTAGCGGACTTCCAAGTACAGTCACTATTGAGAACAATTCCTCTACCAAAGAAACTCAGTAGGAGCTCTTTTAATTTTATAACTTATGTCCAATACAGATAGTCATTCAAATATAGTAATGTAAACGTACATAGCATATGTACCCATTAGTATAAGTAGAAATCAACAACTATCCACCATAATGAAATGTAGCACCGGCAGATCAGAACAGATCAGTCCCTACCATCAGCACCCGTTCACGAGCATGGTGCATGACCGTTGCTCTCCTCGACCATTCAAAGGGAAGTGAGGCACCCGCCGTAGTAAACAAACGCAAGTTTTATCGATTGATTCTCAAGAGCTTCTTGGAAAATTGAAAATTCAAGAAATGGATAAAACAAACACGCAATTACATTAAAATTTCACACTCATGCTGCATTTTATTTAAACATCTACCCCTTTATTCATAAACGTACTTTAGATACGTTTTAGCTATAGAATGCTTTGTCTCTGTCAGTTGCATTGTCAAATGTGCAGGATAGAAAAAGACAAAGGAGAGATTAGCAACACTTTAGCTAAAATACGTTTATGATGGGGGTACAACCCAATCAAATTGATTCTGACTTCAAACTGAGATTAATTGTTTATACTTAAAGAAGTTTTGTAAGGTATCAAAATAAATGTTTGTCTTATGATGCCAGCTAGAATTATTGATCTCTGTCCTTGTTTTCTTTTCAATTTCTCTATATCAAGGATATGTCCAACAGAAACCAACAATTTTCCATTAAAGATTGTTTGTGATTGAAATTTTATAGTGTGTGATACTCACAAACCCGGATCCTAAATTAATACTCATTTCGATTTGAAAACGACATTTAATTTATTACTAGCGATACAAGAACAATTCTATATGTTTATAATTATTACAAGTAACCCATAAAATAGCTATATTGTCTTGTTTTACTGTAAAACTACAACTAAAAACGAACTAAACAAACCCTGACATATATTCGAAATAAAACACACTTTTTGAATAAATTTTACTCCACTCATTTGATTTGAATGATCAAAAATTGTTTCACAACCCTTTCTCCACCCAAGTTAAGGTATCAGAGTAATTTTGGAAGAAGATTAATAGATAATTTTAGATTATAATAATATTTTATCAAAATTTTGCGGTAATATGTCATTGTGGTCAGACAAGCAACGGTCCCACAAAGTTGCGGACGCTAGGTGGCGCTGAACTCGTGCACGGTCCCTATACACGAGCACTGCAATTAGCCTATATCAAACAAAATGCCACCAACTTTATTTAATATAACTCAAAAATACACCAAGAAAATTAAATAAAATAAGAGCACCACACGCCTCTTTCAAGGTTCCCGCCAAAACTCTACGTAGTATTATTACAAAATTCTCCGACCGGACGAAAGAGAGTGAAAGAGAGTGAAAGAGAGCAGTGAGCGGTGAACCGACCCATGCCGGCGCACAGCACGTGGCCGCGGGGCTGGGACAGGACGCGCGCCAGGCGGCACACGTGCTCCAGCGCGTCCCGGAACAGCACCAGGTCCAGCCGCACCACGCCCGGGCTGCTGTTGTACTCCTCCAGCTGGTGCGCTATGTACCTGCACACCGCACCGACACAGGTCTTCGCACATTACGCCGACTCAACGCCGACTACACTTCAACTCGACTCGCAGTATGGCATTGAAATGTAAGCTTAATGTAATGTTACATTAAGAGCGAATTTGTCAACTTGTAAGTTAAAGTTATACGACGCGTGATCGACGCGTTGTTTCACCTATTGACTGTCACCGACCAGTTTGCCCGAATTGGGTATGAATGGAGAATATACCCAAGGCTAGCGGGCGAAGCGTTGTCAACTCATTGTCAAACAATATGAAATTCGAGTAACGACTGAAAGATCTGAGGTTGTGCTAGTTGACAACGCACTTCCCTCTCGCTGACGTCAAGTTATCCACTGGTGAAAGATGCGTTGATTGTCTATTGGACTAGTCGTTGATACCGAATCTGCAGTCGTCACTTAACATCAATGTGAACTGCACGCTTGTTTGCCACTATCATTATATAGAAAAAAAACCTACTACACAAACATAAATCAGAACGTGTTCTTACACGCACACACACAAATGCCGCTCGCAACCTCAGTACACGAGGCTGCCGGCATATGGCGCGGTGCTCGAGGGGAGATGCGGGCGGGATAGTTCGGTATCAACGACTAGTTAGGATTGGCGTTGAGTCGTTATAATGAGCGAAGACCTTAAACAAATAAAGAGGCCTGCTACGAAGCGTGTTTATAATAGAATGGAACCCTAGAAACGAACCATCGCTGGGAAACAAGAGAGTAGGTGTTCCCTGTCCGTCATTCGAACATAAATCGGTCTGCACCCTTCAAAATTTGATGTGAAGTGAATATCTCTTAAATGGATCCAATATGTCAGTAAAATTTATAATTATTATATTGAAAAAAATTGTATCTAACATGGCTATGAACGCATTTAACGACAATACAATGAAAACCAGCGCTCAGAATCCTTAATTAAAAATCTATCATTGAAATGGAAATACAATTCAAAACATAAATTAATAATCAACTCACTTCCTCAGTGCTTCGGGGTCGTTCAAGTCGTCGTACACCTCGAAGGGGTTGAGGAAGTGTCCGAAGATGGGCGGCGTCTTGGAGGGGCAGAGCGCGTGGAACGTCAGCTCGAAGTGCTTGCCCAGCATGTCGCCCATCTGGCCCATGAACCAGTCACGATCCCTAATGATATGGTACACTTTTTAGGATTCCATAGACTATACCTCTATAGTTTCGCCATGCCCGTCACACCGCGGACACTCCGCCAAAATTCCATACAAACGCTTAATTTGGTGTCTATTATACGGCATCAATCAGTGACGTGTATTTACACGCGCACCTGTGTGAGTAGCACGTACAAAATACCAACCGTCGCCCATAAGAGGGGAAGCGGTTGAGTGATGCGGTCAAATCGGGCGGGACGTCGAAGTGTCCATTCTATACGTAGTATTATAACATATTCTCTGATGTCCGTCTGATCTGTCCGCAGCTATGCTCTCAGACTCTTGAAACTAGAGAACTGTAATTTGTTTTGAATATACGTATGGTGTAATATTTTTTTAGGGCGTCGTGTTTTTTAAGCATCCGCACTTTACGTATAGGGGAGGTGACTTCTACACGTGCAATGGTGATGTTTTTTTTCACGACCATCATGCGTGCATCCCTTCGTGTGGGGTATCGTTGCATAGGTCTTTTAAAATATGAAGAGTTTGGGAAGACCATTTTGAAAAAAGTAACCCTATGTGTCGAGTGTTTTAATATATTCCATAGGTGTTATTTCATGATACCATATAAATATTATAAGTGCTAAAATACTGTAGAGGGCCAGGATGATATTATTATGCGAGATGATAATAGGTGTCTTAACACTCGATTCGGTGAAGAACGTTTAAAACAAACAAACAATGTCTCACTTATCCTCGGTGAGGCGGTCGCTGAAGACCCTGAAGCACTCGTGCATCCACAGCCGCAGGAAACGCGGCCGCGTGTTCTGGTAGTCCTTGTTGCTACGTAACAGGCCCTACACCAAACCATTGTATTTAGAAACTTTGTTGGGGAACTTAGAGCCAAAATCAAAAACTTTTATCACGCGCCCCGGCTTCGCACGGGTGCAATGTTACCTAGATTAAATAATGGCAACCCATTATACGTCCCACTGCTGGGCACGAGTCTCTCCTCTTTTTGGAGGAAGGCCTGGAGCTTACTCCACCACGCTGCTCCAATGCGGCTTGGTGGAGATACGATAAGACGACTGCTATCTATCGATAGCAACCGGGACCGACGGCTGAACGTGCCCTCCGAAGTACGGAAACGCGCATTTTAATTTGCCACTAGAGGTCACCCATCACACATCCGACCGCGCCCGTAGTGCTTAACCAAGTAGATCGCTTATGATCTACACCAGCCACAGGGCCATGCGCGCTAAGTTTACCTAGATTACTAGAGCTCGTCTAAGCTAAAATGACGCGCCTCACTATCGCATAACGCACACGAGCAAATTTCAATATGGACGTAAGCATATACAAATGCTGTTGTAATTGGTCAATCAGTTGCCGGTGAGCCTTTTTGGATTTGTTGTCCAACTTGTCATAAATTGCCTGAACGCGCGAGTGAGCGGACGTTTTATTTCATACAATGTGCACGTGCTGCTCCATAGGGAGAGCGTTGTCGGATTCATCACGCGACTAGTCGACAGAGACGTTGAAAATCAGATTAAAGTTCGCGTAGTAGTCGACGCTCCCACACAGATAAAGTGTCATTATTAATATTTGCACTCACACATCGAAAGCAACTAATTAAGTAGTGGGGCGCGTCATTTCAGTGAGATATGATGGTTGTTGGTAGTTCTTATAGGAGTTCGAAGTAAAACATGTTAATCGTTTTACGTTAGTTTATTGAATGAATACTTCTTAATTTAAAATACATAATTCACATATAGCTAAATTGCTTAGTCAACATAGACGACACTCGACGTTGCGCGTGCGACCTAATTACATTTCCGATGTTTCGCAATCAGAATACTTCATCAGCTTAGACAAGCTATTAATTATCATATTAAATTATACTCTATAGCACGCCTGAATAGTGTAACATTCCGATTGTGAAAGAATTTTCATGATTGGTTAAGTATTTCCGAAGATTAGCCCCTACAAACAAACAAACAATCAAAGTTACAAACTTTACCTCTTTATCATAGAGCAACATGGACCACCGTCCGCGGCGGACCGAAGGGGAGTAGCCATATGTAGGCTTTCTCCTCTGTCAAAGTACAAGCCCAAATGGTCCTACGCCAGTCGCCCAGATTTTTAAATGTGTGCGTGAAATTGTTTATATAATTTGTTAAGGTCAACGAGGTGTGTGTTTCGTAGTAATAGACGATTTTTGTAGTTTGTGTGTATCACAGGTAGTTCCCCCCGCAACCAATAACAGACTATTTTGCATGGGTAATAAGCGCTATGGCTACTCCCCTCCGGTCCACCGCGGCGGCCGGTGGCCCGTGACGCCCTATGCCTCATTAACAAAATCACAAAATAACTAAACAAAATGTTAGACAGGCGTGTACCTATACGGATCTGAATATCAATAATCAAATAATCCAAAACATCGAATTTGTTATGTGTACTGACCTGAAATATCTTGGAGATATCTCGCAAGTTGAACAAGTAGTGCATCTTGCTGGGCGTGGGCAGCAACTTCGCTACGATGTTGTTGAACATGTCTATTGTAGCTAGCAACACCACTTTTCCTAAAAAAATGGGGTAACAAATCATTTTGGAGTATCTTCTGTCGAGAAGATCATCAGTGGCATTCTTGGGGTTGGAAAACGCAGGCACTTTTCTTACAACATGAAACTTAAAAACAGTACTAGTAAATGGGTATGATCGCGAGTTTTCGCGAGCTACACTATAAATAAATTTAATGAGCAGGTGTCGAAGGTCACAATATCGCCGCATTTAAAAAAGAGCTAGTAACATTCGTTATCGGCTGGAGTGGCGACGTGATAATTTACTTCTACTGGAAGAGAATTCTTTCATTAGTGCAGTCAGTCAATCGAACAATGGCGGTCAAACCTTTCCATTGGAGCAGTATCGAGTGCAATAATGCAAGAGGCAGTAGTGTCCTGTGATATAACTACCACCGCTGCGATCGCCAATACGGATGCCAAGCATGGCGATTATGGCAGATCCCTATTATTGGGGAGGCTTTGGTCCGGCAGTGGCTCGAAACTACGCCAGCTTCTTTAGCTTCCTCGATTCCGCGTTTTGTAGCGACGTGTAATTTTATTTTAAGCAGGATGAATAATACGTTTATAATCAATTTCGAACTAAAACTACATACCCCGATCATTAAATTTATTCAACTAAGAAAACAGGTAGAGAGACACGCGGTAGAGTCCCCGGCGAGCACTATACTGGTGGTTTTACTGGTGGTAGAGCTGCAGGGGCGGAGTACCTGGGGAATGTACGGCCCTGTAATTTCCGGCACAGAGGCATAACACTTAATGCCTCAGGAACGGCAGCGCATCTGCAATTCGACCTCTGGTCATCGTGTGGGTGTCTATAGGCTGCGGGCATCACTTAACATCAACATGAACCGCACGCTCGTTTGCCACTTTCGATACATAAAAAAAAAATAGAACTATCCGCGATCGCTAAGTCCAATCGACCGAAACCCTCACCGACAGCCTTGGTCTCCTCGTCGAAGTCCTGCAGGTGCTGGCGCAGCATGGTCCCGAAGATGTAGAGCAGCTGCGCGCGCGTGGGCGGCGGCAGGTACAGCGCGTGGAACCGGGACAGCAGCCGCGCCGGCAGCGGGCTGCGCGCGCCCCCCGGCGGGCCCGCCGCGCCGCACGCCACCATGTCCTGCCCCCCCCACCACACTATAGAGCAACTAGAGCGGCACGGGCCACCGGCCGCGGCGGCAGGTACAGCGCGTGGAACCGGGACAGCAGCCGCGCCGGCAGCGGGCTGCGCGCGCCCCCCGGCGGGCCCGCCGCGCCGCACGCCACCATGTCCTGCCCCCCCCACCACACTATAGAGCAACTAGAGCGGCACGGGCCACCGGCCGCGGCGGCAGGTACAGCGCGTGGAACCGGGACAGCAGCCGCGCCGGCAGCGGGCTGCGCGCGCCCCCCGGCGGGCCCGCCGCGCCGCACGCCACCATGTCCTGCCCCCCCCACCACACTATAGAGCAACTAGAGCGGCACGGGCCACCGGCCGCGGCGGCAGGTACAGCGCGTGGAACCGGGACAGCAGCCGCGCCGGCAGCGGGCTGCGCGCGCCCCCCGGCGGGCCCGCCGCGCCGCACGCCACCATGTCCTGCCCCCCCCACCACACTATAGAGCAACTAGAGCGGCACGGGCCACCGGCCGCGGCGGCAGGTACAGCGCGTGGAACCGGGACAGCAGCCGCGCCGGCAGCGGGCTGCGCGCGCCCCCCGGCGGGCCCGCCGCGCCGCACGCCACCATGTCCTGCCCCCCCCACCACACTATAGAGCAACTAGAGCGGCACGGGCCACCGGCCGCGGCGGCAGGTACAGCGCGTGGAACCGGGACAGCAGCCGCGCCGGCAGCGGGCTGCGCGCGCCCCCCGGCGGGCCCGCCGCGCCGCACGCCACCATGTCCTGCCCCCCCCACCACACTATAGAGCAACTAGAGCGGCACGGGCCACCGGCCGCGGCGGCAGGTACAGCGCGTGGAACCGGGACAGCAGCCGCGCCGGCAGCGGGCTGCGCGCGCCCCCCGGCGGGCCCGCCGCGCCGCACGCCACCATGTCCTGCCCCCCCCACCACACTATAGAGCAACTAGAGCGGCACGGGCCACCGGCCGCGGCGGCAGGTACAGCGCGTGGAACCGGGACAGCAGCCGCGCCGGCAGCGGGCTGCGCGCGCCCCCCGGCGGGCCCGCCGCGCCGCACGCCACCATGTCCTGCCCCCCCCACCACACTATAGAGCAACTAGAGCGGCACGGGCCACCGGCCGCGGCGGCAGGTACAGCGCGTGGAACCGGGACAGCAGCCGCGCCGGCAGCGGGCTGCGCGCGCCCCCCGGCGGGCCCGCCGCGCCGCACGCCACCATGTCCTGCCCCCCCCACCACACCATAGAGCAACTAGAGCGGCACGGGCCACCGGCCGCGGCGGCAGGCACAGCGCGTGGAACCGGGACAGCAGCCGCGCCGGCAGCGGGCTGCGCGCGCCCCCCGGCGGGCCCGCCGCGCCGCACGCCACCATGTCCTGCCCCCCCCACCACACCATAGAGCAACTAGAGCGGCACGGGCCACCGGCCGCGGCGGCAGGCACAGCGCGTGGAACCGGGACAGCAGCCGCGCCGGCAGCGGGCTGCGCGCGCCCCCCGGCGGGCCCGCCGCGCCGCACGCCACCATGTCCTGCCCCCCCCACCACACCATAGAGCAACTAGAGCGGCACGGGCCACCGGCCGCGGCGGCAGGTACAGCGCGTGGAACCGGGACAGCAGCCGCGCCGGCAGCGGGCTGCGCGCGCCCCCCGGCGGGCCCGCCGCGCCGCACGCCACCATGTCCTGCCCCCTCCACCACACCATAGAGCAACTAGAGCGGCACGGGCCACCGGCCGCGGCGGCAGGTACAGCGCGTGGAACCGGGACAGCAGCCGCGCCGGCAGCGGGCTGCGCGCGCCCCCCGGCGGGCCCGCCGCGCCGCACGCCACCATGTCCTGCCCCCCCCACCACACCATAGAGCGACTAGAGCGGCACGGGCCACCGGCCGCGGCGGACCGCAGGGGAGGAGCCGTATGCAAGCTTTCCTCTCTGTCGAAGTACAAACCCGAGTGGCCAGATCCCTAACGAGGTAGGCAGAGAGTGTGAAGCGCCAGATATGCCAGTCTTGACACACCTCCCGTACCTCATCTACCTTCATCATTATACGCACGCCTATTCCTAAGACTTTTGACAAAACCAGAGTTTCGTAGTAATTTGTAAAATTGTAGTGTGTGTGTGTGAGTGTATGTCACACGAATTCCCACCGCAAAAAAAAATACAGACTGTTTTGCATCGGTATTTATTCATTTAGGGTGACAGGCACATCTTATGGCACGTCAAAAACAAACAAAATAAATAAAAGTGAATAACAATTGATATACACGTCAAACAAGATAAAAAATATATGTTAAGTCAAGAATACCACTAAGATAAAACTAAATATAATATGCTAATGTAAAAAGTATATCAGTAGAATGTCTCATTTCCCCTTCACAAACTGGTAACAAATAGTAAAAAGAAAAAGAGTCATTCTTTGTCATTCACCGGCAGAGTTCCAAAGGCCAATATGATCCGAGAAAAACCTGCCCAAAAAAACTCAGTCGGCTCTTTTAAAAATAAAATGTCTGTAATCATAAATAAAATACGCTTGCACTCACCAGCCCTACACTTCGTATAAACCAGTGTCGTGGGTAGTTTTAGACACACAACACATTCACAAACACCCAGACCCATCCAATACCATCTAAACATCAGCTAAAGATTAACAAACCTTGACATTCTTCCGCCATTGCTTCTGTCGGTCGAACCAGTAACCGTAATCCATCCACATCCGCAGCAGTTCTAAAGGCGGCTGCGAGCCGTACTCGTCGCGCACCGGCATATTCATATCGTCCATTAGCGCTATCATCTTTTTGCCTAGAACCAGAAAATATGTAATAATACTACGTATAGAATGGACACTTCGACGTCCCGCTCGATTTCTCCGTCTTTCTATATTTGTGTTTTCACTTAAAATTAAAAGGGGAGATACTCCTGCAATAATAATAATAATGGCAACCCATTATACGTCCCACCGCTGGGCACGAGTCTCTCCCCCCTTTTTTGGGGGGGAGGCCTGGAGCTTACTCCACCACGCTGCTCCAAGGCGGGTTGATGGGGATACGGGTCAGTGGCCAACCCACTGTCGGATGTTTTCAAACCGCCCATAAGACTTCCGACAAGGTTTAACGACTGCTATCTATCGATAGCAACCGGGACCGACGGCTTAACGTGCCCTCCGAAGCACGGAAACGCGCATTTTAATTTGCCACTAGCGGTCACCCATCATACACCCGACCGCGGCCGTATCGTTTAACCGAGTAGATCGCTTCCGATCTACACCAGTCGCGGGGCCATCCGCGCTTCTTTATTACTTACTACTTCATTTTTTATTGTTATTACTTACCATTAATGTACTATTTAACCAACACCATAACATCTGGCGCTCTACACTCTCTGCCTACCCCGTTAGGGACCTGGCGTGAAGATACATACATACCATAACATAAACAACAGTAAGTTCTTAAGTTTACTCGAGCTCACTAAAATAATACCCTCATTAAAATAAAACTAAAAACAAACTGATTTGAATGTAAAATCCCATACCTCCAGCGGGTACATAGTTCCCCTTGGTCCGCTTCTCGAGACGCGCCTCAATAATGTCCTGCACGTTGGCGGCCGTCGTGCGCGCCGACATGTTGATCACTTGCGTGCTGTATCTGAAATGCTTTTGTTGGATAGTCCTTCAAAACACCACAGTAGTGTTATGGCGGGAAGCTTGAAAAATGGGTGTGGTGCTCTTATTTTATTTAATTTTCTTGGTGTATTTTTGAGTTATATTAAATAAAGTTGGTGGCATTTAGTTTGATATAGGCTTATTACAGTGCTCGTGAATAGTGAAATAGAATAACAGTGCGAAAATACGTTCTTTCGGGTTGCCTCCAAAACTTCATTGCAAATGTTCTGGTAAAGTAGCCATCGCTTTACTCGAATTATTGACTGTGACTATGACTGACGGACTGATAAATTGACTGACTGACTCTGATTTTTATGCTGCTTATTACGAATACGAAATATCATTTTACTTGACACTGGCAATATGCAAAACATGCGATGCCATTAAATTAAAAAAAAAAACAGCACAGTATGGTACACTAGCACTTGCTGTGTGCATACAGATCAATACAAACATTAAGCTTTGTATTATAATTATTCACTCTATCAAAATTTTTAATTTTTAATGACCTTTCAAAAACAGATGTAATTAAAAAAATCATAAATGTAGCTTCCACTACATTAAGGCGCCAACTAGTGGAATACAATCGGAACCTCACAGTACTTGTCCAGTACGGTAGATGGCACGTCAATTGAAAAACATCGCACACGCAAGATTTCTCAAGAATTGGCATTTATACAACTTCCCAACGTCAATCGTTGGGCCGCGACCCGCCAGGCGCTATCACCTCGCCTGAGGATCCTCCCCGTTCCTCCACAAATCAAAACATTTTCTTTCTTTTTTTAATACTTAAACAGTAATGATTTTATTAGTACATTTTTCGTAGATCTATATATAGTGACTGTGAAGGAAGAGCAGGACCTCCTAACACAGGTATTGTATACTTAAAAGGGGGTCCTGGCCACGGATTAATGTAAAACTTATGATCTATCAAATAAATAATTTTTATTATTATTTTTTTTTTAATTGAGGAAAGCATTAATTTCAAAATAATCTCACAAAAACAGCTGTTTTTTTTCGTGATTTCAGAGTTAGCCCTATGATAATATCAGCTACAGCCAAGCAGAGTTACAATAATTTAGGAATATTCATATGAGTACCTATCTGTAGGTAGAGCCGCGAGCGTGGCATATAGCAGGCAAGTTTTTCCCGAACCAGTGGCGCCACCTAGGAGCACTCCGAAGCCTCCTGTCACTTGCTGAAGGACTATTGTTTGCACCCGAATTAGTTCCACGGTGGGCACGAGGATATTGTGGAAACCATGGCTGAAATATCAATATTATTTTTGTCAATAACCTAATTTTTTATTGATTAATTAAATATAATATGAAAATTGTAGTCCACATCATGTGAAGGAAAAAATTTGCTAGAGAAACATAAGAATTAGTTGTCAACAGGCAGCCAGAGATTTATTATTTATTTATAGCTTTCGCCTGCGACTTCGTATGTATATACAGCATCGTATCGCACTCACTGAGGGTCGTGCGACACTCTTACCGGGGGTTGTATTGCACTTACCGAGGGTCGCCCCATACTCACCGAGGGTCGCCCCACACTCATCGTATGTCGCCCCACACTCACCGGGTGTCGCCCCACGCTCTGGTTATTTTATGATTTCTTGTCGTTTTGAAAGTATCTATAAAGATCTTATCGAAATAAAAATATTTTCTTTTCTATTCTATTCTATTCTCCATTCTATTCTACTCACCGAGGGTCGTACCGCCAGTCGTCGGGCAGGCGGTCCTCCCAGGCGCGGAAGGCGCGCGTGCGCTCGTCCACGTAGTAGTCGTACACGGTGTCCTTGAGCGGGAACACGCCCTCGTGCTCGCGCACCCAGTTGTCCAGGCGCCGCCGCCCCTCGTCCTCCAGCGTGGCGCACACGCCCCAGATCATGCTGCCAACGACGCGGGGAAACTTTTATCCCCCGTAATGAAGCTTCGATCGTTGTAATGTACAGTATAAAGGAAGGCTTCCGACGAGTTGCAATGTATGCAATTATTTATCACTATCAAATTATTATAAAAACGTTTACATAAAGATCAAAAACTGTCTGCAGCTACGAAAAAATCATGAAGTATTCCCAAGCATACTTGACATGACATGTGTCTAATCAAAAACATTTGCGATAATTGCCTGAGACCAACCTCAATTTAAGGAATCAAAATGTTTAAAATGACGAGACCCGATGACGTTAATCAGACTCTAATCTACAGTTGGATAGAGTAGAAAGAAATAATTGCAATCATAGGAAGGAGACATCGATTTATTTCGGGTCTGTATCGGCTCATTTTGCTTCGTTGGCTCATTCGGCTCGTTTGTCGACACATTGATTGTTGTACATTTTGATCAAGTTTAGACCGATACCGGATTATCAGTGCTTACGTAGGCAGTGTGCAGCAGAGATAACGCTCTACGAAGTCGCATCTAGCCGATCATCTTTTTAGTAGGCTCGATGTGCAATATTTCTAGTTTCTAGTTGGGTATTGTACTCGTAAGTAGCGTATGCGAAGTACGCATGGCGCCGCGATTGGTGGTCGTAAGCGATCTACTAGGTTGTGCGTTACGGGCGCGGTCGGGTGCGTGATGGGTGACCGCTAGTGGAAAATTAAAATGCGCGTTACCGTGCTTCGGAGGACACTTTAAGCCGTCGGTCCCGGTCGCTATAGCAGTCGTTAAACCTTGTCGGAGGTTTGAAAACATCCGACAGCGGCATGGCCACTAACTCGTATCTCCACCATGGAGCAGCGTGGTGGAGTAGGTTCCAGGCCGCCCCCCCAAAGAGGGGAGAGAGACTCGTGTCCAGCAGTGGGACGTTTGAAGCAAGTGCAATACTCACGCAAACAGGAACCTCATCTTGGTGAGCTGCTCGTTGTCCTCCTGGTCGGGCAGCGGCGGGGGGGGCGGCGGCAGCGGGCCCAGCAGGCGGCACAGCGCCCGCACGCCGCTCAGCTCCTGCCCCCGCACGCCGGGGCCCTCGGCCAGGTGCAGCCGCTTCAGCTCCAGCACCCGCGGCAGGATGTTGGCGAATTGACGCCGGAGCTGCGAGTGACACACGAATCATCCCAAAACATCCAAATAGATGAGTCGGTGCCCCTCGACATCCACCGAAGACGACAGTGAGATGATGTGAGAGAGTTCGAGTCGTATCTCGAACTAAGAGAACCGGGGGGTGAACGGGCAGCACAGGGATCTCTCGCCACGGCTCCTGACTTTAGACCCCTGAACCAGAGAATATGTAATCATACTACGTATAGAATGGACACTTCGACGTCCCGCCCGATTTTCCCGCCTCATTCAACCACCTCCCCTCTTATGGGCGACGGTTGGTATTTTCTACGTGCTACGCACACAGGTGCACGCGTAAATACACGTCACTGATTAATGTATGTGTAATAGAGACCAAATTAAGCGTTTGTATAGAATTTCGGCGAAGTGTCCGCGGTGTGCCTGAACCCTGGGCCAGGTTGAGACGCATCGATTCGAATGCCGGAAGCACAATATTGACAAAATATCGACTTGAAATGAGGGGGGAACTACAAAGAAAGCAAACACAAATTACGGCTATAACGCCCTCCCAAAACCCTGTAAGTGTTTTTCGGGGTACCTCGGACAATACTAGGCATAGGGCAACTCCTTTAAAAAATTACATAAGTGCGATTCAACGCGTTATGTGTCATCACATGTATTAGAGAAATACTTCTGTTTCATTTGTGGCTACTTCTTGACGTTGTAGCCAACTAGAAGAATATAACTATAACCACCAAATGTTTTTTTTTAATGGTCTTACGTAGTCATATCGAGATGGAACTAGTCTCCTTCACCAAGCAATTGGCAAAAAGGCAAAGGCAGTCTAAATAAATTTACACAACCGCTTAAAGGACCTCTGCGGATCCTCGACTGAGGGCTTTGTGAGGACATATAAAACATTATGTTATTTGCAATATATTTTGCTCTAGACATCGATAGATATATCGCTACTTATATAGCGTCATTTTAATCTAAACTGCCTCAGTAGCCTAGTGGTAGCAGGCCACTACTACTACGCTGGGGTCCTGGGTTCGATTCCCAGCTAGGGGGCTATCAGAGATAGTGATATTGAGTCCTTTATCGCTGGTTCTATTGAGATTTTTCCATTTTCTGAAGATTTCCCAGTACCTCGAAGTTTGGTAATGCGCCCGGAGATGGCAACAGGCTCGCCACCTGTTACATAGGCCAAAACGTTACCGGCGAATCGTGGGTGTTTGCATGTATGCTATAATTCATGCATGTACCACTGTATACCCCTTCAGGGATAACAGGCGTGAAGTTACGTTTTTTCACTCACCATCTCCCGATATTCAGGGTCCTGCACGGTGTCGAGCCAGGAGTTGACGTAGGGCCACCAGCCCCAGTCGCGGTAGTCGTTGTACACCATGCCGTTACGCGACACGGTGGCAGGAGATGCCACCGCCAGGTCCAGCGTCTCGATTAGCAAGGATACCTGTTAGGATTACAATGGAATTCTCTTAATTCCATCATCTACTTGAGTTGACAACTTGGAGGACATCGACCCTAATGAGCAAAATCTAAGTTAATTACATGTTTTTTGTTTATGTAATGGAAGTGACAAACAAGCATGCAGTTCACATTGACATTAAGTGATAACTGCAGCCTATAGACACCCACACAAAGACCAAGGTCACAACGCAGACCACTCCTGAGGCCTAAGGTGTTATCCCTCTGTGCCGGAAATTCCGAAATACGATAGTGCTGAACACTACCATTTAGCGGCAAGTATATTAGGTGATGCGGTGGTGCCCGTGAGCTTCGTCCACACTTCTACCACAAGTGAAAATTATGTATTATCTGTCCTCTGTCTTTACCACCGGATAACGTTGAAGGTATAGTCCAATCATTTGGTAGTTATACCTAGAAAGTTCTGAAAATTGGTGATTTTATAGATCAGGAGCGTGCCCAGCACGCAATGACCCAGCAGCTGGTGTAGATAAAAAGCGATCTACTCGGTTGTGCGATACGGGCGCGGTCGGATGTGTGATGGGTGACTGCTAGTGGCAAATTAAAATGCGCGTTTCCGTGCTTCGGAGGGCACGTTAAGCAGTCGGTCCCGGTTGCTATCGATAGATAGCAGTCGTTAAACCTTGTCGGAGGCCTTATGGGCGGTTTGAAAACATCCGGACACAGCTAGTCTATAACAAGAGTTACCTGCGACGGCATAGATATCCTCTCGCTGTTGACTAGCGTCAGCAGCTTGTTGTCGTCCATGACGGAGTTGAGATTCTCGATCCAGATTGCGTCCACGGGACCGTCGAATATTATCCACTTCTGTTCGGGGGATTCGTCTGCAAATTTTATTATTATTGCCAGATTTTTGGAGTTTGGCACCAAAGGACGTGACTTCCATACAAACTCTTATCTCCTATCAAGATTCTTTAAAGGCCGTGTCAAATAAACAGCAAACCAAGTGTTTTCATTTTATTTTTTTAAGACGACAGAATGCCATCCTTCCGGCCTCCAGTCACACCGCGGACACTCCGCCAAAATTCCATACAAACGCTTAATTTGGTCTCTATTACACAGACATCAATCAGTGACGTGTATTTACACGTGCACCTGTGTGCGATAATCGACGACAGAAAGCCATCCTTTCAGTTTCCAGTGAGCAGGGTATACTCCCCGTACAATTCACCCAGGGTGAGCGCATAAGGGCGGATAGGGTACAACTGCGCGGGTCGGAAGCCGGGCACCTTTTTGCAGTCTAGACGGCTAGAGTTAAATAGTCATTTCGACACTTGTAACACATTAATGCTCTAAGTCACCTTGACAAATGGTCCTCATTATGGACGACAAAACGCCGTCCTTCCACTCCCCCGTGGCCAGGTTGTACTCCCCGTACAACTCGCCCAGGGTGAGGGCCTTAGGGTTGATGGGGTACAGTTGCACGGGCTGGAAGCCGGGCACTTTCTCCCGGTGCAGGCGGGCCAGGGTGGCGGCCAGCATGCGCCACGACACGCTCTTGGCCGTGTTGGTGTCCCCCAGCAGGATGCTGGAGTGGCGGGAGTTCTGGGATACCATTTATTATCATTAATAGTTCAAAAATTAAAGGAAAGGTTCCAATATCACATTTAGTAGGTAGTATCAAAATGTTCATTATTTTATTAATAACTTAGTTTTTCTTCTTCCGTGTTGATTTTTTTATACAAAACCGTGGAGCGCGCATGACCCCGCGATTCGGACGCAGTCGGATCGCTAGTGACAAAATTGACAACATTTCAAATTTGACACGACCCTAAAAGAAAAATACCGTTTCTTTATTTTTCTTTTCGGAGTTCAAATATATATTATTTGTATTTTTTTATTACTTAATTTCTGTGAAAAAAAAAATAAAACGGAAAAACATGTGATGACGTCACTTATATGGTGGAATGAAGTAGTTACCATGGCCTATCTTTAGATGAAAACATTATTGTTACATACTCTGTGGCAAGATGTGTCAAATTGATACGGATACGTCAATGTCAAAGTATAAAACTAGGAAGTAGGGATGGTGATCCAAGACCTGAGATCGATTAATCGGAAAAGCGATCCATAGGAACCAAAAATTTGATTCTTATTTAAATAATTATAATTAATTTAAATCGATCCACAGTACTATTGATCTAGTGAATCGATACGTATAGTATGGAAAATCGAAGATCGATCTTTTTGGTTAATTCACATAGGGACATAGGAAACATACAGATCATAAGATTTAACGTTTAAACGTGAGTATAGGAAGCATTATACCAGCATTGAACACTGTTGAGTTGCTTTTTTTTGGTCGTCTGTTTTCCTTGAAATTTAGTATTACATATCTATCCCAAATCAAAAAGAGATCCATAATCGAAGATCGATTTTTTCAATGTCGATTTAATCGTGGATGGATTTTGGACACTTCGATTCGAACATTGTTTTATTTCAGAAAAAATCGCCATCCCTTCTACGAAGTCTATGAAAAGTTGCTACGAACTTATTTATTAAAATAAAAACAAGTTTTAAAGTTTTAGACAACGACTTAGCCCTCAGGCTGTTGATATAATATTGATATTTTTTATTTGTAGTGGGATCAAGGAAGACATTAATCGACGACACGCAGGGTCAAAGAATTTTTAAAATTATATTGATATATCAATAATTTTTCGATATATCGAACACTGGTACTGATATTTTTAAAATAAAAAGATCACAGCCCTACATCGAGTTTGACAAGCTGACAACGTCAAGACAATGACATCTCCATTTTTTTTTAAAGGGTCACGTCACAAGGCAATGGTTCTATCGCTATTCCACCATATGTGTGACGTCATATGGCGCATACGTCTTTTTAGAATACACTAACTTTCAATGTAGAAATTATGAATGAAAAGTACAAAATTTCAAATAATGGTTAAACACGGGTCCCCTAGTTTTGGATTAATTTTTGAATAATGTAATAAAACATGTAGGTTAAAAATATGAAATGTTGTCAATTAAAATGCGCGTTTCCGTGCATCGAAGGGTACCATCAAGCCGTCGGGCCCGGTTGTTATCGATAGATAGCAGTCGTTGAAACCTTGTCGGAGGCCTTATGGGTTTGAGAACATCCGACAGCGGGTTGGCCACTAACCCGTATCTCCACCAACCCGCATTGGAGTAGCGTGGTGCAGTAAGGCCTCCAGGCCTCCCCGAAAAGGGGGAGAGACTCGTGCCCAGCAGTAAGGCGTGAAAAAAAAGGGTTGTAGCCCCGACAAAACCACTGCTATAACCTGACGTCGGTCGACGACGAGCACCGCAACGGACTGACCTTGGTCTCGTAGGTCTGTATGACCTTGTGCAGGGCGGCCCGCACCGGCTGCAGGCCCGCGGCCCGCATCTCGGCCGAGATGGCGCCCTCCAGCATCTCGTAGTCCAGGCTCGGCACGCTCACGTCCGGGAAGATGTCCTGCATTATGCCGTCGAACAGCGGCACGTCTTTCGCGGTCAGACGCGCCACGTTCATGTCGCGCATCGCTAGGATTACGATCTGAGGATGCGAAAAAAGAATGGCCCCCCTCAGCGAGTTGCCCTGCGTGCCATGATCTCCCCAATTCGACTACGCCTCCGACGCCTCGGCAGCAGATAGGCCCGAGGAAGGAGGGTTGCACCTCGATCCCCGAACCATCCCCTTCCTCTGTTACGCTTCACGCGCGGAGGGAGGGATGATGATTATTAGTAGGGATCATATTCTCACTATGTTTTTTCTAATGTCGTCTTCACGCGATGAGGTTGGTACTATGCTTTACGTTTCTTTTATTTATGTAACGTAGGTGGAAAACAAGCACGCAATTTAAGTAGATGTTAAGCGATGAATGCAGCTTCAACACAACAAAACAGAGGTCACAAAATGCAGACGTGTTGCCACCCCTGAGACCTAAGGTGTCACGTCTCTGTGATAGTTATTACAGGGCCATACATAACCATCTAACCGGAACACGATAATGCCGAACACTACCATTTAGCGGCAGATAGGTAACGCGCTGGTGCCTACGCCTTAGCCCAGTATAATAACAATAATAATGGCAAGCCATTATACGTCCCACTGCTGGGCACGAGTCTCTCCCCTTTTTGGGAGGAGGCCTGGAGCTGGTTAGTGGCCAACCCGCTGTCGGATGTTTTCAAACCGCCCCATAAGGCCTCCGACAAGGTTTAACGACTGCTATCCATAGATAGCGACCGGGACCGACGGCTTAACGTGCCCTCCGAAGCACGGAAACGCGCATTTAATTTGCCACTAGCGGTCACCCATCACACTACTCGACCGCGTCCATAGCGCTTAACCGAGTAGATCGCTTACGATCTACACCAGCCGCTGGGCCATGCGCGCTTCAGCCCGGTGAAAACCTTTAATTTCAGCCTCACTCTGCCTCGGTAGCCTAGTGGTAGCAGGCCACTACTACTACGCTGAGGTCCTGGGTTCGATTCCCGGGTAGGGGGTTATCAGAGATAATGGTGTAAAAGCCTTTATCTCTGGTTCTATTGGGATTTTTTCATTTTCTGGAATTTTCCCAGTACCTCAAAGTTTGGTAATGTGCCCGGAGATGTCAACAGGCTCGCCACCTGTTACATGGGCCAAAACGTAACCGGCGAATCGTGGGTGTTTGCATGTATGCTTGAATGCATGCATTTACCTCTGCCTACCCCTTCGGGGATTACAGGCGTGAAGTTACGTTTTTCAGGCTCACCTCCTGCTCCGGCAGCTGCGGGTAGGCGCGCCGCTTGCCGCCCGCGTACCGCAGCAGCGCCACCATGGAGCGCAGCCCGAAGTCGTAGTGCTCCTGCTTCGACAGCTGCTGCATCGCCAACTGGTACAGGGTGAACACCTGCACGCGGAAATATTCACTCAAAACAATCATACAGTTTTTATCCTAAAATTAATTACAATTAAATAATAACATTTAAATTAATTTCAATAGAGAGGATGGTTGGCGTTTGTCGACGAATTGGAATCCCATTATATCCAAATTGAAATCCCAAACTAGTAAATCTGCAAAACCACGAGATACGGTTAGTAACTTTTGCGTGAATCCGGACCGTTATGCCAGACGTCTCAGAAACAGGTGGCGCTAGCATGACATGGCAACGTAGTTTTCAGTAATTTATCGATAGATGGCGCCACTAGTAGTTTACATCGCACTAGGGTTGTGTTCTGTCTCAGCTATATAAGACCAGGCTGAACATCGTCGATTTAGTCAGCCCGTGACCACGGTAGCTGGAAAGCGACCGAAACGTCGGATGTATGAAGAAGTTTGGGAGTGTTGTATACGCGAGAAAATCCGCAAGTTTAATTTCTACAATGTATGAAGCTTGCGAAAACCTACGAAAACGTTACAATTAAATAAATAATTGTGACCCATTTGGTGAACAGTCATACAGTTTCACTGGTGGTAGAGCTTCAGTGACGGAGCTCGCGGGCGTAGGCACCACCGCATTACCTAATTTACTTGCCGCTAAATGGTAGTGTTCAGAACTATCGTTTTCCGGTCAGGTGGTAATGTACGGCCCTGTAATTTCCGGCACAGAGGCGTAACACCTTCAGCCTCAGGAGTAGTAACGCATCTGCATTTTGACCTTGGTCTTTGTGTGGGTGTCTATAGGCTGCAGTCATCACTTAACATCAATGTGAATTACATTCATGTTTGCCACTTCCATTACATTAAAAAAAAAACCATAAAGCAACACGGGCCACCGGCCGGACCGGAGGGGAGTGGCCCAATGCAGGCTTTCCCCTCTGTCAAAGTACAAACACAAGTGTTCCTACGCCTGTCGCCTAGATGTTTAAATGTGTGCGTAAGGTATTTTGTTAAAGTCAAGGTGTGAGCTTTGTAGTAATAGACGATTTTTGTAGTGTGTGTGAGTATGTGTCACAAATAAATTAAATAGAGCTCGATAAGTAGTGCATTTTATTATAAATTAAAAAAAAAAATCTTATTACTAGCATAATGTTGCGCAGCCTACGCTACATTATTTGTGTTTTGTGTGCATCCGTAGGTACAGGTAGGGTAGGTACGCTTGCGTAGAATGTCCATACTGTTCCTAAAAAATTAAGCTAACTTATTTCTTAAATAAAGAATATTTATATTTAATACATAATGTAATTTCAGTTCATTTATTATGATTATTACTCGATTTTCCAATTGGAGTGTTCGAGGGTGTGCTTTATTCCCGTTACACGATTATACGAGGAATACGATTTAACAGAAAATCTGAGACCTTCTTAGCATTGATCTTGTAGGCGGTGAACCCGTCAGAGAAGAGCGTGTTCTCGGCGATGATGAGCGAGTCGGGTACGCACATCGCAATCGGACGGAACATCGACTTCAAGTTGTCCGGCAACTCCGTACGACCGGCATACCTGGCAATCCATCATAATACTTCAAAGTCTACCTGTGATGACCCTGACTACTGTGTGATGTGATGACCCTCTTGCGTCCACTACATAAGACGCCACCTAGTGGAACACTGAAGAAACACAAAAGTACTTGTCTATTACGGTAGATGGCGTATGACCGAGTTGCATCGCACATACGAAGTTTTCCCAAGAGTTGTCCTATATACATCTTACCAATGTTAATCGTAAGACCGCGTCCCGCGCTATCAACTCGCCTGGTCGGGGGATCCTCCCCTTTCGTCGAAGGAACACGGAAAACGGGATGCACCGTTTCTCCACGACCCTCTACCGTCCCTGTCACCCACTAGTGGAGGAAAATACTACCGCTAGTGCAATCAGTCAAAAGTGCCAATCAAAACCATTCCAATAAGGCGGTAATAAATTATATAATGCAAAGAATAAATAGAAGCGCGCGAAACGAATCTACTCGGTTAAGCGATACGGGCGCGGTTGGGTGTGTGTTGGGTGACCGCTAGTGGCAAATTAAAAATGCGCGTTTCCGTGCTTTGGAGGGCACGTTAAGCCATCGATCCCGTTTGATATCGATAGATAGCAGGTCGTTAAACCTTATCGGAGGGCTTATGAGCGGTTTAAAAACATCCGACAGTGGGTTGGCCACTAACCCTTATCTCCACCAACCCGCATTGGAGCAGCAACGTGGAGTAAGCTGCAGGCCTCCTCCCAAGAAGGGGAGAGACTCGTGCCCAGCACTGGGACGTATCAAGGGTAGCCATTATTAAATGCTATGATGTGAGGCAGGAGAAGCAGCGTTACGCAATAAAACTACCGCCACTGCGACCCAATCCGCATACCAAACATAGCGTCTAGGTCATCTATAGGGAAAGTTTTGGCCAGCAGTGGACGTCTTAATGATGACTACAAAGTCGGGTTTCAAAGTTCACACAGTAAATAGGTACAGGGTAGAAGAACTAACCTAAATCTAGCCTAACAACCTGTACCAAACAATACCAAACCACATACCCCGGATTCATAGTAATGAATATCCCGCAGTTCCCATCCAGTTTGATATCGGAGCCTTCAAACACGAATCGCTTCAGTCCCTGAGACAGAGCCAGCAGCACCGCCAGGATCTGCTGCGCCACCACCGAGAGCACCTCGATGTTGATGCGGTTGAACTCATCGAAGCACCCCCAGCACCCCGACTGGGCTATGCCTGGAATATCGGACAATTTCACGGTTCTTATTAAATTTTCCGGGACCACGGCCGTTGAAAAGCGTCTAAAGCTGTTTTTATGCGTAATCAAAGAGGCAATGGATAGTAAATAATCATAGTAAGGGAATGCAGGCTATAGACATTTACACAAATAACTGAATTTGATACAGATGCGAAATTAATTGATAAATATATCAAGTAATAATGAACGCTTCTGAAATGTTACTTTACTATTTCTTTAAGCTGGTTAAGCTTAAGCCCAGTCGTGATTTAGTTAGCTAACCGAGATCCTATCGGTCGATTTTTTGGACGAGCTAAACAAAATAATACACTTAAACCTACTAGTATTTTCATAATAACAACACAATCTACAGTATCCAACAAGAAATATTGTGTATTGTACATCGACCTTAGGAGGAAGGAGACATCGGCTTATTTCGGGTTTGTGGAGCGTCTCTTTCGCACCTTACCTGTGTGACGTTTGTCGACCATTTTGATCAAGTTTTGGCCAATACCGGACTATAAGTGCTTACGTAGACAGTGTGCAGCAGAGATAACGCTCTACAAAGAAACTACCCGATGGTCTCTTTCGTAGGCTCGATGTGCAATAGTTCTTTTTTATGTAATGGAAGTGGAACAAGCATGCAGTTCACTTTGATGTTAAGTGATGACTATAGACAGACTATAACAGCCTATAGACCTATAGCCAAAGACCAAGGTCAACATGCAGATGCGTTACCACTCCTGAGGCCTAAGGTGCCGGAAATTACAGGGCCGTACATTACCACCTGACCGGAACACGATAGTGCTGAACACTACTATTTAGCGACAAGTACATTAGATAGTGCCTCCGCCCGCGAGCTCCATCACTGGAGCTTTTCCACCATTAAATTTTTATAGGTACTGTACTTTGGTTTTCACGATTAAAAAGCTAATGACCTGCGTAGCATTTGGCCATGGACTTGTAGTCGAGGCCGTCGGAGCAGTTGGTGACGACGACCCATCTGGCGAGCGCGCGGCCCAGGTCCTTCGTGGTCTCCGTCTTGCCCGTGCCGGCCGGGCCCTGCGGGCTGCCGCCGCGGAACAGGTGCAGCGCCGTCGTCAACGTTATGTAGCATCTGTGCATGATCGATACCATTATTATACAAGTCCCTACGTGGCAGTAGCGACATCTATTGCCAACAATGCAAGTTTGCTAGTTAGGCAACCGATACAATAAACTTTGCAGTTTATTAAATATCGTAAAGAAGTGGCCCAGTGGCCGCGAGTTCGAGACTCGCCTGAAGTCCAATTGTTCATTCCTTTTTCTTCAAATAAATATATTTCACTAGCGTGTTATTGCGATAAATAATATAAAAGAAATTATTAAGGATAAAAGCGACTTCTTAAAAGCGATACAAAGCAGACGCGCGCGTCGCGTGGCTTGTCACTGTCGAGAGAGAGAGAGAGAACGAATAAGTCGAATTCAATACTCGGCCTGCCCCCTCTCCGAGCGCTACGTAATATAGCAAAAGTGTCGTGGGGATTTTTCGTGACGCTCGCCTAGCCCCCTTAGCCAGCGTACCGCGCGATAAGGAACTTCGTTCCAAAAGACAGGGCCTTCAGGTGATCCCTTTATTTTAAAAGTAGCAAAACAATATTATATCACCCTCACCGATCTGTCAATGGTGTGATGACAAGGCGTCCAGAATTGCCAATGTACTCGTACGTATAGATGGAGTTTGTGTTCGTTTGCCTGATGTAGCAGTCTTCGCGCTCGCGGTCCCAGTAGAACTTGAGCTGGGAGAACCATTCGAACGCTGTCACGCTCATGCAACCTGATGGATGACAGAGACGGAGATAGGTGCTGAATCTTTATGTGAAACTCTTTACTCCAAGTTCAGCTACAGGTATTAAATTCGGTCAGAATTCAATTAAGTTGATTTTATTTGTTTATAAATAGCCTTTAAATCTTATCTTTGACTTTTATATTTTTATTACAGACACTGGCGATGGCGACTCTGGCGAGATACGAACCTACTCCAAGAGTAGCGTGCTTCAGCGTCGCAGGTATCAACTCATGCTTCTTAGTACGCATGTATTCGGGCTGAAGATCAACAATCTGAGTTACAAACACCAATAAGAACCAACCCATTTTATACACCCTATCAATAGTATCTCCATTTTAAATATCCTTTTTTTAAGTTATGGAAGTGGCAAACAAGTACGCAGTTCACATTGATGTTAACCTGCACACATTGATGACTGCAGCCTGTAGACACCCACACAAAGACCAACATCAAAATGCGGATGCGTTACCACTTCTGAGGCCTAAGGTGTTATTCCTCTGTGACGGAAATTACAGGGCCGTACTACCACTTGACCGGAACACGATAGTGCTGAACACTACCATTTAGCGGCAAAGATAATTGGGTAATGCGGTGGTGCCTTCGCCCGCGAGCTCCGTCACTGGAGCTCCACTACCAGTTATCCTATCAAGTGTATCTCGACGACGCATAGAGCATTCACTCATTAGCGCAGTATCTTGGATATCTGTAGTCGGGACGTGACGACCCCACCGCCCACTAGCGGAAAAAAAACTTCTATTGGAAGAGAATTCTTCCACTAGTGCAGTCAGTCAACCGAACAATGGCGGTCAAACCATTGCAATGGTGCCGCCCATAAGTGCAATAACGTAAGATAGGCCTTGATGGGCACCAGATATGCGATTGATCTACCGCCACTGCAATCGCCAACCCGCATGCCAAGCGTGGCGATTATGGCATATCCCCCTTATTGGGAAGCTTTAGTCCAGCAGTGGACATCTTCCTGCTGATGTGAGCTTGGATATCTCCTTACGAGACATAACCTGCAGCGTGGCCAGTATAAACTTTTGCCTCTTACGCAATTACTTAGCAGAAAGACTAATTACCTGAGTTAAAAATAACAAACTGTCTCAGTAGCCTAGTGGTAGCAGGCCACTACTACTACACTGGGGTCCTGGGTTCGATTCCCGGGTACGGGGCTAACAGACATAATGGTGTAAAGTCCTTTAATCTCTAGTTCTAATTAGGATTTTTCCATTTTCTGGAAAGGAGATGTTGCAAAAATGTATGGATCTCCGGTCATGTATTGTACACAATATCATGAAACAGGCAAAATCAATATAATAACGTTTTTTACTGCATATAATCACTTATTTAGCTTCGTTTGCAGTTACAAAACATTCTTTGCAGTTAGTATTGTAACTCAAAACCAACATGGCGAATATGGCGGGCGATGTCATTTTGACTTTTTAATTTTTTTAATTGTATTTTGATTATATAGTACTTGGAGAAAAAAGGAAAATTTTCTAAATACTATCGAAATCGATTGATCCCAAGCGTCGGCTGTATCGCCGCCATGTTGAACATAGTTGAAAATGATAAAATCGTTTGAATTAAATGTGGTCGTAACTCTAAAATATATTCTTGAATAAATTAATTGTATTTTTTTCGGATTCTTCTTTAATTTACTCATTTTTTGAGGTCGTGTACGAACCAAAGCCGAGCTCGCAACATCTCCTTTCTCAGTACCTCGAAGTTTGCTTATGTGCCCGGAGATGTCAACAAGCCTGTTACCTACATGGGCCAAAACGTAACCGGCGAATCGTGGGTGTTTGCATGTATGCATTTACTTCTGACTACCCCTTCGGGGATTACAGGCGTGAAGTTACGTAAATATAACAATGAAATCTCACCCATTTTATACATCCTATCAATAGTATCTCGGGAGTGTATCTCGATGACGCATAAAGCGTTCACTTTGCAGCGCAGTATCTTGGATATCTCCTTGCGAGACATCACCTGCAGCGTGGCAAGGATCAAGTTCTGCTTCTTGCGCAACTTCTTGAGAGGTTTCTTCTCCTTCATGAGCTCGCACCGGCATAGAGTACGGGTACAGTCGGAGGTCCATTGTATCTGGTTATAAATTAGTGATCATTTCAATTTGGACTAACTGTCGGCAAAGATCGTGTGGTGGTGTTCGAACGACCCTGCATTGTCTGATTTGTCTGTCGACATCAACCTACGGGTATACACAAGTACCTATACATTTAATTTTATTCTTAGTGACATTCTTGATTATGATTCTTTCTTAGTTTGTAAATCAACAAGTGTGTCTGTTGTTATTCACTATAATTCAATTTGTTTTCAAATTAACTGCCTCAGCAGTCTAGTGCTAGCAGTCCATTACTACTACGCTGGAGTCCTGGGTTCGATTCCCGTCTCGGGGGATATCAGAGATAACGATGTAAATCCTTTATCTCCAGCTCTGTTGGGATTTTTCCATTTTTTTGAAGTTTTCCAGTACCTCGGAGTTTGGTACTGTGCCCGATATTGTCAACAGGCTCACCACTCTAGAAACAGGGCAGAGCTACTGCCCTCTTTTGAGGTACCTACTTATACCGTCTGTCGCCATAAGGACCGACCACGATAGGTCGCCCCCTATAGGTGGTCGTTATGGTGCATCTGGACAGTTCTGCGACCCCCAAGGCCCTCTTTTATCTTAGTCCTAATAAAACGAAACTTTTTTTTATGTCATGAAGTGACAAACAAGTATACAGTTCATATTGATGGTAAAAGTAAACTGAAGCCCATAAAACATCTACATATAATCCTAAAACCATTATTGTATTGGATCCGTAGAGCGCTGCAGACCCGCTGCGTGTAATCAACCCACAGCCTGTACGTGTACAAAACTTGGCATTAGGCTTTAAACAATGCGAGTTTCACTTGCTCACTACAACGTGCAAACCTACGCACCAACATGTTGCATCGAACCGCCAAACGCTCTACGCTCCCTTTCTATGTCGGTGAAATCATTAAGGCTGTCGGTAACTATATGCCCTAGATATTTAAAATTATCTGCTCGTTAAGGTCATAACCATTAGCCGAATAGCCGGCATACTTGCTGGACATTTACCATCAGCCGCCTTAAATACTATCACTTCACACATAGCACTCACATATTTTAAAGAGTTCACGCAACGCCCTTACCGTTGGGCTCAGCAAGACCATCAAGCGTTACTGATGTTGTTGATACTGACATCGTGAATCCTGCAACCTATCGACGTATTGCTAAGCTCAACGATAAGATGTTGCTCATTGATGTACAGATTAAACAGCTTTGGCGAAATGATTCCTCCTAGTCGAACACCACAATCCAAACGGTATGGTTTCGATAATCTATCGGCCCATCTCACACTATTTGTTTGGTTTTGGTACCAGAACTGGAATAAACGCAACAATTCAACAGGCACCTCGCTCTCTCTTAGCTTTTGCCATAGAACATCATATGACACCAGATCAAACGCCCTAGAGAAATCGATAAAACAGACATTTCGACTATGATACATTTATAAGACATACTTTGCTACAAGTAATTCCGAGCTGTCCAGGCCAATCATTTATCCAATGCTCCCTCTGGTATCGACACTTCCTCAGTGCGGCACGAGTCAAAATTAATTGCTGTGAAACAGATTAAAACGAGTAATACCTATATTGCTACATAACTATATTATCTAGCTTCATTCTGACTAATTCTGCTAACGTAACTATTCGTAATTGTCATTGGATCGTAATTGCGTCGCTCCGCTGTCTTGCTCTAACATAGGCCGTGCGCATTGGATAAAACAGCGAAGCGAATCAATCACGACCCGAGGACAATTACGACTAGTCTGTGGCATACATAGAGCAACACGAGTCACCAGCCGCGGCGGACCGGAGGGGAGTAGCCATAGCGTTTATTACCGATGCAAAACAGTCAATTTCGTATGTACCTCTCCACGCAACAACAAATTTTTTGCGTGGAGAAATACGTGATACACATACAAAAATCGTCTATTACTACGAAACTCACACCTTGACTTTAACAAAATACATAAACAATTTCACGCACACATCCGTTAAACGGGTCATTTCCCGTGTGTTTCCCGTACACCTTGTAATGTTATGGGTTATGTGATTGATACAACCATTTAGCTCGACATCAGTTTATTGAGTAAATGAATTATTGTATCAAAATATCACATAAATATGAATTGCATATCTTAAACGAATATGATGCGCGCTGTTAAGGAGCGTATAGACTTATTACTATAACGGAGCGTTTACACACATTTCAACCTATTTAGTCCACCTGGGTGAACCAGGGGGAAAATTTTCTACCCGTGTTACACCTATTATGAATTGGGTATACCAGGGGTAATTAGGTACTTCTCTCCGTTGTCCACCTTAGTTCACCTAGGTGTTCCATGAAATATATTTTTCCCGTGGTCCACCTGTATCAGTGTTTGCGTAGAATGCTGAATTTTGTGGAACTTAAGGGAATTATCAAATGTTTTCTTATAAGTTTAGTGTGATGTACAACGTAATACGATATATATTTTTGGATTCGAAACAGATGGGTTAGGTAATGTTAGAACCGTGATCACACAACGACGATGCAAAAACATAATTTTTAATTCAAAACCAGAAAGGAATTGAAGTTAGACGTTTTTTTTATCTGTTTCATCTAGTCTTTTATTCACAATTGAAAATTATTAGGTGGACCATGGGCAATATATTCAATTCAATTCTTCAATTCAATTCATTTATTGCATAAATCATGAGATGTTTAGTACAGGTGGTAATAATAATTATCTAAGTGCATCATGAAACCCGCTATTACTATCTAGAAGGTGGACCACCGGAAGTAAAAATAACCCCTGGTACACCTAACTCACAATAGTGTACCATGGGCAGAAAACAGGTGTAGGCACCCTTGTGCTTGCACTTTGACAGAGGGGAAAGCCTGGAAAGTTGCTCTTTGGTGGCGTAACGATGGGATGGCGGCGGGGGCGGAAAAGGCAGGGGTTACCTGATAGTACCTACATTGAATAAAACAAACATTTACCTCTCTAAGCACAACTCTCATGGTATGCTCGAGACCCAATAGCCAGGACTCAGCCGGTCCGTCCAGAACTACGTTGTATTTCCACTCTATACATTCCCCATCCTCCGACATCATCGCTTTAGCTACTGGTAGGCCCATCGCATTCTACAATCAACATTTAAAACTATGTGGTAATTAATAAAATCATTGAAATTAATAGAAATAAGCAAACAGGGATGGATAGTGACTTTGTGGGGCCCTGGGCTAATACTACTAGGGGGGGGTACTACAATTGTTTTTATTGTTACAAGTAACGTCTTAAATTACGTCTATTGTTTTTAATGGGGGTTGGGGACCCTTAGTATCCACGAGACCCTTAGTATTAACAAGAGAGTACAGAACATTCTGTTGATACCTATTTTTATTATTAAGTTTTTTTTACCATTATTTATTTTATTGTTTACTTTGACATATTAATCAACGTATCAGTTGTTATTCTTAAATTTTAATTTTGTAATTTGACCTATCACAAGCAAATTCTATTACTTCCAAGTGATTAAATAATTTTTTGAGTTTGAGTTTTTGATTTGTTGATCTGTCCGTATTCATCCAATGCAATCTCTATTTCTGTCAATAAAGATAAAAGTAACTACTCAGTTGTACAAGAAGAGTTTCGGAGAAAGATGGATTTTTTATAAGTTAAATACTTTATATAAACTTGGTTTATCTATAAACTAAGAATAGAGATAACAGGTATATTATAATTATGAAATTTGAAAAACTTTATCAATCCAAAAAATAATTTATTACAGTAATACTTAACTTACAGCAATGTATGTCACAGTATAAATCACAAAATACAAATAACCAATACAGTCCCTACCCAGAAATATTGCACATTGACTTTAGGAAAGAGATTACGGCTGATTTTGGCTCTGTAGAGCGTTATGTCTTTTGCACACTATGTATGGTGACGTACATCAACAACTTTGATCAACTTTTGACCAATACCATTGTAGCGTCCACTACATTAAGGCGCCAACTAGTGGAACACATATGAAAACCTCACAGTACTTGTCTAGTACGGTAGATGGCGTGCATTCGAATTACATCGCACATGCGAAGATTTCTCAAGAGTTGGCATATATACAACTTCCCAACGTCAATCGTTGGGCCGCGGCCCGCCAGGCGCTACCACCTCGCCTGGTCGGAGGATCCTCCCTTTTCGCCGGAGGAACACTTCCACCCGTTCCTCCACACCATACTATAGTACTTACGTAAGCAGTGTGCAACAGAGATGTTGCTTTACGAAGTTGAAACAATATTGCAATATTTTGCAGAAGACCAGCACTGGTCGTTCTTCAACCAGAACATTCTGAGTTAGGACCAATTTGTTACGATGTAATGTAAAAAAGATCTAGAATCATTATTCCTCGTGTAACATTGATGCAAATAAATGTTCTTTCTTTCTTTCTTTTCAATCCTGCAATATTTCATGCTAAGTGCTGTAAAATTATTACTAATTTAACTTATGCCTCCCATGTATCTTCTTAGGCAATGTGAGCAATAGTTTATACATTGCCCTTCTATCCAGTACTGATCGACATGAGTATGTCATGTGCAGTGAATGGTCCAGTAGTTGTTGAGATTTAGCTTGCGGGTGGTTCATTAGAAGAATTGTTAAGGCCTGAAATTAAAAATTAAATGTTAAACTTCAAAAAGTATAAGAAACAATAATTTTGTGTAACAGAGTGTGATGTGAGCCCTTTTTTTATGTGCACAATCAATAATCAAAATTCAATTTAAGAAAAAAAATATTTTATATATCTAAAAGAAAATAACTTCATGTTTAGCCTTCTAAGAACAGTCACTAATGTAAGAATTTCATAACGTTTTCGTAACATCGTCGAATTAGTCAGCCCGTGACCACGGTAGCTGGAAAGCGACCGAAACGTCGGGTGTATGACGAAGTTTGTGAGTGTTGTATACGCAAGAAAATCCGCAAGTTAAATTTCTACAATGTAAGAATTTCATGTTTATTGATAAATTAATAGGTTAGATTCTTACCCTAAGATATATAGCCTTCTGTCCCAAGTCTTTGACGTCAAACTCCCAATCTACAGACTTCTTAAGTACGTACAATAACTTATTCCAATCATGTGTGTATATAGCTTGACTCAAGATGGCCTGGTATTTGTTCCTCCATACACGCTCACGAGTTCCACTTAGTGACAAAGTCCGGTTGGTCTGGAGCTCCAAAAGGTTGGTTTTACAACGTTTATCATGCTCCAGGAATGGATTTTCAACGTAATCCATTACTTTCTCCTATAATAATGATAATGATAATGAACAAATTGAAAAAAAATCTCCTATAAAGTTAGACAATTAAAAAAATGCTTACACATCACACAAGGTATAAACCTGTATCGTGAATACCATTGTACACACTACAACACATACGACGCCCAGACAAATTTGTCCCGGTGCGGGGATCGAACCCGCAACTCTTCGAATCTAAACGGTTCTCTCACACTGCTAGTACAGCATCAAGCTGGGTCATCAATATAGAATATATTTCAGCAAATGAAATACATTTCTGGTAGCTACTACCATGCTGCTATTGATAATATTACTGAGTATCATTATAATCATGACTTACCAGCGAACTAAAAGGTACAAAGTGGCATTTGGTTATATCCTCCGCGTTGATCATTTCAATAAATCTAAACTTTATTTAAATGCTCGAAGCTTATAAAAAATCACTTATATATATAATACAATGTGTATATATATTTCAATGGAGCAACATCTATTCTATTAAAGAAGATATAGGCATATTTATTTTACAAAGAATCCAAGCAAAGAGAATATAAATTATAAATAACCAAGTTTAATGTAGTCTTTAAAATCCAAACATGCAATGCAAATGCAAATTGCCGCAAAAATTTTGACATTGACAGTTGACATGACATTACTTGACATGACAGAATGACAGAAACAGATCAAACAGATGCAGATTAGGGATGGGACCTGATATCGATTAATCGGAAGATCAATCTTTTGGACCAAGAAAAACATTTATTAAATCGATCCACAGCACTGGATCGATATAGTGAATTGATATTATACCCTGGAAAATTGAGGATGTTTTTATTTTATCAACAATAAAAAAATAATGAAATTAAGTTTTAACCGAATCACAGTGTTTCAAAGTAGGAGGAAATGAGATGGAAAGCATACAGTAAAAAGATAATGACATCCCATAGACTCTATGGGATGTCATTATATCTATGGCATAGAGCAACACGGGCTACTGGCCGCGGCGGCGGACCGGAGGGGAGTAACGCTTATTACAGATGCAAAACAGTCTGTCATTTTTTTGCGGGGGAAACTACGTGCGATACACACACATACACACTACAAAAATCGTTTATTACTACGAAACTCACACCTTGACTTTAAAAAAAGACAAACAATTTCACGCACACATTTAAACATCTGGGCGACAGGCGTAGGACAATTTGGGCTTGTACTTTGACAGAGGGGAAAGCCTGCATATGGCTAATCCCCTCTGGTCCGCCGCAGCCGGTGGCCCGTGTTGCTCTATCTAATAGATTCAATATAATAGTGGATCTATTTACGACACTCATTTGAATACATTAAACAATCGATCTTTTTGAAAAAGAATCGCCATCCCTATGCAGCATTGGATAAGTTCGAAATAAATGCAGCCATTGCAAGAAATATTTTTTGATTTGATTAACTTTCTAGCAATAGGGAGTCTCTTTCATTAAAAAAAAATACTCTTTCAATTTCTTTGCTTTCTACTTTTGCAAAATTAAAACGATATGTTAATAAGTCACAATGTGGAATCTCATCAAAACCAAATGGAAGCATTCTGATCAGTCATGTAAGACTATTGGATGATACATAGATGATAGTGTATTTGAATTACATAGGAAAAACGACTTATGCCTCAGAACTGGTAATAAATGTCCATTTTAACCACCGCATATTGTGTAGATGCACTTACCATCGTCTTGCATTCATAGTTTCCACCTTCACTTATCATTGAAAAAAAGAATATTTATGCAGTTCCTCGTAATCTATACGTTTAATATTAAATAAAATTAGAAATGTTATTGAGCTACCACATGACAATATTGATTGGTTTCCATTACAGTACAGTGTAGGTAATTTAATTTTGTTCATGGTATTTTGCCAAAGATTGTTTTCAAAATAGGCCGGATTATTCGAACAATTTTGACGTGACAACGTCTTAAATTAGGTTGCGGCTCGGAGTCACTCATGAAAAAGTGTAACGCCCGGTAACGTAACGATGAGTCACCGAACGAGAGAGAGGCCTGCCGGACCGGCAAATGCCTTTCTACCGAGAAAAAGACGTTGTCACGTAAAATCTTCGCCCGTAAAACCGACTTTACAGGCAACCAGTTTTTTTTAAAGATCTTACTAATGGCCGAATACTCAAACGTCACTCAATTTTAAGCTACCCTCAAATGTGCGCTATCTCTATCGTTTGAACGTGTTATATAAAGACAGAAGACTTCTAAGTCCCACTTAGATTTGAGTGACGTTTGAGTATTTGGCCGTAAGTCTTCTAAGATCTTAACTGTTCTGAACACGACGAAATCACTACGATAAAATATACTAATTGGGTGGTTGTTCCGAGAAACATTGCGACCAATTGCGACTACTGCCACAATATTGTACTGCTGTAATTACTGGGGATAATTCCATTTCAATATGTGTAATGATTGTACCTACTCAAAAAGGCATACACTAAGTTATTCAATGATTAATAGTGGTAATTAGCTGTCGTTTGGTCAATATTTTACATGAATAATAAAATATTTGCGGACAGTTTAAACGAGTACCTTATCAATCCTTATTTTGTTAACATTATCGAATAACTTCTTTAGATGAACTTGTATCAATTGAGGCCGCTTTGAATTACCCAAAATCTCCAACAAATCATCATTTGAAATAAAATAAAATCTCGGAAATAGTTGTCGCTTTGTCTCCAAATATTTTTCTAATGCCCTCAGAATGCCATCCAAGTTATCTACCATCGTATTTAATTTATTAAACAAATATGGCATAGGCTTATACACGCACGCTTCTATTGCATTACTTCCAGCATGCATACTGCAGCAAAATAATAAGGTGAAAATTTTGTTTATTAATTTCTATCTCATTGTTACTAAAATCAAAATGACTAACTTGCTGGTTATTTCTGTCCAATCAGCAGATAAGGCATCAAAAATTTTAACTTCATTAGGTAGTTGTTTTCTTATATCTTCACCGCTAAATATGCTCTCCAAATATAAATAACGGCGTTGAACTTGTAAAGATATCTATGGTACAAAATAAATGACTTCAGATACTGGAGATAAGGAATTTAGTTATTAGAGGAACATTGCTTATAAGGTGATAAAACAAAGTATCATGCAATGAGGTAATTGTAAAGAGTGTCAAGGTTATCACGTCACTGTTGCAGGAACCAAACCAAAGTATAATACGATGTCACATTATTAACTGTATTGAAGTTTTTATGTCTACCGGGCCAACCAGTACAGACACATCAATGCACGATGAATTGAAATTAGCAGCGCCTCCACCGGGTGCATACTCGGATGAGGCAGCTTCGTGAGTGAAATGCTTGGTCAGTGTGGGTGGACGTGTTTCGGCCGAGCTTGCCTCGGAGCCGAGTTATGCGGCGTCGTTAAAACGGTCGTGCTCAAAGGCGCCTCAGTCTGCGCTGTGCATTCTGTGGGGACGATACGATTTCATTGATATTATTATGGAATATTTTAAATTGCTCGGTCGAACTGATGGCTCGGGATGGTTCGGCTTGCGATGTTTCCGGTAACCTACGAGGCTACCTCGTGAGCCAGCCTCAGCCCGCCCAATTGTGGCTCGCGACCCCATTTGTCCGGTGGAGTCGCGGATAATGACGTCTGATATGCGACCACCACATCTCATTGCAGTGGTGGTTAACAATGTTTGGATAAAATTAAAACCATCAGGCTGCGAATCAATAAGATTTTTCACAATATTCGTGGTAAGCAATAAATTTATTTCAAACCGTGGCAAGCTTGCGCATTCGATGCATGCAGCATCGAGCGTTATTTTCCTGGCATTCAGAAACTAACATGCTTGAATCTCCATCATAATTTTATCATAAAGTTGGTAATTTACACAAAAGTATTGTACCCACAGAAGGATGGACGTAGGTATACATCAAATTAGTTCTTTAAATGTTTGTATAAATGGACATCATTCAATCGTATAAACACGTTTTAAAGTTATTCGAAGTAATAATTTATGTAGGTACTTATATCCATAATTGTAGATTTTTACCTCGATACATTCTGCTACGTATCCTAACGATTTTTCCCAATAGTCAACTTCTTTGATAAAGGGTTCGACATATTTTGTTGACTTCATGGATGAAAGTTGAACTTGATGATCTTCCAAAAACTATAAAATATAAATATGATTACTCCTCTTTTTTATGGATTTACTTAGACGGCTCGTCTCGAGACATAATTAGTCTACTTCATAGGGCAATCGGCAAGCACCAAGGGCTCTCAGTCTAAATAAATTTACACGACTGCCTCATGGGCTTCTGCGACGGAAGACTTAGGGCGTTATGGAGGGACACATAAGATATAAATATGCAATTAGAGGTGGTGCAACTTTCGCTCTAGTCATTGGTAACCAGAATAACGCCCACGCGGTCGGGGATAGTCGGAGCTTTTACTCCTCTGTTATTCTTTCTATTCTACTGAATAACACATTCATATAATTTTATTAATAAACCTGCATAACGTCTTCTACATTCTTGATCCTATACATTTCATCCCTATGATGTTGCATTTCATAAGTAGTATTCTTCCAAACTTCTCTTATAGTTTTTAGTCCATTTTCAATATTCAGTTCCATTGTTGCCGCATTTGATATTTCAGCTATATCTTCTGCATACGCTTGGAAGTTTAATCGCATTATAACTTCTAGTTTGAAAGTATCCGAGTTCTGATCAAATTCTCTGTGTGAAATTTATATAGATGTTTGCAAGCAATTGCATAAATCAATAAGAAACAAAATTGTATTACAATTTTAGTTACATATCATGATAAGATTTAAATAATTTTAGGATTAAGTAGTCAAATGTTAACTATCTACTTAACTTCTTGAGCAATGAAATTACGTCTTTTACAGTATAAAATACTTTATTAATCGTTCATATCAACTTAAATTGAAATACAATTTCAGTTTACTCACACCCCCATTAGATCTTTTATTCTATCCCAATGTCTTTCTCTCATGCAAGGATTCTTAAGATCACCAATTAAGGGCAAAGTTCGTCGAAATGCATCAACTTTAACTCGTGTCGTGTCAATGATATCCCAACCTTTATCCTTTAGTTGACGAGATAAACGATTGAAATTTCTGAAAAAATACAGAATTTATTTAAAACGGTATTTGGCTGTCTCTTATTATTATATTTTAATATGTCTGTCACGATCTATTAATGTATTCGTCAAAAGTATTGACTGGACCCATTATTGCACTCCTCAATATTGAAAGATTATGATAATTTATTAGCACGAAGTACTTATTACAAATTGAACGAGTATCACAAAAATAATCAACACTTGTACTGTTGAGTTTTGTTAATATAAAAAAATTACCTGAATAGAAACATAACATTATCTTCCATTTCATCAGTTTCCATTTCCCAAAACGTTTGAGTTTTATATTTTTCCCATGATTCCTCCCACTGAAAGACTAAGCCCCAAACTTCCTCTAGTTTCTCCAGTTCTTTTTCCATTCTCTGAAGATCCAAATTCACAGGTGTTCTAAAATATATTCCAAAAAATATAGTTCTTAAAGCCTTTAATAAGCCTTAAAAATATATCCAATATTTCATAGACAAATAATTACGTCAAATTGAAAACTGCTAAGCCATCTCTAATTTGCTGTTCTTGAGCGCGAAGTGCATTTAATTGATCTCTGAAAGCTTTTAACTGTGACAACGCATCTTTACCACTTATATCAGAGCTACAAGGAGCACTTTTGTAAAAATCTTCACAAAATTCTTTTGCTTCTTCTTTGAAAACCTAATTTACATTGAGGTAAAAATAATAAGCATCAATAGCATCATTAAACATTAAAGTTACTTTCATATTATAAGTTAACTCCTGGTAGGTAGTAGTAAGAACTAAACTAACCTCAGCTTGTTCTAAAAGTTCTGTTTTAAACTTGTCCTTATTCATTTCCAAAGCTTTTTTTGCTTCTTCCAATAATGTCAAATAGTCTGCCCATATTACAGGTATGTTTTCATGTCGACTTACCATATCTGAACTTAATTCCACTTCAAATTTGGCTGAAATGGATTATTTAGGATTTTTTTTGTAAGTTTATCTGCAAACTTTAATTTTGTTAATTGAGTATCGATACTTACCAAGAGTCATCATTTGACTCGTGATTGGTGGGAATGTAGATTCCTTATCGGATATTTCTGATAAAAGTCTCTCATACGTAGCCATTGCAGTGGCAAGTTCTTTTAAATCTGCCGGCATCTTAAACGAATAAACAAACATTGTAATACACATTACTAAAGTATTTTTTAAGAGAGAAAAAGGCAAAATTCTTTGGAAAAAAAAAGCCCTTACTTTCATAGCATCTTCGCTGCTTTGTTCAACATAAGAATAGACAATATCAATGTCCGTTTCTGTGATTTTCCTCAACAGTTCTCCTAATTTCGTTTGCCAAACCATGCAATGAGCTATAATGGCTTTCTTTAACTCGCTTGAATTAAGTGTGATGAAATGGATCTATATTTCGGGAAAATTGTAATAAGTTGGTAAAATATTTATTCAAATAATAAAAAACGCTAATTCACACCTATATTCATGTACATAGTGAACCAATGAACACTAATCAGGCTCAGTGCCAAGCTCCAACGATGCCAGATGGGATTCTTCTCCCATGAAAAAATACGAACATCATGTACTCCTGACCAACCTAGATATGAACCTGAGACCTCAAGCGTAGTGTCTACCAACATTGCTGCACTACAGATAATATTGATATAAATAAAAACGTAGAAATATTATAGTACGTATTTGAGGCACCTGATTGACTGTTTCTTGTATTTGAATAGCGTTTGCCAGGTCACCATAATTTATTATCAAGGAATCAAAATCGGCCGCTGAATGTCCCTCACTTCGATATTTAACCATATAATCTTCTTTGTTAACCTTCCAAATATGCGTATAAGGATCCCACATTCGAATATGTTCGTTGATGAGCCCAATATTTAATTCAATCTCTGAAAAATAAAATTTAGAAATATTCTTTAATTTTAATACTTGTGGATAGTATTTCTACGGAGTGTATTTAATTGTATAATAGTCACCTGCATCAATTAAAGTTTGCAGTTTATTACAGTCAGAATCAACTTTTATAACTTCCATAAATCTTTTTAGTCCACCAGCAGGTAACCCGAACTTTTCATACAAACGAGGAACGGTACTCATAATATGGACAATTTCTTCGAGAACAGTCGAAAAAGTATCCACTAGTTCCTGATTCGTTGGTATATGCGTAATATTGTTGTTGAGTAAATACAGTTTCATTTTTATAAGAGGTGACGGAGCCATCGTACCTGAAATAAAGTGTTTTATTTATGAAATACTAACACAAACTTCATCATTAATGATGATTCTTTAAGAATATGTTGTAATAGTTACCATCACCATGTACACATTTGTACATATTTTGCATTGTTGCTTTTATTGACAAACGTAAAGCATCTTCCAATTGCTGATCAAATCTTCTGACGTACTTAACCCAATGTTCAGCCATCTAAATGTACACGGTGAAATTTTAGTGGTTGTTTTTCCGCAGAAAAAATATTGTATTAATAGTCTTTAGTCTTTTTGTACTCATTAACTTAATTTATTAATATTTATTGTTTGTGCACTTTGGTGGCAGCGCATGGTTGTGTGCATGCACTAAATGCATGAAATAACAAATAAATACGCTTACAATCACAGCCCCACACTAGATATAAACCTGTTTCGTGGGTGCCGTTGTACACATACAACACATACACAAACATCAAGACCCGAAACAAATATCTGTAGGCCATACATATCTTGGTCCCAGTGCGGGTATCGAACCCTCGACCCTTCGAATCAAACAGTCATCTCACACGGCTGGACTAACCGGGTCGTCAAAATTCAAATAGTACATAGTACATACGTGACTTTTAGTGAATTGCTATCATTTCTTATGCTTTCGAGATAATCATTTTTAAAAAACCTTAAAAGATTTTCTATAATATATATATATATATTTTGTAATTCTTATGTTTTGAAACTGTCGATAAATACTACTGGAAGCAAATCGTTCTGTTGCGGCAAAACAATCAACAAAAGTTCACTCTGCTTAAAGAGTATTCTAGGACAAAATAATTTTATTTATTTATTTATTTAATCTTTAATGCACAATGTAAGTACATAAGGCGGACTTAATGCCGCAGGGCATTCTCTACCAGTCAACCTTAAGGTAGTGGGACATGATAATGAGGGTGTAATTTAAAAAACCTTTAAGAGAGCAAGTATAAAGAAGCAGTAAAATATTTACATTACTTAAGATATTTATTCAGAAAAGTATATTAAGCTTAAATAATAATATAAATATTTATAATAACTATACATAAATATAGAAATGAGACAGTGAACAATCAACATTAGGACAAGGGTTGCAAAAAGTATCGACAACTACAAAACTAAAATTTTTAAGTTGTTTCTTTTTTCATTCTACTCGTACAATGTGTTAACAAATCAAAGCTGTAAGAATGTAATTCATGTGAACGTATAAAGCGTCATGGTCTTTGACCAAGGTCTTTAAACAGAGAATTAAAAAAAATCAAAGCGAATATTTCAAGTATTGCTAGATAATACAAATCTTAAATAATAAATATCTTAGTTTTATACCCTCTTTGAAACTTATTTCATACTGTCACATTTATTTCCACCATATCTTTGAAATATTTATCTTCGTACAAACTAACGCCCTGTTTAAAACCTTAACATCCGCTTATAGTTTATTATAATTTTAATGATTCATCTCATTACATACTTGAGCTATGTGTGCTTCAAATCCTTCATATACTATGACAAGATATGTTATAATTTCCTTATACATGTCTAATACTTTGGTTACTGCTGTAGATTCCATGTCTCTGACTTTTGAGCGAAGGTCTTTTATATCAAAGACATTATAAATATCAAATTCAATAAATGGTGTATCACAAATCTTCTCCATAATTTTTGCTAAATTGACATTGCAATTTTTGTACGTTGTGACAAAATCTTGGAGCTGTAAAAATCCAATTTATTTATTAAAGAAATAAACTTGCTACATGGATATAATCCAAAATACATTCAAAATGAAATTCTGTTACTTCTCCAATTTGAGTCACACAGTCAGCTATATATGCATCGGACATTGTGGAAGTCCACGTGAGTTTTGTTATTCCCGGTTGAACTTTTTTCTCGCAAGCCTAAAAAGAGATAAAAACATTTAATTGTTGTAACTTTTTTCTGTGTGTAACATGTAATTATTATTCAAAATAAACCATTGACTTATCATCGATCATCTAATTTTGAACAAAAATCTTATAATCAAATTTAATGTCTGCACTATACCTGCGGCAGTTTACAGTATGCGCAAAACTTAAATGGATCGTAGTCACAAGTTGCTGCGAAGAAAGCATAAATATAGAAGCGATATGTACGTGAGGGGAAAATTTAGCAGTACGTAGTTAGCGTTCATCATGTCAATATTAAAATTCACTCTATTTCTCTTTCTTTGTGTAATGATGAGTTAAGACACTGGAGTAAGGCGGCCAACCGCCCCGGATTCTGCGGGACCGTAATGCTTTTTGGGTTGGGCAGCGTTCGGGAAGCTACGGTACATCTTCTCGTCCGACTTACCGCAGAACGCAGACTTAGTCTCAAGAAAAAGGTCTTTGACCAGTGTGTGTTGCCAGTAATAACTTATGGGACAGAAACGTGGTCGCTCACTATGGGCCTCATAAGAAGGCTCAAGGTCACTCAGAGAGAAATGGAGAGAGCTATGCTTGGAGTTTCTCTGCGAGATCAAATCAGAAATGAGGAGATCCGCATGAGAACCAAAGTTACCGACATAGCTCACCGAATAGCGAGACTCAAGTGGCAGTGGGCAGGGCATAGCTCGGCAAACTGACGGCCGTTGGGGCAGAGCAGTTCTCGAGTGGCAACTGCGTACCGGAAAGCGAAGTGTGGGCAGGCCTCCCACAAGATGGACCGACGACCTGGTGAAGGTAGCGGGCAATCGCTGGATGAGGGCGGCCCAGGACCGTTCGTTGTGGCATTCTTTGGGGGAGGCTTTTGTTCAGCAGTGGACGTCTTTTGGCTGAAATGATGATGTAATGCTGGATGTAATCCCGCTTTGCAAGAATTAATAAAATAGTCCCGCAAAACATTGGATGCGTCCCGCATGTCCCGCATTCGATGCATTGACGTACCTACCATGCCTATTTTTGTTTCAAGATATTTCACAACGACACAGTCACACACACACATTAAACATACACTCTCCACTACACTCACACACGCATGCAAATAACAGCGGCTTGCGTGTGTGTGTATGTGATCGCTTTGTTCCATTTGTACTAAGTTTGTAAGTTTTGTGTTCCTATGTAATTTTGGTACGTATACTGACATTTCATACTTCGCATTCACCATACCCTGTGTGTAAGAGTATCTCGCAGAGAAATCTCGCACTAGGCTCTCTGTACAGCACAAGGACCAGTGGTCGCATTCGTAATCGGAACAGCCCCAGTGACTTCATGTGTCAATGTCACGTCACTTCACTGACGTAGAGACAATCGCTGTCAGCTGTCAGTGTCAAAAACAGATGTGTTGAATTGTGTTGTGTTGATTTCATTTGAATTGTTGATTTTTTATCCGTTGCTACCTATGTTTATGAAAGCTTACGTTTAATCCTTATGAAACCCACGTAATGGTAAACAAAGATGAATCTGGCGGACCCCGAGCTGGAGCTGATAGATCCGACGCCGAATATTCACTCATTATTCATGCATTTCGATAAGCTGTTCTTCTGGACAAAGCTGGCAAGCCGAACCATAGTTCGCTGGAGTAAACGGATGTATTCTTGTGCTGGAGTATGCTCGTACGTATATTTTAATATGAAGTTTTTCAGCATTTATAATAGGGGCACCACCGCATTACCTAATCTAAGTAAATGCCGCCCAATGGTAGTTTTCAGCACTATTGTGTTACTTCCACTGTCGGGTAACATGGTCATGTATGGCCGCATAATATCTATCACGGCTAAACGTTCCAACAACTGACATCGATTTGGAAGTTCACCTCTATCACAAAGGCAAAAAAGATTAGGCCCTAGGGATGGCAACACATCTGCCTTTACACTTTCAGTTTTTGTGAAAATGTGTTAATGGCTGCAGTATTCACTCACCGTCAATAAGAACTGCATGCTTGTTTGCATCATTACGCTACGCATTATTTTACTGGTGGTAGAGTTCCAGTGACGGAGCTCGCGGGCGTAGGCACGACCGCATCACCTAATATACTTGCCGCTAAATGGTAGTGTTCAGCACTATTGTGTTCCGGTCAGGTGGTAATGTACCGCTCTGTAATTTCCGGCACAGAGGCATAACACCTTAGGTCTCAGGAGTGGTAATGCATCTGCATTTTGACCTCCGTCTTTGTGTGGATGTCTATAGGCTGGAGTCATCACTTAACATGAATGTAAACTGCACGCTTGTTTGCCACTTCCGTAACATAAAAAAAAACATAACAAAGAAAAACGATTGGCAGCCCAATAGTTATTTTTTTGCTATGGTTTTTTTTTTTGTGAAAGCTATTATGTTGGGTGTAAACAGTGACCCATAAATAATTATCATGGAATACTAACTCGCTGCAGTTGGACTGATATTGGTACAAAAACAAATAGAAATCAATTGCCATATTTTGCTCATGTACTGACAGATTAATGAGTACAGTAATACTCTGGACTTACATGATAGAGACCAAGAAAATTTGATAAAATCTATAATTCAATTGATCAACTTCACAACCTTGTATCACAATTAATCTAAAAGAAAAAGTAACTCTTTTCAGATACGAATTCAGAGCAGGTCTCTGCAATATAGCCCTAAGTGAGCCACTCCTGAAACTCCGACCAAGAAAAGATTTAATCGAGACATTATTGCATGAGATGATACATGCATACCTTTTTGTGACATGCAAAGATGATGACAGGGATGGCCACGGACCAAATTTTAAGTTCCACATGAATAGGATCAACAAGTTGGCAGGTGTCAACATAACAATCTATCACAGTTTTCATGATGAAGTAAGTATGAAACTTTTCCTATAATAACTCAGATTTTGTTAAAATGTCATAGTATTTTAATTCGTTGTTTATTTTAGTTTTCTTTAAGTTAGTTGGTTAGTTTTTTTTAACAGACTTCTTGATTCCCAAAATAAGAACATCAACGATTACTTAACGTAAACTTGTTGTGTCAGTTAATCTGTGATAGTTTTCCTTTTAAATTCGTAATATAGTATTGTACATGTATGAAGAGAATGATGGAGGTAGATGAGGTACGAGAGGAATGTGAGTACCGGGATATCTGGCGCTCTACACTCTCTGCCTATCCAGATAGGGACACATACATATACTATGTTATGTCAGTATACGATGATAATGACACCCAAATACCTAAGTTTTGCTTGTAGGAGGGGAAGGAGAGGAGGATTAGGGCAAATTTTGTTTTATAGCGTAATATATCACAAACGGTTCCTTTGATTCAGGCAATGTTTTCTCAAACTCACAATATTTTTTTAAGACCTATCATAAGTCTCCCCCACAAATGTACAAAAATAAGTGTACCTTACCCAGCTACGGAATCCAAAAAAAGCACCTCCTTACACGTTTAATATGTTTATTTCAGGTAGAACTTTACCAAACTCATTGGTGGCGCTGCAATGGTCCTTGTCAGCGAGAGAAGCCGTTCTTCGGCATCGTGCGTCGTTCTTGCAACCGTCAGCCAGGACCTTCGGATTATTGGTGGAAGCGACACCAGCAGCGTTGCGGCGGCACATTCATTAAGATCAAGGAACCAGAGAAGAAAAATCAGAAAGGAAACAAAGAGAAGGCAAAATCGAGCGGTGATATAACTAAATTTATAAACAACAATGCTTCCGTACCTAATAAAAATCAACCAAACAAAATACCAGAAAATTCGATAAACAAAAATACAAATATTAAGAAACCAGATAAACCTATTTTGAAAGACAGTAACAATATAGTCAAAAGCAATGGAGCTGGTACTCTAGTGGTCACTAAAACGAAAAACGTAGTTTTCAATCCAAAAGTGTCTAAATCACCTGAAATTTTTACTGGAATTGGACACACACTAAGCAGTACGACAACAACAAATGTTGAAAACATTACTGAAAAAGTGAGAAATATTTGGGCTAATAAACAATTAATTCCTACTTCCTCAATAAATAAGAAAACGGGTAAACAAATCCCCAGCCAGGATTCAAGTAGCAAAATAAATACAATAAATTCTAGTAAAAAACATAAAGTGGACAGCCACGTTGATTCTCCACCGCCAAAAATTAAAAAAATCGACGATTATTTCAAAAATACAGCAACATCAGTTTTAAAAGACGTATATGGACAAGATTTTAGTGTAACTCAAAACAATAATAAGATATTCGCCCTTCCAATCAAGTCTAATTTAGTTGACTGTCCCATATGCCAAAAACAAATTGAAAGCACAGAAATAAACAGACATCTAGATGAGTGTCTTAATAAAGAAGTCATAGAAACTCTTACTAAACATAACATAGTACCTGAAAAATCTGTATCAACATCAGAGAACGATGCATTAATCTGTAAAAGTAATTTAACAGCAAAAAATGATTTGCCTAAAAATTCTCCTGTTAAAGTAGAAACTGTTATTGATTTTGGTAATATTGATGCTTCACATTCCAAAATTAATATAACTCCCATCAATTCAAAAGCCAGAAGTTCGACAGATAATTCTAATTATTTTAAAACCACCAATATTGTCAATACACCTAAAAAATCAATTGAACAAAAAACAGAAAGTGATAGTAATGAATTGATGATTCCAAAACAAGAAATTATAGATAAACCAGGTGCAAAGCAAGAAAAAGACTTTGAATTCGAGAGACCTAAAATAAAATCCGAACCTGAAGAAATAGGTAGGATATGTCCATGCTGCGGTAAACACATAGTGAAAATGATTGAAGAACATCTAGACGAATGTCTTGCCTTCTTCGACAACAATACAACGATACCTGAAGAAGGAGCTTCCACAAGCCTGGAAACAATAGTTATTGACGATGACGAAGACATGTTTGATGAGACGTTAACATTGAATGCTACGGGCACCAAAACACCGTGTCCTTGTTGTATGAAGATGGTAGAGCAAATGGAAATGAATGATCATCTGGATGTGTGTTTGATTTCCAGTTGAAAAATTGAAATTTCGAATGATGAAAATTGTCAAGGTTAGTAGTACTACCATTCAAGGTGTCGTACCTACTAGCCAATGATATTGAGGGGGGGCAGTTTCGCTTTAGGGAAGGACAGAATTGCTCTAGGGGGCCAGATTTGTATCTACCTATACTTATGAGATGTAAGGTGTTTTTGCCGTAAATGGTGCTGTTTTTATCTATATGGAGGAACAGCTGCCACCCCCTGCTACCATTAAAAGACTGAATTTAATTAATTATTTTAAATGTTATGTTTTTGTTGACTAAACATCTTTGCATTATAAGGATCCGTCCTAAAGTATCATTGTGAACACACCTAAACTGAATTACCACAATCTTGTTTCATACACAGAATGTATACAGAATGGTGCATATGAAGAGATGAGAGAAAGAATCACAATTCACTTTAGGCTCTTAATTGAATAACAAAGAGCTCAGTTACTTCCACATGGCATTTTTAGAAGGTGAATTTGTTTATTTACTAATCTTTTTTTATTAATTTATAGAAGACAATATGGTGTAACAGGAACATGTTTAAATGATTGGGTTGCTATTTTAATGGCGTGTGTTATTTAATGAAAAAGTACATTTAGTTTAATGAAATATTGATTGTGATATTAGTATAATGAAAATATAATTGATTGAATTACTCTGTTGGATTATTTTGTTAGAACGATATGTTACGTTAATCCTGAACACTGCGCTAGGCGTTTACGAAATCGGTGGAGGTAGCTGCAGGGGTTTAATTATGGTCCACCGCAGAACTTCAGGCTATTGCATCGCCGCTCGGCGAAAGGACCATGTCGCGACCAATCGAATGCCAGTATTGTTTGTGTTGAAAGTGTGAGTGTTTGTTATGATTGCAGTTTGTGTTTGCGTAAAGCGCAATACACACTGAGCCCGCCGGGCCACCGAAACACCCCACCGACTTAACCCGGAGGCCTATATGAAAAGAATCATGTCGGCAACCTACGCCCGCGCGAGTTGACCGTCGACATGTTGGCAGCTTGTGTACGTACGCTCAGTTGCCCGGCGACACTCGAGCGGTAGTGACAAGTAAGTTCCTCATCTCAAGCTGCCGGCACGCCGCCAACAAACTTTTCCGACTTGCAATGAATAAAACCGCTAACTAACCCGCCGGCAAATAGTTGCCGACAACGGTCGCCGGCCGCCGGGCCCCTGTGTGTATTGTGCTTGATCCATTTACCCAAACAAAGCGATGATTTAATGAAATTATTATTCGTAGATCGTCGTGAATATTTGAATATTTCAAATATAGGTAGTTATAATTGAATTTCACTCACCGTTGTTAATGGCTTGAACAACAGCCTTTCCTGATCAGATAAGGAGTCGAGAATCTTGTTGTACCCTTTGACTACCGCTAGTACGCTTTCGTACACGAACAATAACGTCTTGCTTTTCATGTATACCTGGTAATATACGTTTGTCGCAAATTATTATTCGTTATAATTTTGAGAATTACAATATATATATTTTATTTATCAAATAGGAAGAACATACACTTGGCAAATAATAACAGTGCATCTAAAAAACCACAGAGGTTTGTAACGATTCTACTTTAGTTCTACGTTGTTGTAACAAATTACTTAAAAATAAATAAAATTTAAACAAAACGGATAACAATGGTCAATTCGTCACTTTACAATTTTCATTAAAAATGTTTTAATGAAAATATAAAAAATATACAAAAACCGGTGCTAAAGCTTCCTTGAGATCCATAGGATGTTTCTAGAACTAAGATTTATTACGAAGACTTTTTTAGATCTCATTGAATCTGGTTTGAAATTGATACAAGATAAAAACAAAAAAAGTAAATAGAAACCAAACAGTGCCTTGAAATTAAAAATCTTTTCAAATGCTATAGAAACAGATATAGATCTTCCCAAAAGACTAATTAGATTGAAAAGAAATTGAGAGTGAAGAGATTTTAACACTAACCTGATACGCATGGAGAGGTATATCCAATCCCAAATTTTCCCAGTGGCTCGCCTCTTTGCAAAGTTCAAGAATGTTTCTAGAAAATATGATTAATTTAATTTTATAGTCATATTTTTAAGTTTCGCGAGATAAAACTGTTGTCGCTACCATCGCCAATCTGCATGGAATGGGATACTAGCTTTTACCAAAATCCGTCCAGCCGTTCTAGCGTGATTGAGCAACAAACAAACATCCATACTTTTCACATTTATAATAGTAGTAAGATTCTCCCCTATTGACGCTCATTAATATTGTGGGCATCTTTGATGAAGATTTGTCCAGCTGTGGACGTCTTTGTTATCTTGATTACTAATAGTATTGCATGTTTTTAAAGAAGATGTCGGGGTGTGACTCACCACAGCTCACAAGTTTAGAAGAATTCTTCAGTTAGTGCAGTCAGTAAACCGAACATTTTACATTACATTACATTAGTTTATTACATTTAGTTGTATCTTAGTGATATTCTTGACTTTACATATATTTTTTATCTTGTTTGACATGTATATCAATTGTTATTCGCTTTAATTTATTTTGTTTGTTTTTGACGTGTCATAAGAGGTGCCTGTCACCCTAAATGAATAAATGAGTTTCTGATTCTGATTCTGAACAATGGCGGTCAAATCACTCGAAAAGGGACGTAGTAATTGAGTAAATGTAAGAGGCGGGATGAGCAGCAGCGTCCCGCGATGAAACTACCGCAACTGCGATCGCCAATCCCCTTGCCAAGCTTGGCGATTATGGTATATTCTGAAAAAACGTCACACAACCCTGTTGAGGACATTGTTGGGAAAGGCTCCTGTCCAGCTGTGAACGTCTTGGTTGAAGTGATGATGGAGATATAAAAGTTTTAAAAGTTTCAGACCCTAATGCTAAGCACTTTTTCCTCAACGCTTAACTTTAGTGGTCCTCAGAATTCTAAACTTAAAAAAAAATTAACCCTTACACATCAATGTTGCACTCCAGAAGACCTGGATTTTCGGCGCTTTTTCTCATCAGCGTCCTATTTAAACCGGCTCCACATTTCTCATCTAAGTTGTGCTGTGGACGAACAATAAATATTATCCCAATTTGTATATGTATCTTCACGCCTGTAAACCCCGAAGGGGTTAACTCGTGCATTCAAGCATACATGCAAACACCCACGATTCGCCGGTTCCGTGTTGCCCAACGTAACAGGTGGCGAGTCTGTTGACATTACCGGACACATTACTAAATTCCAAGGTACAAACTGGGAAACTTCCAGAAAAAGGAAATATCCCAATAGAACCGGCTATAAAGGATTTTACACCTTTATCTCTGGTAACCTTCGATCCTGGAATTGAATCCTGGAAAAGACTACTGAAGCAGTTAACATCCATGTGAACTGCGTGATTGTTTGACAGCTTCGTTACAGAATAGAAAGATTAATAACCGTCCAAGATATCCACAGCTCTCGTATAGCGACGTCGATAGCGCCCGTCAGTCTGTTGACATGCATCATCACGTCCTCGGAGTTGCTGCACGGCATCAGCCACACTGATGCGTCGCTCATCACCTGGCAACATCATTTTTATATAAAAACATTAAAAACAATTACAAGGTGAACAGTTGGGAGATACACAAACATTTGCAACAATTACCTACAAGGTGAATATTTGGGCGAGCGGCTGGACTAGAGGAATAAAATAAAAACAAAGAACATTTTCCGATGTTTAAAATATTTTGACCTCTCCGGAATAAAAAGTTTAAAATTAAAGTTTAATTAAGACTACACATCATCATCATTTCAGCCAAAAGACGTTTACTGCTGGACAAAGGCCTTCCGGGACAGACTCGAATGACAGGTTGGCGGGATGCCGACTGGGCGTGTTGACCATATCGTTGACATTCCTGTACTTCTTCACTGACACCCTGACACACACTGACTAATAAACATAAAAAAGAATGTGACGACACTGCTAACTACTGCAGACTGCTTCAAAAAGCCCAGGCGTAAGTATCTTTTTCTTCGCATCACAGCAGTGCGGTCCCAGAAGACCATATCCTTCTTACACTCTAAAACTGGCTAACAAAAAGAATGAGACCCTGCCAATTCACCTTCTTCAAATAAACCAGTCGGTTCTTCCTCATGCGCAGCACGGCGGCGCGACCAGAGAAGGAGGGCAAGTCCGCGGGGTGCTGGCTGCGGGTGTTGACCATGTCCTTCTTGCACTCTTGCACTTCTTCACTGAACATTGCCCACACCTGTCCAAGGTAAGCGAAAAATAATGTATAAATACGAACTGAAATACACTGAAAGTACATAAACCTAAGTCCCGGAAACCGTTGTATACCTATGCATAACAAACACCCAAACCCGAAACAAATATGTGTATGCTACATGTTCGTCTATCGAACCCTCGAATCAAGCGGGCGATTCACACCTCTGGTCCAGTTGGGTCGTCCTCCCGTTCCATACCAACGAACGACAGAAAGGAATATCTATGGACCAATGTGGTTGGCTGCTACGATATCCTCCAAGGATGCATATTTTTAAACTAACTAAAGTCAGATTTCAAAAATCGTTTAAGTCGTCCCGCGGTAATAAATTGAATTAAAAACAACAAGTATAACTCCCAGAAACCTTAGAAAATAGGTACATGTAGAGGGATCTTACTTCAGCAGTTTTTCTCTTGAAAATGCGGCGTAAATTCTTCCTTTTTGAGTAATTATGTAACGAATACAAAGCCAGCACGGCTTCTTCCACGTGATTTACGCCCTCGAAAACTGATTCCACTAAATTCTCTATTATTATCTGAAAATAAGTAAGTTTTAAAGGCTTCGGCAAACCAAACGCAGGACAGTTGTAGGGCAGGTCAGTAGCAGCGCGGGAGTCGGCACACTGAACGCAGTTTCAGTTCAGTGCGAGTTTTTATTAAGAACTACATACCTACATAGACATTTTTGATTTTTCACGCTCTTCTGTTAAGAGAAAAGGGAGAGGTGCGTTAGGGGGTGGGGAGTTTTCCCTTAAACTTATTGTACAACTTTGGAAGTCTTTCAAACGATTTTCTCTCAGAAGAAGTATTTTTAGAAACCTCAATGACATTTTGAAACATCTGAGATCTATCTATAGACAGACACCCCACACGTATAGGTTTGAAGAAAAAATCTTTTTTTTTTGTTTCATATCCAAGTATGGGGACCCCCATCCACAATTTATCGGTTGTAACGGACGGACAGATACACATGACGAATTTATAAGGGTTCCGTGTTTTTGCCATTTGGCTACGGAACCCTAAAAATCTGTGTTAACGCATGATAGAATATGACTCCTAGGTCTTAAACTTGAATGTGAGTAAGATAATTAATAATTAGGTTCTTACCTCAATATCTTTGATGACGGTCCGGAAATGTAGTATATCGTCGTACCAAGAGGGAGCCTGCACATCCAGTATGGACTGCGAGACAGCCTGCACATTGTCCAAGGCGTCGTGGAACATGTGCTCGATCTGACCACACTTGGCTTCGAATTGATCTCCACGGGAACCGCCGAACATTGGCTTTTCGATCTTTTCCAATTCGTCAATACTAGAAAGTTCATTGTATGCAGATGTAAAAGTAGACCTTGGCAGACGTAATTTTAATCTCATTAATTCGTAAGTCATACGTCGCAATTTTGATGTTTTATTTAGCTACTATAGATCTTATGCTTCAGATCACTCAAAAATAATTTTATTATTAATTTAAGAAATAATCAAGGTCTTTTGAAAACTGCAGTGCCGACACTCCGTTTTAGAACACGCTTTGTAATAGGGAACGAAATCACTGATATCCAAAGGGTATATCATGTGCCGGATGTAACATTTATTGAATATGTCAATTGAAAAGAAAAAACAATATAATTTACTGCTCAATTCATGCGCCGAACCATGAACTGGAAACCTAATAAGACTAGACACATTCATATATTTTACTCACCGACCAAAAATGATCATGCAGTTACAAACATCAAGCATGTCAAAGCATCTCTGGATGAAGGAATCGATGTAGTTAAAAATTGAACCAGTGTCTAATTGCCAGCTACCAGGTTTTACTTCATCGTGTGTCTCTGCCATCACTTCATAAATCTCCTTATATTTCTTGCAACAGTCAATGCATTTGCTAAATTCTCCAAGAGCCTTTTTCGTCTGACCATCAAATAGTTCCTCCAAACTGATATAATTCCTACAGAGAATAATTATCTGGTTGCTGAGGGATTTAAAGAGGTTCGTGATTCTAGATTCAGAGTTGTAGTAAGGGGATTCCATCCAGATAAATCTGAAAAGGTTGATTATTTGAGGAACATGTTTGGGTATTTCGTCGGGGTCAACGACGCACTCTAAAACGGCACACGGTTGTTTGATGACTTGCAAGTATTCTATATTCGAGGTTGCTTCTCGAATTTTCTGGACGATCTCGTCGCATAGCGCTTGGAATTGATGGATGAAGGTCGAATGTGTTGTGACCAAGATTTTAGTGATGTGCTTTACTGCTGGATTTTTTAACTGGTAGAGCAGCGCACTTAAGTTTTCATCTGTAAATATAATGCAAATTACACTCAGATATTTCGTATCTATTACCATCGGTAAAGTTATTATCATAGCACATTTTTCAGCCTACTCACGTCTGTAAATCCAAAAGTCATATTCATCGCTTGGACACAGCAATTCTTTTTGGGAGGCGACAGAAGCCTGGTCTTCAAGGCATGACTTCATCTGGTGGGTCCAATAAACCACTACGCCTTCCAACCTCTTCACTAGCTCGCGGTCAACGCTCGCCGTCTCAAATGTCAGTTGCTGACCTTCTCTGGGTATGTACAAGACAGTCAAGCCTAACATCTTGTAGTACATGTCCGTAAGTTTTGCTAGGAACGTGTGGATGTGGGAACAGAATTCACTTTTGACACCTGTAAAGAATATTTCAAAATGTGTATTATGAATACGCATGAAAGATTAAAGCTATATTGAAAATGAATTATAGATAGAGGCAGACTGGTTATCCATTAGCCGATATTTTTAGTTTAATTACTTTTCCACTATATTCGTCTCTGCTAATTAACTAGCGGACTAAAATATGTTTTTTTCTAGTCCGCTGCCGTTATTTAAAACTATGTTCAATGTAACAAATTAAGCTTTCTCAATACTTTGAGAAATGTCTGTCTAATCTAGATTTCCATTATTTAGGGACTTGTTTCGTTGTAAGAACGAAACATTTTCATATGTTTTCTCATCACATTTATCGTTCCAGGAGAAAGAAAAACATAAAACACTTACTTTCAGGCCAAGACGTGATTGCAAAAAAATATGGCGCGTAAACCAGTTCCAAAATCTGAATCATGTTCGACTCTACAGAATCCGCGAAGGTGCCGAACACAACGTCGTCGTGGAAGCTATCGGCTTTGAAAACAAAATCAGGCTGTCTAAGGAAATACGTCAAATCGTAGACGGGAGTGAGTGGTATATCACAAGATGCGTGCAGTGTTTCTCCTTTGAAATATATGCAGAGGATTAGAGATCGAGGTTCGGTGATCCACTCCTCGATGCCCAGTTTGGTCTGCTGTTTCCAATCTTCTTCGCGGAGATCGTATAGAGTGGTCATTTTTATGATGTAGGAGATCAGTCTGTTCAATTCCTCTGGTTCGTAGACGGGTTTTTGTGGGAGCTGCGCCAACTCTCGTTCGAGTTGAGCGAGGCGTTCACGCTCTGGAAGATATTTATGGTTATTTTTAATTTCTCTTCATTGTGTCAAGAAACAATATCTCACATTGGCGTAAGTATTTTCAATAGGAAATTACACCAAGTTATTGTTTGATATAATTTTAGTATAGAAGTACCTACAGATTAGTACCGTATTAGAAATAGTAATATAGGTAATATTACACGCGTGTGAAGCCGGGGCGGGTTGCTAGTAATGTATATTCTAATGTGTTTACGAATTTGCGACAAAATGTAAATCCGGATATTGATTCACTCACCTCGTTCTTCTTCCGAATCATGACTCAGATCATCGCTCCAAGCGACTTTAGTTTTTTTTTTAAATTCACCTGACATCTTCCCTAACCTATAACCACCTAAGCTAAGTCAAATCGTTAAAAATAAACTGACTTAATAATTAAATTAGCAAATTAATTGCTAATGCAGAATAAGAATCGCTATTTTGTTTACCAATTCGCAAACAATAGAATGTGACATATCTAAATCAATATTGTTTATTTTCCTAAAGTCGTCTTAGCAGCCAGTGCTTTGCAAAATCAATTTCATGTTGCTTGGGAACAGGGGCGGCTTAACCTATAGCAGAGAATATCTAATAATACTACGTATAGAATGGACACTTCGACGTCCCGCCCGATTTTCCCGCATCACCCAACCTCCTTGCCTCTTATGGGCGACGGTTGATATTTTGTACGTGCTATGCACACAGGTGCACGTGTAAATACACGTCACTGATTGATGGCTGTGTATTAGAGACCAAATTAAGCGTTTGTATGGAATTTTGGTGGAGTGTCCGCGGTGTGCCTATAGTGCAGGATGTGCAATGCACACGGGCGCCGCAGTCCCAGGGGTGCCGCGGCGCTCCCTGAGACAGCTAAGAGCATCGTCTTGGACCATCATGGTCAGGACTGGGGGGCGCCAGGGTTTCATTGCACACGGGCGCTACACGAGCTAGAGCCGCCCCTGCTTGGGAACGTTTATTTCGAAGACTTGTCTTCTTTAGTGTTTACTTTTTGTATATTAAGAAGTAATGTAGTTAAGTACATACAATAATATATTATATAAGAAAAATCGAAAAGCGATAACGTTAAATATTCAAAGAGTATCTATATTTACAAAGGCCAGATAAAATATTTTGTATCTTTTAGTTTGTCTTTCTCAAATTGTTAATGATCATTTGACGGTGTCAGTAAATGTCTTGCATGACTTTTAATTTGATAGATATCTGTCGTTTTGCTGTTGATTCGTTGTTTTTAAATATTTGGTAACTCAATGTAAGTGAATGATAAGCTCATGTGAGCTCATGTAAAGAATTGTTAAGTCACTATTTTATTATTATTCTGTGTCCCGTCAGCACGGGGTCCAATTTGAACCCGGGACCTTTGTTAGGCTTGCGAGGGGACATGAGTGGTCGAACACGTAGATTTTTCGAGAGACGTCCTTTCGAGAATTTTCAACGTAACCGGCGAATCGTGGGTGTTTGCATTATAATTGAATGCATGCATTTACCTCTGCCTACCCCTTCGGGGATTACAGGCGTGAAGTTACGTTACGTTATAATACTTATTATCTTCTGTAAAAGTGTATCTTCACATTTTTGCCAATACAGCGTCAAATATAAATTTTCATTTACCTTGTCATTCCAAATCTCACCTTCCTAATGTTCATTAATTTTGTTTAATAAAGTGGCAAACAATTATATTTTATGGTACCTACTTATAAAACAAAAGATAACAAACAAGCATGTTCACATAGATGGTGATATAAAAGGTAAAGGTCGTTCTCTAACTTCGATACTAGAACTCTACCACCAGTAAATTTTTAATAATGTCTTTAGATTTAACAACGTTTCCAGATCATAACGTCGCGAGTACTAGCATGAGACGCCACGATGTCCCATGGCGTGCATGTTCACGTTCAGTAAAGATGGCCGCCAGCGTTTGGCGGGAGTTCTGCGCGCGCTTCTGATCGCGCAGCTGGTCGTGTCTCTGGTCATGGTCATCTATTGCTACAATGTCTCCATTCGGGTGATGTCACTATTGAAGGATATACATAGGGTGAGTGTTTCGCGAGGTATTTTGTAGATGAATAAGGACCTAAATTGGATAACAGCGGGTGGCGACGCGGTGACGACAGTATTCTTTGTGCTGGAAATTGCAGGACCGTTTATTAATACCTAAAGTGATATCGCTTCAGTTCCGGTACCTCTGAATATGTTTTTGGCATGACTGTCGTTTCTAATTCTTGATTTCCAAGGGAAAACCGTCATCGTTGACTAAGTTCTGAGGTCGTACAGCAGAATCCGCCACCTTAGTCTTCTTGTTCACAGCTTGACGTAGACACGTAGTCCGGATCAGTTACTTAAAAATCCCGAAATGTCCTGCAGATTCTTCTTCTTGTGGCCGTCCCTCTGTCTCGTAATAACTTCGATGGAAGTATCGAATCGACGAGCACTATTTTAGCCTAGATCCTTTCTATTCTAATTATACTTTTCTCAACAGGTTACAGTGTACCTCCTCTACGGATTGATCCTCTGCCAAGCGTATTGCATGAAACTGCACTACACGAGTGGCTTACGACTGCTGACGTGTTTGCTGCACTACCCCTACTGGCTGCGCGCCACTACCGTCAGTAGACTGTGGCTGATTAGTGGGGCCCTGGTCGCTGCTAATGGTCTATTGGTGCATGCGGCTTGCCGGTCTACTTTAAAGGTATATCAGAATATTATTATTACAGTATGAATAACAATGCATGCCACCGACTCCTGAGACCAGTAAAATTTGGTCAGCATCACCCTGGTTACTGCGAATGGTCCAGTTGCGTGCGTGCGGCTCGTGTTGTATCTGAAATAACTAGTCTCGTCACACTATAATTTGACTACTGGTGAAGATTACCTATTATGTATGCATATATTCACGCTAAGTCCCTTACGGGTAGGCAGGGAGCGTGGAGCTAAGTATCTCTACCCTTACACACTTCACGTGCCTCTTCTGTTATATTATATTCATAGTTGTCTTTATACAAGCACGTCGATTCTGAAGACTCTTGTCCTACCTTCGGTCAGAATTCGAACTTTTGGGACAATATAGGCTTGGTCTTGAATCAGCATCTACCTTATTACTACTTACTAGACTACCGGATTTTTGGGTTTCTAACAGAGGATTTCTATATTGTGCATTGCAGGCCTTAATACAGGAGCTGTCCTCATCTTTGCGCATCGGCATGTCGCAGTATCTCACCGAGCCTTCGTGGAAACACATCTTGGACACGATACAGGTGACTTGCGACTATATTACTGCTTTATAGCCTAACATCGGCTATTAACGACCATTAGAAGTATGATGTGTCACTGTTGATATCGATTCTACAGCCATTTAGCAGTACATTGCTTTTTTGACGTAATGACAATTACGATATTTTTAGAAGAACAGCAATGTACTCCAAAGTAGGTTTCAAATTGATGGGCACCGAGTTACAAATACGCCTGCAGGGGCTCGACCGAGCTAACTAACTAACAATGTTGAATATTGGCAGGTGGAACTGGAATGCTGTGGCGCCGACCACCCGAGCGACTGGCACGAGATCGCATGGATCAACATCGACTATCTCAACGAGAATTCCGAGGTTGTCATGAAGTAAGTCATTTCAATGTTGCATTTTTCCAACATTTGTTTTTAATCATGTGAACAAGTTTTGGTGACATCTTTTTGCTATGAATACGGGGGCAGGAGGTATAGAGGCCTGCTCGTAATGAAACCATTACTACAGGGAGAAGTCCTCTTCTGCATCTCTATGACGGAGGTCGAGCTACAGTAATATTTAACGGTGTACGGTGTGGTATGCAGGTTGTGCAACGCGGCGGGGCGCGCGGCTGGTCCGCTGTGGCCCTACTCGTGCTGCTCGCCGCTCGTGCTGCCGCCCTGCGCGCACGACCCACTGCAGCAGGCACGTCCCACACGACCCACACCTCAGGTCTCCCAGTGCAGGTCGTGCGGTGGTCGCAATAACACATGCGTGTAAAATATAATTAAAGATGAAGAAATATGAAAATTAATTCGATGGTTCTTTAAGTAGTTTTTAGTAGCTTTCTGGCAGTAGCTTAGGAGGTAAAGCGATCCAATGGTCGCGAGTTTAAGTCCCAATCGAGGTCAATATTTTCTTTTCATTTTGCTAAAAAATCTTAGCCTCGGTTGTACCAGTTGCTGGGTTGGTCGGTTGACATTAACAGAATTCTTTAAGTTGGAGAGATGGATGTCAAATGTTACAATAAGTTTAACAAATATCTTGGTGCAACTCGGGCTTAATTGAATACACATACGTATGTGAAGTTGAAGCGCGCATGGCCCAGCGGCTGGTGTAGATCGTAAGCGATCTGCTCGGTTAAGCACTAAGGGCGCGGTCGGGTAGTGTGATGGGTGACCGCTAGTGGCAAATTAAAATGCGCGTTTCCGTGCTTCGGAGGGCACGTTAAGCCGTCGGTCCCGGTTGCTATCGATGGATAGCAGTCGTTAAACCTTGTCGGAGGCCTAATGGGCGGTTTGAAAACATCCGACAGCGGGTTGGCCACTAACCCACCCACCTCCACCGATCCGCATTGGAGCAGCGTGGTGGAGTAAGCTCCAGGCCTCCCCCCAAAAAAGGGGAGAGACTCGTGCCCAGCAGTGGGACGTATAATGGGTTGCCATTATTATGTGAAGTTGTGTTATTACTATGAATTTCGTAAACGACAGTGGGACCGTCGTGAAGTGTGGGGGGCGGGCGAGCAGTGGTCGCGGCTGTCGGGGCGCGGCTGCGTGGAGGCGGTGCGGGCGCCGCTGGCGCGCGCCACCCTCGCGCTGCAGGCCTTCTCGCTGCTCGTCGTGCTGTTGCAGGTACACTCACACCCATATTCTAACACCCATATTCTAAGACGTTACTCGAAACATTCCTTGCCTCACACTCAGCTGAGGACACTCTATGAGGACGCCTCGAAATCCATATTCTTAGTTGTATTTTGACAGTAACTCATGTGTACGGATTATCATATCGATAATTCACAAAGTCTTGAGAATCTGTTTTTATAAAAATATATGGTATTTAATTACATTTCCAGACAGTTTCGATACGAAAAACTGTGAAATGTAAATACTCCTCGAAACTTCAGGGTAGGTCGTGAGGTACCTTGGAGTGTGACAGTTGCTTTCTTACCTCAAACGGAGGAGAATCTCGAGTTGACGTTATGAGTTACAACTAAGAATACCAATACCTTTGAGTAAGGTTGACTTAAGGTCGAGGTTACGACTTAAAATATGGTTGTAAGGCTCCCTTCATTCTGCAGCGTGTCGCCGGTCGCGTGTGGCGAGACCGGCGACACGCAGTACGAAAACGCTACCGGCGAGCACGCGGCACGATGAAAGCCACTATAGAGCTTCATACAAATTGAACAGGTCGCGCGCGTACGCGACCGGCGACACGCTGCAGAATGAAAGTCTAAGTCGTAACCTCGACCTTAACTCGAGGGAATTTGTATTCTTAGTTGTAACTAATAGCGTCTATCGACATTCTCCTCCGTTTGAGGTAAGAAAGCAACTATCGAACTCCAAGGTACCTCACTTATTTTGAAGTTACGAGGAGTATTTACATTTCACAGTGTTTCGTGTCAGAACTGTCTGGAAATATTTTTAAATACCATATTTTTCTATAAAAATGAATTTTCAAGAGTTTGTTAATTATGCTTGCACTTGGAACTCTGCTAAGTGAATGACTATGATCATGACGAACAGATTTTTCTTTTTCTTCTATGAATGAATTGAAAAATTTGATGATTTACGTAACTTCACGCCTGTAATCCCCGAAGGGGTAGGCAGAGGTAAAATGCATGCATTCAAGCTTACATGCAAACACCCCCGACTCGCCGGTTACGTTTTGGCCCATGTAACAGGTGGCGAACCTGTTGCCATCTCCGGGCACATTACCAAACTCCGAGGGACTGGGAAACTTCCAGAAAATGGAAAATTCCCAATAGAACCAGAGATAAAGGATTTTAAACCGTTATCTCTGACAGCCCCAAATCGAACCCGGGACCCCCAGCGTAGTAGTAGTGGCCTGCTACCACTACGCTACTGAGGCAGTTACATATTGGTTAAATATTTTTTTGAATTTTATCTATATGATAATCCGTACACATGAGTTACCTACTGTCAAAATACAACTAAGAATATGGATTTCGAGGCGTCCTCATAAAGTATCCTCAGCTAAGTGCGAGTCAAGGAATGTTTCAAGTAACGTCTTAGAATATGGGTGTCAGTCACACCGCGGACACTCGGCTAAAATTCCATACAAACGCTCATTCTGGTTACCTACTACACAGGCATCAATCAGGACGTGTTTTTACACGCACACACACACAGTTGCCCGCTCGCAATCTCGGTGTACGAGGCTGCCAGACTGGTACCCAAGGGGGTTGCGGGCTTCAAGAGGGAAAATCAGGCGAAACGTCGCAGTGTCCATTCTATACGTAGTATTATTACATTTCTCTTATATTACATTAATTTACATTCCTCTATATTAGTACAGGAAAATATTGATACCACTGAGGGCGCGATTCACAGACCACGGACTTTATTTTGAGCAAAGTACACTTAGAACTGTCAAAACTCTTACGAGTATTTTACTGACAGTTCTGCATACTTAGCTCGAAGTAAAGTCATAGTGCGGTTTCCGAATCTCACCCTGAGCTCCCTACATAAGTAGAATACGTGTGTATGTTGTATGGGTGTGCAGGGTGTGCTGACGGTGGTGACAGCGCTGCTGCGCGGCAGCGCGCGGGACGCGGCCCTGCGGGGCGCGTGCTCGGGCCCGGGACGAGCGAGACTCGCCACACGCTACCACGGGCGACGTGCTAACTCGTCCTCCATCACAGGTATTCCATCACCACTCCAGCCGACAGACGCCTGCTGGACAAAAAACTTCTCCAAAGTTTCTCACGACAGTGTTGTGCGTCATTAGGGGAGAATATGCCATAATCTTCACGTTTGGCCGGTGGATTGGTGGATCGCAGTGACGGTGGTTTTATCGCGGGATAGTGCTGCCCATCACGCGTTGTTGTTTTTATACTTCCGCCTATTGGGATGGTTTGACCGCCATTGTTCGGTTGTTATTTCTCATAATACATAATGAATTAATTTACATAAAATTACAATTTCGTGACAGACAGACGGTGGAGATCTAATTATATTCTTCTTTGTTCCAGATTAACATTCTGCAGCCAGAACCCATGTCTGCTTATAAATATAAAAAAAAAACTTTTGTTTCACTAAAAATTTTTGAAGCCTTAGTGTCACAGTGTAGTATGTACAGAATGAATAACGCATAAGTGATTGCATTTCTGTAGTGGAGTAGTTTTAAGTTTACTTTATCACGAAACGGTGTAATGCTACGAATAATAATTTAAAGTGTAAATAGACATAGTTTCACGTAAATAGACACACGGTGGGCGGAGCATAAAAAGAACACACCGCAGTGCGTCAGTTTATTGCATGTTTCCTTGCCGCGCAGCGAAATGACCTTGTCCCGACCAATCAAATTCAAGCATTCTCTTTGTTGAATGTGTGAGTATCTGTTACTTAGTTTCTTTGGGTAAATGGTACTAAAATCGAAGCGATGTATGAGAGTTGCATTTCTGTACATTATTATTTGTTTATTGTGCTATACTTGTTTATGGTGTATGTAAATGGCGTTAACACTGTAGTATTTATAAAAATATAACTTTATATGTAGATATGTAGAGGTTTATTATTTTCGTCATCAATGTAAGGTGTTAAATAAAACACTATTTTATAATCAATGCAAGGCTTCTGACTTTATTTGTAAACATGTCCTTACAAACTAATAGTTAAGTAACAATGCGTGAATGCGGATTGAAAGCCGTCGTTACGTTTGTGCGGCGCCATCTTTAAATACAGATTATACATAAATAATTAAATATAGTTTTTTTTATATATATACTTTATAAATACATCGTTTGTTGGCGCGTTCGTTCGGCACGCCCGCCGCCGGCGCAAGCTAGTCTTTTATTTTTCCTTATTAAATAAGTGACGTAACAAATATACAAAAACCTCGAGACATTTATTTACATTGGCGGCGGGCAGCGTATGGCATAGCACCATTTTGAGAACAAAAAAAAATTGGAATGTCATCTCGCGCGCTCGAACACCGCGTTTTGACTAAAAGCAGTGGCGAGTACGCGTGCTAAAGTCAAAAGCGGAGTCCAGCGACTGTCATTGGTGGCATGCCATTCTCACTATAGTCAATTTTTGTCACAATGACGAATTAAATTTTTATGACAACTATAATTTTCGTAAAAAAATTCGTCGTTGTGACAAAAAAAAATCACAGTCAATCCAGAGGGGGGATTGACTCACTCTGAAACCTAACATTCTCATGATCACTAATGACAATCGTTGTCAACTTTTGACGATAGACGTTTGATCCGACGTGCGGCACGTCGGGACAGGCAGGTCGCGTCAGGTCCGAGGCAGGGAGTCGTCAACGACGAAAGGAACTAAGTTCAACGTCCCGCGGGACAATTGGTGAATTTGGCGAATATGGGAATAGAATTTCGAAATTGAGATCTGGGAATTCTATCAATGACATAGTCACTTGAGTTGTTCTTAAATCGAGTAAAATAATCGAGAAACGAATACTTCTCGATAAAAATTCTGTTAATAGTGTCGTCTAATCCGAGTAATGAAAAGAAAAATTTTACATTTATTTCATCATTTTTTTAAGTCTAGTCCGAGTAATCAATTTAAAAAGCACATGACTGGTAAGTATAGTCCAGTATATTTAAGAAAATATTTAAATTCGTCAACAATGACCGAGGAATTGAACAAAACATCTCGTCAATTCCGTCGTCTAAGGCGAATCGATCCATTAGATCACAGAGGGGGTGGTCCGTCCGGGTACCGGAGCACGGGGTCCAGGCCGAGAGCGTTGGGGCGGCAGTCGGAGCCCGCGTGCGGCGCGAGGGCGGCGGCCCCCAGCAGCAGCAGGAGTAAGGCCTGGAAGGGCAGCGAAGCCCGAGCCACGCGACACACGAAGCGAAGCCCCCGCTGCACGCGGCCCAGCGAATGCTCTTCGGCTTCATCGCTTATGATCACGCTGTGGAGGTACGGTGGGTTATATGTCTGTTAAGTTGGTTGACGATCGATCCAATTTGTGACAGATTTTACTGTAATAGATCGCGTAATAATTAGCTTAATATAATCTGTTTTGTTATTTCATGCGTAACAAGTCGAGTGATATCACATCAACATTTTTATTTCGTGTAAATTATTATTATTGGTACATATAGTTGTTTTTAAATGGATTTAAAAAGATAATTGCAAAAATAATAGATCTTTATAAGAAATTAAATTTTGTCTCACAAAATCTAGTATGAGTTAATAACTCATCAGTTATTTATCTTTAAAAAATTATAAATAAATACGTGTAGGGCTACTAACTGCAACTAAATACTTGTTTAAACTGATACATATCGATCCATAAACAAACTCTTGAATTAATACTTGCAATTGAATTTACTCAGTTTATCTTTTATTTATTTTCTTTTGTCTATGGATCTTTATGGTGTTTTGTAAACGCTGTGTCAAATGTCAATTTTTTAAAAAGGGTTACTTATTGTATAAATGTCCAACCAACTTCAAAGAAACGAAAAAAAAAAAGAAACGTACCATGCGTTGTGATTTTTTTAATTACTAACAATTTATTTAAATAAATGTTTGTTTATGGTACATTCAGAAAGCTACATCGAATTACTAAAATATTAATAGTCTAGATAAAAAATTACAAAAAAAAAATATTTTAGGCGTGGCATACCATGATGAGAAGAAATGAAGTGCAAAAGCGTGTCGGGTATCGTTTAAAATGACGTTACATAGTGTTATTTTAACCACAATTCTTTGTGGCATGCATCTAAAGTCGTATAAAAGGAATAATATGAAAATAAATCTATTAAAATTTTAAGGGTTTGAATTTGATTTTTTTTTCGCCCTAGATTTGGACATAGCCTATAATGCCACATAATCTCGAATTTTAACATTGACACAGCTTAACAAAACCATTAATGTGTTAGTGTGGAAGTGAGCTTACTCGTTCTCGTCGAGCGGCGGCAGCGCGATGCCCGCCACACCCTCGTCGTCCTCCTCCAATAGCTACGGGACAACAACACGTCATGTGCGAAGCGGTCTACACTTACTGTGGTATTATTAGGGTACTTTACTCTGTGGACACTGTTCTCTTTATTTTACCATCGATTGATGGCGCAAATTTATATATTGGCTCGCCCTGTACTCTTTTTGTCATCAAAAGATGGCGCTATTTTTTATATTGGAGGTATGGTGGCTCGTCTTGAGATGGCTGTAGTCTAGTTCAAAAGGAAATCGGCGATAGCAATGGTCTCTTGGCCATTAGCCAATTTTTTAATAAAATGGGAGAATTAACTATTACATAATAACTTTTTGTTATGTAATAATGCTTGGTATTTTTATATTCATATACTATGTATTCTTTATTTGTAATACGATTTTTTAGTAAAGAATTCATATTACATCGTTTATTTCTTTTGGTCCTTCGAGCCGGGTCAAATGAAGCGTAATTTATTTAGGAGAGAATTCATATTACTTAAGTTCGTTCTCTTGATACTTCGAGTCAGATTATCTCAAGCGTTTCCATTTTTTCACAATTCAAGTGTTTTTCTTACTATTAAATGTTTTTTATTACACAGAAAAACTTTATTCAGGTTTATGATTCGGTACGGATTGCCTTGTTTCTTGTTAAAATAAATAACTTTATAAGAAAATAATGTCCACAAATTCAACTGGGGTTCTATTTCTATATATCTCTCAATATACTCTTATTATAATTCAGTTACATCAATATAACATCGTGTATTTATAAACAAAGCTTGCAGTCTCTGCGGACTCAGTGCTCTGTGGGAAGCAGTGTGAAGCGGCAACTTAAAGGAACTCTCTTTCATTACTCTATGTTATTTCTAACTAGGTTTTTTTACTTTCATATTTATTTTGTTATAGGGGGTAACGAGGTACGATGAAATGTATAGGTAGGTATTCAAGTTTAAATGAATTTATTTAAAAATTGATGCCAATGTTACTCAAACAAAGTATAAAAGTATTGATAAATACTTTGAATAAATTATTAAAATTATTTGGCACAATTAATGAAATAAAATAATGTGTGTTATATACTTAGATCTTTAGGAGTTGTAGTGTGAGTTTACGTTGCTGATTTTATTGCGGTAAATTTATATATGCAAAAGCTACTAAAATCTTTGTATTTTCTGCGTAATCACGGGATAAATTTGAATATAGTGTATTAGATATTTAACCGTTATCTTTCAATAAAAATTATTAGGAATATAATTTTACGTTTAATTTATTTTTGCCGCAGTTGTTTAACAAAAGTGGAGGTGAACTTATTTTTGTAATAGTTTTAACTACTAGATAATGTTCAAATATCTATGAAATGTTTTACTGTCGAAATATAGAAAATTGTGTTATTCTTCTATTATTATGTTGGTAATTTATTGCGAAATCTTTAAAAAAATAAAACAATTTGCAGTAGCCGCTGCGTACTTGCATATAAATACGGTGCAATTTTAGTAGTTTTTTCCCGCAGTATATTCAAGAATGTTAAGTTTTATAACATTTTATTCATTCGTATAACCCGAATAAATATACTATATGAGGTAAGAACGTCGTAGAATTATTATCCCGAGTGAAATGTAACGCAAGCTCACACTACAAGTGTTCCGTGTAGTATATAAAGGCGTGTCCATACCTGCGGCGCGACGAGCGCGGCGAGCGGCGCGGCGGCGGCCAGCGAGGTGGCGGCGGCGGGCGAGTGCGCCAGCGCGGCGCCCAGCTTCAGCGCGTACACGCCCGACAGCTTGCGCAGGGACTGCAGCCGCAGCCGCAGCTCGCCCAGTCTGTGTACCCGAGTAAACCGATTGTATACGCACACGTTCTTGTAGTATACAAAGTTCCGTTCAGTAGAACTGGATTCAATTAAATTAACGAAATGTAAGATTGTCGTCTATTTCATAAATGTATAAATCTACAGTTAATATCGACGAATGAAACTTTTCGTGGTGTATAGATACTAATCCTGGCCAACATTTAGACTACTTTTGACTGCGAGAAAATGGAGTTCACTGCGGATGACACTCATTCCCACGGGAAATTCTTATGCGAGCGAAGCCGCGGGCATTATTTAATAAATTCTCGTTTCATTCGATATGAACTGTAGAATTTATGAAACATTTGAATATTTTAAATACAGTTTTCATTTTGCTAAACGCACACAAACATACACATATAGTTTCAGCGATTTGCACGCCTTCTACACGTCAGCTGACTTTATTGCTAATTTTCGACACACATCCTAAACATTTTCAAACTTCAAGTTGTACAGCGTCGTGCAAGGCTAATCTGGGATTTGGCTCATCGCACCTGAATTTTTCAGCCTGTAAAAGCGACAAAAGTCTCGGCTGCGGCCACCTGACTCTTTTGCTTACCTTCGACAAACATCCTGTCCATCATCAGGCTTCAGCAGCTGCGCGGCGTCCCGCAAGGCCAGCACCCTGGGTTCGGCCCTCGTGAGCTGGTCTCTGAGTTCGGAGAAGCGTCGGAAGTCTCTTCGCAGCTCGTCAGCCGGGCGTCTCAGACGCAGCGGTTCACGCGCGCGGACCGTACGCTCGGCTGCCGCTAGTTGACTGACTAGCTCGACCACTGCAAGGAGAATACACGATTAGAAATATAAAATAAGTAATGAGTATTTTCTTAGACTAACTTGTACGTTTTGGTGGACAGGAAGAAAAGGAAAAATCACCATCGGGGGCTACAGGAGATAAAGATGTTAAATGAAAATCCTTTATCTCTGGTTCTATTGGGATTTTTTCATTTTCTGAAATTCGCCCTCTACCTCGGGGTTTGGCGATGTGTCCAGAGATGTCAGGCTCGCCACTAGGCGGCGTCGCAGCGCGTGTTGACGCCTTCACTTCGCCGCGAAGACTAACTACTAGCGACTAACATTATTGTACCACTCACCGATGTCATGGAACTCCCGGTTGTGCAGCAAAGCTCTCTGGAGCCTCGCCTGCCAGTCGGCGGCGCGGGCGCAGGCGGCGTCCCAGCGCGCGTTGGCGGCGGCCAGGCGGCGGCGCGCGCGGTCCGCGTGCGCGGCCGACACGCCGGCGTCGCGCGCGTGCCGCGTCACGTGCGTGCCCACCACGTTGAGCGACACCACCAGCGCCTTGTGCGAGTCCAGGTCCAGCAGGAACTCGCGGTGGTCCTGCGGCACGAGAGCGTCGTCAGTCGACATTCTCGACATCAGTTCGGTCCATCGGTCTGGACGAACTCGACTGACGCCAGAATGATAGAAGATTCGAACGGACGGTTACGTCATCCATACGAGACCGATCGGAAGATTAGATTGATACAATATACTCCATATCGCCACGACTGACCGTTTTACTGACTGACGCGAGAACGAACACTATCAGTATTTGATCATTCACAAGGACTGACGAAAATCATCAAAATGAATGAATGAAAATTAAATATAATTTTCATCGGTTCGTCAATACGTACATTAGACGATCATCCTCCAATAATTTTGACCGTTCGGTGGAATGAGCTGATGAAATACTGAGTATGTAACCGTACTCTACGGATGCCTTCGATTTAGAAGCGTAACGAAGTGCTGCAGTTATAAAAACCACAAAACTTAAGAAATATTATTTTTTTAACCTTTGAACAAAAGTTTTCTTCTAAAATAAAATATAATATAAAAATATAATATATATATATATATATATATATATATATATATATATATATATATATAACATTTTAAATATTTACACAAACTTTATTACCCAGACAAAAAAATACGCAGAAATACACCAACTCTATTAGAAATTAAAGGAATTAAATTAGTTTCAATACATAAGTTATATTAATCTAACCTGTATAGCATCCTCGAGAGTGTCGTACTGTTCGGGCGGATCGGTTCGGGCCTCGTCGGTGGCTTCAGCGAACTGCAGCCACTGCTCCAGGCGCCACAGGTCGTTGTCCAACTGCTTCCAGTTCCGCTCGGAACACAACGGGCACGTCACACGACCACTCTCACTGCAAACCCCGGATTAGATTCGTTACGAGAAATGTAGAACTTTTTGATTAGCTTGATTTCATAGATAGGCTAGATATAAGCGTAACCAAGTCAAAATTTAGGTTCGGTTGCACCAAAAAAAAATTTTAAGGTTAAAGTTAACATTTTTGTAAAATTTTACATCTTTCTCTAACTTTATCAAATTTGATTAAGTTAGAAAAGGATGTGAAATTTTAGATAACAATAACTTTGACAAATATTTTTTTGCAACAGAACCTTAATAAGACTAAGTCAAATCTTATTTTACTCTTATTTGTTCGTCTTCTAAAAGGAGATGTTGCAAAAATGTATGGACCTCCGGCCATGTATTGTACACAATATCAGTAAACAGGCAAAATCAATATAAAAACGTTTTTACTGCATATTTTCACTTATTTAGCTTTGTTTGCAGTTACAAAACATTATTTGCAGTTAGAATTGTAACTTAAAACCAACATGGCGAATATGGCGGACGATGTCATTTTGACATTTTCATTTTTTAAATTGTTTTTTGACTATCTAGTACTTGGAGAAAAAAAAAAAATTATAAATACTATCGAAATCGATTGATACCAAGCGTTGGCTGTATCGCCGCCGTGTTGAACATGGTTGAAAATGATAAAATCGTTTGAATTAAATGTGGTGGTAACTCTAAAATATGTTCTTGATTAAATTAATTGTACTTTTTTCGGATTCTTCTATAATTTACCCATTTTTTGAGGACATGTACGAACCAGGGCCGAGCTCGCAACATCTCCTTTGAATTTTGGCTTCCCCTATGTTTCAAGAATGTGACATAGATGACGTCACTGATGTTACGTAGTACTTGAAAGATCTACTTTTTAAAACTACAAGTCAATTACACTATTTATATTGTATAGGTACAGTAATAATAATACAGTAATAATGAAGTTATGAAAAATAAAAATAACGTAAAAGTATTTTTATAATTGCAAATTTTATCAGCAATACATAAAGCGATATGTTGCAAAGTGCGTAGAAATGTGCGATACTCTACAATGTAAAAGTGATTTAGTGTTTTTATAATATCATCTAAATACAAAAACTACATTCATGCATTACAACATCTACTAACCGAAGCACCATTTTAAATTACTTTTACCATTCGTCAAAAAAAAAACTAAATACAAAAAATAAGTAAAAAAATTAAAAAAAAAAACTTACATTAAACAATTTTTAAAATTTTGTGTAAGTTGATAGATTGTTTTTATAAAATTTTGACGAATGACATCATTATTCAGTGCATTAAATAATTATAAATAGTGCTACACAGTAATTAAATCAATATGTAAATAAAGTTATAGGTAGTAGTGAGTCAAAAAGTCTGTTAGATTAAATTAAAAATTAAACTATAAACAGTAAGTCTGACCAAAATATTGCGTTAAAAGACGCACATAGTGAAGTGAAAACACACCGTAGAATGTATTAAAAAAAAAAACAATGTAAAAAACTGTGCGAAATTATAGCAATGTATTGTTAATTAATGTATGACACGGTGCATTAATTGCTTTTGCGAGTAAAAACTCTTAAATATGAAGCTGTTGCAAAGATAGAAATATCCTCAAAAAGGCTTACGTTACGTTAAAAAAACAACTTATATCTTTGGTCAGGTATCTACTTGTTTAAAACTAGACTCCAGTCTTTTTGGCTCAACTACAAAAATATTAATATAAAGCCGTACTCACTGTTCACACGTGAGAGCGTACGATGCCGAGTGCGGCAACCTAGGACCAGAAAATGCATGTGTTTAATGCATGCCATTAACAAAGCTATTTGTTAAACACTCTGGAACATTTAATTTATACATCGTATTTAAATTGAAAGGGAACTGTTTTTGGCACTTCATTATTTTTAAGCATCCGTTTCAGAAGGATTCATTTATCTTGGTTGCGCGAATAGATTTATTCGATTTTTTCAATTATTACATTAAAAATCCTTACAGCAATATTTATCGGTTCTCGCTTTATTGGTTTATAAAGTTGATTCAAAATTCGTAACCAAGCCAAGAATAGAAATAGGATTTAAAAACAATTGTCAAGTCTGTCTGTATTTTAGGGTTTACTTGGATAAAATTCGTATTAGTTTGGAGGATAAAGAGGTTATGTCAAGTCATTATCAGCAGTTTATAAGAAAGTGTGTATAGATTTGTAGTGAGAATCAATAGTGGATAGCTCAATAATGATTTGATGATCGAGTGCAACATCGGGTGTTTCTAGATTTAGAAGATATGTTTAATTTCTCATCGTTCGTCTCGGGATTTCATTTCAGTGTCGGCTATTAGTAGAGAAAATACAATAACAATAATTCAAGCGACGTTAGTTTGAGAGATTCGGCAACAGTATTTAAAATTATAAATACGCAAAATGCTCCCTGTATAACGATGCTTGATTAGCGTCCAAACATTGAACTTTGAAAGCCCCACCACCAAAATGCAAACAGTGCTAATACTACAAAACAAATAAATCATTCGCATCAAACGTAATATAGGAATCGTATTAGAATCCTGCAAACCATTGATGCCACAATAATTTGAGATACAAAGCATAAAATCGCGGATCCCAATTCACGTATTGATATTAAAATTCAGAATTTACTTTATTACTTTTGCAATCGTTCCTACCATCATTATGATTGATTACACATTGATGTATACATCGTAAGACAACAGCACAAAGCAATGTGCTTGTGACAAGCTTTGTGTTTGAACAAAGAACGTTTAACAAATAAACCAATCTTTCACCTTTTGAATCTACTAGAGCAGTTCACTCACCTTAGATTGTTAATTTGCAATTCCCGTTTCTTAGCCTGGTTCAATAGGTCTTCATATCTCAATGACAGAGACTCCACTTCCTTCAGCATAGCTTCGTCTTCTGTCGCGTCGCATTCAGTTAAGAGAAGTTCAGACAAATGTTTGGCCAACTCTAATGTTTGTTCAGGTTTGGCACCAGCTTTCGCGATGTCCTTCGCAGCGTTGGCCAATTCGTCACCAGAAGCGTTCTCCTTGATTTCTTGGAGGAGCGTTGTTCTTAATGCTTCCAGGGCATCCGATGTTTCTCTGACGGCGGTGGTCAGTTCTACATGGTAGGTCTCTTTGGATGTAAGTGTGTCCACTTGGAGAGCCGCATCTGTTTCCCATCTAAGAGTATCCACCTGAAAAACATTTGGTTTTGAAGATTCCTACAACATAAAACCGGTATCTAATAAACTTTGAGATATGCTATAGACATGTATAGGCACCGATGGGACACTCTATTCCGATGTTATACGAGTAGAGGGTACATTATGCTTTTTCAATACAAGAACTTTGTACTGATACGAGAGTTGTACTGATTTTTGGATTCCTTATTTATGTATGCATATTATTAATTGCGGCGTGTCTGTGTAAGTGTAATAATAATATTAAATCCCTTTATAAAAAATCTCCAAAAGTGAAAATATTTTTATGTTAGTTCACTTAAATTTAAGAAATTGTAATATTTACACTTAGCAGCATAAGCAGCATTAATACTGCAATACCAAGACTTTGGAAACTAACCTGAACAGCACTATCCACATCGCCCACGACTTCAGCTCTGGCGATGTCCAGCCGTGTCCTGACGTCGGCGTACAAGGCGCGGTACTCCGCCACCATGTCGGACACGCCGGCGACGCTGCTCACGGCCGACGAGAGGCGGTCTGCCTCTTCCACCAGAGCCGAGCAGTCTGCTAATTCGTGCTCGACGCCCTGAAATTCATGAAGTCATCATGGTCTGTTCTAGGAATGAACGGAAGTGGCTATTAAATTTACTAGTAATTAAGCGAGTAACTATGAATATCACATAGTTTTATTGAAGCTACTTTGGGAGCTTAGCGGTAGAAAGTCACCACGTGACATCAAAAACTCTCGTATCTAACAATAAATATGTAGTTGGTGTAATTACCTCTAGTTCTTTCAACGTAGCAGCTTTGTCCATTGGCGTAGGAGCGAGATGTAAGGCTCGCGTCAGTCTCACGTCAGTTTCGGCCAAGGCGACTACGGTCTTGCCGTGTGCGGCCACGAACTGCCTGTGCGCGTCGGTGCCGGCCGCGTCTATTCTTCCTCTCAGCAGCTGCCAGCGACGAACGGCGGCTCGTAGTCTCGCTGAATCATCAGCAGCCGCTCCCCGAACTTCTATACCTCGCGCTGAAGCCACACGGCCATAAGCGTCTTCGAGCCGCTTCACATCTGGCTCTAGTGCCTCCAAGTCCTTGATAATCGCTTTAGATACGCTCTCGTCCTCGGGCTCTCCACGTTGTTTCCTAGTTTCTATCTTTTCTACCCTCTTCTCTATTGAGTCCAATTTCTTTTCTACTTTCGGTAACAACGAGTTAGCCAATTCGGCTGATTTGCGAATCTCTTTGAGGGAATTCTTCCGTTTTTCGGACATGTCACAGATGTTCTTCCATTTCTTTTCTACAATGTCCACTCCAGTCCGCAAGTTCCGTAAATCAAAGTTACCCTTGCCTACGTCTGGGTCGTTGAAAATTAGTTCGCAGAGGTTCAGATTTTCGCCGACTTCTCCACTCTCGTTCTCTATGCACTTGTGAATTTTATCACGTTCTTGGAATTTCTCGTCAACCGCCTTAGTAGTCAAGTGTTCGATAACTATAGACTCTGACAGCTTGGACTCGATGGTATGTAGTTGCAATCTGATTTCGGTCAGCTTTTCTTCCAGCTGTGATATCGTTTCCAGTAGCTCGTTGATCTTTGCGATTCTACTTCTACCAGTTTCTTGTAGTTTGTGCCACCGTTCTTGGACATCTTTCAATTGTTTCGACGTGTTTTTACTATACGATTTTTCATCTTTCTTTGTAAGATCGACCAAGGTGACGCCAGTTTCAGAAAGCCAGTCGAATTCGCGTTCCTTAAGAGCGGTTTCCGCTTGAACATCGGAGTTTATTCTTCTTATTAAGTCCTGAGGGTCCAGAGCACCCGCTTCACTACTACTGGAAGATTCTAATCGAGACTCAATAGTAGTCATCCATTCTGCAAATCGTGTTAACCTGGAGTCGAAAATGGTGTAAATTTCCAATCTTTCCTGAAGTTTATGTATAAGGATAGATAGTTGGTGTTCCAAATCAGCTCGGTGTTGCCGCAACTGCCAGACTCTCTGGTTAACTATTCTAATATCTTGAGGACTGAGACACTCTTTCAGTTGTTCTTGTATAACACTGAGCGCCTCTATTTGTGTTTCAGTTTTGTCAATCTTGGTTCTCAAATCTGCGAACTTATCTGTAGCTTTCTTCAACTGCGGCCTCGATAAGCGATCTTCATCTGAGTAGGATAAAATTTCATTTTGCGTCTTCTGGTACAGTTTGTGGAGATCTTCAGTGATTGTTTCATATTCACCTATAAGTCCTAGTATTCTTGTTAGGAAATCACGCCATGTTTCGAGACTAGCTTGTAAGTTGTCGACGCGTTTCACTATTCCGGTGTACTCCATCCTTACTGAGGTACCATATGTCTCCTCAGTAAAGTCCATAACTTTCTTGAGATTTCGTAATAATTTTTCGGAATATTTTCTACCTTCCGGCAATTTATCTGAGAGATTCTGTATTTTAGCTAATATATTTTTTATTCTTTTTATGTGAACGTATCTTAATTGCAACTTTTCCTTTTCTCTTTCAATTTCTTTGAGCCATCGGAGCAACTCAGTGTAGATGTCTCTGTAGTCATCCCAAGCCGCTATTCTTGTGCAGACTTCGTCGTGCCTTTCGACTATTCTTGCCAAGGTTTCATTGTGGAGATTCGTAAGTGTATCAAATTTGTCAGCTAACTCCCTGTTTTTGGTATCCCTATTTTCATTCATCAATACAGATCGTTGTGAAGCCAACAAATTTCTGTGCACGCGGCAAAGTCTTCGGTGTTCAGTTAGATTTTCGTAGTCCGCTGGAACTGAACCTGATAGGAATGACTGTAGATCCAGAAGATATTCGTTCCATAACCTGAGAGCAGTTGCCGCATCACCAGACCTTACTAAAGCTGTCGACAGTCTGTGGTAATGCAGGAAGGTGTCTCTGAACATTGCCTGCCATAGTTCCAAGATCCTGACTATCGAGTGTTCGTCGGATACGTCGCGGTCGATATCTGGCAGTTCAGCCTTAGCTGGAGCTATGTCAGCTTCGCTCTTGCCTAACGCTATCAAGTTATCTCGAAGAGAAATCAGTTTGTCTTCGACGATTTCTCCATCTTCGTGGACAGGGGTTAAATCCTGCAACAATTTACAATCCATATTCAAGACATTTTATTAAGTACTAGGTATATTGATTTCGTGTCTCCTCCGAATATGGTGATAGCATATCCTTTGGGCACGTTCCCATTTCGGCCATGCGCGTGACTCAATACACGACAGTTAGGCCCGTTATAACCTCATTCATAATTCAGAAGGGAATCGAGTTTTATAGTGTGACCTTTTAGCAATAATATATGGGTAAATATTGTGAAATTATATGTCCGATAATATAAAACAATAAACATGTAAATAACGTCGTGCAGTGTGCGCCGTGATTGGTTTCTAGGTATTAGTAATTAATCTTTGTTCTGGTATATTTAAAAGGTATTATGGAGTCAACTGTGCTCTTCCAAGATATACGGACACAAGAGCTAACAATACGCTATATGCTAACCTATTATTGTAATAAATTTACGTATTTGGCTTTGCGTTTTTAATTTACGTTTTTATCATAAGGTAATAGAGGCATGAAATATTTGCAAATCCGATGTTAGGAGTTTCATACTTTCTCCTCTCTTTTTATTATTATTTTTCTCTTTCAAGACACCTAAAATATGTTTACCTGTCGCATATCACAGAACATCTCTTTGGCGTGCTGCGCTTTCGCCCTGGCAAGCTGCCTGGCTTCACCCAGGTCAGCGAGTGCCTGTACAGCCCCAGCTACCAGCTGGAGGCGGCGGGCCAGCGCGTCTGCGTCCGCTTGGAGCGCCCGGGAACCGGTCTCGGCCGCCACTCGGGCCGCTAGCGACCGCAGCTCAGATACTCTGGATTCTTGCTCGAGGCATGCCTGTGGATTTTATATGAGGTTAGTAACATTATCACAATTTGTTCTGTAACATAATGTTAGTTCTGACTGACTGATTCGTCATCGTGGATACCAAATTTCAACTAAAGGTCAAATTAAAAAGTTGAGAATAATCAAAAAGTATGAAAATAATTTTCTTTCAATTTACTTCAATTTTTTTTTTCTACCGAATGAAATAACGGGATCTTAAGTAGTTCCTGTTATTTGGGGTGAAGTTACCATCGTATAGAATTTAAAAACTGATTAAGTAGTGATTGCAGGATAGTACTTTTAGCCTTGAGCTCTCGAATTTAATCCCCAAATCGGGGAAAAGTTGTTGTGGTTTTTTATCTAACCCCTAGTGATGTTTCGCAACTCGTCGCAAAAAGTATGTATTGCGAAGAATGTATTGTTGGTGCAAGCGTTCGCACTGCTGTCAAACCTATCATTTTAACATGTTTTTATTTGAATGTTTTATCAATGCAAACTCACGGTAACGTTAACGTGATATTTATTCAAGTCTACGTAAAATTTTGAATCTGCAGCAGCAAAATTCTAATCTGCGATAGTCTTTCTATCAATAACTACGGATCTAATCGATTGAAACGATTCAATTGAGATTGATAATATTATGTCATTCATAAACAATTGTTTATTCAGTAGACGGTTGCGTATTACCTAGTTCGAGTTCAAACAACCGTGAAATCTATCTCGATGCCCTGAATAGAATATTGTAGGTTTTTAAATTTCAAAACGTATTAGAATAGGTAAGTACCTATTACATAAATTTATTAGGAATTAAAAGACTTTCACGCTCCTCGCCGCTTTAATGTTTTCGAAGTCATTGGTTTTTAGTGTATTTACAGTACCTAAGTACGTTAGTGTGTAAGTAAGTAAGTGTATTCTAAGGTTTTCGCGAGCTACATTCATTGAAATAAAACGTTATTTTCGTTTCTATCTCACGTATATTAATCTTAAAAAATGATTTTGAAAATCAACCGTCTCAACGTCGGGTTGATTTTAAAAATCATTTTAGCTTAATATACGCGAGATAAATCGGTGAAAATTCTTTTAGTTCAATAAGTTAGTGTACTTAAGTACAGTAGCAAGTACTGTAGCTTCTAAGGATCTGCATGAAACTAGAGATAGGTAATATGATTTAAAAAGTAATCCTTTTTTTTTCCTATATGTAATAAAAGTGGCAAGCGTGCAGTTTACATTGACGTTAAGTGATGACTGCAGCCTATAGACACCCACACAATGACCAGAGGTCAAAATGCAGATGCGTTACCACTCCTGAGGCCTAAGGTGTTACGGCTCTGTGGCGGAAATTACAGGGCCGTACATTACCACCTGACCGGAATACGATAGTGCTGAACACTACCATTTAGCGGCAAGTATATGTAATGTGGTGGTGCCTACGCCCGCGAGCTCCGTCACTGAAGCTCTACCACCAGTGAAAACCTTGCACGCTTGCCAACGATAGCGAAGTAAATCACATGATTAAATTACGATAAAAAAGAAATGTTCTCACGAGGTTGCTTCAAGAATATAAAATATTTATTTATACAAATAGTTTCGAACCGAAACGGATGTCGCATTGTTATTATATTTAGAGTAAATTAACAGACAATGTCAAATGTTTGACCCATGATAATTATAATATGAAAACATTGAGATATATTGTTGTAGGTAAATAGAAAATCTCACGCGTCCTTGTCATGCATGCAGACTACACAGTTTATGCTTTGATGTTCATTACAAATGCAAAAGAAATTCTGTCATCTTTTCATTGTACGAAACTAAATTGCTTTCGCCATAATTTAATCAATGTGATAAGAGTTTGCATCTTAGGTTCGGTTGCACCAAAATATTTGTAAGAGTTTTTGTACAATTTCACATCTTTCTCTATTTTTAACAAATTTTGCTAAAGTTAGAAAATAATGTAAAATTGAACAAACACACTTTTTTCAGAATAATAGCCGGTTTTTATGGCATATAGTCTGGTTTTGAAGAACTAGAGAGCTGTTTGTTCTATATTTTGAGACTTTATACTGTGACTTGACTATACACAAAAATGTTACCTCCTATTCGAAGTTCAAAAAGTAAAAATAAGTAAATCAACCTTAGCCTTATCCAAATACTACTTTCTTAAAATCTATATGTGTTACGACAATATTAAAATCTATAAGAATCTAACCTTTATCACATAGCACGGCTATAAAAACGTGACGTTTCCTATAGCCTATGATATCTATCAGATACGGCATAGACAAATCACGTTTTACAAACGTTTTATCAAACTACAATTCAAGGGCTATGACGCAACCTAATCTATGTAATACCTTAACGTTATTTTTCCTTAAATTCTTGGTAATATTCCACTTAACTATTTTAGTTTTATTTAGACTTCCTCTTCAACTGTTTATTTACATAATTATATCATTTTTTATCCTCGTGCCAATATGTTGTTGGTTCTCGTAATAAATTTAATAAATCTATACAAATAAATGAAATTGGAGTGTCTGTTTGTAATATAAAAATAACCGCTTTTTACTAAATGCATATGTATGTATACACGGTACATATACCAAAACAACATTTTTTACAATTTTTGTCTGTCTGTCTGTCTGTCTGTTTGTTCCCGCTAATCTCGGGAACGGCTGGACCGATTTTGACGGGACTTTCACTGGCAGATAGCTTATGTAATAAGGAGAAACGAAGGCTACTTTTATACTAGCTGCGCCCCCGACTTCGTCCGGGTAGACACTGAACAATCATAAATTCTCATGCGGACGGAGTCGCGAGCACAGGTAGTGTAGAATATAATACTACCTCATGGCTACGGGATTGCAAACTTAGAATGATAACTTCGTTTGCAAGAAACAAGATTCTTCAAAAGACATTTTGTATAAGATGCATGTTCTATACCGCAAACCTATAGATTAGTACCGTTAATTTAATATTCAATATATAAATATATTCAAAATATAAAACTCTTCTGTCACTGATAGACTGATAGACAAGGCACAACTAAAATACTGATCGTCAGAAGCTAGAAGCTCAAATGTTGTACAGGAGCACTTAAAAGAGATTTTTGAAATTACTACGCGATAAGGAATTATGTGCCTTCGAAGTCACATGTGAAAACTACTTAAATATTTTATATAAAGTTTATTCAAATTCTACTTTGTAATTGATCGGAAACCAGGCTTTGCTAATGAAAATATTTCTTGAGACTACGGCAAAAATGTGAAGACTCGACTGCGTTTGATTTTATATGAGACTAGTTGACCCGGCAAACTTCGTATTGCCTCAGAATGAAATAATGTGTCACAAAGGTTTGATAGATACGGACTATTTGTATGGGAAAATGAAATGTGGTTCTTAATATTTCCCTTCAATTTCTTCATATTTTCTTACCCGTTAAACCTTCCCTGGACTTCCCAAAAATCATTCAAAACCAAAATTAGCCAAATCGGTCCACCCGTTCTCGAATATTAGCGAGACTTACGAACAGCAACTGATTTTTATATATTGATAATATAAGATAATATGAGATAAGTCATAAAACAGTTCAAACAGGTACCTACTAAACGCGAAAAAACCTAAGAATACGAAATTTAAACTTGGAAAATTCTTATTATAACATCTAAATAAATCTTAAACAAACTGATGATGTAATATCATTCAAATCTGGCCAGACTCCCACGTGCGTGTTTTTATCTAGATTCCTTCATATCCGTTACTTGCAACATCGATATAATTATGAACCACAGTATCCTGTGTGAACAGAACACTGGGGGACTGGATGAAGAAAATAAACTTATGACTCAGATATGAGACAGAAGTGCCAAGGGTGCAAGTGATTTAAGTACGATATGAAATGATACAGACATGTAAATCAAAGATTATGTCGCGACACTTAAATATACGAAGCAAATACCTACTGAAAGGAAATGTTTAATCAGAAGAATTTTGTAAGCCCAGTTACTTTTTGTAACATTTGCTAACTAGCCTTGTTAAATTATTAGGCACAAGCCTAGAAGTAGTATCTTTCCAAATTTGGAAAACCCACATGACTTTTAACGCGATCTAGAGATTGAATCTGTTCCTCATGTCCAACAGTAATAGAGCGAAAAAGTAATGGAATGAAAGAATGAATGGTCTAAGGAGGCAGTAAGTTTCGTTCTGATATCAATTCAATATCCTTAAATTCACCTTACAAATACTGTCTATCATACTCATCGAAGCTGTGTTGAGTGGTCGATGGTTCAACTTCAATGATGTGCAATAAACTTACGGAAACCAACTTGATATGAATCGGAAACTGGTCGCGATACCACTGAAAGATTACAACTATATTTGAAACAACTTGAAAGAAAACCACTCAGTCATTTTGAAATATCAATTTATGATAAATATGCATGATGAATTTAACGCATTATCAGATAAAGCTCAGGTTAAGCAACATCAGAGACTCGAAAATAAAGGTCTGGTTAGTTTCCAACGCAATCATCATTAACGGTCCATAACTTTTAGAATTGATGTCTGGTTTATATTATTGTAAATGGATTATCACGTACATAAATCGGTATCATAAAATCGTCCTTATCATGGACCAACCATACCTCACAATGATTAACTTTCTACTTTCACTCCACAAAAAAAGGGAAAGTGGGATTATATTTTGCAAAATCTACTTAGGAACTTGGTGATGAAACGTTTTTAATGGAAACAATATAGGCAATTTATGATCCGTTGCATTAAGACCACCTCGAAAAAGTCGCAGGCGACAGCTGGTATAATAAACTCAAGGTTACTTCTTTTTTTACCTTAAGATTTACGGGATTTGAGGCCTAGCGGTAGTGACCTACGTGGTTGGTTAATGACTTTACTTCTGCTGTCATATCAAGCCAGAAGACATAATTTATACAAGCCTACCTAGGTATATGAATGATTACGAACAGCTTTTATTATGGAATCAGCCCTAGAATCATAAAAAATAGAATCAATACATTTTGGAATGCGAATTTTGGCCGGACATTTTTTTCTTTTTGATTGTACGTCTAACTCTTGTCTGCTATTAATTTGTTTATGTTTTATTGATTATCTGTTTTAAAATATGTTTGTACGAGTATATCCAACCCAGCATATTTACCTAGACCAACCCTCGATATTGATACGAAAATTATATTGATATTATTGATTTGTAACTGATACAGCAACCTACATTCTCAATATGAATTATTGATCATTAGTGCATTACAATCGATTGGCTGGTGAACACTGTCACATATCTTGATATAAAGTAAATATAAAATACAATTACTCATATATTTGACGTTACGTAACTAAACGACTGAATTCCCGAAGGGTTAGGCAGAGCATACATGCAAACAAAGGGTTAGGCAGAGAATACATGCAAACAAAATTCTTAAGTTACGTTTTTTCCCATGTGTAGCAAGCCTATGAACATCTCCGGGCACGTTACTAACCTGCGAGGGTGGCACTGAGAAACTTCCAGAAATGAAAAATCCCAATAACTCTTATGTCCCCGACCCGGGATCGAACCCAGGACCCCAGCGTAGCAGTAAAGTGCTAATATAAAATAATAATACTTATAATACTTTACTTGTAGACCACAACAGCTAGTTACCTACGTCTAAAGATCAGGGTTTAACGTTATGTTTAAAAAAAGAGATATCCTCTCACGTATCTGCTATTTGATAATATGGCCGACGAATGTCAATAAGTGCAAGCCTAAAAATAACGAAAAACAGACGTGAAGTATTTTATTTAATTCAATTAAACACATACATCAGGTCAAATGAGAACCAGACTGATAACAAAACGTACACAATTAGCATATTGATCGGTGCAGTGAAGTCGGTAACACGGAAAATACTAATTAAGTAAACTCTGAATTAAAACAATACTTAATTTGTTAATCCAACATTTGCCTTAATGCATTAATGAGGAAAATACTATAACAAAATAAAGACAATAAAAAAAAAGGATTAAAATTAAAAATAAAGTTATTCTGTATCTGTGCGCGACAGTGTGCGTACGACATTAATTTCATGTTATTTTTAGATTCACACAATTTTAACTTACATTGTGATGTCAGCTGTATTTACAGATCAGTTTCAAAGGCGCATGTTTGCCTTTGCAATGATAATCAGTTTTTATCTTTGCTATAGTAATGATAATGACTACGCATCCTTTGTTTACTCACTTTTAGTAAACTATGTTAAGGATTGTGGTTATGTAGATACGGTTTCTTACGGTACCTAAATCTTTCTTTGATGAGTAGTTGATTAGTTTCTAAGTTTTGTGTCTTGCATCGGTCATCTAGTAAGTCATTGAGATGTATTTTTTATCAAGAAATAAACCTGCTTCGTAAAATCAAAACAATTTAGTAAAAGGAATATTATATAGCATAGACCTTGCAATATCGCCTTCAAAATTTTCGGCTTTTCCACTTCGCGATACAAAACCGAACTTAAGTAACCAAATGAAAGATATCAAAGCTTCAATCTTGATGAATACAATGGGCAGTGTTGAGAATGTTGAAGGACACGCCCGGGGTATCGATTGTAGGGTAGCAAGGCTTGGGGCGCGGCTCAGCCACAATTAAGACTATTCCAACTTTGTGGCGTAGACACATAGATGGTTGGATGTGAAGAAAATCGATGAGAATAAGGAAAACGACCAGAATTTCGGAATCGTATTACAATAGTTGAATATAAATATCTAAGTAAAAATAATAAAAAGTCATTATTCAACTTCAACAAAGTTTACAAAAATCTCAATGAAAATAACCACATACTGATGGGGAAATAAATTGAAGGGGAATATGGCCTGAGAAAACTGAGGCTTTGTCTCACTTGTCACCAGATGACCAGACTCTTACTGCGCTGTTTGTTTAAAATTTTCAAGTATTATAATTGATGTATTAAACAGTAGGTAATAATTTATGTGTATGTATGAATAAGGGTAACACTATAATTTATATAACATACACATCTTTAAGGCCTAGTCCGTGAACATGGACAATTGTAATTTGAGTCTTGCTAATTCTAGAGCCTAAAAATGTGGAGCCTCTTTTTCATCATGGGATAACACACTACTATCTAAATGATTTCGATGTAGTTGTACCTATTTACATAGTTTAAGTCATTTACATGGGTGTTAGTAATGTAATAGGTGTGAGAGATTAAAAGAAATGACTGTAGAATAAAATGTTTGATGACCGAGAGAACTCGCTTGATATTTTATCGTGGTCGAGATTATTAGAGTCGATTTGGTAAACATAAGATACTGATGGTCATGCTGATTTGAGTAGCAAAATACCGCATCGGCATGCATGCGTGAAAGTGACACAAATTGTTTTATACGAGAATGGCAGGCGCGCCTCAGTCCGCAGTCATCCAATTTGCCGGTCCAGGGGTGTGACCGTTATTTAGTGGCAATTTTCTTTAGTGTTAGTGTTTCCATTTAGCAATATATTGGCTGCAGTTGTCTTATAGTGCGATAATCTAATCAAGCCGAATTCCCCTAAGTGGTTTAGAAAATAGAACGAGTTGGCTACTAACTTATCTAATTCAATGTGTTTCTATCTGTCAAAAGTGAATGGGTTTCTACACTATAAAAAATATTGTTATATTCTTAGAAGAATAGCCTTAAGGGACTATAACGCTATTCCTCTAAGAATATAACAATGTTTTTTATGGCATCAAAGCCAGCTTTAATTGATGAACGTTTGGATTCGTAGCTTCAGGGATTACATAAACATCTCTTTAGATGTATACATTATTTGATAGGGCTATTTCAAGGATTCTATTTCCAAAGATCCTTATATTTTTCAAAACGATCCTTCGGTGAACATATATACTGAATGAAATTTGAATCACGTTCTCTTTTTTTTCCTAAAATAAACGCACCATTTCCGATAAATGTGTATAATAGTTAGTATAGTAGTAATTTTCTATCGATTTCCTAAAAGTTATTTTTTGCAATTCGACTTACCTAAGTCCAAGTCTCAGGATTTAAATAATAATGGGTTTCAGACGATCAGACTCCTCGATCGACGATCAGTCTCCATGCAGATAATAAAGAAGTTCATTGAAACCTTTTCGGGTCTGGGTTGACGTATGGAGAGAAATTACCATATAATGGCTACTGAACAAAAACGCGCAAAAGAGTATTCGACACTGAACTCAAAACAAAATCTATTGGTGTCGAGGATTTCTCTTTATTTCAAGTAGATATGTATAGATATTGAAATGTTCGAGGTAGACTCTCTTGGATCCGGACTTGAAAGATAACGTTGATCGGTGTTTATTTTAAGGTCTTTTACGTCTTAATGTTAGGATGTATTGCGTCATGTTCATGCAAATTAGGGCAGGTATTTTACATCGCTGGTAGAATAGCTTACTATTGTGTTAGCTGCCATAATCTCATGAGGCAAATTGATATTGATGGTCCAGGATTTCAACCCGTGCAGGGAAAAACAGATGCAGTCTTTTTTTATGTAATGGAAGTGGCAAACAATCGTGCAGTCACATGATGTTAAGTGATGACTGCAGCCTACATACACCCAAGGCGGACGGTCTGTTTGTTATTTTAATTCATTTTTCATATTTTATTGAAAAGTCCTTTTCAGGATTGTCTTTACCAATAATCCCCCGAAAGAAAAAGAAGTTATTTGAACCTGAACTGAAACTTGAAGAAATGGACTTCAAAGAATGGACGAAACCTTTTAGATTGTGAAATCATAGGTACACCATAAAACTACATTCTGTTTACATTAAATTGTTTATGACAGTATTTTGCGTCATTGCACGCCTGAATGTGTCCGTAAATATATTCAAGGTTTGCTGGATCGACGCAAGATGGGGGATATTGAAGGTCAATAAATCACACTATATTTAAAAATGAGAAGATCTCTGAAACTTTCCATCTATATCATTAAGATAATATGTTTTTCTACATGACTGGGGGCGAGATCATAATAATTAAAATTGAATGACATTGATGTCTACAAATCAAAGTCCAGGAGTTCCTACCCCTATCTTTTATTTAGATTTTTCAGTTGATAATAGTCCAATATATATAGGTACTATAGGATCCGCGTCTCAAACCCAACATCTCATTCTAATCAGAAGTGGTCTACAACCACAAAGATAACATACAATGTATGGTAAGAAAAATTCTAGGCTTGCGATCTCGAGCTGATCGCCGATTAGGGATTCTGACTGCCAAGACGAGCCAAGCGTTGATAACACTTATGCTTTTTCAGCGGCATCTATGTGTAGGTGTGTCTCCCTATTACACGAGGTTTAAGAACAAAACAGGAGACTTATTCCCTGAGTCAGTTGATATAAATTTTATAGGCACTGTGGAATACATTGTTAGTTTGAAGAAACGTAATAATTATCATCATTTCAGCAATGAACCACATTGACATAGTGATGTCAACAGAGCTAGGAAATAATAAATGTCAATCGATGAGTGATTAATGTGATTATACTTGCATGCAATGCTTTTGCTTTCACCTCGGCATATATCACTAAAATACAGATAAACGAGTTATATTATTCACTCAAATAGTATAACAGTCAGTTCTAAACATTGCCAGCACAATGGCGAAGCAGGAATCGTGTCCTTGAGAAGTTGGGCGATAATTGCGAGGTTTCGTCGGTAATTATACGTTACTCTACTTTAGTTAATTATCACACTGATAAATACTTCGCGTACTCCCAAACAAACTAATTTGTGCATGGGAAAATGAGATCGCGTGTTTTGCTTACAATGCTAGATTAAAGATGATTTGGAAAGATGTTTGCGGGTTTCAACGTTCCTGAAGTGAACGTGCTAACGCGTCAGGTGCAGGCACTAAATTGTGGGTGAATTTCTAAAGGCCAGCCGTAAATTTAAAAAGAATATTGAGGGAAGGAGGGAAGATTGCTATATCAGTCAAATTTACTTTAAATAGGGTTATTAATTCATTTCTCGGAGAAGGGAAGAAGGAAGGAAAGGGAGCACTGCCATTCCATTGCGTCAAAAGACCGGGAGCCAGTAAGATCACAGGAACCCACCCTATCGTCAGTATTTTCGATGTAAAACATAATCTTCTAAATAAGCTCACGTGTTTATTTATGTCATTAGGTAAAGGTAGGTGTATACAGTCAGAGAACTCGGAGGACTCTTAGCTTACCCAAAACCAATACGTACTTCCCTACTAATATTATAAATGCGAAAGTAACTGTCTGTCTGTCTGTTACCTTTTCACGTCCAAACGACTGAACCGATTTTAATGAAATTTGGTACAGAGATAGAGCTGACTTTGAGAAAGAACATAGGCTACTTAGTTATTTAAAAAACGACAACCACGTGGGCGAAACCGCGGGCAACAACTAGTGAGGATATAAAAGTTCTCTTCAGGAGCCTTATGATATGAATAGGTAAACTAAATCTGAATCAAATATTACATTTATTACCACCGCTTAAGGTGTGTAGTCAAGCGGGCAGATCTCTAATAGTATCTACTTACCTAGGTAACTCTGAATTAAACAACACATTTGTCATTTTGATAACATAATATCTAGCTATTTACATACAATTATTTCTGTTTTGCTTTTAACGGAAACGATATAGGAAAACCGCATTAATATTCTATTTTAATTTAATTAATTTAATGACCTTGTTTGTAACAAGGACATGAATAACACACTTTACTCGCCAATAGGTTAAAGTTACAATTTGAACGTCAAATTTAACTATTTAAATGTTAAAAACTTGATTGCTACACAAATTAAGCCGTTTGCTTTAAATGGATTCGTATAAGCAAAAGATTATTAACATTGTTATAACTAAGGTAATAATAATAAATAATAATGGCAACCCATTATACGTCCCACTGCTGGGCACGAGTCTCTCCCCTTTTTGGGGGGAGGCCTGGAGCTTACTCCACCACGCTGCTCCAATGCGGATTGGTGGAGGTGGGTGGGTTAGTGGCCAACCCGCTGTCGGATGTTTTCAAACCGCCCATAAGGCCTCCGACAAGGTTTAACGACTGCTATCTATCGATAGCAACCGGGACCGACGGCTTAACGTGCCCTCCGAAGGACGGGAACGCGCATTTAATTTGCCACTAGCGGTCACCCATCACACTACCCGACCGCGCCCGTAGTGCTTAACCGAGCAGATCGCTTACGATCTACACCAGCCGCTGGGCCATGCGCGCTTCTAACTAAGGTAAGGATACCTAAACGAAATAGGTACCTACTCGTATTTTTTTATGTTATGGAAGTGGCAAACAAACATGCAGTTCACATTGATGTTAAGTGATGGCTGCAGCCTATAGAGACAAAGACCAATGTCAAAATGCAGATGCGTTACCACTCCTGAGGTCTAAGGTGTTATGCCTCTGTGCCGGAAATTACAGGGCCGTACGTACCACCTGACCGAAACACGATAGTGTTGAACACTACCATTTAGCGGCAAGTATATTAGGTAATGCGGTGGTGCCTACGCCCGCGAGCGCCACCAGTGAAATTTAAACTTCAGCCGCGGATCTATGGAGTGTAGTTACTCCTCACCCATTTAATTACTTATAATATGGGCAGAAGTATATCCAGTGTCGCGACTATGGCACATGGCACATCCCACTTATGGAGAGGCTTTGGTCCAGCAGTGGACATCTTTCCACTGATAATATGATGATGATTATGATGGTGAAGTAAATCACTTTAATTGCTATGAATCTAATAAGTACCAAGACTTGCATGTCAAATAAACAATATTGTAAAACTTGCAAACGATGAACACGCATCTACTGATTACAAAATTAAAGTGAATTGGAGCATGTAGTTTATAAAATATCTAGGTACATATTGGCAAGAGTTTAGGCTGAATGGCTGTGAGCCCGTTGCGTTTGCGATTGCTCGGTCAAGTAGAATTAATACGACTGTTTCGATACGAGCCGGCTTTAACTGTTCATACGTCAAATAAAAAAAAAATAAAGGTACTTAGGCCCGGTAACCACCAAAGCGGAGAGGAGAGGAGACGAGAGGAGATGTATTTCAATAAACCAATCCTTTTTAAAGACTTCTTTATTTCCACATCTCCGCTTTACCTTTGTATTATTTTGTACAAAACGCGTCGTTTCCTAACGATATGTTTAATTTGACAGTAAGTAAGTACTACCTTGTATTTCATATTTATTTATCTATATTTGTAAGTAGTTAATTCACTCTTTGTGTCTTCATTATTATCTACTTCCTCTACAATAAGTATGTAGGTAATACTCAGCTGTAAAAGCTACATTCTATATTTGTTCCGATAGCAATCGGATAAACAATTTTATCAGAGCATTATTCATTAATAGAAAATCTACAATGTATTTATGAATCAATAACATATTCTAAACGTTGGTTACTTACTTAATTATATTATTATAGTGATCGAATTATTGCTGTTTCTATTACCCTCTCTTCAACAAAAAAAAATATTAGCGTATCTACATAAACGTAACGAGATGATTTTTTATCAGAGTAGATTCAAGGAGACAGATTTATTTTTAACACTATCAATACCACTCACCTCTTGAAGTGACATCGTACAACCATTGATCACAATTCTGACATCTGACACACATTACTTAACACTTCCATAAATAAAAACAAAATTTCATATTTTCATGCAAAAATGGCACCGCACAACACTAAATTAAAAGTTAAAGCTTCCAATTTTGAACACATTTAATTTTAATAATCCAAAGGATTTATTTTATTAGGTGTTTTATCGTAGCACTTTCCTGAAAACATGCATTTTATAAATAACCACCATCACAAGAATCCTACGTGCGAACTGCACACGATAAAGTACCCAACTGGCTGGATACGAAATGACACACCGGAGCTTCCGAATTCAATTAGGCATTCAACACAAATGCGGAATTGAAATTTTCAAATATGGAGCAAGTCATTGTTGGCCAAGGTCGCGTGAATGAAGTCCTTAGTCATATAGTCTTAAGGGGTGTTCCAGTAACTGGAGCGAGTTACTTGCTCGAGGATAAGGTAGTTTTAAGGTTCCATACTTCAAAAGGAAAAAAAATAACGGAACCACTTGAACGTCTTGAATGTACAGTTTTTTTTATTTTAAAAAAGAAATAGTTTTAAAGTCTTTAAAAAAAATAAACGAACGTTGACCATTCCTCCCCTCTTATCCCCGAAACTACTGGGCCTAAAATTTTGAATTAAATATACTGAAAAAAACTGCCGCATTGATCTATGTAATATAGCAGTTCACAATGGTGCCAAGCAACAGTAAAAGCTTAACAAATATCCCAAATTTGAACGAATTAAGCACAAGACCGCGTCACAGATGAATTAGCAAGGCGACGTGTGAATACATCAATGCTTACTTACAAAATGTTTACTTAGTGCTTTCTCTCAGGCAATAAAAAGTAGGTCTTACGCATTGTGGCCAGTAAAATGCCATTGCCATGTGTTTAATCAACTTGATTTCTAGTTGCTGGAGTTTATAGTTTGTAAACGATGTGTCTTGAAGCGTTATAGGGACACTATTCTAGACATATGAAATTGTGAACAGAAATTAAAAACACAGGGGAAGCGCACTAAAATATTATGAATTTCATCCCCTTTGTTAATTGAGATAGATGGTTAGAAGAAATAAGTTGTTTGTGTATTTTTTTTTAATTTAGTTTCTTGCGTAAGTAAACAAGAACGAGCCGAACAGACTGTTATCGTCTACATAATCGCACTAAATTATGCATACGACAAAAACTTGGTTGCATTCTGTGCCACTGATGTCACATGTGTCTAACCTTGAATTTTCAGCCACGTTATAAATTAAAATATTTTTTTCACAATTGATTTTTTAATTTTTACATTTTGTTTGTTTATTACGATGGTTTCGATTGGGGTTTTATTCGAGTGATTTTCGAGTTTCGTTGTTTTTCGCGTTTTTATTTTAATTATTAAATATGTCGGCTCGTAGGCAGACGTCCGGCCGGTTGGACGTCTGCAGAGCAACTGGCGCGTGGTTGGCTGGCGTTATCAATGCGTTATCACTTAATTATACATCGCCATTTAATTCTGAACAATAGGTTACATTACACAGAAATTCAAAACAAATATTCGACACATCTTTTTTGCTTGTTAAATTTGGTGAAATGAAACAGCTAGTAATTCGTAAAGGTGTTTATTTAATACACAGTTTATTTCTCGGTGAGCAAGTGCATAATGTCGATTTTCACCTGAACAAATCTGGTCTTACCTTTTCATCTCCACACCAACCAGTACTTATCTTACTTTGATTCGGAAAACAATCAATGGATGGTGTTGAAAATAGCGTTGTATTGTTAAAATTCACACTTGTTCTCAAAGGAATAGGCAGATGCATAGTCACGTTTGGTTATTTTTTTAAATAGCATTGATTATTTTTGAACCACTTCATCTACAGACGCAGTTTTTTTTTCATGAAAAATCACTGGTTCTATTTTTAATTAAATATTGAACTTAAGATTACCTATATGACACAATTTCTTCAAACCTTTTTTCCATCAGTTTCTGAAAGCTTTTTGTGTGGGCATTGAACACAACATTGTATACGAGGTTTTTTTACTTTATTTAAATCATTAAAGAAATTGAAAAAACAAATAATTTAATATTTTTATGAACATTTTTGCGTTGTAGTTTATTATGTAAATACCTCAATGGATTTATCGGGTAGATTTAATTTTTAAATTGATTATTATTTCATATCTATCTATTAAACTGCCTCCGTAGCCTAGTGGTAGCAGGCCACTACCGGGCCTAAACCGGAGAACGCATCATGGTAACATAGTGTTCGAATTCCAAAACATTTTGAAACACCTGCACATCCAACAAAACAAGCTTGCAATAGCTCGCGTTAAATTAGTTATGAAACTATACACATGAAACTAACATTTGTTATTATAAAGCCACCGGTTGGTATTTGAAGATCTTGTGTCAACTGTGTGTGCGAAGTCGTGAGAAACGAGACAAGGGTTCATAACATTTATATAATAAAACAATATAATCTTCACGCCTGCAGTTACATAGAGGAATAGGCAAAGTTTTTAAGTATAGTCTATTGTCTTTGGAGTCCCTTGCACATTTTTGAATTCTAGATATTTCTACAGTTGGTAAAGCTTAAGCTTGAAGGCAAAGCAACAAAGTACTTACTTTTTCTACACTAATGGCCGAATACTCAAACGTCACTCAATTTTAAGCAACGCTCAAAGGAGATGTTGCAAAAATGTATGGACCTCCGGCCATGTATTGTACACAATATCAGTAAACAGGCAAAATCAATATAAAAACGTTTTTTACTGCATATTTTCACTTGTTTAGCTTTATTTGCAGTTACAAAACATAATTTTCAGTTAGAATTGCAACTTTTGACATTTTCATTTTTTAAATTGTATTTTGATTATAGAACTTGGAGAAAAAAGTAATATTTTCTAAATACTACCAAAATCGATTGATCCCAAGTGTCGACTGTATCGTCGCCATGTTTAGCATAGTTGAAAATGATAAAATCGTTTGAATTAAATGTGGTTGTAACTCTAAAATATATTCTTGAATAAATTAATTGTATTTTTTTTGGATTCCTCTTTAGTTTACCCATTTTTTGAGGACGTGTACGAACCAGGGCCGATCTCGCAACATCTCCTTTGCGCTATCTCTATCATTTGTTATAAAGACGGAAGACTTTTAAGTTCCACTTAGATTTAAGTGACGTTTGAGTATTTGGCCGTAACCCCCTTATTCATAAACGAACATTAGATACGTTTTAGCTATAGAATGCTTTGTCTTTGTCAGTTGCATTTTTAGATAGAAAAAAACAAAGGAGAGATTAGCAACACTTTAGCTAAAATACGTTTATGAATAAGGTAACCCCCGTATATAATTTTCCTTAAGTTTTATTTAGGATGTTTTTTTTCAAATTATTTGGATGTAGGTATATAGAGTAGAGAGTCAAGCGGCAGAAAGGCCGCATTGACCGCATGCAGGTACGCAAAAAAAATTCTCGGCGTGAGAGGAAATACGTATGAATTTAACTTATTAAGAAAACAAAATGTTTACAACTTTTTTTTTATGTAATTAAAGTGGCAAACAAGCATGCAGTTCACATTGATGTTAAGTGATGACTGCAGCCTATAGACACCCACACAATGACCAGAGGTCAAAATGCAGATGCGCTGCCTGAGGCATTAGATGTTATGCCTCGGTGCCGGAAATTACAGAGCCGTACATTACCACCTGACCGGAACACGATAGTGCTGAACACTACCATTTAGCAGCAAGTATATTAGGTAATGCGGTGGTGCCTACGCCCGCGAGCTCCGTCATTGGAGCTCTACCATCAGTGAAACCAGTAAACTTATAGAAATATCAACAAGCTCGCTTCCCTATTGGAAATCTTTAATGATGTCAGTGAATATATTTGCAGTTGAAAAGACTTTAGTAGGTATCTAGCAGTAGTAGGTATTAAGTGATCTTCTATTTTCTAAATAAGTATTTGAAAGAAATATTGCCTTGGCTTCAAAAGATAAAGTTTAGACATGCATGAGAGGAAAAAGATAACTGAATTGATAAAATCCGACACAAGTCATGGTCAAAATTGAAATATATTTCGACACTATTAAACTATATTTCGATTGCGTGTATCGTACCTATCTTTAAAATAACAAAGACAAATTATTTTCTTAGGTTCTTAGCTTAAAAGACGTTATATTTGTTTCAGAATTTGGGCACGAATTAACACTTAATAAATGAAGTAAAGCTGATACCTGTGTCATTTTATATATTAAAATACGATTTTAAGCACTATCCAATTAAAACTAAGCGATAAGCACATTATTTTAAGCAGCAGTTAAATTTTAATTAAGTATTGCGGTAAAACTTTTACATGATTTCTTCGCAAACTATAAAGTTCAATTGAAAACTGTAGCACACATAATAATAACGGCACTATCGTGTACCGGTCAGGTGGTAATGTAAAACCCTGCAATTTCCGGCATAGAGGCATAACACCTTTGGCCTCAGGAGTGGTAACGCATCTGCATGTTGACCTTGGTCTCTGTGTGGGTGTCTATAGGCTGCAGTCAGCACTTAACAATGTGAACTGCATGCTTGATTGCCACTTCCATAACATAAAAAAAGAAGAAAAAATGTAACTTCACGCTTGTAATCCCCGAAGGGGTAGGCAGAGGTAAATGCATGCATTCTAGCATACAAGCAAACACCCACGATTCGCCGGTTACGTTTTTTTTTGTCCGGGCACATTACCAAACTTCGAGGTACTGGGAAATTTCCAGAACATGGTAAAATCCCAATAGAACCAGAGATAAAGTACTTTACACCATTGTCTCTGATAACCACCTTCCCGGGAATCGAACCCAGGTCCTCAGCGTAGTAGTAGTGGCCTGCTACCACTAGGCTACCGAGGCAGTTATTGCTAGGTTTTATTAGACAGGCTAAAATTCAATTGAAAATAGCCTATCACTTTGGCAAACATGAATTGTATGTTGGTTTAGCGTGGTATGGCGCGATGACATCAGGCCTGGTCGTATTTGGTTAGTGAAACGGAGCTTCTTGTGAATTGCTTACTGTCAGTCAACAACCGGTATAAGAGAAACGCGGTATCTACTAAATAAGATTCTTAGTACTTCTTTAGTTTTTTTTTGAATGTATTTGAAGTGGTTAACAATGTTGCAGTTCACATTGATGTTAAGTGATGACTGCAGCCTATAGACACTTACACAAAGACCAAGGTCAAAATGCAGATGCGTTACCACTGCCGGCGAATAGTGGGTGTTTCCATGTATGCTTGACTGCATGCAGTTACTAATCTCTGCCTATCCCTTTGGGGATTACAGGCGTGAAGTTACCTTTTTAGAGTGCCGTAGTGAACAAGGAACCCTTATGGTTTCGCCATGTCCGTTTGTCTGTCTGTCTATCTGTCTGTCTGTCCGTCCGTCCGTCCGCGGTTTAGCGCTAAAACTATTGGTACTAGAGACTTGATATTTGGCACAAGTATACATCTTTGTAGGAAAGATGTATACTTGCCGACAAAGTGGTAGAATAAAAATATGTCATTTTTTTTATTTAGGGTATCTCCCCTACATTTAACGCACGGATAATTTTCTAATTTTCGTTTTCTATATAGTAAGGGGTATCGTTGGATAGATCTCTCAAAAAGGTTAGGGGTGTGCTAAAATCATTTTTGGATTTAGTTAACTGTTCCTGACTAATTAAGCTTTAAAGTGCCAATTTTCGTTAGACTCAAGTGTCCCCCTCCCTAGAGACTAAACGGTTGTTGTTAGGAATTCAAACGTTACGGCAATAGTAACTACATATAACGAAATCAAAAGGAAAACTATCACACCTAAGTAGGCTTTACAAGTTTGCGAGTAATAGTCGACCAAATGTAATACTCGAAATTTTTGAACAATTCCATAGATTTTTAAAAAATTTTTTTTCATTACTTTTTTTTTTTTTATGTAATAAAAGTGGCAAACAAGCATGCAGTTCACATTGATGTTAAGTGATGACTGCAGCCTATAGACAACCACACAATGACCAGAGGTCAAAATGCAGATGCGCTGCCACTCTTGAGACATTAGGTGTTATGCCTCTGTGCCGGAAATTACAGGGCCGTACATTACCACCTGACCGGAACACGATAGTGATGAACACTACCATTTAGCGGCAAGTATATTAGGTAATGCGGTGGTGCCTACGCCCGCGAGCTCCGTCACTGGAGCTCTACCACCAGTAAAATTTACATTAATCAAACCTAAAAACTACGGAACCCAACATTGTGCGTGGCCCCACACGCACTTGACCGGTTTTTTTTTAATGTAACGAAGGTGGGAAGCAAGCTTGCAGCCTACATTGATGTTAAGTGATGACTGCAGCCTATAGACACTTCAAAAAGACCAGAGGTCGAAATGCAGATGCGTTGCCACCCCTGAGACCTTAGTTGTTATGTCTCTGTGATACATAACAAACTACTGTTTTCATAACATGTTTGTAATTAACCGACTTCAAAAAGGAGTTCGACCCGTATGTTTTTTTTTGTGTATATGTTACGCGATTTCTCCGTCGTTTGTAAGCCGATTTGCAATTTTGTTTTTTTTTTTGATAAAAATGTTCGAATTATAAACTTTGATTTACAATTCGCTATATCACAATTCATTTAACGCCATTCAACATTTTAACACTTCTGAATAATTTTATAGTGCGACTTGCAAAACGATTGCATGTAAAAAAAGCAGTGAATCACGCGACCGCTAGTCGAGGCGTTGACCGTGCACTCATACTGTTAGGTAGTAGGTAGATATGTCAACGCGGAATTGATACGACCCGGTAACTTAGTGGTCAATGACGACAGTTAGTCCAGCGTTGTGGGACGACCGCTTGATCCGAGGGTCGAGGTTCGATCCGGGACAAATATAAATAGAAATTAAATATTTTTTTACTGGTGGTAAAGCTCTAGTGACGGAGCTCGCGGGTGTAGGCACCACGGCATTACCTAATATACTTGCCGCTTAATGGTAGTGTTCAGCACTGTAGTGTTCCGGTCAGGTGGTAATGTACGGCCCTGTAATTTCCGGCACAAAGGCCTAACGCCTTGGTCCTCAGGAGTGGTAACGCATCTGCATTTTGACCTTGGTCTTCGTGTTAGTGTCTATATGCTGCAGTCATCACTTAACTTCAATGTAAACTGCATGCTTGTTTACCCCTTCCATTACATAAAAAAAAATAAAAACATGAAAAGAAAAATATTGACTTTGGGGAGGAATTGAACCTGCGACCTTGGGACAACCAGTCCACTCGCTTTGCTATTGCCGTATAAAAATAAGAAAAAATACATCAAGCGCGTCCCATCACCGCTGTGCGCAACGCGTTTGTATGTTTTAAATTATTGTTTTTTAATGCACGCTATTGTTTACGACAGCTTCTTAGACACATTTTTCTTATTTCTTTTCTGTTTTCTTTAAAGTAGGTACTCTTTGCTGTCAGTTTGTTAAACGGGAAATGGGGTTTTGGCGGGAACCTTGAAAGAGGCGTGTGGTACTCTTAGTTTATTTCATTTTCTTGGTGCATTTTTTAGTTATACCTAAAAAATAAAGTTGAGTAGTGAAATAGAATAACATTGCGAAAACACGGCCTTTCATGTTGCCTCCAAAACTTCATTGTAAAATGTTCTTGTAAAGTAGCCATCGCTTTACTCGAATCACTGACTGTGACTCTGACTGACTTTGATTGATTATTGACTAACTGACTCTTACTGATAATTTTACGCTGCTTATTACGAATACGAAATATCGTTTTACTTGACACTGGCAATATGGGTAACAGCGATGGCATGATATAAAAAAAACCGGTCAAGTGCGTGTTAGGCCACGCGCAGTGTAGGGTTCCGTAGTTACAGAGTAAGAAATGTAATGAAAAAAATTAATAAATATTTTCGATCGAGTTGTTCGAAATTTTCTAGTAAAATACATTTGGTAGACTATTACTCGCAAACTTGCAGGGCCAACTTAGGTGTGATAGTTATCCTTTTAAGTAGCTACTATCGCCGTAACGTTTGAATTTCTAACAACAACCGTTTAGTCTGTAGGGGGGGGGACACTTGAGTCTAACGAAAATTTGCACTTTAAAGCTTAATAAGTCACGAACAGTTAACTAAATCGAAAAATGATGTTCGCACACCCATAATATTTTTAAAAGACCTATCCAACGATACCCCACACTACATGAAAATCAAAAATAAAAAAAAAATCCGCATGTTACTAGTAGGGGAGGATACCCTAAAAAAATTTTTTTTCACGTTTTTATTCTACCACTTTGTCGGCGTAATTAAGGTGTATACTTGTGCCAAATTTCAAGTCTCTAGTACTAATAGTTTTTGCGCTTAGCCGCGGACGGACAGACAGACAGACAGACAGACGGACATGGCGAAACTATAAGGGTTCCTTGTTTACTACGGAACCCTAAAAACGACAGTAAGCGAGACTGACCTGGGCAGTATCCGGTGCATCATCAGGTCGGAGCGCGTGAAGCCTGCCCTCCTGGAACTCGGCGAAGGCTCGCACGGCCGCCGCGGCGTCGCGGTACCTCTTCCACAGGTCCACCGCTTTGTGATACCTGGGGACAAGAGGTGCATGTTAGAAGACATTTTGGGTAAGTTTTTTTTATGTCATGGAAGTTGCAAACAAACATGCAGTTCACATTGATGTTAAGTGATGACTGCAGCCTATAGACACCCACACAAAGACCAAGGTCAAAATGCAGGTGCGTTACCACTCCTGAGGCCTAAGGTGTTATGCCTCTGTGCCGGAAATTACAAGGCATACATTATCACCTGACCGGAACACAATAGTGCTGAACACTACCATTTAGCGGCAAGTATAATAGGTAATGCGATGGTGCCTACGCCCGCGAGCTTCGTCACTGGAGCTCTACCATCAGTAAAGTTTAAAGGGAAGATTTCTTTAAATAAATAAATGAGCTTACACTCACAACCTCACACTAGGTATAAACCTGTGCCGTGGGTGCCATTGTAAACACCCAACACATACACAAACGTTAAAACCCGTAATAAATATCTGTAGGCCATACAAATATTTGTCCCGGTGCGGGGATTGACCCTTCGAATATAAACGGTAAATAATACGTAACAATTACATTTTTTTTTTAGAATTTTTATATTAATTTTAGTTATATCTTCTATTATATAAAAATAAGTCGGGTTTTCCTTCCTGACGCTATAACTCCAGAACGCACGAACCGATTTCCACGGTTTTGCATTCGTTGGAAGGGTCTCGGGCTCCGTGAGGTTTATAGTATAAGAAAATTCATATATTTATATATAGTTAAATTAAAATTCATATATATACATATATTCATAGATTATAAAACGACATCCACGCGGGCGAAGCCGCGGGCAACAGCTAGTATATTATAATATTTTATTTATTCTTAATTATACTGCAACAGTATACTGTCAGCAATATCGGAACGAAATTTTCCACAGTACAGCACTATCACAATGGCCGCAGTGTTTTTTGGAACACAGCCGTGATCCCGTCAAAACTCACTTGTCGCACAGCTGAGTGAGGTTGCTGCAGGTGTGGTCGTAAGCCGCAGCGGCGGCGTCGAGCTCCCTCCGCAGCTGCGCGGCCACGCCGGGCTCGCTGCCGGCCTCGAGCGGCGCCGCCGCGTCCCGCAGCGAGCCCACGAGCTCGCCGCTCCGTCGGGACAGCGACTCGCTTAAGGTCTGCGACAATAAAAAAATAAAAATACGCTCACACTCCCAGCCCCACAGTAGGTATAAACCTGTGTCGTGGGTGCCGTTGTACACATACGACACATACACAAACACCCAGACCCGAAACAAATATCCGTATGCCATACAAACATTTGTCCCGGTGCGGGGATCGAACCCGCGACCCTCCGAATCGAACGGTCATCTCACACCGCTGGACTGACCGGGTCGTCAACGATGGGAGAGAATATACAGTGCTCATCGAGAAACATTGCACAGCGAGCCCACGAAAGTGATTATCGGCTAGTTTCGACTTCGTAGAGCCTTATCTCTGCTGCACACTGCCTACGTTTTTTTTATGTTATAAAAGTGGCAATCAAGCGTGCAGTTCACATTGATGTTAAGTGATGACTGCAGCCTATAGACACCCACACAATGACCAGAGGTCAAAATGCAGATGCGCTGCCACTCCTGAGGCAATAGGTGTTATGCCTCTATGCCGGAAATTACAGAGCCGTACATTAATGCTGAACACTACCATTTAGCGGCAAGTATATTAGGTAATGCGGTGGTGCCTACGCCCGCGAGCTCCGTCACTGCTCTACCACCAGTAAAAATATAATAACGTAAGCACTGATAATCCGGTATAGGCCAAAACTTGGATCAAGTTTTAGTGGGAAAAGTCACATAGGTAAGTTGTGAAGGAGCTAACGCTCTACAGACCCGACATAAGCCGAAGTCTCCTTCCTAAAGTTGATGTGAAATATTTTTGTTGGATACTGTAAAAAAATCAGCTCTGTTTGTTCCAAAGACAGAGTTGTATTCGCTAGTTAAAATCTTATGGAGTATACTATAGGCGGTGAGTCTGTAATCCGGTATCTACTGATCCTATTAATAATCATCATCCCTCCCTCGGCACGTGAAGCGTAACAGAGGAAGGGGATGGTTCGGGGGTCGAGGTGTAACCCTCCTTCCCCGGGCCTATCTGCTCCCGAAGCGTTGGGGGCGTGGTCGAATAGGGGGGATGGTGGCACGCAGAGAAACTCGCTGAAGGGGGGAATTTGTTTTTTTTGTAAGATTTTTTTCAACTTTTTTTTATTTTTTTTCTACTGATCCCGTAGTTATCTTTTATGTAATGTAGCACGTTGTTCAAATTGATTTTAAATTATGAATGCAGCCTATAGACGCACACATGTGGAAATGCGAATTTACTCCGAAGTCATTGTTTTTTTAATAGTATGCAACTTTTGAATTCTCACCTCAAGTTTCTCGGTGGCCTTCAACAGGCGATCGTAGTCCACTTGGCCCTGGACAGTGAGCAGTTCCACCATGTAGTCGGCTTCCCTCACCGCGCCCTGCACCAGCTCCAGCTGCCGCTCGAATCGCCGCCACAGATGCACCTTCCCTCGGAGACGGATGCTCAGATCGTTGCAAGCCGCTTCTAGCTCCGCGTGGGTTTCCTGTGAATGCAAGGTCATTTTTAAGATTCTTCAGTATTCAAAGTAAGAAGTGTTAATAAGAATATGATTGTAGTTGAAATACATTGTTTTCAGAAAAAAAGCAACCTTAAGCCTTTTTTTTCAATTGAAGAATTACATTAACAACTCTCAATAATTATAATTGTATTACAAAATGGAACTGAACATTCGTTTTGATAAACTTGATAAACCAAAAGGAAGAAGTCGCGCGAAGCTATCTGCGCTATTTCACTCTATTTTTTAACAATAAGGATTACTCACTTGTAAAGCAGATATATCTCTTTCAACCCCCGTTGGCGATACGCACACACGAAGACTGGTTGGCAGTGTATGCAAACATTGTCTTAAAGCAAGGATATCGCGCCATTGTGACGATAGGTCTTCTATCAGTTTCTCGCAGGTCTGTGATGCTCTCTCCACTACATCGCTGCCCAGACGCTCAGCAGCTTCACATTCTTCCAAAGTCAAGCGAGCCCGACGCTGACCCTTCTGACACCGGGTGATTCCAGCTTGGACTTGCACAATCTTCTCCTTCAGTAACAGGCTTCGTTCCAACTCTTCAGCTATCTGATCATCTAACAAACCAGACTGCGTTAACAAAGCACCCAAGCGGTCAGATTCAGCTGTTGGTAAAAGACTTAATCGTCCTAGTTCGTTCTGAATTCGGTCTATACGACCGGTCATTACTTGTAGCCTTTCTATGTATAGATTTAATTCGTCTTCGTTTTTGATGACACCCTTAAGGGTTTCCAAAGAAGCACGAAGTTCCCTCAACTCTTCCTCTAGGATGCTCAATTTTTCTCCCGATGATACGTCTCGATCGGATATATTTTGGATAGCGGTAGAATGTAAGTTATCTATTCTACTTGCTATATCACGCCATCTGTCTTCGATTTTAGAGAAAAATTGTCTTTGAACCATTTCGTCTGATATGGGAAGTATTTCAAGAGCTTTTTCGAACTGGACCCCGGATTCATTTTTAAGATTATTGTTTACTTCATGTTGTGCTTTTAATTCCCAGAAACGACGTAGATTACTTGTTGTTGTTATATTCTCTGGCGTAATGTGTTCCAATTCTCTATTTGCTTGTTTCATCCAACCTTCAATACGATCGATTAGATGCTCGTAGGTGACCCAGTTTTCTCTGAACGCAGTAAGTCGCGTGAGTCTTGAGTCAATATCTTCTTGAAGCTTTAATAACGTATCGAGTGCATTTGAGCATTCAGCTTCTTGTCCAGAACAAACTATAAGGTTTTGCAACCCTTCAGTAATTGACATGAGTCTTAACATCTTTGCGTAATGATGTGAAACATCCATACTTATAGACTGATATAGATTTATGTATTGTTCGTGATCCCTGGACGTAACGTTTGTAAGATCAGGAATTCTTTGGTGCGCCACTCTTAACCATTGTTGTTCTTCCTTCATTCCTTGATCTAAAACACTCCATCTTGAAGCAGCCAGTGTCATTTGTTGTGCTCGACCTGCGGCTCTATCTATAATAGTAGTAGCTCTATCGTGAAGTGAATGATGTAGAGCAGAATATTTTGATCTTGTTTCACTATCCAAATTGTCCTCCAACGATTCGAGTATCGCTCGACAATGACTCAAATTAACGAAGAACTTTCTATGTTTCTGTATTTCCTCATGGAGATGATCTAAATTAGATACAATGATCTTTCCGTCCAAAAGAGCTTCGGCGACGTCAGTAATTTGCCCAAAATCTTGTAATGTTTGTTCATATTCTTCGGCCAAAGACGACAATTGCAGAAGACGATCTCTTTCAGTATTTATAGCATTTTCAACTTGCTTGGTATCGTCATCACACATATACAGTTTTGATGGACATTCTCTCTTGGGATTAGCCTCAACGAGACTACGGAATCTTCTGAATAGTTTTTTCACTCCATCCGAATTATCAACATTATCTGTTTCTATTTTCTCAAGTTTATCAAGTTTCTGGTGTGTAGGTATTTCAGACAGAATTAAATCATCCAAATTAGACTTGACACGTTCCACGGACTGATTTAATTTCTCGGTATCATCCAAAAATTTGTTCCAGTCCTTTTCAACTTCTTTCACTTTAACTGAGCTTTGGTTACTCAAAGTATTAACTGCGTCTACTTGACGCGTTAATGTTTCAATTAAAGTGACAATCTCCTCGTTAACTTCAGTAACATAAATAATTTCTTTTAGATTTCGGATATAATCATCCACTACCTTTAGACGTTCCGTCTCATCTGTTGGTTTAATGCCTGATATAACTTCCCTCTGAATCTTGTATTGAATTTCTTCTAACCATATAGAGATAGTTTCAATGATCACTATAACGCTCTTTTCGACATTGGCAGGGTCGTTATTTTGAACAGCATTCTTTACTTCATCTAGCTCCTTATTTATAATAAGATCGTAAGATTTCTCGACCGAGGGTTCGATTAAAGCAACAGTCATGGAATGTTCTGGTATTTGAGAGTCTGAAATTGACTGGGTTCGTTTTTCAAGCGCGTCAAGTAATCTTGCTTTATCTGATTTCGGCTGGAGTATTGTTTTACTCGGTGATGGTGACTTAGATTTAGATCGTTGAACGACGTCAGAATACGTAAGTCTAGGTTGTGGTACTAAATCTTGCTTTGAAGGTAAGACTGGACTAGCTAGTTGAGAAATACCTTCATCTATTGATGATGTTTCTTTGCTGGATATGTCTTCACTGGTTGGTGTAACCGAAAGCGAAAGTTCTGCGTTAATAGGATCTGATAAACTTCCAGGAGACTGCAAAGGAGATTCGGCCTTCTTTCTAGGTTTTCTCTTTTTTTGTTTAATTTTTTCACCTAAGATAGATTGGGGAGAATCCTGCTGACGTTCACTATCGATAAAATCTGTTGTTGCTTGAGGAATCGAAATCTGTGCACGAAGATGAACTTCGTATGGTTCATCAGTAGAGGTGGAAATTGAGCTATCCTCTCTGGGAGAAGTTTGTTGAGTACCATCAACAGTAACCACGTCTTTCATAGGTTCTTGTAATTGGGCTAGTACTAAATCTTCAGGATATTCTCTTGGTGTTGTTTGTTGAGTACTATCCACTGTAATAACATCAGGTTCTTTTATTTCTAGTGGTTCTACGGGTATGGGAATAGCATCATTAGGTTCGTCTCGGGGTGATGTTTGTTGAGTACTATCTATTGTGATGATTTCGCGTTTTGGCGGTTCCTCTTGTTCATGAACTGGAATTTGTTCTTCTGGATATATTCTTGGCGATGTTTGTTGTGTACTATCTACCGTAATTATTTCAGTTTGAACGTCAAGTGAAGGTATCGGCGATTCAGACTTCTCAACCAAGATTGGTTTTTCAACCGGTGCAGGACTGTCTGACTGAGTATACGTACTGACTAATGGTATATCAGGAGTTTGGATACTCGTTTCTGTTAATTCTGCCACTTTAATCGGAGATGTTGTAGTCTCTTGATCCTTGATTTCTTGCTTGATAGTCTGAATGTCACTGTCAGTTGTTTCAATAGCAATTTCAGTACTCTTTTCATCCTGCTGTATTTGTGGTAGTGGAGAAGTTTGCATTTCTCTTGATTCTGTTTCAATAGTAGCTACTTCAATTTCAGGTTTTGGTTCTTCGATCGGCGAAGACGTTTGGGAGAATTTCTCGCCGGGTTCATTAATATCTCGTGGAACAACTTGTGTAGTGGCTTCAGTCAAAGTTGCTTGTTCTGGAGTTGGTGTCCTACTTGTCTGCATTTCTGAGTCTAATTTTTGCACGGTTTCAACAACTGTAACCTCTTCTATGGTCTGTGTATGAGCTTCTTTATCTTCTACAGGTGTAGTTTGAATGATTATCTCACTTACTGGAGTTGGAGATGTCTGCAATTCCGTTTCTTTAGTCTCTGGTTTGGCAATTTCTGCTTTGTCTTCTGATTCTGTGACCTCCGGAGAGGTTTGCACAGAGTATTCTTGTGTTAAAATTTCCTCTACTACGGGTATAGGGAAAGTAATAGTAGTGGTCACTTCCCCCTTAATTGTTTCAGGGCTGCTACCGATACATTCCTCAACAATTTTTACAGTGTTGATTTCAGAAGTTTCACTCATCGTGTGGTAGGATTCCTCTCTAGGCGAGGATTCTACAACTTCATTACCAACTTTTGGACTTTCTGGTTTTACTTCAGGTACCAAATCAATATCTGTTAGATGTGGTTCTGGTTCCAAAACTGCTTCAGATTCCAATTCAACTTCAATCTCTGGTTCTGTTTCTGTTTTCGGTTCAGCAATTAGATCTTTTTCAACAGCTTTCTTTTTTCCTTTCTTCGATTTTCCTTTTTTATGAGTAATTTCTGCATCAACTGGTATTGATATTGCATCATCTTCGGTGGTACTTTGTTTAGGATATGTTGTTTCCTCACTAACAGCATGAGGTTTTCGTTTTTTATGTTTCTTTTTCTTATCCGGCGTTAAAATAGGCCCTAATGATATGTCCTCAGGTTCATACCCTCTCTCTTCTGGAGCAGTTTCGGATTCAACAATTGACGAGTCAAGTTCCAGTTCCTCGACCGATGGTGGTAATTCTTGTTGTTGTGGAGATGGTTCTATTAAATCACCTGTTGGTTTTGGAGATTCTACAGGTGGAGATGTTGGTAATTCAATGTAATGGCTTAGTGAAGAACTATTTGTATCAATAACACTCCTTTCTGTTTCAGTATCAAGAGAAGAATCTTCTGAGGGACGCTTCTGTTTCTTCCTCTTTTTACTTTTCTTAATCTCTTTTGTTGACTCTTCTGGTAGAACTTCAGATATAGGTTCTGGCTTTTCAACAACTACTTCAGCGGGTTTCTTGAAATGTTCTTCTGTTATTTTAACTTGAACAGGAAGTTGGACAAGGATATCCTTCTTGACAGTAGTAGGCTCCTGGGACTCAAATTCTTCAATTTTTAAATCAAATTTTACTTTTGGTTCTAATGTATCAATATGTGTTTTCGTAAGTGACATGGAAATATCTACAGTTTGAGGAAGTTTCTCACTTCCAGTTGATGGCTTAATAGGACGTTCATGACTTCTCAAATGTGTATCATGACGTTCAGATTCTATAAACAAGTCAACATTATGTTTAACATTAAACTTGCTGGGTACAGAACTAGGATCCAATTTTTCTGATGGCATTACTTTGTCTTTGGGCGACGTTCCTACTTCAACTCCAGCTACAAGTTTATCTACGCTTTCAGTAGAGCTTTGGATCTTGGGCTCATATTGCTGAATATAAGATATCTCTGGTGATTCAGGTTTAATTGGTGTAGTGTCTATTTCACTTACAATTGTACCAATCTGAACTGGTTCAACTTGTACGGACGATTGAGAAGGACCTTCTTTTATAGTTAATTGGTGAATCGGCTCTTCTGTTACATATTCCAAGGGTTCTTCGATGAAGGTTTGTTTTGTAATAGTCACATCGAGTTGTTTTGGTGATTCAATTTGGCTTGAAACATTTTCAGCTATATGTAATCCTTCTTGGTTTATAAATTGTTTTGTTAACTCTGTTATATTTGTTTCTGATTCTGTTAAAAGTGGTTCTTTTACATCAAATTCAAGATATTTCGTTTGGTCAAGGTTTGGTGATTCTTTAAATTCAAGTCTATTGTCGATTTTTTCAACAGCGTTTAAAGGAGATATTTTTTCAGAAACTGTTTGTTGACTCACTTCCGGTTCAATGATTTCTTCAATTATCGATGAAATATCCTTAATTTCTTTATCTATATCTTTCATAGGAAGATATTCAGATTGATTTTTGTCCTTATCCTTTATCTTAGGTTCATCTTTCAGTATACCTTGTGCCAAAAAGATTTTTGTTACATCTAATATACTCTGTTCGGGCTGCATCATTTTCTCTTCAATACCCATTTTCAATGAATTTGTACTTTTCGTTTCTTGCGATTCAGGCAAATTTTCCAATTCTCTAGGACTTTCAATAGGAGAAACCGATTCAAGTGGTTTCAAATTTGATACTTCTGGTGTTTTGATATCTTCCTCTATTATTTTTCCTATTGCAGAAACGTTTAGTACTTCAGATTCTTTATTTTGTGTACCTTCACTTTGAAGAATAGATGAACTTGTTACACTTAAGGCTTGGTTCACAACGTCTTTGTTTTTGGGCTCATGGAAGGGTTCTAAATAGGCAGTTTCTTTTTCTAATAGATTTTTCGTGAAATCTTTTATATTAGGTTTAACTTCAGTTATAACCACTTCCCCTTTAGAAATATCAAATGGTTCCTTGAATGATACATCTCTTGGCATAAATGCTGTGTGTTCTCTGGGTTCCGATATTTGGACATCTATTTCAGCTGTTATTGTAGAATCAGGTACAAACTCATCATCTGGTTCTTCTATTACTTGTTCCGTTACATGTTCTTTTCCATCAATGATTTGGATTTGCCTAATAACTCTTATGCGTTTAGTCTTTACGCCTTGTTCTTGTAGTACATGAGTTATCTTAGGCTTATCTTCTACTAATACAACTTCATCAGGTTCTTCAATTACTTCTTCAGTAACATGTTCTTTGCCGTCAATTATTTCTATATGCTTGATAATGCGTTTTTTGGTCTTAACAATTTTGTGTGTAACCTTTTCTAAAAGCTTAGGAATAATTGATTCTTTTCCAGGAATAACTTTAGTGATGGTAGCTGCATGTACATCCAGTTCAGTGGGTGATGTTTGTACAGTTTCAGATATCATGACAACATTATCTTTAGTGGGTGTGGATTCAGATTTTTGTGTTGATGTATGTTCACTTTCTTTGCCCATGAATTCTTTCAACAATTTTTGCATATCTTGGCTATCATTATTATCATTTTCTTCTATATCAATGAAAGGATTTATTACCTTTTGAACTACCGTAATGACATTATTTAATGTGAAATCTTCTGGTGTTTCTTGTATTTTCGTGATATCTGGTTTAATCGCGGGTTCATCCTTTTCTCTAATTTTGACAACATCCTCAGGCATCGATATGATTTTCTCAGAGGCTGTAGTCTCTTCTGTTAGAACTGTGTCTTTGATTTCACTTATTTGTTTTTCATCTGTCGCTTTTGCTTCTACAGGTTTCCTATCTTTTGGCAATTTTATCTCAGTAGGGGTAGATTTCTTAGAAGATTTAGGTTCCTTTGAACTAACGTCTTTCTTAGAAGTTTTTGGTTGAGCGGCAGGTACTTTTGATGTCATTGTGTGGTCTATTTCCATTCCGATTAAAGTTTTAGTAATATCTGTAATATTTAAATGTTTTCCTGATGATGTATCTAATAGTTCAATGTCTTTGACTATTTCAATATTTCCTGGAACGTTAATACTGGAATCTACAACTGGTCTTGCCACCGAAGCTTGTAATTCTGTTGTTAATGGTTCAGAAATGATAGTGGCTTGTGGGTCTTGTACTATGTTTGTAACGACATCTGTTTCACTAATCTTGGGTAATTCCTTTATTTCTTCTCTTATTACAAACTCCTCAAACTCTTCTTTTGGAATGTTTTGTGATGCTGCTTTGAATGGTATCTGGCCCAAAGCAGCATGTTCCATTTCACTACCAATGAGACTACGTGTAATGTCAATCAAACTTGTATCTCTTATATCATCTTTAATCACAGTTGTAGTGGTATCTTCAATTTTGTCTGCTGTTAATACAGGCACTTCAGAAGATATAACATCGGGTGTTTTAGAAACAACTTTTTTAATTTGTGTTGGCAGAGCATCCGTAACAGATGCAACTGTTGTGATTGTAACCGTTTCAGGTATTTGGATTGAAACTGAAGTTTCTTGTTTTGTGTGTTCGAAAGTTTTATCTAATGATTCCTCTTTATTGTCTGTCTTTGATTGGATTGGAAGATTTTCTGTTTTTTTGTCTTTTTTCAGTTTTTTTGTAAGTTTCTTTTTATCACTCAAATTGAAATCTACTGCCTTACTAGGTGATACATTGTTGCTTGATTCAGCAGTGTCTTTTATCTCAACTGGCGGTTCTACTTGCGATATTTTTTTCTCGATAGAAGATTCTGGCACACGTTCCAGAGTTTGTTGATCTGGTTTATTGTTTTCTGTCAAGTGTATAGTCTCTGTTTTCTCAGATTTATAAGGAATGTCAACTTTAGGTCCTGGTAGTACTTGTGACATAACAGTGTGATCCATTTCACTACCAATCAAATATTGGGTGGCATCAAGTATGGATGTATCTTTTGGTTCTCCACCAGTTCGTAATTCTTTTATGTTTTCTGGTTCCGATATTTGAACGTTTATGTCAGCAGTAATTGTTGTATCAGGAATAAATTCGTCATCAGGTTCTTCTACAATTTGTTCAGTGACGTGCTCTTTGCCATCAATTATTTGTACTTGGCGTATTACTCTAATGCGTTTTGTTTTAACACCTTGTTCTTGGATAGTATGCGTTACTTGTGGAACATCTTCAATAATTTCAACATCATCTGGTTCTTCTATCACTTCTTCGGTAACATGCTCTTTACCGTCGATAATTTGTATATGTTTGATTATACGTTTCCTTGTCCTTGTAATTTTTCGTGTCATTTTTTGGACAACAGTAGCTACATTTGTTGATGATGTTTCCATAGTTGAATGTCCCGTAACAAGCATGATTTGACCATCTTGAGGTTCTTCGATATATATTTTTTGCATATCTGGTGATATCGCTGTTTGAGACTCGGTGATAGTTATCGTTTCTGTTGGTGGGCATTCTCGTTCTGTGGACGTGCGTACTGTTTTTATAGTGTAAGAACCATGATCACCTTCCCTTTGCATAAATTCTTTAATCAAATTTTGTATGTCTTTGTCTTCTACAGTAGATGAATCCACTGGTAATTCGACTTCAACCACTTCATCTTTAGAAGATGTTAGGGGATTATATTCTGGAGATTTGTCAGGTTTATCGTCTTTAGAAGACATATCTTCATGATCAGACTTTTTACCTTTAGGTGAATCAATATCTTCGTTTGGTTTTGGTGGGAATGGAGGTGGTTGATCACCATTATCGTCGTCATCAATCTCTTCGAATTGTACACCACCTTCTTTTACATTTATCGATACTCTTGGTATTTGTTCTTCAAAAACTTCAACATTGTCTGGTTCTTCAACTACTTCTTCAGTCACATGTTCTTTACCGTCGATGATGACAACTCGACGAATGATTCGCCTTCTAGTTTTAACGATACGTTTTGTGACTTGTTGGACGACTGCGGTCATACTCGAAGACGAAGACTGAATATGGGGTTGCATACCGCCTTCTGCTAGTCGGAGAATATCTTCTGGTTTCATGCCTTTCTCCATCGTTATAAGCATTTCAGGTTTAGATGTATATTCTTGTATAGTAACTTCTCTGCCTGGTAATCCTGTTATAATTTCACCACCATGTGTCTCGTATTGGACATGTCGAACACCACCATCGTCTAATGTAGTTGAAGCTGAACCTTTATCTTCCTTCAGAGTTATTTGTGAAAATGATTGTTCTTGTGGAATTCCTTCCGCAGACAATATTTGTGATCTATGCTGTTGTGTCTGTACCATTTGTTGTCTGGTGACCAAAGTTTTTCTCACCTTTCTGACGATAATTCGCTTTGTACCATCAGCATCGACGACAACTTCTGTTGTTGTTTCATCAGGTTCAACCATGACTGTCTCAAAGGACTGTGGTAAACTGTGCGTTATATTAAGATGAGAATCTCGGTGCACCTTATCATCCCTGTAATTAGCATCAACCATCAAAGATTGATCATCAAGTTTATGATCTCTTAATACAGGTCTGCTTGCAATTTCAATAGTTTCATGGCCATCAGAGATGGTTTGTCTGACTTGTATATTTTCAAGAAATTCTTTTTCAGAATGTGGTTCGCTTGTTTGGATTTCCACTTCATTGGGTGAAGCACACGTGATAGATACGTCATGTGTAGTTATGACCTCGGGTTGGCATATAACAGATTTGTCAGTAACGGATGGGGGTTCTGACATAAGACTCTTTCCAGTTTGCGTTTCAATGGTAACAGTTGGAATTTCTTCCTTAATTTCTTTGATTTTTTCTGATATTACAGTGATTTTATCATCAGTAGGTTCTTCTTTCACTTCTTGAATACTAGGTTCTTTGTCTTCAATTTTGACTTCTTGCACCATTTCTCGTGGAGTAACTTCTTCCTCAGGCATTGATGTCGAGTCAATAGTCCTATCTGTTTGAGAGATATCATCCTCAACCACCTCTGGTGCAGTCTTAATTTGGATTAATATTTGTCTTAATCGTTCTATCTCTATAATGACTAGATTTCTTGTTTCCTCCAATGTCTTTTTTGTTACATCCAACTTATCTTGTAATATCTGACTAGATTCATCACGACTTATCACAGTTATCGATTTCAATATAATTTCATATTCTTCATATTCTCTTATGTACCTTTCATATATTTCAATATATCTTATAATATCTTCTTCGGTGAGAACGTCACCCTGTTGGGTAGATTCTTTAAGTTCTGTATTTATAACGTCAAGCCAGTGATCTAGTTTGGCTATTTTTTCTTTCTGTTCTTCAACTTCTTTAGCTTGACGTGTTAATTCCGCCTTTGCATCCTGGAAAATATTAGAATAATATACTTTAGTATTTGTATTAGGGATTTCGATATCACAATAATAGCATACGTTGAAATTCAATTATATTTATTTAACTATTTAGTTATACTGACAATAACAATATTATGTGTAATAAAAAGTCTGAATCTGAATGACAAACATAAATAAGTATAATACGCAAAAAAAGGTATGATATACAATATTCTATATTTATTTGAATTTTTAAGAATTTTTAATTTAAGAATGACTATAAACTTAATAAAGATAAACTCGCGTGGCTATCACAAAATCTTTGTATGTGAACGATATCGACAAATGAGTTTATATTATTATGACCAAAAATTAAAAAGTAAAAGTTTAAATGAAAAAAAAAATACATTATCCCAACGTAATGTAACAACAATCAGCAACAAAAACATACGACGGATACGAGAAGTTAAAAATCAGCTACAGTACACTCAAACGACCATAAAAGCAAATGAACCCCACACAATGCTAGCACCGCTGAAAGCGACGTTAATTGAGTCCAGTTAAATAATTTCAAGATCAAAGCCAGCTATGATAATGCATTATTATTTCATTGAACGCATTTTATTTATTTTTAGAGGAATATTTTCCAGAATAGGGGCTTTGGCAAACAGTTTGGTCAAATTTAGTTAAAATTAATAGAGTTAGATGACGAACAGTTCGGCGTTTGACTAATAAATAATTTATTGATTAGAATTAAACTAAAAAAAATCTAAGCACAGATGATTAATCCTACGGTTAAAAATATGGTGGTCAAAAGTTAAAAATAAAAAGCAAAACTAAAACAAAAATAAAAAAAATAGAAATGAAAAAATTTACCTTCCTTACCTGGATGGTGTTAAGACCCTGCCTTGCTTGGATTAGCAGTTTGGAGATTCTGGCTTTCATCACGACTAGCTCCTTCAGTAGAACCTGCACCTCCGACTCCTGACGGAACTCCATGATCTTCTGCTCCAGCAGATCTGCTGCTTCTTGACACTTGACTAGGATTGAAATTCCCTCCTGGAATCGTACGTTTTAAATTTGATGAAATTAAATACGTAAAAATGTAAGACAAGGAACATTGTTTAAAGTCTCTTATTAATGTATTTTTCTATTTTGATTGTTATAAATAATTGATTGATTTTGTTTGTAACGTTATAATAAGCCTTTGACTCCGTTGGGTGAATATAACTAACTAAACGTGAGACGCATAAGGTCTGATGTTAACATTGGACCGATGTAGGTTAACTGCCTCAGTGGCTAAGTGCAGTAACTATCGCTACACTTATGATTCCGGGTTCAATAAGACAAATAATAAGTGATTGGTATAGATTTTTTTTTAATTTGAGTACCTACTTTTATTCAACCTATGACATATATATCAATATGTTTATCAATCAATCAAATAACTTTTTTGTAGTTCAAAAGATATTATTTTTCTGTAGATTTGTATGCTTTTAACTTTGGATCAAACACTCAACGTTGTGTAACACTTTGATTTGATGATTGAATCTTTACTCATAGAAGCAAACAATCTAATGGACATTTTGAACTCAAATATAGCGACAGGCAAATATTTTTTTTGTTTATTTAATTTTTCACACAAAACACCGAAAATTGTCGAATTGACAGTTAAATAGTAATCACAACACGCACGACATTTAAGTATATGGACCTTTAGTGATTCAGAAACAGGATTCAAATCTATGTGACGCTTAATTTTCCTGCATTACATCACAGCCTTTTCTTAGTATTATTGTAGGGCAAATAATGTCATGTATATTTAGGATTCTTGTTTTAATCAGGCATGACTTCATGTCCGATGCCGTCATCATTATTATGTATCATCACTTTGATATCTTAACAATGCAAAGGTTAAACAGCAATTGTGATAGAGAGAGAGTTCTTCCTGATAACGGAGACGCATTCCTAGCAAATCTTGTTGTTTTAGAAGATACCTATTGACACAGCCTTAATAATTTTTGCAGCAATGAAACTGCAAAAACTTTGGTTTACATTATAAATCGTTTGTAATAAAATGGTTTGTTCTATGCGCTTGAAAGGTTCAATATTAGATACTGCTAATAAGTAACATACATTACGAAGACTCTGTGATTTTTTTAATAAAAATAGAACGCGACGAATGCTTTGATATCGTTTAAGTAACCACTGAGATGCAGTTGGTGTGAAAATTTAAAGTTTAACTATCTCTGCTCGTAGGTGATTCTACATCATCTAAGCGCTATAAAAAATAGCTTACAACCTATTCTACTTGAAATATAGATACACAAGAAATTGGCCGTCTCAGAGGAGTTCGATAGCAAGTATTGTTGAAACATGACTAAGTACGATTCAAAAGCAACGCGTACTTTAGGGAATTAGATACCGATAATGGCATTTCTGTGTACAACTTGACTATAACTGACATTAGGACGAAATTAAACTAAAATTACCTATCCGTATTCAATTCAACAGATTCCTTTCTATACTTATAAAAGTAATAAAATTGGACTTTTATAAGTAAGACATTTTTATTTTTTACTAGCTGCACCCTGCGCACGTTGCTACGCCACCAACTAAAAAATGACAGTGGCGGCATCTGTCGAATTTGCCCACTCAGAAACCTTCGTAGGCTCATGCACTACAACTTTGCTCAAGATCATCACATGATCAAATGCGTAGTTTACGATTCTATAAAGGACATACAGACAAACATTCATAATCATCATATGATAATAGAGTAGTTACTCTAAACATCATTTTATAAGAGCATTTCGATAAAAGTAATCGACCGAAACAAATTGACTTATAAACGGACACATCAGTTTTATAATCCTATTAATGTTTACTCACCTAAAAATTTATGACCCATAAAACTACGGGGCACTTATTTGAATAAATTTATTGTCAGTCATAAATATAATCGACGAAGTTAAAAATGATTTTGGACTTTTAATTTTAACCAAAATTGTGCATTTTAAATATTATGAATTTCATTTACTCTTTAACACAAGTATTGTACAATATTTACAAAGTTAATAGACAATTAGAATACAAATAGCGACGCATAAGGAAAATAACAGAAACCCAACATATAAGTTCTACTTACAATGACAAAAGAAATCCAAATTTGAACTTAACACACATTTAAAACACACTGTCAAAACTACACTATCACAAGTCGGTTTTTCGATCGAATCAAATATCGTCTAGGGTGCTAGGCCGTCTCGTTTCAAGTACTAGTGGCCTACTGAGCGATGCCAAACAACATAGCGTATTATTGTACAATGTCGTAACTCTTGTATGTAGCTATGACATCATTAATGGACAAATTTCGTACACTGAGAAATTCATTGCCAAAGCAAAGTCAGAGTTTTAGTTTGATTCATTAGCTGTCGAGCCATTGATAGTCTGATTAGATCATACTGAAAAATAATTGTACGTAACTTCACGCCTGTAATCCCCGAAGGCCTACTCCCCGAAGGGGTAGGCAGAGGTAAATGCATGCATTCAAGCATGCAACACCCACGATTCGCCATTACCAAACTTCGAGGTACTGGGAAATTTTCAGAAAATGGGAAAATCCCAATAGAACTAGAGATAAAGGTCTTCACACCATTATCTCTGATAACCACCTACCCGGGAATCGAACCCAGGACCTCAGCGTAGTAGTAGTGGCCTGCTACCACTAGGCTACCGAGGCAGTTAAATAATATATGTAATGGTCAAGAATATCTTTTTTCTGTCACGCGAAGTCACGCCAACTAGAGCACTGGTACATACTAATAAATATAACTGCAAGAAAAACCGACTTCAAAACTGAAATGTAAAAAATAATAAAGATTTAATTGTAATTAGGTATATACTACCTATTATTTATATGTGCTATTTACTAATAGGTTTGAAGTCGGTGCCAAGCCCTAAACAAATAATTATATTTTAATCACTTAAATATGAATACGAGCAAATTAATATACTGCACAAAACGTAACCGGCGTCGTGGGTGTTTGCACGTATGCTTGAATTCATGCATTTACCTCTGCCTACCCCTTCGGGGATTATAGGCGTGAAGTTACGTTTTAATACAATGAAATGCCTACTTTAGTGATTTTGGCTTGGCACCGACTTCAAACCTATTAGTAAATAGCACATATAAATAATAGGTTGTATATACCTGTAAAGAAATACTATTTCTTTCTTCGCACTCTGTGTGTTTACTTACCATGAAGTTTGGTTATAGTTTTTAACTTTTTAATTGTCTGATTTTAAAGAAGAAACGAATTCAGAATGTCAGATGACAGATTTAAAATACGAGTTGATTGACAATTGGATAATCAATGAAAATTTTAATATTATATTATTTTATGTTTTAAAAGTGAAAGAATAAACTTTCATTGTCGTTTCTTCTTTACAGGTTTGAGTTCATATTGTTTTATATTACCTAAATAAAATAGTCTCTGTATAAAAAAAACTAACAATAAATCTTCTTTACAGCAACACAAGGTTTATTTCTTTCATGTAGTAAAACAGTCTTATAAAACGACAATTTTGTTTATAAAAAGATGCAAATGGAGCAGTTACGTTTTGAATTCACGATTTTACCGGCGAATGATGGAAAATCTAATATTTGTTGTGTAACCTCATTCACAACTAAAGATGAAAAAAAATTTGCTATACCAGAGGAATTACAGTCTGTTGGATTTCACAAAGAATTAATTGAGACAGCCGTGTACAACAAAGTAAAAAATAGTTTAAAGAAAAGACATCAGACACGAAGAGTTTGGATAACTATGACAGATAAATTACGAGAAATTTACATAGATGCTGATGGTAACTTACAATTTGGAGAACAATATCTGGAGGAAATTGAAAATAACCGAGCATCTGAAGAACAAATTAGAGATTCGAATTTATTGGAAGAAATGTTTACAAAGTTAATAGAAAATACACATGATTTAAAAAAACAGAATCTGAAATATGTCGCAGAGAAGTTTGTGATTGAGAAATTTACGAGCAAAAACTCGAATGCAAGGCAATGGATTGACATTTTTGAGAGAGAATGTTCTCGCTTCGGTATTATGAAAGATGAACAAAAAATTGAGATTCTCCGACTATTTATGGATAAAAGTTGTGTTGATTGGTACAGCTCAATGATTATAAAATTAACACTCAACTCAGAGTGGATAGTTTGGAAAGAAAAGTTGTGCGAGTCATTTGCAAACCAAAACTGGAACCAAGTGACCTATGCATTGTTATTTAAATATAAGGATGGTTCATTAGTGGACTATGCCATTAAAAAGGAAAAACTTTTATTGGACATGAGAAATTCAATTGATACAGGTACACTGGTGGATCTGATAGCGGTAGGTTTGCCAGGTTTTGTATTAGAGAAGATAAATAGAGAAGCAATGAACGATATAGTATGTTTATTCAATGAGGTGAGAAAGTATGAACATTTGGTAAATAAAAATAGGAATGGAACGTACAGAAAGTATGAAAATCAAAGGATAAATATTACAAATGAAGGACGTTATCCATGCAAAATATGCGTAAAATTAAATAAAGGGGTTCGCTATCATTCCGAAGCTGCATGCTGGTTTAGAGTTAGAGAAGATGATAAATTAAATAAAAGATATATTAAACATGTAAATAATTCAGTGATTGAAGCAGAGTTAAATGAAACAGAACAAAAAAACTAGTAGTGACACCATTAATTAAGATCAAACTACTGTTAAATAATAAATTAGAAATTTATGGAGTATACGATTCAGGTTCAAATGTATCTCTAATTAATTCCAAATTACTAAAACTAAATACAAAAGGACATAACTCGAATGAAGAAAATATAGTAACAATTAATGGTGTCCAAAAAACAAGTGGTTTGACAAATTTAAAAATAAAAATTTTTGAAATAGAAGAAAATGTGGATGTGTACATCATTGACGAACACAAATTCAGATATGATTTCTTAATAGGATTAGATATGATAAAGAAATACAAGCTAGTACAAAATGAGGAGTTAAAAATAACTCAGAAACAATACTTACATGAAAAGAATAGTAAAAAAATGGAGAAAAAGATAGACGAAGGTGAAAATGAAGGTAATAAATATGAAAACGAAAACAAAATTAATTTTAATGAACATATCAAAGAAGAGGAATTTGAAATAAAGGTTGGTCATTTAGATGATGATAAAAAGGAAGAAATAAATAAGCTAATACAACAATATCAATCAGTTTTTGCCAAAAACAAGTATGACGTGGGAATGGTTAAAGGATATGAAGCAAGAATAGATTTATTAATGGATAAATACTGCAGCAAGAGGCCATACAGATGCACTATAGAAGACAAAAAAGAGATAGCACATGAATGTGTAGAAAAATACAATCAGACTAACCACTCAGTAACTGGCTATGCACCATGTTATTTGCTATACGGAACAGATGTTAAGGTTTTACCAAAAGAACTACAACAAGGAGGTATAAATAGTGACTGGATCGGAGATAAGAAAACAGCGCTTAATAATACCTTGAAATCACATTACTATAACAAAATGAGGTATGATAGGAATAGAAAACAAAGAGAATTCAGTGTGGGAGATCTAGTATATATAGAAAATGGGAATAAACTAAATAGGAAAAAGCTAGATGAATTGAGAATTGGACCATATAAAATAATTAAAAAGAAATCTAATACAATTTACGAGATAGATACAGGACATAGAAAAACAGAGTCAAATCTTTTTCATATCACAAAACTAATTCCAGTACAGATAACAGAGGATGAGAATGTGCAAGTATCAAATGGAGAACTGGAGTGAAAATTCACGGGTGAATTTTCTTCCCCATGGGGGGAGATGTAAAGAAATACTATTTCTTTCTTCGCACTCTGTGTGTTTACTTACCATGAAGTTTGGTTATAGTTTTTAACTTTTTAATTGTCTGATTTTAAAGAAGAAACGAATTCAGAATGTCAGATGACAGATTTAAAATACGAGTTGATTGACAATTGGATAATCAATGAAAATTTTAATATTATATTATTTTATGTTTTAAAAGTGAAAGAATAAACTTTCATTGTCGTTTCTTCTTTACAGGTTTGAGTTCATATTGTTTTATATTACCTAAATAAAATAGTCTCTGTATAAAAAAAACTAACAATAAATCTTCTTTACAGCAACACAAGGTTTATTTCTTTCATGTAGTAAAACAGTCTTATATACCTAATTACAATTAAATCTTTATTATTTTTTACTTTTCAGTTTTGAAGTCAGTTTTTCTTAACGTAGTTATATTTATTTAATACTTTTTAGTTTATTGCTGTATTGCCAATGTTCACATCTGTTAAATTTTGTAAAATCTGACTCTTTTAGCTTCGTGACAATTAGATACCTAATTTAAATTGTTTAGGTGTGTCGATACAAAATTATTACACGACTTACGAAATCAATGAAAAGAATATATCCACGAAGGAGTAAATAAGCTGTGTTGTGTCGTCGATGAGTAAATGTCATTGTCACTTGTTGTCATGCGCATTTGGACTATCTAGGACGTCAGTGGATTCAACGTCCTGTATGACAACTCGCCGTCTATTCTAATTCCTTTAGTCTGAGGTGAAAGTAAGTAAAAAAATGCTCATAAAATAAAAACGGATGGGCCTATCTGAATCAAATTTTTATGGGACCCATTCGAAACTATTCCGCATCAAACAAAAGAATTACGTAAATCGGTCTTCTAATCTCGGCGAAATACGCGTACATACATAAAAAAAAATATATATATACTACCCAAATTGAGAACCTTCTCGTTTTTTGAACTCGGTTAAAAAATAACATTCCTCTGAAATAAAAATTCCAATAAAAAAAAATGTAAATATCAATACGCAGAGAAATAAACGATTGAGAATAATCTGATTTGAAATTTTGAATACAGAATACCTAGTTGATAAAAATAAAATACTGACCATAAAGATGTTAAAAAAACCAAAAAGAATTAAATTAGAATGTACCTTTATTATTCAGTTTTTATGTAAGTAAGGTGGCAAACAAGCATGCAGTTCACATTGATGTTAAGTGATGACTGCAGCCTATAGACGTCTACACAAAAATCAGAGGTCAAAATGCAGATGCGTTGCCACCCTTGAGACCTGCCTACGTCATGTCTCTGTGATAGTTATTACAGGGCCATACATTACCATCTAACCGGAATACGATAGTGCCGAACACTACCATTTAGCGGCAGATAAGTTAGCTAATGCAGTGGTGTCAAGCTCCTACACTTGGAACTCTACCACCAGTTATTTATGTATAATAGGTATGCTAGTTTGCAACCTTTGTTACTTAGAAAAAGGTGCGTTCACTTTTCGAAGACTCTTTCGCCTTTTAAATAATTATATATTTTTTAATATGATCTAATTTAGACTAGCGTGATGATCCACGATTTAAAAAAAAATAGTCACAAAAACAGTTCATGAATCGAATCGTTTTACATGGTTTTTAAAAAATAATATTAAGTTACAAATTAATAAAGCCACAAAAGAATGTCTCATGCCTTACGACATTGTATGAATCACCATTGAGTTCACATTATTCTTATAAAATAGAGACGACATTTTTCTATAGATATCGTAGTCGACGTGGCATTGAGCTGCTGGTACATTCGTTACCAGGAATGTTTTCAGCTGTAAACTAGTGGTCAGCTTGTAATTAATGGACTTAAAATATACAGAAATTTAAAATACGTTTGACGTAAGAATGGTCGATTCTAGTTTTGTTTACATTGAGGCTTCAGAGCGATCTGCAATTAAGTTAATACACAACGTTTTAGCACGAAATGAAACTAATGTAGATTATTTATAGTTCAAAACGGCTTATTCAAATAAATCGCCCCATAAATCATGTATTACAAAAGCTATAAGCCATTTCAATTATGGCTAAACTATGATAACGTCTAATTACAATCAAGATTGAAAGCAACATGTATTCGATACTCAAATAGCATATCCAAGAATAGGGCATCTGGATACCGACGTCAGAACTATGTGTGTCCCATTTTAAAATAAACTACAGCACGAAACGTGGTTCTGCGATGATAGTAGGGTTTAAATGGATTATTTACAATGTATCTCACCTCAAGTCCCTGCTCCATTGCCTCTAAACTCTCGTTGGGCAGATCAGAAAGTTGCGCCTGTACTATTCTCACTTCTTCTAGCAGTGTTTCAATATCGTTAGATAAATCATCCTGAGAAAACATGTCTTTATTAGCCACATACCATGAAATGCTTTTGTGACGTGGAATTTTAAGAACGGCAATGATCGCGAATGATGTATTCACTGGAAATATTCTAGTGCCATGAGAAATAGGAAAGCTATATCTGTTGCAAGCGGCGAAAATAGCTACGAAACTGACAGCGTTTCGTATGTTTCTATTTGTGATCATATGCGGAAAGGAAATATATCGGCGTAACACTTCTTGCTGATATAAGTGAAATGAGAAATATTTTTGTTTTGAAGTTCTTTAAATTCCACGTCGGCGATGATAGGGAAAAACGGTTTACATACCAAATGCATGGACCAACAGTGGAAATTACAGATTTTTGAAAAACTAGATTATTATTTATTTTCTATTTTAAATAAATAACATTTTCAACCTCATAGTATTCTTAGGCTTTCAATCTCACAAATAATGCTTGAAGTTCGATTGCATCAAAAAATTTGTTAAAGTTAGGATGTAAAATTTTACATTAACTCTAACAAATATTTTGCTGCAACCGAACTTAAGTCTTTGGTCTTAATTGGCACTTAGCCAGGGTTGCACCAAGGTATTTGTTAAAGTTATTGTAACATTTCGCATCCTACTCTTAACAGATTTCCTTAAGTTAGAGAAGGATATGAATTAACAATTACTTTAACAATTATCTGGTGCAACCCAGGCTTAATCAAAGATATACCTACTATATCATTACGAAATAAATAATCTGTATTTTCAACTGTAAGCTAGCAACATAACATCAACAAAAACGACAAAAAAAAAAACGCATCAATCCACTATATCAATGTTGGCATGACATGCGGATGGACAATTTGGGCATTCCGGGATCATACTGTTAACTTAGGGCTTAAAATTTAAAAGCATTCCGTGTTTTGAGAATTTGCAAATATCTAAAGCTTTAATAGCTCATTTCGTTCAAATCATGGTGCTGAGAGATACAATTGGTATTAAAATTTCACCTTTCGCTGTATTTTTTGCAAAGGAAGTATACTAATATTATTATGAACTTTTGGTACAAGTCATCAATTCAATAGATAAAATATTCATTTACGTTCATAAAATTCGGTTTGAATTTATACTTTAACACGATATAAAATAAAAAAAAAATGAAATAGATATAGCTAATATTTTTGAAAATTATATTTCTCAGGCATCAATTTTGTTAGTTTTGTTAACGCGGTGGCTTGTTCACAAGCTTAAAAGTGGTTTGTTGGTTGTTATGAATACGGAATACTTTATAGTAAAAAACTTAATTTTACAAGTAGTCAATACAAAAAGAAAAAATTTAAAGACTTAGATCCGATTTATAAATGAATTTTGCGAGCTATCATTTTTTTTCGTATATCAAACAAACATACGTCTTTACTATACACTTGGGTTGTATGTTTTTGCAATTATTTTTTTATAACAAAATATAGGTAATTATTTCCAAAATTAATTGTATCGTTATAGTAGATAGACGTATATTATTATGAGATAAACATTTTCAAACACTACTAAGGGAATATATAAAATCAAATTATTATTCACAATGTAGGTGTACTACTACTACCTACAGCAAACTATTTAAACTAACCTGGTAAAATAATTACTAAGGTCAAAGAATTCCATAGAGTCCTCTTGACTGTTCTGTAGTGTATAGATAATTTTAAGCCCATTTAAAGCATCTAGAAAAAACTTTAAAAGCATCAAAAATGTCGTTCGTCTTGTAGCTCAAACTTAACACCACATTGCAAATAAAAAGGGTATCAAAATAAAGTCAAAGTCACTCAAATAAAACAAACATTGCACAAATATTTATTTTATTAAAACATTTATTATCATTGGTTAAAAAGTGACTAGACAAGACTAGATTTGTTTTGAGAATACATTAACTAAACACTATATGAAATGCGTAATAACTAATGCGACGTACATAAATACAAATACGAGTACATTGAGAGCCAAGATTTGATTTCTACAAGACGATCGACAGACTTGGCAGACGACATTTAACAATACAGAGTCTTGTAATAAGTGTAATTAAAAATTTTGTGAGAATATCATGCCAAACATAAAATATAAAGTGTAAAATTGTACAATACGACTGTAGTTCAGTCACCTTGGTTGTCATCCCGGTTCCATCTTCTGCCGGCGCCTCCTGTCTGGGTGTGGGTAAGGCGACTGGTTCGTAGGAAAGGGTTGTTAGTGTATCCTCTGGGATGTCGGTTATTTGGCGAGGTGTGTCCTCGCTTATCAAACCCAAGGAATCAATGGGAGTTTCTAAGCTCAAGTAAGAACTCTGGTCTTTCCAGCTACATATTCCACCGGGTAGATCCATGGAAATGTAGTTGGAATCGAATGGAGAGCCACAAGATCCTCGCTGCTCTTTGCTTTCTGTGTCCGAAGAATGCCCAGAGCCACCGCTAGGATCCCTATCTTTGTCATTTTTATCTGCGATTTCAATATCTGTATTAGATACGGCGGGTGATTTTTTACTAGCCATTGAGAGGAAGTACTGGCATTCCGCATCATGGTAAACGTGTTTGTCGAGCCAAAATGAATTGTCATTGTGTAAATTTTTCTCTACGCTCGTTTCGCGTACGATTTCTGGTTGGGTAACAATTTGAGAATCGATTGTTGATTTATGTTGCTCATTGGTAGTAATTGAAATAGTTTTTTGTCCTATCAACAATTTTTCCGCGTCATCCGCTTGCGATTTATCAGTCCAAAAGTTATCGGATTTTAAATTGCACAAATTGTTAGTAGTACTAGTGGTTTCTTTGTTAGTAGGTTGGGATTCAGACGTATCTACTTGTATGTTATTTGTGTCTAGTACAGTATCAGTAATTTGTGAAGAGATGATTTTTTCTTCAACTTTTTTGGATGAGTCGTAAGTAATGTTTTCGAATGTGTTGGATGGAGCAGAAGATATTACTATAGATTCTGTTTCATCTAAAACTGAGTCTATGACCAGCATACTAATATGTTTGTCATCCGTTTGTTCATCATGGTAGTTAGTAGAAGGCTGCAAGCTTATATGGACATTTTCAGGCTGTAAAAGTAGTTCTTCTGGTTCTGGAGAAGCTAATAATGGTGTTATACTATCTATAAACTCATCTTGATGTTCATCTAACGATAAATTACTTTCAGTTAGTTCTTTTGGTATGTCGTCACTTAAAGCAGAATTGTCATTTTCAGGAAGTAGCATTTCTTCGATTTCTCTTTGTAAATCAGCCATTTTGTTTTCTAGTGACTGTTCTTCAGAAATGTTATCTTCCAAAATATCTTGCTTCTTAAATTCAATTGATTCATTTTCCAATTGAATAAGTTGTACCAAGTCTTTATTAAGATCTGGTTCTTCACAACTTTGTGAAAGAGATATATTTATTCCTTCAAGTACATCTTTATTGGGCTCAATTATCGCTTGAGGTTGCTCTGTTTCTACAGTCAAAATTTCGGAAAAATTACTTAATTCATCGAGTCTGGTAGGATCAGCTTTCCAAAATTGAGCTTCAGAAAATATTCTATCCTTAACTGGCGTATGTAATGATTCTGGAGTTGAGAGTGGAGTGTCCATATGTTCAATTAAAGAACCACCAGGTGATTCTTCTTTTCCAGGATGCATTGATTGTTCTTGTTGAGTTTCAGCTGAAGAATGGCCTTGCTCCAATGTTAGAACATCTTCACTTACATCACAGATCTCGTGTTCAACGGGTGCAATTTTAGATTCCTTTGGAGTTTCTTGTGATTCAGGTATCTGTATAGATGATTTACAGTTATGTGATTCTTGTTCTATAATTTCAAGTTCATGACTCGTGTCTCTAATAACAACATCGACTGGACACTCTTGGGTAATTGAAGGTTCAGTGTCTTCCAAGGAAGTATTTTTCTTAAGTTCATCAACTATTTCCTGTTTATCTTTGTGTGATTCTAGTTTAGAGGCAACTGTATCAATACTTGCAGTCATAGTGTCGTCAACATTTGCGGTAATCTCTTGCTCAGGAGATTTAATATTGACTTTTTTTTTGACTGGTGTTTGAACAAGTTCCGGTGTGGAGATAGGAGTTTCAATAAGCATTACAGACGTTATATCGTCAATTTTTTGACAATTATTTTCTTGCTCAGATGAAGTTACTTCCATAGGAGAAGATGTATCAGTGGTAATAGCTGTAATAATAATAGGTTTTTTATCTTTCTTCTTCTTTTTGCTTTTCTTTTTAGGCTCTCCTTGCTCATGTATCTGTTCCTCAACTGGTACTTCTTCTTGTTTCAGTACTTCTAGTTCTGGTTCAGGTTTCTGTTCTATACCTTTACTAGATTTCTCTCTAGATTTAGATGACCGCTTCTTTTTATCCCTTTTGGCGGGTTGTTTGTCTTCGTCCGATGTACTTGGAGCTAGTTGTGTCACTTTTTGTATTTCCTTTTCTCTAGATTTGGAGGAACGACTTTTCCTTCCTTTCTTCGTAGGTTGTTTTTCATTATCCGAATGGCTACTATGTACCAATTCTGCGTCCTCAGGTTTGAGAGTACTGATAAGAGCATCAAATCGATTTTCAGACTTGTCTCGTGTATTTTCAGTGTGGATCTTTGATACAGATATGGATCGATTATCTCTAGATCTAGACCGTGATCTTCGATTTCTATCTACAGTTATGAATCCATCAGCATCGACTTCGAGTTCTATTTTCTGGTGATCGGTTTCATCAACAAATATAACAGGTGGTTTTTGTGGTATCTGACTTGTTGGTTCTTGGAAAACTTCTATTTTTGGCATTCTTTCAGGTGATGACCGGTTTGCAGCTACAATTCTAGCCCAAGAATTGCGAGATTCATTGTTGTCTTCTACTTCTTCGTTTATTTCTTTTGGTTCATCTGGGGATTGCTCTCTGTATTCTTGAGTAGGTTCGATTGACTTTTCTTTTATTAGGTGTGGCAAATCTTTTTCATTAAATTCAAACAGTAGTCCTTCAGCGACTACTTCAGCATACGATTTGCCATCCTCTGCAGCTTTAGCCCAAACATTAATTGGTTCTGAAATAGTGTCTGATAGTATTGGAACTGGTTTTTCTATTTCACGTTCCTGAGGCTTGGATTTTTCTTTTTTATCATCCTTCTTTTTCTTCTTCTTTTGTCGTTTTGATTTCGTCTCAATGGGTTCCTCATGAGATGTCTCATCGCACTGAGTCGATTCATGTTCTTGATCGGTGCTGTCCTCTTTTTTAACTCTGTATTCTTGCTTTTCTTTTTTAGCAGCTGCTACTAGTGAGTAAGATAATGTTGCTGGTTTTATTTCAGATGATACACACTCACGTGCATCATCGACTTTCAAGCTATCTTGTGCTACGTCCAATGATTTTTCTGGTGCAGTAACAAAGCTAATATCTTCTCTAACAACATCAGTTGGTTTGGTGTCTGATGTAACTGACTTGTACATATACGAGGGTGTAAATTCTGGTGCATCAGCTGATAAATTAGAATATAACACACTATTTGAGAAGGAAGGTTTAAATTCAGGAATGGAATCAATTTCAGGAAGAAGGTCATGCAAACTGTGGATGGGAGATTTTTCGGGGCGGTTAGAACTTTCAGTTTGTGTAAGAATAGAGTCATTTGATGTAACAGTTGGAGTAACATTTTCCGATTGTACCATAGCTGGAACGTTTTGGTCCGTACTTATTGCATCACTAGGTTGGTCGTGCGTATCAATGGGGTTTAGTTTAGTTACCGAATGAGTAATTTCACTTTGTATAAATGTAGCCGAGATAGCGCCAGGCTTGACAAAAGGCTCCCGAATAGAATCCGCTTTATGAAGTGATTGATATTGTGCATCAATTGGATCTTCGACTTGTTTTATTTCTTGCAAATCAGGTTGTTTTGGCAACTGGTCAATTTCATGTACAATTTCAATGTCTTCTTGTGACGCTTTATCAACAATTGTTTCTTGCGGCACAGAAGTTCCTGACGGTTTTTGATCACAATATTCAGTGATTTTAAGAGGTTCATTCGTGTTTTGTAAATCATCATCAAAGTCCACTGACATATCAATAGATTGTTTAGGTTCTTGTTCTAAGCCAGCAACTGACATATCAATCGTATCTTCTATTGTACTAAAATTGGCTGAAATATCGCATTTTTCTTGGATATTTTTTTCCTGTTGTGTGGATTGCTCGCCCTGTTTTTCTATAACTGATTTTTCTATATCTTGTAAATTACCAAATATCATAGTTACAAGTGATTGTTTAAGGTCATCTATTTCAGATATGACGTTTTCAGGCGTAATGGTAGTAATATCTGGTGTAGAAAAAAATTCAATAGGTGAATGAGATTCGCTTGATACAGTTATATCCTGATTTACTGTACTGTCAGCCTTCGATTTAGGCATAGGTACATCTTCCGAGATACATAAGTTCAACGGATCTTCTATTTTAGGCTCATCGAGAAGCAAGTTTTCATTTAAGTTTTGACTGAAAATGATATCTTCAGCTCCACGTTTCGTAATAATATCTTGTTGTTTGACGACTGAGTCTTGGATAGGCACTGGCAATATCATGGTATTCGTTTCTATTGAAATACACGTCTCAGTGTTATTTTCTTTCAAGTCTTGAGGCTGTAAATTTTGGAGCCTTTCAATTAATGTATCACACACCAATGATTCATTAATGTCTAAGTCCTTGATATCGTCGACTTTTTCATTAGCCTTTGAAACTATTATTCGGTCAATGGTACAGCTACCCTCAATTACATCTTTAGTATCGGCCTGTGGTTCAACAGCTGACAAAGGAGTATCTATATTACTACTAACGATGATGTCATCCGTCATTGTGACTTCTGTTGTTAACATTTCGGTTACAGGCATAGAAGTAAGACGTATTTCATGTTCTTTGTTGGAATCTAATATTGGTGTGACATTCATTTCGTCAAAAACAATAGGGCTCGATTCTTGGTATTCACTTTTAGCACATTTTTCCTCTAAATTCTTGGATTCCAATATATTTGTGTTTATTGAAGGTTTATCCTCATTAACTTTTGTGATATTTTGGATAACAGTATCCAAATTGTCATAATTATTGCTATTATCAATTTTTTTATCAGCGCTCAAGGCGTTATCACCTTGCAAGATCTCACAAGAAATGAGTTTTCTATTATCTTCAATGACTGTTCCTTCTTTAGAGTATTTTACTAATGAGGCAGATTGAGCAGGTGTCACCATTTCGACAAGTTCTTTTACATTATCAACTTTAGTATTTTGTTCACATGCGTCACTGTATTCTTTCGTAAGTATACTTGCTAAACGACGCTCCGCATCTTGAATTTCATGGTAATTATAACTCAATAACTCTAAATTATTTTTATTATCTAGGTATTGACGATCGGTCATTGTATATTGGGTTGGTGGTAAAACCGTACATATTTTCTCATCGGTAGATGTTATTTTTAGTGGTTTACTGTCAGAGGCTGTACCCATCAAAACATTTTCCAAGTTGTCATCGGGCTCTGAAGGAAGTTTTGGACTGAAAGAGCTTGAGGCAAGCAGTTTTTCTGCATCATTTATTTCATAATAGTTAAATCTTGGTACTTCGAACATATTTTGTATATTTTCATATTTGGGTTCCTGGAGCAAAATGATTTCTTTCTTTCTATCTTGAACGTCCTCATTTGTTTTTCCGATAGTCGTCACTTCATTACTTGAAACAACAGTTATTTGATTACTTTGAATATATTCTGGCTCTAAGACTTTAGGTTCTGCGCTTTGCTCTCGCGATCTAGTACTTATTAAAACATCAGCGTCTTTAATTTCATGATAACTTTGCGTCGGAGGTTCTTCAAAATTGTTCATCTCTTTTTCTTGCATATGCTGAGATTTTACATTGGGTGTATCGTCATCTAATTTTTTAATGACCAAACTGTCTGCTGTAGAAATTAGAACATTATCAGGTGTTAAGCTTTTTTCATCTGTTGTAGATTTATGCAGTCCTTTCTGTTCCATTTCTTTTGTTTTTTGTTCTAATTGTGAGGTATCTTTTATAAACGGAAATAGTTTTTCGGCATCTGCAATTTCATCATAGCTGTGACGCGGAATTTCTGAGCTCAGTTGTTCTATTTGGCTGATGTGAGGCTTCTGGTCATGTATTGGTGATTTTGGAACTAATTCACTGATATCAGATCCAGAGCACATTGCAATTTCTAAATAAGTAGTTGTTCCTACTTCGTTTATGGAGTCTTCACTACCTGGAGCTTTTATTGAGACCTCATCTGATTTTATTATCTCACTTTTAGGTTCTATTGACTCAAAAGTGGGGTCTACAGTTACATCATGCGAAGATTGAACCATTGTAGAATCATACTGGATCATTTTATCTTCTGTTGTTTGAGGATCCGAAAAAAATGCATCAGAAACTGTTTTAGATACTGTATTTATTACTGTTTGAGACTTTGAATGTGCCAATACATGTTCAGCATCACGAATTACGTTATAGCTAAATCTTGAGATTTCGTCTTGGCTCAAGTGTTTAGGTAATTCTTTTTCATTTTTTACATTTGATGTTACTAAAGAATCATTAGCATTTTCCTGTAGAAGCTGTAATCGGTCATTAATAATTGAAGACTCTTGTATGAAGTTTTGCAATGAAGAAATTTCAATTGGTATGGTATCCGAAGACGTTTCTAATAGTGGGGTAGGAGTTCTTCTGTCTATTTCAGTTGTTGTGGGATCCACATCGTCAATAATTGATGATTTTTTACGTTCCTCAATAAGTAATTTACAATAATCATAATCCAACTGATATAAATCCAAATCCAAAGAGTACGTTTTGATTTCTTCTATCAGAGCCTTGTAAGGAATCTTTGAAATCAATTCCGTAGATCTTTTCCTTTCTTGAACTGATCCAAAAATGGCTTGTTCAATGGCATCATCCAAGAATTCTTCCATTTTATTTTCTGAACTTGTAATTTCTTCCATTTTATTATCTTCATTAATTTCTTCACATTGTGGCATAATATCATCTCCAGGATATTTTACAAATTCTTCCTCTTTCTTCGTTTTTTCTAATCCTTCAGGTCTTTTGGATATTATTTGTTCGTCATTTTCATAAGGATTACTTATTTGTTCTTCATATCGATCTGATACTGATTTTTCAACTTCTAGAGTGTCCTCCCGATTTGATGCTTGTATGCCTGATTTTGCTTCAGATTTATTGGATGCATTGTCTACAAAATCTTCTGATTCTGCAAGAACAATTTCGGAAGATGTTTTAAGTTCTTGCGCAGGTTCTGTTTCTTTTTCATTTAAAATTTGCTCATTATTTTTTATTTGTTCAGTATCAGGGTGCATTAGCTCGTCGGATCCTACGGTTATTACAATTTCATCTGTACTATCAAATCGAAGTGCATATTCAGAAGACATTTCATCAGTGACTTTATAACCAAGGCAAGTTGTAGATTCAAGTGATTGATTTTCTTCTGAAGGCGCCTCTTCGAGAGAATTTGATTTACTTCTAAATACTTTAAGTGTTCTTATCGGTGGCAGTTTCTTTTCCTCGTGTGTAATTAAATAAATCGTACGCGTTTCAATATCTTCCGATACTGGTTCATATCGCGTAATCTCCTGAATAACGTTAAACGAATTATCCTTCATTGGATTTGTATTAAAATATTTATCGTTATTATTTTGCTCGTTGGATGGACTTGTTACTGTTGTTGTTGAGATTTCTTTAAATGATGCATCTATTGACTCCGTTTCTGTTGACAAGGCATCCTTCGCGTCGCCAATGTTTCTTTCATCATCTTTTAACAAATTACTTGTTTCTTGTAGAATTGTCACTTCAGTGGCAATCTGTTCAGACGTTTTTTCTGAATGTGATTCTACAGTTTGCGATATAGGTTCTAAAATCGGCTCAGGTAATCCTTCTTCTTCTGCCATTAACGTATTCCAATCTAAAGCAATAATATTACTTTTTCCAACATTTGCGTTATTCTCTGAAGATTCCGAAATTGAGCTGTCAGCTACAAGTTCTGGGTTGTTTCCTTTTTGTTCACTTAATTTTAAATGCTTGTCTTTTTTCTTTTTTGGGACAATCTGTTCAATTTCTTTTAAGACCTTGTCTATATCATCACTTGTGTCTTTCGGTTTCTTACTCTTGGATTTCTTTTTTGAAGATTTTGGTTGAAGAGTTTGTATATTTTCTGTGTTCTGAATCTCAGAAACTTCCCGAGATTCTGAACCCTCTGATTTTGTTTCTTCAATATTTAAAATACTTTCTGAGCTGATGTCTACTATTTCAGTTTTCTTTTTATCTGACTTCGATTTCTTCTTTAAATCGAATTGTTCATCTGGTTGAGTGAATTCAAGTTTTTCTTCAGAGGTCTGCACTGTGTCATCAACTAATGATGATTTTGTTTTTTTAGACTTTTTCTTTTGTTTGGGTTCAATAACCTGACTTATTACATTTGGTAGTTCTTGAACAATAGGCTCAATTGACTTGAGTTCTTCCAGATTAGACTCTACAGTTTCAGCAACTTCATATAGCAAAGGTTCCGGTGTTTTCTCGTGTTTCTTATTCTTTTTCTTTTTCTTTGATTTATTAGATTGTCCACTTTCAGAGGAAGCAGTTATTATTGTATCGCACTGAAGAGACAAATCTTTATCTATTATACTAGATGGTTCAGTCTGTTTGACAGATTCCATTTCAATAAGTGTCGATGAAGTATCACCATCCGACGTCAATTTTTTTATTTCAATTATTTCATCTGACTTTTCGGATTCTAGCGTAACTAGCTGTATATCATCTGTTTTTTTGGTCTCTTCAGAATACTGTAGAGTTTCTTCTAGCATCAATGATGGTGATTTTACTAATGATAAAGGTGGTTCTTTAGGCACGTTCAAATTTTGGAATATGTCTATATCAATTTGAATAAAATCGTCTTCGATTGGTTTTTCAACATACGTAACATTTTCTGACAAGGACGACTCACAAACTATTCCTTCAGTTCCAAGCTTTGGAGCTATTTCAATATCACTAGAATCTATGATTTCCAGCTGTTCGTTAGCTGACAAAATGTTTGACTCTGTATCATCAACTTGAGACAGTATTGGTTCTACAATTTCTAAGGATATTTCCGAAGCCTTTTTCAGTTTAATTTGGTCTTTATGACTTTTCTTTTTCTTAGATTTACTAGCGTTTCCTTCCTTGATTTCTGGATTTACTTCTGGAATATTTTTGACCGTGAAAGTTTCCACAGTAATAATTTCTGAGGACTCTTTATTTTTATCTCCGACATCCTTTACCTTCCTTTTCTTACTTTTATCAGATTCTTCGATTTCTTTCAGAGCTTTTTCTATTTCATCTTCGCTTTCCTTTGGCTTTTTAGGTTTATGTTTCTTTTTAGTTTTCTTATGCTCTGTTATGATATTTTCGGTTTCAGGTTCATCTGCGATCGTTTCAGTTACTGTTTCAACTACAGTCGGACTGTGTTGTAACTTTTTAGTTATTTCTTTAGTTGTTTTTTCAATTGATTTCACAGGAGAATCTTGTGTAATTGTATGTAATGTTTCTGAAGAATCTTCAAAGTCTTGCACTTCAATTACTCTTTTAGACGTTTTCTTCTTTTTTGTTGTTTGTACATCATGAGCTTTGGTTGGACGTTTTTCTGGTGCACGTCTTTGCTTTGGCATGTCTCTAGAGCGGCTACGCTGAGGCGGCCTTTCAAACCTTTCTGGTTTTAATTGTGTTGAAGAATCTCTAGATTGAACTCTAGGCTCGTATTGATCCGGAGTAGATTTTTCTACTTCAACTATAATTTCCTTTAACATTTCAACTTGTGCTACCTGGGGTTTGGGTAAAGTAGTGATATTTTGCGTTTTTGGTTGCTTACGTAAGCCTAATGCTAGAATTTCTGCATACGATAAGTCTTGTGAGCGACATTTCGTCGCGGGACTTAAAGACCTATCGCGAAATTCAATAGTATGTAACTCAGTTATGGTAGGAACGGAGGCTGGCACTTCAACTTCAGCGGGAGCTTGCTGCGTTATTACCATTATTACCGGTTCCTGTTCTTTTTCGTACACCACAGGAGGTGCATAATATTCCTGCACTTCATGTCCTACTTTTTCATAATAACTTTTCGCGTCACTCGTGAACGTATCACTTTCACTTACATCATACACGGTTTCACTGTACCCTAAAGATTCACTAGGGATGTCGATTTCATGACACGGTTGCACCGCACTTATAAGTTCACTTTGATTAACATCCTCATCCAAGGGACTTTGATCCTGCGTCTGCTCATATTGCGTTCTTTGCATTCTCTGAGCGCTAGGTTGTCTAGATCCTACTGAGCTAGATCTGGAGCCGCAGCCCTTGACTATCTCGGCGTAGGTGGTGCCTCCGAGGACCCAGGCGGGCGAGCGTTGGCGGGGCGCGCGCGAGGGCACGTTCAGCAAGCGGTCGCGGCGCTCGGGTGAGCGCGCGCGGCGGTTGGCCCGCGCACGGTCCCCGCTCGACACGAGCATGGACAGAGTGGTGGCTGGGTCGTCCGCCTCCGCCGGTGACGGCATCACGAAGTACGGGTCCAGCTCGTAGATACCCCGAGTCAGCTCTTCGATACGCCGGGCGACCTCCTGATACGCAAGTACGGACATACATGATTTACAATGGTGTTCGCTAACGCAACGTGCGGGCGATCGAAACTGGGTTCATGAAAAGAAACGACGGTGGCTGCGATCGATTAGGTATATTTCGTAACTTTTGATAATAAAAATTTATAATAATCAGGAATAGGTGACTAAAAAAAACTTAAAGCTAGAACGACGGCGTCGCGATTACGTGTCCCTCAGCGGGTCGGCGTCGGGACCGCCGCGCTGTACTAAAAGTTTGATTCGTTCGTTCCGCGCCTGAATTTTGCTCTGAAGAGATTTAACTCTCTCTCGACATTCCTAGCAGAGGATATCAGTTGACGAGTTAGTAGTGAGGGTGAAAGGAGGTAACAGAAAGAAAAAAAAAGATGAATTGCGGAGCTAGTGGTAATGTACAAGTGGTACAGTACTGTTTGTGCTATAGCCAAGCGTCACCCGCCACCTGGCGAGACCGCCACCGTGATGGGCAACTGAGAGCCTCCCGAGGCCGAGATAAACAAAACTAGAATATTCGCTAGCCACCTACTCGAATGGTGTCGGTGCATATGACTGAAAAACGAATCGGCGGAGAAGTCGCGCGAGCGATCCTCCGCCGAGGAGTTCCAAAGAAATTCTTACCTGTTGCTGTCTCTGGGCCCAGTCGGGGTCCCGCGGGCTGTAGTTGGGCTGGGCGGCGTGGCGAAGTTGTTGCTCGGCCTCGAGCAACTGAGCTCTGAGCCGTGCGACGTCGGCGCAGTAGGCTTCCACTTGAGCGAGAGCCGCGGAGAGCTGCTGAGCCTGAGCGCCGGTTTGGGCACCGAGCGCGTCGAGGGCTGTCGTCAGTTCTTTGGCGGCACGCTGTACGCCCTCCGGCGACCGCGACTGCGACGCGACGCCGTCCGGCCCGAAGTGTACCTGCGAGACGCGCAAACTGTGAGCCAAATGTTCCCGCCTCGTGACTTGGCATAACATTGATATTTACGAACGCAGTACTGCGTGTTTACACACGACACGCGACGCCGCACAGATATTTATCTGTGACGACGTGCATCACGTTTTACTAGACGTCATCCGACGAAAGTAGGCACCTGCAAAAATAATAAAGACTCACATTTAATTTTTCGACTGCATAAGAGATCTTTGTTTTCTGTGTCGATATATCGTTTATAAGTTTCTCCCTTAACGCGAGTCTGTCTCTGAGAGGCTTTTTTGCGTTTTGTGGAGCCTCTAAGGTCCTCGCCGTGGCTTCCAGCCAGTGTCCTACGTCATTTAACTTCTTTTCACATCTCTCCCATTCTTCTGCCAGTTCTTGTAGTAAACCATTCTGTTAAATAAAAAAGAAACAAATTAAAAAAGGTCCAGTCAAAAAGGTCTTTAAGACGAGTAGAAATTTACGAACTGTTTTCGCCAATTTCTTTTCAACGTCTACAGTCGCATTCTCCGCTGCCTCCAGTCTCGAAGGAAGATCTCCTGGACTTGTTACGCGTTCAATAGCTTCTATTTCCTTTGCCATATCCGCTAAATTCTTTGCTTGTTGTTTACAGCTCTTAAGCGCATTCTGAAATAAAATAATAATATTTTAAACTGTTGAAAATTCACTCATCTATTTTATACTGTCAGTACTTTTCATACCCCATATTCAGTCTGTTTCTGTTGTGCCTCCTGCAAGTCGGCCAATGGGAGTGGCCGCGCAAGGAACGCACGCTGTGTCTCCACCCAAAGGAGAACTTTCTCTAGCAGTGCGAGGAATCTGGCGACAGCATCGCAAGCATCTTCGACAGCCGCTTGCCGCGCCTCAAGCTCGCTGCAAACTGCCGCGAACTGTTCCGAGAGGGCTGTGACAGTCGATTGTATTAGTTGTCGTTCGCCGGCGTCCCGGCTTCCCTCGACGATGGCACGAGCGTTACGCGTGAGCCGCTCAACGCGGTCTGCGATATTTGGCACTTCAGATCTGGTGGCCACTAGGCGCTCCTTGTAGGGTTCCGGTGGGAGGGTGCGGTCCCGCGCCGTCAGCTCCGCAGCTCGAATCCAGGCTTGCACGCTTTCGACGTCCGCCACGTATTCCGTGCGGGCAGTGCGCGCGCGCTTCCATTCCCTTTCTTTCTCTTCCATCGCCGCAGCTAAAGCTTCAGCTGACAATTCAAGCGCGGACAACTCTTGCGCTACGTCCGCCGGCGCCGAACCCCCGTAACGCCTCCTGCTTTCCTCGGTAAATGTTTTCGTGCGATCAACTAAGTCCGAAACTTGCTTCGACAGGTCTCGCACCCCCTCGGCGTCGTCCTCCCCAAACACGTAGAATGTCCCGACCTTCGCGATGAACACTTCGATCTGTTGTCGGAGTTGTTCGATCTTCTCCGACACGCGGTCGAATTCGGACACGATTTCGTCGATCTCAGCGAGCCTCGCCGCTAGAGTCTGTCGCAATCTGTAAAAGAGAGAAAATCGTTAGCACGTTTAGTTTCCTCTAGGCGAGCGCGGCTTGTGAGGTGGCTGCCAAAACGCGACGAAAATAATCGGTCGGCGCGTGGTGACGTCGGATGACGCGGCAAGGTCGGGTGCAGTACCTAGTCGTTCGTGGCAGCGGCCCGCGGCGCACCGCTCGCTTCGCCCGTCCGTCGCTCAATGAACCGTCCGATAGATTCGTCCGACGCTTCTAAATTTAAATTCCACGTTATAATGTTTGCAGTGACATCAGCCGTTTTTCGGTGCACCGGTGTTTACGTTTCGCCGGCGTGACATTCGCGGCCTTGTGACACGAGTCAGTTCTATGCCTATATTGCGCAACAAACTCGACATGCGCTAATGTCGGTCCATAGCCGGCCGGCGCCGCCGAGTGGGCGAAGTAAACACATATAGAGCGAGTGCCAACCGTGCACGAATCCAGTAAAAATCACGTCCCCGACTGCGGCGTGAGTCATCGCGAACAAATAGGACGCAACTGTACCTAAACGACCGCAATCGTTTCAATCGACTAACCGGTCTCTTCAGGGAGTGCGAGTTTGCGCGTTTCCGCGCCTTCGTTCCGGCCGTTTCATGTCTCGATGAGGAACGACGTTCTATGTATAGCACTCGATCAGGTTCCAGTTCAAACTGAGAGTCCGTGACCCATTAACAACGGAGAGCGCATGCGCGGTCCGCTCGGAAATAGTAGTCTACCAGTTTGAATACGTAACGATTACACAGACGTCCCCCGTGCCCGCGTCTGGGGCGCCGATCGATGCAAAACCTGCCCTATGTAGGGCGGACAGAGGTTATTATTACGCGTTGAGTAGATTACTTATGGCGTTCTCGTTATACTCGGTCTGCCGGCTGATTGATTGTATTCTAGACTGTAAAGATGACGATGTTTATCTCCCGCATTTTTCAAATAGACTGTTCTGGAATCTAGGTACGCCTACAATCGATAATGCAGTTAGGTTCAATGCAGTTCTCTCGGTGACTCTTGATAGGAGCCGGTTGCGGATTTTCGCGAATTTCGTGACCTGACAAAACGATTTTGAAGTTAACTCGATACAAGATTTATATTGCTCTACGTAGCTAAATTTGACTACTAAGGTAGAGAATAACTGCTTCTATATTTTTTAACGGCTCAAGATTATAAATCTGTCGCTTACCTATTGATTAAAGGTCGAGACAGTATCTTGTTGATTGAAGAGATAGAGCTTTTCCGCTAGTTAAAAATAGTATCCAACTAGTGATAAAGCCCCAGAACTTGAGGATACACTATACTTAGACGACCTAATTAGTCCAGCGGTGTGAGACGACCGTTTAATTCGAAGGGTCGCGTGTTCGATCCCCGCACTGGGACAAATATTTGTATGGCCTACAGTTATTTGTTTCGGGTCTGGGTGTTTGTGTATGTTTTATATGTGTACAACGGCATCCACGACACAGGTTTATATAATACCTAATGTGGGGCTGTGAGTGTAAGCGTATTTTATTTTTATTTATTATTTTACTATAGCATTACTAAATTGACCTAGGTAGGTACAATATCAATTCAGTAATGATGATTTAATGGTAATTCACGACATTGCTATATTGTGGTAGGTAGTTTAAAACACCATAATTCGATACCGTAAAAGTATAATAATATTCGTGAAGTGGAAAAATATATCCCATTTTAAATTTTACCTATCCCATAATTCTATTATGGGATAGGTAAAATTATAATTAATTGGTTATATCTATCGCCGAGGTCATAATAATAAGTGGTTTCGTTTTAAAATTCCTTTGACTAGCAAGATTGTGTATAAAGTTCAATATTAGCATCAAAATTCTATTAGATATGACGAAAATTAGGTACTTAGTACACTTGCTTACACTTCTTAAAAAGAGGTTAGGCGATTTGGCTGCCGGATTCTCTGGTGTCGCGCCAAAATTTTGTAAATAGGGTTATTGTGCATCAACAACACTAAGTACGCTTTTAATAGTATGAAAGGGCTATATTTAAATGGAATACTGGTGGATTAGTGGAGTTGCATTTACGAAAATACTAAATTTTCAATACAAATTTTAATCAAAAATTCGAGGCGGCATTGAATTGGAGGTTGCAAGTTCAAATCCTGCAAAAAGTCTGAGTTTTAGCATTATTTAGAAAAAAATATATACATATAGAGAAAAAGATAAAAACTACTGATTTTTAAGAAATTAAAAATATTGTTGTGTTTTTTTTTTTATTTCAAAAGTATTTATTTTATATAATTAGATATTAAAAATAATTGAAAATCCATAATTTTCAATTTGACAATTTTGTTCTGGGTTCGTTTAGTTTGTTCTCCTATAGGTATTTTAGTTTCAGTAAGCTTCAACTTCAACATTTCTATAAATGCTACTTATCAATCCTATTCCAAAAAGCCACAATATTTCAGCAAAATGCGTAATAACTTAACAAGTACAATGAAATATCCCTGAACGTGCCGTGATGAGTCTAAAAATAACTCAAGGACTACAGACATACAAATCATACAATGCTGTACGCAAACTGGAAGTGACTACGTACGTAGATACGTAGTAGATATGGTAGGTTGAATACATTTATCGCGCTGGTGATAGAAGCTATATTTCATTGTTTCGCATTGACCCTTTGAGTGAACATCCACACAAAACTCGCTTTGTTTTCGACCCCGGAGCCATGACTCTTGTTCAATGTTATTGTTAAACTAGCTGTGCCCGCGACTTCGTCCGCGTGAGAATTTTTGATTGTTCAGTATCTACCCGGACGAAGTCGTGGGCGCAGCTAGTATAAGTAGCCTAAGTTATTCCTTATTACATAAGCTGACCAGTGAGAGTCCCGTCGAAATCAGTTAAGCCGTTTCCGAGATTAGCCCCGCCAAACAGACAGACAGACGGACAAAAATAGTAAAAAAATGTTTTGGTATATGTGCTGTGTATACATAGTAATACATACATATGCATTTAGTAAAAAGCGGTTATTTTAGTATCACAAACAGACACTCGCGATTTTATTTATTTGTATAGATGTATAGATTATTATGTAAATGTTCGTAATAGTAGAATATGATTCTTTGTGCCTCTGCATCAACTGCCTCAGCTCAGTAGTCTAGTGGTACGCTACTATTGCTCCTGGGTTCGATTCCCAGGTGCTTTCTCTCAGGATTCTCCAGGCTATCAGAGATACAGGTAAATGTAAAATCCTTTATCTCCATCTTTTTTTTATGTCCGAAGGTTGACAGACAAGCAAACGGGCCAACTGATGGAAAGTGGTCACCCTCGCTTATGAACATTTGCAAGACCAGTGAAGTTGCCAACGCGCTGCCAGCCCTGAAGGACTCTTTTGACGCCAAGAAGAACCTCATATTCTAGCACCTATCTTATCCTTCATCTTTATCTCCTATAGACATCTACACAAAAACCAGAGGCCAAGAGCCAGATGTGTTGCCACCCCTGAGACCTAAATGTTAGAATGTTATGATATGTTCTTAGGTTTTCGCGAGCTACACTCATTGAAATAAAACTATTTTTACGGATTTATCTCGCGTATATTAAGATGTTATGTCTGTGATAGTTATTACGGGGCCATTGCCACTTCATGATATATAAAAAAAAACTAATATTGTAACACAATATAAAGCTCAGTAGTGAAAAGGCATATAATATACTTGAATGGCACCATATGTTAGTTAAATATGGGCACAATATAGACACGAATGTAGACCCCGGTGAATTGACGGGGCAGTCAAGGTTGGTTGCAATGTGCACGGTGATTTTACCGCCCCTCGAAACTTTACGATGCTATTGTGTTCGGGTTGTATTTTTGCTTCGATTGGATAGTATTTTTTTTATGACTGGAGTCATTTTTGGGGTTCCGTTGCCAAATGGCAAGAAACAGGACCTTGATTCGACATGTCTGTCTGTCAGTCTGTTAGACTGTCCGTCTGCTAGTCTGCCAGTCTGTCAGTCTGTCAGTCTGCCAGTCTGTGAGTCTATCAGTTTGTCAGTCTGCCAGTCTGCCAGTCTGCCAGTCTGCCAGTCTGTCAGTCTGTCTGTCCGTGATCAAGACCGTACTGTATGGGAACTACCATTTAGGTTCTCTTGGCGACTGTAATTCACTAATTGTGTGCTAAGCTTTACCTATAATTATAGGTACCTATAGGACGATTTCCAGTTTTTATATCATAAATCCTGTGTCTACCTCCTCATGCTCTATCTACTATTTGAGATCTTCTATAGTATACAGAAATATTTGAAATAACAAAGTTAATAATAAACAATCTTCATAACCCTGACGTAAGACAAGCAAAAAAATGTATACAGAAAAAGAGGTAAGAAAACATATAGATATGAAATAATAAAAATAAGCACGTAGAGAAAAATTCAGTGTCCAATAAAGTTTCAAGGCGGTCGACAGTGACATCACCACAGGACAGAATTATCTTGCTGACTTAATGATTGAGGCCTCACACACACTGGGGTGGTGGCGTCCGAAATTTCTCGGTATGCAATGTGATTAAATACAAAGAAATTTACGTTTTAACTTAATTATATATCTTAAACAAACGGAATAATGTTAATGAGTTGTTCATCAGATTAGAAGTAGATTTTTCCAAAATGAAATCTACAATTTAAATGTGAAGTTAGTGGAGTGAATGGATTTATAAGATTAATGGCAATGATAACAATGTTTGTTAATCGAATGAAATTTATTTTTCCATATTTCTGATATTTATTTCTTCATAGTATTAATGTTTCACACATCCATGGCAAGTTGTTTTCTAAAGGTACTTATTTAGATCTATTGCCATAATTTATTAATTATTATCGTAGGATTTTTCAGCTATAAAATGGTGCAAAATGTGTCTAATTTAAATAAAAACAAACTGACCATAGTATTCGCGTTTTCAGTTATACCACCTCATAATTTTGATGTAAGTATGTTCCCAAGCCCTGTGTGAGTCATTAATTGCCAATGGGTCACTGTTTTATGACGTGTTGGGGGTTTCCTTTAAAACCTACTGAATCAAAATAATAAAATTATAAATAAAACTGAATGTTCACAGAAATTTGTTCAGAAGCAGTCAGTTATAAATGTAATGAATTAAATATGTCTGTCTCGGGTGTGTGTGTGTGTTAGGGACGCAGAGAGAGGAATCTCCTCACTATTCGTGCCGTGTCAAGTAGCACTGCCTTCTGCATCAGGCCCTTGACCCAGCCGCCCAACGTGAGCCTCATAAGGTGTTGGTCGAGGCTCTTGGCGATAAGGCCATTCACCGAGACGACTATCGGTACAATGATCGCCGAATCCACATGCCACATGCCGACAATCTCGTGAGCTAGGTCCAGATATTTTAATTCCTTATCCTTTTCAGCTTTCACGAGATTCTCGTCATGGGGGATGGTGACGTCGACGATCACTGCACGGCGCTCCGTTCGATCTATCAGCACTATATCAGGCTTGTTAGCAACAATGGTCCTGTCAGTGATGATAGATCGATCCCAGTACAGTGTGATACGATAATTCTCGAGAACTGGGTCGGGCACATACCTGTAGTATGGCACTTCCTCGACCACCAGATCATATTTCAAAGCAAGTTGCTGGTGTATGATCCTGGCTACTTGGTTGTGTCTATGCAGATATTCACCATTAGCCAGACTTATTATTATTTCACTCATTTATTCTTCATCTTATTTAGTATTTTTTTACATATATAAGTTGAAAAAAAAAAAAAAAAAACAAACATATATAACAAAAAAAGTCTGTATTATTATTATAAATAAATACCTATAATTTCACATTACTTATTTTATTTTCCGTTTAATTTAAAGCCTTCACCTTAGGGCTCCAAGCCGCAATTTCGCTATCTCCTAGATTTTTGTAAATTATGTTTTGTCTACAATCTATACCATAATCATTTACTGATCTATCATCAACATGGCATGTAAGATATGGATATCCTTGAATATAATTTTGCTCGTTTTAAAGTGTCTGTATTATGTTTAGCAACACCAACTGAGTCATATATCTGAAGCCGCGAAAGCTGGACCACCCGTCTGAATGTTTTACATTTTAGAAGTATAAATAAAAGCGAGATGTTATAAATATACGTTTGAAACGAAAATTGATGTGAGGCGCAATAAAATGATAGGGTCTACTTACTTTCATTTGTAGGTATACCTACATAAGTTCTGATTGAAATCTAATTAAAAAGGAAACAGATGAATCGTGTTTTAAAGGGATGATAGTTTTGTATTTATTTACTACATAAACTTTTCCCATTATAAGTTTCATGAACTTTTCTTATCTAGCAACATGGTTGTCGTTACTTCAAACCGAGTCATGGCCGCCCTTGACCGCACCATATGTGTCAGAGGTTTAACCGACCAATTTAATGTACCCATTAATTTGCTGCCGAAAAAATACTTTGCAAACCTTATCAACAAAGCATAGAGACTAAATTGCAACGTCTGAAGCCATCAAACAATCAATATTTCCTTGCCTTAAAACAAAGCCACACCTACGATGTCTTATACCTTGTTGCGTTGGGTTAAGGTTCAATTTGATGTACGATCAGGATATGCACTTAGTTTGTAAGAAAATTGCCAAGGCGACCAACGAACGCAGAATTTTAATGGGCTTTAATTTTAAATTCGTCCGGAGTTCGAACCATTTTAGTTTGACGTTATTGAAACTGCTTTTGAGAAACAAAGTACACAACTTTGTTTCTTAAACTTGTGTTTTTATGTGTTTTCACATAAAAAAATATTAAGTACTTGAATGATTGATGCACAGTTAAAACATCCGTACTTATGTACGTAAATTATTTATCAAACTGCTCAACCATGAGGCAGAATCAGATCATCATCATCAATCAATGCAGAATTGCATTTAATTGTTAGGAAAAAATTGCAATAGAAGTTACTTAGGAATCGTTCAAAATAGTATGGTTTGTGTTGAACAAGTACCTACCTATAAAAAATACATGAGAGTTTTGCAAACATACACAGATAAGTATTTATTTTATTTTAAAGAAAAATGGAAAGATAAGTAGTTGGTTGTTGGATCGACTTGAAATGTACGTTTCCCAATAAAATATTTATAAAATCTATCATCAAACTTAAGGATAGAAATAGAACTAATCATTAAATTTAAAAAAAGGAACTCCAAAATTTCGAATTATAAAAAATAAAATTACGGTGAAAATATTTTCAGTTGCCATTATATCACGGTTAAAATCAGCATAAGTAAACCGTTTATGTTCAGGAACATTATCTAGTTTATTGTATCCTGTAACATCATAATAATAATCCCGTAGGATATCCACTTCGTGTCTTCATGTCAATTAACTCTAAAAGCTCAAACTCCTATTACTCAATTGGTAGCCCGCTGGGAGTTAAAGCTATTAGCAGCTCGATGCACTGCAATTTCTACAAAATCGATTCTTATCGGATCGTGGTGGCTTATTGGATAAAGATATATTATTTCAGTATCGGACGTATTAAGTTTATTATTATATTTATTTCTAAGTGGAAGAAGTGGCAAATAGGCAGTCGTATCCAGTGCATTCGCAATAAATTATTCCTGAAGCTCATTTTTAGAGTACATACTACGTTTTAAACGGTACTACGGTTCAAATTAATTTGTAGCATTTATACAACACTCCCAAACTCCTTCATACACCCGACGTTTCGGTCGCTTTCCAGCTACCGTGGTCACGGGCTGACCAGACCAGTCAGCCCGTGACCACGGTAGCTGGAAAGCGACCGAAACGTCGGGTGTATGAAGAAGTTTGGGAGTGTTGTATACGCGAGAAAATCCGCAAATTTAATTTCTACAATGTATGAAGCTCGCGAAAACCTACGAAAACGTTATTGTAGCATTTATTTTTTTTACTCTTATTAAAAAAAAATTATTCATTTTAATATTGATACAATTAGTGCGTGAAAGCATGTTTGCAAATTTGTATCTTCACAAAAGGCAGTAAGTCAAATAAGTAATGACACATGTCATAAAACATGGTTCCATCCGGAATTTCACATACCAGTGCCAATACTCATAATTTTATGCACATAGTTATGTCATATTTAGAAATAGAACCGTTGAGTTTATTGAAACAGCTTGAGTTATGTTTGTTGAATGTTTCATACACAAGGAACATTATTAGGTCCTTTACCTTTCATAATGTACAAAAGAATAAGATGGTCACTTTGCGAAAAAAATATCAAAGGCCAAGGTTAAGCCGAGTTTTAGCAAGATGAAAAGGTGTTCCCGAAAACCATGGCCTCAAAACTGGGTAACGAGAACAAGGCAGTTATGAAAAACAAAAAAAAAAAATATCTGGCACAAACGTGAAAAGATTTGCTATACATTTGATGCGTAGAACTTAGACGCCGCTTTTAAAACTTTTAAATCGGGCGATGACGAAATAAAATTGTCGGTCGATATTGTGCTCTATTCGATTGGAATAAGGTTAGAATATTTAAAAGCTGAACGTAAACGAACGTTGAAATCGACAGCTGTATGCTTGTTGATTATTCGCCAAGAATTCAGGCCCAGTGTTTCCGGATACAGTCCATTTGAAAGAAAACTGATGATTGTTTTTCTTTTAACACATTTGTCGTTGTAACACGGAAGCCATGACATGTTGTTGGACGTGTATGCTTATAAAATGAATTCAGCTCTTACAAAGCTGCATGAAAAAGTACTGAATTGGTTCACTTCTTATCTTCGTGGTCGCCAGCAGGCAGTTCGCGCTGATCAGAAACTGTCTGATTGGTGCACTGTTATTACTGGCGTACCCCAAGGCGGAATTCTTTCACCACTTCTTTTTGCATTGTTTATTAACTTAATCACCTCTGTCCTTCGCAGCTCTTACCATTTGTATGCAGACGACCTTCAGATATACGCTCAAGCTGACTTACCCAAATTAACTCATGCCATTACTGCAGTTAATAACGATCTTTTAGCGATTTCGGACTGGTCAAACAAATTCGGTATATCTGTCAACATCTCGAAATGTCAAGCAATTGTCATAGGTAGTCAGTATTACATCAAGCAACTTGACTTTAACAACCTACCGCCTCTACTATTCAACAATTCACCGATTCCGTTTACTGATTGTGTTAAAGACTTAGGACTACATGTTGATTCCACCTTAAGTTGGAAGAAACAGGTTATCTCCGTTAGCCAACGCACTACTGCTACACTCCGATCCCTCTATAGGTTAAGAAACTTTCTTCCGTCCAGCACCAAATCTCTTTTAATTCAATCTTTAGTTATTCCTACCATTGACTATGCTGACGTTTGTTACTCGGACATCTCTCAAGAACTTCTGAACAAACTGGATCGGCTACTTAATTCTTGTATTCGGTTTATTTTCGGTTTACGAAAATTTGACCATATATCCTCATTTCGTTCCCAGCTTAACTGGCTTCCCATCCCGCAGAAAAGATCCGCAAGGATGCTCTGTTTACTTTATTCTATTATCAATGATCCTTGTTCTCCTACTTATCTGAAATGTAATTTCAACTTTCTTGGCGATTCTCTCAACTACTGTCTGCGTTCATCGGAAAATTTAATTCTTCATATACCTTCTCACCAGTCCGGCTTCATGGCCAATTCTTTCACTGTTTCTTCCATTAAACTCTGGAACACGCTGCCCGTTGACATTCGCAAATCTCCAAGTAAATTCACTTTCAAGAGGAAATTGCGGCAACACTTTTTGAAATTGTCCTCTTAACTTCTATTGTAATGAATCAATATCCTTTCGTCGTTTATTTATTTTATGTAGGTATAATAATTAAACAATATATATATTTATATGTATTATACTGTATATAAGTATTATTTGTATGTAATGTACGATATTATTATTACTATTATTATTATTATTTTTCTGATAAACTATGTACTACATTTTGTTTTTAAGATTTTCCATTTGCACCTTCCACAACGCTGTTCTACTACCCAAAGGTTGGCTGTCAGAGAATGCCTTGTGGCATTAAGCCCGCCTTATGTACTGAGTGCATTAAAGTGTAAATAAATAAATAAATAAATAAAAAGTAATGTACTTGTAATTTTCATTGTAACGGAATATTTATTTTTTTATTTTTTTTATTTTTTGTATGCAGGAAAGAGCATGAAAGTAAGTTGAACGCGGTCGAGATGAGATCTTTGCGCAAGATCTGCGGTGTATCACTCACCGATCGCGTTCGTAATGAAGATGTAAGAAAGAGACTTTGTGTGAATGATAGTATCGGTGTAAAAATGAAAAAAGGCATGCTCCGATGGTTCGGGCATATAGAAAGAATGTCGAATGAGCGAATGACTAAACAGATATACAATGCGAATGTGGATGGTTGCAGAGGCCCAGGAAGACCAAGGCTGACCTACCATGACCAAATAGGTCGAATTCTGTCTGATGGTGGGGTCAAAAGTCTTAGGAATCGGCGTGCATGTATGAAGAGAATGATGAAGGTAGACGAGGCACGAGAGGTTTGTCTGAACCGGGATGTCTGGCGCTCTACACTCTCTGCCTACCCCGTTAGGGACCTGGCGTGAAGATACATATACATACATACATACATACGGAATATTTATTTTATGATTCTTGTAATCTTTGGAAATTCTTCGTAATTTTACGAAGGAATACGATTCTAATTTAGATTTATTTTCTAGATTGAACCAGTATTAAATATTGCCGAATCAAAACTTATTTATGTATGGTGTCCTAGGTTGTTGGTCTGTGGTGTCTTTATTATTACACACTACACTTTTATACAAATGGATTAATTTTGGTTTTTCACCTACTCTTAGTTTATAGCGCAACCACAAAAAGATTCTTTAATCGTCTTCTCACTGGCACAAAATTAAATGTTCTGTGATCAAGCATCCTTCGAAAGATCGTAACCCTTGAGAAAAGTTCATTACGACCCATATAATGTCCGTAATGTTAAAAAATTTTGGTTGAAATGACTCTTAAATAATTTAATGTTCAATAAAAAAAAATATCTGGAATACGTCTTCCTGCGTATAAAAACCGAGTTGGAGATTCTTTTACCGATGAAATCAATTTCTTAAACATTTATAAAAAAGTACTCAGCAACCTCAAAAGCCTCAAGTGGTCGTCATTTATATTTAAATCCATGACTAAAGATTGTTACGAACACAAGCATTACTATTTACACAAATCACGGCGAACCTGTGAATTCCACACAAAGTTATTCTAGCAATCAAAAGCTTCGACGAACAGTGTGCACGGCTGGATTAGCATGTTTTTGCGAGAGTGTTGAATTGTTAAAACATAATATTACCTACGACCCATTGCAATTGAAACGCTTTTATTTGAAGTACTAGTATTGCAAATGTGAAATATTATCGATCGGCAAACTTTTTACATGAGTAAAATGTTTAAAATGCAAGGTCACTTGGCTGTCACTTTTTTGACTTCAAACTTGCATCATTTTATATGTTTTCTGTCGTATTCTTTTCTCTTTTTTGATTTTGTGATATACTGTGTGCGTAAAAAATAAACTACTTATTTCTTTCTTTCTAAAATAAGTCAAAACTTCAGCCTACTCCGAATTGGAGGTTCTTAATACTCAGACATAACCTAACGGTTTGTATTTGTTTGCTATTGCCTTACGAATACAATCCGCCCAAAAAGGATATTTCCTTTTTGGCAGCGCAAGTCTTAGTGTTGATTAAAATAATCTTCTCTACCTTAAAATAATTCACTGTATCTATAAAGAAATAAATACCTATCTAATCTTTTGTTAGGAGATAATATTTTTGAAAGATAGACAATTCTCTTAAGACGCAAGTTTCACTTAACACTTCATATCCAGCTCAGCACACTATTCTACAATAAGCGATACAATATCTACCTTGCCTACAAGTTTTACAACACACCACACAACTTACTTTTCATATGCCTCCACCAATTCCTTTACATTTTTCTCTGTTTCTTCTGCGACGTCCTTTGAATGCGGCCGTAAGAGGGTCACCACGAAATCAGCGTGCTCTAGCAAATCATCTCGACTCTCTTCTAAACCAGCCACCTCACTTTGCAGCTCCTGAACAGATACAAACACATTCTGGTTTCAACATCCAGAGTATGAAGTTAGTTATTAGTCAATTCAATTTCTATTCTGTGTTAACGTCTGTCATCAGCAGCAATACGTTTTATAGCAAACAAAAAGTTTATGTTTAAATTGCTAGACAATGAAAATCATTTTGAAAATTTGAAACGAATGCCAGTTTTTCCTTCATCAATAAAGCTCCAACCATTTTAGTATTTAGTTGCTCTAAAATACTTGAAAGTAGATCGTACCTGCAGGGCATGCCTTGTGTCCAAGGCGCGGCGTCTGGTGCTAGGATTGGCGTCTAGTTGCCTCAGACGATCAGATGCAGCCGTAATGGCAGCGGCCAGGCTGCGCTGGGTGTCCAGAAGTTGGCTCCAGCGTTGTAGCTGGGTGTCTGCTGTTGCTGCGCGCTTGGCTAACCCTGTAGACAAAGAATGACTGCAATCTTTTGGAAGTAAATGTTAGAAAGACCTAACATAAAAAGTCTTATCTTTAGTTCTAAATTGAAATACGTTAAGAATTTAGGCTTGGTTTACCTTGGTGAGATGTATGGATAATAGTAATCATAGGGCATAACGTAAATCTAAATTGCGATCTATGATCAAAATCATAATGGGCATTCGGTTTCATTGTATATGATCGTCATTTTTTGCCATCTCGATTGTGATCACAATCCATATAAATCTAACTGTGATTGCTGCCTCCGAATTGAAATATTTTTTTATAGCAGGTACATAGATATTCAAAAACACAACTTGTAGATAGGAAAGCAAGGAGTTAAGGAAGAAAGATGACACTATTACTGGGGTTGGGATTTCTGTTTAAACACTTAACCAGAAAAATTAATGACTGACTACTAACATTTAGTAACTGATTGATGAGGCTCCTAAAGCACTTACGCCTTGAAGCTTCGCTCCAGAACTATAATAGCTCAAGATGCACAGTGTAGTGGCAAGTAGTTTTTAGGTGGTAGAGTTCCAGTGTAAGAGCTAGAGGGCGTAGGCACCACCGCATTACCTAATTATTTATCTGCCGTTAAACGGTAGTATTCAGAAATGTATGGCCCCGTAATGACTATCACAGAGACATAATAACTTTGGTCTCAGGGGTGGTAACGCATCTGCATTTTGAGCTCTGGTCTTTGTGTGTCTATAGGCTGCAGTCATCACTTAACATCAATGTGAACTGCATGCTCGTTTGCCACCTTGATTACATAAAAAAGCAATATTACCTTCGCAGGCAACGTTCCAACTGTCAGCCAACTCCCTGGTGCGCTGTTCCACTCTCTCACCACTGGCTGCGTCCGCCCCACTTGACAGCTCGCGCGCCCGCTCCCGGACTACGTCGAGGAGCGGCTGCTGGTTCTGGTGATGAGAAGATTCATTTAAGTAAAGAATACAGATTTAGGGTCAGATTCACAGACCGTATTAAGACTTTACTCTGAACTAAGTATGCTTAGAACTGTTAGTATTGTATGAGTTTTGACAGTTCTAAGCGTAATTTGCTCAAAGTAAAGTCGAAGTGCGGTCTGTGAATCTCACCCTTAGAGACGGAAATTGAAGAGGATTTTTTGGCCCGTATTCAGAAAATACGTCAATCAGCGAGAATATTATCGCTTAAATGTGAACACTTGTAGTATACTCTAGGGGTGAGATTCACAGATTGCACTACGACTTTACTTTGACGTAGAGTCGAAGTTTCAACGCTTATTTTGTTTCACAGACGTGTCAGAACTTAATTTACTTTGGAAAGGATTTTATTAAGTAAAACATAAATAGACTAAAGGAAAATAAGAGTTTAACTGGTCTGTGAAACAAAATAAACGTTGAAAGTTCGACTCGAAGTCAAAGTAAAGTCGTAGTGCGGTCTGTGAATCTCGCTGTAGGTGATATAACTTATTTCGATACAGAGAGTGAGAATAGCCATGAATGTCAACATAATTTTGAAGACATTTTCATTACCTAAGTTCGTACTTTGTTAAATTTCTCTAAAAGTAGAACTTACTGATTTTATTTAAAATTTTCTAGTGTTAAGCTAATGATGCCCGCTTTAGTAAAAGAAACGCTCTATTGAATTGCTCAATATAAGGAATCAACAATATTTTTTGATGATATACCTACTTAGATAATTTCGCAAATTATACAGGTCAGTGGGGAAAAAGTATTTATCGATGTTATGTATCGAAAGATAATTATTATACTGATATATGTTATGATAATAAATGTAGGAGGAATAAAAAAATACTCAGCTGCATAACCTTCATATACTTTTAATGATTGATATGCTCAAGTTCAATAGAGATTCATTAAAATGGTAAAAAAACATTTTATGTAGTTTTATCAAGATTTTATTAAGATTTTGAATCGGTTCTTGATTTCACGAAGATAAGTCCCAGACAAAGCTATTTTTTTTACCTAGTTCCTTGTAAGTGCCTACCAACATCCAACGAGAAATATTGCACACGACCTTAGGAAGGGGACATTGGCTTATTTCGGGTCTATAGAGCGTTATCTCTTCACACCTTACCTACGTGACGTTTGTCGAACATTTTGATCAAGTTTTGACCAATACCGGACTATCAGTGCTTTCGTAGGCAGTGTCACACCGCGGACACTCCGCCAAAATTCCATACAAACGCTTAATTTGGTCTCTATTACGCAGACATCAATCAGTGACGTGTATTTACACGTGCACCTGTGTGCGTAGCACGTAGAAAATACCAACCGTCGCCCATAAGAGGGGAGGTGGTTGGGTGATGCGGATAAATCGGGCGGGACGTCGAAGTGTCCATTCTATACGTAGTATTATTACATATTCTCTGGCAGTGTGCAGCGGAGTTAACGCTCTACGAAGTCGAAACTAACCGATTGTCTCTTTCGTAGGCTCGATGTGCAATATTACTTGCTGATTACTATATGAATTATGGATGCTTCTCCATGATTCGCAAATTATATTATACATTCTAATGAAATGTACTTAAACAAAACAAAAGCGAAAACGCGAATCAGCTTAACCGGGATCTTAATTGCGTTCCATATCGTGTTTACTATGTTATCAGGAATGCGATGACTGATAACGTTATCTGATAATTTCGCGAATTCATTTCTCACTGCATGAATAATGAAAATATTGTATGTATGTATCTTCACGCGAGGTCCCTAACGGGGTAGGCAAAGATTGTAAAGCGCCAGATATTCCGGAACATTTGTTATTTAGAGAAACACTGTAACCTACCTTTGAGAAACTTATACTTAATATACTTGCCGCTAAATAATAGTGTTCAGTGAGCTAAATACTATCATTTTGTGGATATAGTAGGTAATACGGTGGCAGATAATATTTAATAAAACTACGTATCTATAGAATGGACACTTCGATGTCCCACCTGATTCACCTTCCTAACCGCTCTGAGCTCTTGGTAAGTCAGTTGGGTGGCTAATAAACTAAGGTCGTGAGCAGTCTATATTTAAATAATTTTAAAATTGAATATTTTATGAACTTAATTTTCCTACCTGACGCGAAGTGGTAGTGTTCACTTATCTATGGTGTCCACGGCTATTGTGTTCGGCGGTAACGGATATGAATGAATGAATGAATTATTTATTTGCTGAATGAATTATTATTTATTTGATAGAGCTCCACTGAACAAGTTCGAAGGCGTAAACACCTACTGACACCTACATGCTGCCTATTTGATCTGCAGTAAGTGGTTATCAGTTTTCTTCAGTGTCAACCGTTATCATCTGCCGGGTAGGTGGTAATATACAGTGGTAGAGCTTCAGTGATAGAGCTCCAGGACGTACGAGCACCACTGCATTTCCTAATGTATATTTCACTAAATGTAGCCTATTGTAAACAATAATATATAGTTTAAAAAAAAATAAAAAAAAAAGAAATGTAGGTGATGGTTACGAAAATGATATCTCTTTTCAAATCCGAGATGGCGAACAGACTCCTTAAACTTCTTTTTTCTTCTTTAACTTCAAAATTTCTTGAAGTTAAATAAGTTAGTAGAATATGATATGGGTGTCAAAGTTCCACGTCCACGCCTTCGAACATGTCATATTTAATAAAAAAACGTATTCGTAATCAACAACCCAAAAAAGAATATTTTGAAAAAATAAATTGTCTCGTAGAAAAAGATGTTTCGTTAACATCACGCCAAGAAACCACAAAATTGACACCCATCATTAGAGGTTATCTGATATACCTACCCATATTACTCACGTAATATTTGCGTGCCTTCGAACTCTATCATTGATTATTACTTGTAATGATAATAAAGTCTTAATTAATGTATTGAACAAAACATTAAAAAATATAATATACAATTGCAAAGAAATATACAAAAGCTAAAATTATTTTGTGTATTTATTTTGACACGCATTTATATTAAAATATGTCAAATTATTGTTTTACATTTTCTTAACTAAACGTTATAAATATGTATATGAAACGAGTTGAAATTGAAATGACCATGATAAAATTAAAACTTACTCCTCTAGCAATCAAAACGAAAACTTTCCCATCACTAGTTATAATTTATGACCTGTCGCAACCTTGAATCGACCAATCACGACGCTCACTTTTACCGCTCCCCGGCCCTTCATACCTCATCGCTTTGACTGAAATGTTTCTTAGTAGAAATGATGACATAGGGTGTCTAGTGGTTCTGTTGACGCTGCTACGTTAGCACTGTCAGTCCGGTATTGGTCAAAACTTGATCAAAATGGTCGACAAACGTCAAATGGGTACGGTGCGAAAGGGACAACGCTCTACAGACCCGAAATAAACCGAAGTCTCCTTCCTAGGCTCGATGTGCATTATTTCTTGACGAGCACTGTAATTCGTTTACCCGTTTTCTATTTTTAAAACTATCCGTTGGACAGTCATTATTAATGATTTGTTGAATGACCTGCGAAGATGTCATGTTAGTTACGTCATGCACAACGTTTGTTTTTTTTTTCTAACGTTATCTAACGATATTTTTTTTTTATATAAAATTCTCGTGTCACGGTGTTCGAACTTGAACTCCTCCGAAACGGCTGGACCGATTTTAACCAAATTTTGCATGCATATTCAGGAGGTCTGAGAATCGGCCAACATCTATTTTTCATAACATTTTTGGACATTTTTTTTTTAATTTTATAGGGCGATACGAAGTTTGCCGGGACAGCTAGTTTTTTATGTAATTTATCTTTGTTTGGTTTCAATATCGTTGCCAATTGAAATATTAATTCTAATTTGTGAATTGGTTGATGACGTAATGTAGACAGAAGTAGGTAATTTAATAAGTTGTATAAATAACTTCGTGTAAGTACGTAGGTAGTTCCGATTAAAAGTTTTTAATCACTGTTTAGCATTATGATTGAAATAAAACTATTTTTACGGATGTATCTCGCGTATATTTAACTAAAATGATTTTTCTTCTCCCCGGGATTCTGCCCGGGACCACGGAAGCTGAAAAGCAACCGAAATGTCGGGTTGATTTTAAAAATCATTTTAGTTTAATATACGCGAGATAAATCCGTAAAATTAGTTTTATTTCAACGAGTGTAGCCCGCGAAAACCTAAGAACATATCATGAAAGAATTGAGTCGGTTTCTACTTGGTAAATAAAAGATACCAATGCATCATATTTTTATTAGTAAAACAAGTTTATTTGATTTCTTTTCATTCACGTCTTAACGTTTTTGTCAACTCTCCCAAATTTCACAACCTTCTCTAACTTTAACAGATTTCTTTAACTTAGAGAAAGATGTGAAATAATAAATAAAATACGCTTACACTCACAGCCCCACAGTAGGTATAAACCTGTGTCGTGGGTGCCGTTGTACACATACACAAACACCCAAAATCTGTAGGCCATACAAATATTTGTCCCGGTGTGGGGATCGAACCCGCGACCCTTCGAATCAAACGATGGTTTCACACCGCTGGACTAACCGGGTCGTCAAATGTTACAATAACTTTAATTTTAACAAATATTGTGGTGCAACCCCCTTAGAGTAGGTGTAACTGCGAGTTTTATTTAAAACAAAACTACGTCGAATAAAAAGAAAAAGAAAAAATGTAATGTGATTATTAAAGACAACATTAATTCACAATTTCTTTTGACGTGACAACGTCTTAAATTAGGTTGCGGCTCGGAGTCACTCATGAAAAAGTGTAACGCCCGGTAACGTAACGATGAGTCACCGAACGAGAGAGAGGCCTGCCGGACCGGCGAATGCCTTTCTACCGAGAAAAAGACGTTGTCACGTAAAATCTTCGCCCGTAAAACCGACTTTACAGGCAACCAGTTTTTTCTTATCATTACATAGCAACTTTAATTAACAATCAGTGTTAAATTGCAATACCATTACATCAAGTTTCTAATTAGTCAATTAAGTAATTAATCTTTACCTAGTCTAGACATAATCACTAACAGCACTACACATGGCATGATGACGTCGCGACCTTGGCTGTTGCCCGGTTAACTCACGTGGTTATTATTTACTTTACCATCTGTTTGTTAGTTTTTAAAAGACGCGTGGTTTAGAAATCTAAGTTAAATTATGTACTTGTTCAAATTAACCCGTCGGCTCGCGAGAAAAATATGACAATTGATTTGATGTTCATAAGCTGCCGGCGGTCTCACATTATACACTAATGGCCGAATACTCAAACGTCATTCAATTTTAAGCAACCCTCAAATGTGCGCTATCTCTATAGTTTTAATGTGTTTTATAAAGACAGAAGACTCTTAAGTCCCACTTAGATTTAAGTGACGTTTTAGTAATTGGCCGTAAGTAAGGGTTGCACCACGATATTTGTTAAAGTTCTTAAAGTTCTAGACTGGTGGTAGAGCTCCAGTGACGGAGCTCGCGGGCGTAGGCACCACCGTATTACCTAATACACCTAATACTTGCCGCTAAATGGTAGTGTTCAGCACTATCGTGTTCCGGTCAGGTGGTAATGTACGGCCCTGTAATTTCCGGCATAGAGGCATAACACCTAATGTCGGTTCAGTCGTTTGGAGGTAAAAAGGTAACAGACAGACAAACAGAGTTACTTTCGCATTTATAATATTAAGTAGGAATTATTTCGTTGGTCTCTTATTAATTAAAAAATATGTCATATTCAGGGGGGTCTTGGTTTTTGTGACATAACGTCACAAAAACCTTTTTTTAGGGGTGGTCACAGATAGTGTAACACAGCGTGATAATAGGGGGGGGAGGCAGAAAAGGCTTATTTTAATGTGACGTGGATATATGGACGGCACCTAAGTAACAACAGACCATTTCAAAATAAAAACAAGATTGTTTTCCACAGTTAAAAAATTATACAGCCACGCTTCACAGAGCATGAGACAGTAAATATAAAGAGGTGCTATAAAATAAATAGCTACTGTTAATCACGCTGTTACCGAAAGGACCGCGGTGAGCGAAACTCGAGTTACTTTAATGGAATACACTCTTGGAAACCAGCCAGTTACCATGTTACAACTAATGACAGCTATTTAGCACGTGAGATTATTTAGTTTTAGGGAGAATTACGGTAGAATTTACTTATGTTTAAGTGGGACTTAAGTCTTTTGTCTCTATAAAACACCTTGTTAACAAATTAACTTAGATATAGATTAATACTTACTAGATAATTTTATTTTATTTTTAAAGAAAAATGGAAAGAAAAATTTGACTTCAGGCGAGACTCGAACTCGCGACCTACTGGGAATCTAGTCCAGCCGCTCTTCCAATTGAGCTACTGAAGCCCTGCCCGATTTGTCAAATCTTTCCTTCACATCTATTGCATTGCTTTATGGTAGCAGCAGCGCCATCTATTACCAACTATGCTAGTTAGGCAATCGCCTGAAGTCAAATTTTTCTTTCCATTTTTCTTTAAAAATAAAATATATTTCACAAGCATGTGTTAATGCGAAATAATATAAAACAATAGATCATTTTATTTTATTATAGCGGCCCGCCCCGGCTTCGCCCGCGCTGCTCTGCTCCTATTAGTCATAGCGTAATGTAAGCTATCCTATCTCTCAAGTTGGATCGAACTGCACATGGTGTGCGAATTTTATTATAATCGGTTAAGTGGTTTAGAAGTCCATTGAGGACAAACATTGTGACACGAGATTTATATATATTAAGATAAAGCAAGATAAGTTACTACTCTTAATTTGTACCCTAACATGGTGTCATGTACAAATACCATAATGCTGTTGTGACATGCAATAAAATATTTGATCTGATTTGAAAATACGGAGTCATCTAACCGAAATACGATTACACTGAACAATACAATTTAGTTAAATTATGCAGTTGTTCAAAGTCCATGAGAACTATTGAAGATAATAAATATTAACGATTGTTTTTAACACAACCATTTAGCGGTAGAAAGATTATGTGATACTGAAAAAGAATCAGAATCAGAATCAGAATCAGAAACTCATTTATTCATTTAGGGTGACAGGCACCTCTTATGACACGTCAAAAACAAACAAAATAAATTAAAGCGAATAACAATTGATATACATGTCAAACAAGATAAAAAAATATATGTAAAGTCAAGAATATCACTAAGATAAAACTAAATGTCATAAACTAATGTAAAAAGTATATCAGTAGAATGTCTCTTTTCCCCTTTACAAACTGATAACAAAGAGTAAAAAGAAAAGAAAAAGAGTCATTCTTTGTCATTCACCGGCAAACCGGTAAGTGTGCAAATAAACGTGGTGACATAGTGGTAGAGCTCCAGTGACGGAGCTCGCGGGCGTAGGCACCACCGCATTACCTGATTTACTTGCCGCTAAATGGTAGTGTTCAGCACTATCGTGTTCCGGTCAGGTGGTAATGTACGGCCCTGTAATTTCCGGCACAGAGGCATAACACCTTAGGCCTCAGGAGTGGTAACGCATTTGCATTTTGACCTTGGTCTTTGTGTGGGTGTCTATGGGCTGCAGTCATCACTTAACATCAATGTGAACTGCATGCTTGTTTGCCACTTCAATTACATAAAAAAAAAAAAAAAAAAAAAACGGATAACCATAAACTTATTCATTACATTGGCATTATCAGTCCCGGTTGATTACAGGTTGGCCAACATACCAGTAATGAGAGCAATGTTTACACATACTGCAACTTGCAATTGTAAGTGATCACTTTCACTAGGGTGTGCCTTTTATGTAACACATACCTATAATAAAGAACTTTAAAAATGCAATGATTAAAAAACTGTAGCCGGAAATGTTAACCAACAAGAAGTCTAGTGAATATGTTGTATGCTGCAAATCACATTTGTAATATTTAAGTATCCATATTTTCATGTAAGGGTTCGTCCATTCATTACTAATGAGATGTTTTTTAACATATAATATCATTAGCTGTTGCCCGCGGCTTCGCCCGCGTGGATGTCGTTTTATAAATAACTAAGTAGCCTATGTTCTTCCTCAAAGTCAGCTCTATCTCTGTACCAAATTTCATTAAAATTCAGTCGTTTGGACGTGAAAAGGTAACAAACAGATAGACAGACAGACAGACAGACAGAGTTACTTTCGCATTTATAATATTATATATAAGTATATACTTATATATAATAAGTATATATATATATATATATATATATATATATATATATATATATATATACTTATACTATATATTACCTACCTAGAAGTAGGGATTGGTTTTTACCGTCACTTTGACCCCTTCCTCCCCCTTGATGATAAGTGTTGAGGTTTTATATTAACCTCCCCCCACTTAAGATCACGTGTATTTTGGAATAAAATAAGTAGGCACACCTGTATCTTAAATTTAGCGGAAAATAAGGCCGTTTAAAAAATCGCGCAAATGTAATATATTAAGCATGTAGGCATTTGGTGTGAAAATTACTGAATAAAACGGCGACTGTCAGGTCGAGATGAAAGTTTCTCAAATTATTGCCGAAATAATAGGGTACCTACTCAAAGAATAAATAAATACACGTGATATCTCATATACCCCTCCCCCAAGTGATGTTTCGTGATTTACCCTGAATTCCCTCCTCCCCCTTTTATGCATCACGTGATAAATAGACGACCCTTAAACTAAAAAATCAAACATTTATTTAATTACTTGAAAATAATAGAATTTGCTTGTGATAGGTCAAATTACAAATACCTATAAAATTAAAGCGAATAACAACTGATACGTTGATTAATATGTCAAAGTAAACAAAAAAAAAATAATAATAATGGTCCAAAAATACTTAATAATAAAAAAAGGTATCAACAGAATGTTAAGTGACAAATAATCATTCAGATTCTCATATATGGCGAGTGATTGCAGCTCTACATAAGAAATAGAGGTGACAATTGAGACACGTGGTCTCTCTTGAGGCCTTCTACTACTGAATTCATACCACAAAGTGCTTGTATGCAGTTTACCATATAATCGAAAAACATCTGCCCTTAAATAGTACTTATTCACTATTTAACGGCGAATAGATTAATTAATGGTTACAGAACAAAATAAAAATTCGACTCTACCAAAGTAGCGGCCAAATACTGAAACGTCACTCAAATCAAAGTGGGACTTAAAAGTCTTCTGTCTCTATAAAACGCGTTCAACGACTGAGATAGCTTATATTTGAGGGTTACTTAAATAGGTTTTAAGTAATCTTTAGGTTAATGGAATTTCTGTTTGGTGTTATTGTGCGTCGTCCAATCAGATTCTAATTTCAGTATTGCAGGTATTTTAATTAAATTTTGACAACACAATTGAAACAGCATAAACAGATTAAGTACGTAAGTATTCAAGGAATTTGACTTTAAATATTTCTACTCCTTGTCCAAAACAAAGACTAAGTACCTATAAAATTTGATAAGTTAAAAAAAAAAACAAAACAGAAATGCACGTTGTTAGAATTTTGTAGGTAAACACTTGCAGCCTAACAATTTACCGGATGTCTGAAGGTTTGTGATTACGCACTAACAATTTCATGTCATTGAACTGTTCTTTTATGTCATTTTCATTAGCTAAAAAACGTAACTCTCACAATTCCCAATTTAAAAAAAAAACGTGACACAAAAATAACGTAACGTTAATAAATAAGTCAGAATATTCGCGAACTCACCTTCCTTTTCCGCGGAATGTTTGACACTTACTCTAACAATTAAAAAAAAACAAAAAATGCAGATTAAAAATAACTTAAACTAACAAAAATACAAATAAACAAACGCTACGTAAGCACGTGTATGCACTCGAACAAGAAAAATGCAGTGAAATAATAATTTCGGTGGCGTTTTCTCATTGCTGCATGCGAGCGACGACTGAGGCCTTGAATGATTCGCATGACATCATTCGCTGTTAAGGGGAAACACTTACGATTCGCTCATTTCGCACTTGATTGTTATCAATTAGTTTATGGTTGTTATTTAATTGGAACTATTTGGTTTTTATTTAACTTAATTGTTGGGTCCCAAAAAGTTAAATATCTCTATGTATACCTACCTTATATTTGTTAAAATTAGGCTTAACAGTATTTAGCTAATTTTGATAAATCTTGTGTCGTTTTTGTACTTACACAAAAAATACAAAATGGATACAAATATACTATCATTTTACACATCAAACTTGTTTAAAAAGAAATGAGGTGCCTAACAATTCTACCTGATTCTAGCAGAATCAATAATCCTCCAAATTAATTTTATTGCTTCTTAATCCTTGAAATTTTAGCTATTTTTGGCATACTTTAGGCAAAGTGGAATAGGTCTAGTAGGGCCAACTAATAATTAAAATATGATATATGTAGCTCTATTAACTAACGTAATATTTTTAATAATGACTTAGACCTTTTAGTTAATCTAAATTTAAGTTTATTCCTAAATTCTATGGAAACTCAATATTAATTTCTATAACAAAGTTGAACGAACTAAGTTATTATCCGAACAAATAAAAATTATCTTATGATTATTTTGATAGTTTTTTTTATCTATACATTAAACATAAATGTTTTTCTTTATATCATGGACTGTTCATGAATATTTTTCTCGTTAGTTAACGTGTATTTAAATAAAGTTTTCAATTTATTTCATCAGGTAGTGGTACTCAAACATTTTTGTATTTATTATAATATCTCCTATTATTTTTTGCACTCTGTTCTATTATATTAAATTCCGTCAGAGTGTGACGGCGCTATACGTATTGTCTAGTATACTCCAATTACAGTATCCAACAAAAAATAATACACATCGACCTCAGCAAGAGACATCGGCTTATTTCGGATCTGTAGAGCGTTATCTCTTTCGCACCTTACCTATTTGACGTTTGTCAACTATTTTGATTAAGCTTTGACCAATACCGGACTACGGATGCTTACGTAGGCAGTTTGCAGCAGACATAACGCTCTATGAAGCCGAAACTAGCCGGTTGTCACTTTCATAGGCTCGATGTGCAATATTTCTTGTAGAGCACTGTACTTATTACTGTATTGCTGTCAAAAGTCGAAACTATAGCAACAACAATAGTCTCTAGGCTCTAGTCACTGCATGGTCTTAGGCTACCCATTAAATTCGAAATAAAAAAAGAATCCATTGAATCCGCAAAATTAATTAAAATTAATATGACATTAAAATGTGTGAAGAATAGAGTAATCTGAGAATCATATATTTTATGACACATATTTAACCACACGCTGGCTTCATGTGGCATTGCTACTGTGGCTAAGATAAACGTGTCTTCACGGCTGTATTCTCCGAATGAATCCGAAAATCTCCGAGCACATTACCAAACTCCTATGTATAAATATGTGTAGATATTTATTTCGGGTTTAGGTGTTTATGTACATTATTATGCTGTCTGTGAACAACGGCACCCACGACACAGGTTTATACCCAGTGTCAGCTGTGAGTGTAAGCGTATTTTATTTATTTACTAGCTGTTGCCCTCGGCTCTGCCCGCGTGTAGGTCGCTTTTCGTGTAGCCTGTGGAAACTCATAAAACCTTCCCATGGCATCCCACAAGATATTTTTTTCGAGATAAAAACTATCTTGTGTGTTAATCCAAGTTACCCTCTATGTGTGTGCCAAATTTCATGAAAATCGGTTCATCAGGTTTTGCGTGAAGGAGTAACAAACAAACAAACATACATACAAACTTTCGCATTTATAACATTAAGATGCATCTGTCTATTGATTTGAGGAATATAGGTGTGGAATCACGTTCTTGGATGAATAATGTCAACTGAACAAGTGTGTATTGTTACTGATATAGGTACATGTTGCACATAACTGAAATACCGGGCCAAGTGAAGCTGAACGTGCTAAGGTTAATGTACACTGAATTGAGACGGGTTTGAGAAACAATTCGAAATATGTGTGGAGTATACCTACCAGGCAGTTTTATTAGATGTATGTGATATGATTAAATTCTTCTAGATTTTGAATTTAAACAGATATTGTATTTTACGTATTGCTTTTAGATTTTACGTTTTTTTTTTAATGTCAAAGGATTGACAGACAAGCAGATGGGCCACCCGATGGAAAGTAGTCACCGTCGCCTATGAACATTTGCAATACCAGGGGAGTCGCCAACGCGCTGCCAGCCGTGATGGACTCTTTTGACGCCATTTTTGAAGAACCCCATATTGTAGCACCGAGGGAACACCTCAGAGGGAAGTTCATTCTACAGTTTACACGTTCTGGGCAAAAGCGAACGTGAGAACCGCACCGTTGAACATTGCCAGGTGTCCAGTCGGTGAGGGTGGAACTTGTCTCTTCGGCGGGTAGTACAGTGTAGGAAAAGAGACGGTGGCACCATGTCGAACAGTTCAGCAGAGCACTCACCATTGTAGAGACGGTATAAAACGCATAGACTCCCAATGTCTTGGCGCAGGCTCAGATGTTCGAACCTGTCAGTAAGTACTGGGTCGTTAACAATACGAACGGCGCGTCTTTGTAGGGAGTCAAGTGGACCAAGCTGGTATTTGGGGGCTCCCGCCCACAAATAAGAACAGTATTCCAGACATTGTTTAGTGTCGTTTCATAACCTACAACTTTTTGAATGATGATATCTTAAAACGATTAATTATAAACAAGAAGTTCTAAGGAGGATATTTATACATTTTTTCTGTATAAATATCCCCTCTCTGGGATTACAACAAAAAGCTAGTGAAATGCCCATACTGAACCGAGTGGATGAAGACGTAGGCAAAAGTTAAGTAAATGTGTGTAAGCTGGCCTTTACTATCAAAGTAATGCGATGTGCAGTATATCATGGATATTAATGAGCTTAACAAGTACCTATAATTTTTTGTAGATAGTATTAGAATCTATAAATTGGATCAGTAATCTGTATGATTACTAGCATAAAGTTAAACAATACAAAAAAAAAGATTGACCCGACTGGCATATCAACGCTCAGCCTAAACTCATAGACCAAGAAGCCTGATTTTTTCACAGGGGCTTTCTTGTAGAAGGAATATACCTATCCCGCAAGACAGTGAAATAAGGGACTAAAAATTATAAGAACAAGTTTTATTGCACTATTACACTAAATATTGGTAGTAGAGGTAGTAGAGCTCCAGTTCATCGGAACATTCTGTTGAGACCAATTTTTACTATTAAGTATTTCTGGACCATTATTTTATTTTTGTTTACTTTGACATGTTAATCAACGTATCAGTTGTTATTCGCTTTAATTTTATATTTGTTATTTGACCTATCACAAGCAAATTCTATTATTTTCGAGTGATTAAATAAATTTTTGAGTTTGAGTTTGAAGGGACACATAAGTTATATGCGATTAGGGGCGGTGCAATATTTATTCTAATCATCGGTTAGGTGATAACTGGAAACGAAAGAGCGGGTCGTGCTAGGGTCGGGGCTATGGGCGGGCGCGGCAAGAAATGCGATGGCGTGTTTGCCAGTGTATGAAAACTAGTGAATGAAACAGATGAGGAGGAAAATAAAGAGGATGAATATTAAATTTGTATGTTACGCATTCCACACGGACGGAGTCGCGAGCAAAATCTAGTTTATTATAATCTATCAATTTAAAATACATTTATCGAACACAGTTTGTAACACCAATGCCACATTCATATGTCTATTTAATTCCATATGCATGTCTGATTGCAATCCCATTCATCTACATAGGCACTCTTTGTTACGGCTATCATTGTAAATAGTAATATTGATTGCGGTTGAGCGATACTGTACTATAACTTTACACATTAATTCTCCGGAGGGATAGGTAGACGTATAAAAGTACGCACTCTACTCGTGGTAGTGTAGGAATTTGAGGGCGTAGGCCGCATTGCCTAATCTATCTGCCGCCGAACGGTAGTGTTCAGAACTATCGTGTTCCGGTTAGATGGCCATGAAATATATGGACCCGTAAACTATCATAGGGACAGAGAATATCTTGAATCAAAGGATTTTGATTTCAATGTACGATGTCTATTAAATTCCTTTCAAAGTTCAATAACACGTAATTAATTTAGTTCAGCTCTATATTTTAGTCTCATAAAATGACCCAAAATCAAACAGATCAACAGCGTATTTTTTTTTTAATATAGTAATGGCATAGCTATTACGCATATTGCCAGTGTCAAGTTAAACGATATTTCGTATTCGTCATAAGCAGCGTAAAAGTCAGAGTCAGTCGGTCAATTATCAGTCAGTCAGTCAGAGTCACAGTCAGTAATTCGGGTAAAGCGATGGCTACTTTACTAGAACTTTTACAATTAAGTTTTGAAGGCAACCCGAAAGAACGTATTTTCGCACTGTTATTCTATTTCACTATACACCAGCACTGTAATAAGCCTATATCAAACAAAATGCCACCAACTTTATTTAATATAACTCAAAAATACACCAAGAAAATGAAATAAAATAAGACCACCACACGCATCTTTCAAGGTTCCCGCCAAAACTCCCAACAGTGTATTTATGACCTTTTTGCTTAAAATGAGTATATAAAGCAACTTCCCCTTAACGTCATCCAGGGTGCGACGAGTCAGCGACAGAGTACAATGGGAGTTATTAAGCCAATTGAACAGGTTTCGCCGAAGTGATTCAGCTCCGACAATAACACGTGTCAATAATTTGGACACGTTAGTTCCGGGGATCGATTCACGGCTGTGTTATATGAGAATATAGCTTTAAGCTGTGAAGTCAGTCAATGATGACTTGACTGAATATTTACTTGATTCATTGCCCGCCAGTGTCAACTTAGCTCATAAGAAAAAGGATATGCTAATGGGGAATTACAAAATTGATAACAGCAGATTTTTTTTTAATTGAATTTCAATTTTTACTGGTGGTAGAGTTTAAATTAAATGTAGCTCGAGGGCGTAAGCACCACCGCATTATCTAATCCATCTGCCGCCAAATAGTATTTTTTAACCGGTCAGGTGGTACAGCCCTGTAATTTCCGACAAAGAGGCATAACACCTTAGGCTTCAGGAGTGGTAACGCATCTGCATTTTGACCTTGGTCTTTTTGTGGGTGTCTATAGGCTGCAGTCATCACTTAACATCAATGTGAATGCTGCATGCTTGTTTGCCTCTTCCATTAAATAAGAAAAAAATATATAGATTCTCAAAGTGGTTTGTGCGATTTCATTTTAAATTCTAAAAACGTAATGTGGCGTAGGTATTTACTTGCATTATTTGCGCCTTAACAAGCGAACAATGGTTCAATGAAGTCCATTAACCCACTCGTTGACTCGAAACCGTGCAAAATAAACAAATCTGGGAATCACTGAAGTGTCACAGAGTAGCGTTTTTAAAACAAAAATACAAAAATATCGGTAATAAGTCGCCTACACTGCGAATCTTTGACCTGAAAACCTTGATACTGATGAAATGCTACTACGCCGTTTAATTTTCTTTTTCACGTGTTTTTACTATTGAAATATATACAATGAGTCCCAGAGATGAGTGACCGCCCGGCGTTTTTCGAATATTTGTACAAAATATTTTCAGCTGTTTTTTACGATATTTCATAAGTTTTTACATCAAGCTTAGAACAATGCTATTGTAGAAAATATCATGTAGTTTTTAATAAATTACAATAAAATATATAAAAGGGGCATTTTTTAGACTTATTTTGAAAAAAAATCTTTTCTGATTTTTTTAAAATTAATGTTGTATTATATTTTAGTTATGTTTGATAATTTTAATTGATAAACTATGATGTCGGCTAGTCAATAAACACAAATAAAGAAGAAAGATGTAAAAACTTAGGAAATATCGTAAAAATACTGCGGCACGTCACGCTTATTGACTAAAAAATTAAAAAATGTTTTTAAAAAAAACCAAAGCCGGTAAGTCCCATATATATAAGAGTAAATATTCTTAATTTTGTAGAAATATTCGAAAAATGTTGGGCGGTCGCTTATCCCTGGGACACATTGTATAATAACGTAATTATTGCTCCTGATTTAAAGAAGTAAGTATACTTATAGTATGTTTGTATGTATGTATCTTCACGCCAGGTCCCTAACGGGGTAGGCAGAGAGTGTAGAGCGCCAGATATCCCGGTTCAGACAAACCTCTCGTGCCTCGTCTACCTTCATCATTCTCTTCATACATGCACGCCGATTCCTAAGACTTTTGACCTATACTTATAGGACCTACATAATAACCTTAATTCACGTCAGTATACATTTTCAGGCTGACATAACCGCACAGCGATCAAAGCCTCATCCAAAAATATAGAAGAGAAAAAAAGTACGGCTTTTCCGAAGAAATTATTAGGGATACTTATGAAGTTGGAATATGAACTTAAGGTCCCTCATATTTTTAGTTAAAATCGTCAGCTAGCTAGCAGCCGAGATATTTTGGGCGCCTTTTGTAGACTTAAGAAAGTAGGTACCTTCCAAAAGCTTCTACTGGTGGTAGAGATCCGGTGACGAAGCTCGCGGGCGTAGGCACCACCGCATTACCTAATATACTTGCCGCTAAATGGTAGTGTTCAGCACTATCGTGTTCCGGTCAGGTGGTAATGTACGGCCCTGTAATTTCCTGCACAGAGGTATAATACCTTAGGCCTCAGGAGTGGTAACGCATCTGCATTTCGACCTTGGTCTTTTTGTGGGTGTCTATAGGCTGCAGTCATCACTTAACATAAATGTGAACTGCATGCCTGTTTGCCAAATAAAAAAAGCAATAAAGCATTAATTTTGCTTTTAAAAATGAGCTCGAAGAATAACTATGAGGTTCTGGGAAGTGGATTGAATATATTATTTTCTCACCTGAACGTTCGATAATTGCCACGTAAAAGTGTTTAACTAAAAACATTGCACAATAGTTTCAGCATACAATGTACCTACCTAGTAGGTACCTACCTACTCTATTCATAGAACAATCGTTAGAATACATGATTGGTTTGTGTGAATCACTATGATCAGAATATAAATGGTTTAGTTAGATATAGTCGTTATTACGTCACAGTAACGTAATCTTTATTTTAGACGTTATAGTACGGTTTTAGACTTTTTTTATGTAATGCAAGTGGTAAACAAGCATGCAGTTCACATTGATGTTATGTGATGACTGCAGCCTATAGACACAAAGACTAGATCAAAATGCAGATGCGTTACCACTCCTGAGGGTAAAGGTGTCTTGCCTCTGTATCGGAAATTACAGGGCAGTACATTACCACCTGACCGGAACACGATAGTGCTGAACACTACCATTTAGCGGCTTGTACATTAGGTAATGCGGTGGTGTCTACGCCCGCGAGCTCCGTCACTGGAGCTCTACCACCAGTAAACGTATAGGTACATAAACGTTATAGGTAATATGGGATCATTTTTTACAAGGTGATTTTTCGTGAGTAGCTTCATTTCGATTAGACCATTTTTTTTCTTACATCAATTTTGGTGAATGGTAAGCTAATAGAAGTAGCAGGAATATATGTATTAAAAAATAAAAAGTCGAATATAGCAATCTTTAACTCGATATTTCAGACTAATTTTGGTCAAAGAGCAACACCAGTACCCCCCACCGGCCGCGGCGGACCGGAGCCATAAGCAGGCTTTCCCCTCTGTCAAAATACAAGACCAAATGGTCCTCAAGTAGGTATGTAATAATAATAATGCAATTATTGCAATTTAAATGGAAGTAGAATTCACTGATAGAGTTTCAGTTTCAAAGCTCAAGAATGTAGGCACCACCGCATTACGTAATGTATTTGCCGCCATAAAAGGTAGTGTCTATCACTATGTGTTCCGATTATAATTATAAAATATGGTAATGCAATGCGTCAAATTTTGCTTTCCCTTTTTGATTTTTAACCGTTCACCGACCCTAAAATTTGACGTATCGGTGTGGGACTTCGGTAGATTAGTTGTAAAGCGGCTGGGCTGGTTATCCTGAGGTCGCAGGTTCGATTCCTGCCCGAAGTCAAATTTTTCTTTCCGTTTTTTCTTTAATTTCTAACGTTCACTCGCATGTTTTATTACAAAAATAAACAGTACAGAAAAGAGTATGACATACGACTGATGTCATCAATCGAAATATCAGTCATTTGACCCCATACAATAATGTTGTTATTTGAAGACGGCTGAGGTGCATTTCATGTTCAGACGCTATCGCCAGGGCAACGCAACTCCATTGTTCTCTCGAATATTTATAGCATAACTAACGGAAACGTAATCGCGTTACTAAAGTAACAGGAAGTACAATAATGTACGTTTGTATTGGGTACAATCTTTACAATGCAATACTTTCTGTAACAATCACACTTTGGATGTGTAGATTTATGCCTGGGGAATCCCCGTTTAGTCTCGTACGATAAGGAACACAATAAGTTCTATACACCGTCAATGTTTTAACGATCCATGATAACAGACTAAGGGGGGGTTGCACCACGATATTTGTTAAAGTTATTGTAACATTTCACATCCTTCTCTAACTTAAAGGCATCTGTTAAAATTAGAGAAGGATTTTTAAAGAAAAATGGAAAGAAAAATTTGACTTCAGGCGAGGCTCGAACTCGCGACCTACTGGGAATCTAGTCCAGCCGCTCTTCCAATTGAGCTACTGAAGCCCTGCCCGATTTGTCAAATCTTTCTTTCACATCTATTGCATTGCTTTATGGTAGCAGCAGCGCCATCTATTACCAACTATGCTAGTTAGGCAACCGATATAATAGACTTTTCAGTTTATTGAATATCGTAAAGAAGTCGCTTTTACCCTTAATAATTTAAATATTTAATAACTTTAACAAATACCGTGGTGCAACCCAGGCTGAGCGTGAGTTGCACCAACATAATTGTTAGTCTTATTTCGGGCCTGTAGAGCGTTATCTCTGTCGGAACGTACCTGTAGTGACACATTAGTAAGCATTATAATATAAACATCCGGAGGGCGCCGCCAGCTTAGCGTTACGTCGTCAGTTGTCCCTACCGCGCATACGCACCTCAATCCGCCTAAAGTAACCGCAAATACGTAACTGTGTAGATTCCGCATTATATGGTGATCACCAACATGGGACTACTCATTTCCGCTCTCAACTAAATGAACACGCAACCTTCAATATGGGAACCACACAAGAACCGCCAAATACCTATTTGACGTTTGATCAAGTTTTGACCAATACCGGACTGTCAATGCTTACGTAGGCAGTGTGGAACAGAGATAACGCTCTACGAAGTCGAAACAAGCCGATCATCTCTTTTGCAGGCTCGATGTGCAATATTAATTGTTACCCTCTTTGTGATTCATCGTTGTTTTAACTGTTTACACATCTAAAAAACTCCTATAAAATTCATGAAATATTTATTGATATTGAAAAAGAAAACTTACCTCTAAATCGTTCTTCGCATGATTCAGCTTTTCCAGATGCAACCGGAGCGCGTCGACCGACGTCACCGGCTCGTCTTGTATGTCGTTCTTTTCCAGAATAGCCTTGATTTTTTCCATCAGCTGGCAGAAATCTTTCCATATCTCTAGATCCTGTTCCAACTGAGCTTGCCTAGATTTCGCAGAGTTCAGTGTATTTTTTAACAATTGGTTATGTTTCTGATGGTCCTTAGACAGCTCTTCTTGTTCAGAAGACGTTAGAGATGGCCAGATCTTATCAACAATATCCTGCATTCGCTTTCCAACCAAATCCTTCATCTCAGGCTCAGATGTACTGAAGAACGATTTATGTTCTTCCAAATCAGCTTCGATGTTTTCAAAATCAGTTCCGTTTTTGCCCATGCCAAGTCGAATACCGGCTTCATTCACCCAAATGTTCAACTTCTCAACCATTTGTAAGTATTGCTGCCTGTATTTCTTGTTGTCTTGTAAATGCTTCTCTCGGTTAACTAGTTCGGCTGGTAGAGATGTTTTCAGGGAATTGCCTTCAGATACCATTTCTAATAGAGTGCCAGGTACACCGTCATCATTTTTGATAATATCTGTGATCTTTGTTAACTTATCGAGGTAAGAGTGAACGTTCTTTGCTAAGGTTGCATGTTCGATTAGTTTCTTATCCACGCTAGCAACATCTCTGTTGAGTAAGGGACGCGAGTGTACAGCCGCCTCGTTATCATGCAGCCATTGCAGTATATCAGAGAGATCTGATGCTAATTTCTTATGTTCAGCTGCTGCCCTTTCGTGCTCTTGACGTTTAGATTCTACTGTTCTTCTTAGAGTTAGTAATTGTTGTTTCAAAGACTGAAGTAGTTCTGTGATATTGTTTCTATCTATAACTGTACCTTCAGCTGCAATTTGTTGGCCTTTGTCAGTCGCCGTTGCAAGCAAAGCTTCACAACCCTGGATCTTTACAATAATATCATCGTATCGTTTGATTTTATCTTCTAATGATTCATTGGATCTCTCAATTTCACTTGTGAGATCTGTATATTTGGAGATGAAATCTTCGATTTCCTTTACTAGTGCGAAAAATTGCTCACGCAGTAATAACAACAGTTTGAGTTTAGATATCTGGTCTTCGATAGTACTCATGAGATCATCTTGTTGAGTTAAAATGTCCTGTAAGTCATGCAAGTTTCCTCCCTGTAACTCGTTCAGCATTGCTTTATTTTTCTTAAGTTCAGCTAGAATGGATTCATAAGCTTGTATGATGGGTTGAACATCTTCGACTTTGCTGCCTATAGGTTTGTTCAGTGCTTTTAATTTATTGTGGATTTCATTCAAGAATTCGAGAGCAGCTGCAATCTTTGCAGCAGCGTCCTTATATTCCTTAATATGTTTTAAGAGAATGTTTTTCTTGTCATTGATAATAGCATTGATTCGAGCAAATCTATCCGACAATATATTGACTTGTTCTTTCAATTGCAATTTATTAGAATCAGATAACGATTCCATGATGTCCCTTGATTTGTCCTTAATTTTATTAATATTCTTTTCAACATCTTCTGCTTCTTTGCTCAATTTTTCGAATTTGACCAGTTGTTCTTCTAAAACTTGAAGGCTTGTTGTACGAAGTTCAGGGGTAGCAGCCACTTCAGCTTCGTTCAACCAGCTCTGACATTTTGCTATATCTGCCTCAAACTCATTCCTGCCTTGTAATAATTTATTCAATGCAGCAATCTTATCATCGATATCAACTTTAGCAGATGTGTATGATTTATTGAGATCATCTAGAATGGCTTGTAATTTTGCACGGGTTTCGGTAGAACAGTCCTTTGATACGGCATTGCCTTGACGCATCACTTCAGTGAGCGTATCGTTATTGAAATCTGACAATTCCGTCTGATGTTTCTTATGGATTGAAAGTTCTTTTTCTACTTTAGCGACTTCTAGAGGCACCGGTCCTCCAAGTTTCCTAATGTCAGCTAATTTGGCTTTTAACCAATTCTTGGCTTTCTCCACTTCATTTTCCAGTTTCTTTCTTATTTCAGTGCAACCTCCTAACCTGTCAATTTCTTGTTTGATAAGAGTTGCTAGTTGCTTCTGTTTGGAGGATAGCTCAGATAGTTCTGACTCTAGTTGCATCTGTTCTGATGGTTCCAGTTCAGCTTGAATATTGCTAACCTTTTTCTCCAAAGAATCAATGACAGTTTTCTTGCCATCTGTTTCTTTTAATAAGTTGGCTACCTTCTTTTGCCGCTCTTTGACTGATTTACTGTCATAACCAAGTGGTTCGGGATGGAGAATATTATCGATTTCCTTTTGCATCCATTCATTTTGTGCTGCAACTTCGCTCTTAGTTCCATCAATTGCTTTATATGTGATTTCAAGCATTTGCAACTTGCGCTGAATTCGTTTGGATATGTCATTGTATCTTCTTTCGACGGACTTCATCTAAAACAGACAAGTGTTCATTAAAAAGTGTTAATTTCTGAAATGTATAATGGCTCATAAATATCTTAAATTATGAAATTAGAACATAAAAGACAACTTACTTGTTCTTCCACTTGTTGAGATTCTAAGTTACTAACGATATTAATAACTTGTGTTCCAACAGACTTTATATTGTCGACCTTATCTTTGCCTGTCTGTCCGAACTCAGCGGTCAGTTCTTTCAAGGCGTTCAACTTCTGAGGACATGGAAGACCAGATCCTTTGTCTGCCAGACACATCTTTTTCAGCACGGAATCAAACCAGTCATGGATCTCTTGGCATTTGTGTCGGAAATCATCGATAATTGCCTGGTTTCCTTTCTCTCGTTCCATAGCTTTCAGTATAGCTTGCTCTAAGTCATCAAGTTCTTCTTCAAGATTAATTTCATCTTCTAAACCTGTAAAACGAGTAAATTATAAAACATTATCAAGTTCATCAGACGGTGCAGGTTCGTTCTACAGATTAACTTCGATGGCAAGTAACGAACTATTATAAATATAACTAAAAAGAAAATTACCTTCAGTAGGTATTTCAGTAAGCAGTCTATTCCTCTTTTCTCCAAGTGACACCAGAGCATCACTCATCGCTGCCATATCTTGTTTGGCAGCTTCAGGCCTCAGCTTGGATGGATTCGAGAGCCAGTCCTTGGCCAAAGCGTTATGGACGTTGATCCATTCTTGAATTTCTAAGACCTGTTTCATTGCCTCTTCCATGCCATGGACCGCATCGTTTAATGTCTCGAGATGACTTTGAACCTAAAGGATATATATTTATTTTTATGTATATATACTCATTTTGAATTAATAAAATCGGATTTTGACACAACAATTTTATTACAATTATACTTGATACAATAAAGTGAAACTTGGGAGCAGCTTAAGGTGAATTATTGGCAAATGCTGTGTATATAGGGTGCGTGCCAGATTTGTTGCAAATACACAAGCTTGGGGACAAAATTGAATGAAAAATAATGGAGATTTACTATTGGTATATTAAAAATTATAATTTTCAGAATAGTTTTTGTAGTCAAGACTTATTTTTTTGTAAAACAACATTTTATTTTATGTCATTAAATTACCGTATTAATTAATTTTTGCTTAATAATCTATTTCTACTTAAAAAACGATGTAGATCTACTTGAGATCTACATTGTTTTTTTTTCAATATTTTTTTTTAATCCCCAAATTTCCAGAAAAATGAATCCCCATTTGGCGTGCAAAGCCTTACCTTTCTCGCATAAGCTTGGAATCGCTGGTTGAACTCAGGCGCTTCGATATTCTTTAACAAGACATCGACACGCGGCGCGCTGCCTACCTCGGTTACATGTGTCTACGGACAAACCATGCGTCACAGCAAACAACACTCAGTGCAGGTTAGGTTAAACACCAAAATTGAAAAGCAGTGTTTTAAAAAGGAAAGATGACCCGCAATTTATGATTTCAGTTATTGAGGATTAAATTGCGAAAATGCAGATAATTTACCCACGTTGCTATTCCTCAAATGAAGTGAGATTTTGCCACTTAAGAGTCAAATGTAACTTATTCTAAGATAAAGCCTTAATTAAGATAAGGCCTTATCTTAGGATGAGATTCACATATATTGCATTACGATTTTACTTTGAGCAAAGTATGCTTAGAACTGTCAGTATAGTATGGGTTTTGACAGTCCTAAACGTACTTTGCTCAAATTAAAGTCGTAGTGCGGTCTGTGCTTCCCGCTGTCTCTGTCTTAGCTGTGATCCCCGGGTTTGGAAATAATATTGGCACCAATCGAGTTCGGTAATGCTGCCGAAATTGCCAATGGTCTAAATAGGCAGATAGTTAGGAAGATGAATATGATGTAATTTTATTTGTACTATAGATATGATATCACCGAACCACAACACGAATACGAACATCGACAGGATGTTATAATTTTGTGTGAACAAGAAAGTGGTCATATCTTTGATTTATGACACTTATTTTTTTTTAAATAGCACTGCTTTTCATTTCATGTAAGGTATTTAGTACAAAATATTTATGTAATCTACATTGTTGTGATTATAGGAAAATTTGGTTTAAAGCAAACTGTTATGATGTATTAAATTATTAAGACAATTTTTGTTAATTTTCAAACAATCATCACAATGTAGATTATAGTTGTTATATTAAAAAAAAGCGTGACTTGGCGCCTTTGGAATATTTTGTGAGAATTTTATAAGTAGTTGATTAAAAATATTGAACAATTTAAAGGGATAGGTACCTATGTTATTTTGCACGCTATTTTAGGTACGTATTAAGGATACTTAAATAGCTTCAAGAGGTCAGCGTGATGATAAAATTGGCACAAGCATTGCAAATTCATAACGTATTGAATATAATATAAGTCACTTAAGTATCTAAGTAAGTATATAAAAGTAGTTCACACATCCCATGATATTCATAACTTCTCGTACGTGCATGTGTTCATACATACAAACATTAAATTACACTGCAATATTTCGTGAGATTGAATTCCTACACTTTTCTTTAAGTACCTACTAACACTATTTACATTTTAAGAATCAAGATTATTGTAATCAGACTTTTTAATTTTAATATGGTTCTCATGATTGTAGTATCTTTATACCTCTGTTTTTCATTAAAGGAGATGTTGCGAGCTCGGCTCTGGTTCGTACATGTCCTCAAAAAATGGGTAAATTAAAGAAGAATCCAAAAAAAATACAATTAATTTATTCAAGAATATATTTTAGAGTTACAACCACATTTAATTATTTTATAATTTTCAACTATGTTAAACATGGCAGCGATACGGCCGACACTTGGGATCAATCTATTTTGATAGTATTTAGAAAATATTACTTTTGTTCTCCAAGTTCTATAATCAAAATACAATTTAAAAAATGAAAATGTCAAAATGACATCGCCCGCCATTCGCCATGTTAGTTTTGAGTTGCAATTCTAACTGCAAATAATGTTTTGTAACTGCAAACAAAGCTAAATAAGTGAAAATATGCAGTAAAAAACGTTTTTATATTGATTTTGCCTGTTTAATGATATTGTGTACAATACATGGCCGGAGGTCCATACATTTTTGCAACATCTCCTTTATTATTATTTTATTTATTTATTTTCATTAAATTATCTTAGGTTTGGTTGCATCAAAATATTTGTTTAAGTTATGGCTTTTGTCAGATTGAACAACAATAGTAACATCTAATTAAGTAGTGTCTGCGAAATGCGTTGCAACTGTGTTTTTTTTTTTAGTCATAGTTAAAGTGGTCACTGATAACTTATCAGGGTTGACGGCAGTGCCGGATAAAGCCGGTGCGGGGCCCGTAGCAAATGTGACCATGGGGCCCTAGAGTTACATTGCCTACTGAAATTTAGGATGTAAATAAAACAACATTTACGAAAAGGAATCGAAAACAAATTTAGGGGATTCCCCCTGTAAGTATTGTGGTATTGCCAACTTGCAACAGAATAATATAGGTACCTATATAATTCCCCCCCGAGGGTTTCCGCCTTGTCGTGGCGGGGGGGCTCAGTACCCGGTGGTTGGCCTCACACCGGAGAAGCCAAGAGGAACCCAGAGAGGGGCGGCGTTTGGCGTGGCTCTGCCCGCCACTCGCTGCTGTGGTGAGGAGACGGCTGGGGAAGAGGTGTACGGGTGTATCGTTGCCCTGCACCCTATCCCCAGCCGCCTAGCGGTTGTCCCGCCGTAAGATGGGGACGTGGTGGGGAGGCGGCTGGGGAGGAGGTGTATGGGTGTGTCGTTGCCCTGCACCCTATCCCCAGCCGCCTAGCGGTGGTCCCGCCGCTCGATAGGGACGTGGTGGGGCCGCGGGGGGGCGGTTGAAGGTCAGTTCATCCCTGTCACTCCCGCTCCCCCGGGGCCGGACAGAGTGCCCCTGGACTCCTCCACCCGGGCGTCTTGGGACGCCTGGCGTTGTGAGTGGTCGGGGCGGGGACCTTTGGGTGTCGGACTGGGGGATGTCCGTCGCCCAAATGGAGATGGGTCCCAAGCTGGGTGGCGTGCACGTGTTCCGCACGCCACTGGTGTTGGTTGGAGCCTAGGAGCTCAACCTGCGGAGGGCTCGGAGACGAGCAGCCGCCGGCGGGGTCGCGGATGTGTGCGTAAGCGTTCCCGTGACCCCGCCACTGATGGCGGAAGAGTCGGAACACCGCGGGGTTTTAGTGAGTACGAGTCTCACACTACCCGCCGTCGTTTCCCCTAGACGGCGGGTGCCCATGAGGGTTTCCCCGCGTAAAAAAAAAAAAAAAAAAAAAAAAAAGGTACCTATATAATTCCCCCCCCGAGGGTTTCCGCCTTGTCGTGGCGGGGGGGCTCAGTACCCGGTGGTATCCTCACACCGGCGAAGCCAAGAGGAACCCAGAGAGGGGCGGCGTTTGGCGTGGCTCTGCCTGCCACTCGCTGCTGTGGTGAGGAGACGGCTGGGGAAGAGGTGTACGGGTGTGTCGTTGCCCTGCACCCTATCCCCAGCCGCCTAGCGGTTGTCCCGCCGTAAGATGGGGACGTGGTGGGGAGGCGGCTGGGGAGGAGGTGTACGGGTGTGTCGTTGCCCTGCACCCTATCCCCAGCCGCCTAGCGGTGGTCCCGCCGCTCGATAGGGACGTGGTGGGGCCGCGGGGGGGCGGTTGAAGGTCAGTTCATCCCTGTCACTCCCGCTCCCCCGAGGCCGGACAGAGTGCCCCTGGACTCCTCCACCCGGGCGTCTTGGGACGCCTGGCGTTGTGAGTGGTCGGGGCAGGGACCTTTGGGTGTCGGACTAGGGGATGTCCGTCGCCCAAATGGAGATAGGTCCCAAGCTGGGTGGCGTGCACGTGTTCTGCACGCCACTAGTGTTGGTTGGAGCCAAAGAGCTCAACCTGCGGAGGGCTCGGAGACGAGCAGCCGCCGGCGGGGTCGCGGATGTGTGCGTAAGCGTTCCCGTGACCCCGCCACTGATGGCGGAAGAGTCGGAACACCGCGGGGTTTTAGTGAGTACGAGTCTCACACTACCCGCCGTCGTTTCCCCTAGACGGCGGGTGCCCATGAGGGTTTCCCCGCGTAAAAAAAAAAAAAAAAAAAAAAAAAAAAAAAAAAAAAAAAAAAAAAAAAAAAAAAAAAGGTACCTATATAATTAGTGGTCAACGCTCCCTTTGAGAATAGCTAAGGTGTATTACATATTTGTGTTTTTTTTTTTGGGCACAGGCGCGGGGCCCGTAGCATTTGCTACTCCTGCTATATGGCTAATCCGGCACTGGTTGATGGATTACTTCACTATCCGACAGATAATTGAGGTTAACTTTAACCTTAACCAGCGCAGCTCGGCCAGTTACGGTTAGCAGTTAAAGTTATGATGTCATCTAATAGTCTGCAAATGGTGCAACTCATTGTTTTACCAAACCGGTACTTTAACAAATTTGTTCAAGTCAGATGATTCAACCTAGCCATAGTGTATCGACGCTTATCATTTTTTTTTGTGTTTATTTAGTAATAGAAATAGAAATAGAAATAGAAAATATTTTTATTTCGAATAGATCTTTACAGATACTTTCAAAACGTCAATAAATCATAAACTACCTAGAGCGAATAACCATTACATATAGTAAAAGCAAAATCATATATTAATAGTAAATTAAAAATTAAAATTTAAACTATTTGGTTAAAACATAATAATCATAAAATTTTTCAATTCCTTCAATGATAAGAATGAAGAAAAAGAAAAACTTATTCGTCAAGATCAATGTTATTCACTTAGCAGAGTTCCAAGTGCAGTCACTACTGAGAAGAACTCCGCTACCCAACAAACTCAGTAAGAGCTCTTTTAAATGAGAGCTTAAATCTAGTACAGATTATCGTGAAAAATCAAATAATGTCAACGTCCATAGCATAGATGCAAATAAACTGCTATCTACTAAATGTGATGTAGCCCCTGCAAACCAGAACAGACCAGTCCCCACCAACAGCACCCGTTCACGAGTATGACGCATGTGACAGCCATGACAGTGTATTTAACTACCTTTAATGATGAATGAAAATGAAATAATTTAGGTATTAATTAAACTGCCCTGCATTGAAGTAGAGTTTGAGCGCCTACATTAAATGGAAATAATATTTTCTTTTCTTTTTGCAATTCATATTCATTATGGCAAGAATGGATTCTGGGTTGTTGAACATATGTATTGAAAACTACTGACCAGTAAAAATATTTTTTACTGGTGGTAGATTTCCAGTGACGGAGCTCGCGGGCGTAGGCATCACCGCATTACCTTATTTACTTGCCGCTAAATGGTAGTGTTCAACACTATCGTGTTCCGTTCAGGTGGTAATGTACGGCCCTGTAATTTCCGGCACAGAGGCATAACACTTTAGGCCTCAGGAGTGGTAACGCATATGCATTTTGACCTTGGTCTCCGTGTGGGTGCCTATAGGCTGCAGTCATCACTTAACATCAATGTGAACTGCATGCTTGTATGCCACTTGCATTACATAAAAAAAAAATCCAGGGAAATTTTTAATACAAATTATAGTGTGATTCTCAACTAAAATATTGTGTTTTAATTTCCGATATTGGCCTAAATTGTTAATATTTACTTACTATCAACAAATCAGGGTTTACGTAAAATAAGTTTTATGTAAAATACGAATACAAAAAAATCGAATAGTATCTACCGCAATTGTAACCAAGGTATTTAACTAATGTCATCAAGTTTATATAAATTATTTCACGCGTAGGTATCTACCGATAACGATAATCGATCGCAGATATTTTTAGTGTGGATTAAAGGTAGGATGAATCATTGTTTAATGCACTGATCATATCATATTAGCATTTATTTTTCATAAGTCACTCCGTGTTAAAATTGTTTTTTTTCTTGATGCACGTAGGTATAGGCAGTTCCTTGTCTCGAAGCGGCACTATTCCTTCACCGGGAATTCGGCGAGTAAAAAGGGCTCTCAGGCCGAGTAGGCCCGGGCCTAGGGCGGCAAAATTGAAGGGGCGGCATAATTTGGTCGTTTTTTTTTAAGTAGTTGCCTACGCGCATACATGTAACATCTCAAAAATGTGTCCATACAGCGCCTCGCGAAAATTTATTATTAGAAGAATTAATTAAATCACTTTGACTATCTTTTTTTTTCATTTTAATTTAATTTCTATAGTTTATCTAATTTTTTTATGCTTTACAGCACAGGGGGAGAGGGAGGGGGCGCAATCTTTCATAGGCCTAGGGCAGCCAACTATATGCTCTCAGCCTAAATAAATTAGATCGCTCTAGTCATTGGTTAGTGATCAATGGAATAGCGACACGCGGATCATGCTAGGGTCGGGGGTAGGGTAGTGTAGAGAGTTGGGTGTTACAGTTGTACTGAAAGTTACCAATAAAGACCTTTCGATTGAAAGATTCATTGATTCTAAAGTTGTACTGAAAGTTAAAGTTACCGGTAAAGACCTTTCGATTGAAAGATATAGATAAATAGAATTGCGTTTTCTTTTTTAAGTTTGCAAAAACCTTTTTCATTTATTTTACAATCGAGTTTCACTTGTTTTATAAAAGTGAAACTGGTGGTCCATTAAAATCACCTTGATTCATTAACGCTTTCAAACTCAAATAAAAATTACCAGGTGCAAAAAATACATTGCCAACGAAAAGCCCGTCTAACTACTCTATTCTACCTACACCAAATATAATTATGTTACAATAAAACCTTACATAGAATGATAAGTCTTACTCCATTTTATTTAAACTCGTTGGTTCTGTTCTTTTTCGGACCTGGCAAACTTGAAGCTATAGATTACTGGCAACATCGTCTCTTGATGCCTTGGCTATCATACTATTACTATAACTTTAAACTATTTTATATTAAATTAGGTAATGGGACGGATAAGAACACACTTGTTTTCATTTAAATAAGAATAAACTAAATGACATTAAAATAGGCTGAAAATATCGTCCCCTTGCTAAATAACTTAACTGTCGAGAATTGTATAAATTACGCTTATCGTCTAACTCTTTCTCATATTCAATTGTTCTAAAACTTCGTAATGTTAATATTAAACTAAGATCAATAAAACTTTTTAAGTAGGACTTCGTAAGCTTGTTGCACTCGCCATAAATGAGGCAAAGTCTAGAGATATACATTAAAATTAACTTCCACGTTGGGCCCGCACCTTGTACACTTTAACAAAAGATAGAGAAAAATACGTAGAATCATGGAGAAATATTTAAAAAATAATTTGAATCGTTGTTTTTTATCGGAAATATTTATTTTAAGTAAATTTTGTATGAAAACAATATGTCACCATATTGCTTTTGAATTATGAATTCTTGTTTTTGAAATATGCTTACGACTACTTACGACAATTAATTGAGGCTATACCCTTTTATAATAATAAACGATTTATTAAATAGCTGAAAATGGTTCAGTATTTTATGTTTCTTCTCTCAATATAGTGTACAAGGTGCGGGCCCAAGCTCCATACATTTTGGAACGTCTCCTTTTCAGCTAATTCTTTGCAATGGAGGACTTATATTTATCAGCATACTTGCGCAGTATTGTGTAGCCTCTGGTCATCTTTTAATTAGTTCCACACAAATAGCTTTAAACATCAACACATCAATCATGCTCATCTCAAGCTCAAAACGAATTCAACACATCTGAAGCGAGTATCTTGCCGGTCATAGCCAGTACCTGATCGATGAGATCTTCTAGGCGCGCCCGAACGTGAAGTTCCCGCGGCGGGATAGGCAGAGGTGCTGTGTCAGCCGGGGATGAAGGACGGGATACAGAAGCTGCTGCAGCTGAACACGCTGCTACTGCTGCTGATAGACGACTCTTCTCCGTTTGCAGGCGATTGTGGAGACCCTTGGGTATAATGCATTTAAATTTATTAATTTGAGAGAAATATTAAACATTCCTAAAATTATCACTCTCGACTTGTCTATAGCAGATAGAAGAGTCGATAGTCATAATCGATGTTTGAAATATTTGTATGAGCAATTTAAATCGCTATCTGATATTGATACTAATATATAATATCCACAAAGAAAAAGGTTTAACCATAATTACAGTACCTAATAATAAAATATCATTACGATAAGTCGCCAAAAGAAAAATATACATACCCTAGCCTTATCCAGCAAATCGCGGCCATGGGAGAGACCGTCAACTGGTACGTCTAATTCAGTAATAGCTGGCTCACACTCGTCCAAATTATTAAGAATACTCTCCAGTGTATCTTCATACTCCTTGAATTTCGCGAGACCTTCTCTGAGACGACGTTCGATTTGCAAGGCAGTCGCCAAAAGGCTCTTGTGACTGTCGTTAACATTCTTCAGCTGTTTCCCAACCGTATCCCCAATAGATGGCGTGGTAGCTTCGTAACGCTCGATTTGAGCACGACCCTTAGCTTCTAACTCGTCAAGGGTTGATCTGTACTTCTGGATATCATCTAGCAATACAGCGTGCTGTGCTAATTGCTCTTCTGTTTGTTCCCTGTTCGCTATGTACAGGGAATTGTGAGCCATCAGCTGGAAGGAGATTTGTAATAGCCATTTTTCAGTATCTTGTAACGACTGGTGGTATTGATTGTAATCTTTGATTTCTGATTCCAACTCTTTCTTTCTTGCGGCACATTTTGCTCGCAGGGCCTTGCATTTCTTTTCAAGTTCGATAACAGCTTCCTTGACAGCTGGTTTGCGAGCCCATCCACTGAGTTCAGCAGCTTCATCCTTTAACCTGCCCAATTCTGGTTTCTTATTGGCGATTTCATCCTCAATATGTTTGTATTTTTCAAGAAGAGTTTTCATTTCACCCAACTCTCCGCCTGTGGGAGGGACTTTATCTAGATTATTTTCAGTGTCCTTGATCCATTGGTTCATCTTGTTCTTAGAATCTTCAAAGTCTTCCCATTTGCCTATTGCTGCTTTGAGTTGAGCTGTAATCGAGTTCAAATCAATCTTTAGCTGGTCCCAGCTTTCTTGAAGTATTTTAACATCATTACGCAAGCCATCTTGCTCTTCAGGTGGTGTGTTATTTAGGGCTTTCTTGAATGCTTCTTGCAGAACCACCAGTAAATGATGGCCTTCAGTCATTCGGTTGCTAACTAGCTTGACAGTTTCAAGTTTATCTTTAGTAGTATCAATATCTCCAACTCCAATAGAATCGTGCACAGTGCCATGCGCGGTTTCTAGCCATTGTTGAAGATCTTCCTTTGCTTTGATGAATTCCGTGTGGTCAGAAAGATTCTTCTCGCCATTGGAAACCAAACTCTGTATCTTGGTAAGTAATGTTGTGTATTCTGTCTGAAGATTCACAGTTTTATCGCGTACCCAAGCACAAGCACTTAATTCCATTAAGTTTTCGCATCTATCATTCAGTTCTTCAAGAACATGCTTATTGGCTAAAGCTTGAGAAAGTAAATCCTGTAAAAAATAGCAAAATATATTAATTCAGGTTAAGTTTAAACTGTTTAATAAACGAATTAAGGAAGACTATTTTCACTACTTACGCGACATTTATCAAGGTATTCCGGTGTAATTTTGTCAACCTTCTGTACCTCATTCAGTTTTCCGTCAAAATCTTTAACCCATTTTGTCATCTTCTCAGATGTTTCCAAGAAATCAGACCAAGCAGACAGACATTTTTCTAACAATTTCTTGGTATCCTTACAGATTTGCTGCAAGTTCTCCCATTCTATCTTCAACTGCTTAATTTCTTGGTTGATACTGTCCTTGCCTTCATTACCAGTTGTTTCTAGTACAGCTTCACTAAGCTCGACGGCTTTTTCAAGTAAGGCTGCTCCTTTAGGCAAGGATTCAATGATTTTGTTAACTTTCTTAAGTTTCTTCTGAACATCAGCCTTTTCACCGTGGGAATCAGAACATTGCTGGATTTCAACTTTGCAATTACGTATCCAGTCATAGAATTTGTCATACGATTCTTTGTATTGAATATGAGAATTGACATAGTCTTCCAATTTCTGTAAAATATTATGAAATATATTTCATCATTTATTACATTAATCACATAATACAAATATTTCCAAATACACAATTTTAATAAATATAACTTACGCTGATCATTCCATTGACAGTATTTCTGATATTATCATATCGCTTCAGAGTATCATCAATTTCTTTAGATTTAAGAGAGGTATCTTCTTGCAATTTGTCATGTAGTTTATTGATTAAGTCTTTATGTGAGTCGATATCTCGGTTAAATGTTTTGAATTTCTCTAATTTGGCCTTTTTCTCCGATAGGTCGTTGAGGAGAGAATCATCAGATTGTATCTTCTGGTCAATGTCATCCAGCCATTCTACCAAGAGCTTGTGGATCTGTGGAATATGAAAAATGAATTCATAATTGAATTTTGGAAACTTGTAAGTAATTTTTGCAATAGTATTTTTAAGTTTTTTTATCGACTTGATACATAAATATAAATTATTTCATAGACATAGAAGATTTAATTAAATCACTACTATGTTACTTTTATTAAAACATACCTTTGAAATATCATCAAATTGAGCCGCTCTGCTCGTTAATTTATTGCGTATATCTTGTAGATCAGCAATTAGTTTATCAAACTCTTGCTTCAGGTTATCCGTATCCTCCTGAATTTTGGCAGCGCCAGTCTGTTCCGTGTTCATAATCACTTTCTCTTTTAATTCAAGAAGGTACCTTAATTTATTTTGGCCCTGTTCCAAAGATTGTCGGAGCAATTTGACAGTGTTAAGTTTGTTGTTAACCTCTTGTAGGCTGTTAGGAATTTCTGCGCATTGGTTAAGTTTTTCACGTGTCCTGTCCAACCAATCTTGGCATTCACCATATAGGGCATTGTGTTGTTGGTGTTCCTAAAGAATAAATATTTAATTAAGTGAACTATTTTAAAATAATTACAAATAAAATACTAGAATCTGTAGGTACATTAAATTGACACTAATATTTTTTACAAGTAATGAAAATGTTTAACACTAAAGATGTTCATATTGGTGGTAGGTATGTGGATACTGCTACCGGTAGAAATCCACACAAACACCAAAGGTCGAAATGATTCTTTACCACCTGATCCTGATCCAGAGTCTAAAATTATTTGTCTATACAGAAACTACGATTTTATTCATTCAATTTTTCATTTTTGTCAGTTTAAAGTTGCTATAAAATCTTTCGTTAGAAAAATTACCAAAAAAGTCAAAAATGTTACTGGTATTGTATCCTTAACAGATTACAAATTACTGTTTACCCCTAAACCAAATTATACCATCAACTTCCGCGTTATTTATATACATACCTGGTAATGTAGTTCAAGGCGTTTCATAACTTCCTTAGCCAGGGACAGCAAGGCATTATACTTCGTAGTGAGCTGAGTAATTCCATTGGAAATTCTAGTGTCTGCACAAGTCTCCAAAAGAGTTTGCGCTCGCATATTCAATTTGTCCAACTCAGCTTGCCAGTCAAATAATGTTTGAAGGTGTCCCTAAGAATGAAATTTTTATTGCATATACAACACGAATCATAAAACTTTTAAAAGTAGTTTACATTTAATATAACAAAGAAATGCGTCAATTATAAAATAATGGAATTTACTTGTAAATCTCAATGTTATTTAAAACATTACTTTTATCAATGGTTAAAGTAGGTAAGTTGGTACCTAATCGATAATCTTATTTTATTTTAAATAAACATTAAAAAAACATACCGGCCGAATTGAGAACCTTTCGTTTTTAAACTCGGTTAAAAATATAGAAGAAGAGAAAATAGATAATATTATGAATATATTCAATGTGAACATACCTGGAATTCTTCGAGAACAACTTTCTTCTGTTCAAGGTTATTCTGCAGTTTATTGAACGATTGCACTAATTTTTCAGTCTTTGACAACCAATCCAAGGCTTCCTTGTATTGCTCTTCGTATTCTGTCCACTTCACGATTCCACCTTCGATAAGAGCTTTGGTATTGTTCAGTTGTTCACTAAACACACAAAAGGATAATCAATAGGAATAATTACAGTACTTAGTAATTAAGAAAAATATAAGAATACTCACACATAGTTATCGTATTCTTCTTGCATAAGAGCCACTTCTTCTTCAATATCTTCTCTGTCTTCTTCATCAGCTAAGGCACAGGATATCTCACCCTGTTCTAAAGCCTTTTGCAATTTCGCTTGTCCATCTGGTAGTTCACTTTCCAATACTTTTAGCTGTGATATCTTACTACTCAAAGACTCTTTATCGCCGGTAGCATCAGAGCATTTTCCCAATCTTTCTTTAGCGGCTCTAATCCACTGGACAAAGTCTGATCCAGCATCAATAAATGCTTGGTGCTGTTCTACTGTTTCTTTCTGTTTTTCATATAAATCTTTAGCTTGTTTTGATAGGGTTTCATATTTGCTGGTAATCTCAGATGCCGGAGCTTGTTGCATTAGTTCCGAAGCCTTAGAAGTTACAGACTGTATCATGGGTTCAAACGAAACGATATCTTGGACAATATTGTTTGTTTGACGGAGTGTGGCTTTCCTTTCGCCAAGACTTAGGCCTGTTGTGAGACCCGCAAGCCGGTCTTGGCCCTTTTTAGACTTGGCAACTTTCTGTTCACACACTTCTTGCAATTTTGCTTCTCTATCAGAGATCCATTGTTGAAGCTGCGAATAGCTTGAACTATAGTCAGCCCATTGCAGCAATGCCGTTTCTAGGTGAACCTTTGCGGTTGTCATTTTTTTGACAAGACGATCCCATTCATTTTGCAGTTCTTTAAGTTCTGTGTTAATTCTATCTTTACCGTCGGATCTTGTATTTCTTAAAACTTTTTCACCACTGTTAACTGTAGCATGCACTAAGTTTTGCCCTTCTTCACGACGTTTTAAAAGATCTTCGATTTGCTCTAATCGTTTTTGTAAGGCTTCTTTACTGCTGTTGCTTCCAGTGTCACTTCCACTACGAGTTATCTCCCACGCATCGTCAATCCACTTCTTCGTTTTGACATAATTATCATCGTAATTCTGATGCTGCTCATAATTCGTCTCTACTTTCTTAAGAACATCATTAGCCATGTTAACCAATACTTGATATCTAGTGTTCAAATGTCTTAATTGATTATTTACATATGAGTCTAAGTGGGAAGAAAGGAGTCCTGCAGCTGAAGCATTGAAATTATCTATATCGATTTTACCTTTATTTAATTGGTCAACTATTTCTTGAACTTCATTTACTTGACCTCCCTTTTCTTTGGCGGTTCCTAGTAAGGCGAGCTTATGATTCTTTATAAGAATTTCTTTCTGTTGAAGCCAATCAGAAATCCTTTCATACTCGTCTTTGTATTCACGCCACTGGTTGACTGTGTCTTCTAATTGACTTTTTTGTTGCTTTATTTCGTTAAACAGGTCGTCAAAACTTTCTTTAAGTGCCTTCATTTCATTTTTGATAATTATTTGGCCATCATTTGATGTACTGGCTAACACAACTTCTCCCGTGTGCTGTAAGTGCTCCAATAGTAACTCCCCTTGAGCCTGTTTGTTTATTAAAGCTTCAAGAGGAGCCACAGAATTCTCAATGGCTAGTTTATCGCTAAGTGGCTTAGACTTCAAAGATGGAACTTTTTCTCTTGCACGGCCAAGCCATTGAATCAACTCATCGTGAGCTTCTTTATATAGTCTGTGGTCTTTATATTGTTCTTCACGATCTGCCAAAAGTTTTTTGATTTTGTCATATAGAGAATCAAATTTATTAAGGGTTTCTTGGGCATTTGAAGCAGCTTGGTTTTGTTGGCCACTTGCTACCATTTCAGCTGCTTTAGCTTTTAGCGTGTCAACATCTAAACGATCACAGCGTGCTTTTTCTTCAACTTCCTTAAGTTTCTCCAGTTGAGTTCGCTTATCGGACATTGAAGATTCGAATGGAGTTAATTCAGCTAACATGTTTTCAAGCCACTTATTACTTTTCTCTATTAGCTGTATTTGCTCCAAGAAACCAGCCCATTTAGTCACTGAGTCATCCAACATATTTTTCGTTTCAATCATTCTGGATAACAAAGCAGACCATTGTTCTTGCAATGCTATTAGTGAGTTGTTGATTGCTTCATGCCCAGCTGGTGCGGTATTAGCCATAACATTCTGAGCCAGTTCAACTAATGACTGTACTTTTGTAAAACCTTCATCCTTGGTTAGCAATAGATTTTGTATCAACACCAATTTAGTTTCCAAATCATCTTGAGAACATGAGCTCAAATCTGCGCAGAAATCTAATTTATCTCTAAGCTCTTCAATCCATTGAGAACACTCAGCCACGTTGCTGGTGAATTCTTGATGAGTCTTAACATATTGTTGCCATCTATTTGTCAAATCCTTCACTTTTTGTGATAAGGACTGGTATTTCGTAGTTAAATCGGATATTTGTGAGCCACGGGGTCCTAGTACGCCTGTGTATAGGGACTGCGCTTTTTCTGTAATGTTGTCAATTTCGAGTTCCTTAGCTCGTACTTCACCTTGTAGTTCCTGGAATTTCTTGAACTGTTCTTGTTTTTCTGGCAATGTTGCTTTTAAATCAACGGCATGAATCTTAGTGTCAGTATTTCTGATCCAAATCAAACACTGGTCTTTCATATTTTCGTATTCATTCCACTGTTGTATTTTATTTTCTAATGATTCAATTGTTTTATTAATGAAAGATACAAGACCTTCCCATTCCTGGTGAGACGCATCTATTTGGTTCCTGATGTTAGCTTGTCCGTTAGTAATAGTACCTGGTAGAACCTTTTCACCTAAAGAACGTATTTTGTCAATGCGATTCTTTTCTTCAGGCAAACTGACTTGTAGTGACTTTAATTTTTCACAGTTACTACTTAGTGCGACCCTTTCTAGATTAACATCTCCCCATAATTGCGCTGTGTTGTGTGTAGCCTCAACCCATTCTTGAAGATCCATGACTGCTTTGCTGTATTGTTGGTGATTATTAACAATGGCTTCATATTGCTCAACGAAATATTTAGCTCTTACCAGTATCGTGTCGTGTCTTTGTTTCAGTTGATTGATTTCTTTCGCAATATCTTTATTAATATCGGGCAAACTTTGAGCTCTAACTTCTAAATCTGATATATCTTGTTGATGAGCGATTGCGTCTTGTAAGTAACTTCTGTATACATTCAACTGATTCCGTTTTTCGTCTAACGTTGCTTTGAGCTCAATTTCTTTAGGCAAATTCTTTTCTGCAATCGTCAACCATTGTTGAACCGTCTTGAGATTGTCTTCGAAAGATGACCATTTGTTAAGTTCGAAGTCTAGATCTCTCTCTGCTTTTGTGATGCAATCATACAAGTTATCAACAGCTTGCTGGATATCATGCAGTTGTTGTTCAATAATTTCTTTTCCTTCCGGTGACGTAGATGGATATAATTTTTCACCCAATTCTGACGTATTGTTAACAAGGAGAGTAGCATTACGTCTTTGACTTAGCAAATCGTTCAAGCTCTCACGTTTGGCGTTGATGCTTTCAGGGGTATTAGCCAAATTCTTTTGGCACTCATCAAATTTGTGCTGCGCTGCTTTAATCCAATCAGTACATTGATTGTATTTTTTCTGGTAGGCGTTATGGTCATTGACAGCCTGTTGACATTTCTTTACGAGTTCCTTTGCAGTAGAATGTACAGATTGGAATCGTGATGTCATTTGTTGTAGATTCATAGTGATTCTGGTGTCATTGCAATTTTCAATCAAGTCACTAAATTCGTCAGTCAACTTATCAACGTCGTTTTCGGTCTTTTTTAAGTTAGCCAAAATTGCCTGCAATAATATTGTTATTTTATTACAACTTACGGTTACAGTGAATTATTATTTTTAAACTAATCTACGACAACTACTATTAGTATCTTCGTTTGAAGAGTTAATTATTTGTGCTGTAAGAATTAAAAGTAAATACCGCACCCAATTTTTCTAAATTAGTTAGGTAGAAGACAATTAACAAAAAAAGAAGTTAGAATTCTATATTATTATCATCCGTGAAATTAAATAGTCTACTGAAAGTTAGACTATGTTAAGGTGATAATTCCTGCCTATAATCTTACTTGATCCAAAGCTTCGCCCATATTTATGACTGCACTCAAATCATTTTCATGGTTATCAATTGCTTTAACTAAGTCCTGTTTAAAATATACGGCATTTATTAAAACAATTTCAAAAAACAAAATTAGTAGGAATAAAAGCAAAACATACCTGATATTTATTAAGCTGGTCCACCTTCTCTTCTAGTGTTGCTTTAGGCGTGTAAGTCTTCAAGCTCATCTCTGTGTCACTAAGCCAATGTTGCAGACGATCATTAGCGCTGTCAAATTCGATCCATTGTTGTAACTTATCTTCAATACCACGTTTCACATCGTGAACTGTGGCTGTAAACTTTTCTAGATCAGCCCTAAGTAAAACTAATTCACGAGACATACCCTCTTTCCCTCTTGGTGACAATTTAGTTCCATTGTTTTCAATAAGATCTGAGAGTATCTTTAGCTTATTATTTCCATTAGGAATAGCATCCAAAAGTTCTTGAATTTTGACTAATTTACTTTGCAATGCTGCTTTATTACCGCTGAAGTCGGATAACAAATGAAGTCGATCCCACAAATGTTTCTGGTAATCTTGAAGTGATTTTTGTTGGTCAATAAATTGTTGGTATATATCGTATGTGCTCTCATTTTTATCAATAATTGCCGTCAACCTGTTAGTCAAAGAATTGTACCTATCCCAGACAGACTGAATGATAGCAGTCATGTTATCATTTTCACCCTTACCCGAATGAATACTAGCGGCTACGCTTTTAGCTTTTTCGGTAACGGTTTCGATAACTCTCTTATGAGAACATATTTCTTGAAGTAATGTTTTGTTTTTCAAAAGCTTAGATTTAATTTCTTGAGCTGAATTCAAAACTGCTTTTTCTTCTGCCTCCACAATTTTCTCTTTTTCGTCTAGCCAAGACAAAGTCTGTTGCAGCACATCTTGATAACTTGACCATTGAAGTGTTTGTGATTCAAATTCTTTCTGCTGCTGTAGTATACAATCGTTAAGTTTATCCCATCTTTCTCTAAGCGCTCTTATTTCTGCACGAATATTCTCTCTACCGTTAGCCGCTGTTTCAGGTAGGACCTTGTCACCGGCTGTAGTTAGTATACCCATTTTATGTTCACCATTATCTCTTTCTAGAAGGAATACTTGTAGTTTATTACCCTTGCTCTCAATGCTTAATTTATCCTCTTTTGTTATTATCTGCGACAGTTGCTCTTCTAGTGGTTTCAACCAAGATTCAAATTCATTACGTAGTTGATCATATTTTCTATGATCTGCTACCAGCTCTGACCAGTGATTAACGATTTCCTTAGAAATAAGATGCAACTGTTGATAGCGACTGCTAACTTGAATGACAAGGGGTTTCAATCTTTCAACACCGCTTAATTGTATTAGATTATGGGATTCATCAACAAACGCATCAATCACTTTCTCTTTAGCATGAATTTCATTGCGGAGGTCAACGTATCTTTGTAACTGAGCTTCTTTCTCTTGCAATGTTGAGCAAAGAGCTTGATCCCGGCATTTTGTTTCCATATTTTTAAGCCATTCAGTGATAGATTCTATTGAAGAATCAAATCTATTCCATATTTCTAAAGTATGCTTTAATTTTTGTTCAGACACGCCAATATTCTCTACCGCGTTACGTAGCTGATCATGTAAATTGTCGATTTCCGCTTTGATAGATGTATTACCAGCTTCTGATGTACTTTTATTTACTGAAGTGAATATTGAGCGAATTTCATCTAATTTACTTGAGCCAATTTTTTCAATATCTTTTAAGGCTGTAGCGGATTGAAGTTTTCTAATGATTTCAGGCTTTTCACCCGTCGCATTTTCAATATCCATAAGTTTTTCAGATTGTGAGCCTAACCATTCTTTGTATTGTTGAATGAGACGAACAAGTTCTTCATGTCGCTTAACGCAATCTTCCAAATTGTCTTGAAGATTCTGTGACTTAGTAACAATATTCTGGAACAATTGTTTAATTGATTGCAAATAGACATTCAAAGATGCATCATGTGTTTGGTCAACAAGCTGCTGTGCTTTATCACAAACAGATTCTACGAGTTGTTGATGTGTCATGATCTCTTGATGCATTATCTTGTGGTTTTGTAGTTGCGCTTTCTTTTCTTCTAACGATGCCTTCAATTCTGTATGTCGCTGCATTGCTCTTTCAACGTCCTTCAACCACTTTGTTAATTGTTCTTGAGCAAGAGAGAAATCAGAAAACTGTAGCAAGCATTGATCTAATTTATTGACCGTTTCTTGGAAACTATCTCCAAAGCTATCCCACAAAGTTCGAATCTTGCGAATCTTTTGACGAATGACTTCTCGGCCATCTGGACTAGTGTGAGCGTAAAGTTTTTCGCCCAAACTTAAAAACTCTTCAAACGCTGGTGTCTTCTTGTTCCTAGTTTCATATAGTTCTTTGGCTTTGTTTTGTTTATCTTGTAATACTGCATAGTCACCTACAATTTCATTCAAATCTTGGAGCTCTCCGAGCATATTCATAAGCCAACTTTCCATATTATCGTATTCGTTTTCAAAAGCTTGATGTTCTGACACAAACACCTCATATTTCGAGATTATTTCATTAACAAGATTGTTAAGTGTGTGATATCTGGTGGCTAACTTAGACGTCTTTGTTGTCAATTCAGATTCACTAGTAACATCTTGTTTACTACTACTCAAAGCAGCAAAATCAGCACTTCTCGAGGCAAGTTCACCTTGAATCTCTTTGACTTTCTGCAGATGGGCTACTTTAGCTTCAAGATTATTTTTGAGACTTTGATCTCTTAGTTGATTTTCTTTAATTTTGAGCCATTCTTCAAGTTCGTCCAAAGTTTTTTGGCTTTCAGTCCATACTTTTAGAGTTTCTTTCAATTTTTTATCTTGTTCTTTACATTGTGTAGCAAATTGATTCCAAATAGTTTTTAGTTGTTCAAATTCACTGATAAGTACTGGATGCCCATTAGAACTAGTAGTTTCCAAAACGCTGTGTAATTGTGTCTTTAAGTTACCAAGATTATTTTCAATATCCTGGCCTTTCGCAGTAACTTTGTCAATAGCGCTAATTTTTGCATCTACGTCATCCTTTTGAGTGACGACACTGTAAGTAAGCAAACTATTTTCAGCAACTATATGGTTGAGGCGATCACGAGTGTCTTCAAACATTTGAGTGTATTTCTCATGTTCAGTAGCATACGATTCACAAAGATTAATTCGTTTTTCCAGTTCTTTAGACATGTTTTGGTATCTTTCAATTATTTTAGAAAGGCTTTTCTCTGCATCATCATCTGGCATAAGTTTGATTTTTTCAGTTAGCTGTGAAAGCATGGACTGATGTAGTTCTACTTCTTGATGCAAAATCTTGTTTGCGTGAAGTTGAGCTTTCTTTTCCGGAAGAGTAGCACTTAGTTTGAATTCTCCCAATTCCTTTTCTTTGTCAGTGATCCACCTCTGTACCTGATTAAATGTGTCATCAAACGATGATCGCTTATTGATTGTAGTTTCAATATCTTTAATTACATTGTTTAGCGAATCAACTGAATCTTCGAAGTAATCTCGTAAAGATCTCAATTCATTTCTCACTTCTTCTCGACCATCTGGTGTTATTCCACTGAAGAGAGCTTCACCGGATTCAATAGCATTATTCAGTAATCTCTGTCCGATTTCCTTGTTGTCGTTAAGTTTCTTCACTTGTTGCAAATCAGCAGCAGATGGTTTTGCGTGTTTGCTCATTGCTGCTAAGTCTGCGATTTTTGCATTTGCATCCTGAAGCCAGCTCTTAAACTCAGCAATCGATTTGTCATACTTTCCTTTATTATCTTTCAAATCTTTAAGTCTGTTTAGATGGCTGTCCATAAATTTGCCGACAGTTTGATACCTGGTAACCAAATGATTGATGTATTGAGAAACCCGTGAATCAGGGTTTTGAGATAAAATTTTCTCACCTATTTCTGTTAGTTTATTAATTTCTTCACCATAGTTTTTGATCTCATTATTCAAAGCATCAATTTCCTTAATTTTGGCTTCTATCTCATTCTTATCTACAAGGCTAGCCGCTTCTTGTCTTACTCGGTTTTCTTTATCTTTAAGCCATTCTGATACACTTTCTAGCAATGTCTCATACTCTTGCCAAGCTTCCATGTTTTCTTGTAATCTGTTTTTGATTTCATCGTAGTTTGCTGTGAGAACTTCTAGGTTCTTTTGAGCCTTTTCTGTTTGTATAGCTGCTTCCTGCGCACAAGCTGGTTCTGCTACGACACGCAAAATATCACAAGCCTCTTTCAATTCCTTTACGCGTTTATTACAGTCAGTTATACCATTTTCCACGTCAATAAGAGCAGCATGTTTAACTTCTAAGTTGTATTTGTCGTTATTTACATCAGGCATACACCACCTTGTTTTATCATCTAATATTTTGAGATTTCTATTGAACATGCTCAACTTATCTGTAAATAGTTTTTGCAAGAATGTGAGAAGTGTTGTTTCTGTCTTATTTGCGTGGATAAGCACACTCTCGAATCGTTTTTGTAAAGAACTCAGTTCTTTTGGAACCAGAGATTCATAGAAACCTGGGTAATTGGCATTCATTTCTGACACGTTCATTGTTAGATTATCAATTTCATCACTCAAATTCTGCAGTTCTACTTTACAAGATTGACATTTCTTTAATCGATCCAGAATTTTTGCATTATCACCTGACATATCATCGCATTTGATAATGTCGTCTCGTATCTTGCTGATACTATCAGAGAGGCGTTTGATGTTATCTTTAAGCTTATTTTCTTTGACTTCCAAGGATGAAACTGCACTTTCTAAGTTGTCTGCTAACGATTGTAAAGCTTCAAATTCTTTATCTAAGCAGTCAATTATTGAAGAAACTTGACCTGTTGGAATGTTCTTATTCAAGTTAGTTATTTGTTCACATTTAGTTTTTATGCTGTTCTTTAATCCTAAGTACAGGGGCAGTTCTTCTTTGTATTTAGTAAGGTGATTTTGCCCAAATCTGATTTCTAAATTATCACACGCGTTTGCGAGATTCTGTCCAGTTTCACTTAACCAAGTTACGACTTGGTTCTTGGTGTCATCAATTTGTCTCCAGACAATAAGTTGGGATTCCAAATCTTGTATCCTCTTTATAATAGCATCGTTAACTTTCTCCCAATGTGTTTGTGACTTAAGAAAAGCTTCTTCCATAGGACTTGTATCAAAGCCACCAAGTGTCGAGGCCTGTTTTAGAACTGATTGTTTTATAACATCCATCTGATCTAATAGACCCTTAGAACGTTTCAAAATTTCATAAGACTTTTTAGCTTTATCCAAAGATTGCGCTGTCTGGACGTAGTCATTTGGTGCATCTTTACAGTCATTGTAAAGCTGTTCTGCTCTATTCATTTCTCTATCAAAAGCTACAGTAAAGTTTTTCAGTTCTTGTAGTGTTGACGATAGCAAGATATATTTATTTTTAGTGTCACGAACACAGTTCACAACTTGGTCCCAGTTATTATCGGCAGCTGATAACGCATTTTGAATAGTACCCATATTGGGCTGGTCTTCTCTCATTAAATGAAGACCTTCTTCTCTTAGTTCTTTTCTAACAGATTGTTTTTCTTTTAGTTCAGCATCTAAATTATCCAGCTGTTCTGTCATATCCTGGATGGTTGCTTCAGTCAAAGGCAAAGGTTTTTGAGTCATATCATTTAATGTAGACTGGACATTGTGCAGCACTTGTGCTAACGCGTTATGTTGTACATTGAATTTGTCCCACCTGGCTCCAACTTTTTGCACTAAGTCCCTCTTTGACGTGACTTGATTTAATAAAGCATCAGCTTTCATTTCAATTTCTTTCACTAAGCTTGTTGGTGACATCATCCTACCAGTATGTTGGTCTGTTACCTTCACTCTTGATGGTCCATCCAATAAAGCGACATTACTCTTCCATTCTGGGATCTTAGTGATGATGTTTACAAGCTCTTGACGAAGTACTTCATAACTCTCAGGAGTTAATTTAGGTCCATCAATTTGGTACTGAATATGGCCAAGTTGCTGTTTATTGTCATCATACCAATTCAGAAGATCCGACCATTTTTGTAATACACTTTTATTCTGTTGTATATTTGATTCAATAATCTGGTAATGTTCTGCGATGTTAGAGTATGTTTCGCTTAGAGAACGTGACTCGTCTGGATGTGAGGCTAGGGTCATATTTTTAACTTCATTGTAAATATCCGTAAATTCTGGGGCTTTAGCTGCGTGCTCCTGTAGGAGGACGTGCATAGATTGCAACGCTGGTTCAACCTTATCTGAACCAATTTGGTCATAGCTTTCAGTTTTTCTTCTAAAGTCAGTTATCCAATTATCAAAGTTGTGCAGTTTTGTCAAGAACTCCTGTTTTACTATAATTTTATCAGATAATTCATTTACTCTAGTTCTAACGGTTTCCGCCAGTGCATTTGTCTTCTGTTTAATATCCGATACTTTATTTTTAATCAAATTAGCTCCATCAGGTTGAATGCTATGGCAGATGTTGTCACATGTCTGAGACAAAGTAATGATTTTAGCTTGTTGTTGTGAAATCTCGTTACCGAAAGATTTGAGCTTATTCAGTTCTCTGTCTAATTTTTCAACTTGCGGCGTGTCAACATTCACAGTTCGACTACTCAATAGTTTTTCACCGCTTTCTATCCAAGTTTCAAGTTTCTCAGCCTCACGCTCAAAGTTTTCCCAGTTGGTGACAAGCTTGTCCAGCTTGTTATTCCACTGATCAGCCAAATCATGTACCACAGCCCATCTCGAGTGTATAGCATCAACCTCATCAGGTGCGCTTGTTTTGCCGGACAGTTGATGACTTACACTAGACAATATTTGCAAGTTCATTAACTGCTTATCACAATCAGTAATTAACGCCCTCGACTGCTGCTGTAATTGTTGTGCCTCGGGAAGGGTTGTTGGTTTAGGAACATTTCCTAATTTAACTTCCGCGTCCTCAATCCAGGGCTTTATTTCGGCCACGCCCTTTTGGTACTTCTGCCAACTGGCCAGATCATGTTCAACGACTTTAGTCTGATGTTCTGTAGACCTTTGTAAATCAGCCATCATTTTTTCTAGTAAGGCAACTTCTCCCTTCAGACGATTAGCATCATGAACGCGGTGTTCAACGGCTAATTTAGTTCCTTGATCAGCAACTCCTTTGACGATGTTGAGTTTCTCGGCAATAACTTTTTGGAGAGCTTGCGATTTTTCTACTCTTTCTTCTGGAGTAATATTTTCAGACTGAATCTGAGAGACACACGCAGGGCTTTCTTTCCTGATCCATTCTCGAACATGTTCCAATTTGCGTTCAATCTTGATCCATTCTTCGTTGAACTTCTCTAGATGTTCCACTTTTGTTTGCACTTCATCTTGTACTCTTGATAATTTATGTTCAATTGTTTCCAAATCTTTTTCAATAACAGGTTTAGGTTTATTGGCTGTAAGCGATTGTAATTCGGCATACGCGTGCTGTAATTGTGGCAGTTTTTCTGCCTTCGCTTGTTCTAGGTCAGCGTGTATAGACCTTGTCTCTTGCAATTCACGCCCGATGTTAGTCACGCCAAGTTCCAAGCCTGGATGGGCGACATAGCCTTCCATTTTGTCAATAGCAGAAAGTAATTCCTCTTTCTGATATTCATAGTTGGACCAAACTTTTTGTGTATCTCGCAATTTGTGGAGGCGGTCGTTAGATGACTCATAGGCTGTGTTCCAGCCAGTTTCAAGAGTCCTAACGTCTTCTCTGACAAAAGCTGGTGCATTCGCGTCTTTTATGAGTTCTTTGCCGCGTTGTAACATAGACATGACTGATGGACGTTGACGGTCAAGTTTTTGTACTGCTGCTTGTTGTTCTACCACTAATTGTTCGACATGTTGCAACGATTGAGGTTCTGGTTCAATCAGAGCCTCTTTTTTGGCATTTTCAAGGATGCAGATGACTTCATGTACTTCTCGGCGGTAGGTGTAGCAGCGAGTGTATGTCTCTGTCTTTATCATTGTAATTTCAATCGTCGGGATAAGGTTTTTGTATCTGGCAATCAGATTTTCTAGCCTGACTTGCTCTTCTTGGGCTTCTGTGTCTGAACAGTGATTGGACAGCATATCCAGAGTTTGGACGAGCCATTTCATGTCCTCTCTCTTTTTGTCAGCTTCTCGGCAAATGTTCTAGAAAGTAAATTATTAATAAATTCCCAAATAAAGAATATTGTAGAATATTAAATTTCAGTCGCATAGAGTTTATAGTTACCATAAGTTCTCGCAACTGTGTCCAATGTAAGCATTACAAAATAAAGTTATATATTACAAAAATGTGCCACAGGACATAAAATTTTAACCTGTTAAACTATTGGAAGGTGTCAAAATTTGTTTTTCTACAATTTTTTTTTTAAAGGGTCACGGCCCAAGGCAATGGTTCTATCGCCATTCCACCATATGTGACTTTCAAAGTAGAAATTATGAATGAAAAGTACAAAATTTCGAAAAATGGTTAAACACGGGTGCCCTTGTTTTGGATTTACTTTTGAATAATGTAATAAAACATGTAGGTTAAAAATATGAAATGTTGTCAATTGTCTTGCCTCTGTGATTGTTATCCATATCTTATAGTCATACATTATCACATATGGTAATGTATCAGGTCATACATTACCATCTAACTGGAACACGATAGTGCTGCACATTTTGGCGGCCATTAGGCGGCACACAACCATTTGGCGGCAGATACATAGGTAATGCGGTGGTGCCTACGCCCTCGAAATAAGTACATTTGATCGCCAGCCTTATTGATACTAAGACCGAGTGGTTTAGTATCAGTAAAGTATGACAGTAGTCATCTATTTATCTATTATCACATAATTTACAAATGCTACGAAAATTAAAAATCGTACCTGGAAAATAGTCTTTTCCCTCTCGAACGCTTCAGCCGAATCTACTTCTCGAACAATACTGTCCATAGTCTTATCAACATGCTCCATCCATCTTTCCATCTCTCTAAACTTCTGTCTATACGTGTCCCATTTCGCCGGGATCCTCTGCAGCTGCTGTCTGAAGTGTTCAATCCTATGGACAGTACTCTCCCACTGTTGTTCGCACCTCCTCACAGATTCTTCGAGAGACGTATCTCCTGTTTGATGGGTGTAGCTCACGGCGATCTTCTTGAGGTTCTGAAGGCAATGCTCCACTTGCATTACCTTGCCTTGATTGCGGAAGTACTCTTCGTTTCTTATGAGGATACCGTCTGCATCGTCACTTTGATTGTAGGCCTGGAGAAAAATGTACTAGTAATATTAAATGGAAACTACTTCATTATATTGTTGAGGATCTTAATTTCGTATCTTTGATCGCGGATTGCGCTAATCTAGATAACAATCGATCTCTCGAATGATCCACTGACATCGTCCTAATAACAACGGACAACAAATTCATCCGTTGATTGGTTGGGACACATTTTCTGACCAACGGCTCGACAAGTGTTCGAAGGCCGTTTAACGGCCGGTCTCATTATTGCACCTTCGATCCCAATAACAACGGACAACAAATTCATCTGTTGATTGGTTGGGACATATTTTCTGACCAACGGCTCGACAAGTGTTCGAAGGCCGTTTAACGGCCGGTCTCATTATTGCACCTTCGATCCCAATAACAACGGACAACAAATTCATCTGTTGATTGGTTGGGACATATTTTCTGACCAACGGCTCGACAAGTGTTCGAAGGCCGTTTAACGGCCGGTCTCATTATTGCACCTTCGATCCCGGATTGCACCAATGTAGATAGCAAACGATCTCTCTATCGATATCTGCTGTCAATATCCTCATATTAATAAAACAGCAAATTAATCTGTAGATTTGTTATTGAGATGATGTTATTGATAAACGGGTTGAAGTATCACATGAAGGTCGTCAAAAATGGATTGAGATCGAATATTAGGCCCCGCTGCTAATGGATTAAGATCGAATACTGAAAACCGCCGCGCCAGTGATTAAACTAATTAGCTGTAACTTTTGAAAAAAATCAAATGACCGATATATATTATATTAATACGATTAATATAGTTAATACGATTCTTATTCACAATTTTTGTAGCTGTTAATTTAAATATAAGCAATCTTTCACTAATTGCTGTAGGACCAACACTGCATTACTGCAATTCATAGCGTTATTCCAGAAAAAAAAAGTGGTAAATGAAAGTTTATTTATCAGTATGATTAATGTTTGTTGTTTTTTTTAGCAGTTAGGAGTCTGGTTACCTCTCCGTTCTAGTTACCTGGTTACCATTCACTTAATCCTTAATTTCTTAGGGACTTTCGAGTCGTCGGGCGACTATTATCGCTATGCGGTCCGTGAGGTCCGCTCGATCCTCGAGAACTTAAAAGACAGCCCGCTATACACAGATTTGTATCTCGTCAATAATCTGTAGATAACCAGCGAGACAGTAGTACCTGTTCTTCATAAACGATCTCCTTGTCGATGTCCTTGATGCAGTGAAGGAAGACGGCCTCGTCGAGGCGGAACTCGAGCCGCATGAGGTGCGGCGGCGCGCGCGCCAGCAGCTCGCGCCAGCGCCGCTGCAGCTCCTCCACGCGCGCCACCACTCGCGGACGCTCCTCTTCGCTCACCAACTGAATAACGAGGTAATATAATCTATAATATAAAAATAAGTCGGGTTTTCGTTCCTAACGCTGTAACTCCAGAATGCACGAACCGATTTCCACGGTTTTGCATTCGTTGGAAAGGTCTCGGGCTCGGTGAGGGTTAGGGAGAAAATTCAGGAAAAATTATTTATAAAACGACATTCACGCGGACGAAGCCCCGGCAACAGCTAGTATATAATAATAATGGCAACCCATTATACGTCCCACTGTTGGGCACAGTGGGACGTATAATGGGACTCCCCTTTTTTGGGGGGAGGCCTGGAGCTTACTCCGACTACGCTGCTCCAATCCGGTTAGTGGCCAACCCGCTGTCGGACGTTTTCAAACCGCCCCCATGAGGCATCCGACGAGGTTTAACGACTGCGATCTATCGATAGCAACCGGGCCCGACGGCTTAACGTGCCCTCCGAAGCACGGAAACGCGCAATTCATTTGCCACTACCGGTCACCCATCACACTACCCGACCGCGCCCGTAGTGCTTTACCGAATACATCGCTTACGATCTACACCAGCCGCCGGACCATGCGCGCTTCGAGCAAAAGAGCAAAGTTTTACAAAGTTTTTCGCATTCGAGGTAAAGTTTTATTTATTTCTTAACTCTCCCATCCCGTCCCGGGACGACCCGGTGAGAATGCGGGATATGACTGGATGAGGGCGATCGTTGTCGAATTATTGGGGGAGGTAGTAGACGTCGTTTGACTGAAGTGATGGTTACACATTATTTTAATGTAAAGAAGGCGGCAAACATACATTTCACGTGGATTTTTTTTAATGTAATGGAAGTGGCAATCAAGCGTGCAGTTCACATTGATGTTAAGTGATGACTGCAGCCTATAGACATCCACACAAAGACCAAGGTCAAAATGCAGATGCATTACCACTCCTGAGGCATAAGGTGTTATGCCTCTGTGCCGGAAATTACAGGGCCGTACATTACCAACTAACCGGAACACGATAGTGCTGAACACTACCATTTAGCGGCAAGTATATTAGGTAATGCGGTGGTGCCTACGCCCGCGGGCTCCGTCACTGGAGCTCTACCACCAGTAAATGTTAAGACATGACTGCTGCCTATAGCCTACACAAAACCAGAGGTCAAAATGCAAATGCGTTGCCATAACTGAGAGCTTACTTGTTTTGTCTCTGTGATAGTTTTTTTTTATATTACGGGGTCATACATAACCATCACACCGGAATGCGATAATTCTGAACACTGCCATTTGGTGACAGATAGATTAGGTAATGCGGTGGTACACCGTGTACGTGTTTTCATTAATTTTTTGTACAAATCTCGTCAAAATGCGTTGAATATGAATCAGTTACAATACTAGACTTACCTCAATAAGCTCGCGTCCAGATCTAACCAGCTCTGATACCGATCTCTCGTCGGCGCCCTGGAAGAATCTCTTGTGGAAGTCCACGGCCTGCTTAGAGTCGACTCTATTGTCGGCTAACAACGCTTCGGCTCTTGACGCCCACTCTTCCACGGTCCTCTTCTTGGTCTCAAACTCGTCCCAGGCTCGCACCAGACGCTGAAGTTCGGATTCACGGCGTGTTGCTTCCGATGATACGTGCGCGAACCTGTCATTTGGGATAACATTAATTTGCTGTCATTACATTGCGTTTAAAAATTCGAAGACATGCTTATTTAATATGTACAGGAACGGGGGGAAGTGTTCCTCCGACGAAAAAGGAGGATTCTCCGACCAGGCGTGCTAACGCCTATCGATATTGCTGTCGACATTGTCATGGCTGTCAAATTTTCATGTCGATATGTAGCTCCTTTATGAGCAGTAGTGATAATCTGATTGATGTTCTTGCTTTCGTAGGTGATAAGCAAGCGATAATAGGATATTTAGATTATTATTGTCTAGTTACAGTAAAAAATTGACATGAAAATTTGACAGCAATGACAATGACGACTGCAATGTCGATAGGCGGTCGAATTCCAGGCAATGTGATAATGCCTGGCGGGATTTAACACTGGGAAGTTGTATATTTTTTTTTTTTTTTTTTTTTTTTTTTTTATGTTATGGAAGTGGTAAACAAGCATGCAGTTCACATTGATGTTAAGTGATGACTGCAGCCTATAGACACCCACACAAAGACCAAGGCCAAAATGCAGATGCGTTACCACTCCTGAGGCCTAAGGTCTTATGCCTCTGTGCCGGAAATTACAGGGCCGTACATTACCACCTGACCGGAACACGATAGTGTTGAACACTACCATTTAGCGGCAAGTATATTAGGTAATGCGGTGGTGCCTACGCCCGCGAGCTCCGACACTGGAGCTCTACCACCAGTAATATAGTGCAACTTTTGAGAAAACTTCGTATATGCGATGCAATTCGGTCATACGCCATCTTCCGTACTAGGTAAGTACTTTCTGTTTCTTCAGTATTCCACTAGGTGACGCCTTTTAGTAGTGGACGTTACAAAAGGCGCCATAATTTTTTATATAAAAGAATACGGAATATTGTAGTTGCCTATAGATTACAGTTCCATAAGAACATTCCTAAGTGTAAGGATCTCCCGGATACTTGATTTTATAAAATTCAGATCAGTATTAATAAGCTTACCTATCATTAAGGTCTCGCATGAGGCGCACTTGGTCGGTGACGTCAGCGCTGCGATCGGTGTCGGCCGCCTTCACAATGTTCTGGAACACCTTGTTCTTGCTCTCCAGCATGGAGCGGTAGTAGGTGGTGCGGGAGAAGAAGGAGCGGTGGATCTCGTATCTCTCTTCTATCACCTCACTAGAGTGATGGATTGAAGTCAGTTATAAGTATAATGTAAGTAAATATCTTTTAACAAATAAGTGTATATATACAGTAATATATATTTCTACCACAAGTTAAATCTAATTTTGCTTCGTTAACTTTTGATTCTAAATGTCATAATAGACATGCCTAGCCAATATTATTACACCAAAATCACTCACCGTCTAGTCTCTCCTGTGGTCCTCAAAGACTCTTCAGCCCTATCTAACCACTGGCCGATCTCCTTCTGCCCGCTCTCCAACGACTCGTGCTGTACCAGTAATTGCCTGTATTGGTGTAACTTCACTGGCACTGTAGCACGCACTCTCACTAACGCTTCTTTCTGCTGTTTCAACTTAGTCATATTCGCTTCGACTTCGTCACGAGGCAGTTCAGCGATTGCGTTTTGGAACGTTCTAGAAATTAAAAGAATAAGGTGAAGAAAACTTTAATGAGCAACAAATCATGTTGGTAAATGTTGATAATAATAATGGCAACCCTTGATACGTCCTACTGCTGAGCACGAGTCTCTCCCCTTCTTGGGTAGAGGCCTGGAGCTTACTCCACCACGTTGCTCCAATGCGGGTTAGTGGCCAATCCGCTGTCGGATGTTTTTGAACCGCCCATAAGGCCTCTGACAAGGCTTAACGACTGCTATCTATCGATAGCAACCGGGACCGACGGCTTAACGTGCCCTCCGAAGCACGGAAACGCGCATTTTAATTTGCCACAAGCGGTCACCAATTGCATACCCGACCGCGCCCGTATCTCTTAACCGAGTAGATCGCTTCCGATCTATATACCAGCCGCACGGCTATCCGCGCTTCAATGATGATTATTCATTGGCTTTCCCAGATAGATATTGCAGGTATAAGAATAAATTATGCATCAATAAATTCGACGCCAAATAGAACTTTTTAGGTTTTAGTCACAATGCGATATAATGTTTTGTGATGTAGTACGTACCTACTGTAGGTGATAGGTACATTCAGGGTTCTCTCTACTTATCCAATATCAATCAAATATAGCCTTTTGTTACCACTGCATGAGATGTACTGATGTCGTTACTTGACAGTATCTAAGACATAGTTATTTTTGCCAATCAATTATTCATTCAATAATCTTTTGTCACTGTGATGAGCGCTTTTTAATTGTGCCCGATACGATGACTAATCACTAATTAATGAAAAGGTTTAAAAAAAAACTGGTTGCCTGTAAAGTCGGTTTTACGGGCGAAGATTTTACGTGACAACGTCTTTTTCTCGGTAGAAAGGCATTCGCCGGTCCGGCAGGCCTCTCTCTCGTTCGGTGACTCATCGTTACGTTACCGGGCGTTACACTTTTTCATGAGTGACTCCGAGCCGCAACCTAATTTAAGACGTTGTCACGTCAAAAATTATCAAAGCTATGTCGATATTCGAGGCATACTGTTTTACAGAATTGACAAAACTAGGTAGTATTTGTATAATCATTAACCCCTTTTGTTCATAAACGTATTAATAAATATATAAACGTATTTTAGCTATAGTGTTGCTAATCTAATAGAAAAAGACAGAAAAGATTCTGTCTTTTTCTATCCTGCACATTTGACAATGCAACAGACAAAGATAAAGCATTCTATAGCTAAAACGTATCTAATGTACGTTTATGAATAAGGGGGTACATATTTAGACACAATTAGGACACTACCTGCTAATAGTCTTGAACAACTCTTCATGATGCTCAATCTCGCTGTTGAGCTGCAGCAGTTGGTCGATGTACGTCTGTATATCAGTGGTGTTGGCCCTTGGCTGTCTCGAAAGTAAGTTGTCTGCGGATGTCAGCCAAGAGTCCAGGGCTTGCACTCCGGAGGCCAGCTCACGACGGTGGCGTAGGGCGTCACCTCCTCGAACGTAGCTGGAATAACGGATCGGTGAGTCATTTCAATAGTACCACTTTATATTATGGCGGTGTGCGGTCATCGTGCCTTTGTATAAAGGCAAGGGTTCACGTATGGACTGCACCAGCTATCAAGCGATCAGTTTGATCAGTTTGGCAGCTAAAGTGTATGGGAAAGTCTTAGAAAGAAGAATGAAAGAGAAGTCCGACGGGTTGTTGTGGGATGCACAGGGTGGTTTCAGAACTGGAAGAGGATGTATGGATCAAGTTTTCTCCCTCCGCAACATCGTAGAGAAGCATCTGGCTGTGAGCCAGAAGGTTTTCTGCGGTTTTGTGGATTTGGAGAAGGCGTTTGATAGGGTATTACGAAAGGAGCTGTGGGACATTTTGCCAGAGTATGGTATTGATGGCAGTCTGCTTCGTGCAATACAGTCCACGTATGTGGGCTGTCAAGCATGTGTGCGGGTAGATGGTAACATGTCACCCTGGTTTGATGTTAACATCGGTGTCAAACAGGGTTGCGTGCTTTCGTCTAGGCTGTTTATCATATATCTGGACAAATGCCTCCAGAGGGTGAAGTTGATGGATGTGGGAGTGCGTATGGGTGACTTAGTGGTGAACTGTCTGCTTTACGCAGATGATGCGGTAATTGTTAGCTCTACACCATCTGGGCTACAAGCACTAGTCACAGTCATGAAAGAGGATTGTATGGAGAAAGGCTTACAATTGAATGTGGATAAAACTAAAGTATTAGTATTTGAAAGAGATGAACAGAGAACAAATGCAAGGGTAGTAGTAGATGATGCAGTATTAGAACAGGTTGATGAAATTGTATATCTTGGATTTGCTTTTAGCAAGGATGGTAGGTACACCACTGACATAGAAAGAAGAGTGCTTGCTGGGAATTGCGTGAATGGAGCGTTGGGTAAGCTACTAGAATCTAAACATCTCAGCCAGCGGGCTCGACTAGCCGTACATAATGCTGTACTTACTCCAACACTTTTATATGGAAGCGAGAGCTGGGTATGCAGGAAAGAGCATGAAAGTAAGTTGAACGCGGTCGAGATGAGATCTTTGCGCAAGATCTGCGGTGTATCACTCACCGATCGCGTTCGTAATGAAGATGTAAGAAAGAGACTTTGTGTGAATGATAGTATCGGTGTAAAAATGAAAAAAGGCATGCTCCGATGGTTCGGGCATATAAAAAGAATGTCGAATGAGCGAATGACTAAACAGATATACAATGCGAATGTGGATGGTTGCAGAGGCCCAGGAAGACCAAGGCTGACCTACCATGACCAAATAGGTCGAGTTCTGTCTGATGGTGGGGTCAAAAGTCTTAGGAATCGGCGTGCATGTATGAAGAGAATGATGAAGGTAGACGAGGCACGAGAGGTTTGTCTGAACCGGGATATCTGGCGCTCTACACTCTCTGCCTACCCCGTTAGGGACCTGGCGTGAAGATACATACATACACTTTATATTAATTTATTGTCAACGTTATGTCTGGAACTCATCTTATAATTATTTCAAATTAATAATTGATTACAAAAACAGTTTTAATGACAATGTTAAAAGTTGTATTCAATTTAATAGTAGGATTTAACATTCCTAAATTATTTTTTGTCCAAATAAATATAAGTACATAATGTTTTGATTACATGTCGTAACATTTACGTTCCTTTATCGTACTAACATTTTATTTGGTCACAATCAGTACTTGAGCGAAACATTTAGAAGTGTTTAGTTTAATACAGTATTATAACGTAATTATTTTTGATAAATCGGTAGCAGTATAGTTGATAATAAAGAAAACTTACCGTTCAGCTTCTTCCCAAACACGCTCCCATCTTTCAGTAATCTCTACATATTTCCTCTTGATTTCAGAACTGATCTCCTCCGAACAGGTTGCCGCCAAGAAACCAGCCGCATCACCAAGCAGCTGGTGTTTATCTTTCCAAACCGTCAAATCATGGAAGAACTCCAGTCTCTCGTCTTCCGAAACTCTCAGCATATGTTGAGCTTTATCCAACCAAATGGTGAATTCATCTGAAAGTATGGTCCATCTTTCCCAATGCGCAATCACTTCTTCTAGCACACTCCTGGCACATCTCACGTCAGAGGCAACTCTTTTCCAAGTTTCCAGAATATCTCTCAAAAACGCATCAATCTCTCTAGCTTCAGTCCTATCGACTTCACACACTCTCTTATACTCCTCAGCTACTTGCTTTATATCAATATACGCTCTATCAAACTCTTGGAAAATTTTGTTCTTCGTTACAAAATTATCATAATCATCTAATAAGGCACGAACGTGATCAACGCGACCACATTTACCGGTCCACGTGGCTAACTTAGCCTTTGTCAGTTCTGTGAAAGCTACTATACAACACTTGTGTTCTAAATATTTTAATCTGGCTTTTCTTTGTGGCGCTCTTCGACTCACAGTCTCCAAACGCTCCTTCAAATCTTGAAGCCTTTCGCCGGGGATTCGTGAGGCATCTGGCGATCGCAACGCTGCTTCAAATCTATCTATTACTTCGGGGAGATCGGCGAAGAAAGTACTATGTTCCTCTAGTTTTTCACTAATGATAGCAGCTGTTCTTTCATCCAAAGTTGTGGGGATTTCGTCAAAGTAAAGGAGGTATTCAGCTCTCGCCAGCCATTCACCGACAACTCTGAAATCTCCTGGTAGATCAGAATCTAGTAACCAGAGCCATCTTCTGTGTAACCTCTCCAGTTCTATCCAAAGTGAGACGAGCTCTCGCCACGACTTTGGAGCTATTGCGACTAAACTCTGTGTGTACATAAGTTTCTCTAGTTTCTGGTAGATTGGCTCTCGTACAAGCCTTTCGTTTTCGGCGCGGACGTAGTCCTCGTAGTTTCGAGAGAGAGTTCGCGTATCGTATTGCCTCTGAACTATGGTGACGCGCTCTGTCAGCCACATTCTGAGTGTTTCATATTCCTCTTGAACTGCCGCGACGGCATCTGGGCCTGTAGTCTATGGAAAGGAAAAAAAATATAAGGAACCATTTTTTATAGAAATACCGTTGTAGTTCATAAGTTATTATAAGTTATTGCAAGTATGTCTTTTGAACCACTCACGATCTACAGATTGATCGTTTTTAATAGAAAATTAAGAAGAAAGTAGCTTGTGGCTTACAGTGAGTAGAAACATTATCGGTTATTGAAAAGAGTGACAGATCTTTCTAAAAGGGCATAGGCATTCACAACAGTATATATATATATATATGATATCTTAATATATATAAATCTCGTGTCACAATGTTTGTCCTCAATGGACTCCTAAACCACTTAAACGACTATAATAAAATTCGCACACCATGTGCAGTTCGATCCAACTTGAGAGATAGGATAGCTTACATTACGCTATGACTAATAGGAGCAGAGGAGCGCGGGCGAAGCCGGGGCGGGCCGCTAGTATATATATAAAAATCAATTGCTGTTCGCTAGTCTCGCTAAAACTTGAGAACGGCTGAACGGATTTATCTTATCTTGGTCTTGAAATGTTCGTGGAGGTCTAAGAAAGGTTTAGAAGGTAAGAAAATATGAAGAAATTGAAAGGTAAATTCTACAATTTCATTTTACCAAACAAATAGTCTGTATATATCAAACCTTTGACACATTATTTAATTCTGAGACAATACGAAGTTTGACGAGTCAGCTAGTATAATACAAGAAAACGGACTAACCTTGGGTTCGGGGTACTTATGCAGGAACTGCGCAACGTATGTCATGATGGATCTTTCGTCTGGTTTGTCTACATCCACGTCTTCGGCGTCCAACAGTCTGGCGATGCCTAGTTTACTTTCAGCAATGTCGAAGGCATGCTCAAGACGTTGCCTGTTGGTTTTCCTCTTCATCTCAGCCAGGTTGATGAGGTTCGCTTTGATTGCATCAATGATGGCCAGGAAAGCGATGCCGTCGCGCCATGATGGTCCAAAGTCTGTTACTTGGATGTTGGAATCCCTGAAACAAGGAAGATTTTTTAATATTTTATTAATAAAGCTTTATAGCATTTAGAACGTTACAGAAGTTTTCCTATATATCCTGAAGTAAAGTAAGCAAATAGAGATAATATATCCATTCATGCATCCTTATGCGAGCATAAATCTGCTTTATTTCAAAATCTCTCCTTAGTGATCATAAGCTATCACTGTGGGCTCATCCCGTCGTAGACTCGCCATTTATGGGATTCAGAGACAATCGACGAATCATATTTGCATGCATGAATGTATATGCGTTTGTTTGTCATTTCGGGCAAATAAGGACGTCCACTAAGTCATGTTTTCCTTATAGGTTAGAATCCCACTACAGAATCATTTCGTTCATCCGGGTATGCTACAAACCTAATCTTTAAGCATATTTATAATCTAGAGAATATAAAATATATCCACTAATTTGCTTATCAAAATTTGGCCGCAATCTTTTTTAATTATTTTTTTTTATCTTTAACAGCCAGCAGATCTTATTTTGCGGCCGATTTAATTTGGCTACCGTATTTCATAACAATGAGAAAAAAAATAGCTTTAATTTGATAATAATATACTATCCCCCTTATTCATAACATACATTAGATACGTTTTAGCTATAGAATGTTCTGTCTTTGTCAGTCGCATTGTGAAATGTGCAGGACAGAAAAAGACAAAGGAGAGATTAGCAACACTTTAGCTAAAATACGTTTATGAATAAGGGGGTAATAATACATGTACGTCATGGACGTAAAAGTTATTGGGGCGGATCAAAAATACGTAGGGGTGGCCAAGTGCGTAACGGCAGCCGTGATATTTCAGAGTCTTTATACATGTTGCCATGATGAGCATAATATTTTATAGAAAAAACAAATTTAAAAATAAATATAAAAAATACTTGCAGCCATTTTTTTGATAGGCAACCTAGTTGATATATTTATTTTCTCTAGATTATAAATATGCCTAAAAATTAGGCTTGCAGCATATCTGGATGAACAAAATGGTTCTGCAGTAGGATCCTAACCTATTAAGTCTAAAATCTTGAATTCTAAAATCCAGGGATCAAAAGTGTTACTGAAGGAAACCTTTTATTCGTAACCATTTATAAACGAAGGCAAAGGACCTATGTAAAATAAATTTGAACCAAAATAATTGAAGACGCAAAATTTTACTTGGCAGTGATGATTTGCAAAATAAGTAGGTCATTTAATCTTCAATTTTGTATTCAGACATGGGAATGTCTGGGAACAGGGATGTTATCGAGGGCGTATGCCAATGTTGTCTCAAAATGTCCATTGTGTAATTTCGCGGCAAACGCCTCATCCAGATACCAAACAATGGGTGACGCAACGAAGCAAGATACAAACAATACAATAAGTCAACGCTGCATGTATCAAAGATTGGATTGTGTTAATTTTTTTCCACATTAATTATAACAGGCGATTTTATTAATATATTAAAGATGGTGGATCTTAAAATCCATTTGAGTTAATTAAAATTGTTTTTTTTTTTTTAATGAAATATGTACCTTCACGCCAAGTCCCTTACGAGGTAGGTAGAAAGTTAGAACTTTTTATCTTCCTTGATGAAATAGCAGTAGTAGGAAAAGTTAGATCTAAATACATATGCCAACCAATTTTCAATTTTGAGATTCAAGGGCAGGCTAAAAATTTTAAAATGTTCGTGAGATTGCAGTGCAGGCACTGCGATAAGCGCAAAAGTATCTACTAATAGTACTCTTTGATTAAAAGGTCACTTCACACCTGCATTCCTCGAAAGGGTAGGCAAAGAGCAAATGCATGCATTCAAGTCGTAAGTCAGCGTAGTTGCTCGTGACGTCGTGACTCTTGGACATGACTGACGTCAACAGTACCCTTAAAACGAGGCTTCTAGGACAAAATTTACAATGGCAGAATGCGTGTTAGATCGTTGGTTATAACTTACTTTGGTAGGGCATTCGCCACCCACTGCAGTAGGGTCTTTTTAGCTCCCTGTTTCAACCTGTCCTTGGTCCTGTAATTCAGCTAGGCTGGTCGTGGCTTCTATGACAAGATTGGCAATGGCAAAATGCGTGTTAGATCGTTGGCTGTAACTTACTTTGGTAGAGCATTCGCCACCCACTGCAGTAGGGTCTTCTTGGCTCCCTGTTTCCACCTATCCTCGGCCCTGTGCGTCGGCGTGGCTGCTCCGGACTCCTGGGACATTACGGACGCGCATCGCGACCCGCCCAGGTATTCTAACGCTCGGCTGTTCTCTTCGATCTGGTGGCAAGGGTTGGTTATTGATTTTAGTTTTTGTTTTGGACTTGGATGGTTTATTGTCTCTTAATTTTGTATAACATGTGTTGTCCATTTTGATGGTTAGTAAATGCTGCTGAACTTAGAAATTACATGAATTGCTTTCTTAGCATTTTGTGTAAAAAAGATACCTGAGTAACTATATTTTTCTAAGAATTCTTTTGTATAGATACATTTTCATATTATATGCACGTAACTTTTGATAATTTATGTTTTTATTTTGCCAATCATATTGATTATTTATTTGTATTTGATGTATAAAAGACAGTACAAATAAGTGCAAGTAAGTACCTACCAAAATTTTTTACACCTATATTATTGTTATGTTTATACATATATGTATAATAGAAATAGAACTAAGTTATAATATTTATATTTAATAACTACTTATTCCAAGATAGATACATAATATTCTACCTACATAGACTTTACTAATTAAGAGGTGCTCCAAGTAAGTCTACTGGTCCTAATATGAGTCCAACTAGTGCAAATAAAACTGGATAACTTTTCTTTATACGGTTACTTGAAAAATACTTGATCGTGCATTATCAAAAAAGGGAAGGTTGTATTAGGTATGTGTTTTCACTCTCGCTTGGCGAATCGCCTCGAGGCTACGAGTACATTGGACTATCGTTTTTGCTTTTTAGTCGTTGGGGATTTAGCTTGAAGAATATACTTTTAAAAAATCTGCGAGCATGAATTCCAGTTGTTCCTAAAAGGTATAATAGGAAGAGCGGACTATTTTTTGAATGACACATGAGAAGAAATATTGTTATAACATTTAAACTTATTAAAATATTAAAACAATCATAAACGTGAATATGATTTAGAAAAGAAATGTTTTACCATGCAAATGTAGCAAATTGCAAGGCTATATAAAAGATCTGAAGTTAAACTATATTGAAGCCTGAAGATTATTAATTAAGCCGGCCTCATGTAAAGAGCATATTTATATTCATAGAAAATATATTTGAATACCTTATTATTGCTAGTTGCATTAATTCTAAAAGCTTGCCACCCACCTTAGGTCCTCTATCCTGTGGGTCCAATACATTGAGCGAAGCTTGCAAACAAAATATATTCAAGCCAATTAAAATGAGAATAGATCATAAATATTAGACTACAGGTTTTTAATAATATTTTATAATGCATTGGACGATTATTAAAAAAGTTAACATTAGGAATTAAAATTTTGGTATAGAGTTTTAAATAACACATGTCAAGAATTCAACGGAATTAAAATAACTTCTCATACGGGCTTAAATATGAAAATGTTTTTGCGGAAAAAATTTGGTTCCATGACATCGATTCGATATAAATGAGAATGATAGTGATTTCATTAAAGTGATATAAAATATATTAGAATACATACAGTTCGTTGTTAAAACTAAATATTATTTAATAAATACGATAACTTATCAAATACAATAAACATTTATTGTTTATACTATTATAAGTGCAATATATTCTACATATTTTTCTTATTATTATCAAACTATTATATTTGATTGTTATGAAATAATGTGACTACATACGTACCTAAATAAATTATTTTGAAATACCATAAGGTGCGTGTAAATTTTAGATTGGTTAAACGTAGAATATTTGAATTCTTAGAATTCATTTGAATTTGAAACTTGCTAATTTAAATTTTCCTAAGTATCTCAATAAAGTAACGCATACCTACGCCTGTGATGTTTGTCCGCAATCAAATAAGATGTTATACACAGGGTTTTTGTGGTGCTTGTTCTATACTATCGTTTGTATTACAAGAAGATTTCATGCAAATGCATCTTTGATAAAACAAGGATTATTAAAATTAAATCACTGAAAAGAGAGCTATTTATATGTCTTACCGTCATATTAATTTGTAACTCATCGGTTCAGGAAATAACTAAAATAGTAACGGAAGGAAGAACGGTAAAAGGAAGTATATTATGTACCTATGTATGAATATTTTATCTTTCCTAATATTTTAAAATCAGTTTCTGAGAATACACTTTTTTCTGAAATTGTTCTTGAATGCCTCGCGAGAGTATAGAACCAGCACAAGAATTGGGGAAAGCGAAATTGGTTATCTTAAGTACTAACTCTCTAATCGTTAAGTGAAAGTACAGGTTTAATATTTGTGATACTACATTCGCTTTGTCTTTGATTTACTGCGTAGAATCTGAACATAACCGTAACAGAATATTTTATGTGTTGCTAGCTAATCTTTGCTTTGATTTTTATTCAGATTTTTTTATAGGTTTACCTTTGTAAATTGCAAATAATACATAGTACCCAGATAATGTTTATTATTATTTTTATACCTTTTGCATAAGTAAAGATCCTGACCTGACTAGGTAATATACTTACTAACATTAAAGACGTGTTCAAAAGGACATCATTTTGTAGATGCCAAAGATTAAATGTCTTTTTCATAATGTTAGTTAAAAAACACAATAAGCACTTGTTTCCAGCACTACGTAAATACAGAAATAGACTACGCCTGTATAATTTGTAAGTGTTGTCACCGAAAATGCGTCTGTAATAAAAAGCGCATAGCTCCAGTCTCTTATGAGAGATTTTGATTTATAAAAATCGTTCTAATTGCATTTGATAGGCCACTCTAGAATATTGTGAGTCTTATTTAACGAGATATGTAACAAATACATTAATCTATAATTATAAATTATGCGTGAGACTTTGTAAAATTGCTCTCCTTTTTTTGGTAAAGGAGATGTTGCAAGCTCGGCTCTGGTTCGTACACGACCTCAAAAAATGGGTAAAATAAAGAAGAATCCGAAAAAAATACAATTAATTTATTCAAGAATATATTTTAGAGTTACAACCACATTTAATTCAAACGATTTTATCAATTTCAACTATGTTCAACATGGCGGCGATACAGCCGACGCTTGGGATCAATCGATTTCGACAGTATTTAGAAAATGTTACTTTTTCTCCCAGTACTATATAATCAAAATACAATTTATAAAATGAAAATGTCAAAATGACATCGCCCGCCATATTCGCCATGGTGGTTTTGAGTTGCAATTCTAACTGCAAAGAATGTTTTGTAACTGCAAACAAAGCTAAATAAGTGAAAATATGCAGTAAAAAACGTTATTGTGTACAATACATGGCCGGAGGTCCATACATTTTTGCAACATCTCCTTTACATTGTCGATCAATTTTCATACCTACTCGTAGCACTCACTGCTTTATTGTATCTATTGCGATTAATATTTGCCACCAACTACGAGTTTGATATCAAGGACAATGTCAACAATAGTCCAACTGGATATGAATTTGACCTATCAGACCAAAAGCATCCATAACTCAACCATTAGAAACAGTCATTTCACAGATTTTATGAACAGGGTCGTGACGCGATATACCTAGTCGAAGATGTATGATGTTGTTGGAGGCAGAAGAACATCAAGCGGTTGGCTTGACTGTCATTTTGTTGGTATAACAGTCCGTCCGTGATCACGGATCGTGCAACCGAAACGTCGGAATAAAGGGTAAAAAAGTTTTTTTTATCCAATATCTCCAAGTATATCGCGCCACGACCCGGTTCAAAATCAGTGAAACGAGTGTTAAACGCGTGTGTTTTAAAAGTTTGATTGGAAACGTTACACACGTTACAACGGTACACAATATTAAAGTTTAATTTTAACTTTAATATTGTGTACCGACTGTGCTATTGTGTATACTTGAAATGAAGTGAATATAACTTGCTGAAGTTAACAGTAGAGGAACTCAGAAACATATTGCGTGTGGTAATGTAATATTTACTTATTTTTTTTTTTTTATATTTTATTGTTTAAATTAAATTAATTTAAGTACCTACTTACTTAACACGACCTGTAACCATTTTGTAATGATTCGTGGAAGAGCGAGATCCTCTGGCACAAGTAATCATGTTTACTTAAAAGAGGATCTCAGCAACGCATATTGTTTTGTAATATTTTGGCTACAGCAATAAACGATATTTTATTATTTTTTTTTTTTTTAAACAGCATCGTGATCTTACCATTACAAAACCAGTAAATTACCTGGAAGTACAGAATGATAGTCCAAATTAGACCCAAGACGACAGCTGGTCTGCCGTCCACCAAGTCTGCCGCGTTGATGTTCACCAGCTTAATTCGTTTGCCGGCCAGGAACCGGAGAGCTGTGTTCGCGTTTGATAGGTAATGCGGACGACGGAGGACCCGGCCGCGTTCCATGGGCTGGAAAATTTTATAGATGCTAATCATCAAAGTTAGGACCTCATGTGTTCAGTAGGTTATCATGATCCTCTTCGTGATTATGCATAAAACATAAGAACACCGTAAGAACTACCGCCACTTACATGCCAAGCGTGGCAATGTACCTACCTTACCTTAAAAATATTATGAATGTCCGAACATCATTTTTCGATTAAGTTGTGTTCGTGACTTATTAAGCTCTAAAGTGCAAATTTTCGTTAGAGTCAAGTGTCCCCCCCCCCATACCAACTAAACGGTTGTTGTTAGAAATTCAAACGTTACGGCAATAGTAGCTACATATAACGAAATTAAAAGAAAAACTATCACACTTAAGTTGACCTTGCAAGTTTGCCAGTAATAGTCGATCAAATGTATTTTACTCGAAAATTTCGAACAACTCCATAGATTTTTTTTTATTACATCTCTTACTCTTTAACTACGAAACCCTACACTGCGCGTGGCTCGATACGCACTTGACCGGTTTTGGCACGCATGTATCACTTAGTAAATGAAAAAAAAAAGAAAGAGAAAATCTCACAATGGTATGCTGGATGTGTGAGACCAAAACAAATGGGGTGCCATTCAGCCATCTTCACTGGTATTCTGATGAGACTGTTAGTCATTTGCGAACTTCAAGTCGCCTAATTTATCAAATAAGTAGTGTTAGAGCCTAAAATATATTAGACATCATTTAAGGTGAAACAGGTGGTGTGTGTGCCAAATCAGGTGGTGTTTGTACAAAAGCAGGTGGTGTTTATGCCAAAACAGGTGCCTAATTGGAATTAGGTTGTTTACATTTTGAATCACACCTGCTAGCTTGTAATGATAACGACTCGAATGTTGTTGACGAAGTCGAGTAATTGGGGGTAGAAATGAGCTTGTCAATGGTATAAATGGGCTTGTCAATGGTAAGAGGGGATCAGTTGAATTGTGGTCGTCACGGTGAAATGAAGTGCTGCTAGTGCTAGTTTAGTTCTTAACAGTAGATATATATGAAAAAGTTGCTCCGGGTTACAGAGGTATAGGTCGCGCCACGTAAAAAGAACGCTGGAAGAAAGTAGAAGGGATGTGTTCGCGCATCGGTACACTCGCGCACGAAAGTACTAGCCCTATTGGTTTATTTTTGATCTAGCTTTCGCTTGCGGTTTCGTGTATTGGTAGGCAGATTGAAAACTATATGACATAGAATAACATAAAATGAAATAAAAACACATGACGCGCAGCTTGACCGCCAGCGTTCTTTTTACCTGGCGCGACCTATAATAGAGTATCTTAGGTAGTCGTCTTTTGGCCTCGTTAAATGAGGGCAATAAATAAAGGAGCCTTACCAATTTATCGCCTGAAAGTACTTCCAGTAGTGCCAACAACTTCGTGCCATCTCGCAGGTCGTATATTAGGTCATCGACTCTCGCTGGAGGTAGCCGCTGAAACAAAAACGATCGTATAAGTGAAGTACAGTAGGTAATATCCAGACTTATGCTATTAGGATTTTTCCAAATTCCGATATAGGTACGCGGTTTTTAGGATTCCATAGTAAACGGGGAACCCATATAGTTTCGCCATGTCCGTCTGTCTGTCTGTCTGTCTGTCTGTCCGTCCGCGGTTTAGCGCTAAGACTGTTGGTACTAGAGACTTGAAATTTGTCACAAAAATATCTACATTTTTACTACGCCGACAAAGTGGTACAATAAAAACATGTAATTTTTTTTTATTTATGGTACCTCCCCCTACATGTAATGCACGGATATTTTTTTTTTATTTTTCATTTTCTATATAGTGTGGTGATATCGTTGGCTAGGTCTTTCAAAAAGGTTAAGGGTGTGCTAACATCCTTTTTGGATTTAGTTAACTGTTCGTGACTTATTAAGCTTTAAAGTGCCAATTTTCGTTAGAGTCAAGTGTCACCCCCTCTACCAACTAAACGGTTGTTAGTAACTACATGTAACGAAATTTCCGTTTAGCAGTTTGTTAGTTGGTGTCGTTGGATAGGTGTTTGTGAAATACAAATGGTAATGTATGGAGACCATATGAAAATGGTACCTAATGTATGGAGACTACACATTTTTTTTTTTTTTTTTATGTAATGGAAGTGGCCAACAAGCATGCAGTTCACATTGATGTTAAGTGATGACTGCAGCCTATAGACATCCACACAAAGACCAAGGTCAAAATGCAGATGCGTTACCACTCCTGAGGCCTAAGGGTGTTATGCCTCTATGCCGGAAATTACAGGGCCGTACATTACCACCTGACCGGAACACGATAGTGCTGAACACTACCAATTAGCGGCAAGTATATTAGGTAATGCGGTGGTGCCTACGCCCGCGAGCTCCGTCACTGGAGCTCTACCACATTAATATTTATCTGGAATATTACCAAAGCACCAGACATTAAGCAACAAAAAGAATATATAATTAGGTGATGTCCATATCTGCGAGCTCTACCACTCGAACTCTATCACCAGTATGCTATTAAAGTTTAAATAATTGATGGGGAATCTTCCTCGGTTCTTAATCGGTAACGTCGGATGGGATTCACCCACGGTAGCTAGCTGATTCTAAAATTTTATCCGCCGCCGCCCGGCTTAGATGCCTGCCAGTAGTTACAGTGTTAATTAAGAGTCCTAACCAAACACACATAAATATACAATAATTTAAAACCTAAACTCACCCCCTTTTACCGCCCGCACCGCTAGCTAGCACACACTTCCTTTCGTTTTTCTGATCAGACTGAATATTCTTCCGCGACCGCGAGTTCAAGAGTAGCGAAAAAACCGACCCTCTTTTTTCTTCATTTTAAAATAGCGCGTCACTCGCGCGGCACCAATTACGCGGGCGCGCGTTTGGCGGTAAAGGAGATGTTGCAAAAATGTATGGACCTCCGGCCATGTATTGTACATTATATCATTAAACAGGCAAAATCAATATAAAAACCTTTTAAACTGCATATTTTCACTTATTTAGCTTTGTTTGCAGTTATAAAATATTATTTGCAGTTAGAATTGCAATTCAAAGGCGAATATGGTGGGCGATGTAATTTTGACATTATTATTTTTTAAATTGTATTTTGATTATATGGTACTTGGAAAAAAGTAATATTTTCTAATAACTATCAAAATCGATTGATCCCAAGCGTAGGCTATATCGCCGCCATGTTTAACAACGTTGATAATGATAAAATCGTTTGAATTAAATGTGGTTGTAACTCCAAAATATATTATTGAATAAATTAATTGTATTTTTTTCAGATTTTTCTTTAATTTACCCATTTTTTGAGGACGTGTACGAACCAGAGCCGAGCTCGCAACATCTCCTTTAAGGTACCCAATAAACTACTAGAGAGAGGGGAATAAACATACACAAACTACTGTGATAGATAAAGATGCATGACTGCCCGCGAATATCTATGGCCAATAGAAAATATTGAATTAAAGGTAGTACCAATAGCAGCAATTTGGTCACTCAATGTTGGTAACAATACTAAACAATATTAATAAATAAGAAAACAACAAACCTTAGACAAGTGTGAATTGATCCAATTGACGAATGTCTTTTTTTGTACTCTTTCCTGTTCATCTGTAACAAAAGAGAATATCATATTTATCAAGTGTTTTTAAGTCATTTTCACGTCTTGTACAATTAATTAAAAACGTAACTTCATGACTATAATCCACGAAGGGGAGGCAGAGGTAAATGCATGCATTCAAGCATACATGCAAACACCCACGATTCGCCAGTTACGTTTTTGGCCCATGTAACAGGTGGCGAGCCTATTGACGTCTCCGGGTACATTACCAAACTCCGAGGTACTGGGAAACTTCCAGAAAATGGAAAAATCCCAATAGAACCAGAGATAAAGGATTTTAAACCGTTATCTCTGATAACCCCCTACCCGGGAATCGAATCCAGGACCTCAGCGTAGTAGTAGTGGCCTGCTACCGAGGCAGTATTATTTAAAAAAAATTTTGAATGCGAGTTGAATCCATACATTTTGCACTGCAAAATTTAAATGGATCCGTGAATTAAGGTCAGATTCATGAAGCTGCGAACAATAGCTTGAGTCAAATACCTATAGCCAAGGGCGTTGCCAGCCAACGATTAAGAAGGGGGAAGTTTGGCTTTAGGGAAAGACAGATTGACTCTAGGGGGCCAGGTACCTATTCTTATGGGAGATAAGGTGTTTTTTCTGTAAATTGTGCCGTTTTTATATCTCAAGGGAGAGGCAGCTGCCCCCTCTGCCACCCCGCGGCGACCGTGCCTACAGCTCCACCACCAGTAATCCATAATGAATTCCTTAATCGCTGATAAAACCATTAGGAACCAACTGCAATTCCACCAATTTATTGAAATGTCTAAATCAAATGAATAAGAAACGCATCAGATAGGCGATCTCTTTTAAAAAAAAAAAAAAATATTGATACTGAGGCTATTGTCCTGTACTTATTTAATGCAACAATAATAGAAGCGTGTGAAATTTTAAAGTCTCCACCTATAAATATACAGACAGCCTTGAGGCCAAAGAGTACACTTATACAAGAGCATACTTGAGGACCTTAAAAACAATAACTAATCAAAATGGATGTAATGAAATCACGGGATACATAAAAAATGTTATAAGGTTACCTAATATCTTAAAACAACGCGGCCCACCGGTCGCGGCGGACCGGAGGGGAGTAGCTATAGCGTGTATTACCGATGCAAAACAGTCTGACATTTTTTGCGGAGGGAAATGCGACACACACGCACACTACAAAAATCGTCTATTACTAGAAACTCACACCTTGACTTTAACAAAATACAGAAACAATTTCACGCACACATTTGAACATCTAGGCGACAGGTATAGGCCTTAGGTCTTTCAGAAGGGCTCTTTTAAGGACGTAGATGAGTTAGTGAGCTAAGACGGTATTTTGCGAAATATGACCGCTAAGGGTTTTATTTTTCGGGTTGATAGTTTAGAAACCAGGGTCAGTTTAAGGGCAAATAACCGCTTTCGGAACGTTACTATTCGAAGCCGGAGCGAGCCACTACGATGATATAAAGAGGCATAACAAAGATCTGCATAATATTTGGCATACATTCCTGCGTAACCCTGTAAGGAAACCGTGACGAATGGTAGCAAATATGCTGCACACAGCACAATGAAGTCATCGACTGCTCACGTCTATTTGCGCTTTCAATTTCTTTATTTATTATCCACACGTGATACTGTGATACAAACCGACAAACTATGTCACGGGCCAACGTGAATGAATCATTGTTTATCGAGTTTAAAGCATGTAAGGCCAAACGTTTCTGCCAAGTTCAGTGCTCCAATAAATGGCTCCAATTGTACAGATTACGTTTTGCTTTCAGAAATAGCTTTTCCGTTTCTATTTATGATTTCATACACGAAATGTTTACGATCGATATCTGGTTTGGGTATTATCTTGTGGAGGAAATCTGGATATGAGCAACGCGTCTATTGCAAGAGCAGCAGTAGACTGCTCCACCTCTATTTATCTATAACCATTGACCTATACGTACTAAAGTACTAGACAGGACATTCCCCTTGGTAGCATGGTTCCGGTTTTTTGGCTACAATTAACTACATTTTCAACATTGACTACATTGTCAAATCAATTTAAAAACGGAACCGGCCGTCTGTTCCCGATGTCTACTCTAATATTGACCTCATTGGGTGTAACTAGGTACTGCAGCTTTAATATGCCAGAGACGTGTCCTCAGGTTCTGACTGTAGATGATCACCTATCGCGATCTACGAATAAGTATTTGGGTAGAAGGGTCATAAAATTTGGGGATCCATGAAATGAAAATGGGGTCCACGATAATGGATCTCAACACATACACTGATAGTACCAATTTACTTACATCATACCAATGATTCCCAAAGTGGTCCATTCTAGACTCGATGGGGGTTTGGGTAGGCGTGAATAAAAATTGGAAATATGGGAATGTGATATAAATGTAGCAAGGACGGGGGTCCACAGAAACCAAAAAAAAAATGTAAAGGCTCTACAAGAAAAAATAGTTTGGGAACCACTGGTACACACCAAGGCGGATTATAAATCCTGAGTATAATAAAATGATCACTTTCAAAATTTCGGCACAAAAATACCCATCCCCCCGCATTAAACACCCCAATAACAAACGTGCAAGCCACTCACCAAATTGGAGACTCTACCGAGGTACCGCAGATCGTCATTAGGCATTCAATTCAGAGGGACAAAATAATGAAGTATCTGGTGAAGCCTCTTAATGTTTAAGAGGCTTCACCAGATACTGTTTCAGATACCATTTAAAACTCCCCTCCTAAATAAAAATTGACTTATTTTCCTGTTGCCACGTCATATTCCGTCACGCCACCGACAATAATAAATCATCGCTTATCTACCAATGGCACATTCGGGATTACCGACATTTGCTGTCGTAAACATGATTTCCCTAAAAATCGGGAACATGAAATTAATACGAGGACTTGATACGGGTACACGCACCCGGCACAACCTGGCACCGTGAGGCCAACGCCCGATCTTACTTACAGCCCTGGAACTTTGCAGGGCTGGTACGAGACTGGTTAGAGTATTGACCCAAATTTATCGCCAGTATTCTGGTGCAGCTATATACCTACTCAAAGAGACAGTGAGTTCACTTAACACACACGCAATAAACGGTTTTAACGACGCCAATGCTAACTTCCATTATACCATAAACATCACCTCGGATACTGATTCAGATCTTGACTCGCAGCCTGGAGGTGGTGAAGAAAAGGGTCAAAAATAATTTAATAATAGCCTAGAAATTATCTTACAACTGAAGAAACTGAAACTAATAAACAATAACAGCAAATAACTTTTGTTCATAACTTTTTTGTTAGTCACTTGATAAAAAGTAATAAAAATAAAATTGTAGAAAACATAATTTCCTGTATTTTATGTTTTATTAAATTTTCTGTAGGATTGCTAGTTTACAAAAAACAGAGCTAAAACCACACAAGTGAATATTACTAAATCGGAAGATATTAATATATTTGAATGGTTCACCACGACAATAGGAAAAAACGTACCTACCTAACTGGCGAACTGTGCGTTTACCTCTGCCTTACCCTTCAGGGAATATGGGCGTGAAATTACGTTTTCTATGTTTATTGGGCCAAAATTAAATGACCACACCAAACTGTAGTCAAATGTGAGCTGGAATATCGCATATTTTGTGGCATTTCGTTTTATAATCAACGACGTTCGTAACAACGATTAGGGTCCATTCACACAGACCGGCTCGGAGAGGAGAGCAGACTTTAATTACGTTGGAAACAGAGTTTTGACTAATTAAGGTTCATTTTTACATGTGCACTTCTTAAGATTGCTTGAATTCTGATTGCGTGCTCTTTCTCGCTCGCGCAGCCGATCGTGTCGTTAGGAATAGTTGACGGCTCATCTCCGAGCTCCGGCCAATTCCAAGCGTAGCCGATCCGGTGTGTGTCAAAAGAAAAATGCGGGCCGATGCTCTTCGAACTGGTCTGTATGAACGGACCCGTACAGAGCTGTAACTCTGAAGAATTACAACCCTGTGAGGTTGTTACAAGCGGTGATTTAAAATTAACGAGCGCTTGTATGAAACTTGTTATGTCGAGATTACCATAAGGAAACTATTAGGTACAGTATAGTACCTACGTACTAACACGGTATCTACTTCATATTATACATTATACATTTCTAAGGCTTTTGACTGGGTCTGGCACAGGGCACTTCTCGCTGAATTGCCATCTTACGGTCTTCCCAAGAGGCTATGCAACTGGACAGCTTTCTGTCTGAGTGTTTTATACAGGTCTTAGTTGACGGTCAACGCTCAGACAGACTACCTATCAACTCTGGTGTGCCGCAAGGCTCTGTGCTATCTCCCACGCTTTTTCTTCTGCATATCAATGAAATGTTGGAGCAAAACTCCAATTTTCATTGCTATGCGGATGACAGTACGGGAGATGCACATTATACTAGCCGTGCAAATGCCTCTCGGACAATTATCGAAGAAAGCAGGACTAGACTTGTGTTTGAAATCGAGCACTCTCTGGAGCGGGTCTCAGATTGGGGTCGACTCAACTTAGTACAGTTCAACCCCTCTAAGACACAAGTCTGCGCGTTCACCGCTAAAAAAACCCCATTCATTGTAGATTGTAGCACCACAGTTCCAGGGCACTCCGCTCGCCATTGGTAAGAGTATCGGTATCCTGGGCGTTGACATATCGAACGCAGTGCAGTTTGGGAGTCACATTGAATGTAAGACTAAGTTGGCATCCAATAAGTTGGGGGTGCTTAACAAAGCGAGGCAGTATTTCACATCGGGGCAGCTACTACAGCTTTATAAGGCTCAAGTGCGTCCCCATCTGGAATACTGCTCTCATTTGTTGGGGAGCCCCCAAATACCAGCTTGGTCCACTTGACTACAAAGACGCGCTGTTCGTATTGTTAACGATCCAGGATTTACAGACAGGCTCGAACATCTGTGCCTGCGCAGAGACATTGGGAGTCTGTGCGTGTTATACCGTCTCTACAATGGTAAGTGCTCTGTCGAACTGTTCGACATGGTGCCACCATCTCTTTTCCTACACCGTACTACCCGCCGAAGAGAGAAGTTTCACCCTCACCGGCCGGACACCTGGCAGTGCTCAACGGTGCGGTTTTCGCGTTCGTTTCCGCCCAGAACTTGTAAATTGTGGAACGAACTTCCCTCTGAGGTGTTCTCTCGTTGCTACAATATGGGGTTCTTCAAAAATGGCGTCAAAAGAGTCCTTCAGGGCTGGCAGCGCGTTGGCAACTCCCCTGGTGTTGCGAATGTTCATAGGCGACGGTGACTACTTACCATCAGGTGGCCCGTCTGCTTGTCTGTCAACTTAATGACATAAAAAATACATGTACAACCCTGTAACAAATTACAATGTGCATAAAAGTTACGTCCCTATTAGGGTCATAATGTTGAAATAATGGTGCTATAAAACATAAACATATAGGTATTTAGTTTTACAATTTAAACGCTCTTACCTTTTATGAAATTAATAAAGAGAACTTGTATTGGTTTAAATTTAAATATTCAATAATTGTTAAAAAGATTCAGTATTAACGATGCATATTATACTGAATTGATGCATTCCAAACATACAAGGTATGCTTACAAGTAAAACTTACTCAATGTCAAAGGTATTATATTATAAGAGGTGTTACGTGTTTAATTATTTACCTTAAGTTGAAAAAAGAAATTTATTGAATGATTGATGAAACACCAATACTCATTTTCAAAGACTTTTGAATCGGAGGATCAAGTCTTTGAAACCAGCGTATATGGTAGCATAGCCCATTGCCAAACAAAATAAACTAAACCACCAATTTTGTCGGTTCTTCGGTTCGGGATAACCCCAACTTTTTAAGTGTTATGAACTTTCATCGACGTGTATTCGTGTTGTACTTTCGCTTGCGCTTTTACAAAGTTATGCCGTTATCATGTTTATTTAAGCGATGTTTTAAAAAAAACCGCTTACACTCTCAGCCCCACACTAGGTATAAACCTGTGTCGTTGTACATACACAACACACACACAAACATCCAGAACTAACACAGATATCTATAGGCCACTAGTTGTGGCCCGCGGCTTCGCCCGCGTTGAAATTTTTCTTGAATTTTCTATTTCTATTGCTATAAACCTCACGGAGCCCGAGACCTTTCCAACGAATGCAAAACCCTGGAAATCGGTTCGTGCGTTCTGGAGTTATAGCGTCAGGAAGGAAAACCCGACTTATTTTTATATTATAGATTTATAGCAATTGCTCTTCTCGACCATTTAAGAGGGAAATGAGCACTAATCCTAAATTTTGTCTATCCTCTCCTGTTTATCTTTCTCATCGAGTGATAACCGTAAATTTTAAGGATCCCAAGCGGTCGTGTGCATCCTGTACAAACGATCCTCGTTTTATGAACTTTCATCGACGTGAATTGACTTTTGCTTGCGCTTTTAAAAAGTTATGTCGTCGTAGCACGCTATCATGTTTATTTTAGCAGTGTTTAAAACAGATGAATTATCGACAACATGACGAGTATGACGCATGTGGCACCTATTACTCTCCTCGACCATTTTAGAGGGAAGTGAGCAACCTGTCACACGACGCCGAAACCAGCATAATACAGTAGCATAGGCAGTAAGTGCCCTGGAATCCGCAATATAATAATGTTCCCAAAGGAGATGTTGCAAAAATGTATGGCCTCCGGCCATGTATTGTACATAATATCATTAAACAGGCAAAATCAATATAAAAACGTTTTTTACTGCATATTTTCACTTATTTAGCTTTGTTTGCAGTTACAAAATATTATTTGCAGTTAGAATTGCAACTCAAAACCAACATGGCGAATATGGCGGGCGATGTCATTTTGACATTTTCATTTTTTAAATTGTATTTTGATTATATAGTACTTGGAGAAAAAAGTAATATTATCTAAATACTATCGAAATCGATTGATCCCAAGTGTCGGCTGTATCGCCGCCATGTTTAACATAGTTGAAAATGATAAAATGGTTTGAATTAAATGTGGTTGTAACTCTAAAATATATTCTTGAATAAATAAATTGTATTTTTTTCGGATTCTTCTTAAATTTACTTATTTTTTGAGGACGTGTACGAACCAGAGCCGAGCTCGCAACATCTCCTTTAATTTATTTTCGTCCCGGAGTTCTGAGTAAAGTAGCTATGTTACCGAACAAAATGAAAAAACTAAACCACGATTTTGTCGGTTCTCTCCTGCTCATCGTTGTCATCGAGTGATAACCCTAACTTTTGAAGAATGCCAAGCGGTCGCGTGCACGCCAAACAAACGATCCTCATGTTATGAACTTTCATCGACGTGTATTGACTTTTGCTTGCGCTTTTACAAAGTTATGCCGTCCTTCCACGCTATCATGTTTATTTTAGCGGTGTTTAAAAAAACAAATGAAATATCGACGACATAACAATAGAGGTTTATTATTTATTCAATAGGGTTTAAAATTATACTTTATTATCCATAATCGTCTGGTTTTATGAGCCTAGCAATTTTGTTGCAAGGCATTTATATCTTGAATATACCTTAAAGTGCTTCCGATGATGCAAAGATATATCTCACTGATCTATAATTAATGTTGCACATGACAAAAAATAGTTGCAAACATAAAAACTAGAATAAGTTCATCATGGAATAACATCTGAACAGAAGATAATCGAAGCTTGAAGCTATGCGTTGTAATTGAGAGTAATAAAACTCGGTCTCTATCATTAATAGATCTCTACCATGACTACTGGCGGATAAGACGACGTCCACGTGGGCGAAGCCGCGGGCAACAGCTAGTGTTACATAAAGGTACCTTTCTCTACTCTTCTAGACTTAAAAATAATCGGGAAAATCCCGAATGGAAGGCGAACAGTTGCATGTTCAATATTCCAGTCAATAAAAAGACTACAGTGTTTCACTGTACACCACTTTTTATTGAACAACACAACGAAGAATGACAACTTCTAAACACGCTATGTTGCAAGAAAACAAACAGTTGCAACTGAAAACTATAAATTCATGTGAAAAGGAGTTGTTTCATTTTGTGCTTACATTATGCCAAAAAAAAGCTAATAAGTACATACTTAATTAGGTATACTTATCAAAAATTTAGGGAAAAAAATAAGTTAAATCTTAATAGTAAACTCTGCTATCAGAAGGGAAAGGACAAGCTCCACGTTGGGCCCGCACCTTGTACATTATATCAAACGATAGAGAAAAATACATATATACATAGGATCATGGAGAATAATCAAAAAATAATTTTGTGTTTTTTTGTCGGAAGTATTTCTTATAGGTGTGTATTTTGTAAGACAACAATATATAACCATATTGCTACTATGATATTTTTGTTCTGGAAATACTTACGACAATTAACTGAATTTAGGTATAATAAACGATTTGTATAGCTGAAGATGATTTAGTATTTTATGCTTCTTCTCTCAATATAGTATACAAGGTGTGGGCCCAAGCTCCATACATTTTGGAACGTCTGCTTCTCAAAGTTTTAACCCATTGAACTTTCGCTACGGAACCACAAAATAAATCTAGGAACTGAAACATAATATCAAATAAAATATACTTGTAAAAGCAAATACGTAGTGTAAATATACAATTTTAGTAATCGTATACGATCGATAAGGTCAACATCTAAAGCTTCGTCTATTTCACTCGAGGTCACGCTATTGGGTATCGAGTAACCAGTTTTTACAATGTCAATAGCGTTTGTTTTGTGTAATTTGATTTGTTTTACAACTGGCTCAATGGTTAATTATGTTGTATGCGACTCCGCTACTGAATTTCGAAGTGTGAAATTCCGCAATTTGTGAGATCTACATCTACACTAATATTATAAAGAGGAAAACTTTGTTTGTATGGTTGAATTGAATAGGCTCAAAAACTACTGGACCGATTTTAAAAAATTCTTTCACCATTCGGAAGCTACGTTATCCACGAGTAACATAGGCTATATTTTATTTTGGAAAAAATAGAGTTCCGTAAGATATTTGAGTTTTTCGGACACAAGGTGTAAAAAATTAACCAGAAAAGTTACTTATTTTGCGTACGCTGCCTAAATTAAAATATATAGAACCATAAAATAGTGTAATTAATTGTAGATCTTATGAATATCTACACAAAAGTCCGCGACACGCTATACCTATCAATGTCAAGTGAGGCACAACAACCATTTTTTTTATATAAAACTCTAGAATCTTTTGGACTACATTTAAACGCGTTAATTTTACTCATGCTTTTAATCCTTATCAAAATCATCTTTGATAAGGATTAATTTGACGCTAAGACGAATAGGAGAGGGTAGGTAATATAGCCATAGCGTGTATTAAAACAGTCTGTCATTTTTTGCGGGGGGAAATGCGTGCGACACACACGCACACTACAAAAATCGTCTATTACTACGAAACTCACACCTTGACTTTAACAAAATACAGAAACAATTTCACGCACACATTAGAACATCTAGGCGACAGGTATGGTCTGTCAAAGTACAGGCCCATTTGGGCTTGTACTTTGACAGAGGGGAAAGCCTGCATATGGCTACTCCCCACCGGTGTTGCTCTATGTATGTTAATTATTTGTTTTAGACATACGACCAAATTGGTACGTTCCAAATGGTTAATTATTCATGAATCCTCTTCAAAAATCAAGAGAATATTCAAAATACAATCCGCAAAGTATCTCATAAACTGAAAATCCTTTGTTTATATCAACGAATCAAATATTTGATTACCCTAGTGATATTTGTTTATAACATGTTTATTGCACAAATATGTGTTATCCTTTAACATTGTTGCAGTGTATTTAGTTACAAACTTTAACGTAATATTAAATCTATGCCTATCTAAAGTGCGGTTAGGTATTAGCGAATAACCTAGCGTAGGTAATGTTATCAGTCATTGTAACCGATTTTCTTTTTTTTTGTTTGCTATTTATTAACTGGATCAATATCTGGTCCTCCACCTTGTGGCCAAACTTGTGGCGCATATCTATACAAATAAATAAAATTGGAGTGTATGTTTGTAATATAAAAATAACCGCTTTTACTAAATGTATGTATACACGGTAGGTACATACGCCTAACAACATTTTTTACAATTTCTGTCTGTCTGTTTGTTCCGGATAATCTCGGAAACGGCTTGACCGATTTTGACGGGACTTTCACTAGCAGATAGCTTAAGTAATAAGGAGTAACATCTAGTATAAAAGTTAGGCTACTTTTATACTAGCTGCGACCACGACTTTGTCCGGGTAGATACTGAACAATCATAAATTCTCACGCGGACGAAGTCGCCAGCACAGCTAGTCCAATATAAAAAGCTACATAATAATTAATTAAAATACATGTTGTAAAGAATCTAAAGAATCCATAAAAACAAAGATAACCAAACATAAACACCAAAAGACCGCATTAACCGATGCGTCACAAAGTAAAAGTGAATGAGCGTAACAGCAAGGGACAGATCGCTGGCCACAAAACTAATTGATGTCAAGGTTACGTTTGAAGCATCGCTAATAACCGCTATGATGACTTCGGTTTTGTAGGTAAACTTGGTAAATAAGCATTCAATACAATGATGGAATACTACAGTCGAAATCTACTTTAATATGGTCTCAATACAGACGCGTTGTCAGTCCTCTGCGATAATATGGTCTCAATACAGACGCGTTGTCAGTCCTCTGCGATAATATGGTCTCAATACAGACGCGTTGTCAGTCCTCTGTGATAATATGGTCTCAATACAGACGCGTTATCAGTCCTCTGCGATAGACTTTTTGATAGAGGACTGTATATTGTACAGTCTTATCTTTATATAACTAAAACAAATCATTCAATACCATTAATGCCGAGAGCCAGAAGATGATAAGGCTATTTCGAGATAACCCTTTTGCATACTTCTAATAATCAAAAACTATAGTACTACCTTTTAGCGACACGTAAATTAGATTAAGCGGTCGTGTCTATCCTCTAGAACTGAATCATTTGAATTTTTCCACTAGCTAAACCTGCAGCCTCTTGAGTAACATTGAATAGCCCCATTGATCGGTGCGTCATAAAGGAAATGTGAATGAGCGTAACAGCAAGGGACTGATCGCTGTCCACAAAACTAATCGGTGTCAAGGTTCCTTTTGGAGCTTCGCTATAATTACTTCGCTTTTGTAGGTAACGAAAGATGTAAATAAGCATTAAGTTCGCTTTTTTTTGTATGTAATGGAAGTGGCAAACAAGCTTGCAGTTCACATTGATGTTAAGTGATGAATACAGCCTATAGACACCGACACAATGACCAGAGGTCAAAATGCAGACAGAGATCAAGATGCGTTGCTACTCCTGAGGCCTAAGGTGTTATGTCTCTGTGTCGTAAATTACAGTGCCGTACATTAAAACCTGACCGGAACACGATAGTGCTGAACACTACCATTTAGCGGCAAGTATATTAGGTAATGTAAATTTGTTGCCTAACTAGCATAGTTAGGCAACAAGGTAATAGATGGCGCTACTGCTACCATAAAGCAATGCAATAGATGTGAAGGAAAGATTTGACAAATCGGGCAGGGCTTCAGTAGCTCAATTGGAAGAGCGGCTGGACTAGATTCCCAGTAGGTCGCGAGTTCGAGCCTCGCCTGAACTCAAATTTTTCTTTCCATTTTTCTTTAAAAATAAAATATATTTCACAAGCATGTGTTAATGCGAAATAATATAAAACAATATAAATTAGGTAATTAAATAAAATTATCAGAACACCAGCGCTGTAGTGCCACTACAGCAATCAGCTGAGTTTTTGGTCTCACACATACATCATGCCGTTAGTTGTGTTAAGTTGTTTCTGTTTTTATTATTGTTATTTTTTTTTATTATTATTATCATTTGTTTATTTAGTGTGTGTGTGTGTGTGTCAAAAAATAAACTATTTCTATTTCTATTGAATGCGGTGGAGCCTACGCCCGCGAGCTCCGTCACTGGAGCTCTAGTACCAGTGGAAACACTCACAAGTAGGTACTCACAGTTCACAATTCGCTAGATATTTAATTTTGTTGTTGCTACTAATATTTAATTCACATCTAACCTCGAAGTTTCTCCAAACCTCGATCTTAACCCAATAAGTCTATAAACAAACACCTCATTTACAATAGACGATACGTGCCAAGGCTAGCTACGTTAGATCATCCGTCTGCGGTTAGGCTACATACCTAGTATCAACGTTACTTAATACATTATGCATACATATGGTCATTTTCGATAATAGCCTCCGCGGCTAAAAAACCTGCTAGACTTAAGACCCTAAAAAATAAAAGAAAAAACGGAAAGAAAATATAGACTTCGGGCAGGAATCGAACCTGCGACCTCAGGATAACCAGTCCAGCAGTCCAGTAACTTCGGTAGCTTAGTGGTAAAGCGGCTGGACTGGTTATCCTGAGGTCGCAGGTTCGATTCCTGCCCGAAGTCAAATTTTTCTTTCCGTTTTTTCTTTAATTTCTATATGTTTACTCGCATGTGTTATTGCGAATAACACACGCGAGAGAGTGTGTGTGTGTGAGTGTGTTATTGCGAATTAAAAATTAATAGTACAATCTTAAATGGATTCACGGGTCGGCGAGTAAGTGGTCAAAACTTGATCAAAATGGTCGAAAAAACGTCACGTAGGCAGTGTGCGAAAGAAATAACGCTATACAGACTCGAAATAAGCCGAAGTCTATTTCCTAAGTTCGATGTGCAATATTTCATGTGGGATACTGTATATGCATGGAGGAACACCGGCGGGGAGTAGCCATATGCAGGCTTTCCCCTCTGTCGAAGTACAAGCCCAAATGGGCCTATGCCTGTCGCTTAGATGTTTAAATGTGTGCGTGAAACTGTTTATGTATTTTGTTAAAGTCAAAGTACGTAGTATTATTACATATTCTCTGGTCAAGGTGTGAGTTTCGTAGTGTCACAAGTATTACCCTCCGCAAAAAATGACAGACTGTTTTGCACCGCTATTAACGCTATGGCTACTCCCATCCAGTCCGCCGCGGCCGGTGGCCCGTGTTGCTCTTTTTTTTTTTTTTTTTTTATGTCTGAAGATTGACAGACAAGCAAACGGGCCACCTGATGGAAAGTGGTCACCGTCGCCTATGAACATTTGCAACACCAGGGGAGTTGCCAACGCGCTGCCAGCCCTGAAGGACTCTTTTGACGCCATTTTTGAAGAACCCCATATTGTAGCACCTAGGGAACACCTCAGAGGGAAGTAGTAGGCGGGTAGTACGATGTAGGAAAAGAGATGGTGGCACCATGTCAAATAGTTCAGCAGAGCACTCACCATTGTAGAGACGTTACAACACGCACAGACTCCCAATGTCTCTGCGCAGGCTCAGATGTTCGAGCCTGTCGGTAAGTCCTGGATCGTTAACAATACGAACGGCGCGTTTTTGTAGGGAGTCAAGTGGACCAAGCTGGTATTTGGGGGCTCCCGCCCACAAATGAGAGCAGTATTCCAGATGGGGCCGCACTTGGGCCTTATAAAGCTGTAGTAGCTGCCCCGATGTGAAATACTGCTTCGCTTTGTTAAGCACCCCCAACTTTTTTTTTTCTAAGTGCGAGATTCGAACTGTCAAAACTCATACATTTCTGACAGTTCTAAGCATACTTTGCTGAAAGTAAAGTCGTAATGCGGTCTGTGAATCTCGCTCTTATGGTGAGATTCACAGACCGCACTACGACTTTACTTTGAGCAAAGTATGCTTAGAACAGTAAGAAATGTATGGGTTTTGACAGTTCGAAGCGTACTTTGCTCGAAAGTAAAGTCGTAGTGCGGTCTGTGAATCTCGCCCTTAGTGTATATGCAAATACTTCGAAGATAAAATAGTTACAGGAATAATGAAGGAGTCGACCAGTGATTTTTTCTGCTTGAACAGTAAATCAACCCAACAATGGCGGTCAAGCCAGTAAATGCAACTTGGGATGGGGCATGGGAGTAGCTTTTCGCGATAATACAACCGCCACTGCAATCGCCGATCCGCTAATGACGCACAACTCAGTTGTGGGCATCTTTTGCCCAGCAGTGGACATCTTTCAACTGAAATGATGACGATGGTGATAGTTGGCCCTGTAATTTCCGGCACAGAGGCATAACACCTTCGGCCTCAGGAGTGGTAACGCATCTGCATTATGACCTTGGTCTTTCTGTGGGTGTCTATAGGCTGCAGTCATCACTTAACATCAATGTGAACTGCATGCTTTTACCACTTACATTACATGAAAAAATGTTACACATTTTCTTGTGATAACCATAACATAATAATGTACCTTATTCGAATACATTATATAAATTTCAATAGAGAAGATGGATGGCGATTACCAACATCATGGGATCCCATACTTAGCAAGATCAAATCCCAGCCGCAGCAGTCTGCAAGACCTCAAGATACCATAAGTAACTATTGTGTTAATCCTGAACGCTACGCAAGGCGTTTACGAAATCGATGTAGGTAGCTACATATAATTTTTTCAAACTTCTGTCAGACAAATGTCACCTCAGTCTGCCCGGGACCACGGAAGCTGAAAAGCGACCGAAACGTCGGGTTGATTTTAAAAATCATTTTAGCTTATTATACGCGCGATAAATCCGTAAAAATAGTTTTATTTCAATGAGTATAGCTCGCGAAAACCTAAGAACATATAATGTTATTATTTAAAAAATATCGAAATCTTTCCAGTGTGCTATGAAATTTAAAGAGTTCCGTTGATTTCTCCAGGATCCCATCATCACATCTTGTTATGGTGACAATGGGCCCACCTGTGAGGTATACGGCCACAAGGCACGGAACATAAGTATTATGAAAAATATCGAAAATCTTTCAAGTGTGCTATGAAATTTAAAGAGTTCCGTTGATTTCTCCAGGATCCCATCATCACATCTTGTCATGGTGACAATGGGCCCACCTGTGAGGTATACGGCCACAAGGCACGGAACATTAGTATTATGAAAATATCGAAAATTTTTCAAGTGTGCTATGAAATTTTTGAAGAGTTCCCTCGATTTCTCCAGGATCCCATCATCACATATTGACATGGTAACAATGGGACCAACTGGGAGGCACACCCTTTCAAACGATACCAAAATTATCGAAATCAGTACAGGCGTTTTCGAATTATCGGGGAACATACATAAAAAAAAAAAGATCCGGTCGAGTTGAGAACCTCCTCCTTTTTTCGAAGTCGGTTAAAATATTGTATATATTCTAACCCCCTTATTCATAAACGTATTTTAGCTGAAGTGTTGCTAATCTCTCCGTTGCCTTTTTCTATCCTGCACATTTGACAATGCAACTGACAAAGACAAAGCATTCTATAGCTAAAACGTATCTAATGTATATTTATGAATAAGGGGGTAAAATTTTCGCGAGCTACACATATTCAAATAAAACTAGTTTTCGGATTTATCTAAAAATGATTATCTTAAAATGATTATCTACATATTTAAAATCACCAACGTTTCGGTCGCTTTTCTGCTTCCGTTGTCTTATTATTTTTACTGGTGGTAGAGTTCCAGAGCTCGAGGGCGTAGGCACCACCGCATTACCTAATTTATCTGCCGCTAAATGGCCGTGTTCGGCAGGTTAGATTGTAATGTATGGCCCCGTAATAACTATCACAGAGACATAATAACTGCGGTCTCAGGGGTGGCAACGCGTCTGCATTTTGACCTCTGATCTTTGTGAAAGTGTCTATAGGCTGCAGTCATCACTTAACATCAATACGAACTGCATGCCTATTTGCCACCTTCATAACATAAAATAAAAATGTATCGTTGTAATTAAAGTAAACATAAATAAGTTTATTTAAAGAGAGGGAAGATAGAGAACGGAAGACAAAATGATAGATTTTCTGAGTTTTTGAGGCACTCGGGTAGAAATTATAAGCATTGATTGAGCAGACATTGAGCGAAGAAACTAGTTCAGTTCGCTGTCATTCATAATAATTGAGTACCTATGATGTAATAGTGTCAATGGACTAAGGGCCGCAGACAAGGTCAAAACAAAAGGTACATTATTATGTTATGGTTATCACAAGAAAATGTGTAACATTTTTTTATGTAATGTAAGTGGTAAAAGCATGCAGTTCACATTGATGTTAAGTGATGACTGCAGCCTATAGACACCCACAGAAAGACCAAGGTCATAATGCAGATGCGTTACCACTCCTGAGGCCGAAGGTGTTATGCCTCTGTGCCGGAAATTACAGGGCCAACTATCATCATCGTCATCATTTCAGTTGAAAGATGTCCACCACTGGGAAAAAGATGCCCACAACTGAGTTGTGCGTCATTGGCGGATCGGCGATTGCAGTGGCGGTTGTATTATCGAGAAAAGCTACTCCCATGCCCCATCTCAAGTTGCATTTACTGGCTTGACCGCCATTGTTGGGTTGATTTACTGTTCAAGCAGAAAAGTTCACTGGTCGACTCCTTCATTATTCCTGTAACTATTTTATCTCCGAAGTATTTGCATATACACTAAGGGCGAGATTCACAGACCGCACTACGACTTTACTTTCGAGCAAAGTACGCTTCGAACTGTCAAAACTCATACATTTCTGACAGTTCTAAGCATCCCGCGCGTTAGAACTAATGTTGTGGTGTTGCAGTACCTACTATGTTAAGCTATCAAATACGGCTATTTGAAGCGCACTATTGCCTTGGCACCGACTTCAAACCTATGAGTAGGTAAGTACGTAGCCCATATTAAAGTAATTGAGTTTATTTTTCGCTTTTTAGTGTTTTTGTCTATTCAGTTTTGAATTTATTTTTGAAGGCGGTTTTTTTTTAATTTTATCTTTTTCACATTATAACATTTTAGAATAAAAACAGACATTTTTTTATTACTACAGGCAACTTGTTTGATCTTTATTTAGAATCATTATTATCATTCAATATGCATACTGTTGGATGTTCACTTAATGATAATTCGATAAAAATTTCCAGATCATTTTTTTTTTAATTTTAAGGTAGGTAGTTTGTTAAGGTTTTTATATAAAATATTTGTAATATGTATTTGAATTATAATACCTAATATCTTATCTTCAATAAAAATCCAGTAAATAAAGGCTAATATGAATAAAGATTCGATAATTAAAATTTCGTGTTTTTCTAATCATGACCTAATATTTGAATCTTTTTCACGGAAACTATTTCTGTCTTTAAACGAACATTAACAACAAATACTGCGAAATCGTTAAGTGATCCTGACTGTTCTGAGAATACGTACCGAACAACAATAACCCGACTTTTAATTCAACTGAGTTCTGATTGCCTTGGGTGCTGTGGTTTAAAGCTTCGTCAGACACAACGCGTGTTTATCGCTGCATTGTGGAATTTTGTTTGCTTTCTTTGGGTTCCTACAATGATCCCTTATAATTTCGCCATGTCAGTCCGTCTGTCTGCAGCTTAACTGCTTCAGTAGCCTAGTGGTAGCAGGCCACTACTACTACGCTGGATTCCTGGGTTGGATTCCCGGGTCGGGGAACGGTGTAAGGTCCTTTATCGCTGGTTCTATTAGGATTGTTTCATTTTCTGGAAGTTACCCAGTATCTCGGAGTTTGGTATTGTGCCAGTAGATGTCAACAGGCTCGCCACCTGTTACATGGGGCAAAAACGTAACCGGCGAATCGTGTTTGCATGTATCTAATAGTCTCTGACCTGGGAATCGAATCCAAGACGCCAGCGTAGTAGTAGTGGCCTGCTACCACTATGATACTGATGCAGTTAATATCACACATATTAATATCACACCGCATTTAAAAACAGATTGACCTACTTACACTGAAGCTTCCAATTTCTAATTCAACTGAAAATATGTCAGCCAGAACATTCCAGAAACCCATTCGAACTTCGTACATAAGTTTATTAATTTATAACAGAAGCAATATCGATAACGAGTTAGCGGGACTCGAGTAACTCGAGTTTGTCACGCGACCATCGATCATTTAAAACGATTAATCGATTCGACCACTCATTCGAATGAATTCGTTCTATTTTGCGTGTAACTTAGATGAAATAGGTCTGTTTTATTGATATACATTTGGGAATTTCCCTTTGAGGTGTTACTTAGTGCTACAAAAGTGTCCTTCAAGGTTCTTGAAGTCATTTTATCTGTAGGCACCGTGACTTTTTGGTAACTACCTGTTTTCCGTCAAGTGGTATATACCTAATATATGCCGGCGGCTGGTGTAGATCAAAAGCGATCTACTCGGTCAAGCACTACGGGCGCGGTAGGGTTGTGTGATGGGTGACCGCTAGTGGAAAATTAAATGCGCGTTTCCGTGCTTCGGAGGGCACGTTAAGCCGTCGGTCCCGGTTGCTATCGATAGATAGCAGTCGTTAAACCTCGTCGGAGGCCTTATGGGCGGTTTGAAAACATCCGACAACGGGTTGGCCACTAACCCACCCACCTCCACCAATCCGCATTGGAACAGCGTGGTGGAGTAAGCTCCAGGCCTCCCCCCAAAAAGGGGAGAGACTCGTGCCCAGTGGGACGTATAATGGGTTACCATTATTATATATTTTTCTGTCAACATTTACTACCTTTAGACATGTTTGAAGGAAACGCCTTACCCTATAAACTGATCAAAAGTAGTCAATGTATTTTAGTTATTGCAATGGAGATGGCAAAAAAACATCAAGCATGATCACAGTGCAATAGACGCAAACACGTAAAAACGTACAGTCGGGGATCTCTCCGCTTATCAACCAAATATAGCTTTTGTTACGATCGCATAAGTTGCCCGTGAGGTCAAGCGGCCAGTTTGCTGATAGAACGTAGTGTGCATACCTGGAGTATGTGATGTGATAGCGATTTTACAGGCCATAAACATTGATCAACGTGCATTGATCTCGAAGTCTATTTAAAATAAGAAAAAAAGGGAAAAAATGTGTGTATGGCCTCCCTCGGCTAGTTTTCCCTGCGTGCGACCACGACCGGGCCTATGTAATAAGCTTTTGAGCGGGAATGAGGATCTCCTCGCCTCCCAACCATCCCTCTCTGTTACGCTTCACGTGCTGAGTGAGGGTGATGATGATTTGTCAGTCAGATAACGTCATAAACTAAAGCATTATAGTTAGTTAGGCGGTCGGCCGCCTGAAGTAAGCGTCTTCCAGCTGGAGTGATTATGAAAGTGCAGAAATTTAATTAAATATATCGAATCGGTAGACTTGGACTTTAAATTGATAGCCAGAATAAATAAATTACCAACTATCTTCAGGGATTGCATGTCGCGGGTTCTATATTTAGAACCGAGAAAGCCACGGTCAGCAGGTCAAGAAATGTTGTTCGTTCGATAAACGGAACGGCCGACAGTTGGCAACAACAAAGGATATTTAAATTTAAATAATGATGATGTATCTTCAAGCAAAGTCCACGCCTCAATACAGAGTAGATACAGAAGCTTTGATCTCTACCAGCCTATATCGAGGGTACACAATATTTTAGCTGTATTTTCGGTGTTTTATTTAATTACTTACTCATAATAAATAATGAGTAACATCAGTAACTTTAATACAGGCAGAACAGATAGTAAGTTATTACTGCATACGCAAATAAAAACAACACTTTTCACTTACCATTAAGGCGAACTGTGTACCTGTTTGCCACTTCATACACACATAAAAAAAAACTATTGTGAAGATTTTTCGGTGATGGCGGCACGGAGTTCGAATATGTGTCCCATAAAAAATAATTCAAATAAATAAAAACATAACTATGTTAACTGTTTTACGCTTTCCAAGCCGTAACTGAATGCAATCAGAAAGTTCATAAAATAGATTAACTTGAACTAACTTATTGTTTTTCCAGTTCTATTTCTGTAACTGTGAAATTTCAACTATTTCTAAACTCGTTTAGTTTGTTTGCAAATTATTATAGACTCCAATAATAAACTGATATTTCACATAGTAACTTTATATTTGCTTTTGAACATCTTTATTTTTTTTTATTGCAATGGATTTGGCAAACATTCATACAGTTCACATTAATGATAAGTGATGACTGCAGCCTATAGACACCCAAACTAAGACCAAGGTCAAAGCAGATGCGTTACCACTCCTGAGGCCTAAGGTGTTATGCCTCTGTGCCGGAAATTACAGGGCCGTACATTACCACCTGACCGGAACATGATAGTGCTGAACACTACCATTTAGCGGTAAGTATATTAGGTAATGCGGTGATGCCTACGCCCGCGAGCTCCGTCACTGGAGCTCTACTACCAGTAAAAGGTGATGGCCTTGGGCGTTGACAGGGGGTGGCAGGGGAGAGCAGCTGTCTCTGCTCTAGTGATAAAAAAGTCCTAATATAGGTACAGCAAAGACTGATATGTGCCAAGAGTACAGGTACCAAAATGCTCCCTCTAGAGCCAACCTGCCCCTCCCCTATAGCCAAACCCTCTGATTCGTCGGCTGGCGACGCTCCTTAATTATTGTGTAAATATAGGCTGCAGTCATCACTTAACATTAATGTAAACAGCTTATTTTTAAAGAAAAATGGAAAGAAAAATTTGACTTCAGGCGAGACTCGAACTCGCGACCTACTGGGAATCTAGTCCAGCCGCTCTACCAATTGAGCTACTGAAGCCCTGCCCGATTTGTCAAATCTTTCCTTCACATCTATTGCATTGCTTTATGGTAGCAGTAGCGTCATCTATCTATTACCAACTATGCTAGTTAGGCAACCCTAACTATTATTAGTTTAGGTTAGGAGTCTCGCCTGAAGTCAAATTTTTCTTTCCATTTTTAATAAAATATATTTCACAAGCATGTGTTAATGCGAAATAATATAAAACAATTGTAAACAGCTTGTTTGCCATCTTCGAAAAAAAGCCTAGGTCTTTTGTTTGTTATTCTTGAATGGTTGCATTTCCTCTACCTACCACTACCTCTTTCGGGGACATAGGATTGAGGTTACTTTCTTAAAATTGTTGTATATGAATTGTTTTTAAGAAACAAACGAACCCGTGCGAGCATTTTAGACTTACTGAAATCCATGATATAGTATGTATCTAAATAGTGTAATTTACAGCACAGTAAATACTCACACTCTCCATTTGAAAGATAAGTTTATAGCAGTTACTCTAGCTAGTAATGATCCTAAAAAATACTAAAATGATACGACCACCATAATTGCTTTACATAATCCTAAATCATTTGTAAATCTAGCTGTTTACTAACATATCTCATCTGTGTATATCTCACCGGTCGCCATTTCTATGGTAAGCATGCAGTGGTCTGGCCACTTACTTTAATGTATGCGCATATTTTGTTCGCCAAGGTTGTTTTTCGATTTGACTCGATATTTTTAAAGGATTTTTATGTTTTCAGATTTCTTTTAAAACTTAGGTTTGGATGCATCAAAGTTTTTGTGAAAGTTATGATTTTTGTCAAATTTAACAATAACATAGCTAAACAAAACTAAAACTAAAGTATTAGTATTTGAAAGAGATGAACAGAGAACAAATGCAAGGGTAGTAGTAGATGATGCAGTGTTAGAACAGGTTGATGAAATTGTATATCTTGGATGTGCTTTTAGCAAGGATGGTAGGTACACCACTGACATAGAAAGAAGAGTGCTTGCTGGGAATTGCGTGAATGGAGCGTTGGGTAAGCTGCTAGAATCTAAACATCTCAGCCAGCAAGCTCGACTAGCCGTACATAATGCTGTACTTACTCCAACGCTTTTATATGGAAGCGAGAGCTGGGTATGCAGGAAAGAGCATGAAAGTAAGTTGAACGCGGTCGAGATGAGATCTTTGCGCAAGATCTGCGGTGTATCACTCACCGATCGCGTTCGTAATGAAGATGTAAAAAAGAGACTTTGTGTGAATCATAGTATCGGTGTAAAAATGAAAAAAGGCATGCTCCGATGGTTCGGGCATATAGAAAGAATGTCGAATGAGCGAATGACTAAACAGATATACAATGCGAATGTGGATGGTTGCAGAGGCCCAGGAAGACCAAGGCTGACCTACCATGACCAAATAGGTCGAGTTCTGTCTGATGGTGGGGTCAAAAGTCTTAGGAATCGGCGTGCATGTATGAAGAGAATGATGAAAGTAGACGAGGCACGAGAGGTTTGTCAGAACCGGGATGTCTGATGCTCTACACTCTCTGCCTACCCCGTTAGGGACCTGGCGTGAAGATACATAACAATAACATTTACTTTAGAAGGGACTGCAAAATGCATTGCACCAGCAAATTTGTAGTAGGTAAAGTTTCTAAAATTTTAAATGTATTTTTATTCGTAATGTAATTTATCAAGTCACGTAAATTTTTCAATTAATTCTAAATTGTATATTTTTGATAGTGTGCACTCTAATTAGTATCTATCTTAATATATATAAATCTCGTGTCACAATGTTTGTCCTCAATGGACTCCTAAACCACTTAACCGATTATAATAAAATTCGCACACCATGTGCAGTTCGATCCAACTTGAGAGATAGGATAGCTTACATTACGCTATGACTAATAGGAGCAGAGCAGCGCGGGCGAAGCCGGGGCGGGCCGCTAGTAGTTCTATATGGATTTTAATATCTATATTTTCCGGTAACTAAGCAATTACGAAACATAATGATATTCACCCACCATAAAAATGCTGTTAATTCAGTCTTTGGTTAATTTTATTAGTCCGTCTAAAGCCATTTTTTTTTTCAATAATAATTACATTTCAATTTTGTAACATTTTTCAATTACAATTTTCTCTCTCAATTCTACTTTTTTCAGAATTGCATGCCGTACGATCTCTATTTGAGGAAATTATTGATCCGGTATTTCTAAGCAGTCACGTGCACGATTCACGTTGTAAAACGATTACTTTTTGTAATAAAGCCTTGTATAATTTTGTAACCAGAAAATACTATCATGATCTTTTACTACTATTTTTTATTACTGGTGGGAGGGTTCCAGTGCAAGAGAACAAACTTGAGACATCAAAGGCGATGTCGGGGATACAGACCAGGGATGAGGAGGGAGGTAGTTTATGTATTGCTCGCGTGTATAGATTCGTGGATATGGGTGCCTTTTACCCACTCCCATTACCCCACATTCCCCTACTTTTCTGAAAGTATGGTCGTCATAGAGCAACGCGGTCGCGGCGGACCGGAGGGAGTAGCCAAAGCGTGTATTACCGATGCAAAACAGGAAATGCGTGCGATACACACGCGCACTACAAAAATCATCTATTACTACGAAACTTACACCATGACTTTAACAAAATACAGAAACAATTTCACGCACACATTTAAACATCTAGGCGACAGGTATGGGCCCATTTGGGCCTGTACTTTGACAGAGGGGAAAGCCTGCATATGGCTACTCCCCTCCAGTGTTGCTCTTTCATGGTCGTAGTGCGGTCTATGAATCTCACCCTTAAATGTGATAATTGCGGTCCTTAAATAACCGAATTTGTATTCAAACAAAATGTAACCCTTTTACATTCATACCGCCGTGCCGCCAAAATGCACATTAGAAAGCAAATGAAATCACACTTTAGTTTGAACACGATAAAATCTATTTTCGTTGATCACGTTAATGGCTGTGAGGTCATCACGTACTTATTACGTAACCTGCTAACATTAGGTAGGTAGTATGAATGAACAAAACACTTGATTTTTTTTGCACTAAGGTCATACATTGGCCGATTTACATTGTAAATGTCAATTGTTGGTCTGTTTATGACTAAAGGAGATGGTTCAAAGTTCTATGGGACTTGGGCCACTACTTGTGCATGAAAGGGTAACAGGGAAATGAACCCATTAAACTAATACGAACATTCTTTTTTGAAAATTATTTGTATATTTTTAGCACAAGATTTATTTAAAAAATGCTTGACGTTTCTAAAACACTGAATTGTCAATGTCAGGTGACATGACAATTAGGAATATCAATCTGAAGTTTATTAATCGGAATATCGATTTTTCGCGGCAAGAATTGATTATTTTAATCTATCCGTAGTACAAGATCACGTCAGTAAATCGATAATTCACCCTAGAGAATCAAGGTTTGATCTTTTTGTTTCAATAACAACCATACAAACCATAGACCAACACGGGCCACCGGCCGCGGAGTACTGGAGGGGAGTAGCCATAGCGTTTATTACCGATGCAAAACAGTCTGTCATTTTTTGCGGGGAGAAATGCGTGCGACACACACGCACACTACAAAAATCGTCTATTACTACGAAACTCACACCTTGACTTTAACAATATACAGAAACAATTTCACGCAAACATTTAAACATATAGGCGAAAGGTATAGGCCCATTTGGGCTTGTACTTTGACAGATGGGAAAGCCTGCATATGGCTACTCCCCTCTGGTGTTGCTCTATGATACAAACAGTACAATGTAGATACAAATTAACACAAATACAGTGAAAAATTACATACCTACTACAACTTCGTGTTACACAATACTTATAGATATTATGATATATTATATGCAACGAAGGTGAAAGACCAGCATGCAGTTCACATGGATGTAAGTGATGAATGCAGCCTACACCCATCTACAAAAATACCAAGAGGTCAAAATATAAAAACAGATCGATTAATCGGACATCGATTTTTCCCTCGTTGATCTGACCGTGGATCGATTTATGACACTTCGATTCGTATCGATTCAAAAATTGATCAGAAAGCATCGCGACATCAATGACAAGATCGATGCCGTTTTTCGTTCTGAAATAATCGCATTTTACAGTATTTTTGTTTTAGTTGTTTTTGTTGAGCATTTAGTTCAGTTAAAATATTTTTTACTTAAAAGCTGTAGGTACGTTTACTGTAGTACTCTGCTCTGTAAACATCAACGTATCCCTTTATTATTTAACCATTTATATGTTCATGAGTACCGTGCCGTTTGATTCGATTTTTGAACGAAGGTATACATTGTGATTCAAGACGCCGCCATGTTGTTGTAGTATATCAATTATATGGCAATATTTCAAAACTATTTTATTTTCGTACAAAGCGATCTAGACAAAAAATTACAAATTATTATTTTTCCTGAAATCAAGATATCCTTTTTTTGGTACATGTACAAGCTATATCCCAAATTGAAACATCTCCTTTGATATATAAACGGTCCATTAGATCTGGGAAAACATGTTTGTGATTGTTATGATAATTCTAATTCGCACATTATCAGAGTGCCTAGTGCGAGATTTCCGATCGCGATCGATGACGCTCCTTCAATTCCATACAAATCTGCGTTAGGAGTCAGGTTTGAAGAAGGTGTCGTATAAATTTGTGGAAATTTTCCAATGAAGATGGATATTCACTGCTCAGAATTTTACCTTATCTACTTGCTAAAATGGTAGTGTACAACGTAATCATGTTGTAGTATGATGATATGATGATAATTAGGTATACACGCCCGTAATTACCCGAAAAGAGGCATAACAGCTTCAGGCCTCAGGAGTGGCAACGCATCTTCGTAAAAAAATATGATTTTTACGTTCTTTTTATGTGCTGTACATGGAAAACAAGCATGCAGTTTACATGGATGTTAAGTGATGTCTGTAGCCTATAGACATCTACACAAAAACCAGAGGTTAAAATAAAATGCAGATGCGTTCGACCTCAGTTGGTAATGTACGGCCCTGTAATTTTCGGCACAGAGGCATAACACCTTAGGCCTCAGGAGTGGTAGGTAACGCATCTGCATTTTGACTTTGGATTTTGTGTAAGTGTCTATAGATTGCAGTCATCACTTAACATCAATGTGAACTGCATGTTTGTTTGCCACATCCATTACAAAAAAAAACCAATGACCTATTATCATATGTTAGTTTGGTTAGAGTACCTACCTATTTTAGAGCAAACAAGCAGACCGGTTTCCTAAATACCGAAGGTCAATTATGAATCGTGCTTTTATAAATAGGTTAAGTATTCTAGCCTAGACTTATCCATTGCATAATAATGTGCGATTAACGAAGGTCAAACAACATTTCGTAGTACCTACGAAAAGTGGAGAAGAATTCAGTACACGTGATCAAGATAATTACAGGTTTTGTTATCAACAGATCAATATTAAATTGCATCAAAATTCAACAACATAACTTTTTTGAAGTGAGAAACTTCTGCGAAGCGGCGTTGTGCACTTTTCGAGGTGCGTAAAAAAAGTTAAACTCGCGTTAGGACACGTGACCTGATCAAAAATTCGTAAGACGGAGGGAGAATAAACCGAAGGCGCGGCGTAGGAGAGGCAGTACCCGGAGTGCAACCCGTTGTCTTTTTTTATTATACAACGAAAGTGGCAAACAAGAATGCAGCTCACATACATGTTAAGTATAACATGTATGTGAGTTGCATATAGAGTGAGCTGTATAACTGCACAGTTACACAAAAACAGAGGCCAAAATGTTCCGTTTGTTGTTATAATTTTCATTAACAATATAATAAATAAATAATATTTTCATATCATTTACGATCAATACCAGTTTCGATTACAATTTTGCCATGACTCATTACCTCCATACACACATAGATACACTCTGCACATTGCTTTTACCCCTTATTGGCATTCCAGTCTCGGCCTGTCTGGATTTCAATGGAATGATAATGTGCACTACACTTCACTTTGAACTGTAAAATCGTACAGGTAAAGTGCAATTTCAAATGGTTCTCTTTTGTTATTTATAATTCGTCCTTTTACTTCGTACAGGCGCAGGCGCATATAGGAAAGGTAATTTATTGCTTAGATACTTATTTCTTTTTGCTTCGAGCTTAGTTTAAAGTTGTTTGGAATTTATCTGTATGGCTTATATTTTGTCGTGTCAAAAGTTAAATGTTACATTACATTACATTTCATTACATTCAATCAACATTGTAAGCGTATCGACTTTGACCTATTTAATACTAATGATTCCACACTAAAGAGACTTTTAAGCAGCGACTTTTTTGATTGATTTTGTTTACTATCTCTTATTTTTAATGTAAGCTATATTTGTGTATGCTTAGTTTGCTTACTTAATAAGTTATTTAAGTTAACTGTCTTCCTTTAATATTTAAACTGTGTCCTATGCGTGGGTATCTGTCATTGGCTTCTGGATTTTTTTGTTATGTTGTTTAACTTTATGTTTTAACTTGCTGTTGATACTCCTAAAAATAAATAAATAAATAAATAAATTAGCAGTTCATCACCGATCGCCTTAGTTAGTTTAAGACTTTAATAACTCTTTAAATTTTAAAGTCTTAAACTAACCAAGGCGAACGGTGATTTGTTGTTTTTTTTTACACTAAAGTTCGTTTTTTTTTTAAGTTTAAAAAAACGAACGTTAGTGGATCTCTTTTTAACACACAAGAATTACCGAACTTTAAGGGTAGCACTGGGAAACTTTCAGAAAATTTAGGTCTAAACAGCATTTATCCTCGACCTAAGGATCAAACCCAGGACCCTAACGTAACTAAGTAGTGAAGTGGCTTGCTACAACTTTACTGCTTAGGTAGGTAGCTTTAGAAGTTATACCTACTTCTTTTGGCGCGATGGGAAAAATGCTGAAAGTTTTAAGATGCGCGCGCAGACCAACAGAAAAAATCAACAGTCTGAAGTTAGTTGCTTAACATTTTTGTCGTTTTGTTTTATTTCCAGTATATTGGATTGTTACGCAAAAGTAGTACATCTTCTCACGTGCATACATAAGAACACAGACTGTTTTTTTATTTTAGAAATGTTTAAGGTTTTATGATAATTTATCTGTAGTGCAGAAATCGTTGAATATTTTCCATTAGGCCGACAAGTCATTACGTTTATCTGAGACTGACACAAACAACATTTTAGATACGTGATGCCATAAGTGAAGTCACTTAGTGACTGTGACGTGTTTTAAAAGGATTTCAGTGTAGAGTTATGCTTTTGTTTTTTTTTATTATTGAGTCAATAAAGATAAGAATGAGGTTATTAACTTGATAATAGGAAAAAAGAAATGTAACTTTATTAAATTGAATTTCATGGCTCGCGGGCGTGGGTACCACCGCATTAAGGCGCGGGCCCACCGCAAGGCACGGAGAGGCTACGCACGTGTATTAAACTTCGCTTTATATGAAATTATATCTGGTAGTGTCCACAGCAACCCACGAAGAGGCTACACATGAATTGACGTCATTGAAACATGCGTGGCTAGCTCGGATAGGCGGTTACATAGCTCAACGCTATCAACGTGGGTCTACGTTTCCACTGGAAGTACACGAATATGGCCCACGACTATGTACAGCTTACTTTCCTTGGGTTGCAGTTGGACGTGCCAAGCCACGCGTGGCACGGCACACGCATCACCAATATTTGCCCAGATAATTACAATACGTAGAGCCATGTAACCACTTAATCGCATTACAGTCAGCCAATTAACTCTGAACTCTTGGATGTAAGTCGATAAATCTTTCACAAAGTGATTCCCGTGTAGTGTTTTATCAACGACTAGCGGTCCGCCCCGGCTTCGCTCGGTTGCAATGTTACCTTCCTCTATTGCCTCGGTTGCAATGTTAACTTAGCCTAAAACCTGCCTCGATAAGTGGGCTATCTAACACTGAAAGAATTTTTCAAATCGGACTATTAGTTCCATTAGCGCGTTCAATATACACACACACTACAAAAATCGTCTATTACGACAAAACTCACACCTTGACTTTAACAAAATACATAAACAACTTCACGCACACATTAGGCGTCAAGCATAGGCCCAATTGGGCTTGTACGATAACAGAGGAGAAAGCCTATATATGGCTACTCCCCTCCGATCCGCCGCGGCCGGTGGCCCGTGTTGCTCTATGATGGTAAGTAATACTGTGGCAAACATCTACATGAAACCAAAGATTTCAATGTAGATGCGTTGCCACTGACTCCTGAGACCTAAGGTATGCTTCCGGTCAAATATTAATGTTGTGCCGGAAATACAGTGCCATACACACCATACATTACCACATGTCCGGAACACCATCGTGCTGAACACTTCCATTCAGCGGCAAGAATATTAGGAAATGTGGTGGTGCCTACGCCCGCAAGCTCCGTCATGGAACTCTACCATCACTTAATTGGTGCAATCGAAACAACTTTCTTGTCTGTTTGCTAATCTCAAAAATATTTGGCAAGTATTCAAAAGTATACTTTGACACTGAAATAAATTTTCGAAACAAAGAACCAATATCTAGCCTTTGATGAGCATAACACTATAAAGGCTTAAAAGACTATTACATGACACGGTATTCAGGGTCCGGCAGAAAGGGTGGGCGTAGCCTCGCGCCGGGTTGCCGCTTATTACACTATCCGGCCGACAGCGCCCTAACTCAATCACAGTACAAATACACGGGCCGCTCCGGTCGCCCTAATTAATACCCTAACTCCCTAAATGTTATTACACTATCCTGACCCTTGCAATCGTACCCTGAATACCGTGCCGTGTAATAAGTCCTAATGGTTCCGAGTTGTTGTAGAGCTTTCTTAATATACCTACTGAAAACTCAAAACGTAACGTTCCCATTCAAGTTACAAAAATAAACATAGGCATATTAAATTAAAGTCTCAATAAATTTAAATCAAGAAACATAATAAAATACCCAATAAAAAAAGATAAGTCCAAACAACATCATAACTAGTCGATTGCGCAAGCGCAGTGATGTCACGCGAGCGAGAGGTGTGTGCGAATGAAATGGAGAGTGTTTACCGGATTCGGCCGCGAATTCTCTAGGAATTCAATTAGGGACGTGATTTCCAATCTAAGTAGAAACTAATAATAGATCGTTTATGTAATATTGCCGCTGCAACTGTCGTGGTCTCATTATTAATGTTACTTAAGTAGGTTTGCACTCCTGAATATAAATCTATTATTCTAATATCATCAAGCGCGCATGGCCCCGCGGCTGGTGTAGATGGTGTACGTCCTACTGCGGGGCACGAGTCTCTCCCCTTTTTTGGGGGGAGGCCTGGAGCTTACTCCACCACGCTGCTCCAATGCGGATTGGTGGAGATACGGGGTTAGTAGCCATCCCGCTGTCGGATGTTTTCAAACCGCCCATAAGGCCTCCGACAAGGTCTAACGACTGCTATCTATCGATAGCAACCAGGACCGACGGCTTAACGTGCCCTCCGAAGCACAGAAACGCGCATTTACCCATCACACTACCCGACCGCGCCCGTAGTGCTTAACCCGTAGATCGCTTAAGATCTACACCAGCCGCTGGGCCATGCGCGCTTCTCCTTTACTGAGACATAATACTACACACAGGGAGGCTATAGGACCGACGATGCAGAGCGAGCGCGCGGGGTGCGTCCACTGATGGGCATTCCGTATGACGTCATCAGCACGCATCGCAAAAGTTGCCTCTCGGAGCAACGGTGTCCATAGACTAATATATAATACTGGAGACGGTGTCGGTATTGGCGATGTGCGATGCGTACGATACGGACAGGTGGACGCACTTAAATGAGTTTCTATACAAAGAATACTACGATCCGTTGCGTGCGATGCGTCCGATGCGTACGATACCGACAAGTAGACGCTTACCTTTAAAGTACTTAAAGTAGTAGTGTGCCTATAGATAGAGACTATTCGATACTTTCCATGCAAATCTAAAGCGATTTCTCACGTTTTGAACGTCATTGTGTCCTTCCAGTGACTCTATATAAATATACAATATTGCCTAAACAACATTGAGAAGGATAAGTCTGCAATAACGCAGAACATTTTCGTCTCGAAAACATCTAAATTGTATATTTGAGACTAATCGGTGCCAAATGGCACTATTAAAATGAATAAGTTCTAACAAATTCACCCTATCGAGAATAAGGGTGCAGACTATGAATTATATCTAATGTATAGAAATGTAAGTCTCATAAAATCATCGCTTCAGTTTTCGCACACCGCGGACGCTCCGCCAAAGATCCATACAAACGCTTAATTTGGTCTCTATTACACAGACATCAATCAGTGACGTGTATTTACACGTGCACCTGTGTGCGTAGCACGTAGAAAATACCAACCATCGCCCATAAAAGGGGCGGAGGTTGGGTAATGCGGGGAAATTGGGCAGGAGTTCAAAGCGTCCATTCTATACGTAGTAATATTAGATATTCTCTGGTTTTGGTTCCATTCACGCAAAAAAAAAAACTGCAATCATAACAAACACTCACACTTTTAACAAAGACAATGCTGGCATTCGATTGGTCGGGACAAGGTCATTTCGCCGAGCGGCAAGAAAACGTCGAATAGCCTGACGCGCTGCGGTGGACCATATTTAAGACCCGCCCACGGTCAACTGTATTATTTTTCACATAGTACGAAACTCATTACTTTACTACTATATAGTTTCACGCGTCGTTCACGCCAGTATGTCCTGCCTACCGAACGAAGCAATCACGAACTTTCCTTTTCAAAAACAGAGCTCGTAGGTACTCTGATGTCTTATTGCGATTAATTTTCGCACTCTTATTTTGTTATGCTTCTTTAAACGCCCCGCCGATTACGTTACTCTACTGTTCCAGCCGATTTCAGGTAGTGCCCGTAGCTAGCAATTTACTAAATTAATTTGAAAAAGATATGTACTGAGAAGATATTTTATATTTGTACCTTCTTTATATTATGTAGTGCACTAAGACTTGTAACATTTTTTTTTCCGATGCCATTTTTTGTCACTTTTACAATTATTAAAATTGAGAATCAATTTTTTTTTTTTATTTTCAGATTATTTTGAATATCTAGTACGTAACTTACCTACTCTTTGTTAGGTTTCGACTCTAATGAGGTCTCCCTGGTACCTATATTAATTTCATTCATCACAGATAGGTAGTAATTCAATTAAAATTTAGCATTTAAAAGCTTAATTATCAAATAAACTAATTTAGATCGGAATTGGATTCGGCAAGGTTTTAAAATTCGATAAAAATCTGACATTATCCCAAACCGCGCCTCGCCGGAAGCTCGATAGCAAGGTCATGGTGCAATTTGTACCATGAACCAGCGAACGCCTCGCTGCGTGACCACTTTGTAGACCATAACTTGAATAAGAAAATAAAACAAATTAGATTTTATACAAAAGCGCAAAATTGACTATCAAAAACTTTTTTTGTATGGTCTCGTAATAACTATCAGTCAGTCTCAAAGGTGGCAACGCATCTGCATTTTGACCTCTATTCTTTGTGACACTCTATAGGCTGCAGTCATCACTTAACATCAATGTGAACTGAATGCTTATTTGCCACCTTCATTTAAATCTATGTCCATAATATGTAGAGAGAGGTATCTATATCGAACTCTTGATATACCGTAAAGATCAAAGGTAGCGTAGTTTACAACTCCTGAGACCTATGCCGTTTTGCTTCTGTACTGTAAAACGATAGCGCCGAATACCAAAACAACCATGGCAAGAATTATACAGAAAAAAAAACACACAGACAAAGTACAAAGCAGAACACCTTTAAAATTTAAGCCTAAAGAACATTTTCTGGTATTTAAAATATGTTTAATTCTCCGGAGCTAAAAGTTAAATTAAAGTTTAGTGTGGAGTGTCATTATTATTAAAGATTATTTTTATTCCAATGAGATAAAAACGTGTTAGATACCAAAGAACGTTCATTTTATTTATTTAATCATTATTATCTTCTTTATATTCTGAATTGTTTATTGTAGGTTTCTAGGTTATAGTATGTCTCTTAATTCAGTATGCCTCCTGGCAAAGGCCTCCTCTAACTTTTTCCACTCGGCTCTATCACGAGCCACTCGTCTCCAGTTCAATCCCGCTGTGAGCTTTAATTCGTCCTCCCATCTTCTTAATTGTTTACCCCCGGTTCTTTTGGTATTTGTAAATTACCAGTCTATGATGATTTTACTCCATTTTTATTGTTTGTCCTGTCCACCTATACTTAGCCCTTTGTTGTTCATTTCTTACTTTGTCCTTTTTGTGAGTTCCTGTCATACTTCGTTCCATGGATCTTTGGCAGTATTCAAGTTTGTTTCTGAGTTGCTTTGTAAGTGCTTTGAACGTGCATTAGGTTATATAATATTTCAAAGCTGTTTTACCATGAAACTTTTTTAGTTTTTTGTACAAATAAATGAATGGAACTTGGATGATGATGAATGGATTTTGTAATGTGGTGGTAATCCCGCTCTAAATCAGATGCTCATTTACTGTCTTTCTTCTCACTCATGTCTTCTCCTAAATTCCCTTTCTCTGCTCCGTACATCTTCTAATACAGAGTTCGGTAACGGCGTCGGGACGACTCCATCACCCACTCTTGAAAGAATTCTCTCAGTCAAACAAACAATGGCGGTCTAACCATTCCAATAAAGTAGTAAGTGTATTAACGCTTTTTTTTAATACGGAGTTACGATTATCAGATCTAGTCTATTGTAGAGTGCCTATAGCACTAAGTTGTTCTAGTATCTCGATCACAATTGTCGCGTAACTAATGGTGCATATCGGATATCGATAACCGCAGTTCACGGCTGCGATAATTCGAATATCGCAGGTTGTGTGACTGGTCAACCGGCGCATGCCTTATCTACCTGCTTCTGAGCTATTGTTATTGTAGATTTGATACGGTTGGAGCAAGTATTTTACTCTAAAAGGATTATTGGAATTGTAAGTCGTGAGGTCTTAGATACTTTAAATCAGACTGAGTTGAGTTGCGTTTGGATGATTCGGTACTTCAAAATTCGTCGCACCTATCTGGAGTGAAGCTAATGTTTGAATCTGGAATATTATTAAATCAAGAAAGGAAGTAGTTTTGATTTCCCCTGTAGATATAATAGGTTAGGATCACACTGCAGAATTATTTCGTTCATTCAGTTAAGCTGCAAACCTAATTTTTACGCATATTTATAATCTAGCTAGAGAATATATTATATCCACTAGGTTGCCGATCAAAATTTGGCCGCAAGTATTTTTACTATTAAAATTATAATACGGGCTTCAGATTGAAAAATCTATCAAGCTCAAATCAACAAATGTAAATGAAACAGCGTAAAATAAAAGCAATATGGGTCACCTTGCCTAACTTTAGCATGATATGCAGCATATAATTAGCACCTATCATTCCATTACTCGAAACTCGTCCAAGGTGCGGTGATGTCATAGCCATGATATGCTATCTTCGGGTCATGAGCAAAGACCTTTGGATGATTTGGTAATTAGCAAGGAAAGTTTTAATAACTGAGTGAAATTAATAAAAAGGTTTTTTTTTTAATTTTCCTTATTTAGCCATATTGAATAGTCTTTTTATATTTATTGATCAATACCGAATTTAAGAATGGTTTTGAATGGCAATTATTGTAAAAATAATAAATAGATGTGTTTATTTATTTTAATTTCAAAAAATTTGGCAGATCTTCATTGTTAATTATTGCTCATTTCATTCCTAGCAAGTCTAGCATCTGCTAGGACTATATGACCTATATACACGTTGTTTTTATTCTTGTTCCTCACAAAATGTAAATTCTAGCAGATACTAGACCTGCTTGGACTTAAATGAGCGATGAATATCTGCTTGATTTTGTAAAATTAATATTAAATATTTTTTGCTATTCTCGTATGTACCTAATCAGGTACCTACCATATTATTTATAACATGCATAATAAAATACTTGTATGAATTTACATGAAATTTTGATGTTAGAAATATTTTTTATTTGACTCTGTTTTTAATTTTTGTCTCACTGCACCTCAGTTAAATTCTCACCACTACCCAAAGGTTGACTGTTAGAGAATGCTTTTGATCATTAAGTCCACCACATGTATCAATTTGTGCAAGAAAGTCTAAATTATTAAATAAATAAAAATAAACATTCCCAAAATATATATATGAACGGATGAACTGTTACCCATCGACGACACAACGCTGCTGAACGTGGCTGAACTATCCCTTTAAAAATATAATAAATCGGATAAACAAACAAGTTAGTGATGAATTTTAGTACCGAAATGAGGTCACACCAACGGCCAATGTCAATTGACGACGACCTTAGTGTACAATTTAGAAAATATAGGCATGACGACGTGTGATCTGGGAACTAGATAATTTTTATAATTTATTTGAGTCAGCTGTGCTCCAGTTAGGGCGTGCGGGTGTCGTACTGGAATATGTTTAATGTTAAACCAGAGAATATGTAATAATACTACGTATAGAACGGCACTTCGAAGTCCCGCCCGATTTGCCCGCATCACTCAACCCCTTCCCCTCTTATGGGCGAACGGATGGTATTTTGTACGTGCTACGCACACAGGTGCGCGTGTAAATACACGTCACTGATTGATGTCTAATACACAATAGAAACCAAATTAAGCGTTTGTATGGAATTTTGGCGGAGTGTTCGCGGTGAGGTTATACTTTAAGGTGCCACCTTTTACAATCATGCAGTTCACATTGATATTAAGATTATTAAGTGACGGCTGCAGCCTATAGACACCACACTAAGACAAATGTTCAGTGATTCCCAAAGTGGTACATATGTAGACCCCTGGGGTCCATGGGAGACTCGATGGGATCTACGTATATGCGTAAATAAAAATGGGATATATGGGAAAGTGATATAAATGTTAGCAAGGGGGTCCACCAACACCAGAAAAAAATTGAAAGGGGTCTACAAGAAAAATAGTTTGAACCTCTGCCTTAGTTGATATAAAATATATCTGTGATAAGTAATAACGATGCCGTACATTACCTCTAACCGGAACACGACAGTGCTGAAGACTACCATTCAGAGACAGATTAATTAGGCGGTGGTGCCTTCGCCCTCTGGAACTGCCTACACTAGAACTCTACCACCAGTATTTTTTTTATATGGAACTGGCAAACAAGCATCACATTGATGTTAAATGATGACTGCAGGCTATAGACACTCACAAACACACCAAGGTTAAAATGTAGATGCGTTACCACTCTTGAGGCCTAAGATGTTATGCCTCTGTGCCGGAAATTACGGGGCCGTACTTTAACACCTGACCGGAACACGATAGTGCTGAACACTACCATTTAGCGGCATATTAGGTAACGTGTATAGTAAAGATAGCTTTTGAAATAAAGATCCAGTTGGTCCAGCGTTTTGTGACAGCTGCTTGATCCGAAGATCGCGGGTTTAATCCCCGCACCGGTACGCATAGATATTTCTCTTTTGACTCAGTTCTCAGAGCAAACGGTGAAACCCGCCCTTAATCTGGCTTAAAAAACTAAGGCGCCATCTACTTTTTACGATACCGACTTAAGCAAACCCATAAACAATATCACTGAAGGTCGTAGCGACAGTAATATGTTAGTTCTACGAACGCATACATAAATAAATAAACGTAGTGTCGATGACATCATTCTAATTATTCTGCCACAGAGCAAGTTCGTACAGAGGGCCCAAAGGGGTTATATTAGTAGTTGTGAATCACCATATTTTCTAAGTTATATTGGAGAATGTTCTTAGCTTGTGAATAAACGTAATTTCACTTACGTACTAGAAGGGTAGGCAGAGGCAAATGTATGCACTTTTCCATGTCATGAGGCAAACGAGCATAGAAACAATTGAAAGAAAGAAACAATTTATTCAGACAAACAGCACGGAGACAAACAAACTAAATGAAATAAATGGAAAACAATTAACAAACAACACATATACCTCAGTAGCTCTGCTCTGTATAACTGCCTCAGTAGCGTAGTGGTAGCAGGCCACTACTATTATGCTGGAGGTCCTGGGTTCGATTCCCGGGTCGGGGGGTAATAAGAGATAACGGTCTAAAATCCTTTATCTCTGCTTCTATTGGGATTTTTCCATTTTCTGGAAGTTTCCCAGTACCCCGGAGTTTGGTAATGTGCCCGGAGATGGCAACAGGTTCGCCACCTGTTACATGGGCCAAAACGTAACCGGCGAGTCGTGGGTGTTTGCATGTATGATTAAATGCATGCATTTACCTCTGCCTACCCCTTCGGGGATTACAGACGTAAAGTTACGTTTTACATATATACCTATACATACAAAAAAAAATAAGGGTGGAATATAATATGTCTCATGGCTGGTCTAAACGGGTGCACAGATCAACTTCATGTCGATTAGAAGATACTATCTTATATCGCTGGTTTTCGTCTACATACAGTTCACATTGATGGTAAGTGATACTGCAGCCTGTTGACATCAACGTAAAAGCCAGAAATTTCAACATAGATGTTAGCATAAATGGAACCATTGAAGCTATGATTGTATGACAGTTGCATTTCCATACATTAGGTATACCCTAATATTAGTTTACTCTTTGTAAGCATCACTAATTTAGTATACTAAGCTAACCGAAGCGCTTGTAAATGGTGGCTAACTAAATGTCGCGGCACACGGCCGTTGAATTCAAGGTCCCGCAAAAGTCACGATTTTCCTTAACGTTTCAAATTTGTGGTCAACGTTGGCAGAATAAGGTCGCTTAATCAAATAAGAGACGTTTGTAATGAAAATTCCATTGATTGATTGACATATCTACTGAAGTAAGTTGATAGTGTAAGGGAGGATTTTTTATATTATACAACAAAATATTTTTTTATATTATATAATAAATCTTCAAAAATGGCGTCAAAAGAGTCCTTCAGGGCTGGCAGCGCGTTGGCACCTCCCCTGGTGTTGCAAATGTTCATAGGCGACGGTGACCACTTTCCATCAGGTGGCCCGTTTGCTTGTCTGTCAATCTTCAGACATAATAAAAAAAAATATATAACAGTTATTTAAATGTAGTTACGTAAGTTTCTATTTAAGTTTTTTTTTTCTTGTTATTTTGTCAAATATTTCTTTTGTCTCGAATGTGTGTCTCTCGACTCGATATCAATAAAGAGTTTTTCTTCTTCTTCTTCTTTCTTCTTAAGTACTAGACAAGATGCTCTCCTTGGTTGCACGGTCACAGTCACCTTAAGTCAATTTACCACACTTTGACATAATCACATATTGACAGTTGACGTGGCAATGTCTCCAATACGAACTTAAAAATTACGTAAAATGCACTCTGATTACCAATAATTCCAGGAATATGAAAAAATTAACATTTTAGCGATAAGCAAGATTTTTAAGTTAAAATTAACTGAATTTAATTTAATAAAGCGTCTTGGCGACATTTGAAAGCATGTGTCATAGATTAAATTTTTTTATAGTGTGTCAGAATAAAAAAAGTATGATCAATTTATTAAAATTATGAAGAGTGATTATTATGAACACAAATCAGTAATTGGAACAAAAACAATAAAATTGCTTAACCGAGCAGATCGCTTCCGATCTACACCAGCCGCAGGGCCATGCGCGCTTCATAATATAATTACGAAACAAAAATTGTCTCAATTATATTCAATATTCAAATCCACAAGAGATTCCGACGGATTGAAGTATATGTATACTTATGCGAAAACATATTCTAATGTCAGTTAGAAATAAGCGTAAAGTAAATTTCACAAGCAGCCCATTATCTCAAACAATTGTGGACGTGACCAGAATTTATACGTGACATCGCTATTATGTGTAATGTGTGTATGTTCAGTCATTAACTACTACGTTGAATTTTCCTCAAACATCTATTCATAAATAATTCATATTGTAATCTTCAATACGGTAGCCATTATAATATCAATCTTAATAATATAATATTTTTATTCTTATTTAAACAACAAAGGAGATGTTGCGAGCTCGGCTCTGGTTCGTACACTACCTCAAAAAATTAGTAAATTAAAGAAGAATCCGAAAAAAAATTCAATTTATTTATTCAAGAATATATTATAGAGTTACAACCACATTTAATTCAAACGATTTTGTCATTTTCAACCATGTTCAACATGGCGGCGATACATCCTACGCTTGGGATAGTACCTATGTAGATAAAACAAAACTAATGCTATCTGTATCTTACTAGTGCATCACATATTAACTATTATTAACAAAAAAACGATGTATCGAATTGATCAATTTAAAGAAGTTGCGATGAATTTCTTTAAATTGGAAATCGATATGTATCGATTATAAGTGGAATTTGTCAAAATGACATCGCCCGCCATATTCGCCATGTTAGTTTTGAGTTGCAATTCTAACTGTAAATAATGTTTTGTAACTGCAAACAAAGCTAAATAAGTGAAAATATGCAGTAAAAAACGTTTTTATAATGATTTTGCCTGTTAATGATATTGTGTACAATACATGGCCGGAGGTCCATACATTTTTGCAACATCTCCTTTAAAAGAATCTATCTGCCTCAAAATTCAAAATTTGGCGGCTGATAGATTAGATAATGCGGTAGTGCCTACACCCGCGAGCTCCGTCACCAGAGCTCTTCCACATAAAACATATACCCCATTATACATTTTATTAAATGCATTTTAAAATATCCTCCTTATTCATAAACGTACATTAGATACGCTTTAGCTATAGAATGCTTTGTCCTTGTCAGTTGCATTGTCAAATGTGCAGGATAGAAAAAGACAAAGGAGAGATTAGCAACACTTTAGTTAAAATGCGTTTATGAATAAGGGGGTAAAAATCTTTATTTTTCATGCCGTTATGCTTTTTTAGACACCAAATACATATTTTTTCCTCAAGACTGGTGATCTCCTTTATTTGCAAATATAAGTGATTAATAATCTTTGCAGATTAATATAAATATAACCTATTGACAAAATAAACTTTAAAGCCATTGCCTTATTAACTAATTAAAAAAATATTCTGATGTCCAACCGTTGATGACATCATAGTAATTATATTGTCGTCACACCGCTATATTTATGTTAGCACTCACGGTACAGAGCAATTACCGTGCAGAGGGATATTAAAGCAATATCCGGTGGCGTTAGCAATTTGTAATAGTCTACATTTATGTAAGTCAATCCATAATTTATTAAATTTAGCGATGCAGATTTTGAAGAATACTGAGATAAGTAGCCAATTTTTTATTTATGTAATAAAAGTGGCAAATAAGCATGCAGTTCACATTGATGTTAAGTGATGACTGCAGCCTAAAGACAGACAGACACAATGACCAGATATCAAAATGAATATGCGTTGCAACTCCTAAGCGTGTCCACGGCCACGGCACGGCAGCCTACGGCCTAAGGTGTTATGCCTCTGTGCCGGAAATTACATTACCACCTGACCGGAACACGATAGTGCTGAACACTACCATTTATATTAATAAGGCAAGTATATTAGGTAATGCGGTGATGCCTATGCCCGCGAGCTCCGTCACTGGAGCCCTACCACCAGTAAAATTGAAATAATTATTTAGTGATAAAGTAAATTAGTGATAAAATACTTGATTATCTTCTGTTCCATAATTGAGAGCTTGATTACTAAACTGTCACAATTATGATATCAGGACTGCTTTTGTAACCATAAAAAATATGTTTTCTCAAACCCAACTTGTATTAAAATTAGATGTGAGGCAATCAGATTACGCGTTCAAATATTTATAATTACGACGACGCGTTTGATAAGATAAAAAACACCAACTTTGACTTTTTCCTATCGTATAGCAATTTGACCTGTATTGTTTATGGCATAACTAGGAATGTTATGCAAAAACGAGGAGGATTTCAGTATTGTAAGCTATTTCAGGTATTAGATTTGAAAAATAAAAAGATAAAAGTTAACCCCCTTATTCATAAACGTATTTTAGCTAAAGTGTTGCTAATCTCTGCTTTGTCTTTTTCTATCCTGCACATTTGACAATGCAACTGAAAAAGACAAAGCATTCTATAACTAAAACGTAGCTAATGTACGTTTATGAATAAGGGGGTAAGACTGTCAATTAAAAGTATAGACATAGCTGAGTTTTTGTTATTATATACCTTGTACACATTAAGTTCTAGATTAGACCAAGACTGACCTACCATGGCCAAATAGGTCGAGTTCTGTCTGATGGTGGGTCAAGTCTTAGGAATCGGCGTGCACGTATGAAGAGAATGATGAAGGTAGATGAGGCACGAGAGGTATGTCAAGACCGGGATATCTGACGCTCTACATTATCTGCCTACCCCGTTGGGGACCTGGCGTGAAGATACACACATACGTACATTTAGTTGTGTCAGCAAAAAAGGAAAAGTGAAATCGATAATATAAAATTATCAATAAAAGTCATCATCATCATTTCAGCAGAAAAACGTCCACAGCTGGACAAAAGCCTCATAATGGAGGATACGCCATAATCACCACGCTTGGCATGCGGATTGGAGATCGCAGTTTTATCGGTGGACGCTGCTGCCCATCTTGCATTGTACTAACTACCAGCCCCACTGGAATGGTTTGACCGCCATTGTTCGTTTGACTGACTGCACTAATGAAAAAATTCCCTTCACTATTACAGAATACTGCCTAGTGGGCGGTGGAGTCGTCATCTCCACCAAAAGTAATCAACAGAAGTAACGAAGTAACCCTTCTAAATAAACACGCAAAACAGGTTTCTTTTATGATTTTGCGATTCCGTGCAAATGAGATACAAAGTGGCCATTAGATAATATCAGTCATCGATTGTAATTGATTCAACCAAATAAAATTAATCCACAAAATATGAGCCGCAAAGTTCTGTGATATTAACTATTAAAAGAATAAACAAATCTCAAGTTGTTCAATGTTGTTTTAGTAGGCCTTAAAATGTTTACTATATTTTTTCGACGCAATAAAACTTTGATTTAAAAATCTTCTTTATATGAACGGACGAAGCCATGGTGACTTAAAATTATCTGTCTTATGACGCCACTAGTATAGTAAACGAAACCTAAAATTACAACAAGCGACATGTGATGACGCGCTAATATTGACTGGTAACAAACTGTTAATCGTTTTAGAAATTTGAAACTATAGATAAAATAAACACATTTATTAAACTAAATTACTACTTTACTGGTGGTAAAGCTCCAGTGACGGAGCTCGCGGGCGTAGGCACCACCGCATTACCTATAAACTTGCCGCTAAATGGTAGTGTTCAGCACTATCGTGTTCCGGTCAGGTGGTAATGTACGGCCCTGTAATTTCCAGCACAGAGGCTCAACACCTTAGGCCTCAGGAGTGGTAACGCATCTGCATTTTGACCTTGGTCTTTGTGTAAGTGTCTTTAGGCTGAAGTCATCACTTAACATCAATGTGAACTGCAAGCTTCCATAACATGAAAAAAAACTACAGTAAGCCGTGATTTTATTTATACAAAGCAATACCTATGTCCTAATTTTGACATCAAATACTACAAGAAATAAAGATTTTTTTATTACTACTAATGTAATGACACAGGTCAACTAGCTTATTAGTAATAGTAAATATAATGAATATATATTATAAATTGCGAGACTTGCCCGTATCAAAATCTATTTGTCTCAACTGCAATAAAATTATATTTTAGGTTGTGATATATGTTTTGTTTTTTATTTTCATTGATATTCCAGTCTTTCGGCGACGAACCGGTTTCTCCAAATACAAATTAAAATTCAATAGTATATCAGAAGCACTATATGAACCAAAAGCAATTAACTTTATCGTATAACTTTTGTTTGACAAAAATTTGTGCAAAAATATGCAAGTCTTAACCTTGATTATAGCTCTAATGAAAAACAAGGTCTTTACTGTTTACTTGGGATTTCTTTGTTGAAATAATTATCAAACATGACATAATGCTTTAGATAATACGTGATGCATGGAAAAATAAAACTAGATTAAATTATGAAAAACCTATCTGCAGGTATACATACACATACAAAATGGTAATAATAACGGGAGAGTTGTCTTACAGACACAGACACAAACAGTTACAGAGGAGGAAAATTTATTACATGTTATTAAGTTATACGATCATAGTAATACGAATGTAAAACATAAACTCCTTTTAAAAAGTGAATATTAGAAATATATGGATAATGAAGGAAAAGCATTACCTTATTATTAAAATTATTTCATTGCTTTACCAACTTACTTTACTTACATTAATTGTTATTTATTTTGTAGTTCAAATTACTACAATTGTAAAAAAGTTGTATTCTCAAGAATATTGTCTTCAAAGAAATATAGTCCATAAAGTTTTCAGAGCTTATTAATTTTATAACATTGAGATGTTTTGAAGAGCATCGCAATATTTTCTCAATGCGTTGTGGACTCGTTAGCGGTACAAGTAATTCTCTTAAGTATGATCTTTCGCTACTTTACTTCCAAAATGCAGTCAATCATCAAATAGTGACACATTCTCATCAAACTGTATCACATGGACAGATGTTTGACCTACATTGATCATATCGTAAATGAAAGCACCGTAACGATTCCCTGGGAGTTCTCTGAAATTATGCTAAAATTTGTTATTGTGACGGCTGCGGAATTAGCACTTTGGAAATAAAAAAACGTTGGCTCTGTACTTTTGCTGGCAGTTTTGCTCTGTACTTAAAAGGAATCTTAAAATGATTGTAATTTAATCTGTTTACTTTGTTAATGACTTATTTTATCGTTGTAGCAATAATAAATATTATTTTAACGCTTGTCTAGGTGATGCCAATTGACATATCAATAGCAGTAGCTTCTAGACCGATAATGTGGAGTAGTTCATAGATTTTCTTTAAGTAATGACTTCATGATTCTTGAGGCGCTCTTCTCTCGTGGTATTATTATTTCAAGGACCATTCATCTATTTAATTTTAATGACTTTTGCTACAAAATACATTACAACGGCTTAGATGTATAAGTTATAATTCGTATATACGTAATTATGATAGGATATAGGTTTTTTTTTTTTTCATTTAATGCATTTTTAGCTTAACCAATGAAAGTAAAACATAAATTTAATTCGTGGCTAGCTTCATAAATGTTTAGATTGCCTTTATTATTCTTCATACTTTTATTTATTTAAATATTTTACATCTAACTTAGCTTGTTTAAATTTCAGCATGTCAAGAGTCTTCAAATGTCTAGACAAGCAGACCTTGTCTTAATAATCTGTAGATATTGCGAAGGCTCTTATGTAACCTAAGGCTACTAACATGTCGAAACAACATTTGCTTAAGGCTATTAATCATAATGGATTTTTTTTTCCATGGTAACAAACAAGCATTTAGTTCAACATGGATGGTAAGTGACGCAGCCTGTAGACATCGGCACAAAAACCAGAGATATAAATGCAGATCCTTTGTCACCCTTTGGGGCGCAAGCTGCTCTGAGACAGAAACTACAGGGCCATACATTAAATCCAACCAATAACCTTATTTTTTTTTTTAATCTCCTTTATTTCTGCAATCTGCCTCATTTGGGCATTTAGCTGATGGTTAAACATTTCAGTATAGACATGCATGGTACACGCCCAGTGGCGTATCCATATACAAAGTAAAATCCTCGAGGAAGATCTTTACGATGGGAGAAGGTCCTGGGGGCTCTCCTTTTCAAGCGCTTAAAGGCGCGAACGGGCTTCATGAATCCGCAAGCATGCTCGTTGGGATGCCTCTCCATGCGACGAGAGTACGACTTCAATTTATTAAGAATTTCCTCCTTCACTGTTGGTATCTTCAGATCTCGGTGTAATTGAGAGTTGGAAACAAACCATGGAGCGTCACTTATCATGCGGAGAACTTTTGATTGGAACCGTTTTATGATTTCCAGGTTAGAATTTGCTACAGTTCCCCATAATTCTGCTCCATAAGACCATATATCGGTTTGAGGATATTTTTGTATAAGAGAAGTTTGTTATTCAGTGAGAGGTTTGATTTCCGTGCTACGAGCCAGTAGAGTTTGTTTTAATTTAATTCATTTTTATATACCTATTCCAAATATCGATTCATTTTCGTTTAAAAACCAGTTTTTTATCACTTGCATTCCAAGGTTCCAAATAAGTGGCTCAAAAATTATGCAATTTATTACTGCGATATAAAATAAAAGTATATTTACATATACCGAGAACACCGAAACCCGTATCAATAAACCAAGGTCAAGATTGAGATATGACTCTAGTGTTTGATGTAAATATTAAAAGTCACTAGCTTTTGCTTGCGACTTTGTGTTCGAATACTTGACATACTAATGTTTTTTTTTCATCCATTAGGATTGTTTATTCAAAAAATCTGAAACACGTCTTTCATAATTGATATTAAGTATAACTAAGTAAACTTTTAAGGAAATCGGTGAAATTTTATATTTTCTCCTTATAAACTTAAATTTTGATAAAATATTTCTTAATCATACATCTTTAAAACAACTCAACCTTTTTGATCGAAGCCTGGGCGTTAATGAGCGTACATATTCTGTACTTACATAAAATTTGAAAAGGGTCTTGAAGCACCTTCTACTTTGAGATCTACGCATCATAGCCATTTTCATTCCTATCCAAACTAGCCCCGTCTAACTTTTAAATAGATACAATTGTATCAATTTTCCTAAAGGATAACGGCTGATAAAACTATCGCTGAAATTGCCCCAAACAACTAACTCAAAATTGTGAAAAAACGTATTTTTACTCCAAACATTTTGTTCTGGAAGACTGTGGATATGCGTTCCAGTTTTCCAGGACAACATTTTTAAGATAAATTTGCCAAATTTGAAATTGACACTAAGTATTATAGTGACTAATGTGAAACCAAAACATGTTTCAGGAAATCTGTCTTAAAAGTGCTTTACCTATTTCCTGTGTAGCCATTCAATTCAAATCCGCATGCCTCCGAGTTTACGTAAAAACGCCGGCCGGTGCCGCGGCACCCCGCCCGGCCCCGACCAATACAATCACGTATATTTTCGTATATGGACTAATAAATACGATAAATACTAATTTACATCACTCACAACTCTATGTAGTTTACCTTGTAATTATTAAGGTATAAAGCATTCAAATAATATTATATTAGACGCAGTTCGTTAAAATGTGAAAAACAACTTTTTAAGCGTGAAATCTCTGAAAATATTTGATCTGTGTCAAAAATTAAGGGTTACCTCGTATTTCAGCGATGTGCGAGTCATATTCCGATTTGCTCCTCATGTAATCCTTACGGGGCGCAGTGTGTAACGTCTGGTGCTTGTACTCCGAGTACCACTCGCTCTGGGGCGAGTCGGGTCTGTCCTCACCCCTCTCGGTCCTCTTCACGGTGACCCTCTCAAACTTGACGAAGCGGGCCCCAGCGGCCAGGTCGCCCTCTTCGACCTGCCGCTCCTCCTCAGGCTCCACATGCCGAAGTTTGACGGGAAACGTGGACTCGACTGTTTTGGTCGGCGACTGTGTGTCGCGGGTGCGAAGTTTGACTTCGATTTTGGGGGATTCCGGGCGTCGTTTGCGCTGTTCAATGCGTCTCTCTATGTCGTCGACGTCGGCTGTGGCGTCGATGGATTCGCTGCTGCTGCGGCCGCTCCAGACGCGCTCGAAGAACGATACGCGGTCGCGGAGGCCGCTGTGCGACGGGCTGTCGCGGTCCGACATTGCGGCATGACCTCTCCCTGCGGAGGCGCGCTCGATACTAAGCTGGTAAGTTACTTGCTCGGTTCCAAGTTCGCATGCGCCTTCAACACGTGCCAGTAGACGCGTAGCAGACGGTGACTTTTTTGCTTAAAGCTCCTTGGAGGCACTGGATTTCGGGTGGCTTATATCCTTCTAACGAGAGCGATAGTGATCGTAGTAAATTGATTTGATAAGATAGGTTTGATTGTAAATCTTGAGAGCGGAATCAGTGATGAATCAACAACGGTATTTGAAAGTAAAAGTTGATGAAAATCATAGATTTTTCTTGGCTAATCAAGCAGCGATGGTAATCTACGAAAAAGCCGTAGGGCTATTTTGACAAATGGAGCAGTTAATGGATGATGTTCGTGCGACAATTAAATCTCTATAAACTCTATACCTATTACAAGTAAAACCATTCACTTAATTATTTACTTGCGGTAGAGCTCTAGTGACGGAGCTCGCGGGCGTAGGCACCCTAATATAGGTACTTGCCGCTAAATGGTAGTGTTGTGTGTGTAGTGTACGACCCTGTAATTTCCGGCACAGAGGCATAACACCTTAGGCCTCAGGAGTGGTAACGCATCTGCATTTTAATCTTGGTCTTTGTGTGGGTATCTATAGGCTGCAGTCATCACTTAACATCAATGTGAACTGCATGCTTGTTTGCCACTTCCATTCCTCCTGAGACCACTCCTGAGGCCTAAGGTGTTATGCCTCCATGCCCGAAATTACAGGTACATCACCACCTGACCGGAACACGATAGTGCTGAACACTACCATTTAGCGGCAAGTAAATTAGGTAATGCGGTGGGGCGTACGCCCGCGAGCTCCGTCACTTGAGCTCTACTACCAGTCTATAAAATCACCAGTGTATAACAATATACCTACATGGCAACACAGAGTATCACGGGTTTACTAACGTCTGTTTCATCAGATTTAATTTCGCAACAATATCTATGTATGTATGTATCTTCACGCCAGGTCCCTAACGGGGTAGGCAGAGAGTGTAGAGCGCCAGATATCGAGGTTCTGACAAACCTCTCGTGCCTCGTCTACCTTCATCATTCTCTTCATACATGCACGCCGATTCCTAAGACTTTTGATCCCACCATCAGACAGAACTCGACCTATTTGGTCGAGTTCTGTCAATCAAGTCACACCTTCTGTGTTTCGAGTTCTGTCAATCAAGTACCTTACAATATAGATATTGTAAGGTATTTTAAATACATATGCTCAATTTGTGATAATCTAAGTAGGTATTTCTAAGTATATCTACCCATTTAATCTGGATTGGTATGCAAATACATAATTACCACATGTCATTATTATCAGAATAATGATTCATATTATTTGTATGTTACAGTTTTATCCTGGCTTTATGTACTCCTTTGCAGTTAGGTATAAATAAGGTACACTCAAATTATAAATTCGTGCGTGATGTTAGTTACAAGTCGCCGAAGAAGGCTATTTTATGGTAATGTAGGACTCCACGGGGAAGAAAATGTGGCACTACTTCGTTTTCATCAGACCAACATTGAAACTCGCTTTCTTTCTTGTCTGTGTGGTCGTCACGAGCTCACAGACTGGCGCAAAGTTTACTCAAACTCAAAAAAAATATTTAATCACTTGGAAATAATAGAATTTGCTTGTGATAGGTCAAATTACAAATATAAAATTAAAGCGAATAACAACTGATACGTTGATTAATATGTCAGTAAACAAAATTAAATAAATAATGGTCCAAAAATACTTAATATTATATTTACGCAGTCAACTTCACTTTACTTAAATATGACATAAAAAAGAATGAAGTTAACACATGATTGTTATGTTTAGTATATTGATCAAAATAAATTACAATAAAATATAAATTTATGAAATATATTATTAATAATTTATTGCTTCGTCTCATGGAGTCAACGAACATGGAGGTAGAATTGTAAAAAATCTGTAAAAAAAGTCATATCTTGCTTTTAATCTAAATAATAGTAAATCATTCTCCCGTCATTCATTACTTCAGAGTCAGTAGTAAAATATCAAACACGAGTGATTCAAGTATTTGATTAGTTAATTTAGTTATCGATTGTAATCTGTATATAGATTATCTATGATATTATCACTAAAAGTTAAACCCAAAGATTAACTACAAGCGGCAGCCCCATTACCTATCTACCGCGAAATGGTATTTTAAGCGCTATGCCGGTTAGTTATTATCGTATTGTCCCATATAATGATGGTTAAAACACCTACTCGTACATTAATATATCCAAGCAAATTGCATTCGTTCTAATTCGGGTTAATTTGCTAGTATGTTTATTACTCGTATAAAATGAAATCTTAATCAGGAAAAATGCAATTATACTTCGCATTACATTCTTATTATTATCGTTATCGATTATCACACGTTTTCATAATCAATCTGCGTATTATCGTCATATTTTGATAATGAACTTTATAATATTATTCAATCCCATTATTTTTTGTTGATAGACGTATAATATAATAACGAAGGACTCTTATGATAGTTTTGTGTTATATTGGCCCTATTTCTTAATCGGCTCCATGGCAACACCTTCTGCCTCGGCTTCTTAGGTTGAGATTCACAGACCGCACTACGACTTTACTTTGAGCAAAGTACTACGCTTAGAACTGTCGGTACAGTAAGAGACTATGCATGACTCAGCGTGAGATTCACACACCGCACTACGACTGGACTTTGAGCAAAGTACGCTTAGAACTGTCAAAACTCATACTGTCAGTTCTAAGCGTACTTTGCTCAAAGTAAAGTCGTAGTGCGGTGCGTGAATCTCACCCTAAGTCATGCAGTCTCTTGCAGGGTAAGAAGAAAATGTAGAGCTTGGTAGAGCCAAACATCTCTTATTCATCTTATATTTTCTTATGCCGTATTTAGCAATATTCTACACTTTTCTCATTATCTCTCTTTTTTGGATGTAATACATACCTACTCAAATACTCTCCTTTATTTTATTCTCAAACTCTTTCGCTTCCATTTAAAAGGGTACCTATACCCGGCTTAACTAAATATTTTATGTTTTATGTCTTTTATAAAATTTCTACTATTTGCCCAAGAAATCTTTTGGTCTTTCACTCAGCATTTTTAAGACCTTACGCGTTCCATAAGGCAGATCTTATTTCTATATATTTTTATAGAATACATAGTTATTCAATCTATTTCGAACGAGTAAAAGTTAACTACAAATGTTGACCTATACCTACTTTATAAACAAACACGATGAGGTGTTGGTCAATTATCAACGCGCTGGTGAAGTCATTGGAATTATATTTTGTGGCATAGCAAACTTCAACCAGCTCCGTTTATTGAATCCGAATCTATGCATTGATAGATCAGTCTCTTTTCGTTTATACAATTTAGATTATCAATAAAGATTTGAATTAAGAATGTGTTCGAGGTGAGGCTCATCGCAGGGCTTCATTAGAAATAGGACATTGCAACAGTGTCCTGGCAGATCCTACTACGGATGACGCCAGAATACTGTTGCAACTATATCAATTGTCAATGAGCTAATGTTGTTTAATTATTTTTTTAAATGAAGAATGTAATTCATGTGAACGTATAGAGCGTCATGGTCTTTGACCAAGCTCTTTAAACGGAGATAAAAAAAAAAAAAAAAAATTAAGAGCTACATTAACACTTTCACACACTTTCGGCACCCACCGATATAATTTTCGTCTTACGGCACACTATTACTCCATACTGATGAACACGACGTTAGGGAACGTTGTACTTTGTATCCAATAGCAGAATTTTATGAAACGTGACACAAATGCCGCGGGGGACGTGTAGAGACGTTGTGAACGAAGATGTAGGTATATAGGTATATGTTTATAGAAGTGAGTAGAAAAATGGCAGTAAAAGTGAATACGACGTGGCGGTACAGATTTCCGGAATTTGATGTGTTGTGGCACAGTGACGTAGCTAATGGAATTTAATATGCCCAGACGACGTTGGAAGACGTAGTGCGATTAAAACCAATTTTTGTGTCGACGTCTTTAAAAGTTGTACCACATCGCATTTTTTAAAATTTGACGTCCTATGACGTTGCGGAGCTGAAAGTGTTAAGATGCAGGTATTTTACCTTGAGGCTCTACATAATTAATCCAAAAGATTTTTAAGATACATCGTATTTAGACCTAGTGCCGCAGAATAAATTCCATAATGGCTTTACTGGCCACGCTTTAATAAGGATAAATAAGAGTAACCCACTTTGAGAGCACCGTTACACATTGTCTCGAAGTCATGGTGATCGCGAAAGTTGCAGACTCACTGTGTGGGAGGCGAATAGGTACAAAAGTCATTAAAGAGTCTTTGATATACATGGAGAAATATCGTGCGCTATAGTCCGTTTTTTTAGAGTTCCGTAATCTAAAACGTTTTGTTTTTAATGTCATTGAAGTGGTAAACAAGCATGCAGTTAACATTGATGTTAAGTGATGACTGCAGCCTATAGACACCCACACAAAGACCAATGTCAAAATGCAGATGCGTTACCACTCCTGAGGGCTAAGGTGTTATGCCTCTGTGCCGGAAATTACAGGGCCGTACATTACCACCTGACCGGAACACGATAATGTTGAACACTACCATTTAGCGACAAGTATATTAGGTAATGCGGTGGTGCCTACGCCCGCGAGCTCCGTCACTGGAGCTCTACCACCAGTAAAAATCAGACAAATAATAAGATACACCACTCCTGAGGCCTAAGGTGTTGCCTCTGTGCCGGAAATTACAGGGCCGTACATTACCACCTGACCGGAACACGATAGTGTTGAACACTACCATTTATAGGCAAGTCGGTATATTAGGAAATGCAGTGGTGCCTACGCCGCTCCGTCACTGGAGCTCTACCACCAGTAATGTAAAAATGGGATCCTTGCGCCTGTCTGCCAGTCAGTCAATCCGTTTGTCACAGCTGGTTTTCCCCGAAACGAATGGATCAATTGAGTTGAAACTTGGAACACATATTTGTCAATTGGTAATTCAAATAATAATATAATAATGGCAACCCTTGCGACGAAACCCACTGCTGGGCACGAGTCTCTCCCCTTTTGGGGCGAAAGTCATTCAAATTAATTCGTGTAAATCAATTAAATCCAAAACTGAAAGTACCGCCCGTACTTATCTAAAAAGATTTATTTATAAAAACTTTTACAAAGTAGATACCTATATTATTTGACACACAAAAATATAAAGTCTAATTGTAAAGATGCTGGACACTAACAAGTACTGATAATCCGGTATTGGTCAAAACTTGATCAAAATGGTTGACAAACATCACATGGGAGTTAGTATTTGTATACTCTTTGGGAAGTTTTGGCGGGAACCTTGAAAGAGGCGTGTGGTGCTCTTATTTTATTTCATTTTTTTGGTGCATTTTTGAGTAATATTAAATAAAGTTGGTGCCATTTTGTTTGTGCCTGTGTATAGTGAATAAGAATAACAGGGCAAAAACACGACCTTTCAGGTTGGCTCCAAAACTTCAGGGTAAATGTTCTGGTAAAGTGGCCATCACTTTACTCGAATTCCTGACTGTGACTCTGACTGACTGACTGTTAAATCTGTTAATTGACTGACTGACCCTGACTCTTACGCTGATTATTACGAATATGAAATATCGTTTTACTAGACACTGGCAATATGCGTAATAGCGATGCCATTAAATTAAAAAAAATCCTCACATGGGTAAGGTGCGAAAGAGATAACGCTCTACAGAGAAATAAGCCGAAGTCTCCTTCCTAAAGTCGCATTTGTAATATTTCTTGATGGATACTGTACATATAAGTCGAAATTCGCAATATCAAACACTTTGAAATACATTTCCTTTAGCAATTACCTAATAAAGGTTATTTTTGTGTCTCACTAAAGCCCTTTTGTCCTTGACTGAACTCAATTATAGCGTCTCCCAGACTGTGACGTCATTTCAGACCCCAATTTATGAATGAACACATGTAAAATACTTTTGTGTGTCGAAGTATTAAAACCATTGTATCATCACCATTTTCGGTGCAACTGGATTGTTCCGCAACGGTTGAAGAGTTCCATCGATTTTAAATGAAAAAGAATACCTAGATGTGAGTGTAAGCGTATTAAAAAAAAAAGATACAATTTAAATGCATATTAATTATAGGTATGTTAGATATTAACCCCCTAATAAACGTACATTAGATACGTTTTAGCTATAGAATGCTTTGTCTTTGTCAGTTGCATTGTCAAATGTGCAGGATAGAAAAAGACAAAGGAGAGATTAGCAACACTTTAGCTAAAATACGTTTTTGAATATGAGGGTAAGCCTATAAAGAGACATCAAATCTGTATTTTAGTCTATCTATATTGGATCTTTAGCAATAACACACACAAGTGAACGATTTTAAAGAAAAAAAGGAAAGAAAATACTTTTTACTTTACCTACTTTTAAATTTTATCCCGCAGAATGTATACAGCGGTCCCTATTAAATTATCTGAAAAGATGTTAGAACCTGTTAAGTCCTTACATATTCTTTGGTCCTGGCCAAACGTGGATATATTTTTGTTAAGTACTTAGGTTTTACGTTTAAGTGCTCTAGGCTTATTTGCAAATAAAAGTAACTAAGAGTGTTCTCGGTTAATTGATGCAAATAGTACTCCGGCGACGAGACATTAGCAATTGAGATTTTAAAACCTAAAGTGCCGGCTTGCTACAGCGTTTTTTTTGGTTACGTAATTTATTTCGATCCAAAGTTCTATTCGTCTACGTTTCTAGGTAAATATCTCTTAGGGGCACGGGATAAACCTACTTAGACACATTCACGACATCAATATTTTACATATACGAAATCATTAAATTTTTATCTTAATTGCATTCAGCGGGACCGCTCTGATAAATTCAATATACTTACGAGCTATTTATTCTTATGATAAAGGCTTATTAATAAAAGGTTGTTATTTTTGCACTTGTGCTTCATTTTCGTTTAACATTTATAGAATTCGATCATTCGTGTGTATGAAGCATAGATAAAGGTATACTTTTTATAAAAACACGAGCAGTATAATACCTACTGTTTTTCATTCTACTAGCGATAAATTTCGATAAATCTTACCCATCATTGCTCAAGTATGTAAATTAACTATAAGGAAATATTTGATGATTGATGACTGTTGATAAGGACCCTTATAATAAATATAATAAACATTATATCTATATATATATTTGTATCAGTATAAATATCTGGGTCACTTTGTTACGGAAGATCCTAAAGATCAGGTTGATATTGAACGAGAAAGAACCTTGCTGCGAGATGTAACATGTTGGTTCACCGGTTCACCCGTTGTATTAGAGAGTCAAAAATATCACTCTTCAAAGCTTTCTGTCAGACCTTCTACACGGGAAATCTGTGCTTGAACTATACGCAGAAAGATATTGACAGATTAAGGGTTTCCTATAATAATGGATTTAGGATGCTGTTGGGCTTGCCACGATATTGTTCTGCATCCGGTATGTTTGCGGAAGCACGAACAGATGACTTTTTTGCAGTCATTAGAAAGAAGACCGCATCCCTACTGAGAAGGCTGCGCTCAAGTTCAAACAGCATCCTAAATATGTTAGCGGCTAAAAGTGATTCGCCGATACTAAAGCATTTTCTAAAAGTTCTAATAAGACAGCCATAATGAAGTCTTATTATTGTCCCCATATTGTTTTAAAATGTAACTTTACTAACTTAGTCATAAGATTTTTGTAATACTAACAAGTGAGCCCAAGTTGCCTCAAATAAAGAAATTATTATTATATTATGAGTTGATTCTTTGTTTTATAAACAAGTAGTTTGCGTTTGTAATGTTTGTTTGTGTATCTCTCAAAGAAACAAAATGTCGATATACTTATATTATAAAAACGAAATTAATGTAAGTTTGTGAGTCTCACTAAAACTCGATAATAGCTGAACCGATTTGGCTAATTTTAGTTTTGTAATATTCGTCCAATGAAAGTTTCAAAAGTGAGAAAATATGAAGAAATTTTAAAGCAAATAGTAGAAAATAACGTTGTTGTTGTTAATGTTCCCATATTAGTTCGTAATTAGTGCTCATACCTTCACCGGTGGGAAGTTCGTCAGGTGAATTAGCAACGTATAAATTACTACTTTGCAGAAAAAAACTAAATTCAATCAGTCACCTTTTTCAAGTCAGCAGTCAAGAGTTCAAGTAGTAGAGCTAGCATGGGCTCTACCAAACGTAAACTCTTAATTGAAAACCAATTCCAAAGTCTGCAGATTGCATGATAGTAGTGCGGTCTACAATTAAATGCAACGAAAATCTCAGACCTGTTAAAGTTATACGTCACCAATTTACCTCCAGTAATATATGTGGAGTAAACTTATTTTTTATCAATTTTGAATGTGTAAAGCTGAAAATAATGTAAACAGCCGCTGCTGTAGCACATGCTATGGACGTAAGTCGCGAACTCATCTAAGATGTTACACGACTATGCATACTTGTCGACGCATCGCATCCGTCAGTCGCGGAATGACGGACGCGTCCGACAGTTTGTAGTCGCGAATGCAAAAATCACCGTAACCAGCCCGCACTTATTTACATCGTTTAGAGTTCAATGAACTATGCAACTACAATTTTATTTTAACTTACTCCTCCAGTTATGGGAATTTAAGCTCTAACACGAACTGTTACGGATTATTCAATTGCGGGGTGAACATTGTTGCGTTCGGCCACGAATTTTGCGATATTTGCACGTTTTAATAATTAATTAGGTCGATACGATCATGCAGTGCTTGCCAAATTATTGTTCGACGGTAATGCAGCAGAATTGACACAAAAAATCTGCAGGTTTTTTAATGCTTTTACTGGTTGTAGAGCTCCAGTGACGAAGCTCGCGGGCGTAGGCACCACCGCATTACCTAATATACTTGCCGCTAAATGGTAGTGTTCAGCACTATCGTGTTCCGGTCAGGTGGTAATGAACGGCCCTGTAATTTCCGGCACAGAGGCATAACACCATAGGCCTCAGGAGTTGTAACGCATCTGCATTTTGACCTTGGTCTTTTTGTGGGTGTCTATAGGCTGCAGTCATCACTTAACATCAATGTGAACTGCATGCTTGTTTGCCACTTCGAAAACGTAAAATAATAAGTATCTAAAATAGCTATAGGGCTGCAATGACAGTGCTCGATGGCGTTGGCCAAACGCGTTACTTTATCATCTACCACAAAATGGCATAGTCAGAGTGTAGCGTCCACTACATTAAAGCGCCAACTAGTGGAACACAGACGAAACCTCATAGTACTACTGTTGATATTATATTGTTAATTTTAAGCTTGTTTAAATTATGGAAAATTGCAAAAATATGCCTAAGAGATATTTTTAAAAGAGCCGACTGAGTTTTTTCCGGCAAGTTTTTCTCAGATCATATTGGCCTTTGGAACTTTGCCGGTGAATGACAAAGAATGACTCTTTTTCTTTTCTTTTTACTCTTTGTTATCAGTTTGTAAAGGGGAAAAGAGACATTCTACTGATATACTTTTACATTAGTTTATTACATTTAGTTTTATCTTAGTTATATTCTTGTCTTTAGATATATTTTTTATCTTGTTTGACATGTATATCAATTGTTATTCGCTTTAATTTATTTTGTTTGTTTTTGACGTGTCATAAGAGGTGCCTGTCACCCTAAATGAATAAATGAGTTTCTGATTCTGATTCTGATTCTACTTATCTAGTACGGTAGATGGCGTGTCAAAAGTTGGCATAGGTCATAGAGCAACGCGGCCCACCGGTCGCGACGGACCGGGGGGGAGTAGCCATAGTGTGTATTACCGATGCAAAACAGTCTGTCATTTTTTGCGGACTCTCAAATTTTTGTAGTGTGCGACACACACGCACACTACAAAAATTGTCTATTACTACGAAACTCACACCTTGACTTTAACAAAATACAGAAATAATTTCACGCACACATTTAAACATCTAGGGGACAGGTATAGGCTCATTTGGGCTTGTACTTTGACAGAGAGGAAAGCGTGCATATGGCTACTCCCCTCCGGTGTTTCTCTATGGCATAGGTCATCGACAAGAGAGAAGCTGCGTTGTATCGTCGATGTCTACGCTCTATCGTCGATGCTTACAAGGAGAGGGCTCTTGTAAGCATCGACGATAGAGCCAAAGCTGCGTTGTATCGTCGATGGCATAGGTTTAAACAACTTCCCAACGTCAATCTTTACGCCGTGGCCCGCCAGGCGCTAACACCTCGCCTGGTCAGAGGATCCGCCCTTTTCGTCGGAGGAACGTTTCCACCCGTTCCTCCACAAGAGAATATGTAAAACTAGTATAGTTCATCGAACGCTGTTGTATTTTGGTAACGGTGATCCTGTAATTTCTGGAATGACAATGCTCCTCTAATATTTATAACAGGATGGTAGCAAACAAGCATGCACTTCATATTCATGGTAAGGGCATAGCCCTTAGACATGTCCCTGAAATCGGAGGTGGTTGAATGTTCCTGCAGATCACCTTGATGTTAAGTGATGACTGCTGCCTAGAGACCTACAATACCAGAGGTCAAAATGCAGATTCGTTGCCACCACACACAAATTGAGCTTCTGCCCTCTCATCTCTTAGAGAATAATAATAGCCAAGTTTACAGCAAAAACTGATATCTGCCAAACATATACCAACCTGCCCCCTCGCCCCTCTAGAAAACGTTCTCTTCTCATTTAGATTGGTGGATAGTGTTGCTCATGCACGGTCGGTATATGGCACTAAGAATCTTTCTTCTTAGAAATTAATAACATGATGGCTTCGATGGCCCAGACCTAATCCGGCTCTCAGTCATGTTATCAATGCTAGAAAGAGAACGCCGAACGTTTTGTTTTACCTACTGATCTATAGAGATTTCCTCCCTAAAACGGATTTTTCTTACATCTAACATGGAAACCTTTTAGAATGCCAGAAACAATATCAATTGATAACTTATATACGAATAAATGAATCGATCATGTTAAGATTAACTTTGTAACTTAAATAATATTGTAAAACGGTCTTTATATTTCGCCCGCACGCATAAAGCCAAAGAATTTACAAATATTTATTTATCCGGCTCGAAGGACCAAAACAACCAAATATTAACCCGTCCACAAGCAAATGGGATCGCGTACCATGCCGCCCACTGGCATCCAAACCGGTCGGACGAGTAGAAATCCGAGCGGGCATTGTGTGCTAGTCTAGTTTGAGCTAGACCTGTTAGGTCATATAGGTCTCGGATGCTGGCTTGTGCACTGGAGGTTAACTGCAGGTACGCTCAAGACAGGAGTGCTACTATAACGTTAAATGTCCTTTATCATCCTTTTTACGTGTTATTCAATATTTTCTATGTGGTATTTTTGGGGTTAGGAAACAAAATAATGTGTATTCATATTAAATTGAAGAAAAGTATGTATATTTGTCTAAAATGTTCTAGATTAATTGTAAAAATTCTGTCATTGATCAAAAGCCAATACACCAGCGAGTAACAATGGACAATAATTAATATTCTATCGTGAATAAGGCCGCAAAAAGGTTGGACTATAAACTATAAAAACATAGCCATCAACACTTTGAGGTTATGTGCATTATTATATATTTTGCCTTCCTGCCATTTTTGTCAAAGACAAAGATAATTTTTTCAAGGTATTTAGTATTTTTTATTTAAAACCTAGAATATCCTCTATCTTTAGTTATTGTTTACATCCAGATAATAACATAAGGCTATGAACCTCACGATCGCCCCGTTTACGAGGTGGCCAACCTTGATTGCCTCTGAATGATGTCACTATAACATATATGTCATAATGCACATATTAGCATATATCATAAACTATTTCACTAACAATGCAGTTATTAATAAACAGATAAACACATACATTTTTGTGACATGAAATTGGTTAACAAACATAATAATATATTCAACTGGTAATAACCTTATATATAACAAGCTCTCTAGAAAAGTAAAACTGTTTATGGATTTACCTATTCCACGAATGGTACCCGAATTTTAAAACGAAGATGCAGCGAAATCAATTATATAAATAATTTTGGCCTATTATTCAGGCCTGAAGATATCAATACGACGAACATTTCAAACTTGAAGATCACGTCGTCAAACGAATTACAAGCAAATCTATTCTTAGGCTAATTTTAGTAACCAGACATAGGTCAATGTCCCTGTTCTTAGTGACAGTTAATTCTTTCACTTCGGGGAAATACCGGCCATTGACAAGGCGGTGATTGATGATCGACAAGTCTGCGTACTGTCAATTGTCTTAATCTTGTCTTTGTCTCGAGACCTCCCAGGATATCTACGTTGAGAAGCCATTGTTAGTTCCAATTAGATTCCCAAGTATCCAAATTTGATTGCGCTAACTGTATCGAAATTGTAATGGATAGGTACCATAACAACCTATATAAGTTCAATTTCAACTTTGATAAAACGAGTGAGAGAGAAAGAGGGTAGGCTCTTTATTGACTTTAGTGAATTATGTCAAAAATGTCATATATAAAAATAATCGGCAGATTGTGCAAATAAATAGAGATGAGCAAACAAAATAGTAAAGGAGAAATTGTTATACCTTGAGGGACACCAGAAACTCAAATGATCCAGTCAAACAGCACTTCATAAACGCGCATCAGCTTTTGGTGACCACCAAGATAACATTAAAATCAGTCATGAACCACCGATAAAACTCTCATGTATTTCAGTATGTTGAGGAAAATGTCATGATCAACAATATGAAAAGCATTAGAGAATTCTATATGAATTAGAACAATCACTTGAGAATGCTCAATATTAAACTCAACTTCCGTCATTACTTTTAGAAGAACAGAATGTGCCATGCCCGTATTGATACCACTATCTAATGTAACTGCTGTTAAACGGTATAACTGTTCCAGATTGTTGATAATAAATATATCATAATCGTTTATAACTAGAGATGTAAGCAACACGTTTGAATTTAAACTATTGAAACCTCAATAGTTCAGGTGCATATCAGTGTGAACTTGTCTTGTCCACTTGTCTTGAATACTTGTCCCTCCTTCGTGATATAAAACATAACATCATATTAATATCACGTTATGAAAACTTTTAGTCGGCCTTGGCAGTTTTAGCTGTGCTCATCCGAAAATAAATTAATTACTACATAAATAAATGGTTATCTTCAGCCCCGTGGCAATCGGATTAGGATAATGAGATGAAAATAAATTAATGAAAAAAACAGACGTCAAACAAGAAACAGATAAACATAATATTATAGCAGAAGACGGTGCCAATTAGATAACTATTAGTAACTGTACGCAGCTTTATACGCAGAAACTTTGTGGCCTATCTCATAAAAAATAATAATATATAAAACCTCAATGGTAATGGCATGAAAGCATTACACACAAACAAAAACTTCGACTGGTACAATAACACTGACTGGAGAAGATAAAGAGAATGTTGTTATTAATATTTCATAATTACGGTGAAACAACGTCGTATAGTTTAGGTTAAGATTGATATTCAAAAATATAGTATAAATTCGACAAGTTATCTTCAGCTTGACAATATTATTAAAACTAAAGAAAATATTCACTTAAAATATAAGTATGTTAAACACTTATTTAGAATATTCAGTGAAGAAAACAAAAAAATATTGATATACATTTGCCGCAAGCAAATGAACATTAGCAGCGATGGTATACGATCGAACCATATGAACATACGTAAGTAAGTAAGTAAATATTTAAATAACAAATCAAAACAAGAAGAAAGGAGATACAAACAGGCGGTCTTACCGCTCAAAGCGATCCAAATTATGAATTACAGATGTAATTAGTGAAGTAAAAAGTGTACGTTAACGTTTATGCAAATCACACTCATGTTCGTTAATGTGTGTAATTTCGTTAGTATAATGTTGATTAAAAATAATGCTCTAAAAGGGAATGCGCCTTGGAATGTGAACGACATTAAAAATAATGTTATCACTGAAAACCGGTTCATTTAAGGCGATGTTCAACAATCGCCCACGCTTTGCACACGTACGAACATTTAAATAAAGAAGAGATAATTCTTAAAATAATGTTTGCATACAGAAACAACATCGTTTCCGAAGTTTCCGGAACACATTCCAAAAATAAACTTTTAAACAAAAGTTGAAACTACATCGTTAACACAATACACAAACTGTCGAATCAATTACGCCATTCCGAAGTGGATCTTTTATATCAATGGCAATTGATAGTCAAATATTTTTATTCATAAAAACATTCTTAAAAATTTAATTCACACGGGCATTCGGTTCCGTGGGTTTGCTAGACTCTCTATAGAACACACACACAAAAATGCGCGCGCGCACACAAAAACACTCCTGAATCATCCTTGTAATTATTACTATTTGCCTTTCATAACAATGATTTATTTGTTTTAAGTAATGCGACTTTGGTATTTGGGAGAAAACACTGAAATTCGAAACAAAACGTAACTTCACGCCTGTATGTAATCCCCGAAGGGGTAGGCAGAGGTAAATGCATGCATTCAAGCATACTTGCAAACACCCACGATTCGCCGGTTACGTTTTGGCCCATGTAATAGGTGGCGAGCCTGTTGACATCTCCGGGCACATTACCAAACTTTGAGGTACTGGGAAATTTCCAGAAAATGGAAAAATCCCAATAGAACCAGAGACAAAGGCTTTTTCACCATTATCTCTGATAACCCCCTACCCGGGAATCGAACCCAGGACCTCAGCGTAGTAGTAGTGGCCTACCACTAGGCTACCGAGGCAGTTAAACATAAACGGTACGTGGCTATGAGAAAGATGATGATGTAGCAAACATGAAGACAAATAATTGTTTTATTTTACTGAATCTAATGAAAAAATTGAATTTTCGATCACTGGGATCACTAGTCCAGTCAATCTACTTTCTGAGACCCACTTACTATAGATCCGAAATGGTACCTATGTTGCTGTTTGGAAAAGCTATAATAAACATCTACACACAGATAATGAAGAGGAAAGATTAGATTTTTGTTTGTTTATGTTGAATAGGCTCCGAAACTACTGGAACGATTTGAAAAGTTCTTTCATTTTTAAATAGCCCATTTATCGAGGAAGGCTATAGGCTATATAACATCACGCTAAGGTGAAAATGAGAGGGTAAGTATGATTGCAATCGCGAAGCCGGAGCGGGCCGCTAGTGTTGTAATAGATAGACACACTTTTGCTGTTTTTATGTTTATATATCTTTTAGAGCTCTGGTGAGGAGAGGGCTGAAGAGGGTGTTTGTATATGTGTTGTATGTGTATGTACAACGGCACCCACGACACAGGTTATACCTACTGTGAGGCTGTGAGTGTAAGCGTATTTTATTAAAAAAAAAAAAGTATAGGTATTCGATAAACAGTTTGAAGGGGCTCTTAAATGATGTTCACGCTGAAAACCGGTTCATTTAAGGCGATGTGCCACGTCCGCCCACGCACTGCACACGTACGAGTATTTAAATAAAGATGAGTGAATTCTAAATATAAAGTTATTAATATAGAAACGTATCGCAATGGAACGCGAACGTGGGCCCGGTTATTTGTGGAACGACTTTTGTTTGGTCTATGGGACATGGGGAAGCCATTATGGGCTCCTCGGCCCAACTATGTGTAGTGAACTTTCCGTTTATCCTAAATCAATCAAATATAGATTTTATAACGACTGCATAAGGTGGTCATGCAGCCATTGCCCCGAGAGATCATCGAGATATTCGAGATAATACAGCCCTGCAAAAGTCGACGACATCGGCGATTTATCGTGAAAGACACATTTATAATATACATGTAAATATGTATAAATATTTAGGTATTTTATTGCTCACAAACAAACATGCCATTTACATTGGCAGTAAATGAATACTATAGATATCTAAACGTAACTTCACGCCTGTAATCCCCGCAGGGGTAGGCAGACGTAAATGCATGCATTCAATCATACATGCAAACACCCACGATTCGCCGGTTACGTTTTTTGGCCCATGTAACAGGTGGCGAACCTGTTGCCATCTCCGGGCACATTACCAGACTCCGAGGTACTGGGAAACTTCCAGAAAATGGAAAAATTCCAAAAGAAGCACAGATAAAGGATACCTACTTATATACTTATCTACTTGTATAGATATCTACTTGCATAAAACATAATGCTTAGGCTTAATTAGCTATCTCTTTAAAATTCTCGTATTTATATGAAACTAGCTGTTGCCCGCGGCTCCGCCCGCGTGTACGTCGCTTTTCGCGTAACTTGAGGAAACTCATAAAATCATTCCATGGCATCCCACAGGAACATTTTTTCGGGATAAAAACTTTTCTATGTGTTAATCTAAGTTGCCTTCTATGTGTGTGCCAAATTTCACGAAAAACGGTTAAGCAGTTTTTGCGTGAAGGAATAACAAATATATAAAATTTCGTAACTTCACGCCTGTAATCTACCGAAGGGTAGGCAGAGGTAAATGCATGCATTCAATCATACATGCAAACACCCACGATTCGCCGGTTACGTTTTGGCCCATGTAACAGGTGGCGAGCCTGTTGACATCTTCGGGCACATTACCAAACTTACGAGGTACTGGGAAATTTCCAGAAAATGGAAAAATCCCAATAGAACCAGAGATAAAGGACTTAACACCATTATCTCATATAACCCCCTAACCGGGAATCGAACCCAGGACCTCAGCGTAGTAGTAGTGGCCTGCTACCAATAGACTACCGAGGCAGCTAAAATTTCGCATTTATAATATTAGCACAGTCTAAAGAAAACGAACGTGTTAATTAACATTAGTATGATAGTATGAAGTATGATTGTCGTGTATGATGTTAGTTATCATACTTCTCCGAGAATCGGCCAATACCACCCCTGAAATATCACACCCCTGTGATATTCTGATTAGAGTAATATATATACCGGGACAGAGAATATGTATTAATACTGATGACGACCTGGTTAGTCCAGCGGTGTGAGATGACCGTTTGATTCGAAGGGTCGCGGGCTCGATCCAATACCGGGACAAATATTTGCATGGCCTACAGATATTTGTTTGGGGTCTGGGTGTTTGTGTATGTGTTGTATGTGTACAAAGCCACCCACGACACAGGTTTATACCTACTGTGGGGCTGTGAGTGTAAGCGTATTTTATTATTTATTTATTTTTTTAATAAACTTCGTATAGAATGGACACTTCAACCAACCGCCTCTACCAATCTCCTCCCCTCTTATGGGCGACGTTTGGTATTCTCTACGTGCTACGCACACAGGTGCCCGTGTAAATACACGTCACTGATTGATGTCTGTATAATAGAGACCAAATAAAGCGTTTGTATTGTGATTTTGGCGGAGAGTCCGCGGTGTGACCAGGGGTGCGACCGCCTATCGACATTTGCTATTGTCCTTGTCATTGCTGTCAAATTTTCATGTCGATTTGTAGCTCCTTTAAAAGCAGTACTGATAATCTGATCGCTTTTCTTGCTTTCGTATGTGAGAAACAAGCGATAATGGTAGATTATTTCGATTACTGTTATTTAGTTAAAGCAAAAATCGACATGATAATTTGACAGCAATTACAACGTCAATAGCAATGTCTTGAGAGCGATGACATTGCTATTGTCGTTGTCATTGCTGACAGCTGATTATCATGTCGCTATATTATGTGTAAACTATGTGTAAACTTAATTATTTTTATACCAAAAAACTACACAACATTAATTAAAATTGATAGTCGGAAATTGTTCAAAATAGTTTTAACTATTATTTTACGAACTGTACATTAAGTGGGAACAACTCCATACGTTTTTGGACCACCTCCTTTGCATCCAATTTCAACCTTATCACGAACAATTTTCGTCGGTGACATCCAAATAGTGTTATTGAACTTGTTTAAAAACGTAAACCCGTTTTATTACGACGATGAAATCGGCACTCAGTAAACCGTAGATAAACCGTAGACGGACTACGTGGCGCAAAGCTACGTAGCGTAGACAATTGTTCTACGGAAAAAACTCAAAGAAAATTATTAGTATTTGAAGTGCCTATGGTCCAAGAGCTACTGAACCCTTCGAGTATCGAAACACCTGTAAGCCTCGAAATTTTTGTAGGGATGAGAACAGTTACTTCCATTTTTAGATCTGGCAGCCATAGTTTTCCGACGATAATTGTTGCGTCTTATTAATATTTGTAGAGTTGTGGCCATGACAACGGAAGTATGTTTCCATGACGATGAAATTGTTAGGACGAATTAAATAAATAATGTATCGAGCGTTTCATGTAGGTACTTAATGTAAGTTGTACATCAATTAGCCTGCTATTGGTATACTACAATTAAGTCGCTCATTTGCAGTTAACAAATGGTGATTTTCTTTAAATATCCGAACACACAAAAATTAAACTTTAAGAAGCAACATAAATGGTCGCGATCGTTTTTTTTTGGCGGGAACCTTGAAGATAGCGTGTGGTGCTCTTAGTTTATTTCATTTTCTCGGTACATTTTTGAGTTATATTACATAAAGTAGGTGGCATTTTGTTTGATATAGGTTTATTACAGTGCCTGTGTATAGTGAAATAGAATAACAGTGCGAAAACACGTCTTTTCCAGATACCTCCAAAACTTCATTATAAATGTTTTGGTAACGTAGCCATCGCTTTACTCGAATTACTGACTGTGACTTTGACTGACTGACCGATAAATCTGATAATTGACGGACTGACTCGGACTTTTACTGCTTTTACGCTGCTTATTCCGAATACGAAATATCGTTTTACTTGACACTGGCAATATGCATAATACGCGATGCCATTAAATTAAAAAAAAAATGGTCGCTATCGAGTCAGATCTCAAATATGAGTTATTTGTCTCATCAGAAATACAGATGACGTGACGCGTTGATCCTTGCGAGGCGATGCTAAGTACAAAAACCATCGCAGCGTAAAAGTAGTAAAAGTCCGAGTCAGCCCGTCAATTATCAGATCTTAACATGTTACTAAACACGATAAAAGAATCATGACAATGAAGCGTCATCGTCAAAATAGCCGTCAAGTCGTCTGCAAAAATAGTGACGTACGTAGAGTACTACAGTTGAAAAATGAGGCAGAAATATACAGACGATACTGATCGTGACGACATTTAATTTGTATTATACTACAGTTATTTTTAAAAGAGTTCGGAAAAAGTAAACGTCAGAAGATTCTATTTTCCGCCCCAAAGCCAAGTTCGAAATGATTACGATGTTGAGAAATTGCTCGAAATAAAATTTTCTTTTGACCAAAGGCATGCACCATAAAGGTACGATTCCGAACGAGGCAGCACGCAGCCTGCTACCGCTGCAGTGCTGCCGCAGCACTATTGGTCTCCATAATATATATTATCTATGAGTTTAGAGATCACATTCCGAACTCCTTAATAAGTCACTCACAGTTAAATAAATCGAAAAATGATGCTTACACATCCGTAACATTTTTGAATGCCCTATCCAATGATATTCTACACTAGGTACTCGTATATAGAAAACGAAAAATATCCGCGAGTTACATGTAAATAATTTTATTTTTCATCTTCTTATTCTACTACCACTTTGTCGGCGTGATTAAGGTGTTTACTTGTGCTAAATTTAAAGTCTCTAGTACCAATAGTTTTTGCGCTAAACCGCGGACGGACAGACAGACAGACAGACTGACATGGAGAAACTATAAGGGTTCCTTGTTTACTACGGAACTCTAAAAAAGACATTTATTATGAAAGGAGATGTTGCGAGCTCGGCTCTGGTTCGTACACTACCTCAAAAAATGGGTAAATTAAAGAAGAATCCGCAAAAAATACAATTAATTTATTCAAGAATACATTTTAGAGTTACAACCAAATTTAATTCAAACGATTTTGTCATTTTCAATCATGTTCAACATGGCGGCGGTACAACCTACGCTTGAGATAGTACCTATGTAGATAACAAAACTATAGTACCTATGTAGATAACAAAACTAATGCTATCTGTATCTTATTAGTGCATCACATATTAACTATTAGGAACAAAATAATACAAATGTATCGAATCGATCAATTTAAAGAAGTTGCGATGAATCTCTATAAATTGGAATTCGATTAGTATCGATTATTACTGGAATTTGTCAAAATGACATCGCCCGCCATATTCGCCATGTTCGTTTTGAGTTGCAATTCTAACTGCAAATAATGTTTTGTAACTGCAAACAAAGCTAAATAAGTGAAAATATGCAGTAAAAAAGTGTTTTTATATTGATATTGCCTGTTAATGATATTGTGTACAGGTGTGTGGAGGTCCATACATTTTTGCAACATCTCCTTTGATTAACTGCTTTAAATGTAGTGGGAAAAAATTGTAGTGTGAAACAAAGTTCAATTCTCAACGTAGCGTAAAAATCGTTCGCTTCGTACCTACTTGGTGTACACTGAACAAACATTCGCGGCCGCGTGGGCATCTTTGCGGGCAGTAGGGGTGACCTGGCTGCTGTATTGGTCGAAAGGAAACACTTTAACTATCATGCGTATTGTATGTTTGTTATAAATAACATCTTGTGTTTAAACATTGAAACAATTTCGATTGTTTCACTGGAAATGTCTTTAATTAAATGGAAAAATCGTACGTCTTTCGACAGTCAAACAATCGAAACAGAAGATAGGAAAACCGCTAACGGAAATATGATATCATTTGACATAATCACTCATAGGTGATAAAACTTTGATGAGAAAAAATGCTTCACTTAAATTGAGGACGCTTCAAGCCTTTTAAATGACGAAAAATATCTGAACATGCATTCTTCCTTTGCGAGAATTGGTGAGAAGTAAAGAAATGAGCTTGCAGAAATTAATGGCATTTCATCCAACTCATCGAGGTCAATATATAGAGCAGACACAGGGAACAAATAGCCGATTCCGTTTTTAAATTGATTTGACAGATATTGAGTATGACGTTTTCACGTAAGCTGTCATGCTGTCAATGCAAAAAACTGGAACCATGCTAGGAATTTTGGCGGGAACCTTGAAAGTGGCGTGTGGTGCTCTTATTTAATTTCATTTTTGTGGTGTATTGCATTGTGGTGTGTTACATTAAATAAAGTTGTTGGAATTTTGTTTGATATAGACTTATAACAGTGCCCGTGTGTAGTGAAATAGAATAACAGTGCGAAAACACGTCCTTTCGGGTTGCCTCCAGAACTTCATTGTGAATGTTATGGTAAAGTAGCCATCGCTTTACTCGAATTACTGACTGTGACTGACTGACTGACTGATAATTGACCGACTCACCGACTGACTCTGACTTTTACGCTGCTTATGACGAATACGAAATATCGTTTTTCTTGACACTGGCAATATACGTAATAGCGATGCCACAATAATAATAAAAAAAAAACATGCTACCAAGCAGAATGTCCTGTCTTGCTAGTACTTTAGTATTTATTTATTTATTTATTCACTTTATTGTACACCAGAAAACTTAACCAATTATACAAGCTAGAAAAGAAGTAAAAGTACAAAAGGCGGTCTGCCTGGTCAAGCTGCGATTTCTTCCAGACAACCTTTTAGTCAGGAACATAAAGAAAGAAATTATTTATTTGCCGGCAGGGTGTACTGAGCAATAATAAAGATTTAAAACATAATAAAAATACTAAATGAATAGATAATTACGCAACGAGGAGAAATATTATAATTATTTATACATTAAGAAAGAGCAATGCATGACCAAAAGATAAAGTTAAAAAGTTTTAGAATAAGAGGTAAAGAAGAAGGATGAAAAAAGATAGATAGTTACAGAGTCTGAGTTAAATAAAAATCTTTGACCTTAGTACATATAGGTCAATGATTTCAACCTAGCTATTTCCAAATTAAAAGCAGTTTCGCAAAATCATGACCAAATTGTAAAGCCAAGTTACACATCCAAGAATACTCCAGTCTCATATTACGTAAATACCAGGATATCCTTTCATTCATAGTTTTCAATTGGCAAGTGGGTCGAACGTATATAACATGCGCGTGCGCCGAACTGGCAGATTTATTTCGGAGTTATAAGGGCTTGACGACATTAAGCGGTATGAATCAGAATCAGAAACGAATTTATTCATTTAGGGTGACAGGCACCTCTTATGGCACGTCAAAAACAAACAAAATAAATTAGAGTGAATAACAATTGATATACATGTCGAACAAGATAAAAAATATATGTATAGTCAAGAACATCAATAAGATAAAACTAAATATAATATACTAATGTAAAAAGTATATCAGTAGAATGTCTCATTGCCCCTTTACAAACTGATAACAAAGAGTAGAATGAAAAGAAAAAGAGTCATTCTTTGTCATTCACCGGCAGAGTTCCAAAGGCCAATATGATCTGAGAAATGATTGTTGTATAATACGAGTACTAGCGGCTCGCCCCGGCTTCGCGCGGTTGGAATGTTACCTACCCTCTCCTATTCATCTTAGCCTGTTATAAGCCTTCCTCGATAAATGGGCTATCTGACACTAAAATAATTTTTCAAATCGGACTCGTAGTTCCTGAGATTAGCGCGTTCAAGCAAACAAACAAACAAACTCTTCAGCCTTATAATATTAAAGTATAGATGTGTTGAATTTTACATAAGCTAAATGGAAGCAATGAGTGGCACCGTTTTCCGTTTGAGAGCAATCAATATATCTATGTTTTTTTGGTACAGGAACAACCTAAATCCGGCAACAGCAAGGCAAATGTATGGTCCCATAATGAATATCACAGAGACATTACAACTAAGGTCTCAGGGGTGGTAACGCATCTACATTTTGAACTCTGGTTTTTTTTTGTAGATGTCTATAGGCTGTAGTTATCACTTAATATCCATCTGAATTGCATGATTGTTTGCCACCATAATCTTAATATATATAAATCTCGTATCACAATGTTTGTCCTCAATGGACTCCTAAACCACTTAACCGATTATAATAAAATTCGCACACCATGTGCAGTTCGATCCAACTTGAAAGATAGGATAGCTTACATTACGCTATGACTAATAGGAGCAGAGCAGCGCGGGCGAAGCCGGGGCGGGCCGCTAGTTACATTATAAAAAATACTCAAAGTTTTGAACGTATGTCATTTAAAAATAATTGAGAATATTGGATCCCACTGTAAAAGAACTTCAATCTAGATAACAGACAGGAACACTACTTTTTCGTAGGCGCATGTAAGACATTTATATCACAGAATGACGTCATCGGACGAGGTGTGACGTCAACAGAATCAGCTGTACGCGATATATTTGGAGCTGACGGTATGAATATGTGACTGATGGATTAATACTCATTTAATATAACATTTTTATTGGGGAGAAAATTGAGGATGTGAGAAAATAACAAATTGTTAATGGTGTTTCCCTTTCGTTATAGAGAACATAAAAACCCGATGTTATTAAACATTCGTTTATGGTAATATACCGTAATCACACTAGCGGAAGAAAGAACTTCTTTCTTCTACTGAAAGAGAATTCAGTAGAGTTAAAAGAACGGCGGGACTAGATTCCCAGTGGACGCTAGTTCGAGTCTCGCCTGAACTCAAATTTTTCTTTCCATTTTACTTTAAAAATGTATATTTCACTAGCATGTGTTATTGCGAAAAACATAGAGCAACTCGGCCCACCGGTCGCGGCGGACCGGAGGGGAGTAGCCATAGCGTTTATTACCAACATAAAACAGTCTGCCATTTTTCGCGGGGGGAAATACCTGTGACAAACACTCACACTACATAAATCGTCAATTACTACGAAACTCACACATTGACATTAACAAAATACATAAACAATTTCACGCACACATTTAAATATCTGGGCGACAGGCATAGGTCCATTTGGGGCGGGGGCCGGTGATGTGGCCCCTGTTACTCTATGGCGAAAAATAATATTAAATCACTGATTAAGGGTAAAAGAGACTTCTTTACGATATTTAATAAACTGCTAAGTTTATTAAATTGATTGCCTAACTAGCAAACTAGCATTGTTGGCAATATATGTCGCTACTTCCAACATAAGGCAATGCAATAAATGTGAAGGAAAGATTTGACAACTCGGATGTGGACTTCGGTAGCTCAGTTGGAAGAGTGGCTGGACTAGATTCCCAGTGGCCGCGAATTCTAGTCTAGTCTGAAGTCAAATTTTTCTTTCATTTTTTCTTTTAAAAAATATAGAAAGAGAATTCTTCGACTAGTATAGTCAGTCCACCGAAAAATGGCGGTCAAACCATTCCAATGGGGCGGTAGTAAGTGCAATAACACAATAAGTGCAATGGCGATTAAGGCCTTATGGGGAGGACTTGGCCCAACGGTGGACATCTTTCGTGATGATGATGATGAATGATTCCCAAAGATCCTAATATAATAAGTTCTCTCACTTTATTTTTATTTATTAGGAAGACTATCGATCATTACAATTAGAGCGTGGATACAATATAAGAAACGGAAGAATCACTTACAAGTCTCCACTTGTAGAAAAAATGTAGATAGCGAAAGACATTAGCAACATTTAAAAGACATTATAAAGAACGGTTCTAGCTAACACATCATATCACATAGCAAAACGGTGTGAATATACACTGATGCTTAACAAGTTTGTCAGTTAAACAAGTAAAAAAAAGTATTTGTAATCCTACTACTATTATAAAGGCGAAAGTTTGTAAGTATGGATGTATGGATGTTTGTTACTCTTTCACGTAAAAACTACTGAATGGATTTGAATGAAACTTTACCACAATATAGCTTATACATCAGAATAACACATAGGCTATAGCTTATACATCAGAATAACACATACGCTACAATTTTTGAGGTTTTTAATGTGAGGTCGTAGAAAAAACACATTTTTTGCGCTTACATTGCAAACGCTGACTGAATCCTACAAGATAGATCAAAACAATTTACTACAGTATTGTACAACTTAAAAAGGTCTACAAAAAAGTCCGTGATGGTATATGTTTATCTCTTAGGAATAACCCACAATAACCATTTTTTATCCTTTACTTTGTACGAGAAATAATGGCTTATTTACGAAGCGATTTTAAGCAATACAGTATTAATCCTTATCCAATTAAGTATCTTAAATACATTGTGCATTTAATAAAGATCAATATGGCTTTTTACAGCATGTAAATTAAATAAATATTTTCGAAGATATCACAGATTTAAAATGCAGAGTCATAGCAATTTCTATTTTAATAGTGTATAATTCCATTGACACAGTTATGTCATCCGATGACACTACAAGTTATCCCGTAGAGTTCCTAAACTCTTTAGAGTTGTCCGGGGTGCCATCACACAAGTTGGAATTAAAGGTAGGTGTACCCGTTTTGTTAATGCGTAACCTGGATGCGCCAAGATTATGCAACGGTACTCGGTTGCGAGTTACCGAATTAGGAAGGCATATAGTGAAGGCTACAATTTTAACTGGAGAAGCCAAGGGAGACAATGTTCTTATACCGCGCATCCCAATCATACCCAACAACTTGCCATTCAATTTTAAACGCCTGCAGTTCCCATTAAAAGTCGCATTTTCAATGACGATCAACAAATCGCAGGGTCAAACCTTGAAGGTAGCAGGCCTACATTTGGGCACGCCATGTTTTTCTCACGGTCAGCTCTATGTGGCTTGCTCACGTGTTTCCAAAGCGAAGAATCTGCATGTTTATGCTGAAGGAAAAAGATCGTTAAATGTAGTTTATAGGAGCATACTGCAGTAGCTACCTATAGGCCTATGATTAGGGCTCTGCAGTGCTTAGTTACCGTATTTCTTACTTATTACTAGACTAGACGGGACGAACCTGAAGTCCACGCGAACGTAGTCGCGGGCAAAAGCTAGTATAAAAATAAAGCCGAATAAAGCAGTATAAGTACATACTACAATTACGCATACTTATAAATATATAAACATATGCTTATCATCCACATTGAAGAAAAAAAAACCATTTAAAGAAATCACGAGTCGACATGTGAAATTAACTCTGTCTATCTGTATTTCTGTCGGTCTGTTACATTCACCAGGACGTTATCCACCGCTGACACGATTCTGGTCAAAGCTAACAAAGAGAACAGTCTGAATCCTGAGGTTGAATACTATTTTAATTTAAAAAAATCTTATTATATTTGTTAAAGAAAGTATCACTTAATCTTTTTTTTATTGAAGCCTACACTGGAGAAAAATAGGTCCAGGTCGAACTCCTGATCCGTACGTTTGCATAAGGCATTGAAGAGCTGACATGAACGATAGATAAAACTATTCTGGCGATAATTTGTGGTTACCGATGGAAGAGAAAGTAGCGGGCTACTACGATAAATTCTAATGGGGGTGTAAAGAGAAAATTTACTTAATAAATCCGTGGTTGTATGCGGTGATTGCTTGGCTCTCAGGGATTATACGATGTAGCCTTTAACATAATCTAACGGCAGCATAACTGCCGTGCTGCCGTTAGATTATGTTGCCTGCTTGTTTCTTGTGTCTTCTAGACAGGACACTCCCGGTGGTATTATGGCTCCAGTTTTTAGAAGTCAATTTGCCACAGTTTCACATAGTAATATGACAGATGACGTATAAACGTCTACTTAAATATCCGTCAATTTATGCAACTCGTAAAAAGTTAGATTTGTGGTTCAAATGTAGGTATGTCGATTATTTTCAAAACGATACCGCATCGTTACTTGCCGTGGTTTATTAATTCACATTAAATTTGCTTTAAGTGCCCACAAACTACTTTCTATTTTTGAATAATGTGACGCGGAAAACATTGTACGTTTGTCATTTTACGATTTCAGCCACATTTCAGCTAATGTGAATCATTGTGGATTTATATAATATGAATTAAATACTGTGAATTATATACCTACTAGATGTAAACCCAGCTTCGCTCGGGTGAAATGTGACTCATAATTCACATCCAGGTGTAAAATGTAGGTAGATAAATCTGTAGTCATCGGTTCTCAAGGAATATTATGGGTAATAAGCAAGACATAGATTCGTATAGCTTCGTTTATTGTGTTTAAGAAATATGATAAATAAAAACTGCAAAAGTTTTTACACAAATATTTTTTTATTTGAAGTCAACCTTCAAAATAAACTAACATAAATAATGTAACAAAACATATTTATAATTTTTAAGTTTTATTCTCTGCAAGCCTCTTGTGATAAGCACTCAGTCTTTTTTTCTACTTTGGCAGGTAGATTAGTAACTTACTAATTTTATAAATAAAAAACCGGTGAAGTGCGTGTCAGGCCACGCGCAGTGTAGGGTTCTGAAGTTTATATGTTTGAATAATGTAGTGAAAAAAAAAATCCTATGGAGTTCTTCAAAATTTTCGAGTAAAATATACATTTGGTCGACTATTACTCGCAAACTTTTAAAGCCAACTTCAGTGTGATAGTTTTTCTTTTAATTTCGTTATATGTAGCTACTATTGCCGTAACGTTTGAATTTCTAACAACAACCGTTTAGTTGGTAGACAGTTGACTCTAACGAAAATTGGCACTTTAAAGCTTAATAAGTCACGAACGGTTAAATAAATCGAAAAATGATATTATCATATAATAAACATTTTTGAAAGACCTATCCAACGATATCTCACACTACATAGAACAAGAAAATTAAAAAATTATCCACACGTTACAGGTAGGGGAGGTAGGTACCCTAAATAATATTTTTTATATATAATATATATGAATTTTTTTTTTCGGGATATCTGGCGCTCTACACTCTCTGCCTACCCCGTTAGGGACCTGGCGTGAAGATACATACATACATACATACATACATAATATTTTATTAACACTTTTTTTCTACCACTTTATCGGCGTAAATCAGGTGCATACTTGTGCCAAATTTGCCAAGTCTCTAGTATCAATCATTTTATCGTGTATCATCGGACAGACAGAATAAAACTGTTGTTCTTTATTCAAATCGGCTAAATCAAAATAAGATTAGGAAGTATGTAAATTGTAAAGTATCTGAAAAAATATATTATAGAATTAATAATGTCTAATTGTGTAGGTCATTTAATATTATTATTTGTCGGGTAGGTATAGACAAATAATAGGTATTCAGCCGCTTATTGTCGCATTCCACACATCGACTGCACATTTGCATTTGCTTTCAGTTTCTTGCAAATATTTTGCCATAAAAAAAAAATTGCATGTCACTGGATGTAAATAAGTAGGTACTTCTCTTTTATTTTTTTAGTGAAATAGAATAACAGTGCGAAAACACGACCTCTCAGTTCATTGTAAATGTTCAGGTAAAGTAGCCATCGCTTTACTCGAATAACTGACTGTAACTCACTTGACTGACATACTTAATAAATAATTGACTGATTAAATATTATACTAATTTTGCTCTGCTTAAATAAATACGAATACGAAATATCGTTTTACTTGACACTGGCAATATGTGTAATAGCGATGCCATAATACAAAAAAAAACTAAATGATATTTGAACTAAAAACTATTTTTATTTTATTTTAATATGGCATCACTATTACGCATATTGCCAGTGTCAAGTAAACTATCACAAAAAAAAATATGGCAGTTTTGGCGGGAACCTTGAAAACGGCGTGTGGTGCTCTAATTTTATTTCATTTTCTTAGTGTATTTTTGAGTTACATTAAATAAAGTTGGTGGTATTTTGTTTGATATAGGTTTATTACAGTGCCTGTGTATAGTGAAATAGAATAACAGTGCGAAAACACGGATTTTCAGTTCGATGCCATCATTCTAAAAAAAAAAATAATCACTTGTAAATAATTGAATTTGCTTCAGGCACATTAGTCATAGTTATTTGTGAAACGGAACGTTTATTATCTACCCAAGATGGCGACTGCGGTTTGTTTGTCAGTGCCATTAGAATTTAACGAAATTCTCCATAATCCGAATTTAGCGGATACATAATCTCGACTCAGAATAATTATTTTTTTACGATCTTCAATTGTAAATAGGTTTCGATCGAGCCTACCGTAGACCTGCACGAAATTATTAATATAGATTCTTCAACGAGGTTATTTATTAACAAACGTAACTTCACGCCGGTAATCCCGGAAGAATTATGCAGAGGTAAATGCATGCATTATAGCATGTTTACATGCGCACCCACTATCCGCCGGTTGTGTTTTGCCCCTGGTAACAGGTGGTGAGCCTGTTGACATCACCGGGCATGTAACCAAACTCCAAGGTTTTTTTTTTTTTTTTTTTATTTTATGTAATTGAAGTGGCAAACAAGCATGCAGTTCACATTGATGTTAAGTGATGACTGCAGCCTATAGACACCCACACAAAGACCAAGGTCAAAATGCAAATGTGTTACCACTCCTGAGGCCTAAGGTGTTATGCCTCTATGCCGGAAATTACAGGGCCGTACATTACCACCTGACCGGAACACGATAGTGCTGAACACTACCATTTAGCGGCAAGTAAATCAGGTAATGCGGTGGTGCCTACGCCCACGAGCTCCATCACTGGAGCTCTACCACCAGTAAAATAGGTACTGGGAAATATCCAGAAAATAGAAAAATCCCGTATCTCTGGTAGCCCCCGAACCGGAAATCGAATCCATAATCATAGTATTAGTGGCCTGCTACCACTGATCTACTGAGGCAGTACGTACTACGTAATACTTATACAAGGTGTAGAAGTAAAGGTGATAGCGTAAACAAGCAGCCGGTTCCGTTTTTAAATTGATTTAACAGATATTTTCGTGGACTTTTTTTATGTAATGGAAGTGGCAAACAAGCATGCAGTTCACATTGATGTTAAGTGATGACTGCAGCCTATAGACACCTATAGACACAAAGACCAAGGTCAAAATGCAGATGCGTTAACACTCCTGAGGCCTAAGATGCTATGCCTCAGTTCCGGAAATTACTGGGCCGTACATTACCACCTGACCGGAACACGATAATGCTGAACCTGAACTACCATTTAGCGGCAAGTTTTTTTTTTTTTTATGTAATTGAAGTGGCAAACAAGCATGCAGTTCACATTGATACATTGATGTTAAGTGATGACTGCAGCCTATAGACACCCACACAAGGACCAAGGTCAAAATGCAAATGCGTTACCACTCCTGAGGCCTAAGGCGTTACGCCTCTGTGCCGGAAATTACAGGTCCGTACATTACCACCCGACCGGAACACGATAGTGCTGAACACTACCATTTAGCGGCAAGTAAATCAGGTAATGCGGTGGTGCCTACGCCCGCGAGCTCCGTCACTGGAGCTCTACCACCAGTAAAAAAGTAAAAGTACCAGTAAAAGTATATTAGGTAATGCGGTGGTGCCTACGCCTTCGAGCTACGTCACTGGAGCTCTACCACCAGTGAAAACGTTTCAAGTCGTCTGTCATATTACTATGTGAAACCACGGAATAGTTATTTATCTATTCCGTGTGTGAAACTGTGGTAAATTGATTTCTGGAAACTGGATCTATGCTACCAAGGGGATTATCCTGTTTAGTACGTTAATTCATATAGGTCAATGATATTCTTTTCTTCATTTAATATTCACCGAATGATATAAGGGTGGTTTTTTTTTATAGTTTACATCTTCCTCTAACATAATTAGAGACATTACTTACGATACAGGATAAGTGTGGTTGCCGATGCAAACAATTCGAAAAATTCTGAGGTAAAATACCATTTTCATGACTGTCATGAACTAAGGTTTTGCCAACTGGGCCAGACACTAACGAAAATATTTAACATGAAATATCACACACTTCCATTCTTGGCACTCAGTTAACCTGCGTAGACGAACAGCGGACAGTTTACATGTACGTTGGTGAAAATTTAACGAGAAAAATATATGGGTCAGACGGACATTCCTTGTAATAAAAAAATGTTGCTGCTAGCCACGTCCCGGAAAATCGAGCTCTATTCTGAGATACGTACCGATTTTTGCTGGAGTTTTCTGGATAGTATTGTTTGGTCTAAGAATTACTGGTCCCATGTTCCATATACTAGGTATGTATGTATGTTACTTGACGCCAAGTCCCTCACAGGGTAGGAAGGTGTCCCGGTCCTTATTTTATGTCAAAGGATTGACAGAGAAGCAGGCAGGCCACCTAATGGAAAGTGGTTACCATCGCCTATGAACATTTGCAACACCACGGGAGTTGTCAACGCGTTTCCAGCCCTGAAGGACTCTTTTGAAGCCAGTTTTATTTCTTTCTAATTGAAAAAAAAAATGGCGTATTTAAAAAATAAAACTAGAAGTTCACGGAATTGTTATTTATCTATTCCGTGTGTGAAACTGTGGTAAATTGATTTCTGGAAACTGGATCTATGCTACCAAGGGGATTATCCTGTTTAGTACGTTAATTCATATAGGTCAATGATATTCTTTTCTTCATTTAATATGCACCGAATGATATAAGGGTGGTTTTTTTTTATAGTTTACATCTTCCTCTAACATAATTAGAGACATTACTTACGATACAGGATAAGTGTGGTTGCCGATGCAAACAATTCGAAAAATTCTGAGGTAAAATACCATTTTCATGACTGTCATGAACTAAGGTTTTGCCAACTGGGCCAGACACTAAGGAAAATATTTTACATGAAATATCACACACTTCCATTCTTGGCACTCAGTTAACCTGCGTAGACGAACAGCGGACAGTTTACATGTACGTTGGTGAAAATTTAACGAGAAAAATATATGGGTCAGACGGACATTTCTTGTAATAAAAAAATGTTGCTGCTAGCCACGTCCCGGAAAATCGAGCTCTATTCTGAGATATGTACCGATTTTTGCTGGAGTTTTCTGGATAGTATTGTTTGGTCTAAGAATTACTGGTCCCATAGAGATGTCCCCAAGAAATGTTCCATATACTAGGTATGTATGTATGTTACTTGACGCCAAGTCCCTCACAGGGTAGGCAGGTGTCCCGGTCCTTATTTTATGTCAAAGGATTGACAGAGAAGCAGGCAGGCCACCTAATGGAAAGTGGTTACCGTCGCCTATGAACATTTGCAACACCACGGGAGTTGTCAACGCGTTTCCAGCCCTGAAGGACTCCTTTGAAGCCAGTTTTATTTCTTTCCAATTGAAGGAAAAAAAAAGAAAAAAAACTAGAAGTTCCGCGATTAGAGCGGAACATAGTTGCGGAACTTCATATACCACTTCACCACGCGGTATCCGCTGCCCACGCAATAACGCACATGTCTATAATAATAATGTATAATAATGGCAACCCATTATACGTCCCACTGCTGGGCACGAGTCTCTCCCCTTTTTGGAGGAAGGGCTGGAGCTTACTCCACCACGCTGCTCCAATGCGGATTGGTGGAAATACGAGTTAGTGGCCAACCCACTGTCAGATGTTTTCAAACCGCCCATAAGGCCTCCGACAAGGTTTAACGACTGCTATCTAACGATAGCACCCGGGACCGACGGCTTAACGTGCCCTTCAAAGCACGGAAACGCGCATTTTCATTTGCCACTAGCGGTCACCTATCACACATCCGACCGCGCCCGTAATGCTTAACAGAGTAGATCGCTTACGATCTACGCCAGCCGCTGGGCCATGCGCGCTTCACGCACAGGTCTGAATAGGGGTAATACCGAATTTACTACTACTATGCGATTCAGCATGCTGCGGTAATTCATCTTGTCCCATTTCAAATTTTACTAAGATTAAAATCGCCTCTCAGGGTTGTATTACAATGTTCTGAATGAATGACCTTGTGGTTGGCCGGCAGCCAGTGGGAACACCACGACGCTCTGCCAGCAGTCTAATTGGTTTGTCATACCATGCAGTTTAAAATGCTGACAGTGACGATAACGGTTTAATTACCGTTCAGTCGCGAATATTGTCAGCGACTCCATTGTAACATGTGATGGCGGGGAAGAATGATCCTATGAATCATTATAGGAGTGCCATCGAAAAAAGCCATTTTTATATTGAGACCGATCGATATTTTTTTTTTGAGACTTTGAGTCCAGTCTATACGAGTATGTACCGATGAATTCCTTTCATCTTTCTTTAAAAAATATTTAAATTACACGTTAGTTCCTTAGTTATTAAGTACCTATATGGCCCCTTATATTTTTTTCTGGTGGTAGAGTTCCAAGTGACCTCTGGTTTTATGTGTAGATTTCTATACGCTGCACTTTTACATCACTTTACATCAAAGTGTAAAGTTCTTGTTTGCTACCTTCATCGCACAAAAAAGAAGTGAAAGATACACTTTTTTTATTTTCAATAACTCAGCTACACTTTCGGAGCACCAGATTTTGGAAATGTATCTGATGAATGGAATTAGAATCAATGCGTATTACGAGAAACTAAAAAAAAATATGATATGGTGAATCATGTATTCCAGGAACATGATTCAAGAATAAAATCTATGCCCACTCTTCGACATGAGTTAAAACTAATACATTGACTATAGACTATTGGCTAATGGTCTTACTATCTTAAATTCAATAACAAACAATTCTCGAATCACTCTTCGCCTCCATCTCTTCTATTTCAACACAGCAGTATTGGCACTTGCCAATTTGAGATCTCTTGATCTCAATAAGAGAGTCACAGATTTTTATTTTGAATGTTATGGTATTGCTATTACGCATATTGACAGTGTCAAGTAAAACGATATTTCGTATTCGTAATAAGCAGCGTAAAAGTCAGAGTCCGTCAGTCAATTTATCTGTACTATTAACAGTCTGTCAGTCAGCGTCACAGTCAGTAATTCGAGTAAAGCGATGGCTACTTTACCAGAATATTTACAATGAAGTTTTGGAGGCAACCCGAAAGGACGTGTTTTCGCACTGTTATTCTATTTCACTATACACGGGTACTGTAATAAGCCTATATCAAACAAAATGCCACCAACTTTATATAATACTAGCGGCCCGCCCCGGCTTCGCCCGCGCTGCTCTACTCCTATTAGTCATAGCGTAATGTAAGCTATCCTATCTCTCAAGTTGGATCAAACTGCACATGGTGTGCGAATTTTATTATAATCGGTTAAGTGGTTTAGGAGTCCATTGAGGACAAACATTGTGACACGAGATTTATATATATTAAGATAACTCAAAAATACAGTGTATTTTTGAGTTATATTATTGCTTTACTCTATGTACTGCCTGTGACGCTGACTGGCAGACTGATAAATTGACTGACTGATTCTGAATTTTAATGCCACAAAATTTATTTAATACTAGCTGATCTCCCCGGCTTCGCACGGCGGGTGCAATTAATGTAATTATAGCCTACGTTGCTCAGTGAAGGTGCAGCTTTCTAATGGGGAAAGAATTTTTGAAAACGGTCCAGTTGTTTTTTTTTTGTGAAAATGTTACAAACATAAATACACACAAAGAAAAACACAAATATTTCCTATTCATAATAATAAGTAGTACAGATAACTCAGAAATGCACCATTAAAATAAACTAAGAGCACCATACGCCTCTTTCAAGGTTCTCATTTTTGTTGTTTTGTTTTATGGGCGCAGTGACCCAAAATGAGTCTTGGCCTCCGATACAAGAATGCGCCATTTTTGCCTGTTCTGCGCTGCCTCCCGCCAGTCTTCGACCTGAAGGTCACGGAGATCTTTCAGCGCCTCATCACTCCAGCGATACCTGGGCCGACCAACTGGACGTCGGCCACTAGGTCGCCCCAAGTATGCATGTTTCACTGCTCGATCCTCCCCCATTCTCTCAAGGTGGCCAAGCCAGCGAATCCTCTGGGATTTTATTTGGCCGATGATATTTGGCTCTGCCATCAGATGTTCAATTTCTTTATTTCTCATTTTTAAAAGACCGAAATTGAAAGTACATCAATCACATTTTTTTCAATCACTAATTTCTAACGGGATGTAGACAAGTCATTTTTTAATGATGTTTGATAGGCATGATTCAATCGGAACATAATAATGTGGTAAGTAATTAGGTACCTACCTACTCATTAGGTTTGTGGTGTTGTACACGTAGGTACTTACCTACCTATTTTCCAAGAATCAGAAATTATTCATTTAGGCAGACATGTACCAATAATGAAACTTAAAACTGAGTCATAAATCAGGTATTTCCAATGGGGATATTGAATAGGAACATCACTACTATTTATCATTTCATATGAAAGCGACGGGCAAATCTTATATCTTATCTATCTATATATATAAAAATCAATTGCTGTTCGTTAGTCTCGCTAAAACTCGAGAATGGCTGGACCGTTTTGGCTAAGTTTGGTTTTGAATGATTTTTGAAAGTCCAGGGAAGGTTTAAAAGGTAAGAAAATATGAAGAAATTGAAGGGAAATAGTTAAAACCACAATTTCATTTTCCCATACAAATAGTCCGTATCTATCAAACCTTTGGCACATTATAACTTTTAAACTTTTAAAACACTAGCGTTAAACATTCATTTTACTAATTTTACGAACCGCGTCGTGACGCGATATAGATATTGGGTAAAAACACTTTTTACCTATATTCCGACGTTTGGACTCGGTTGTTTTTTTTTGTTCGTAAAATTAGTAAAGAGAGTTTTCGCGGGAACCTTGAAAGGGGCGTATGGTGCTCTTATTTTATTTCATTTTCATGGTGTATTTTTAAGTTATATTGAATAAAATTGGTGGCATTTTGTTTGATATAGGTTTATTACAGTGCCCGTGTATAGTAAAATAGAATAACAGTGCAAAAACACGACCTTTCAGGTTGCCTCCAAAACTTCATTGTAAATGTTCTGGTAAAGTAGCCATCGCTTTACTCGAATAACTTGATTGTAACTCACTTGACTGACATATTATACTTGATAACTTATATACTTGATACTTACATATTATACTTGATGACTTAAACTAACTTTTACGCTGCTTTAATAAATATGAAATATCGTTTTACTTGACACTGGCAATATGCGTAATAGCGATGCCATAATAACAAAAAAAAAAAAAATTAGTAAAACTTTGACACATTATTTCATTCTGAGGCAATACGAAGTTTTCCCGGGTCAGCTAGTAAAATATAAAAACTTGTTCTTTCCATACATCGAATAAAAGCTCTAGTTGTGAGTTATTCAACACGTCACGCGTAGTAACACCTGTGAATAATTCACAGGTGTTACCACAAGTAATATTATATGAGCGCGAAAAAAAATTCAAGTTGTGAAACGCACAACACGCAATTTTTTTATATTGAAATCCTCACAACTACCTATAGCTTTTATTCGATGTATGGAAATGTCGATACATGTTATTATTTAATAATATATATATTTATTAGGTACTAATATTTTTTGACGACATACCTTTCGATAGTTCAATATTGAAATGTAGATATCGACCGTGGATATTTTTTTATATAAATTTTTATTCTCGCCAGTTATTTAAACTACAACAAATAATAATACTAAGTAGTACAACATCAATCGTAAACATAATTTACCTACTTAATTGTTTATTAAATATACTGAATTATAAACTTGTTTAATGATTGTTGAACTTTTTTTAAAATAGTACAGGCAATAAAAATGAACTATCGAAATGTCGACATTTTTTCCGATATAATCCACAGCCCTATTGGCTAAGGTTACCTACCCTAAAAAAAATATTATTTCAGTGAGTGCTCGCGAAAACCTAAGAACACATCTAGGTAGACATAGTTATTGAATATCTCAGTAAAAGCAGCAAACGTAACTTCACATTAATTACATTTCCCCATTCTTCACCTACGCACAACAATAGTTACTTTACGTTGCTATTGAAATAAAGCTTTGTAACAAACGAAATTCCTCTAACCTTGCCTTCTAAATATAAATCGGCGGCAAAATAAAAACAGAATCGACATTCATCGATGTTATGGGTGTGAGGGTGTTGTAGCGTTTGAAAATCGATCTAAAAATACATTGTATTTAAAACTATCTTTCAATAACTCATTCAAGCCTCTTCACTGAATTAACTAGAAGTTTTCTACAGGCCGAGAAAAACTATAGGAGTTATTACACGGCACGGTATTCAGGGTACGATAGCAAGGGTCAGGGTAGTGTAATAAGATTTAGGGAGTTAGGGCCCTAATTAGGGCGACCGGAGCGGCCCGTATATTTGTACTGTAATTGAGTTAGGGCCCTCTCGACCGGATAGTGTAATAAGCGGCAACCCGGCGCGAGGTCACGCCCACCCTTTCTGTCGGACCCTGAATACCGTGTCGTGTAAATAGCCTTTTTTATAACATATTTTATACTGGTGGTAGAGCTCCAGTGACGGAGCTCGCGAGCGTAGGCACCACCGCATTACCTGATTTACTTGCCGCTAAATGGTAGTGTTCAGCACTATCGTGTTCCGGTCAGGTGGTAATGTACGGCCCTGTAATTTCCGGCACAGAGGCATAACACCTTAGGCCTCAGGAGTGGTAACGCATTTGCATTTTGACCTTGGTCTTTGCGTGGGTGTCTATAGGCTGCAGTCATCACTTAACATCAATGTGAACTGCATGCTTGTTTGCCAATTCAATTACACAATTAAAAAAAAAAAAAACATTTTGTATTGATCAATTTGTATTATCTTATATTCATAATCGAAACATATTATTCGTCAAGTTATTACGTATGGAAAGGGTTTGACTTAGTTCAGGTAAAACTATTAGGTACTCCAAGTCGTTGTGGTATCTGGACTTGGATGATTTGTACTGATTATCCCTATTACTTTCATGCCTGCTGTAACAATGACAATTGGATTATATATATTTTTTTTTTTATGTAATGGAAGTGGCAAACAAGCATGCAGTTCACATTGATGTTAAGTGATGACTGCAGCCTATAGACACCCACATGAAGACCAAGGCCAAAATGCAGATGCGTTACCACCCCTGAGGCCTAAGGTGTTATGCCTCTGTGCCGGAAATTACAGGGCCGTACATTACCACCTGACCGGAACACGATAGTGCTGAACACTACCATTTAGCGGCAAGTAAATTAGGTAATGCGGTGGTGCCTACGCCCGCGAGCTCCGTCACTGGAGCTCTACCACCAGTACAATGTTTACCACAAGTTTTATGCAATGAAGATGGCAACAAACAAACATGCAGTTGACATTGATGTTTTGTGATGACTGTAGCCTTGATTTTGACCATTCGTTCTTGTGTAGAGATCTATAGGCTGCAGCATTATTTGCCCAGCACGTTGGCCACCATCATTAAAAAAAATACAATCATGACGTTATGTTTTCAGTAAACCGATACGCACAAGCATGTGCAAATTATTTCAGGTGATGCTAATCGATTTCGTTTAACATTTGGCACCGTTCGGTACTTCGCTCTTATAGTTATAGGCACGTAAAAATAACTCAATACCACGATACTTCTGTGTTTAGAAGATCAATCATCTTAGACTTCGAATTATCAAAATGAGCTCATAATCTTATATTTTAATATCCAGAAATGGAATCCAAGTATAAATCATCTACTGGTGGTAGAGCTCCAGTGACGGAGCTCGCGGGCGTAGGCACCACCGCATTACCTGATTTACTTGCCGCTAAATGGTAGTGTTCAGCACTATCGTGTTCCGGTCAGGTGGTAATGTACGGCTCTGTAATTTCCGGCACAGAGGCATAACACCTTAGGCCTCAGGAGTGGTAACGCATTTGCATTTTGACCTTGGTCTTTGTGTGGGTGTCTATAGGCTGCAGTCATCACTTAACAACAATGTGAACTGCATGTTTGTTTGTTGCCATCTTCATTGCATAAAAGATAATCCAATTGTCCAATTGCCACTTCAATTACATAAAAAAAAAAAAAAAGTAGAGAGTCAAAGGTAGATTTCGGTTATACGAATATTTATTAAAGTTAAGGTTATAATCAATACAGTACATACAGTGCTCAAGAATAAATATCGCACATCGAGCCTAGGAAGGAGACTTCGGCTTATTTCGGGTCTGTAGAGCGTTATCACTTTCGCACCGTACTTATTTGACGTTTGTCGACCATTTTGATCAAGTTTTGACCAATACGGGACTGTGAGTGCTTACGTAGGCAGTGTGCAACAGAGATAACGCTCAACGAAGTCGAAACGAGCCGATCGTCTCTTTCGCAGGCTCGATGTGCAATATTAATTGTTGAGTACTGTAGGTAACATTGACTTTAACAGTTACTGCTGAAAGTGAACATTTTCATGAGCATGAGATTTGAACATTTTTATTTTCAAGCTAGCTGTGCCTGTGCTGTGCCTGCGACGCGACGCAGCTAGTATAAAAGTAGCCTTAGTTACTCCTTATTACATAAGCTATCTGCCAGTGAAAGTCCCGTCGAAATCCGTTAAGCCGTTCCCGAGATTAGCCCCGCCAAACAGACAGACAGACAAAAGTGTTAAAAAAAATGTTTTGGTATATGTACCGTGTATACATACATATGCATTTAGTAAGAACCGGTAAATTTAATATTACAAACAGACACTCCAACTTTATTTATTTGTATAGAATTTAACAATTACTGCTGAAAGTGAGCATTTTCATGAGCATGAGATTTAAACATTTTTATTTTCTAATTGGCTAACTCGAAAATCCAGAAAAAGAATTGTGGGCAAGTGTATGCAGGAAATATGTTTTTTTTTTTTTTTTTTTATGTAATAAAAGTGGCAAACAAGCATGCAGTTCACATTCATGTTAAGTGAAGACTGCAGCCTATAGACACCCACACAATAACCAGAGGTCAAAATGCAGATGCGCTGCCACTCCTGAGGCATTAGGTGTTATGCCTCTGTGCCGGAAATTAATAATTGTCACTTTAAAGTTACCCCCATACAGTACTTTAAGTCTTAAGTTCTTTAAGCAAATCCGTGTAATATAGATCAGATTTTTCCCCTCGTTGTTATTAAACTCAATTCTCTCTGAAATAAGTGAAGTGAAAACGTGACCACTAATCCAAAGATAATGGAAATAGAGAGGACTCCCAGGATTAACCCAAATAAATTGGAAGCGAAAGGGACTCCCGAGACTAATCCGAAAAAAATAGGCACGAGCCCATATGGTTGATGGCCAAGAATGTAGATTATAGACTGATTTTGAGTTCTTTCTGATAAACAACTGAATTTTGGACTTAAACCAAAGATAAAGGAATTTGCTGAAAGATTCAAAGATATTTATTTGCTTAAAGTATGGCTTTACAGGTAATATTACAGTAAAATAACAAAAGCCGTCTTTTATCACTGTTTTTATGAAGTTTTAAACATAGAACTTCTCCCTTCTGGAAGCTCTTTGTTAAATTACACAAATTTAATTTCTGAGCGTAATTTTTTTTTTAACAAACAACGTCACCGTTTAACGATCTGAATCCTTCAAAATGTTAATCAAATTTCACAGTATTACAGCAAGTAATTGGTAATCACTATACCGAGAAAAATTAAAAGAATCACGACCTTTTAATATTACAAAAGAAACTTACCCTGCAATAGTTGTATAGTGGCCTGATACTCCGCTAGCTTCTCGTCGACGTAGCCTTCCTGGGACTGGTTGGCTATAATCTCCGCAGTAGACGGACCTCTCTCCTCCTCCTCTTCATAGATCAAGGGTCGTGGAGGCGGTGGAGGTTCCAAAGGCACTCCCGCGTAATCGTACTCCCGGGACGATTCATGTGGCAAAGAGTAGTAGTATTCCGGACTTTGGCCTAATGTTGGGGACATAGGATATGGCGAGATCGAGAAGTGAGAGCTGGGTGAAGGAGAGTGTTGCCTGAGATGAGGCGAGTGGAGGGGTCGGAAGGGTTTCGGGGACGGGTGTACTGGTGGAGGAGAGACTAGAGCAGTGGAGTGCCTTGGTCCAGATATGAGGGGCGGAGGACTCGGTGCCCATGGCGACGGGGGGCGGTAGTGGATTGGGGAAGGGGGACCAGGAAGCCGGGCGCGACCGCGACCCGGAGGCTGCGACATCTCGCGGATTGATTCGCGTCAACCCGGTGTGTCACTGCATCGCTGTAACAATGAGAGATATTGATATAGACTACAGCATAGATGTGGAACAAAACAGCATCAAAATTGAACAGCATTCAAGTACAACCCAACCTTCCATATGTATGCCAAATAATCTCGGTACCTATTTAAAGAAAAAAAATGGAAAGAAAATGTTGGCTTCAGGAGGGAACCCTTGTGTGGACTTCGGTAGCTTGATGGGAGAGCGGCTGGACTAGAATCCCATTGGTCGAGGGTTGAAGTCCCGTCGCCTGAAGTCAATTTTTTCTTTCCATTTTTCTTTGAATATACATATATAACAGCGCCGGTTTATTAATCCGGCACAATGCTGAGTTAGGGACCCTTTTGGACAATTTCTTAATTTAGTTTTGTTTCTATTTTTTGGTTTTCTATATATTTTTCTTTCTTTCCTTCTTTCTGATTTCACTAGCATGTGTTATTGCGAAAAATAATAATAAAACAATCAACAATCTCGGTACCAACTCATATATTCGAACTTATAGAATTAGCTTCAGTTGCACCAAAATATAATACGTCTCAAATAAAATGTTACATCTTTGTCTAACTTTAACAAAGGACAATGATACTGTTCCATACATTTCTGGGCCCAGGTGTTAACTCTGTACCCTCTCTTTTATTTTATTTCTTTTTCTAACTTTTCTCGCTTTCTGTATACGGTGTATTTTGTTTTTTACCTTAAAGAAAAATAACATATTTTTGATACTTACTTCGGGTCACAAAATTGTTAGGGTTAACCCTAACGATTTTGCGAGCACATAATTTTACCCGTCTCCTTTTTTTCAGTTAGAGAAGGATGCAAATTTTTACAAAAACTTTTTTCATTTAACTTTAACAAATGTTTTAGTACGACCGCACCTAAAAGTAAAAACAATGCGTGGGGAGGGGGGACGAACGTTTATATTATTAGTCATCTTCCCATAACTGAGGGACATGCTTAAAATATACTGGTAACTCTATCAATATTTACTTCCCTCTCCTGTTCTTTAAAGACGAAATAACCACGGAACTTATAAAACATAGCCATATTAATGTAGTGGTAGCCGATATAATTCATTTGAATAAAGAACGTAACCCTTTAATAGGGAAGATACAGAAATAGGCTTGCGTAACATATATTTAGTAAACATTCCTCGATGTAAATTAGGGCGAGAGTTCCGATTACTACACAAGTGCGTGCTTGATACAATTTGATATTTATACATGGATAGATTATGTTACAGATGAAAATAGTGAGTCTATAGATGTTAGAGCATTAAAATCTGTTTCTATTTAAACTTATTTTAAGCGCTTTCTCACTCTTAAACCCACAGTAATGAAGTCAAGTGAATCAGTTTTCGCTAATCTTCAGGACTATCGTTTTTTTATTATGTATTAGGTATATAACTAAGGTGGTAAACAAACATGCGATTCACATGGATCTCAAGTGATGACTGCAGCCTATAGACATCTACACGTAATGTTCAAAGTCGTAATGAAACAACCGAAATATTCATCTGAAATCTGAAATGGATCACGAAATTCCACCACGATTAACTAATTCTTCTCAAACATTCTGTTTTTTTTTTCGTGGTAGGTATTATCATTTTTACAGATCAAATTATACAGAAAGGTACTGACGAGCGGAAGTTTATGTAGAAATACCAAGGCGAGACTGCTATTCAGAGTCCGTTTTACAAATTTCATACCCAAGAAAAACTTTTTTTTTTCTTCTACAATAACAACTTTGCTGGTGTTTACCAGTAGGTACATAAGATACGTCTAAAACTTTGTGCTAGTCTCTGAGCTTGCAACAACCACTTAAATAAGAAAAAAAGCGCGTTTCAATGTTGGCCTGATGAAAACGAACAATTATTTATTTTGATTCAATCAATATAAATTTATAAATTAATTTACCAATTTCATTTAATAAATAAAATAACCAATCGATTTATAAAAATCAGAATAACAATGGAAAAATTGATAATAACAATGCAAAGGTGGTAAAGATTGTCGAAGAAAAATAAAAAATTACAGCAAACACAGATAGAGTGAAAAGGGAAACCCATGTTATTTTCGCGAATTTATTTAAAGAAGACCTAAATAATGTAAAATATAGCCTTGACACGCCTTCACACTGTTGCACTGCATGATATTTTGAAAGACATAACTGCTAAATAAATTATTTTGGACTAATGCCAATTTTAAAACTGGAGGTAATGTCGTTTTTCTGCAAATCTAATCGAGACTTGATTTGAGCTGTAAAGATATTAATCATTCTGTTCAAAACAATATAATTGTGATTTTTCTCCGAAGAGATCATGTCGTTAAATAATATAAAGAGAAATCACTGACACAGAGACATATAACATCTCTAGGATCAGAAATAGCAACGCATCTGCATTTAGGTCTTTAAGTTTTTTTCTGTCTGGTGTGCCAGATAGCTTTATTTGAAAATCTTCCTTAGTTCTCCTATATTTATCACTTCTTACATTATCTTATATTCATGTTGCTAAATAGTAATGTTCAGCTCTAACGTGTGACTTAGGTAGCAATATAAGAAAGTTTACAGTTACGTTTTTTTTTTAAGTTACTCATTTCTTATGTTATGATAGTGGTAAACAAGGAAGCAATTCACATTGATGGTAAGTGTATAATATGACAGACTGTGGATAGGTACACAAAAATCGGACAGTAAAAAGCAGATGTATTGAGTGAAATAAAACTATTTTTACGGATTTATCTCGCGTATAGAATTAAACTAAAATGATTTTCAAAATCAACCCGACATTTCGGTCAGTTTTCAGCTTCCCGGGCAGACTGAGGTAACATTTGTCTGACAGCAGTTTGAAAAAATTATATGTAGCTACCTCCATGATTTTAAAAATCATTTTATTATTATTTAACGTAACGTAACTTCACGCCTGTAATCCCCTAAGGGGAAGGCAGAGGTAAATGCATGCATTCTAGCATACATGGACACACCCACGACTCGCCGGTTACGTTTTGGCCCATGTAACAGGTGGCGAACCTGTTGCCATCTCCGGGCACATTACCAAACTCCGAGGTAGTGGGAAACTTCCAGAAAATGGAAAAATCCCAATAGAATCAGAGATAAAGGATTTTAAGCCGTTATCTCTGATAGGCCCCGACCCGGGAATCGAACCCAGGACCTCCAGCGCAATAGTAGTGGCCTGCTATCACTACGCTACTGAGGCAGTTTATTATTATTACGCGAGATAAATCCGTTAAAATAGTTTTATTTCAATGAGTGTAGCTCGCGAAAACCTAAGAACGTAAGATGTATTGATATTGTGTATGAATTGATTGTTACCTAACTTTTATATAATCTGTAAAAGGAGCAAAAAACTTATTTCTTAGTAGAAATGCACGTAGTCAACGACCCTATTAGATCAACATGGCCGACGGCCAGACGGCCATAAGTCTAGCAAAAAATTACTCTCCGGCACATGCACGCGTCTGCCTGGCTCTCCTCCAACCGTGCCAGCGTCCCCAGGGTTGACAAGAAGAAAATTTAATCACTAGATGGCGAAAGCCCATTCTTTACGTGCCTTTTATCCAAATTGAAATGACTTCATGACAACTACTTGAACTAGCAACTACTAAAATGTATTGCATGAAGAATTACCTAGTACCTTTTTGGGAAACCTCAGAAACTCATATGTCTTAATCTATACATCTATACAAATAAATAAAATTGGAGTGCGTTTGTGATATAAAAATTACCGCTTTTTACTAAATGCATATGTACCTATGTAGGTATACACGGTACATATACCAAAACAACATTTTTTTTCAATTTTTGTTTGTCTGTCTGTCTGTTTGGCGGGGCTAATCTTGGGAACGGCTGGACCGATTTTGACGGGACTTTCATTGGCAGATAGCTGATGTAATAAGGAGTAACATTAGCTACTTTTATACTAGCTGCGCCCACGACTTCGTCCGGGTAGATACTGAACAATCACAAATTCTTATGATTTAAATAAGTGCCAGTAAGAGTGGAATAATCGTTTAGTGATATTTAACTAGGATTTCTCTTTCAATTATTGTGTGTTAACAGTTGAAAAAATCTTAAAAATGCGTAGTTCTCGCAGTAAGAAGTTTTCAGTACGCCATCATTATAATCCATAAAAATGGCAATTAGATAAATCAATTTCGCACTAATGTCACAGATCGGTCTTTAGTTAGAGGATGGCTCCGAAGTTCTTATTTACTCATTGAAAAACATAATAATATACATGTGTCGAACATAATAGAAAGGAGTAGGTCGGTTTTCTGAAAGTCCACTTATAAGCCAAATTGCTCACCTCATCTCATCTCTTAAAATCTCTTCTACAAATTTTAATGCAAAAAAATAAGACGTCTGTCAAGTTTGAAAAAGAGAATAAAGTGATAATAATAAATTTAAATTTTCGAATTTCAAAGACTTTCACTGATTGTCCACATCTATTCCGTAATAATATAAACAAAAGCCGTCAGTTCCCATTCAGCGCATTCTATATTACGCCATGTCGCTTTGGCATCAACGCAAATTGAAAATAACAATGTTACATGGAAACACGGGATATATCCGTAAATTGCCTTTCGTTTTCTTTGAGTTCATCCCGAAATAAAGAGCCCTGATTAAGCCAATTACATAACAGATAGCAAACAGTTTGTTAAAAAGCATATTGCCAAGTCGATTGTTATAATCCAAAATGATGAATGCAAAACAGGTGACTGAGCTATTAATGAAATGAAAACAGAATAACGGTGCCGTGACCAAAACGATTAAATTAATGGAATACCTATTTATAAACGTAAATATTGGTATAGTTAAAGTCTAACCCCTTTATTCATAAACGTACATTAGATACGTTTTAGCTATAGAATGCTTTGTCTTTGTCAGTTGCATTGTCAAATGTGCAGGATAGAAAAAGACAAAGGAGAGATTAGCAACACTTTAGCTAAAATGCGTTTATGAATGAGGGGTTACTAATTAATTACTCCTTTAGTGCCTTTATTGGATTTCGTAAGTTTTCACAGTAAAAGTTATCTTCAAAAGTTTCAAAGTTGAAAGTATCTGCCTATCTACATTACAGTAAAGAGTCTAAATATTAGGCTTGGATTAGCAGAGAGAGTAGTGTTCAGCACCATCGTGTTCGGTTAGATAGTGACGTAGATATGGCCCCGTAAAAACTGTCACAGAGACATAACAACTTAGGTCTCAGGGGAGCAACGCATCTGCATTTTGACCTTTGGGTTTTGTGTGGGTGTCTATAGGCTGCAGTCATCATTTAACATCAATGTGAATCGCATGCTTGTTTGCCACCATTACATCGGTATATTCATCCCGTTTGCGTCCAAACTACCTATTTAACTTTTTATGTGAAAAGCTCAGACTAAAGGATGAGAAGACAGAGATATCGCAAACTATATAATAAGGGGCCATAATATTGCTAAAAGTCGCCAAGAAAATATTACTCAACGAAACATTACGCCTACTACCGTTACCTAATTGACGATTATGGGCGCCAGTACTGACTATATCTTGTAAATATTATGTCGGGACGGACTAGTGGAGAAGAATTCTTCCGCTAGTGCTGTCGGCCAACCGATCAAAGACGGTCAAATGATTCCCAGGGTAGTACCTAAATATAATAATGCGAGATAGGCAGTAACGTTCCGCGACAGAACTACCACCTGCGATCACCAATCCGTTTGCCAAGCGAAGCGATTATGGCAAATTCTCCCCTAATCACACACAACACAACACTGTTGTGGACATCTTTGGGAAAGGCGTTGGCCAGAAATGGACGTCTTTCGGCTGAAGTGATGATGATGAATCCGCTGAAGTGATGAATTTAAAGACGAATCCGTATTAAGATAAAACAATACTTCAAGGCGGAGGAAAGTTAAGAAGCAAATAAAAATTACCACCCACTTTGTGGATCCCACAAAATATAACGAAATAAAAATAATACAAATAAGAACCAATAAAGATTTGAAGTAAAAATCTTTTACGTAAAAGCTAATGGATGTAAACAAATCTACTCAGTTACAAAACGTTGTGGTACTGGGCATCTTCCAGAAATGGAAATATCCCAATAGAACTAGAGATAAAGGAGTTTAGACCTTTATCTCTATTAGCCGGGAATCGAACCCAGGACCCCAGCGTAGCAGTAGTGGCCTGCTACCACTAGACTACCGAATCAGTCTAATTTTATAAACCAATACTTTAAGCTCCATATCGTTTCAACACACTTTCACAAATAATACTACATACCCTATCTAAAGCCGTTATCGAATCCAAAACGTCTCAACTCTCAAATAATTCGCAAAAAACTTTAAGATCTAATGTAAACTAACGACAGACAATTCGTTCAACAAAAATATGCTACCCCCGCATCACTAAACCAAAAATCCGCAGAATTAGCAATTGATCATCGATCTCGCTGGAGTGATCTAGAGTTCTAATTTTGTCGATTGTATCAGCAGCAACATGCTATGAATAGAATGCTAGACTAGACCGCTGACTCCAGGATTAAAGCAATGACATGTCTTGAAATATTTTGCAGTTTTGTGTGGAAATCATTAGTTTAGAAAGAAGCTAAGTGGAAATAATATAAGAAGTTGAAATTAAAATCCTCTACGTTGATTGCCAATGGGATTATGAGACTATTACACTACTTAAGGATTTTTGAAGGGGCGTTGTGTACTGCCTCGGTAGCCTAGTGGTAGCAGGCCACTACTACTAGGCTGAGGTCCTGGGTTCGATTCCCGGGTAGGGGTTATCAGAGATAATGGTGAAAAAGCCTTTATCTCTGGTTCTATTGGGATTTTTCCATTTTCTGGAAATTTCCCAGTACCTCAAAGTTTGGTAATGTGCCCGGAGATGTCAACAGGCTCGCCACCTGTTATTGTATTGAATGCTTGCATTTACCTCTGCCTACTCCTTCGGGGATTACAGGCGTGAAGTTACGAAATTACGTTGTGTACTTTTTGTCATAGGTAAAATATGTTGAACTCGCGTCAGGACGTGACCTAATGGAAAATTCGTAAGACGAAGGGAGAGTAGACCCGGCGTAGGAGATGAAGTATCTTCCTCTCTTTTTACTGCGCGGCGAAAATGTATGCCTGCGCCTGCTGTTTCGTTTAGGCGACGCAGGGCGCTTGCGCGAATGTGCGTGTGTGTTTGTGTTGTGATAGAGCGTGCTGAAACTAATTTAGCAGTCCTTCGTTCTAGTAAAATAATAATTGTAAGTCTAATAGTTCTGAAAATAATTGATTGCGCTATCATAATATAGTACACACACGTGACAAAATATGTAATGCTTGCGTAGGTACGATAGCGCAATAAATGAATATTGTATTTTACCACATAAATGATAGTAAGGGTCGCGCCACGTAAAAAGAACGCTGGAAGAAAGTAGAAGGGATGTGTTCGCGCATCGGTACACTCGCGCACGAAAGTACTAGCCCTACTGGTTTATTTTTGATCTAGCTTTCGCTTGCGGTTTCGTGTATTGGTAGGCAGATTGAAAACTATATTACATAGAATAACATAAAATGAAATAAAAACACATGACGCGCAGCTTGACCTCCAGCGTTCTTTTTACCTGGCGCGACCTATACGTACTTTTATACTGATAATTAAAGAAATTCAAGCAAAATAATTAAATTATTCCCTAACCATTCCAAAATATCAAAAATGCACCACCACCACAAACCACCACCTCTTTTTAGAAAGAAATAGACAGCGTAGCTACATAACGACATTAACGATTATTAGCTTAATTATTTTTTACAATGAAACTTTAAAAATTATGTAGATTATTTTGTAGGTTTATGTACTATTTTATGTATGTACGTATATTCTTATATCTATGTGTGTAAGAAAGTATTATTAGTGTTAACATTTTTGTTTCATTATAAGCATTTCTAATTATTTTATTTTTTTTACTAATGCCGCTCACCATTTTCTTTTCTATACTACCAATGGTTGACTGGTAGAGAATGCTTTTAGCATTAAGTCCGCCATTTGTTCCGATATTTATATTGTGGCAATAAAGAATAAATAAACGAAAAATATTTTTTTACTGGTGGTAGAGCTTCAGTGACGGAGCTCGCGGGCGTAGGCACAACCGCATTACCTAATATACTTGCCGCTAAATGGTAGTTCAGGCTCAGCACTATCGTGTTCCGGTCAGGTGGTAATGTACGGCCCTGTAATTTCCGGCACAGAGGCATAATACCTTAGGCCTCAGGAGTGGTAACGCATCTGCATTTTGACCTTGGTCTTTGTGTGGGTGTCTATAGGCTGCAGTCATCACTTAACATCAATGTGAACTGCATGCTTGTTTGCCACTTGATTACATTAAAAAAGGCGCTATTGTTTGTGTTGTGTTATTCATAAATTGTCTTAAAAATATAATTTTCCTTGTTTTATGATTCAGGAAATTGAATAGAAGTAGACGTTTTATTACCGCTTATTTTATTACTTATTCAATGAAACATCGCAATTGTGTGGGTTTATAAAAACACACTTTGTAATACGCTAATGCTAAATGTATGGTAGGTATTTACTGTAAGTATAATTTTGTTTACGACAAATACCTATTAGTATTTTTTTACGTAACTTAAATGGCAAACAAGCATGCTGTTCACATTAATATTAAGTGATGACTGCAGACTAAAGACACCCACAGAAAGACCAGAGGTCAAAATGCAGATGCATTGCCACCCCTGAGATCTAATGTTATGTCTCTGTGATAATTATTACGGGGCCATACATTACCATCTAACCGGAACACGATAGTGCTGAACACTACCATGTGGCGGCAGATAAATTAGGTAACTCCCTCGAGCCTATACTGGTACACTACGGTTTCCCCGAGTTAAAAAAAATGCTGTGAATAAAATCTATACAAATAAATAAAATTGGAGTGTTTGCAATATTAAAATAGGCGTTTACCCGTGGTAATGCGTGGTAAATGCATATGTGTCTACACACGGTACATTTACCAAAACAACATTTTTTACAATTTTTGTCTGTCTGTCTGTCTGTTTGTTCCGGCTAATCTTGGGAACTGCTCTACCGATTTTGACGGGACTTTCACTGACTTTAGCTGATGTAATAAGGAGTACTTTTATACAAGCTGCGCCCGCGACTTCGTCCGGGTAGATGCTGAACAATCATGAATTCTCACGCGGACGGAGTCGCGGGCACAGCTAATCCTACTAACTAAAGTAGGTAGGTACACTATTCTCAGATATTAAGCACCAAAATAACATCCATCACGATTTGTCCCAATTACGAAACAGCAATTGGCAAATGAGACCTCTCCGTCTACATCCATAATAAAATGTATTTTACGTTTCAGTATTAATATTACGACGGTTAACAGATTTATTTTCTTTGAAACGTAATTTGAATTAAACTGCCTATTTCGCGTTTTGAGGTATACGCCGACATGCAAAAATTGGGTTGATATTGCACCTCTCGGGCGTTTGAAGATGTAATACGTAACAACTATTTACCTATCCAACTATTAAACCGGCCAAGAGAAAGTATTTCCTTCTACTGGAAGAAAAGTCTTCCACTAGTGCAGTCAGTCAAATATAGAGCAACACGGGCCACCGGCCGCCGCGGCGGACCGGAGGGGAGTAGCCATATGCAGACTTTCCCCTCTGTCAAAGTACAAGCCCAATGGTCCGGTCCTACTACGCCTGTCGTCTAGAAGTTTAAATGCGTGAAATTGTTTATGTATTTTGTTAAAATCAAGGTGAGTTTCGTAGTAATAGACGATTTTTGTAGTGTGTGAGTGTGTCACACGCATTTCTCCCCGCAAAAAATGACAGACAGGCAATAAACGCTATGGCTACTTCCCTCCGGTCCGCCGCAGCGGCCGGCGGCCCGCGTTGCTCTATGGGCGGTAGTACCTAAGTGCATACGACGCAAGATAGCAGCAGCGTTCTGCAATAAAACTACCACTACTGCGATCGCCAATCCTTATGGAGAAGCTTTGGTCCAGGACATCTTTCGGTTGAAATGATGATGATGAAACTTTCAGAATATGGAAGCAGTTGGGTTTTATATTCGTATCCCAAACTGGACGAACTGTAATTAGGTTTATCCAATCGATGATGATAAGTTATAGTTAGGATAGACTAGAAGCAAGCTTTTTGAAAGCGATATCATTACATGTGATTTAAATAAAGCTGATGAAATACGTTCAACATCTCAGCCAACCCTTTCGAGGACAGATGTATAATGTTTATATATATTTTAATTCATTACGAACGTAGTACGGGACGCCGGGCAAACTTTCAAAGAACTCTTGGCTCGCGATGTCCGATGCGCCTGCGCATTCAACCAACTAACCTAGCGCCGTGGCCAAGGGCGACAACGTTTTTAAATTTAGAATTACCCAACAATACAAGGTTTGTTTAATATAACGTCGTCTAAACACACAAAACGTTTTATGTGGTGCGCGATGACAGGTCTATCTTACTATTGTTGTAGATTGTGGTAGTGTGGTTGTATTTCAATTTCGCTTTCAGTCCATCCTTGAAAATTGGAAAGTTTTAATTCTTTTTTATGTAACCAAGATGACTAGAGCTCCAGTGACGGAGCTCGCGGGCGTAGGCACCACCGCATTACCTTACATACTTGCCGCTAAATGGTAGTGTTCAGCACTATCGTGTTCTGGTCAGGTGGTAATGTACTGCATGCTTGTTTGCCACTTCCATTACATAAAAAAAAATATAAAAATGACTAACTAGTAGTTCAAAAGCAGGGACAGGAAGCGCTTTCCCTATCTTTATTTTAAGAGGGTAAATTGATATGTTAGAATATTTATACCCTATAAAACGCCTAACAACTTGCTTACCTTTCGATTGACTTACTTTATCATACGGAAAGCCTTTAATAGAGTTTCCCTTTAAATAAGTTGTTAAAACGTGCATTTTAAGTCAACTTCGGTAAGCAAAAACCTTCTCATTAAGAGATTAAACTAAGCGCTTAAAGTAAAGGTTAAATCTATCCTAACGTTAGAGTTACCCTACGTTATTATAGATTATTAGGTTACCCTTTCCTTAGGTAAAACTTTTTACAGGATAATATGGCCGCAAGGTAACCTTTTCGTAAGGATTAAAATTTAATGCGCTTTTAAAATTAGCCGCTAATCCGGTCCCTAATTTTATGTTGATGATTAACTAGCCTATAGATAATTAACCAAGTAGGGTAATATAGGGTAATGGGAGTCAGCCGGTAATAAGAGTCACCAACATATCCACGAAACTATAAACGCAAGCAATGTATATACTACCTCCCCGTCCCTGCCCTGTGTCCCGCCATTGCGTTAGATGACTCAAGTTTGTAGGCGCACGCTCATTTGAGATATTGTAGTATTTTGTTTTTACGCCCCGCCGATCTTATTTTTCGTCGGTGAAACAATAAAGTCAAGTAAAGTCCTTTATCTCTGGTTCTATTAGGTTTTTCCATTTTCTGGAAATTGCCCAGTACCTTGAAGCTTGGTAATGTGCCCGGAGGTGTCAGGCTCGCCACCTGTTACATGGGTCAAAACGCAACCGGCGAATCGTGGGTGTTTGCATGTATGCTTGAATGCATGCATTTACCTCTGCCTACCCCTTCGGGGATTATAGGCGTGAAGTTCGTTTTTTTTTTTTACAAGCAATATAAGACTCAGTCCATCCAATCTGGATGCGTAACCACTGTCTTTAAAATCTTTAACCATTGCATCATAAATCACATGACCATGCATCATCATAACGAAACGTGGTAGGTAACTAACTCTAGAATAGAAGGATTGGTAAATTTTAGTAATACCCTACCCCTTCAACAACCAATCCGAAAAAACTGAACTTTTTACTGGTGGTAGAGCTCCAGTGACGGAGCTCGCGGGCGTAGGCACCACCGCATTACCTAATATACTAGCCGCTAAATGGTAGTGTTCAGCACTATCGTGTTCCGGTCAGGTGGTCAGGTGTAATTCCCGGCACAGAGGCATAACACCTTAAGCCTCAGTAGTGGAAACGCATCTGCATTTTGACCTCTGATTTATCTGTAAGTGTCTATAGGCTGCAGTCATCACTTAACATCAATGTGAGCTGCTTGCTTGTTTACCGCTTTCGTAACATAAAACAAAAAGGAACGTCCTAAAAAAGAAGTACTTTTGAAACTGCTCCATGGCTTCCTACAATGCCAATCTCCTGCCAAAACACAGGGTCATCTTAGCATTTTAAAATTGCGAATCGACGAAACTGGGGCAATGTAAAAAATCTTATAAATCATAATTTGGTAATCCGTTCACTATAAATACATCTGACGTTAAGGTACAGACGTTTTTTCAACCGGAACCATAGCTCAGTATCGGTTCCACTGGCTCCTAGCCAAATGATAACACCAACGTACATGTAGCTACTTGAAGCAATAACTAATGCGTTGTGTCTGTCATACAACGTATGGGCATTTGTCCCGAGTGTGGCTTTCTTTTACTAAATGTTGGCAGACGAGGGGACTGTGTTATGTAATTTTGTGAGGAAATTAGCGGGTAGGTGGACAGGTCACCGCCTCGTAGCCCGGTCATTTGTGTCTCTATCCGTAAAATTCGTATAATAGACAGACTCCTTGTTCGGTATTGTGTGTTTAATGTAGTAGGAGCATAGAGCAACACGTACCACCGGCCGCGGCGGACCGGAAGGGAGTGCAGCGCCATAATAATAATGGCTTTCCCTTCTGACAAAGTACAAGCCCAAATCGACATGCCTGTCGCCTAGATGTTTAAATTTGTGCGTGATATTGTTTATGTATTTATGTTAGAGTCAAGGCAGAGAATATGTAATAATACTACGTATAGAATGGACGCTTCGACGTCCCGCTCCATTTCCCCGCATCACCCACTACCTCCCCTCTTATGGGCGACGGTTGGTATTTTCTACGTGCTACGCACACAGGTGCACGTGTAAATGTACACGTCACTGGTTGATATCTGTGTAATATAGACCAAATTAAGCGTTTGTATGGAATTTTGGCGGAGTGTCCGCGGTGTGGTCAAGGTGCGACTTTCGTAGTAATAGACGATTTTTGTAGGACATTTCCCCCCACAAAAAAAGACAGACTTTATTGCATCGGTAATACGCTATGGCTACTCCTGGTCCGCCGCGGCCGGTGGGCCGAGTTGCTCCGTGAGTAAGAATGAGTTTTATAAGGAACAAATTTTAGAGTTAGTTTCGTAAGTTTACTGGTGGTAGAATTCCAGTGTAGGGACTCGAGAATGTAGGCACCACCGCATTACCTAATCTATCAGCTGCTAGATGGTAGTGTTCAACACTATGCCTCCTAATAACAATAACGGGACATGACGCATCTGCATTTTGAGATTTCTGGTTTTTGTGTAGATGCCTACAGGCAGTCATCATTTAACATCCATGTGAGCTGATTGTTTGTTGTTTCATTTTTTTTCTTTAAGTAACCAAAGTGACAAGAAAAAAAATAGAAAAAGATAAAAGAGAGTGATTCGCAACACTTTGGCTAAAACATGTTTGCGAATAACGGGATTAAGCTTTAAAGCAGTGTTTGATACTCTTGAATGAGTGTTAGGCTAGATTTAGCACTAGACTAAAAGTAGAGCAACTAATCTTGCTCTAACTAATCTTAAATTCTTGAATCTTATCGCGTTTTTGTGCTATTTTCTGCAATAGTCAAGTCTCACTCAGTGCTGGATAAAGCCGGTGCGGGGCCCGTAGCAAATGCGACCATGGGGCCCTGGAGTTACATTGCCTACTGAAATTTAGGATGTAAATAAAACAGAACATTTACGAAAAGAAATCGAAAACAATATAAGGGGATTCCCCCTGTAAGTATTGAGGTATTGCCAACTTGCAACATAATAATATACTGATATAATTACAGTGTGGCCAACGCTCACTTTGAGAATAGCTAAGGTATATTACATATTTTACATATTTGTGGTTTTTTTGGGCACAGACGTGGGGCCCCCTAAGGCGCGGGGCCCGTAGCATTTGTTGCCTCCTGCTATATGGCTAATCCGGCACTGGTCTCACTTCTTATTTCGATAGCGTAAGAGTCAATTCATTTCTGGTGGTAGAGCTCCAGTGACGGAGCTCGCGGGCATAGGCACCACCGCATCACCTAATTTACTTGCCGCTAAATGGTAGTGTTCAGCAGTATCGTGTTCCGATCAAGTGGTAATGTACGGCCCTGTAATTTCCGGCACAGAGGCATAACACCTTAGGCCTCAGGAGTGGTAACGCATCTGCATTTTGACCTTGGTCTTCGCGTGGCTATATTCATCACATAACATCAATGAGAACTGCATGGTTGTTTGCCCCTTCCATTACATAAAAAAAAGCCGAGGCAGTTGGTCCAGTTGAACCGAGGTTCTCGGGTTCGATGAGTGTCAGCGTAAACTTTATAAATATCATTTAAACCTGCGGACATAATTTTTAACTTATTATGGGACTGTGTGTAAGACGTAACTGTATTTAAAAAGAATGTATTGAGTTCTTATCATTCAAACTTGTGGACACAATAATAATTCCTCCCTCTGAAACCTGAAACTCTTAGTTTAATCGGGGTAGAGTGAAGTTTGAAGGTGTTAGCACTTTTAAATTATACTGGGTGACTTTTTTTACCGTCTTGAAAAAAATAGGGCGTGATAAGCAAATGAAATAAAAGCCTATGGCATAGTTATTTATATTATTTTTTTATATTTTCTAACTTCATCTGAAATTAAAATTTCATTAAACATTTCTATTCATTATTCTATTACCTACAAAACTTGCAAAAAAAGGATCGTTTCAAGTTGCCGGCGTTTGTTTGTTGAAATTCAGTGTTCTAAAATTAAAAATAGAATAATGAATAGAAATGTTTAATGAAATTTTAATTTCAGATGAAGTTAGAAAATATAAAAAAATAATATAAATAACTATGCCATAGGCTTTTATTTCATTTGCTTATCACGCCCTATTTTTTTCAAGACGGTAAAAAAAGTCATTTAGTATATAGCGCTCAATACGACAAAGCTCAGGTTAGGTAGAAAGCTGATACTAATAATATTTTCTCTTTTTTTTTTATTTAATAAAAGTGCAAACAAACAAGCAGCCGGTTCACATTCTGGTTAATAACTGTAGCGGCAAGTAGGTATATAAGGTAATGCGGTGGTGCCTACGCCCGTGAACTCCGTCACTGGAGCTCAACCACCAGTAAAAGTTCTCTATTACGAAAAAACCTCCAACACATAATTTGTTTTATGTAATGAATTGGCAATTAAGCATACAGTGAACATTGATTGTAAGTGAATTTATGTGCTATTTAAACAAGATATTTCAATGTATATGCATCACCATTTACAAGGTCTAAGTTGTTATGCCTCTGTGCCAGAGATGATGGGGCCGTAAACTACCGGGTTACGATAGCGCTGAACACTACCTACCATTTAAAGACAAGTAGCTAATCTACTTATCCTAATATAGTTTTGCCTACGCACGCGATTTCCGTCGCTGTAGCTCTACTACCAGTATTTATTTGCTCTGCAGTAAATCTATCTGTCTGTTCGAGATAAACTCAAAGACAATTGCATGTATTTTCATGCGGTTTCACCGATCATAGAGCAACACGGGCCACCGGCCGCCGCGGTGGACCGTAGGGAAGTAGCTATTTATTTATTTATTTTATTGCAGCTATTCTAGCTGTAGCGTTTATTACCGATACAGTGTCATTTTTTGCGGGGAGAACTACGTGTGATACACACGCACACTACAACAATCGTCTATTACTACGAAACTCGACTACGACAGGCGAAGTTAGGCGACAGGTGTAGGTAGGTACACTTGTACTTTGACAGAGGGGAAAGCCTACATATGGCTACTCCCCTCCCGTGTTGCTCTATGACACCGATAATGGGACTCGTTTAATATATATATATATATTTTTTTTTTTTTAATTTTAGTGGTTTAATTACTTTACTGTTCATTGTATGGCAGAACGACGTTTGCCGGGTCATCTAGTCAACTAGTCATGTAATGTAGAGCTACCTTGCTACTTGATTTCTTTATGAAAGGAAAAGAGCCAAATCCATAAGCACGCATCACATTATAATTTATAATACAAGCGGTTTACAATCTATAACCAGGTATGGTTGACATCATCAAATTTATTAATGTAACGTTCGATTTGTTTGACTACCCACGCAACGCAATGCTATATGCACGCAACGTTATAATGTACGAAATTCTTTATTCTTAATACGCTTTGTCATTGAAGTGTATTTTTATGTCATGAAAGTGAACCTCGTTTCTTAGTTCACATTCATGGAAGTTAACTTCTATTAGGCTGAACTCTACGATTAAACGCACGCGTTCAAACGTTAGTCTGAAACCGCATTTTTTTATAACACATAGCTTCCTTTAGAAGTGCACGCATTAGTGGCAGTTTTCAGTAAACTGATTTAAAAAAACGTGAACTGCTACATTTTGCTACGGTTTGCAAACGCGCGTTTTTTTTTGTATCCCATAGTAATAGAAGGTGGCGCACGCATTGCGTTTACCCTTTTCTTACTTCTTGATTTTACAACACACGCTGTTTGCCAGAAATCCATGGCTTAATTTTATATCAATATCAGAAACTCATTTATTCATTTAGAGTGACAGGCACCTCTTATGACACGTCAAAAAACAAACAAAATAAATTAAAGTGAACAACAATAGATATACATGTCAAACAAGAAAAAAATATACGTAAAGTCAAGAATATCACTAAGATAAAACTAAATGTAATAAACTAATGTAAAAAGTATATCAGTAGAATGTCTCATTTCCCCTTTACAAACTGATAACAAAGAGTAAAAAGAAAAGCAAAACAGTCATTCTTTGTCAATGCACCGGCAAAGTTCCAAAGGCCAATATGATCTCAGAAAAACTTGCCGGAAACCCTACCGATTTAGTAGCAATAATGTACATTGGTAACATTGCGACCAACAATTGACCTTAACCCTTATCTCCACCAACCCGCATTGGGGCAGCGTGGTGGAGTAAGCTTCAGGCCTCCTGCCAAGAATTTTTTGGTCTAATAGAGAGAATCCACAATCAAGATACGTCCATCTTTATACCTATATAAAAATTAATGTTTGTCTGTATGTCCTTTACAGAATCGTAAACTACGCATTTGATTATGTGATGATCTTTAGCAAAGTTGTTGTGCATGAGCCCACGAAAGTTTCTGAGTTGGCGAATTCGACAGATGGCGCCACTGTCATTTTTTTTTTAGTTTGTGGCGTAGCAACGCGCTCAGGATACAGCAAGTTACCAATATTTTTTGCGTTATTCCTCATCTCAACTAGAGATATTTGTGATGATAGGATAACGTTGAAATGATAAATCAAGAAACACGTGTTTTAGTATTAGTATCTATTATCATCAAAACGTAACGTATCATCACGCCTGAAACCCGATGTTATGGAAGTGGCAAACTAGCATGCAGTTCACATTGATGTTAAGTGATGACTGCAGCCTATAGACCCACACAATGACCAGAGGTCAAAATGCAGATGCGTTGCCACTCCTGAGGCCTAAGGTGTTATGCCTCTGTGCCGGAAATTACAGGGCCGTACATTAACACCTGACCGTAACACGTTAGTGCTGAACACTACCATTTAGCGGCAAGTATATTAGGTAATGCGGTGGTGCCTACACCCGCGAGCTCCGTCACTAGAGCTCTACCACCAGTAAAAGGTACATGCAATCAAGCATACATGCAAACACCCTCGTTGCGCCGGTTACGTTTTCGCCCATGTAACGTATTGGCCTGTTGACATCTCTGGGATATGTCAGAGAACAGGTCAAAACGTTTTGACCTGTTGTCGCCAGGCATTGTGTTGCCACTCCAGTGGCCTAAGTTATTTTGCCTCTGTGCCGGAAATTACAAGGGCTCAAGGGCTTACATTACCACCTGATCGAAAACACGATAGTGCTGAACATTATCATTTAGCGGCAAGTAAAATAGGTAATGCGATGGTGCCTAGACCCGCGAGATCCAAAACTGAAGCTCTAAAACCCGTAGCATTAAGTAAAAATTATTATACTTTCCACTTTCCCTCAAACGTACTTGTTTGCGTAATAAATCATATCTTGTTTTCGCAGACAAACTCGAATAAACTAATGTATTAAAGGAGCCAAAATGCCTACACGGCCTAGGAAGAGGGGAGCATCGCAATCAATACGCAAACGCCTTCGTCTAGACTTTGCGGTTCCGGGATGCGGGATACGTCGCATTGCGGAACCCAACGGTCAAGCACGAACTGCTTTTTGGATGTCGATTTTTTTTTCATGACAATAATGACGAATGCTGTTGCTTAAAGACACAAACCAGAGGTCTATAGGCTGCAGTTTTCATTTAGCATCCATGTGAACTGCGTGCTTGTTTGCTACCTTCGTTGCTTAACTGTCTGAGGTGTCACATGTGGGATATCCGATTGGAACGAAGTTCCTCTTCAACTTCTAATGAATCACTATCACAATCCATTATTTATTTTAAAAAATAACTAAAACTAACATACTCTCCAACACGACAAAACAATGTACGCTACACAGCAGACGCGCGCGTCGTGGCTTGTCACTGTCGAGAGAGAGAGAGAGAGAGAGAGAGAGAGAGAGAGAGAGAGAGAGAGAGAGAGAGAGAGAGAGAACGAATAAGTTGAATCGTATACTCGGCCTGCCCCTTCTCCGAGCGCTACGCACTTCAGCAAAAGTGTCGTGAGGATTTTTCGTGACGCTCGCCTAGCCCCCTTAACCAGCGTATCACGTAATAAGGAACTTCGTTCCAAAACTCCGTTCCAAAAACTACCACTTATATCTTCACAAAAATCAGAGGTTAAATGCAGATGCGTTGCCACCGCTAAGAGCTTAATTTTTAGTCTCTGTGATTACGAGGCCATACCCACTAAGGGGTCGTCCATTAATCACGTGAGGCTCGAAAGGGAGAGGGGGGATCCGGAAAAAATCACGAAACATCACAAGGGGTAGGGGGCATATATGGAGATATCACGTGTGTTTATTTTTACTTCGAGTGCTAGATTTCAGCCGAAAAGTGCCAATTTCGTCTCGGCCTAACAGTCGCCAGTTTAAGCAATTTTCACGCCAAATACAAGCTTTTTTATTCCAAAAAAATACATGTGATCTTAGGTGGGGGTGGAGGGTTTATCTAAAACCTCACCACGTATCACCAAGGGGGAGGAGGGGATCAAAACGACGCTAAAAACATCACGTGATTAATGGACAACCCCTTACCGAATCACGACAGTGCTGAGCACGACCATTTATCGATAAGGCAATGTGGTGCCCACGCCTTCGAGTTTCTACACTGGAATTTACCACCAGTCTAAAGTCTAGTTTGTTGAAATGCTTTAATAGGGACTATATTGCCGGTCCTGAAGGATTTCTATACTTTTAAAAGGAATCCCATATTGTGGCGCCGAGAAAAATATTCTAGACAGCTAGCCTTACACTATATGAAAAGACAGAGAAAAATGCGTGGAATCATACAAAAATAATTTGAATCTTTGTTTTTTGTCGGTTTTTTTTTTATATTTCGGCTGTAAATGCTTTCTATGTTTATTTTTGACTTGTTTTACCCGCGGCTTCGCACAGTTCGCACGCATTTAAAAATTAGGGTATCTGTTGTGTACAAAGTTTCATAATTATTGGTTAAGTAGTTTTAGCATGAAAGTGTAACAATTTATTATTTATTTATATTTTTTTAATTTTTATTTATCAAAAAGAAACAAACAAAAGCTTTTGTAAATTCCTTATTTTTTTATGATTGTTAAACTAAAATATAGTTCATCCAATTTAACCGGTGGCTTGCACCTTCAGAGTTACTTAGTTGAGTAATATCCTACCTATTATTGTACCTTTTTTTTTATGTAATTGAAGTGGCAAACAAGCATGCAGTTCACATTGATGTTAAGTGATGACTGCAGCCTATAGACACCCACACAAAGACCAAGGTCAAAATGCAGATGCGTTACCACTCCTGAGGCCTAAGGTGTTATGCCTCTGTGCCGGGAATTACAGGGCCGTACATTACCACCTGACCGAAACACGACAGTGCTGAACACCACCATTTAGCGGCAAGTATATTAGGTAATGCGGTGGTGCCTACGCCCGCGAGCTCCGTCACTGGAGCTCTACCACCAGTAAAAGCCCTACCTATTATTAACCGGGCAATTAAGTAAGATTTAGACTTGGAGTGAATGACTTTGGTCCTTAAAAAATACACTATAAGGCATTTTATTGAACACTAGCTGACCCGGAAAACTTCGTATTGCCTATTGCCTCACAATGAAATAATGTGTCAAAGGTTTGATAGATACGGACTATTTGTATGAAGGTTAAAATTGTGGTTTTTACTATTTCCCTTCAATTTCTTTATATTTTCTTACATTTTAAACCTTCCCTGGACTTCCAAAAATCATTCAAAACCAATTTAGCCAAATCGGTCCAGCCGTTCTCGAGTTTTAGCGAGACTCGAACAGCAATTGATGTTTTTATTTATATAGATAGATGTCATATCTATTTAGCAATATTTATTAAAGTTTTCTATGTTATTTCCAAATAAATACCTCAATGTTTTAAATTTATTAATTAACGTTACACGATCATCTTCGAGTTACTGATTAACAAATCTACATGAACTTAATTTTCATGTCATTAGTTGCAACATGAGTGATCTTATAAGGCTGCCTTTTTTTCCATTTGAATTACGGATAGGAATATGGATCCCTAAAAACAACTGGTGAAATGAAAGTAAAACTACACCTGCATGTACCTGTATGCATGCACGCCCCCCGCCATTGCCTATCCCTTCGGGTTTTGTTTTTCTTATCTTATTTAGGCACTTAATATTAAAAACTGCCTCACATCTACGATTTCATCATTTTTCCACAACGTTACGCCATAAAAAATAACACGTCACTAAACTTGAAAATTTCCACAGATCTCCTCGCACGCGAAACATTAAATTAAACAAATCCAAATAACAAACCATGACATTCTCTATCATAATAAAGTTCAAAAAGAACCTGTCGCAAACAAAAATAGACGCGCAACTTTGAGGTTAGGAAAACACCGGCTGTTCGAAATAATGAAGGTGAAATAGTATAAATAAAATAAAATGAGGGTATGGCGGCCCAAACAGTCATCATTTTGGCACGCAGACCGACATTTTGAAATTCTACACTCATTCCAGCAAGCACGTGTCAAATAGTAATCCTTAACCTACCACAGATAATAAATAAAAAATTATACATTACCGGTAAATCGGAAAACTCGCAAATCCACCACACACTGTCACTTTTGCCACGTTTACTATTTAAAATTTCGATGTCACTTGATTTATTTCACGGGCGCGTTCCAATTCCAAGTTCGGATTGGATTTTCGCTTACCAAGTGAACGTTCGTAAGTACCGCGTTCGTTTGCGATGTTTTTTGGGAATGTCGACGGCTGTTGGCGATGGACTGAGGCGGGCGGGCGGGATCGGTCGCGATCGGTCGCTTTCGGCGTTTAATTTTAGAAGTTGGCTCTCTCCCCGGTTTTATATAGCCGTGAGTACATCTTATAAAGCGTAGCGAGATGCGGTCGCCGCCGCGTATATATAGGAATTACCGCTTTTTATTCGATTCCAAATTCCTTTTGCTCGTCATTTTGGCTGACTACTTTTGGCGATTTACTAAATACGTTCATAAGTCAGCTGTCTCACTCTAATATATTACGATGAAATGGCCGTCTTGCTCATTCGGACGTTAATTCTGTCAAGATGTTGACAGAATTAAAGTCCGAATGTTCCGAAAAAACGGTGGTAAATTTTGAAAAACTTAAGTTTTCATTATTGATTGTAGAGCTTTGGGGTCGATGTCGGAGTTCGAGGGCGTATTGACAACCGTATGACCTAATTTATCTGCCATCAAATGGTAGTATTCAGCACTATTATAGTGTTCCGCTTAAATGACAATACATAGCCCTTGAATAATAATAACCTGTAACATGGGCCAAAACGTAACCGAGGCGAATCATGGGTGTTTGCATGTATGCTTGAATGCATGCATTTACTTCTCTACCCTTTCGGGGATAGGATAGGATACCCTAGGGCGGGACTTGAACCCGCGACCACTGGTATAACTAGTCCAGTAGCTCTACCAACTGAGCTAGCGAAGTTCACAAGTTCTTAAAGGTATTGAACTTTATTTATTTATTTGTTCTTTCTTGCACAGTAACGTACATGCGGCGGACTTAATGCTAAAAAGCATTCTCTCCACCACCAGACTTTTTACTGGTGGTAGATCTCCAGTGACGGAGCTCGCGGGCGTAGGCACCACCGCAATACCTAATATACTTGCCGCTAAATGGTAGTGTTCAGTACTATCGTGTTCCGGTCAAGTGGTAATGTACTGCCCTGTAATATCCGGCACAGAAGCATAACACCTTAGGCCTCAGGAGTGGTAACGCATCTGCATTTTTAACGTGGTCTTTGTGTAAGTGTCTATAGGCTGCAGTCATCACTTAACATCAATGTGAACTGCATACTTGTTTCAATTTCAATTTCAATTTCAATTTATTTTTGCTTGTTACATGGTACATTTATGGTCTTACAATTAAATTTTATGAGCTAAATACATGTAACACCCCGTAGGGGCATCGCAAAAAATATTATATTACAGCGTTTAATATATGTGTACTTGCTTATAGTTAAAATTTAATTACATAGTATGGGTTTCTTATCTCATTATTATTTTATTTTATTTTATACAACTTAATAATTATTTTAAATTAAAATAAAGATTTTTATTTTTAATTTCATTTTCATTAAAATTATCATTATTATAAAATATTTATAATTATTATTTAATATAATTACACTACTTAATTAATTTATGCATTATATTTATTAAATCTACATCACATAAGTAAAACAGAAAATATAGCTATAATAAAATTTGGTCAGTACTTATAAACATAATTTTTATTATTATCTACTTCATATTGCGTGGTTATATGATTTCATACACTCGGCATTATACAACTAGTAGACTAGTGGATACAGATTTTGGTTATAATTTATTAAACAGTTCGTCTAGTCGATAAAATGCGTTATTTAATAAATATTCTTTTAAATGTGTAATAAACGTAGATATTTTTACTTCATTTTTTATTTGGTTTGGTATGCTATTGTATATTTGTATCGCCATTGAGTGGGGGCCGTTTCTGTACATATTAAGGGTGGTGGGAGGGAGTTTTAGTTTGTTTAAGTTTCTATTATTGCGTTTTATTATTTTGATAGGGGAGAAGAGTTCAATATGCTTCTTGACGAATTTGCAACATTCAAGGATGTATAGTGAAGGTAAAGTTAAAATTTTATGTTGAATGAAATAAGATTTACAGGAATCAGTCTGTTTAATATTTACCAGTATTCTGATACATTTCTTTTGTAATATAAATATGTCTTGTGTCAGAGTACTGTTACCCCACAATATAATGCCGTAAGAGAGTCGTGAATGTATGTGTGCATAATAAGCTGTTAGAGCAGTGTTAAAGTCTGTTGTTCTCTTGAGTTGTGATAAAGCATAAATAAGGGATGAAAGTTGTTTGGTAAGTTTATGGATGTGTGATTTCCAGTTTAAGCTGCTGTCAATATTGATTCCTAAAAGGGTTACGGAGTTTTCAGTAGGTATTTGGATATCTTTATATGAATAATTTATGTTTTGTTTGCCACTTCCATTACATAAAAAAATACAATGTAGGTAATGCTTACGTTCTCCATTGCGTGAGTGGAACTCTACCATCAATATTTGTTATGGATGATCTTTCAGGTTGGTTGGTGATTCAACATCACGTCTGTTATTTCCGATGGGGAGAGGTGTTAATGCATGCATTCAAGCATTATATTTCCATACGTGACCGATAAAAAAAAAACGATACTTCCCTACGTGGCTCCTAAAAATTTGACTAATGACTCAAAATTATCGTACCACATTCATTATCGTACATCGTACCGAGGTCTAAGGGCCGCCACAAACGGGCCACACGCGACAGTTACAAACGCCGCCACGAGAAGCTTGATAGCGGCTACAAAGATAGCTAAAGCGCGCGACAGCCATTTGTAGCCGGTGGTCGACATTCGCCTTCGGTGGCTGTTATTTTTTGGGATTGAATCTCTGATATAAATACTTCTATATCCATATTTATTTGAATCAACACCCAACAGACTACGCTAAGCACGTGCGTTGCTTTTGACTTGAACAGGTTGACTGAGGCAAAGACTACAGTTGGATGAATCTATGAATTGGACTGAGGAAATCCCTGTCCTCAGAGAGAGATGGGGAATCGCGCGATGAGCGGTGTGTGGCGGGGTTTTATATCGGCGCTTAGTGGCTTAGTGGCCGGTGCGGGCCACAAGAAGGGTGCAACGACAATTTGTATCGTTTGGCAGCCATCAGCGTTAACCGTGTGCGGCGAGTCTATATAAAATGTACTACGGGAAATATGCCGGTGGCGACGTTGTGGTTGTGGCCGGCGGCTCGTATGCGGCGATCCTAAATTATTATCGTACGCTCTAACGCCCCCATGATCATTGTACCTACGGCACACCGCGGACACTCCGCCAAAATGCCATACAAACGCTTAATTTGGTTATTACACAGACATCAATCAGTGACGTGTATTTACACGTGCACCTGTGTGCGTAGCGCGTACAAAATACCAACCGTCGCCCATAAGAGGGGAGGAGGTTGGGTGATGCGGGGAAATAGGGCGGGACGTCGAAGTGTCCATTCTATACGTAGTATTATTATATATTCTCTGCCTACGGATTGGCAACTCACGGATCACGACGTCGCACGGCCACTGGCCGCCACTGCGACGCCACGACGCCACTCTGCGCCGTGACGACACCACCCACCGCCGCTGCCATGCCAACGACGCGGCGCCACTGTCGTCGTCTTGTCAGACTTGTAGTAATAGCTTTGAATACCATGACCACAGTTCTATAGTTCTATTAACCGGTTTCTAATAACATTGAATACCTACCGTTGCTAAAAATATCAGTACAAATTAACTTGGATAACAGGTATTAAAAGGTTTTTAGAATTAAAGTAAGAGAGTGATATATCTGAAAAATTTATAGGTACTGTAATAAAAACTTTCAACGATATTATTATTATTTTTTAATGAGTTATAATCGTTTTTGAGATATATGTAGGTACCTATATATTTTTAAAAACTGCCATAAAAATCTTTCCATACTAACTTGCTAATAAGGAACCCTTCAAGGTTTACGAGTCGACTCGCACTTGGCCACTTTTCTATAGAATAAAGTAGTTTACTCACGTCGTACATTGGATGCGGATGCGGGCACCATCCGAACTGTAAAAAGTGTTTAAATATAGTACCTATATTGTGTAGCTTCCAATAGCAAAGCCGGAGCATTGTTATACAAAATACCTTTATTTGGCCTTCCAGCATTTATTTAAGCCCTCAGGCAGAGAATATGTAATAATACTACGTATAGAATGGACACTTCGACGTCCCGCCCGATTTGCACACATACACAACCCCTTCCTCTCTTATGGGCGACGGTTGGTATTTTGTACGTGCTACGCACACAGGTGCGCGTGTAAATACACGTCACTGATGGATAGAAACCAAATTAAGCGTTTGTATGGAATTATGGCGGAGTGTCCGCGGTGTGCCTCAGGTTTAAAGGCGAGTAAAGTAAGACTAAAAAGCTGAAGCAGAATAATTAAGGCAATGCCAAGTTCCCTATTTACAAACCCTTTTTAAAATGAAAAATGATAAGTAGCGACTAATAATTTAAGTGGTTCCTAAAGAAGACACAGGCTGGCACTAGCAGGATCTTTAGTTTCTACGGTTAACATAAGTGCATAAAATTCGTGCGTCTATCCGATCTTCCGTCTTCCGACCGTCAATTTATTTGTTATGTTGTTTTGGCGGGAACCTTGAAAGAGGCGTATGGTGCTCTTATTTTATTTCACTTTCTTGGTGTATTTTTAAGTTATATTGAATAAAATTGGTGGCATTTTGTTTGATATAGGTTTATTACAGTGCCCGTGTATAGTGAAATAGAATAACAGTGCGAAAACACGACCTTTCAGGTTGCCTCCAAAACTTAAATGTAAATGTTCTGGTAAAGTAGCCATCGCTTTACTCGAATAACTTGACTGTAACTCACTTGACTGACATATATTATACTTGATACTTACTTATCATACTTGATGACTATATTTTACTAACTTTTACGCTGCTTAAATAAATACGAAATTTTCTTTTTACTAGACACTGGCAATATGCGTAATAGCGATGCCATAATAACAAAAAAAAAATTGTTATGTCATTGTCAAAATTAATTTTTATCAGAATATGTCAATTTGACATAACGGCCAAAGGTTGTCGCATCGAAAACATCTGTATTTTTATTAATTTACGCGACTATATTTCAATTATTTATTTTTTAGTCTAATCCATTGGCTGCAAAAATGATGTGCTAGCGCTCACTTGGTTGTTTGTAACTGTACAAAATTGTTGTAATTTGTGACTTTTGGTGATAATAATGTTTAACCCTGACCTGAACGATTATCAGCTGACTTCGATTATTGCGGAGTGTTGTGGAGGCGTAGCTGTTGTTTATTCAGCAGTTTATAAACCTAACAATGACAATGTGGCGATCAAAAGGTATTTTGTTGACAAAAGTAGAGAGAAGGCCAATCTCATACAAGTAAGTAAACAAATGAGTCATTTGAGTCAGTAAACAAGAAATTAATGTTTTTTGTATGTTTAAATTATTTTAATCAAATGTTTTTTTTTTATTCACTGACTTGTTGCAGCTGCAGATTCCCTCAAAAAAAATATTTTTATAAAATTATTTCCATCTGAGGAGAGGTCATCTTACATTAGTGATTGAGACATCAATAAGAGTTTGCAAGGTTTTTAACCCTAAAAATTGACAATTGATTTCATATTGTTTGTGGTCGAAATAGGCCAAATGCGGCTTAAAAAATCAATAACTACAACTAAATGGAAATAGGTAGTCCAAGAAAAAATTAAAAGAACAGTCAATATCACATTTTACTGTATTCTTTATTCCTTCCTTTTCAATATTTCTTAATATATCTAAATTATTTATCTGAGCAAGTAACTATTGGAACTTGATATATAAAAATATTTAAAAAATACTTGACATATCAAGTCGCAAAAAAATATTGAAAATGAATAACAATAGTTATACAATACACTATGTCAATTTAGGTATGTAAATGTAATAAAAAATATTAATTATCATCACCCATAAAATAACTACCAATAAACTATAACCCCCTTATTCATAAACGTATTTTAGCTAAAGTGTTGCTAATCTCTCTTTTGTCTTTTTCTATCCGGCACATTTGTCAATACAACTGACAAGGACGCAACATTCTATAGCTAAAACGTATCTAAAGTATGTTTATGAATACGGGGGTAAGATTATAGTGATATAAAGTATATCAGTATAATTACATACTATTAAAAGAGAAAAAGGAGATATTCTAGGGCAGATTTTAGGAAAAGAAAGTTAGAGGAGACATTCTTTGCCATTTACTGGCAGAGTTCCAAAGGCCATGAACAGAAATTAGAATAGAATTTTTACATTTTCTGGAAGTTTCCTAGTACTTCAAAGTTTGGTAATGTGCCCAGAGATGTCGACAGGCTCACCACCTGTTACATGATCCAAAATGTAACTGGCGAATTGTGGGTGTTTGCATGTATGTTTGAATGCATCCATTTACCTCTGCCTACCCCTTCAGGGATTACTTGCCAGTTAATATTCAGCATATTTATTTCTTCTTCCAGCAAGATATTCTTACAAGAAAGGAGCTGCAGCACCAAAACATTCTGCCTTACCTGACTTCCTTTGTCCATGGCCGAGAACTCTATGTAGTGTCACCACTCATGGCATTTGGATCTTGTCGAGATGTACTCGATCGCTACTTCCAAGAAGGACTCCCTGAACTGGTCTGCGCAATTATACTTAGAGATGTGCTGCTCGCTTTGCAGTATTTGCACAAACAATTTTATATTCACAGGTGATCGATTTTGCCAAATGCTACTACCTAGATTAATGCTGGATTGCACAAAATATTTGTTAAAGTTAAAGTTGTAACATTTCACATGTTCTCTATATGTCCAAATAAACCACAATTGTTTTGTTAACACATTTATTGAGCTAATGGCCGAATACTCAAACGTCACTCAATTTTAAGCAACCCTCAAATGAGCGCTATTTCTATCGTTTGAACGTGTTTTATAGAGACAGAAGACTTTTAAGTCCCACTTTGATTTAAGTGGCGTTTGAGTATTTGGCCGTAAATAGCAAAAACCTAAGTACCTTGTCACATTTATATTTCACCTACCCACTACAATCATCTTATTATCGAATAAGGCAAATGAGTTCAGATAGAATATAAAACACATATATGACATTCTCCTTCTCTAACTAAAAGAAATCTGTTAAAGTTAGAGAAGGATGCGAAATGTTTCAATAACTTTAACAAATAGCTTGGTGCAACGCAGGCTAAAAAATGAAAAAAAGCATGTTCCAATGGTTTGAAGATGTGAAAATAATGTGGAATGAGCGAATGACTAAATAGATGTAGCATACAATTATGGATGGCTGCAAAGGCCCAGGAAGACCAAGACTGACCATGACCAAATAAAAAAAAGGTAGCGTTAAGGGCGGGACGGTGCCGCCCATTTCAGGTTGTTATTTTTACTACTGCCCTATTGTAATAGCTTGACTGCTATTGTTCGATTGACTGACTGCACTGGCGGAAGAATTCTCCTCCACTAAAGGGCTAAGGGGTTGTTACGTCCCAATGCCTTCAATTAATCCTGCCTGCAGTCATCACTTAACATCAATGTGAACTGCATGCTTGTTTGCCAATTTTATTACATAAAAAAAAATTGAAGTTGTTTTTTTTTGGCGCAATAGTAAAAAAATGATAGGAGTGAATTTTTACGATGCACGCGCACACTGACAGTCTGAAGTTAGTTGGTACAGATAAAAGCAACAGTCTGAAGTTTGTTGCTAAACTTTTTTTGTCGGTTTTTATTATTTCTGGTATATTGGATTTGTAACGCTAAAGAAGTATAACTTCTTACGTGCGTCATACTTACTGTTTTTTTTTTTAATTTTCCAAGTCACTTATTAATTTACAGAAGTGTCAGAGCGAGCCATGTTCTGCTAGACACAAACGGCAGCGTCAAGTTGTCAGGGTTGCGGAGTGCTGCTAGCATGATGGTGCGCGGGCGCCGACAGCGGCAACTGCACAGTCTGCCTCCACCCGACCATGATAACACAAACTTGATGTGGCTTAGTCCCGAGCTGCTGGAACAGGTTCGTTTATCGCTGCACTTTCACTCAATATTATGTCGAGATGTCGACTGCTTGCTTGTTAGCCTCCCTGAACTGCCTCCACCATGAGTCTGGCGGCACACGGCTCTTCCAGTCGTTTACACCACTTACGTCCTCCGCAAGGGGATGAGCTCCACGAGCTCGCATCTCCGCGCATCGCTCGTAGACCTCCGCCAACACCTCAACCCCAGGTCCGAGAATAGGCGACCTGGTAAGGCACATGCTGTATTACATGATATCGTGCGGTACCTGACTACCAGAACCCGCTGCGTTCGACGCAAAAGAGTAATGTTATGAACAGTCAGTGCATCAACCCATATCGGTGCCCCATAAAATACCATCGACCGTACCACCACAGTGTACAACCGGCGGCAGCCAATATCTGGCTCACCCAAGTTCGGCAGCGGCCTACTCAAGACAGCGTTCGCCAATCAGCCTTGGAGCAAGACGTCAGAAGACGCACTAGTGGCGTCTTACGACTAAGCCTTAATGTTCGCATCAGTGTAATTATTTTTTGCCATGCCTACACCGAAGGGGAGTAGCCATATGCAGGCTTTCCCCTCTGTCAAAGTACAAGCCCAAATGGGCCTATACCTGTCGCCTAGATGTTTAAATGTGTGCGTGAAATTGTCTCTGTATTTTGTTAAAGTCAAGGTGTGAGTTTCGTAGTAATAGACGATTTTTGTAGTGTGCGGGTGTGTCGCACGCATTTCCCCCCGCAAAAAATGACAGACTGTTTTGCATCGGTAATAAACGCTATGGCTACTCCCCTCCGGTCCGCCGCGTTGCTCTTATGTTTTTTGCCATGACTAGAAAGATATGATATAGAGAGAGAATTCCCCTTTAATACTAATGACTTACTACCTCAAATCTCCGATATGTAACTTCACGCCTATAATCCTCGAATATAATTATAAGAATAAGCAGAGGTAAATGCATGCATTCAAGCATACATGCAAACATCGACGATTCGCCGGTTACATTTTGTCCCGTGTGACAGGTGGCGAGCCTGTTTACAAGCTCATTACCAAACTGCGAGGTAGGTCCTGGGAACCTTCCAGAAAATGGCAATCTCCCAACAGAACTAGAGTTTTTACACAGTTACCTCCGATTGCCCCCGACACAAAAATCGAACTCAGGACTGCAGCGTGGCATAACAGCTCCGAGATAATAATAATTTTTATTTGATAACAAGACTAATTTATCTGAAACCTTGGGGTAACAAAATACTTCTTTTCACAGAACCTCAAAGGTTACGACGAGCACTCCGACATATATTCCCTAGGTGTTTTCTGCTGCGAACTGGCGAACGGAGCGGTGCCTTTCGCTGAAGTACCCACCACGCTCATGTTCACCGAGAAGGTTCGCGGCAGTAGACCACAGTTACTTGATTGCTCGTCTGTGCCTGAACCACTTGATGATGGAGAGATGAAGAGTGAGTATCTGCCTTTAAATGTATTTTTACCATTTGAAAATTGTTAATTGTTAGTGTCATAAATTGAGTAGCAATATAAAAAATAACTGCGGTGTTAAAGTTAACTTCAAAATTACCTATCAGACTAGCTGACTCTGCATACTTCGTATTGCCTGAGAATGAAATAATGTGTCAAAGGTTTGATAGATATGGACTATTTGTATGGGAAAATGAAATTGTGGTTTTTACTTTTCCCTTCAATATCTTCTTATTTTCTTACCTTTTAAACCTTCCCTGGACATCCAAAAATCATTCGAAACCAAATTAGCCTAATCGGTCCAGCCGTTCTCGAGTTTTAGCGAGAATAACGAACAGCTATTGATTTTTATATATATAGATTATAAGGAGTGTATAAGGAGTTATTTACCGCAGTGTCTGAAGAAGAAGGTCTTTGACCAGTGTGTGTTGCCAGTGATGACATACGGAACAGAAACGTGGTCGCTCACTATGGGCCTCATAAGAAGGCTCAAGGTCACTCAGAGAGCTATGGAGAGGGCTATGCTCGGAGTTACTCTGCGAGATCGAATCAGAAATGAGGAGATCCGCATGAGGACCAAAGTAACCGACATAGCTCATCGAATAGCGAAACTCAAGTGGCAGTGGGCAGGGCACATAGCTCGCAGAACTGACGGCCGTTGGGGCAGAAGAGTTCTAGAGTGGCGACCGCGTACCGGAAGACGAAGCGTAGGCAGGCCCCCCACGAGGAGGACCGACGACCTAGTGAAGGTCGCGGGAAATCGTTGGATGAGGGCGGCCCAGGACCGTTCGTTGTGGCATTCTTTGGGGGAGGCCTTTGTCCAGCAGTGGACGTCTTTTGGCTGAAATGATGATGATGATGATGATGAGATTATAAGGGAATCTATCAACCCTGGTAACTTTAACAATATCAAAAATACGTTGGTGACACTCATTCCGCAGTAATAGTAGTAACACACGTCCGGATTTGGTACGGCGAACATAATCCGCCGACCAAATCCGCGCGGGCGGACTGCGTCGGCATCGTGATGCCTCAAGCCGCAATGGACCCGATTGGGTCCGAGAATAATAAGAAATCAATTGTCATATTTTTCTCGTGGCCTGAGGGATATAATAATTATGTCCGCCGGCCTCCTCTGCACACGGCCAGATTTGGTTCGGAGCGCACAGAATCCGCTGTCCGCTCCGTACCGAATCCGAACGTGTTTACTATAACTGTTAAAGTCAATGTTATAATAATAATAATAAACCCATTATATGTCCCACTGCTGGGCACGAGTCTCTCCCCTTTTTTGGGGGGAGGCCTGGAGTTTACTCCACCACGCTGCTCCAATGCGGATTGGTGGAGGTGGGTGGGTTAGTGGGCAACCCGCTGTCGGATGTTTTCAAACCGCCCATTAGGCCTCCGACAAGGTTTAACGACTGCTATCCATCGATAGCAATCGGGACCGACGGCTAAACGTGCCCTCCGAAGCACGGAAACGCGCATTTTTATTTGCCACTAGCGGTCATCCATCACACTACCCGACCGCGCCCTTAGTGCTTAACCGAGCAGATCGCTTACGATCTACACCAGCCGCTGGGCCATGCGCGCTTCAAAGTCAATGTTACTGTTTAGTATTGTAACATTTGACAATAACCGTAGCTTTAACAAATATTTTGGTGCAACTGAACCTTAGTAAATGTATTCCCAGGCATGTACAACACGGACAGCGGGGTGGGCGACAGCGCCGACGGCGTGTCGCGCCTGAGGCAGGTGTACGCAGCCAGGAAACTGTCCGACGCCTTCCATCACCTCAGCGAGAGTGCTATGCAGAGGTAATAAATATGATACTACTCGTATATCATCATTTCAGCCAAAAATGAATGAAAAAGCAATGCAATAAATGTGAAGGAAAGATTTGACAAATCGGGCAGGACTTCAGTAGCTCAATTGGAAGAGCGGCTGGACTAGATTCCCAGTAGGCCGCGAGTTCGAGTCTCGCCTGAAGTCAATTTTTTTTTTCCATTTTTCTTTAAAATAAAATAGAATTTTATTAGAGCTAATTAATATTATTATTTAGATGTAAAATTTGCATGCTAAATTATAATTGGCAAAGTATGTGAAACAATAAAACACTAAATATTTCCTGTAAAACCATACTTTAAGCAAATAAATATCTTTGAATCTTTGCTTATTATCTAACGCTTATTCTGGTTACCTATTACGGCATCCACGACACAGGTTTATTTAATACCTGTGCTGTGTTTATTTAATACAGGTTTATTTAATAATTTTGGAGTTGTGAGGGTAAGCGTATTTTATTACACAGACATCAATCAGTACACGCACACACAGAAATGTAGCACGTAGGGTTATGACTTATGACCTAAAACAATCGTGAAATAAGTGGTCGCACTGACTACGTGACAAATTTAACTAAAAATAGACCGCTCGCTCGCCCGCTCGCAACCTCACTGTTGACGTCTATTCTACTGCCTTTCGAGGGGGGTGACGGGTGAGGTGGAGAAATCGGGCGGGACGTCGAAGTGTCCGTTCTACACGTAGTATTATTACATATTCTCTGGTATCGGGTACTGTATCTTCAATATCATATTACAGAGATCCAGAAAAGCGTCCTTCGACCACACAACTGCTCAACCACCCGTTCTTCAAGCAAATTCGCAAGACTGACCACTTGCCCGGCCTCATCGGTAGAGTTAAACCGATCAAGCCAGACCCAGGTGAGATATTGACTGGTATTCATGGTATTAATTAATGTCTTCTCAGTAATTAAATCAGTAAAGTATTGTTTTCTCAGTAATGTGGGCTTTGGAACTCTGCCAGTGAATGACAAATAATGTCCCATATTTTTTTGTTTAGTCTTATCTTGCCGTTTGTAAAAGAGAGTATGGAACATTCTGTTGATACCTATTTTTATCATTAAGTATTTTTGGACTATTATTTATTTTATTTTGTTTCCTTGGCATATTAATCAACGTATCAGTTGTTATTCGCTTTAATTGTATATTTGTAATTTGACCTATCACAAGCAAATTCTATTATTACCAAGTGATTAAATGAATTTTTGAGATTGTCACTGGAGCTCATTACCTAATATACTTGCCGCTAAATGGTAGTGTTCAGCACTATCGTGTTCCGGTCAGGTGGTTATGTACGGACCTGTAATTTCCGGCACAGAGGCATAACACCTTAGGCCTCAGGAGTGGTAACGCATTTTGACCAATCCCCTTTATTTCAAGCGTCATGTTATATTGAATATAACTTGTTTATATTAGGTTGGGGAAAAAGTTTCTTCGCATTTTTTAAGATAATTCAAAACATTTTTTAATATAGTTTATTTAAATTTAACTAAAGTATGTATGTACCATTTTGTTCGATAACCTTTTGCCATCTTGTAGGTAGGGACATGATCCCATTGCTATAAAAATTTTGGGACTTCTCATCAAAATACCGCGACAAGTGGATTTGGCAGTCCTCTCGTGATGTTAACCTAACATTGCATAAAGAATTCTGAAGAGACCGAAACAGGTGGAAATCTGAAGGTGCAAGGTCAGGACTATACGGCGGATGCATTAACACCTCCCAGCCAAACTCTCTTAATTTTTGCTGAGTGGCTATAGATGTGTGAGGTCTAGCGTTATCATGATGAAACACCACACCCCTTCTGTTGATCAATTCCGGCCGCTTTCTCTCAACTTCTTGCTTGAATCTCATCAGTTGTTCGCAGTAGAGTTCAGAATCGATAGTCCTGCCTGGTGGTAATAGCTCATAATGAATAATGCCCTTCCAATCCCACCACACACACAACTTCACCTTATTGCGAAGTAACCCGGGTTTCGCCACAGTCTGTGAAGCCTGACCGGCCTTTGACCACGACCTTTTTCGTACGTTCTTGTCGTACGTGATCCACTTTTCCTCACCAGTTATCAGCTTCTTCAAAAATGATTCGGTTTCATTACGTCGTAATAAAGAATCACAAATGAGTACACGGTTTATTAGGTTTCTTTCAGTGAGCTCGTGAGGTACCCAAATATCGAGCTTTTTTTTGTACCCAGCATTTTTCAAATGCGCCAAAACTGTTTTGTGATCAATTCTCAGTTCTTCAGCTACGTCGTAACTACTGATATGTCGATCTTACTCCACTTTTTCAAAAATGGCATCCATTTTATCCGTAATAGGGCGACCAGAGCGAGGTGCATCTTTGACATCAAAATTTCCGGATTGAAAACGCTTAAACCAAATTTGTGCTACTCTCACAGACACTTTTTTTCGCGGCTTGCGTTGCATTTTTACCTTTTTTGTAGTAAAATTTTAAAATGTTTCGAATTTCTTCATTAGATTCACTCATCTTGACAGTACGAAAAACAAATGAAAATCACACATTCGCCTAATTTGAATTTGGAATTATGTTCTTTAAAATTTTAACTTTCAATGATACCAAAACCAGCCAGATACAAATACTACAGCCAAAGAGATTTTATTACAAGTTCATACATACTATAATGCGAAAAGACTTTTTCCCCAACCTATTACATAAAATACCATTCGATAATTTTTTTTACAAATTCCAGATGACATGTCAGCACTTCTGCTGCAAGAAAAATTATCAGAGATGGAAATTGAAAAGACGACGGAATGGGATTTCTAGTATACACCAAAACATTAGTGTTCCTAATATAATATAGTGCTCAACAATAAAAATATTGCACATCGAGCTTAGGAAGAAGATTCTTCGGCTTTTTTCGGGTCTGTAGAGCGTTATCTTTTTCGCACCTTTTACTGGTGGTAGAACTCCAGTGACGGAGCTCACGGGCGTAGGCACCACCGCATCACCTAATAAACTTGCCGCTAAATGGCAGTGTTCAGCACTATCGTGTTCCGGTCAGGTGGTAATGTACGGCCCTGTTATTACACGGCCCGGCACAGAGGCATAACACCTTAGGCCTCAGGAGTGGTAACGCATCTGCATTTTGACCTTGGTCTTTTGTGTGTGTCTATAGGCTGCAGTCATCACTTAACATCAATGTGAACTGCAGGAAGAAAAACCTTACCAAATTGACGTTTGTACACCATTTTGATCAAGTTTTTAGACTATCAGTGCTTACGTAGACAGTGTGCAACAGAGATAACGCTCTACGAAGTCGAAACTAGCCGATTGTCACTTACATAGGCTCGATGTGCAATATTACTTGATGAGCACTGTACCTACTGTTGGATCTGCGACCAAACTTATATGATAGTATTATAGATTCCAGGGAAATAAAGAATTAAAAAGTTAGGTTGCCATTTTGTCTCAGTACCTACAATCGTTTCGTTTCTTGTTATTCATAAAAATAAAGATGCGGACTCCGATGCACGATTTTAGGCCAATAAATCTTAATATATGTAGTTATCTCATTGCTATTATCGATGACAGAAAATAAAAAATAAAATTTGGACAACATTATTCAGACGATTTATTTAGTAGTGAATAAAATTGAAATTATTTATTTCTCGCCAATAGCATATGCGAATGGAATATACCATAGAGCAACACGGGCCACCGGTCGCGGCGGACCGGAGACCGGAGGGGAGTAGCCATAGCGTTTATTACCGATGCATAACAGTCTGTCATTTTTGCGGGGGGAAATGCGTGCGACACACACGCACACTACAAAAAAAATCGTCTATTACTACGAAACTGGTGTGAGTTTCGTAGTAATAGACTGACTTTAACAAAATACAGAAACAATTTCACGCACACATTTAAACATCTAGGCGACAAGTATAGGCCCATTTGGACTTGTAATTTGACAGAGGAGAAAGCCTGCATATGGCTACTCCCCTCCGGTGTTGCTCTATGGAATATACCTATAAAGAATTGAAGAAAAGAAAAGGTAAATGTTTTTTTTAAAGAAAGAAGATAAATGGAAGGATAATATTTCATTGGAACAATATAAAATAGTCTCACAGACAACCAAAATAAAACACTAACCTTGTGGTTATCATTTATCAAAAAATTAATGTAGTTTACATTAGTAAATGCTTGTGACGATAAAACATAAATCAAATAATAATAATGTATGAAAAGTGAGTAAACAAAATTTCTTTACATCGATCAATCGTTTCACATATAAAACTGCATCTGAAGTTAGGGTAAATAAAAAAAAGCTTTAAATATCGTCAATTCCAATTAAAAAAAAACTTTTTTTTTACAATTACTGTTCGTTGCGTGTTAATTACGTTTATCATAGGAAAACAGCAGTGGCTTTCAAATTGATGACAGCTGAGTTACAGAATACCCCTAGAACTACCTATATAATTTATTACCACCTTACATGGTTGTAATAAATGATATATTTGCTTTATTTTGGGTAAGCGGAGTCCTGGACTGTACATTATCAAGACTGCTATCTGCAATCGGAAAAAGTTCTGCCTAGAGAAAGAAAAGATTACGGTACATGCATCTGTCTCTATCTACTGATGTATGCGAAGCAAAGAGACTCGGTGAACATTAATTTAATTCAGTAAACTTATGCTAACTCCACATGTGCATGTAAAAAGGGATAGAGAGGACTGCAATCTTTTCTCCCTTTCTAACCGAGGGATTGGCGTCTATGTTACACTGACTTATGGATACCTATATGTTGACAATTGTGTTGTTAAGTATTAGAGCTGTTGAATGGATTCTTATATTTGTGTCCCAAAACTTCTAGATATTTCTTGGCGACCGGTCACGTGTAGACATTAGTTAATAACTTTAATTTTAGACCAGTTGTAATTATTAAAACAAAAGTATTGTTTAACTTTTTTTTTATTTTAATACACCATCACTCAACATTAATGCCAAGCCACTAAAGTCCTTAGTCCATTCAGTACCTTGGCCGCCAATGGGCCGCCTAAACTTTTTCAACAACCGCCAATCGGTGGTTGGATTTGAAACTGAAAATTTTCTGTGTTTGTACATATAAGTATAAGGACTTTTAGGAAGTTTCCTAATGCTAGTTTCATAATGTGGCCGATGATGTCAATAGGCGTCACCACCACCTTTTTTTAATGTAATGGAAGTGGTAAACAAGCATGCAGTTCACATTGATGTTAAGTGATGACTGCAGCCTATAGACACCCACACAAAGACCAAGGTCAAAATGCAGATGCGTTACCACTCCTAAGGCCTAAAGTGTTATGCCTCTGTGCCGGAAATTACAGGGCCGTACATTACCACCTGACCGGAACACGATAGTGCTGAACACTACCATTTTGCGGCAAGTATATTAAAAACCAACCTTAAATGGGATAAATATAACTTGCGAGTGGTGGGTGTTTGCCTGTATAGATGAATGCATTCATTTACCTCTGCCTACCCGCCCTATTCCCTCGGGAATACAGTTACGTTGCACACATTATTTAGTGCCTCAGCGGCATAGTACATATTATACTGGTGGTAGAGCTCCAGCGATGGATATCGAGGGCGTACTACTTATACTACTTGCCGAATGGTAGTGTTCAGCACTATCGTTCCGTTTAGATAGTAAAGTAAGGTCCACACCGCAGGGTTGTTAAATTCTCAAAGAAAATGCCAAACTTTATGGGTGTGTTCAGAAAAATGAAGATCTCACAAAAGTTTGTAATCTTATCAGTGCAAATTTAAAAACTGCCATTTTGTTTTAATCTACGGCATTTTAACTAGAACAGACTTCACTAATGTCATAATCGAATACATCTGACATTCAGATGGATTCTGCTTTCTTTAGTTAACGCACGTGTTTATAATTTTTTGACGTGACAACGTCTTAAATTAGGTTGCGGCTCGGAGTCACTCATGAAAAAGTGTAACGCCCGGTAACGTAACGATGAGTCACCGAACGAGGGAGAGGCCTGCCGGACCGGCGAATGCCTTTCTACCGAGAAAAAGACGTTGTCACGTAAAATCTTCGCCCGTAAAACCGACTTTACAGGCAACCAGTTTTTTTTCATTTAGCAAGTGTCGTAGTGTTTTTTTGCGTTATTTCTGTTTGGAGAAGGTTTATTCGTAAGTATTTTTGTTGTCTTTGTTTAAATAACATTGTATGTGTATCTTAGTCCACTATGGAGGTGGATAGATATGTCGATATGATACGCCGCTATGGTGTCAGGGCGAAATATAGCCTATAAACTATACTTTTCTATACTCTCCTCCCCCTACACCTTTCGTCATACCAACACGTTGCTGTTGATGTTAGTTAATACTCATTTCGTATATACTTGTGTAAATTTATACGTGTTAAAAATATTAGATTGTAAAGTTTCTGCTATTAACAACAAAATGTGCTTTGTTTACTACTAATCGCTGTGATCGCTTTTTCCTTTTGTTTAGGAAGACTTCAAACGGTAAATAAATACTAGAATTACTTAATCATTTCTTGTTCAGAGATCATCGTTGCGTTAATACTGTGCCTCTTCAACTAACAGATTTTGGCAGAATTAGCAGTAATCTGTGCTGTCGTCATAGTAAAACAAATATAATAGATATGAGAGATCTATTATATTATAATTATTTATACATGTGACAGACAAAATTACGTCTTTTCCTCACTCACTTTTGTGCTCGGCCATGTTTCAGCCGCATATTTGCAAGATCTTAGTTTTTCTGAACACACCCAATTATAAGGTTACAAAATCAACGCGATGTATTAATCAGTTAATCTATCTAGATAAATGAATCACCGAAATGTTTGTAAGAGCGTAACTTCCAAACGACTTCACCGAATAGGATAAATCTTTCTTTAAAATGTTTGTTACTGTCAGGAGTATGTATGAAAAAAATGTTTTTTGGAAACAAATAGTGTATTTCGAAATTTCGGATGACGGTACGAAGTTCGCCGAGTCAGTAAGTTCAGTATAAATCGCACATGGTGTGAAGTACGGCGAGTAACCAGACGGCTACGGCCCTCGCCCCCGCGTCTTCGTTGTTCAGGTGCTCGCTTGACACGTAGGACGCGCGACCCGCCCTGAGGAGCGGACAATTCATTATTGAAATTATTCAGGGTTAATTGAAATTAGCGTATCAACTCCTGCAGGCAGCCTCTCTAGATCAATTCCAACATTTGTCCATTGGATTTTTCCATTTTCTAGAAGTTTCCCAGTATCACGGAGTTTGGTAATGCGCGCGGAGATGTCAACAGGCTCGAATTGAGAATAAAAAATAATACGCTTACATTCACAGCCCCACAGTAGGTATAAACCTGTGTCGTGGCTGCCGTTGTACACATACAACACAGACACAAACACCCAGACCCGAAACAAATATCTGTAGGCCATACAAATATTTGTCCCGGTGCGGGGATCGAACCCGCGACACTTCGAATCAAACGGTCATCTCACACCGCTGGACTAACCGGGTCGTCAAATGGAAAATCGGATGGTTTTATTAAGATATCTTTATTAGTATGTAATATATGAGCTGCAGTATTCTCTAACTACCCGTGTTTAACATTTTTTTACATAATAAATAATAATAATAATGGCAACCCATTATACGTCCCACTGCTGGGCACGAGTCTCTCCCCTTTTTGGGAGGAGGCCTAGAGCTTACTGCAGCACGCTGCTCCAATGCGGATTGGCGGAGGTGGGTGGGTTAGTGGCCAACCCACTGTCGGATGTTTTCAAACCGCCCATAAGGCCTCCGACAAAGTTTAACGACTGCTATCCATCGATAGCAACCGGGACCGACGGCTTAACGTGCCCTCCGAAGCACGGAAACGCGCATTTTAATTTGCCACTAGCGGTCACCCATCACACTACCCGACCGCGCCCGTAGTGCTTAACCGAGCAGATCGCTTACGATCTACACCAGCCGCTGGGCCATGCGCGCTTCTACATAGGTATTTAAAATACAAAACTAAAATACCTTGCCACCATGGAGGCAGTAACTTTGCACCCTGACTCTGCAGCATCGGCCGTCTTCCGCAGACAAGACTTCAGATCTCCGGTCAGGTTACTTCTGAACACCCCAGCCGCTGTGTGCAGAGTATCCAACTGGAATTGTCGGAAACTAAAATTGATTCTGTAGTTCTTTTGCTTTTGAACTTTTTAATGTCATTAGAATAGAATAGAAAATATTTTTATTTCGAATAGATCTTTACAGATACTTTCAAATCGTCAATAAATCATAAACTACCTAGAGTGAATAACCATTACATATAGTAAAAGCAAAATCATAATATATTAATAGAAAATTAAAAATTAGAATTTATACTACTTGGTTAAAACATAATAAATATAATAATCACAAAATTTTTCAATTCCTTCAATGATGATAAATGAAGAAAAAGAAAAACTTATTTGTCAAGATCAAAGTTATTCACTTAGCAGAGTTTCAAGTGCTGTCACTACTGAGAAGAACTCCGCTACCCAACAAACTCAGTAAGAGCTCTTTTAAATGAGAGCTCTATTTAAGCTCTCATTTAAAAGAGCTCTTACAAATTATCGTGAAAAATCAAATAATGTGAACGTCCATAGCATAGATGCAAATAAACTGCTATCTACTAAATGTGATGTAGCCCCTGCAAACCAGAACAGACCAGTCCCCACCAACAGCATCCGTTCACGAATATGACGCATGTGACAGCCATTGCCCTCCTCGACCATTTTAGACACACACGCCACACGACGCCGGCAATTAGGTTGACAGACAAGCAGACGGGCCACCTGATGGTAAGTGGTCAACATCGCCTATGAACATTTGCAACACCAGGGGAGTCGCCAACTCGCTGCCAGCCCTGAAGGACTCTTGACGCCATTTTGGAAGAACCCCATATTGTAGCACCGAGGGAACTACTCGGAGAAAAGTTCGTTCCACAATTTACACATTCTGGACAGAAACGAACGTGAAAACAGCACCGTTGTGCACTGCCAGTCCAGTCGGTGAGGGTGGAACCTCTCTTCGGCGGATAGCACGGTGTAGGAAAAGAGACGAACAGATAAGGTTAAAGTGAATGTAACATTTTACATCCTCCTCTAAGGGACCGTTCAAGTATTACGTAAGCAGATTTATTACAATTCTTTACCCCCCCATCCCCCTTGTCAGCAAAAGTAAGCAAAGCTCTTACCCCCTCCCCCCATGCTTACGTAAACATTGTTCAATTAATGTATTGTTTTTTTTTTAATATTATAATTATAATGTGATAATTCGTATGCATTATTTGCGGGAATCCCCGAAAAATCGAAAAATCTCGTTATCAAGCAAAGACAATGTGAGGGTTGCCATTCGTGTAAAAAAGTAAATAACTACCTATGACGGAATCATCATATAGACTCCCCAACCCCCCATGTCATCCAAAATAAGCAGAGCAAAGACCCCCCCCAGTCCCCCATAGTGCTCACGTAATACTTGAACGGCCCCTAACTTTAACAATTTTAGTAATATTTTGGTGCAACCGAGCCTGGGGCTGGCAGCGCATTGATAACTCTCCTAGGTTCCATCTAACCGGAACACGATAGTGCTGAACACAACCATTTAGCAGATAAATTAGGTAATGCGGTGGTGCCCACGCCCTCAGGTACCTACACTAAAACTCTACTATACTAGCAGTAAACATATATTTTCTATCTTTAGGATATTGTCGGTCCATTTCTAACAATGTCAGAAGAATGATAGAATAACGAACAGTGTTCCTACCATAGTGCGATCCCCAGGCTCGGCCCCACCGTACTTCGTGATGGCGTCCATCGCACTGTCCCAGGCCGACAACCAGGCTACTCGCTCATTTGATGACGCCCTGAAATATCCATTAAATAACATTACTTACTTACAACCTCCGATTCAAAAATCTGCTATGGCTGAAGGGGCGACAGTCTACCTTATCCCTGAGTAACAAACTCACTCACTAGTCACTGCATAACAACTAAATTCATGTCGTAGTTTATCATCATTGTGACAGTTTACGGCCCTGTAATTTCAGGCACAGAGGCATATCACCTAATGCCTCAGGAGTGGCAGCGCATCTGCATTTTGACCTCTGGTCATTGTGTGGATGTCTATAGGCTGCAGTCATCACTTAACATCAATGTGAACTGCATGCTTGTTTGCCACTTTTATTACATAAAAAAAAAAAAAAAAAAAAAAAAAAAGACATTAGACTAGATTTTTTTTATCGTTCACTGCCTGGACACTTTCAAATTCCCCTGTCTGACTCTCCCGTTGTACCTTTACATCTAAGTATGGAGTGTAAAGCTGTGGTGTAGAGGTAAGGAGTACAGTGCCGTCCAAGAAGCTTGTAGGTAAAAATGGAGACCAAACAAGCCATACCTATTTGAAGCAAACCTAAATATAGCTATCTCTCTCTGGGGGCAGGCCGTCTCTTTCTAAGTAGGGTGACCATAAAGTTACAATTTTCCTGGGACATGACTGTGATTTTTATTGAAGATGACAAAATGTTTTAATTTTTGTTTAGCTCAATAATAGAACCAATCCGGACATATGGGATTCAGTTGTGGGCCACAGCCAGTAAATCGAACATAATGTGCCTCCAGAGAGCCCAAAATAATATAGTCATAGTCATATCCTCAGGGTCATATCATCAGCACCATGGTTTATTCGCAACTCAGAAATCCATGAATACTTGGAAATGCCAACCATCTCTGAAGAAGGAAAACGCTACTCATTAAAGTACAGAGACCGTCTTAAAACTCACCCAAACCCACTCTCTGCACCACTGCTCCAGCCAAGCATTATTAGATTGAAACGAGCGAATGTGCTGACTTAATATGGTCCTTTTAAAACACTCGCGTTTCGGTTCAATGTTTAACCTGGAGGTAGAAGAACACCGAACCACCCACAAATTGACATCTTGCCGATACCACACTCTACCCGCGACCACGGCTCGTGCAACCGAGCCGAAACGTCGGTATAAAGGTAAAAAATAAAGTATATATTTTTTATCGAAAATAGATTCGCGTAACTACCCGTTTTAAAAATGTGTGTGATAAATATGGTCCGTCCGTATAACCGTCTTCATTCCTGCTTATCTGTTTATAGTTAAATGTGACTGATCGCAGATTCAAGAGTTGAAATAAATAAAATAACATTAATTCACGCCTGGAATTGCACGCAAGTAATTATGAACTTGAATAATAAAAGGTTATACAATATCCAAGGAGAAATATTGAATTTTGAATTTTGAATTGCACATCAACCTTCGGAAGGAGACTTCGGCTTATTTCGGCTTTATTGGAGCGTCTCTTTCACACCTTACCTATTTGACGTTTGTCGACAGTGTGTAGCAGAAATAACGCTCTACCTACAAAGTCGAAACTAGCCGATTGTCGCTTTCGTTGCTTTATGTCCCAATATTTGTTGATGGATACTGTACAATGTGTAGCGTATGAGTCAACCAGACAATGGCGGTCAAACCATTCTAATTGTTGAAATAACAGCGCGATAGACAGCTATTATGGCATGTTCTCCCCTAATGACGCACAACGGTTGTGGGCGTCTTTGGGTAAACCTTTGTCCAGCAGTGGACGTCTTTCGGCTGGGGTGATGATGAAGAATTGTGAAGATACAAATACTAACCTCGCAAAAGCCTGACTGGCTGCGGCTAAACCTAAACTGTATATTCCACCAGAAGTGCCGCCCATGTCCGTCTCCGCCATCTCTGATAACTCCCACAGTACGTTCGATGGCCGCTCCAAACTAGCTGTCTTCAGGTAGGAGAGAACAGCTGGAAGATTGATAATAAGTATTATAATATAATAAACCGCTAAATGGTAGTGGTCAGCACTCGTTCTCTGTCCTCGTGTTCCGATTAGATGGTAATTTATAGCCCCGTAATATATATATATTTTTTTTGTTATAAAAGTGGCAAACAAGCGTGCAATTCACATTGGTGTTAAGTGATGACTGCAGCCTATAGACACCCACACAATGACCAGAGGTCAAAATGCAAATGCGCTGCCACTCCTGAGGCATTAGATGTTATGCCTCTGTGCCGGAAATTACAGAGCCGTACATTACCACCTGACCGGAACACGATAGTGCTGAACACTACCATTTAGCGGCAAGTATATTAGGTAATGCGGTGGTGCCTACGCCCGCGAGCTCCGTCACTGGAGCTCTACCACCAGTAAAACAGACAAAACTATCACAGAGACATAATATCTTACGTCTCAGGGGTGGCAACGCATCTGCGTCCTCAGCGCATTTTGACCTGTGGTCTTTGTGTAAGTCTCTATAGGCTGCAATCTTTACTTAACATCGATGTGAGCTGCACGCATGTTTGCCACTTCAATAACATAAAAAAAAAATAACGTTAACATAAACAGTCCGATTATTATTAAACTACAGACTCTTCAATCATTCAAAAAAACAGCTGAATGAGTACTATCTCAGCGAAAATAAGAGTAATGTTTAATGTTCATCGCATCGTTGTGGTTATATGTAAGCTTCAAATTATTATTATTGATAGTATTATGTATGTATTTATGTATTTATGCAATATAAATGTATTAGTATTTACTACGTTAGAGAATTTACACCCTACTGCTGCAATAATAACGATGATTCTCCTTCCACCTTAAGGTCGTCTGGAAGAGATTGCTTTCAGCAATAAGACCGCCTTATTGTATTGCCTACTATTATTATAATAGCATCTGTATTTCGTACAATTCTGGTGTACAATAAAGAATATTCTATTCTATTCTACAAAACTGAGATTTTATCACTTTGTGGATTTATTCTTAAGAAATATAGAAATAGATTGTCGTTGGAAAAAAAATTAAATGTTAATTTTCCACTTTTTTATTAACAATAAAAGTTAGTAGACACTCACAGCCTTACACTAGGTATAAACCTTTCCGGTGGATGCAGTTGTACACATACAACACATACACATAAAATCAAACGGTCGTCTCACACCGCTGGACTAACCGGGTCGTCAAGACAAAGATAAATTGACTAACCGATTGCGAAATTTTTGAGCGTTATCCCACAATCTCCATCCCCACAGCCCGAATCCAGTTTATTCAGTAACACTTCGTTCTTCACCAGCTCCTCTGCTGCCTTCTGGAGACTTTTTTGAAGAATTTTCTGTTCTTTAGCTGTAAGGGTTGGACCTGCAAGAACCTGAAATAATGTTCAATTTATACCTTTTTATGTAACGAAGGTAACAAATATTAGAAGAAGAAGCCCAGCAAGAAATTTTGCACATCGAACCTACGAAAGAGTCAATAGGCTCGGCTAGTTTCCACTTCGTAGAGCGTTATCTCTGCTGAACACTGCATACGTAAGCACTTATACAGCAGCAAACGTCATACAGGTAAGATGCGAAAGCGATAACGCTCTGCAGACCCGAAATAAGCCGAAATCTCTGTTCGAAGGTCGATGTACAATAGGTCAAAATGCATTGGCACCCTTGAGACCTAAGGTGTCATGTCTGTGATAATTAATACAGGACGATACATTACAATCTAACCGGAACACGATAGTGCCGAACACTACCATTTAGCGGCAGATAGATTAGGTAATGCGGTGGTGCCTACGCCCTCGAGTTCCAACCACCAGTAATATCTTTCAGTGCCTCCAGTTACAACGAGCTCCTGCACTTGGAACTCTACTGGCTAACTAACTAGATTTTGTGCATTTTCCCTGTAATTTCCGGCATAGAGACTTAAGTTTTCGGCACAACATAATTAAGTCTACAAAATAAACTGAGTTTATATTATTTCGTATTAACACATGCTTGTGAAATATATTTTATTTTAAAGTAAAATGGAAAGAAAAATTTGACTTCAGGCGAGACTCGAACTCGCGGCCTACTGGGAATCTAGTCCAGCCGCTCTTCCAATTGAGCTACTGAAGTCCTGCCCGATTTTGTCAAATCTTTCCTTCACATTTGTTGCATTGCTTTATGGTAGCAGCAGCGCCATCTATTACCAACTATGACAACTACTTCAGTAGCTCAATTGGAAGAGCGGCTGGACTGTAGGCCGCGAGTTCGAGTCTCGCCTGAAGTCAAATTTTTCTTTCCATTTTACTTTAAAATAAAATAAACTGACCCAATCATCGTTCTCTGCAACCCGTCTAGCATCTCCAATATTGTTTCGCTCGGTTTCAGGACATTATTACTAACCTTGATGAAGCTCTGGAAATTAAAACATTAAAAGAAGAGATCCAGCAGTCTTCCACTAACTACGGCTAAAATCGGCTCGACAACCACCCAAATGACTTGGCTGCCGAATTATCAAAAATCAAGTACAGTAAACGCCTTACTTTGACTGCCTCAGTAGCGTAGTGGTAGCAGGCCACTACTACTGCGCTGGGGGTCCTGGGTTCGAATCCCGGGTCGGGGACTATCAGCGTTAACGGTTTAAAATCCTTTATATCTGGTTCTATTGGTATTTTTCCATTTACTGGAAGTTTCCCAGTACCCCGGAGTTTGGTAATGTGCCCGGAGATGGCAATAGGTTCGCCACCTGTTACATGTGCCAAAACGTAACCGGCGAGTCTTGGGTGTTTGCATGTATGCTTGAATGCATGCATTTACCTCTGTCTACCCCTTCGGGGATTACAGGCGTGAAGTTACGTTTTAAACGCCTTAAACGCCATGACATACTTGTCTCCCACTGGGGAGACCCCTTGCAATGTTGCAATCGCCTAACTTGTGGTCCTGGGACTGATTACAGATAAAAAAAACTAACCTTAGTTTGATGAGTCTGCAAAGCCTCATCATCCTCATGTCTTCCATCACCCCCCCTCGATATATCTCCCCCCGGCCAGCCCAGGGCGCCCGCCGGCGCGTCCAGCAGTTCCAGCCACAGGTCTCCATGTTCCTCCGTCAGATGGAACAGGCAGATTTGGAAACCATGCATCTCCAGCGAAGTTTTCAGATGGCCGGAGTAGAGCCTCTCTAACTTGATTTTTTTATTTTCTGTCGGTAATAACAAAATAAATTTTCAGTTTCAACAATTTATTTCTCAAAAGAATTACAGAGAAACATTAAATTATATCTAAGAGTATAAGTAAGTTTTGCATTTAGCGTACAGAGTTACGAAAGGAGATGTTGCAAAAATGTATGAACCTCCGGCCATGTATTGTACACAATATCATTAAACAGGCATAATCAATATAAAAACGTTTCTTACTGCATATTTTCACTTATTTAGCTTTGTTTGCAGTTACAAAACATTATTTGTAGTTAGAATTGCTACTCAAAACCAACATGGCGAATATGGCGGGCAATGTCATTTTGACATTTTCATTTTTTGAATTATTTTTGATTATAATACTTGGAGAAAAAAAGTGATATTTTCTAAATACTATCGAAATAGATTGATCCCAAGCGTCGGCTGTATCGCCGCCATGTTGAACATAGTTGAAAATGATAAAATCGTTTGAATTGAATGTGGTTGTAACTCTAAAATATATTCGTGAATAAATTAATTGTATTTTTTTCGGATTCTTCTTTAATTTACCCATTTTTTGAGGACGTGTACGAACCAGAGCCGAGCTCGCAACATCTCCTTTTGTGGGTATTAACAAAACAAAACATTATAAAAACTATGGAGCGTGTTACACGGCCTGACATCCCTGATGGCCACGTAGAGCTCCCACGGTACGGGCGGCATTGCGCAACAACATCGTCTGGTATCGCCGTGTTCCTGGAAGACACCGTGACCACCGTGTCTGCTCCGTACTACCATTGGCGACAGCACAAGATGACACTTACTTCAATCTCCGAACTAAGCGGTCGCCTCCGCTGCTGGATCTCCTACTCGCTCGTGTAGTAGCCGAGACCAGTTAGTAAGAACTAGGTTAAAATTATAATAGTTTTCCATTGCAAGTTTTATTTTAATTATGTATGTATGTATCTTCACGCCAGGTCCCTAACGGGGTAGGCAGAGAGTGTAGAGCGCCAGACATCCCGGTTCTGACAAACCTCTCGTGCCTCGTCTACCTTCATCATTCTCTTCATACATGCACGCCGATTCCTAAGACTTTTGACCCCACCATCAGACAGAACTCGACCTATTTGGTCATGGTAGGTCAGCCTTGGTCTTCCTGGGCCTCTGCAACCATCCACATTCGCATTGTATATCTGTTTAGTCATTCGCTCATTCGACATTCTTTCTATATGCCCGAACCATCGGAGCATGCCTTTTTTCATTTTTACACCGATACTATCATTCACACAAAGCCTCTTTCTTACATCTTCATTACGAACGCGATCGGTGAGTGATACACCGCAGATCTTGCGCAATGATCTCATCTCGACCGCGTTCAACTTACTTTCATGCTCTTTCCTGCATACCCAGCTCTCGCTTCCATATAAAAGCGTTGGAGTAAGTACAGCATTATGTACGGCTAGTCGAGTCCGCTGGCTGAGATGTTTAGATTCTAGCAGCTTATTTTAATTAAATTCATGTAATACAAGTACCTTTGTAATTTTTTAAAAACCCTCTTCGACCTCCGACAACCATAATTAGCGACACAACAATCGTGCGCCAAACACGGATCTATGGAAATCGTGCGACTGGATGTGACATCGTAAGGTAACAAGACATGAGTGCATATTCATATTAAAAAATGTATTTAATTATGAATTGTTTATCTAAATATATTATCTATCATAATTATAACGTTCCTTTTATGATTATTAATTTTTTCACGTCATTTGTATAGTAGAAAATATGCCACAGAGAGAATTTAAAGAAACAGCGCCAGGTCTTCTAAGGTTCGCCGAACCATATGAATGGTAAAATAATGTTAATGTACGATATTCGATGTACGATATTGTCTTTACGATATTCAATAAACTGCAAAGTCTATTATATCGGTTGCCTAACTAGCATAGTTGGCAATAGATGGCGCTGCTGCTACCATAAAGCAATGCAATAAATGTGAAGGAAAGATTTGACAAATCGGGCAGGACTTCAGTAGCTCAATTGGAAGAGCGGCTTGACTAGATTCCCAGTAGGCCGCCAGTTCGAGTCTCGCCTGAAGTCATTTTTTTCTTTCCATTTTACTTTAAAATAAAATGCTAATGTGGTTTTTCTCTATGAGCGGGATGTGGCCAAGGTAAACCTTAAGCTGACATTCGCAGACTACCCTAGGGACAATACGCCTCTGAGCATACCTATATGTTGCATTGATGCATAACATTTAATTATTAATGAATTATTTAAAAACGAATTACTAAGACGTAATTCAGTTTATGCCGATACTATATTATGATATATTATGACGATAATACAGCAAAATACTACGTAGTTACAAAGTACAATTACTAGATAAATCATTATTTATATGTAATTTAATAACTTTGTTTGCGACAGTAATCAGTGGACTGCATTTTTATGTAGGAGATGGTTCTTTAAACTCAAGCTTTAGCTCAATTCTATATTATTAAGCCCAAAGTACCCTTACTAATTTTAAAGAACATTTATTCGGCCTTAGCAGAATCTATTGTATCCTACGGACTAACAGCCTATGGTAGAACGTTTAAAACATATCTCGACAGAATATTCATGCTGCAAAGTAGATTATTAAAACTAATTGTACCTAAAAAAATAAAAACTACTTATAAAGACGAAGTTTTAAAAATATTTCAATACTGCCGCGTAATGCCTGTTCATACCAGAGTCAAAATGCAACTTATGATAGAACAATTCGGAAACGACAACATAAAAATACCTATAAGGCATCAAATAACGACACGAAAAGTATCTCAACAAAAACTTACAATACCTAAAATAAACAACTTTTACGGAAGGCGCACTATAAAATACATGATTCCAAATTTACAAAATGAATTGCCTCTCGATACAGTACAGAACGTTAACGCAATGAACTATAAACGGATATATAAAAAATATTATCAAAACAACATTACCTAAATCATTTTATACCTATTACACTGAAAATATATCTATATTTAATTTTATATATACTGTATATATATATATGAATATGTATCTATATTTTATGTATGTGTATATATATATATATATATATATAAGTCTGTTTTACTACATGAAAGAAATAAACCTTGTGTTGCTGTAAAGAAGATTTATTGTTAGTTTTTTTTATACAGAGACTATTTTATTTAGGTAATATAAAACAATATGAACTCAAACCTGTAAAGAAGAAACGACAATGAAAGTTTATTCTTTCACTTTTAAAACATAAAATAATATAATATTAAAATTTTCATTGATTATCCAATTGTCAATCAACTCGTATTTAAATCTGTCATCTGACATTCTGAATTCGTTTCTTCTTTAAAATCAGACAATTAAAAAGTTAAAAACTATAACCAAACTTCATGGTAAGTAAACACACAGAGTGCGAAGAAAGAAATAGTATTTCTTTACATCTCCCCCCATGGGGAAGAAAATTCACCCGTGAATTTTCACTCCAGTTCTCCATTTGATACTTGCACATTCTCATCCTCTGTTATCTGTACTGGAATTAGTTTTGTGATATGAAAAAGATTTGACTCTGTTTTTCTATGTCCTGTATCTATCTCGTAAATTGTATTAGATTTCTTTTTAATTATTTTATATGGTCCAATTCTCAATTCATCTAGCTTTTTCCTATTTAGTTTATTCCCATTTTCTATATATACTAGATCTCCCACACTGAATTCTCTTTGTTTTCTATTCCTATCATACCTCATTTTGTTATAGTAATGTGATTTCAAGGTATTATTAAGCGCTGTTTTCTTATCTCCGATCCAGTCACTATTTATACCTCCTTGTTGTAGTTCTTTTGGTAAAACCTTAACATCTGTTCCGTATAGCAAATAACATGGTGCATAGCCAGTTACTGAGTGGTTAGTCTGATTGTATTTTTCTACACATTCATGTGCTATTGTAGTCCACGCTCTGTTTTCTCCATCTTCATTGATTTTGCATCTAATTTTGTTAACTATCGTTTGATTCAACCTTTCATTTAGGCCATTAGAAAACGGTGCATTCACTGCTGTAAAAATTATTGTTATTTGTTTGTCAGTAAGGAACTTCTTGAATTCTTTAGAGTTTATTCCTGGATACTGGTCGGTAAGGAGCATCCCAATCTCTTCGGTTTCAGCGACCTTATTTATTAGCTTTATAAAGTCATGTGCACCCTGGGTTTTTGATGTTATAATAAATGCATATCTAGTGAAGTGGTCCACTAAAAGATGTATGTATTTCTTGGTTGATCTAGAACCACCAAAACCTCCAATTGTGTCTATTGATACTATTTCAAAGGGTCTTGTCGCTGGGCCTAAATATGACATTAATCCGTATTTGTGTTGTCCTCTTGTTTTGTTTTTTATGCAAATTTCACAATTCCTACAAACATTTTTAATATTTTTCGTTAAATTTTTTGTTGCGTACAGTGAACTAATAGTCGTTAGCATTTGTCCCACTCCAATGTGACATAGATCTTCATGTATTCGCTTTATAAATTTAATACTGAATTCTTCTGTTATTATTATTTTCTCTTTGTTCCTAATTCTTTTGAAGTATAAATTGTGTTTTTTGATTATTTTATTATTGTTTCTCTGTATTTCTTTATTTTGATTCTGATCTATTACAATATCTTCTAATGTAATTAAGTTCACAACTTTCAGTTGTTCTTCTAGATTATCCTCTGGTTCTAATACAGGATTCCGACTCAAACAGTCCGCTTCTAAATTATCTTTTCCAGGGGAATATTTGATTTTAAAATCATATTGTGAAAGGTAATAAGTCAAATCACCTAGTTCTTCGTCTGTTCTAGCTTTTAAGTTCATGTTTTCTAATGGTTTATGGTCTGTGTAGACTGTAAACGATTTACCTATCAGCCAGTACTGCCAATATCTTAGTGCTTCTTTAATAGCTAAGCATTCTAAATATATTGCCTTTTTCTTCTTTTGCGCTCCATTCAGTTTTTTTGAAAAATAGGCTACTGGTTTTTCTTTACCATCTAGTTGTACTTGTTTTAAAATTGCTCCAACACCCAGCAGAGAACCATCAGTATAAATATTTATTGGTAGATTTTGATCATAAATTTCTAGTATTGGCTGTGAACACAAGAGACTCTTTATTTTTTCAAACGCATTTTGACATTCTTCAGACCAAACAAACTTTTGATTTTTTCTTAGCAAATTATGTAATGGGTCAAGAATTATTGCGCTCCTTGGTATATATTTATGGTAAAAGTTTACTTTTCCCAAAAATTGTCGAATATTCTTCTGTGTTTTTGGTACTGGAAATTCTTTTATCGAAATGAGATTGTCCTTCAGTGGTTGGATAGAATTATATTGAATGATATGTCCCAGGTATTTTACCGAATCTGATGCAAATGTACATTTTATAAATTTTAGTCGAAATCCTTCCATTTGAATTGCTTCTAGTAACTGTTTCAAGTGACTTATGTGTTCATCAAATGAGTTTGAAAATATCAGGATGTCATCTATATAATTGACAGCAAAATCGGTTAGTTTATATTTTCTAAGTATGTTACACAATATTCTTTGAAATATTGCTGGAGCAGTCTTCAAACCAAATGGTAGGCAAGTCCATTGAAAGTGTCCCTCTTGAGTTACAAACCCTGTCTTCTTCCTGTCCTCTACTCGTAGAGGTATAGACCAAAAAGCTGAATTAACGTCTAAGCTTGTAAAAAATTTGCAATTTCTTGTTTTTGTCATTAAATCGTCAATTAATGGGAAGGGTTGAGCCTGAGGAACTACAATTTTATTTAAATCCCTGAAGTCTATACAGAGCCTTGATTTTTTATTTTCTTCCTTTTTAAATGTCAAAGTTACTGGTGCTGCGAATGGACTATAAGATTCTTCTATAAGCGCATTATCCAATAATTCGGCTATTTGTTCTGCTATCTCTTTTTTGTCTTCTATAGTGCATCTGTATGGCCTTTTGCTGCAGTATTTATCCATTAATAAATCTATTCTTGCTTCATATCCTTTAACCTTTCCCACGTCATACTTGTTTTTGGCAAAAACTGATTGATATTGTTGTATTAGCTTATTTATTTCTTCCCTTTTATCATCATCTAAATGACCAACCTTTATTTCAAATTCCTCCTCTTTGATATGTTCATTAAAATTAATTTTGTTTTCGTTTTCATATTTATTACCTTCATTTTCACCTTCGTCTATCTTTTTCTCCATTTTTTTACTATTCTTTTCATGTAAGTATTGTTTCTGAGTTATTTTTAACTCCTCATTTTGTATTAGCTTGTATTTCTTTATCATATCTAATCCTATTAAGAAATCATATCTGAATTTGTGTTCCTCAATGATGTACACATCCACATTTTCTTCTATTTCAAAAATTTTTATTTTTAAATTTGTCAAACCACTTGTTTTTTGGACACCATTAATTGTTACTATATTTTCTTCATTCGAGTTATGTCCTTTTGTATTTAGTTTTAGTAATTTGGAATTAATTAGAGATACATTTGAACCTGAATCGTATACTCCATAAATTTCTAATTTATTATTTAACAGTAGTTTGATCTTAATTAATGGTGTCACTACTAGTTTTTTTGTTCTGTTTCATTTAACTCTGCTTCAATCACTGAATTATTTACATGTTTAATATATCTTTTATTTAATTTATCATCTTCTCTAACTCTAAACCAGCATGCAGCTTCGGAATGATAGCGCACCCCTTTATTTAATTTTACGCATATTTTGCATGGATAACGTCCTTCATTTGTAATATTTATCCTTTGATTTTCATACTTTCTGTACGTTCCATTCCTATTTTTATTTACCAAATGTTCATACTTTCTCACCTCATTGAATAAACATACTATATCGTTCATTGCATCTCTATTTATCTTCTCTAATACAAAACCTGGCAAACCTACCGCTATCAGATCCACCAGTGTACCTGTATCAATTGAATTTCTCATGTCCAATAAAAGTTTTTCCTTTTTAATGGCATAGTCCACTAATGAACCATCCTTATATTTAAATAACAATGCATAGGTCACTTGGTCCCAGTTTTGGTTTGTAAATGACTCGCACAACTTTTCTTTCCAAACTATCCACTCTGAGTTGAGTGTTAATTTTATAATCATGTGTATTTTCTATTAACTTTGTAAACATTTCTTCCAATAAATTCGAATCTCTAATTTGTTCTTCAGATGCTCGGTTATGTTCAATTTCCTCCAGATATTGTTCTCCAAATTGTAAGTTACCATCAGCATCTATGTAAATTTCTCGTAATTTATCTGTCATAGTTATCCAAACTCTTCGTGTCTGATGTCTTTTCTTTAAACTATTTTTTACTTTGTTGTACACAGCTGTCTCAATTAATTCTTCGTGAAATCCAACAGACTGTAATTCCTCTGGTATAGCAAATTTTTTTTCATCTTTAGTTGTGATTGAGGTTACACAACAAATATTAGATTTTCCATCATTCGCCGGTAAAATCGTGAATTCAAAACGTAACTGCTCCATTTGCATCTTTTTATAAACAAAATTGTCGTTTTATAAGTCTGTTTTACTACATGAAAGAAATAAACCTTGTGTTGCTGTAAAGAAGATTTATTGTTAGTTTTTTTTTATACAGAGACTATTTTATTTAGGTAATATAAAACAATATGAACTCAAACCTGTAAAGAAGAAACGACAATGAAAGTTTATTCTTTCACTTTTAAAACATAAAATAATATAATATTAAAATTTTCATTGATTATCCAATTGTCAATCAACTCGTATTTAAATCTGTCATCTGACATTCTGAATTCGTTTCTTCTTTAAAATCAGACAATTAAAAAGTTAAAAACTATAACCAAACTTCATGGTAAGTAAACACACAGAGTGCGAAGAAAGAAATAGTATTTCTTTACATATATATTTTAAACCCATATAATAAATATAGGAAATGGGCTCAATAAAAAAAAAAAACACTAAGTAACAATACACCCTGTACTGTGAATTGCGGAATGTAGCCTGAAACCAGTTTTTATTGTTACCGTGCTCCGTGCTCGGCACCTCGAGCTCATTCATTCATTCGCTCGGTCAGTAATTGTAAATATACCCTCATTGTACCTATTTGTAATTATTGAATCGGTGTATGATACCTACCTAATTGAGTTTTTGTATTCAGATATCAGATATCAGGAAAAGATTATTATTATTATTATTTATTTATTTTTTTCTCAACTTTTATCAAAAGCAAATTGTGATTAGGTGTAATACATTTTAATTGTTTACATTGTTTTGTATAATAACACATTAATATTAAGACATTTACTTAACATTGTATCCATTGGTAAGATGGAATACTGTTCCTACTTGTTATGAATTTTATATGTTGAACGAATACCTGCATCAGCACAAACCTCTTCAGGCTTTTTGATGTAGTTCAAATTGTAAAATAGTTTTAAGTATGGTTAAATAAATGAAAAAAAAAAAAAAAAAAAAACATTATTTAAAGTTCAAAATATATTGCACTGGTTTAAGATGTCTTAAGAAAGAGCCGTGGTGAGAGGGTAAGTTAACAAAACAAAAATTGAAGATAGATTGAACGTTGATGGAACGAATGATTGATAGTCGCCGTCGGTGACGCCGGTATCATCGCGCTTGACGACTCGACGACACGACATTGGTGGGGCCCGCCTCCACCAATCAAGCATGATCAATGTAATTGAAGTGCTTGACAACTTATTAATTCGCATTAATAATCTCAACCTCACTGGAGCAAAAAAGTTCTGGAGTAGCGACCGCGTTCTGAAAGATGAAGCGTAGGCAGGCCCCCCATAAGATGGACCGACGACCTGGTGAAGGTCGCGGGCAATCGCTGGATGAAGGCGACCCGGGACCGTTCGTTGTGGCAATCTTTGGGAGAGGCCTTTGTCCAGCAGTGGACGTCTTTTGGCTGAAATGATGATGATGATGAACTTAATAATAGCATAAATTAATACTGAAGTCTATTTATGACATCTATAAAACTCCGGCTCATTTTTTTTTCCACCCTTTCGGGTCCTAGTGCGTTCCCGAAGAGGCATATTTTTTGGTTAAACACAACAAAGTTCTCGCGAGTGTATACGGGCAACTTTATTGTTATTTTTTTTTTATCTGGTTGCGCCTATTCCTTTTTTTAGCTTTATGTTTGAACTTATGATGAATTTGGTGAAGTTGTTGAACGATGTGTTACTATTTCATTGAGGTCGAATGGCCGTATGTTTACCATGGTGCAGATTGTGAAATGGTTGTTGCGTTCCTTGCTGTATCTTAAACAATTTCTGAGTAGATGATCACTCCCGCTCCCGTGCCTTCAGGTTTAATTTGGTTTAGAAATGACAATTAAATATAATGTTTGAAATGTTACCAAAATAATCCTTGATCTCGGCAGCTATGATGTTTGTTTCCATCAGCGAGGTGCCGCCCAAGTTGTTTATCATTGCTGCTACTCGGGCTCCAGGATGCATTTGTAAATGGCTTACAATCTAAAAACGTAACTTCACGTCTGTAATCCGCGAAGGGGTAGGCATAGATAAATGCATACACATTCAAGCATACATGCAAACATCCACGATTCGCCGGTTAAGTTTTGGTCCATGTAACAGGTGGTGAGCCTGTTGACATCTCCGGGCACACTAACAAAGTTTGAGGTACTGGGTTATTTCCAGAAAATGGACTAGACTAGTCCTAATAGAACCAGAGACAAAGGATTTTACACCGTTAGCTTAAAGACCTCTGGTTTTTGGGTAGATGTCTATAGGCTGCACTGAACAAGTCATCACTGAACAATTTTTTTTTTTATGTAATGCAAGTTGCAAACAATCATGCAGTTCACATTGATGTTAAGTGACGACTACAGCCTATAGACACTTACACAAAGACCAAGGTCAAAATGCAGATGCGTTACCACTCCTGAGGCCTAAGGTGTTATGCCTCTGTGCCGGAAATTACAGGGCCGTACATTAACACCTGACCGTAACACGATAGTGCTGAACACTACCATTTAGCGGCAAGTATATTAGGTAATGCGGTGGTGCCTACGCCCGCGAGCTCCGTCACTGGAGCTCTACCACCAGTAGAGTTTTGTGTTGTGGTTCCTACCTTATCAAGTATCAAAGCGACGGTCTCCTTCGCGGTGGTCATCTTCAGTTTTTGTATGCCCGCTTCACCATGCACGCCTGCCCCTAACTCCATCTCATCGTATGCGATCTCAAACAGAGGAGGCTGTCCTGCAATCGGTACAAAAACATACTGTAGGCACGTATAATAACTAGTTGTTAACACGTTTTTATAAGTTTGGGTTGCTATGTAACTTGAAACTTTGCACACGTCTCAACATCCGATAGCAGTGCATTATTTAGAACATAATTTAAAAATCCACACATAACTAAAAAGTTAATAATAAATTATAGTTTAAAAAAACTAAAAAAACACGCCCTTCAATCAAATTCAAATTGTAGAAATTAAAAGAGATGTTGCAAAAATGTATGGACCTCCGGCCATGTATTGTACACAATATCATTAATAGGCGAAATCAATATAAAAACGTTTTTTTACTGCATATTTTCACTAATTTAGCTTTGTTTGCAGTTACAAAATATTATTTGCAGTTAAGAATTGCAACTCAAACCAACATGGCGAATATGGGCGAATATGGCGGGCGATGTCATTTTGACATTTTCATTTTTTTTTATTGATTTTGATTTTATAGTACTTGGAGCAAAAAGTAATATTTTCTAAGTACTATCGAAATCGATTTCATGTGTTAATACTAAGAACATAAACTAATCGATTTCCTATTTAAAGAAGCGTCGGCTGTATCACCGCCATGTTGAATATGGTTAAAATGATAAAATCGTTTGAATTAAATGTGATGTAGTGAGGTAGTAACTCTAAAATATATTCTTGAATAATTTAATTGTATTTTTTTCGGATTCTTCTTTAATTAACCCATTTTTTGAGGACGTGTACGAACTAGAGCCGAGCTCGCAACATCTTTGAGGCTTTTCTCGCATATACAACACTCCCGGACAGACTGCCCGTGACCACGGTAGCTGGAAAGCGACCGAAACGTCGGGTATAAGAAGAAGTTTGGGAGTGTTGTGTACGCGAGAAAATCCGCTAGAAATTGCGAAAAAAAAAAACAAATTTTTGTTTTCAAACTACAATTTAATTTTAATTAAGGAAGGCGGCAATTAAACGTACAACTCCCATGAAGTCGACTGCAGCCTACAGACATAATATATACACAAAAACCATAGATCAAAATTCGGATTATGTCTCGGTGAACTTATTTCTCGAATAAAAAATATTTCATACATATAATTTAAATTCAAACGCTGAGGTCCTGGGTTCGATTCCCGGGTAGGGGGTTATCAGAGATAATGGTGAAAAAGCCTTTATCTCTGGTTCTATTGGGATTTTTCCATTTTCTGGAAATTTCCCAGTACCTCAAAGTTTGGTAATGTGCCCGGAGATGTCAACAGGCTCGCCACCTGTTACATGGGCCAAAACGTAACCGGCGAATCGTGGGTGTTTGCATGTATGCTTGAATGCATGCATTTACCTCTGCCTACCCCTTCGGGGATTACAGGCGTGAAGTTACGTAATTTAAATTCGTGTATTATGATTATAACTCCATTGCATAAGTGAGGTGTTTAATAATGCTCACCCGTAATTGTCGTAACACGTTGTACATAAAGTTATCTCAAATAATCGAATTACCTGGTAAAGAGCAAGCGGTGAGACAGACGCCTAGGGTGCCCATGTGTTTGGAAGCTAGGGATGCCACGTCTCGCATTGATATCAGATCGTAACCCTTCGCCGACATCGCTCCGCATAACTGGAAAAATGTTTGACAAAGTTATGAAGGGACCAACATAGGTGGTCCCTTCATACACCACCTACATAGATGACAGAATGTTTTATGTGGAATTGTAGAGAAAATCGAAATTTTATCGATAGTGCAATTTATTCTCAAACAAATAAAAATTAATTGTTTTATATTATTTCGCATTAACACATGCTTGTGAAATATATTTTATTTTAAAGAAAAATGGAAAGAAAAATTTGACTTCAGGCGAGACTCGAACTCGCGGCCTACTGGGAATCTAGTCCAGCCGCTCTTCCAATTGAGCTACTGAAGTCCTGCCTACTGAAGTTTTTCTTTAAAATAAATTAAATAAAAATTAATGTATTTCGAAACGAAAAATTAATTAATAATGGTAATCTAGGAGACAATCATAAAAAATAAGGAGCAAGTTAACTTCCTGCTGCTTAGAGGTATATTCACCTTGTAAAGAAATACTTCAGCAATCATACCCCTCCCTCCAGTCTTATTGTGACTCGACGCAACATCTTCACCCACGATCACACCTTCCACCTGAAACCACAATAAATATTATAGAAATCATACTACGAAATTATATCAGCTTCAGTAGTTTAGTGGTAGTAGGCCACTACTCCGTGTTCGATTCCTCGGTAGGGGACTACCAAAGACAAAGCTGCAAAATCCTATATCTCTGGTTCTATTGGTATTTTTCCATTTTCTGGAAGTTTCCCATTACCTCGGAGTTCGGTAATGTATCAACAACCTCAAACAACCAAACAGGACAAAACGTAACCAGCGAATCGTGGGAATTTACATATGCTTAAATGCATGCATTTACGTCTGCCTTCCCCTTCGGGGACTACATAGAGGTTACTACACAAAATGCCGACGGGTATTCCTACTACTGGATTTGTTTCACAAACAATCCGCTGGCAACAGCGGAAACCGGGCCGCCGGTACTGCCCCCGGCATTGTGTGTAGTAGCCAACACATTAGAAATAGAAATAGTTTATTTTTTGACACACACACTAAATAAACAAATGATAATAATAATAAAAAAAAAAAACAATAATAAAAACAGAAACAACTTAACACAACTACCGGCATGATGTATGTGTGAGACCAAAAAAATGGTACCCATCTCAGCTGACTGCGCTGGTGTTCTGATGGGACCACCGTAAGTGGCTTTGCGAACTACAAGCCGCCCAACTACATAAAACTTCCATGCATACTAATGTTACTTCCATTACCTAATCTACCTGCCGCCAAATAGTAGTGTTCAGCGCTATCGTGTAACTCAACATCCATATGAGCTGCCTGCTTGTTTGCCACCCACCTAATTACATAAAAAAATATAAAGATCTGAAAGTTTTCCGAAATTTCATATCTTGTTGAACGTACCTTAATGCCAGCAATTTTTGCTTTCTCTATAGCTTTGCCGAAGTTCAGTCGATCGCCAGTGTAGTTCCCGAGGATAACCAGGACGCCACCTATATAGTAAAAAATATATTTAACTAGCTGACGTCGTTGACGTCGTTTCCTTTATACAATAAAATGTTATGTTAAGGCTATCTTTTTTTTTATAACATGTAAAATAATGAGGAAATAATATTAAAGGGTATTTTCATACATAGTATCCACAATCAAATGGTAAACTATCGAGATCCACAGGACTATATTTATTTTCCATACAATTTTTATTTATTAGTTTAATGTGAAAAAATTGTACAACCCTGAACAAAGAAATACTTGCGCGAAGTGAAAAATCGGCGGTATCGGGACGGCGCGAAATTATTAGCTACTAAGTCCCCGCGACTTCGTCCGCGTATACTTTTAATCATTACAAATTGTAACCTATATTTTATTCCAATGTATAACCTATATTACTTCAAAGTTTCATCCAAATCCGTCCAGAAGTTTTTTCGTGAAAGAGTAACAAACATTCATACTCACAAAAAGTAGACCTTTCAAGGGCAATATTTATTTATTGCACCTATTTATTTATTTTAATTTCAATACACCCACGATTCGCCGGTTACGTTTTGGCCCATGTAACAGGTGGCGAGCCTGTTGACATCTCCGGGCACATTACCAAACTTTGAGGTACTGGGAAATTTCCAGAAAATGGAAAAATCCCAATAGAACCAGAGATAAAGGCTTTTTCACCATTATCTCTGATAACCCCTTACCCGGGAATCGAACCCAGGACCTCAGCGTAGTAGTAGTGGCCTGCTACCACTAGGCTACCGAGGCAGTTTTGGCAGAGGCAAAACGTAACCGGCGAATCGTGGGTGTTTGCATGTATGCTTGAACGCATACATTTACCTCTGCCTACCCCTTCGGGGATTACAGGCGTCAAGTTACGTTACGTTTAATTTCAATGTGAAAATCAAGTCTATATCCCTCTTCTCCATACATCTTTGCTTCCCCAACATAATTAATTACCTGAGTTGTATTTATTGAGTTGAGTAATGCCATACAGGACATGACCAGTCGGTGGAGACGCGAACACACCACCTGCCACCGCTCCGTCCAGCACTCCCGGACCTATCAGACCTGGAAAAAACAAACGAGACGGGTAATTTTAGGCCTGCAAAATCGTTACTGGTTAACCAATCTATACTAATATAATAAAGCTGAAGAGTTTGTTTGTTTGTTTGAACGCGCTAATCTCAGGAACTACTGGTCCGATTTGAAAAATTCTTTCAGTATTAGATAGCCCATTTACCGAGGAAGACTTTAGGCTATATAACATCACGAGATCTAAGATGAATAGGAGCTCTCTGCTATTCATCTTAGCGTAATGTCGATTGTTAACAATGCAACCGCGCGAAGCCGGGGCGGGCCCCTAGTTACACAATATATTTTGTAATATAGTTAACAAGTTAACAAATAGCAATCTAACCCAACTTTTACTTGATCATATATACCTACTTCAATTACTGGCAACTCTAAAAATGATCGAATTTCAAATTATTTATTTTATAGTCATTTGAAAATGACATAATTTGTACAGTGTTAACACCTGGGCCCAAAAATGTATGGAACAGTATCACACTCCTTTACGATTTACATATTATAGCTATTTAGGAGCATCATTTTAGGGCATTTGATTAGTTAGTTCGGGCAAGAAACATATAATGGCATTTTGCCCCATGCAAACTGCCCCAGTAGCCTAGTGGTAGCAGGCCACTACTACTACGCTGGAGGTCCTGGGTTCGATTCCCGGGTCGGGGACTATCAGAGATAACGGTTTAAAATCCTTTATCTCTGGTTTTATTGGGATTTTTCCATTTTCTGGAAGTTTCCCAGTACCTCGGAGTTTGGTAATGTGCCCGGAGATGTCAAAAGGCTCGCCACCTGTTACATGGGTCAAAACGTAACCGGCGAATCGTGGGTGTTTGCATGTATGCGTGAATGCATGCATTTACCTCTGCCTACCCCTTCGGGGATTACAGGCGTGAAGTTACGTTACGAAGTTACGTTATATTACTAAAAACTTAATTCTGTAATAAGAGTAACACCACTTACTTATCACACGTATTTCACTTTCGGTCAATCAAATCACACGTAGCTGTAGTTATTGTAAATTTTTCACGTCAATGCAGGTAGATACCTACCTACACCATTCATGCCAAGAAGTGATAAATAAAGTATCACCAGTTTAATATTAATAAGTTTCTTAAAGAAACCCGCATCACTCCGTAGGTACTTTTATAGTCAATTTGTCTTTTATGTACCTAAATTTAAATGTTACACAAAACTTACACAAGCTTTTGGTCTACAGGAAGGATTCAAAATGTCCACCTTCTTTTTCAAGACACAAGGCCGTCCTTCGCTTTAGAGAACGCCTGACATTATCAAGCATCTCTGGCGTTATGGAAGCGAATGCAGATTTAATGATTTCTTCCATCTCTTGACGTGTGTTGCACTCAACTGCGTACACGTAATTTTTTACATAGTCCCAAAAAAAAAAGTTCAACGGTGTAAGGTCCGGGGAACGAACTGGCCATGGCACTGTGCCTCCTTTACCGATCCATTCAGGAAATCTTCCGTCTAAGTACTCCCGGACGCGACGTTTAAAATGTACAGGTGCCTCATCATGCTGGAAAGTCAAGCCGGCGTACTGAGCAATGGGCATGTCTTGCAGCATTTCTTCCAAATCGACTTTCAGGACATTTAAGTACACCCGACCATCAACATTAGAGGGGAGAAAAACGGGACCCAGAATTCTGTTACCGATGATGCCAGCCCAAACATTTATTTTCCATTCATCATCTGGATTGTCGTCAGTCCCCATATGCTCATCGTGAAGATTCGGAATTACGTTTCTCGTGAACAACTCTTCGTCTGTCCACAGCACTTTTGTGGCAAACTGAGGATCTGCCTCCACGCGATTTCGGTACCACCTACAAAAATTAACACGTGTTTGGAAATCGTGTGAAGTCGACTTTTCGGTCGGATGTAAATGGTGTGGATTAGGGCCTTCAGCATGCATAATCCTCCATATCGTCATGTGTCCTACATTGAGCAAGGCGGCAGCTTGTCGTATGCTAGTCGTTGGATTATCTTCGAAGTGCTTCAGAACTTTATCCTCTAGGTTGAGGGACCGTGAAGGTGGTCGTCCTTCACTGCGTTCCGGGTGAAAAGATCCAGTACGCTGAAGCCGCATACACAAATCCCTGAACATAGAATATGATGGCAAACGTCTTTGTTTACCTAGTGGCCTATCGGCAACGAATCTACGCCGATAAATTTCGCGACCTTCATTAATACTGTGATTACGAGCAGCACCAACACAAAGTATCATATCATAGTATTCACCAATCGTATAAACGTGTCGTGTAGTCATGATTGGTGCAAGAACTTTATTCAATTATGTCCAATGTGGAAACTACAACAACTTAATTAAAACGGTAATTCTGCCAAAATCTGGTAGTTGAAGAGGTATTAACAATGACTGGTGGGGAACTGTGAAACGTCCGGCCAGAACGAAATTATGCTGTATTTTTAATATTTATTCAGCGTTTGAAGTCTTACCTAGAACAAAAGACAAAAAACAATCACATTGGTTGTAGGTATATGGGTACTCCACGAAGTCAATGATCGCCTGTCAAAAGTAAGTAGTCACTAGTAGTGTTGCTAAACTATTGATAGTTGCGCTATCGATAGCTGAACGCGATAGTACTATCGAAAATATCAACATGCTGCAATACTATCTATAGTATTGATAGTATTGCAGCATGTCGATATTTTTGATAGTACTATCGCGCTATCGGCTATTTTTTCGAGGTCACGATAGTTCACAATACTATCGATAGACTATTACTATTGCAACCACACTAATCACTAGTAAACTACTTTTAGTCTTCAATCAGAGCATATTATATTTTAAAAATATGCTTACACTTATTATGCATGATAGCATATTATAATATTAAACACAATTTTTTAAAGTGTGCCGGTCAAGTAATATATATTTTGATTCAATCAAGGCAAAGGTTTTTATTTGTTTCAGTGTACCAAGTCTATGAAGTTGTAGAAGTATACAGTAATTAAATAAAATTTTGTTGAGTCAGCTACTTAACAAATTTTCTTTTGTATTAGATGCTTTGTTCTTATTACATGAAGTACACTTGTATTAGAAAATTAAACATTATGTTTTCTAAAATACCTATTTTGTATGGTATAATTCATTTGTCTCTGTTTTAGTGACATGAAAAAAGGCTTAAAACTTTTGAGCAAAACTTTGACCTTGATTTTCTCCAAAACTAAAAGCTTATCAATTGCTTAATTACCACTACCAAATAAAATACTACCGAAACAATAAACCCCCCAGGATTTACCTCATCATTATTTTACACCCTGTATTTGAAGATTTGATTTTAAACAGAAACTAACCAAAATTGATTGGCCGTATAGCTGTTCCAACAGCTGGATCCGGAAAGTTCTGTGTTGATTACAGTTTTTTAGTGCAAGGACATCTCAGGTTGTGGAGAAATTTGTCTCTTCCGGTTTATCAACATCAGTGAATCCGAGATCTTTGGAGGTTACATAGAGACTATGCTACGCTTAGAATATTATTTATACACGAAAAACAACAAATATACTTACGATAAACCTTTACCGAAGAGAAATAACGCAAAATAAAGCACTTGCTAAATGAAAGAAAAACTGAAAGACACAATAATACTAATAATTCCAATAAAACACTCTCAACACTCAACACTGCAAAACACAAGCAAAACAGAATTAAATAACAGAGAGAAACTTCAAACTTGTACCTGTCACTGTCATCTGTCACTACAAGTGTTTTTTTTTGTTATTATGGCATCGCTATTACGCATATTGCCAGTGTCAAGTAAAACGATATTTCGTATTTATTTAAGCAGGGTAAAAGTAAGTATATTATAGTCATCAAGTATAATATGTAAGTATCAAGTATATAAGTTATCAAGTATAATATGTCAGTTAAGTGAGTTACAATCAAGTTATTCGAGTAAAGCGATAGCTACTTTACCAGAACATTTACAATGAAGTTTTGGAGGCAACCTGAAAGGTCGTGTTTTCGCACTGTTATTCTATTTCACTATACACGGGCACTGTAATAAACCTGTATCAAACAAAATGCCACCAACTTTATTCAAAATTACTTAAAAATACACCAAGAAAATGAAATAAAATAAGAGCACCATACGCCTCTTTCAAGGTTCCCGCCAAAACTCACACTACAAGTGTTACCAACTCTCATAAATATTTATCCTTAAACTGCAATCAAAAACCCCTAAAATTGCTAACCCCTTTAATTTTAAAGGAAGTGACTATTCTGCCCAGTAGTATAATAAATTTATGATTCTGCCAGTGACCTGATGAATAATATATAATTATTTATAATAAATAAAAGTGCAAGGTGTCACCGTTCAGATCTTTATCGGCCTACTAATTGTCAATGGATGTAGTTCACCGACCCTAAATCGGCTAACAAAGGGAAAAAAATTCGGCGCCTAGATTAAGGACTTCGGTAGCTCAGTGGTAAAACGGCTGGAATGGCTATCCTGAGGTCGCGGGCTCGTTTCCTGCCCGAAGTCAATTTTTTTCTTTAATTTCTACATTCACTCGCATGTTATTGCGAATAATAAATATATTACAGTAATATTCATAAATGTAATTATTGAGATACCTATCTACCATATACGTACCTACTCTAGATACATACCTACTAGAGATGATAAGAGATGTCTCGTGGCTACACCAAATAGCCTCCAGTTCATCATTAATGAGTCCAGAGACTGACACGATGGAGTATTAACGCATCAAGCTCCGTAAGCAAAGCCCATGGGGGGTCAAGCATACTGGGGCTCTTCTCCCAAACGCCATCTTGACTATATGGTCAGTCCGACGCTGGTGATGTGAACATAAGGCAGATAAAGAACAAATCTATTAATTACCTGCCGCAAAAGGTTCATGTCCCGAACCTCCTCCACCTATGACCGCTACTCTACCGGAATCATCCTGAAGCAAATTATTATGTAAATGCGCGAGCGAAAAAGAAACGAAAAACCGGACAAGTGCGAGTTCGACTCGCGTGGAGAGGGTTCCGTAATTTAAATAAATACTTTCGAAAATATTACAGATTTAAAATGCAGGGACATAGGGTTACGGTGGTACCAGCAGGGGGTGTTATATTATTAAGAATTTTCGATTTAATTTGAATACTCAAACTTCTTATAAGTTTTCCAGTAATCTATAGGCAAAGAACTATTTTACACATTTTTTTCAAAATTTTAATTTCAGTAGTTTCGGAGATAGGGGAGGGGGTAAATTTTCGTCGTTTTTCTTAAATAACTTCAAATTTGTTATGCAATAATTATAAAAAAAATTATCTGAGATGCTGACAACAACCTCTTTCATTTGATATGTCACACGACACAGTTTTAAAATTTCTTTTTAAAATTTTCTGATATACCCCCCGAAAGTGGCCCCCCTGTTTAAAATGTATTATTTTACTTGACGTGTTCATCTTTGGGTCACCAATTTACATATATTCATCAAATTTCAACTCAATCGGTCGAGTAGTTTCGGAGCAAATTGGCTGTGACAAACGGACAGACAGACAGACAGACGCACGAGTGATCCTATAAGGGTTCCTTTTTTCCTTTTAAGGTACGGAACCCTAATTTGCTCCGGGTTTTTGGTTCCGGAAATTCCAGGACAATCCTGGAAATTCCGGCCATCTGGCAACCCTCGTCAGAAAATAATGTACACTGCCGCTCATAATAAATTTAAAAATAATAAAAGCGTTTTTGGCTGGGAACCTTGAAAGACGCGTTTTTTTTTTGTTATTTTGGCATCGCTATTACGCATATTGCCAGTGTCAAGTAAAATTATATTCGAACGATATTTCAAATTTATTTAAGCAGCGTAAAAGTTAGTATAATATAGTCATCAAGTATAATATGTAAGTATCAATTATATAAGTTATCAAGTATAATATGTCAGTCAAGTGAGTTACAATCAAGTAATTCGAGTAAAGCGATCGCTACTTTACCAGAACATTTACAATTAAGTTTTGGAGACAACGCGAAAGGACGTGTTTTCGCACTGTTATTCTATTTCACTATACACGGGCACTGTAATAAACCTATATCAAACAAAATGCCACCAACTTTATTCAATAGAACTTTAAAATACACCAAGAAAATGAAATAAAATAAGAGCACCATACGCCTCTTTAAAGGTTCCCGCCAAAACTCTGAAAAACGCGTTTGGCGCTTTTAGTTTATATCATTTTCTTGGCGCATTCTTGAGTTACTTACCTATATTTAATTGGTGGCATTTTATTTGGTATAGGTTTAATACAGTGCCCGTGCCCTTATTACAGTGCCCGGGTAGGTATAGTGAAATAGAATAATAGTGCGAAAACGCAGACTTTTAGGTTGCCTCCAAAACTTCTTTGTAAATGTTGTGGTAAAGCAGCCTTCGCTTTACTCGAATTACTCACTGTGACTCTAACTGACTTTGACTGATAATTTACGCTGCTTTTTACGAATACGAAATATCGTTTTACTTGATACGTTGACACTGGCAATATGCGTATGAGTAAACGCGATGCCATTAAATTAAAAAAAAAAAAATAAGTAGAACAACCTGTCTCCTTAAGGTGACAACCCTGTGTTTGGGGTGCAGCTGGAGTTTGGGATACAGGGCTACCACACCGCGAAGGTTGTCGTCCACACATGTGTCCGGGGAATTTATTATTTTCTTCGTTATTGGCCTCTGTTCAGTCATCTTTTAATACGCCACTGAAATAAATTAAAAATAAAAATATTGTAAAGGCACTGCGCTTCTTTAATTCCGGAAGGGGTAGGCAGAGGTAAATGCAGGCATTGAAGCATACATGCAAACATCCTCGCTTCGCCGGTTACGTTTTGGCCCATGTAACTTGTGGCGAACCTGCAAATTAAATTGAAAATAGTAAAGGAGATGAACTTATAACATTTTGGATGTTCATAAATAAAGTTTGGAAACCAACTTTATTTATGAAACTACTTGCCTACTAAACCAATGTTTAGTAGGCAAGTAGCAAAGCAACCAATTCATATATTGATGCAGATATTACACTTTAAGATTTGATTGTACCTACTTACAAAATTTCCAAAACAAACACATACCTAATCACTGATAGTGTTATGTTCTACACAGCACAAAATAAAACAAAAAATCGTTATGGCGAGTTACGAAAAAATATGCCTACCAACTTAATCTTATCATGTTTGAGTCTTTAAGTCCACAGCACACAGAATGAGGGTGACTGCCTGAAGATGTCTTCATGACAATTCCCTTGCGGTGTAGGAGTACCAGATATCTCGATCCTGGCCCTCCTCCCTTGCTTCTTTTACATTCATCATTGTCTACATACATGCACGCCGATTCCTAAGAATTTTGACGGTCCTCGACCCCATTCTTAGACGGTACTCGACCTATTTGGTGCCAGATATCTTGGTCCTGGCCCTCCTCCCTTGCTTCTTCTACATTTTTTACTGGTGGTAGAGCTCCAGTGCGGGGCTCGCGGGCGTAGGCACCACCGCATTACCTAATATACTTGCTTCTAAATGGTAGTGTTCAGCACTATCGTGTTTCGGTCAGGTGGTAATGTACGGCCCTGTAATTTCCGGCACAGAGGCATAACACGTAAGGCCTCAGGAGTGGTAACGCCTCTGCATTTTAACCTTAATCTTTGTGTATATAGGCTGCAGTCATCACTTGACATCAATGTGAACTGCATGCTAGTTTGCCACTTCCATGATATAAAAAAAATCGTTATCTACATGCACGCCGATTCCTAAGAATCTTGACGGTACTCGAACCCACCCTTAGGCGGTACTCGACCTATTTGGTCAAGATGGGTCAGTCTTGGTTTAGACCAAGCATAGAGCAACGCGGGCCACCGGTCGCGGCGGACCGGAGGGGAGTAGCCATAGCGTGTTTTACCGAAGCAAAATAGTCTGCCATTTTTTGCGGTGGGAACGCACACTTTCTTAAATTCACACACAACAAAAATCGTCTATTATAACGAAACTCACACCTTGACTTTAACAAAACACATCAACAATTTCACACACACATGTAATCATTCCGTGTCATAATAGTGTAAAGAATGATGCAACTACATCGACAAGTCCTAAAAACCATAGTTGCGACAAGTGTCGATAAATTTTATCGATAAATTACTCAACTCTGGGAAATAAGGTTTTAATGAAATACACTTTGTATTATTATAAAGATGGACTTTATTTATGATGTACTACTAATTTAACAAATAATCTTGTCGCGTTATGCGCACGTATAGTCCGGTCAATTTAGACCAAAAAAATAGTACGTAAAGTCCCAACAAGCTGATGATCATAAGCAATGAATCATGATTATAAGCAATGTCTATAAGTTCCCCATCATTCACGTGTATGGAAAAAAAAATATTCAAGGTAAAAAATATGAGTTTTTCACGATTTTCAGCAAAACGGTAAGTTTTATCAAAAAAGTGTCCAAAGCAAAAATTGTAGATCATAAAATTATCTATAAAAATGTATCAATATTTTTTTTCTTATGAGCCACCGTTTCTGAGATATAACGATTCAAAAAGTTATAAAAGTTGTTATCGTCATAATATGCACACGTTTCTACGCCACCTATGAGGTAGTGTACTTAACGCGTTTTTTTAATGTGGTTTCCCCAGTAGTGCCTACTCCACGGGTCAGTTGTGATCCTGTTTAATGTAAAACTATTGCAAAATAATGGAAATTTTCAAAGATTGGAAAAGCTCAAAGCGATGTAAATTAAAAAAAAGTGTTGAAGTTCATTCGTCTGATTCGTAAGTTTCAAATTCTTTTTCTTCTCTTCTTCTTGTTCTTCTTCCCCTGCTTGTTGGATTTTTTCAAATTTACCAGTAGTTTCTGAGATTAGCGCGTTCAAACAAACAAACAAACTCTTCCGCTTTATAATATTAGTTTAGATTTTCGCACGGTGAGTTACATGTGACTCTGTCACGTGTTCGCAATACTAGCAGCCTATGTACTTTCATATCCGATGGCCATCAATGCGTCTATACAATATCATGTAGAGAGAAGCATTAACGTAAACCAGATTTTTTTAACTAACCAAAAGTGTTTATGATCCAAAATTTACCTAAAGTTATATCCAAAAAAGCTGCCCAAAGTCACTTTTCCACGCGTACGAAGTCGCGGGCACAGCTAGTATTAAAATAAAACCCACAATATAATAAAAGTAATAATTTTATATTTTTATATTTTTTTTTATAACTAATATGTATGTTAAAAATACTTAATAAGAACAAGAATAAATGAGCGATAGTAATAACTAATAACGGTGGCCCAGAGCAGTTTGTGGCGAATACAACTACAACATAATATATTAATAAGAAAATTTAATCTCAATAATGTCTCTGTATATAAGACTCTTTTGCAATATTTATCGATAACTATCCACAAACCGACAACAACACTATCGATAAGCGGCACCGGCGACAGCGGCTTCTCGGAAACGAACTCTGATCAGTCGCTCGACCGATCCCCGTATCGTACAAGGCATACCAAACATTGCGCCCGACTGTGTTGTTTATATCAGTCCGAAACAACACGACCGATATTATGGCATTTTATACCTTAAGCTCGATGCGTTAGATCTCTTTTTACAGTAAACAACACAGCAAATCAGCATTTTTTTGGACGGCCGTTCAGTCGCACAACTAGATTTAGTCTAATGAGCAGTCCAGCTGTAACTAGTTTTATTATACGCACAGGATTTTTTAAAGCATTTAATCTTGTACTTTGACAGAGGGGAAAGCCTGCGTATGGCTACTCCCCTCCGGTCCGCCGCGACCGGTGGCCCGCGTTGCTCTATGAGACCAAGACTTCTGTCTGAGGGGTCCAGATTCTTTGGCAACGGTGTACATATGAAGCGAGTGTTAATTTGATAAATGTAGAAAAGGGAAGTGTGTAAGAACCGGAATATTTGGCTCCACACTCTTTGTCTACCCCTTGAGGGGCATGGCATATAAAGATACATTATATTATTGACGTACCTACAATTAAAATTTGACCAGCACTGCCTACCGGCTACAAATGCACAGCATTGACTGGCCGCGTTCTGTTGTCTTTAGATTTAATTTTATCGAATCTAAAGTTTACGACCTCTGGCTATTTGTTTTATCTATGTAATAAACATTAACAACAGATATTACATAATTATCTCTTAAAATATAATTTGTCGCAGTCGGGTATAGCCAAAAAATAATAGAACTTCAACTTTAAGACGCATTCATCGTTAGATATCATTATCTCATCAGTCGAAAGACGTTTACTGCAGAACAAAGCCTTCTCCAAAGATGCTCTCATTTTGTGTGTCATCAGAGGGGAATATGCCATCGCTTGGTGGCTTAGCTGATTGGCCATCGCAGTTGGCTTTTAAATACAGTAATTACCCAACCTCCGTGCTTCGGAGGGCAGGTTAAGCCGTCGGTCCCGGTTGCTATCGATAGATAGCAGTCGTTAAACCTTGTCGGAGGCCTTATGGGCGGTTTGAAAAAATCCGACAGCGGGTTGGCCACTAACCCCCTATCTCCACCAACCCGCATTGGAGCAGCGTGGTGGATTAAGCTCCAGTCCTCCCCCCAAAAAGGGGAGAGACTCGTGCCCAGCAATGGGACGTATAATGGGTTGCCATAATAATAATTATTATTGATTAACCAAATAGTTCATTGGCCATTGAATATTAGCAACCTACCTTAATGACATCTATTTTATGTATCTAATTAATTGTGTACCTAAGTCATTTCATTACCATATCTTTATTGATTTTTTCTTCTTACCTATACGGAAAGACTGCTGCAACACAGTGGAAACTACCGCACCAGGCAGGGTTCTTAGTAAAGGAGAATGATACTGATTCCACACACAGAATAGATAAATATCTATTCCGTGGTTCCATACATGCCTGGGCCCAGGTGTTAACTCTGTACAAAAAGCAAAAACATTTCCAAAACCAAGGACCATTTAGGAAACCAAGCTTGTTTAACATTGCAATACTTACTCCCTTTGCATCAATGTGTACCTATAAATTCTCAATTTCTACTTCTTTCCCTTTAAAACAATCGATAGGTAATAAAAATAAATAAGGATTTATTTTCCTTTCTTCTATCGTAAATATTGCAGTACTTTGAATCAACTCTATTATGGAAGCATTTTGCGACTGATCATCTACTGACTATTTCTACGTTGTTCCGTAGGTAAAAAAACTAAGTTACTTACATTTGATATTACGAAACTTGTTCCACGAGTAAGTATAGAAATACACAAGGACTCACTATCACTATTAAACTGAGACTGATACCACAGTCTTAGAACTGATAGATACTAACAAACGTAGAATTTAGATATTCCAAAGCAAAATAAACTTAAATCACAACCCAATTTCAACTTTATTAGAATTAGCTGTAAGCGTCTTTTACTTCATAACACTTATTGGTTATAAATGTCATACAATAATAAACTTAATCTTTGAACAGTAAAGATTACAATAGATTGTACTAGATACATGGGATATAATACGTTTTTAAAATTTTATTTGTTCATACAAAGAGGAAACTTCTATTTGTGGTTTTTGCATTCAAATGATCCTGTCGCTAGTTTTATCTTAGTGCTTTAAGACTTTGTTTGAGCTAGACTGGAGATAGACAATGTAGTCAAAATTATAAACAACATTCAACAAATTCACTGAGACCAGTCACGATTTTAATTGTGTACATATAGCCAATGAAGTCAGACTGGATAGTTGATAGTCAAGCGAATAGATGCGTTCTCCTTGGGGCTACAACTGAAGTTTCAGACTCAATTATGTATTTGAAAAGCAGGACTTTCTATTAGCTCAGGTCACATCAGTTGGAATACTAGAGACGGCGTAGTACACGACGCGGTGCGGCACCAGCTACACCGAGGACGATAGGCGCCACGAACCACGCCGCACTCGGGCCTAGTGGAACCTATCACTAATAACAGCAAAACTCAATAACCACATGGATAAAATTATGACAATAGGAAATGGTACAGAGGTATTTATTAGAGAGGTAAGTAGTAGGTTCGTACACACCTACATAGTGTGGGATATCGTTGGATAGGTCTTTCAAAAATATTAGAGGTGTGCTAACATCATTTTTGGATTTAGTTAACTGTTCGTGACTTATTAAGCTTTAAAGTGTCAATTTTCGTTAGACTCAAGTGTCCTCCCCCCTCTACCAACTAAACGGTTGTTGTTAGAAATTCAAACGTTACGGCAATAGTAACTACATAATTATGACGAAATTAAAAGGAAAACTATCACACCTAAGTTGGCTTTACAAGTTTGCGAATAATAGTCGACCAAATACTCGAAATAACACTAAAATAATCGAGTAATACTCGAAATATTGAATAACTCCGTAGAAAATACCACGGAGGGTTTTTTGTACATCAATGTGGAAAATGTTATACGTATTTATGTTATTATGTATATTTTTTGCATTACATAAATCAAACCTAAAAACTACGGAACCCTACACTGAGCGTGACCCGACACGCACTTGACCGTTTTTTTTTAACGACTCAAGAGGCTATGCTTGACAAATATCTAAGGACAAGTTATTTCATCGACGTAGTTGATATAGGTCTATTTCGTGGTGTGGAAACAAGGATAGAGAAGTAAGGATGAAAGAAATAGAATTAAAAAATAATTCTAACAGAAATTTATTCAACTACAGTGAACGTGTCAGAGATGCCGGTGAAGTGTGTGAGATTGCCAAATAGGGACCGCGCGGCGGCGTGGTACACGACGCGGTGCGGGAGCAGCAGCGCCGAGGACGGCACGCGCCACTCGAACCGCGCCGTACTCGTGCCTAGTACCGTGTTCTGACGCTCCCAATGGAATCTAAAACGGACAAGAATAACACAAAATAAGAATGAATATAAGTAATACAGCAAAAAATATCATATAGGTATAGGTCGAGTACTGTCTGATGGTGAGGTCAAGTCTTAGGAATCGGCGTGTATGTATGAAAATAATGATGAATGTAGATGAGGCACGGGAGGTGTGACTCTCTGCCTACCCCTTTAGGGACCTGGCGTGAAGATACATACATACAAATATGATATAATTTTCAATCGTTCCGAGAATTAGATATGAAGTAAAATAAAAATGTATTCATCAAAAACTTTGATTTTCTCAGCAAAGGAGAAAAAAAAAAATTATACAGTCGTTCTTCAGGCAATATTGTGATAAAAATATCTTCGTTTTATGATATTTACATGTAGGTACTTGGTCTTGGCCTAAGAACTATATGATATCAATTTAAAAAACCGCATGATTTTAATTAAATTATTGAATGATCAAACATTTTTCATGAAAACTTTTTTTCATGTTTATACATATACAAATGTATGAATTCGTTCAACTCACTTGGTATCCCAATCAGCATCAGTGGCGACCACCACCCATTGGTTCAGTTCCAACCTTTCTATCGCTGCGTGAGTTGACTCTTGCTTCAAGTCATTTCGGGGATTTGCACCTACCTGTAAAATAAGTAAGATATTCAAATATAGTAGCGGAGGAGACCCTTGTTGTCTGTGGTACCTTTAACGGTTTAGACCAATTAAGGGCCTCTCGTGGTTCGGAGTTGATGTACAGATAAATACATCTGAAAATGGAAATATTCTGCCTATTTTTCAATAACTACTCAGAACATTACAGATTACATATTTTGATATTCTACTACTTATTCAACCAGAAAGTCACTTCTACAGCACAGAAAATGTTCTGGGATATAAATAGATAGATATTTGGAACGATCGATATAAGTACCTTTACATATGTCTTTCAGAGGTGCTTAATTAAAAAAAACACCGAAAGGATAATATTTGAACAACATAGACCATATAAAAAAATTAAGCTTACTCAATAACTATACGATCTCTGTAGTGCGATGAAAAAATTTTACAACGCCATCTAGTGGCAAAATCTACATCAATGTTCGAATGGTATCGAATGTAGGTAACTCTCAAACAGAAAATTAAAAACCCAAATAATATCTTAAACAATCGTAATAAGGATTGAGAGTACGAGTAAAAGGTTCAAAATATAAGTATGTGCCTGTACTTATCTATAATTTATTTTATAAAAACATACTTTCGTATCGGCCTGCTTAGTTGAATATTAAAACTGAAATACTTACAAAGGTAGCACTAAGAATCTGCCCCCTCCTGACGGTAGAAGGGGGCTGTTCCACCACGTCTCCAAACGACCTCAAGAAAGGCGTCCCGTCCATCACCACGGGCAGGATGAGCGACAGAGTGCTGTTCCTGTGGTCTTCTGGGGTTGGGCCAGGAGCCACATTACCACCCTGGAAGTAACAAGAAGTTTAGCAGAATAGGTAGTAGAATAACGCGTAAATCAGGCTGATGGCATCCATGTCCTAGGACCGCGCCTGCTGTTGAGAGATTCAAAACGTAGGTATCTACGAGTACGTACACGTGTAGATACTCAATAATTAATTCTCATTTACTTTATTTTTCCCGTAAGAACCGCCAACAGAAGTTCTCATCTACTAAGTCAACCATTGGGGTTAAGAAAAATTGAGAACAGCTTAAGTCCGCCATTTGTAGATACCAGTACATTTTTGTTGATGCAGGCAATGAATAATAAATGAATGTAGGTATACATAACTAGTTAGGCTGCCTAGCATAGATACTAAACGAATATCACAGTAATATGACTCCTTTCATTAAAGTGGAGATGAGAAGATATAAATTATGTAATTCGTATAAGTATTATTTGTGATAAGTAGATATTTAAATATACAGTCTAGAATATAAGAAACTAGCTGTTGCCTGCGGTTCCGCCCGCGTGGATGTCGTTTTATAAATAACTAAGTTGCGTACCAAATTTCATTAAAATCGGTGTAGACGTTTGGACGTGAAAAGGTAACAGACAGAGAGACAGACAGAGTTACTTTCTCATTTATAATATTAGTAAGGATTTCATTTAATTAAGTACCTCAATGGCAATGGTGGTGAATTCGTGGAATTTGTTGAGGAATATATCGAGAGTGTTCGGCCCGTAGATAGTGGATGCTGCCTCATACCTTTGTATCTGAAAATTAACATACATTAGTTTAGCTACTTTGAACTTAACTCCCCCTTAGTCCGCCGCTGACAACGCATCAGTCTGCCTTTTGACCTCTGGTTTTTTACAAATTGGTTGTAGTCACCACTTAACATCCATGTGAACTGCATGTTTATTTAGCACATTCGTGACATAAAAAAAATTGTTAGAATCGGTCGTAAAGGAAATGGGAAGTTCGCTAAAACCACGCCATCTATTCTGTGGCTAACACAGCCATTTGAGGTTATCTATGTACCTATATAGTATAATTAGCGTCCCCCCCCCAACCTACCGCATACTCCTCAATCGTGGCCACATAGTGTATATACTCGTTGGTCAAGCCAGACACGGCAATCCTGGGCTCGAAGCCGTGCTGCTGCATCACGGCTCCTATGACGTCCTTCATCCGTCTGCCCGCCATGGTGGTGGGTTCCCCCGGGACGCCCGCCACCACGAAGTCGCCGAGCCAGATGAGCGTCGCTGATGCTATGTTGGGATGCCAAGGGAGAGGGAAGTTTGCCTGGAAAAACATCAAGGTTACACCATAACTACTAAGGACTAAGGGGAGGCCGGCAGGGGTGGTCCGATATTTCATAGAAAAACACATACGAAGGAATTATTTAAAATTTAGATTAAAAAAAAATACAGACATATTCTTTGATCCAAAGAGAAAATTTAAAAAGTAGAGAGGAAAGCTAGATCGTAGATGATTCTGACTTGACATCAACATCATCAACACTCCATGCCGAAACACATTCACAGCTGGACAAAGTCTTGCCCAAAGACGCCCACTACAGTGTCGTCCGTCATCAGGGGAGAATATGCCAAAATTTTAGCGTTGGGACGTGACCCTTTTGTGTGTGTTGTGACGACGATTTTATCGCGGGACTCTGCTGAGCATCCCGCGTTATTATATAAATTTACTACCGCCCTATTAGAATAGTCTGACCGCCATTGTTCGGTTTACTGACTGCACTAGCGGCAGAATTCTCCTCGACGATAGCGCGATGGGGTCGTCACGTCGCAATGCCTTTTGTCCTCTCTTGTATCCTTTACGAACTAAGCGGAGATCGTGAAAGAGTAGCTAGACAGAGCGCTTCTTCATGACTCTCAATATTCAGTCTATATTAAACAGGTACAAAAGTACTTACACGTCCAGTGGCCAGCAGGATTGGTTTGGGCGCGTGACACTCGATGTCTTCCGGCGTCGGTCTCGCCACCACCCCTGCTATGGCATCCAGGAGTGGGTTGCCCACTATTGTGCCCTGGAAAATAGATATAAAATGTACATTTTCACCTCGTGAGTGTAAAGAATGCAATAGATTTTTTCATGTCACTAGGATGACAGACACGAGCCACCTGATGTAAATTGGTCACCGTCGCCTATGAACATTTGCAACACGAGGGGAGTTGCCGACGCGCTGTCGGCCCCGAAGGACTCTTTTGACACCAAAACTCAAAACTCAAAACTCAAAAATTCATTTAATCACTTTGAAATAATAGAATTTGCTTGTGATAGGTCAAATTACAAATATAAAATTAAAGCGAATAACAACTGATACGTTGATTAATATGTCAAAGTAAACAAAATAAAATAAATAATAGTCCAAAAATACTTAATGATAAAAATAGGTATCAACAGAATATTCCATACTTTCTTTTACAAACGGCAAGATAAGACAAAACAAAAAAATATGGGACATTCTTTGTCATTCACTGGCAGAGTTCCAAAGCCCACATTACTGAGAAAAAACCTGCCAAAACAAAACTCAGTAGGGTCTTTTCAAAATATGTTCCTTAAAACTATTTTCACAATATGACACTTATAACTATGAGGCCATTATGAGGAACCCTAGCACCGAGGGAACACCTTAGAGGCAAGTTCGTTTCACAATTACTAATTGGTTTTTGACTACGCCATGTAGTTTCGCCCTACGTGCATTACTAGCTACACGCTTCTTGTTGAATACTGCATTTCATACGCTATGTGGCTTTGCTCTATATCTACACGATATAGGTACTAACCACGCGTTAATTATTGACTTCGTCAAATGTAGCTGCGCCCCACGTGGATTACTTAGCTCTAGCTGCCTAGTGAAGATGGCAGTAGAAATCTTCCATGAGCTTACTGTGTGTTGTGTTACCAGTGAGCTTATTTTTAACTTTAAAAATACTTCACCCCCTTTCGCTTTACCTGCGTGATGTTAAGCACATTTGCACCATCGATGGTGCCTGATGCAAAACTGTATCCCATAGCGGCTGCACACCCGCTGACAGGATCGCTCTGGAGAGTAAAATATATGTTTAGTTAGTTTTATGTCATGAAAGCCACACGCTGAGACTAGAGAATACAATTCAGATGCGTTGCCTCTCCTGAAATATAAGATACTGCATTCCATGAATGAAAGTATCATACAAAAAATGTCTTCATTTATCAACAAAGAAAATCAATTTAAGTACTGTGAACAAGCTTCGAGTTCACATTGATGGTAAATACTAGATGAAAACTAAAAACAGGGTTGCTTCCTAAGTGCTAGGATGTTTTGCCATGTCTCCAATGAGCTAACGTATGTTATCGATTACTAACAAGTAATGGTAAATATGCTGACTCTTTCGAACTGCGTGAAAAACATTCTAACTAACACTCTCCTACCCTCGTAACACCCTAAGCCGAGGATTGAACCCACAGGCGTCTCGCAATTGCACCTCAGCCTGAGAGTTATCTGCGCTCGCCGATAGTATTTTGATAAGACTAGTCTCTAGGTGGGTCGGCTGTCTCGAAACGAGCCGCCTACCTAAGCCCAATTAAAAAAACATCCTAAATACTGCTAAGTAGTTCTTCTATTCTTAGCCAATCAGCTAAATCAGCTCAAATGATGTAAAATCAGACACAGAACAAACCGTATCAAAGGTCCTGGTCAGAGGGTTATATCTGGCGACGACTTCTTCGGGCATGTCGATGAACTGATGCACCACCGCCAGCTCTCCTGTCAGCTCCTCACCAGGCTGTTCCAGTACTGCCTGGAAATGTAATGGAAAAGCTTGTATGTATATATCTTCACGCCAGGTCCCTAACGGGGTAGGCAGAGAGTGCAGAGCGCCAGATATCCCGGTCCAGACATACCTCTTGTGCCTCGTCTACCTTCATCATTCTCTTCATACATGCACGCTGATTCCTAAGACTTTTGACCTCACCATCAGACAGAACTCGACCTATTTGGTCATGGTAGGTCAGCCTTGGTCTTCCTGGGCATCTGCAACCATCCACATTCGCATTGTATATCTGTTTAGTCATTCGCTCATTCGACATTCTTTCTATATGCCCGAACCATCGGAGCATGCCTTTTTTCATTTTTACACCGATACTATCATTCACACAAAGCCTCTTTCTTACATCTTCATTACGAACGCGATCGGTAGATGATCGGCGAGTGATACCACACCGCGGACACTCCGCCAAAATTCCATACAAACGCTTAATTTGGTTTCTATCCATCAGTGACGTGTATTTACACGCGCACCTGTGTGCGTAGCATGTACAAAATACCAACCGTCGCCCATAAGAGGGGAAGGGGTTGTGTATGTGTGCAAATCGGGCGGGACGTCGAAGTGTCCATTCTATACGTAGTATTATTACATATTCTCTGGTGATACAAGGCTTGTAATTATATTATTATGTGTCATCATCGTCACCCCAGCCGAAAGACGTTCACAGCTGGACAAACCATTTCCCGAAGACGCCCTTAACAGTGTTATGCGCCATTAGGGGAGAATATGCCATAATTGCCACGCTTGGCAGGTGGATTGGAGATCGCAGTGGCGGTAGTTTTATCGCATGTCCCGGCTGTTGACGCGTTGTTATTTAGGTATACCTACTACCGTTCTATTGGAATGGTTTGACCGCCATTGTTCGGTTGACTGACTACTGTGTAGTACTGTACTGTACTAGTGGAAGAGTTATCTTCCAAGTGAAAAAAACTCTTCCACTAGTGGGTGGTGGGGTCGTCAAATCCCAACGCCATTCTATTATCCTATCTATATGTGTATTCGTGCCAAATTACAGCTTTCTAGTACTTTTTTTTTTTTTTTTTAAATAGCATCCTCTGACGTGATCAGAGACCTTATTTTGTTAAAAATTCCTGAGCAATCTCATGTTGTCAAGATCCGGTCTAACGCCCGACTTTAAAAGGAGAATACACGTGATGTTTTTTTTTTTTTTTTTTTTCATCATTTTACGGCTGTTGGTTAATGTTGATACGTTAAATGATTAAATATTATCAATTATATAATTAACTATATAAGCTTTCTAGTACTAAGCGTCTACAAGTTTAGCTACGGACAGACAGGCGGATGGATGAACAAGGCGTAACTATATGAGTTCCTTGTAGGCGATATGTGAAATCATTTTTCGATTCTATCTATCAGCCATTCTCAAGTCGAATTTGACAAAGTCAAAAAAGGCAGTTTCAAACTCGAATACAACTCACATTGATGGTAAGTGAAGTCTATTAATAAACATCTACATAAAAACCAAAGATTTCTAAGTTGATATTCTCTCTGTTCCGGAACTTACAGAGCCGTGCCGTACTTACCACCTGACCGGTACACGATAGCGCTAACCACTACCATTTACCGGCAAGTAAGTAGGTTAGGTAAGGCGGTGGAGGATGACCACGAGCTCCGTCCCTAAAATTTTTGAATCAAACTCACCATAGCCGCCTCGTAAACAGTGTGGCCAATAATCTTTGTACTTTCAAACATATCGGCACCCGGCCCCAGGGAGTAGCAGCGCTCCAACGCTTCGCAGATCAGGAACTGGTTGTCGCACTCGTTGCCACTGAACTCACATCTGGCGCCGCGCGTATTCGGAGACACGTCACCCAGGCTGGCCGAGAAGAATCCCGCTACTACTGACTGGAAAAATAGTCTATGGTTAATATGCTGTCTATTGCAGCACAAAATCACACTTATAACAATTCGTAAGTTCACCAGTTTTTACTGGTGGTAGAGCTCCAGTGACGGAGCTCGCGGGCGTAGGCACCACCGCATTACCTAATATACTTGCCGCTAAATGGTAGTGTTCAACACTATCGTGTTCCGGTCAGGTGGTAATGTACGGCCCTGTAATTTCCGGCACAGAGGCATAAGACCTTAGGCCTCAGGAGTGGTAACGCATCTGCATTTTGACCTTGGTCTTTGTGTGGGTGTCTATAGGCTGCAGTCATCACTTAACATCAATGTGAACTGCATGCTTGTTTACCACTTCCATAATATAAAAAAAAAAAAAAAAAAAAACCATATTGCTTGATATTATGTACTGGAAATTTGGCGGTAGATGGTTACTGTGAATTTCATGTAATGGTATTGGACAGATCAATATTAAAAAATGTCTGCCGCAAATCTTACCCGACCGGTAGACCGTTGGTTCAGATCAGCCTCCATAGCCAGGGCGGAATAGCCCAGATTATCGGAAGAGATGAGGAAGTTGGTCATGTTCATGCTGGTGGTATGAACCGCGAACCAGTTGAGCACACCGATGATTGAGCCGTCTGCAGCCTCCACGCGAATTTGAGTCAGCTCGTTGTCCGTGTCTGTGTCATATCTGAACAAAATACTTCGGTCATGAAAGCGACAAAGAAGGAGTTCACATTAATTTATACAAAATCCTTAATCCAGATGCGTTCACACACCGACCGCGCCTGCCTATGATCTTATGGCAATTACAGAGTGGCCGAGTAAAACAAACATCTAGCAGGAGGTAGATTAGGTAATCTGGTGGTGCTTTCAGTCTCGGGATCAGTCATGAGATTGATACTCTGGGCGCTTCATTCATTATATTCATTTACAGCCGAAAGTCAACCGAACAATGGCTCTCAAACCATCGGTAAATAAGTAAATATAACAACGCGGGATGGGCTCCAGTGGCCCGCAATTAAACTATCGTCACTGCGATCGCCAATCGCTGCCTGCCAAGCGTGGCGATTATGGCATATTCTCCCCAAATGACGCACAACACTGTTGTTGGAGTCTTTGGGGAAGGCTTTGTCTAGCAGTGGACGTCATTCTGCTGGACTCATGATGATGACAGCCGAAAGCTGTTTACAGCTGGAATGAATCTCCAAAAAATAATTCACAATCCTAACCTCTTTCTCATTCCAGTTTTTAGTAAGCTACTCTTATCTCTGGTAAATTGCTATTAATATTCAAAAGGACATGGTTCAAAAGACCGCATCACCTTGCCCGTTCTTCAGCTGGGTTGGCATTATAGGAGAACGGCGATCGGTTCATGTGAGCGTCCCAGACGCGCGTGCTGCCGAAGAAAAGACGCGCGGGAACAACGTTCTCGTGTGCGCGGATTATGCTCTGGAATAAACATATTTACACATTTATTGAAGAATATTGCCAAGCGCTTGTAGCCTAGCAAGGCCTTCGTCTTCGATGCCAAACATAATAATATATTCTTAAAATAAGCACTGACAGTACTGTAGTGTTCAGCACTTTGATGGGTAACTGAGGATTGGTTGAACGAAAATCAAGTGTTGATAAGTTAATATCAACGCTTGATTTTCGTACCTGATAGGTTGTACGAGTATCTACAGAAACTTTATTTATTTTATTTGTCTCAGACGTTTCATAAGAAGTGTTTGTCATCCTATGAATAAATTTCTAATTCTGAGTCTGATTTTATCCAAAAATGGTCACTTGGTCTAAAACAATCTGCCATAATTGCCAAGTAGTTTGGAAAAAAATCAGCAAAACATCGCAAAATAATAGAACACTCATATTAATAATAGGTATTAATATGTAGTACCTAATAACCATACCAACCGTTTACTGTACTCCCATAGCAAAAAGTTAAAAGAGATTCTTTTAACATTTTCAAGAGAGATCTTTATATCTTACCCTAGTAATGCCAGCAACATACGCATCATAAGTTTCCGTGGAGAATCCGAGGATACTGACGTCCAGGAGAAAGTTCTCCAAGTGTCCCCCGGGGGCGCTGTGTGTATGTGTGCCTGTCAGAATCACGTTGCGTAGAGAATACATATCTCCGTACAATTCTTGCAGATTCTTCACCACCTGGATCAAAGATAAATACATTTTATTGTTGTCCGGACAGCTCGTAAGAATAGGACTATAACATCCTCTGTCTAACGTAAAATATATATAATAGTCTTTGGGACGCAATCAGGTCTATCCATTCAGAATTCGTGGCGTCCAAAAGATAAGCTCGGTAAAAGTTCGAGAAGCTCCTGATGTCGCAATTAGGTACTGTTGATCCCCAGGATTTTTATTAAGAGACTCTTATTATGGTTCACCCAGATACTCTTCATCGTGCACTGTGTTTATGAAGTTCCGAATAATGAAGTTGAACTTAAAGGCCAAGTAAGAGTTCATCTCGAATGAAGTGTTCTGACGATCGATTACCAAACTCTGGAAATGGGAGACGACTAATAGAAAAAAAAGAATTGAGAGAGGAACTGTAATAAAACATGTTTCTTAAATTGGTTAAGTCTTTTGAAAGACTTGAGTGTCATAAAAATGTGGCTTATTAACATACTTCTCGCCTGACAGCAATGCCAATGGCCTGTACATCTGCGGTGACCAAGACAATCCTGGTGTCGCCCTTCACGAAGATGAATGCTCTGGAGTACTGTCGCGTGTGAATGCCAGCCCCTCTCTGCCCCAATTCCGCATAGCCCATCTAAAAATCATTTTTTTGAAAGTTTAAGCACTTGTGTAGATAATGTGTTTACGGCAAGTCTCCGACTCCGAAGGAATTCCACATATTCCAGTTCCATACCCCCTACTTTGATCACTCTAAAGACTCTTTCTCTTTTGACCCTACCTTCATACAATCGATATGGTCTTCCTGGTTCTCTGTACGAGTAATCATCTACATTCGCGTTGTAGATCTGTTTTGTCATTCGCTTTGTTTTCGCACACGGTAATTATCTGGACTATCGCAGCATTTCTTTTTTCATACATCAATACTTACTTTCATTCACGACGTCTCATTCTTTCGTCTTTCGAACGCGATCGGTGAGCGGATTAAGTAATTTATAGTTTGTGTACTGATTTGATTAGAGTTTAGAAGGATGATGGGCTGAACAGGACTATAAAACAATTATCAAACTTACAAAAGTAATCTCCACACACGGCCCCGTCATATCAGCTTTGCCAATTCCTACTTGGTAGACCGTGTCAGACTCGACGGGTGCTTGAGTAGTTGTTGTAGTTGTATTAACGTTTTCTTCGTTAGTTTCGTTGACCAGCAGTATTATCATGGCCGTCATCCCGCCGATAACAGCTAAGGAAACAGCTAAGATGACGATCTTACCTACTAATGATATGGCCATTTCTGGAAAATAAAGAAATATGTACCTGTATTTAAGATGTCTTTTCAGGATGTCTTAACATTGCTGGAATTAATTAAGTAAGTTACATACGTTTATAATTCAGTAATTACGTCTACATTTTTTCTTCAAATATTAAATTTTCAGTGGCTTTCCTTGTAAGTTTTTGGAAATATCCAATCTTTCAAAAATATTTTCACGTAAAGTACCTTACCTATAGCCAAAAGAAGTAATGGCGACGAGTTTAGAGTTTAGACTCAACTAGTGGAGATCCAAGCTATTCCAACACTAAGTATATACCTATTAATAATATGTTGCATGCCAGTTGAACGCGGTCGAGATGAGATCTTTGCGCAAGATCTCCGGTGTATCACTCACCGATCGCGTTCGTAATGAAGATGTAAGAAAGAGGCTTTGTGTGAATGATAGTATCGGTGTAAAAATGAAAAAAGGCATGCTCCGATGGTTCGGGCATATAGAAAGAATGTCGAATGAGCGAATGACTAAACAGATATACAATGCGAATGTGGGTGGTTGCAGAGGCCCAGGAAGACCAAGACTGACCTACCATGACCAAATAGGTCGAGTTCTGTCTGATGGTGGGGTCAAAAGTCTTAGGAATCGGCGTGCATGTATGAAGAGAATGATGAAGGTAGACGAGGCACGAGAGGTTTGTCAGAACCGGGATATCTGGCGCTCTACACTCTCTGCCTACCCCGTTAGGGACCTGGCGTGAAGAAACAAAAAAAATAAATAATAATATGTTAGTCAAAGGGGCTTCAAGGAGTTCTACAAGAGTGATTGTCCAATGGGCGTATGGTAGAAATTTAGGGCTCTACTTACTCGTAAGAAATTTTAAAAGAAAATTTACTTGGTAAAGCATATGAACTTGAGAGTCTAAATATATATAATTATTAGTTATGCAACCGATGTAACAAACTTCAGGTAGGTACAGGTACATACTATTTCTACTTTTTAATCAATTGAATGGTGACGTTTGAATTATATTTAAAACAGAAATAATCCATAGAAATGTAGCTATATAATACGTTGTTACCTCATTGGCTCAGTAGGTAAGACACTATAAATAAATAAATGTAACAGAATAATCTTACCTGCTATTCCCTATTATGACTAAAGAACCAATCACATTCACGTTTCTAAACTTAACAAATATTAATAAATTAATAGATCATTTCTCCCCAATCAACGCGTTCAAATAACACGATATCAAAATATAAGTACCTACAATGAATCAATAATTTGATAATCTTTCTCCTAATCGCTCGTGTATCAGATACACTCGAATCTTATCCTAATTAATGTATAAATTCCTTCACTAATTCCGTATGGCCCCGTAATAACTATCACAGAGACAAAACAACTGAGGTCAGGGGTGGCAAGGCATCTGCATTTTGACCTGTGGTTTTTGTGTAGATGTATAGGCTGCAGTCATCACAGCTGCGTGCTTATTTTGCCACCTTCCTTACATAAAAAAGTGTGACGCTGACGGTGATATAAACCAAATTGATGATATAAATTTAATAGCTACCTATTTGCTATTTAATCCTCCGATATGATAATTGCATTTTATAATACTACCAAACCCCCTTCGCTGCTTCGTCAGCTAAAGATATTAGGCAAGGCCCGTGTTACTCACTGATAATGTAGCTTTTGATCTGTGAAAGAATATTAGAACTAGCATTTGCCTGCGACATCGTTTTTTCATGTCTTTAGGGTGACAGACAAGCAAACGGGTCACCTGATGGAAAGGGGTCACCGTTGCCTATGAACATTTGCAACACCAGGAGAATTGCCAACGCGCTGCCAGCCCTGAAGGACTCTTTTGACGCCATTTTCGAAGAACCCAATATTGTAGCACCGAGGGAACACCTCAGAGGGAAGTTCATCCCAAAATTTACACGTTCTAGGCAGAAACGGACGTGAGAACCGCACCGTTGAGCACTGCCAGGTTGTCCAGTCAGTGAGACCGGAACTTCTCTCTTCGACGGGTAGTACGGTGTAGGAAATGAGATGGTGGTACCATGTCAAACAGTTCAGCAGAGCATTCACCATAGTAGAGACCGTATAAAACGCACAGACTCCCGATGTCTTTGCGCAGGCTCAGATGTTCGTGCCTGTCATCAGGATCGTTAACAATAACCAAACGAACGGCGCGTCTTGTAGGGAGTCAAGTCACGACGAGTGGACCAAGCTGGTATTTGCGGGCTCCTGCCCATACAACGAACAGCGAACACTAAAGATTTTGTTTATTTATCTTAAAATTAAGTATATTTTGTTTAAATGTAAATGTTGATAAGTTAATTACTTAGATAGACAGGTAAACTTGATAAAAAAAGCAATTAAAAGAACGTATCTTAATTTCGCTGTATTCTTTAAGTTTGCCCTTAGGTGTTCATATTTCCTCCACTATCCCCTACTTACTCCTTACTCAATAGCACTTAGTCCGGCCCGAGGATCGAAACTGAAACCTCTAGTTCAACAGTAGTCGCCTGCTACCTTTGAACCATCTCTATATTATCATATAGTCGTCATTTTTTTGTACACACAGATCATGCCTAAAAGGGCATAGGTACTAGGTACTATCAGGAAACTGGCTGCTTGACATGGGAACCTTACACTGGTAATAAAGGTTATATGTATTTGATTGAATTCAAATAAGCGAAGAGGCGACTATGAAATGAAAAAATAAAACAACAGATTGTAATCAGTTATGTAATTAAATTATCACAATAGATAATTAACCAATACACACAATATATAGAAAACATAATCCAATAATTCCTTAGATAATATGCTATGGATAACGGGCCAAGGCAAGTAGGCATGGCATTGAAATTCAATGCCAGTATCTGTATAAATCGGTGACTCAACCTTTCTAATGGCCTCGCTAACGGGGAGACAGGCACCCCTAACTAATCGAATCGAAATCGAATATTGGGTTGGGTACCCCTGTTAGGCGCGTCGCTCACTGATAAGTAAATCGAGGCGATGTCGAGGCGGCGTCGAGGCGGCGTCGAGGCGGTGTCGCGGCTCGGTCGATATGTAAGCTACGTAGAGTCGAGAGGCTACCTACGAGAAGTCGCGAGTCGTGACGCAGAGGATCACTTCGCCACTGGTTTGGTGTCAGTACACCAAATCACAAAACCACCGATGCGACTACAGATTATTATAATAAATCTTAATACTTAAATAGGTACATTCTAAAGACTGAAAACAAGCATTTAGACTAGCATAAAATTAGTTTTTATGTATATCAAAAGAAAAAGGAATAACTTAAACTTCAATTTGAAATACATACCCTAGATATGTGTAATTTATATAAGTAGAAAATACTTAAATTATATTTTTACAAAATAAAGGCATAGGTACATAACAAATCTACTTTGGTATTAAGTATCGACGATAGAAGAGAGAATTTAATATATTCATCAATATTAATATCAATAATCTAAGTATTCTTATTTCCCCAATCTTGCCGAAAACATCAATTCGCCTTTTTTTTTCGTTTTCCCTAAGAGGGTGAAAATTTCGACCAAAAACTTTGTAGAATAAATGGATAAAACATATTTGTATTTTCGTACGTATATAAAAAAAATCCAATAATAAATAAAAAAATAAATAAGTAGTAGGTAATAGTAATCCTATATCTTAGTAACAAAAAAAATCCTGAAACCGTTCGAAAACTATTTACAATTATCTACAGCTATTTGCTAAATTTATATTTTATCACAATAAAAAAACAGAATTAGCTAAAGCTAAATTGAAGGCTTTATAGGCAGAAAACAATATTCATTTCAAGAAAACTCGAGCAAAGAGGATTACATTTATTTAAGCCTAAGTTGCACCAAGATATTTGTTAAAGTTAAAGTTATTGTAACATTCCACATGCTTCTTAAGAACTAAAAGAATAAGAAGAATCGGTTAAAGTTAGAGAAGGATGTGAAATGTTACAATAACTTTAACTTTAACAAATATCTTGATGCAACCCAGACTTAATCTTCTAGAATACCACGAAGGTGATTAGGTACATTTAATCTTCTAAAACACAGGCTGATCTCTACTTGCAACTTTAAACAAAATGGCAATGGGTCATTTAAAAAAAAAAAACAAAACTAAGCTATTCGTGTATCTTAGATTAATAAGTAGATTGATTCACAATAAAAGGTAAAAACATGTGCACTGAGACCCTTATTCTGAACTACCTCTCAATGAATCAAAAACAAAATATTGAAAAGACGAGCCAATTGGCCAATGTCATTTACAGTGAGGAGAACATACATAATACTTCTTAATCTCATTTTTAATATCCGCTTTAATCTTTAACAGCTATATCTTGTGCTGATTAATCAATCAGAGGTATTCCATCAAGTTCAAATAAGGAGAATAAAATCTCACATTAATTAACGGGCTGATAGATAGTTGCCTAATAGCCCAGACCGTGGTTAAAATCTTTGGCCATCACCCAAATAACACTTTAATTAAATTAATATAATATTTAAAAATAATCCTTACATTTAAGAATGCCACGTAATGAACACAAAAGTTATATCCAACCCCAGCTAATCTCACAAAATAGTCAATGTATAATTTCGACATTTGGCTATTTTGCTCTAAATTAATGAAGATTTGCATCGAATTTCGATGCTAATAACTAACTGTGATTTCGCCGAGTACTATGAAGTGAGTTTACCTATCGCAACGATATGTGCAATATCGTTAGACATAGGTATCAGTATTACAAATGTAAAGTAATACAAAATTATCTCTATGAAGTTGAAGCGCCTAATTTACCGAAAGACGCATTTTTTAGTGAATTCATCTGTTCAGAAAAACAAAGCTCTTACGAATATTTGTAAGATCTTACAAAAAATCGACCGAAATACAATTAAGTGCTACATATGTAAGAAAAAGACGTCATTTTGTCTAACAATCACGATTTATTACAATATCAGAATTTTAGATGTATTTTAATACGGCAGATGACAGTAGTGACAAATAAGTCTGGTGTAAGTCTGGTCTGATCTAAAAATGAAGAAACTGTGAAGCCAACACACTACAAATAACAGCTTGAGTAAAATACCGAAAACATCTGTGGTATCGCTATCTCTTATTTTTACCATGCACTAGAAAGAGAAAGTGGGTCCGCATTGACGGGATAGCAACAGTTATTTCGGTCTTCAAATGTATTATATAAAATTAGAATAAAGTTAATATACAGTAAGTATATATGGAGTTTAAAGAAAATTCATAATCACAATGGCTTTAACAAAAATTATCATTCTCTTCGCTTTCAAAGCTCTTCTCCATTGGATCGAGCAGATTCATAACGAACAACTATACCAACACCAGCATTCAATTGTCTTCCAAGAATTGTCGGATCAAGGCTACTTCTTCAAAGCTACGTTATTTCAAAAGCGTCGGAGAAACCATGATAAGGGTAGATCCCTCCTAGGATGTACTTGTAATTGCCGTAGTGGTGTATCCTGTAGGTCCCGGGGGGGGTCCCTTCGGGGACCTGCCACTCTATCTCGGCGTGACTCGTGCCCATTATCTTGGAGTTGCGCACCCAGATATACCTGAGAAAGGACGATTATTTGAGTCAAAGTTTTCCAATAGATGACTTGCAATCCGGCACGAGGACCATAATAATATGGTCATAGTTCTCTTCAACAAAACTGTTGGGTATTCAGGGCGAATGAGTTTCGATGAGATATTAATGTATTTCACCTAGGCATAAGCACAAAGGTGCTTAGGTCTCAGAAGTGGCAATATATTAATTGTGTCGAACTGGCCGTATAGTCGAGGTGGCGGGGCCTGCGGTAAGCATCTAGGCTCTGGGACCATTATTCAATCCTATCTTCCGAGCCGGTGAAGAGCCATTAAGAAAATATTGACTTCAGGCATGAATCGAACCTGCGACCTCAGGATAACCAGCCCATATTTATACTAGACATAAAATAAGACATTTAATAAATATTATATAAAAATTGTAAATTAGAATCATTATGTTATGTCAGAGAATATGTTATAATACTACGGTTATGTATAAAATAAGATATTTAAATATGACAATGTATAAAAATGTAATGTGTATGTATTATTTTAAAAAATTAATGAAATTTTCCAGTGCCAGAAAATGGCAACTAAGTATTACTACAACCTAATTTTAAGACCTTTATGTAGCTACTTCGTTAGCAAATAAATGACTATGACTATGACTACTTACTTTGTCTCCCAATCTGCGTCAGTAGCGACGACAGTCCACGCATCATCTTCCGCCGACTCCAATTTCTCCACTGTAGCAAACCAACGTCCGTGACGAAGGCTGTTGCGGGGATGCCCCGACACCTGAGAACATCAAAATCATGATGTTGAACATTTGCAACATCAGAGTTGCCAGCGCGCTGCCAGCCCTGAAGGACTCTTTTGACGCCAGTTTTTAAGAACTCAATATTCTACACCTCCGAGGGAAGTTCGTTCCACAATTTGCACGTTCTAGGCAGGTATGAACGCGCAAATCGGACTGTAGAGCACTTTCAAGTATCCAATCTGTTCGGATGGAACTTCTCTCTTCGGTGGGTGGTGCGATGTAGACGATAGCACCAGATTTAACAGTTTATCGAAGCACTACTGTTGTAGAGGCTACATTATATGTCTCTACGCAGACTCAGATTTTAGAGTCAATCTGTGATGCCTGGGTCGTTAAACGATTCGAACGGCACGAATTTGTATAGAGTCAAGTGGGCCAAGCTGGTATTTAGGGGCTCCCGCCCAAAAATGAGAGCAGTATTCCAAATGGAACCTCACTTGAGGTTTATAGAGCTGTAGAAGTTGCTCCGGTGTGAAATACTGCTTCGCCTTGTTTGTTTTTGTTTCGTTTCTTTGTGTTTGACAAGGGCCACCCGTCCCCTTCAGGGAGAGGAGAGTTTCTTTGAAAATACCACGTTTCTTCACATAAGTTTTCAATAATCTCTAGAAACTTCTCACGCCTTTTCGAACTATATTCATACATGGCGCTTAAAATAAAAGATAATAATAGGTACTTCTACTGCATTTCCTGGCTATTGAAGAAGAAAACAAACCTAATTATATTTATCTGTATACCTCTGCCTACCCCCTCGGGCGTTAAGGACTTGAAGTTACTTTTTACAACTGTGAATCGAGGAATATTATATTTACCACTTAGGATTGGGTTAATTCAACCAAAATAAGAATATACTTACAAAGGTGGCAGTGACCAGATCACCATAGCTGTACTGAGGCTGGGGATGTTTGACGCAGTCCCCGAACTCCTTCCCCCAGGGCGCCGCGTCCCACAGCACGGGCGGCACCAGCGTGATCAGCAGCTCGCTGAAGTCCGGGGGCTGAGGACCCGGCTCCACACTCGAACCCTGCACCAAGTAATATATATGTATGGGAAAATTGTAATAGAATACGTAATACAGACTTCATTTCATGCAAAATAAGGACATTCAAAGTTATATAGTTTTTAACATTATGGTATATTATCAATTCTATGTGTAAAAATAATTATGCAAAATAACATTTCGAATTTTCGAACATTATGGATGCTGAAGTTTATAGCAAACGTGTTACGGATAATGATTTTCAGAATTACTATTTGATGTGCAGCCTCCCAGATGTTTATATATTATAAACCACAATATTCACTTACCATCAATGTGAACTGTATGCTTATTTGCCACTTCATGGTATAAAAAAATAAAATTTACTCACCTTTAGCAACGCATCAGTTAACTCGACATACTTATTCAAATAAATGTCAAGCGTGTGGGGTCCGTATATTGTGGAAGCAGCTTCGTATCTCTGCGCCTGGAATTGTTTAAAATTGTTTATATAAAAAACGTAACGTAACTTCACGCCTGTAATCCCCGAAGGGGTAGGCAGAGGTAAATGCATGAATTCAAGCATACATGCAAACACCCACGATTCGCCGGTTACGTTTTGGCCCATGTAACAAGTGGCGAGCCTGTTGACATCTCCGGGCACATTACCAAACTTCGAGGTACTGGGAAATTTCCAGAAAATGGAAAAATCCCAATAGAACCAGAGATAAAGGACTTTACACCATTATCTCTGATAACCGGGAATCGAACCCAGGACCTCAGCGTAGTAGTAGTGGCCTGCTAGCACTAGGCTACCAAGGCAGTTGATTATATGTATGTATGTATGTATCTTCACGCCAGGTCCCTAACGGGGTAGGCAGAGAGTGTAGAGCACCAGATATCCCGGTTCAGATAAACCTCTCGTGCCTCGTCTACCTTCATCATTCTTTTCATATATAATTTGTTATAATAAAACAGACACCAAGAAAGTAATTTCTTTACTATTACTACTCGTCCGATATAACTAGATTGAATCATTCATAATCATTCCTGAATATTAGGTCTCCTATTAGACATTCAATTCAATTTAATCAATGTGATCCGAGATTTTTTTGAATTTTAAGACTGTTTTTGTACTAATAGATATTGCTCTTCTTGTGTATGATTGTTGGAAGCAGCCGATTTTTCCGAAAGATTCCGATTTTGCTTCTCAACTTGATATCAGTAACATAACCTACAAAACTTAAAACCTGTTTATCATTTTTTCCTGGCTGTTTTGACGAAAAAACGCAACGTACATCGTACAAACGTACATCACGCAACTCAGGAATTGATGTTGAATTATTCGCAATATTTTTGAGCTGAAGACAGTGAGTATTTCACTGACATAAAAACATGTATGGGAATTCGGCATTGTTCTTTAACAATAACTGTAATATCGTATTTTTGACAAACCTACATCCAATGATATTGGCAGTTTACGGCAGCGACGCGTAGCCACTTCGAAGATGGCCACAGGCATATCTGACCTCAGTTCCCTGCTTGACATGAAGTGCGACAGACGCGTCACGCTCGTCCGTCAAACTTAGTTAAAATGGCGAAATGTGTTGTTAAAAAATGTGTATCATGATCCGAAAAGAATGATAATGCAAGTGGCATTACTTTTCACGAATAGGTTCGCATAATTTTTTCCATCGGTGTTGCTAGTAAAACAATTTGAAATTTTCCCACTTTTTAGGGAGTAAAGTTAATGAAAGAAGTCTGATTCTTGTACTTTTTGCGCAATAACACATGGGAGTAAACTTTAGAAATTAGTTCTGAGGTCGCAGGTTCGATACCTGCCCGAAGTCAAATATTTCTTTCCGATTTTTTTCTGTAATTTCTAAAGACTGATTCTATTCTGCCAGTGACCGGATGAATAATACATAATCATTTGCCCAGTAAAATCTTTTGTTAGTACGTGAAAATGATCTCAACTGCAAGGTGTCACCTCAGATCGTGTTCACGCACTAACAAAAGATTAACGAGTGACTACCCTGGAGTCTCCTACAGAAAAATAGATTATATAACACACCTATACTCGTATTACTTTCACACCGTTTGCACGGCTTCGAGCTCTATCATTGGAGCTCTACCATCGTACATTACCATCGATCACTATGCATCGAATAGCTATGGACACCACCACTCAGCGGCAGGTAAATTACGAGTATGTGATGCGTTGGAGCTTTTACTCGAGATCTGTCAACAGAGCTCTACCACCGATTTCCTATCTAATTATGCCATATGTTTATTTTGGTGGCTGACAAAAAAACTTCGAACGTTGAAATGTTTTCGCCCCGAAGTTGTAAACTCATAACGTGCTATATTTCCATGTAAAACACCTCACTGATTGGTATCTATTAATTAATAGGTAACCAAATCAAGTGTTTGTATGGAATTTTATCCGTATGTCCGGGGTGTGCTATTACGCAAAGAAAGCGACTGTTTACCATCTACAGCTACCATCGTATGCTCGAAACACTTTGGTGGTCAAGATAAGAGTCCACCCAAGCATAATAAAGTCAAGCCATTGTTAGTGTGGTCCTAATTTTGATGGATGAGCACGAAACGTTCATTTCCATTTCATTTTCTCCCACGTTAAATTTTATTAATTTATGCGTCTGTCCCTTTTTACTGTCGATTTTTCGTTTCATTGACTTTCATATCACAACAATGCTAAAGAAGTTTTCTCTTTAAAACTTTAAAAACGCGGCCATTCATTCGTCTCAAAATCCGTTTACTACTAACTGATAGCTTTTTCTAAGTATTTTCAATGTACAGACACGCTTCCCTTACAGTTTTATAATAGTATAGATTGAAAGTTTCATTAAATTATATTCAAAATATATAATATTAATTACACCAAAGAAATTAAATACATCTATTTATTTATTCATTTATTTTGGGGAAATTATCTCACCACTGGTAACTCTGACCGACTGTTCGTTTCCATTGCAACAATATTGTTGTCTCACTTTAACGGTAATTTGTTAACCAGTGGAAGAAACGAGACAAATGTAGTTTACTTTGTACATAAGTATCGGTTTCAAAGCTACGTCTTTTGAACTATTAAGTGGTTACGCATTTGTGAAAATCGTTTGTATGACATTGCTTCTCTAGTATTTATAAGCTCATTGCCTACATCTGAGAGATCATTGACATTGACAACTTCAACTCGGCTTGTTACCAGTTAAAGGTACTAAAATACTAGGCGGGATACTCGCCTTTTTAGCACGGTCTCAATTTTCAGAAGTCAATTTGCCACACTTTCATCGCAGTAACATGACAGGTGACGTGGAAAAGTTTCACATACATTTCTGTCAATTCAATTTTAAAACGGAACCGGCTATTTATTATAAACCTAAGTGATGAAATGCTTTCTGATATTAATCAATATTTCCAGGATTAATAAGACTTACCTGATATTCTTCCGGCGTGGCAATGTAATCCGAGTATATATTGGACAACCCGGCGAGCACAACTCGTTGAGCTCCAGAGGTTTTGAGGACAACATTCCTCAACCGCCTTCCAGACATGGTGGTAAACTCGCCGGGCACCGCCGCGATCACTAGGCCTCCGATACGGGCCACTGCACATGATACGATCCTGGGCTGCCACTCGTATGGAAATTTAGCCTGGAAACCATTACAGGAAAGTGATTTTTTTGGAATCTTATACATGTTGAAATACAGAGGTATTCGAGATATACAAGCTATAAATATGTATACTCTTCCAAGTGATGTGAAACATTTTGACATAAAACTCATTAAAATGCATTTTACGAGCAGGGCTAGCGGAAGACGTGTGGGTGGTGGATGTGGAGTACACCTCACCCGAAAAATGCCGCTTGTGCAATCCCGAAATCAATGAACAGTATCTCGTGAATGCCATTTTTTTCCAATGTGTAGATTCTCGAAGCTCAAGAATTAATTTTGAGACTGGAAAATTCAATTCTTAAAAATTTCTGAAATCGATTCGGTTGTTGATTCTGAACAAACTACTATCAGGGTACCAGCTAGTGGTTAGTAGGTAGGTACAGTTAAATTTTAAATTCCTTACCCGTCCCGTTGCAAGCAGAATAGGTTTCGGCGCGTGGCACTCAATGTCTTCCTTAGTAGGTTCAGCTATGAAGTCCCGAACGGCATTCCAGAGGGGATTGGTGGATGTAGTGCCCTGCTTGAAATCGAATGCACCAGGCCCGTCAGTGGTGCCCGCTGCGAAACTGTATCCCATAGCTGGGAGACATCCTGATACTTTAACGCTCTGAAATATACCGACAGTTTCTGTAACTTATACCTACATTTCATTTCCATACGGGCGCGGTCGGGTGTATGATGGGTGACCACTACCGTTTCAGTGCTTCGAAATTAAGCCGTCGGTCCCGGTTGCTATCGATAAATAGCAGTCGTTCAAAAATTGTCGGAGGTCTTATAGGCGGTCTGAAAACTTCTGACAGCGGGTTGGCCACTAACCCCTATCTCCATCAACCCGCATTGGAGCAGCGTGGTGGAGTAAGCTCCAGGTCTCCTCCCATGAAGGGGAGAGACTCGTGCCCAGCAATGGAACGTACCAAGGGTTGCCATTACTATCGTTTATTATTAGAGGCGGCATTTTCCCGAATTAGTGGGTAAAAACAATGAAGTTGCCATCGCATAAGTTGTCCATATGGTGAACCGGATATATCCCTAATAACCTGCACATGTGCCTATTCGTACCACCCGCACCGTCGCACCCGGGTGTACATAATACAGTTTCACCAATTCTCAGACACCCAAAGCATCATGGAAGATTTGGGCACAGTGAAAAAAATATACGCTGTAAAAACTTTGAAATATTATATATAATTTTAGGAACCCAAAGAACACATCCCGATGTTTTGAGATTTTTACGTATTCGGAATAAAAAGTTTAAAATTGAAGTATCAACAGTTGGTTAGCAGAACCTACATCAGATGAAGCCAAATTACTGTATAATAATAATAAAAAAAATAACGACACCACCCCCTACCATCATCTCGAGTTCCTCCGAGAGAACTGGGCTCCGCCTCGTCCGCCACACAGAGGTACGGCCGGACGGTGCATCATGTCTCTCGCCTCTGACTTGCCTTCATTGGCCGGTCAGAGTGGGGCGCTAGAGGTATGGCGTTTGCAGAAATTTAGTTAATAGGCTGTTGTCTAAATTTCTGCAAGAGCCATACACTCGGGGGTGGAAGTGTCTAAAGGCATAATAGCGGGGAAGCCCGCTCCGAGCTCGAGATTACTCGCTCGTGATGGTGAAACCGGGGCTACACCTCTCGACACCCCCAGCCTCTCTCAACAGTGTTGCCCCCCGTCGACCATCGGGTTGGCTGTTTGGGGGGCCCACCAAGGAGAGGCGAGTCACCACCTGCCTAAAGTAGGATTCGATAATGTGAGATGTTGAATATAGGCAGGTGCCGGATCTCACTCCATAGGCCCAGCCAGCTAGTCCCCCAGTTCACCCACATAGCCCAAATTGGCGAATCACTTATCATTACAATACTCCCATTATATTCTGCGGGGTCTGTCTAAAAATAAAACTAATAATCTTATAACAATTATGCTATCTAATATATCTCCATATTATAATTACTCATCTATTTATAATAAAATAAGTATAATTAATTTTAAGTTGTTTATGATGATGTTGTCTAAAAATAAATTTAAAAAGTTTAGTTTGGGGGGCCTCTACTGATGGTATACGGCAGGAAATATCATTTTTATTTCCTTGACATTCAATTTTTAAACTGAGAACAAAAATAAAATTCGTTGTGACTTAATAAAAAAAACACAAACAACTTTACTATTATGTTTTAATACATACGAATGAAATGAGTACATAAATCTTTCTACTGGAAAATAGCATCTACAACATTACAATTCTGTGTAATTTCTAAATCAAATATTTGATTTTCTTGTAACCCTGTGTTGCGAACGATTTAATCATATATAACTTCTTGACAAGTGCCATCAAATGCTCGACCGGTACTACCATAACAACCACCACTGAAGTCAGCTCTATGTACTCCTTCGATTGGTTCATTTGGAACACAAGCTCCAAGCATATCCACAATTTGTCCTTCAGGACACGTGACGTTGAATTGAACTGTATGCGATATTGACGACACTTCAATGGTATTATTTGTAATGTCTGCTGTTTCGTCATCAGTTTTAAATAAATCCTCAAACACTGTATTATCGTCAATCTCTTCAACAATAACCCCAGATGTATTAGAATTTTGAATATCTTCATTTTCAACAAATGCTTGGTCGCTCATTAGTTGATCAGAAGGCGTTTTCGTATTATTATTTATATCGTTTTGAGTTGCATTTACATCATTTTTTACTGATTCCTTAGTATCCGTATTTTTGTTTTCTTGTTCCTTGGAAGTGCTATTGGAGGAGTCCAAATCTTTGAGAGTATTATTGGATTCATTTATTTTATTTATATTTGTTTCAGATTTTACATTCTCAGTATTCAAGTTTTCTGCATTGCTACTATTTTCTGGGTTCTTATTAATATTTGTATCATTAGATTCCTTTTTAACATCATTTTTTACGTTGCGATCTTTTGGTTGAACGTTGTTTTTATTATTAGGTAACAGAATATTTACCATTGTGTCTGCTCCTTTATCTAACGTATCAACGACTTTTGTCACAATAACACTTTGTTTTGTTTTCTCTGTCACTGTTCCTAGCAGATTTTTGACGAGGCCACATTGTACAGTAGCCACGAGAAAATATTGTAAGGCAATAATACATATTAATTTCATTTTTGTTGCTCTGGGTCTTGTGATGCGTTAGTATTCCTTATACGTTCATGCTTTATTAAGCTCTGTGTTTATATTCCATGTTATAGTACAGAAATTGGGGACGTTGAGGTAAAAACTAAGCCACTATTAAAGTTGGTATATTAATATTAACTATTATTGAAAAAATGTGTTTTTAATCATATATAATTTCTTTACAGGATCCGTCTTCAGCTCTACTGAATCCAGGGAAACAAGTTGTTTCGAAATTAGAGTACGGTCGCCTTTCCACATGTATCACAATAGGTTCTAAACAATTACCATCAGCCGTTTTCACTAAGCCATTAGGACAAGGTACATTAGCGTCTGATCGAGATGGATTCAAGTCATACGATTCACTTGTAGTTAATTTAGTGTCGCTGGGAAGATGGGAATCAGGAAAAACTATACCCGGAAGCGTGTCGTTCTTTGCCTTCGTCGTCTGTTTTGGTGGCTTATTTTCCATGACAGTACCTGCAATTATTTTACCATCATCCACACTTTTATAGTCCATCGCGTTTAAGGCACCTTTTCGAGGACTTTTTTCGTATTGCTTCACATTTGAATCACTTAATGGAACAAAAGCGTCAACGTTTGCAGCTCCGTTATTCCCGAAATTTTTCGTAAAATTTATTTGATTTCTATCATGTTTTACATCTTTATAATCGATAGAAATTATACTATCATCTGTTTTATATGTATTTTCATTTACTGAACTTGATGTGAATTTTCTTGCAACACCACAATTTACATTGGCAATACATAATAATGGGACACAAATAACACTTAACAAGTTCATGATTACTTTGATACACCTCCTCTGATACGACAACAAGTAAACAATGAAAATTGAACCAAGCATTGACGAGAAACTTGGGGTCGAATGGTTAACCGAAAGATTAAACGTACAGTAATTAAATGTTTGTGTTATTAGTTACAAATATTATGGAATTAATGTAAAACAATTAAAAATATATCGTTATATTAATAATTGTTAATTATTAATAATACCAAAACGTATCCATTTATTTGTGTCTTATCGTCAATCATTTTTACATCATTTGTTTTCGTTTTACTATTGTTGTTTAAATAATACACATATCCTCTGAGCCTCACTCTCCCCTTAGGTCATGACATTGATAACGCAGCAATATCTTTAACATTAATAATTAGGTGACATCACATATAAATCAATAATAAATAATTCACTCTCAGTTTCGCAGAAGCCATCTTTGTTGACCCGGTTTTGTCCTCATTCGGATTCTGTTTACGTACCTTTAACACCATCTTACTAAGGGCCAATTTCACTGTCCTAATAATACGTGTTTAACGTTCTTCCGGGGGGGACTCGGGGATCAAACCCAAGATCCCAGCGTAGCAGTAGTGGCCTGTTACTTACCACTTAGCTTACTGAGCTAGTTAACTGGAATTTATTAAGCATCTCTCGAAATCTTAATTAATGAAGCAAATACTCACAGCATTGAAGGTCTCCGTAACAGGGTCATAAGGCGACACCACCTCCTTTGGCATCTCGACGAACTGATGCACAATCCCCACGGCGCCGGTCAGGTCTTCTCCAGGCTGGTTCAACACTTTCTGGAAGCATCATTGAGACCCAATCATCGTCAGAATATGTCGTCGTCTGCTTACTTAGACTTGTTTTATCTCCTAGACACTTCACACATCTTCGAAGGAAGCATTATTACTTCCGAGCAAATATTCACGCTCATATTTTCACACAAAACATACCAAGACTCCAAATACTCAGTGGCTCCATTCACGGCCGGTGCCTATGATTGGTTAGGGCTCGGAGCCTAAGATAGAAGCCTCGCAAGGCCTCATGGTGAGTAAAAGTTACCCCGTCTAATAACCCGGTAAACAAGCATCAGTTCACATTGATGTTAAGTGATGACTGCAGCCCAGACACCCACATAAAGACCAAAGGTCAAAATGCAGATGCGTTACCTGAGGGTTAAGGCGTTATACCTCTGTGCCGGAAATTACAGGATCGTGCATTACCACCTGACCGGAACACAATAGTGCTGATCGCTACCATTTAGCGGCAAGTATATTAGGTAATGCGGTGGTGCCTACGCCCGCGAGCTTTGTCACTGGAGTCCACCAGTAGAGTCCAATTGAACTTTGAACCCGTGATTTTCAAAACTGAAAATCTCACCATAGCCGTATCGAAGATCTTGGTGGCGATGATCTTGGTGCTCTCGAACATGTCGCGTCCGGGGCCGGAAGCGAAGCAGCGCTCCTTGGGCAGCTTGCACAGCAGCGTCTCCTGGTCGCACGCGGCGCCCGAGAACTCGCAGCGGGGCCCGCGCGTGTTGGGGGACACGTCGCCCAAGTTGGTGGACGCGAATGCGCATACTATGCGACCCTGGAAGAATTCAATTACATGAAGTATAATAATAATGGCAACCCATTATACGTCCCCCTGCTGGGCACGAGTCTCTCCCCTTTTTGGGGAGGCCTGGAGCTTACTGCAGCACGCTGCTCCAATGCGGGGTGATGGAGATACGGGTTAGTAGCCAACCCACTGTCGGATGTTTTCAAACGGCCCATAAGGCCTCCGGCAAGGTTTAACGACTGCTATCTATCGATAGCTACCGGGACCGATGGCTTAACGTGCCCTCCGAAGCACGGAAACGCGCATTTCTATTTGCCACCAGCAATCAGCCATCACTCACCCGACCGCGCCCGTAATGCTTGACCGAGTAGATCGCCTATGATCTACACCGGCAGCGGGGCCATGCGCGCTTCAATATATACCTAACTTTATTTTTAAATAAAATACGCGTTGCACTCACCGCCTCTCAGTAGGTTTTAACCTATGTCGTGGGTGCCGTTTTACACATACAACACAAATATTTGTCCCAGTGCCGGGATCGAACCCGCAACCCTTCGAATCAAACGGTCATCTCACACCGCTAGACTAACCGGGTCGTCCTTATATTTATGTCCAAAAACATGACACGAAACGACACGACCCTGAAAATAGATAGTTGTGGCTATCAAGCAGTTCACATTGATGGTTAATGAATTAGCCTTTAGAATACTTAAAAAAATATTTTCAAAAAATCTTTTACATACATATATAAATTACGCGTCTCCTTGTTTGTCCGCGATGGACTTCTAAACCACTTAACCGATTTTAATCAAACTTTGCCCACCGTGTGCAGTTGATCCAAGTTAAAAGATAGGATAGGTTACATCTCAATTTATACTCATCACTGGCTGTTGCCCGCGGATTCGCCCGCCTGGTTGTCATTTTATAAATTACTAACGGCCCGCCCTGGCTTCGCGCGGGTCCCTTGTTACCTACCCTCTCCTATTCGTCTTAACGTGATGCTATATAAAGCCTTCCTCGATAAATGGGCTATCTAACACTGAAATAATTTTTCAAATCGGAGTAGTAGTTCCTGAGATTAGCGCGTTCAAGCAAACAAACAAACTCTTCATCTGTGTAATATTATAAGTACCTACTATAGAGTATAGATTCTCTTTTTTTTATGTCATAGAAGTGGCAAACAAGCATGCAGTTCACATTGCCGTTAAGTGATGACTGCAGCCTATCGTCTCCCACACAATGACCAGAGGTCAAAATGCAGATGCGTTGCCACTCCTGAGGCTTAAGGTGTTATGCCTCTGTGCCGGAAATTTTTACAGGGCCGTACATTACCACCTGACCGGAACACGATAGTGTTGAACACTACCATTTAGCGGCAAGTAAGTATATTAGGTAATGCGGTGGTGCCTACGCCCGCAAGCTTCGTCACTGGAGCTCTACCACCAGTAAAAAAATCTCTAAACTAGTAACTTCACGTACCTTTCCCGGCAAAGTATTGTTCCCGTTCAAAGCCTTCTCCATCAAGATAGACGCGTACCCCACGTTGTCTGAAGATATCAAGCGGTTGGTGTTGTTCATGCTGGTCGGGTGCACCGCGAACCAGTTGATCACGCCCATGATCTTGTTTTCGGAGGTGATGAAACGTATCTGGGCCAGACGTTTGTCTACGTCGTATTCGTATCTGGAATGAAAAATGACTTTATAACTCCACATCTGTATTCTTAAATATATAGTAGAATACTGATGTATGTTAGTAGTGACCTGCTACTAATCGTAACAACCACGAGAAGTAAGATTGAATAGTACTTACTTAAGAAAAAGACAACAGACTCTCTGACTCCTACATATCACCAACTGATGACCAGAGCGAAAGCACCACTCCTAATCACATATTATTGGCCTTATTACACGGCACGGTATTCAGGGTACGATAGCAAGGGTCAGGGTAATGTAATAGCATTTAGGGAGTTAGCGCCCTAATAAGGGCGACCCGAGCGGCCCGGTCGGCATAACCTAACTACACACATCGCGAGAACCGCTTAGGGGCCTCGTTGATGCGCATGTTTGTGTGATTGTGCCGTTTCAACGTTTTGTACGTAGTTTCCATACTGTTCTTATTTGTACTGTGATTGAGTTAGGGCCCTGTCGACCGGATAGTGTAATAAGCAGCAACCCGACGCGACCCTTTCTGCCGGACCCTGAATACTGTGTCGTGTAATAGCCTTTTATGCCTCTTATGTGTCTCCCAGCAATGCCATAAGCCGAGGGTTGCACCCACAGGGTAGATTGCAACTGCCCTTAGGTAGTTGCGTAATTATACCACTGAGAGACATCTGCGCTCGCCGATTGCCCAGTGAAGTAGATTATCGCCATCTTGAGATGAGCCGCCTACGTAAGCCCAAAAATTATAACAAAAGATGCCCTTAAATTTCGTTAGATATTTCAGAGTATTTGGAATACCTACTTAGTAATCTTGGAACACAACTGATGGGAAATTGATGAAATGAAACGCAGCCTTTCTTAGGTAATTTCACGAGGCGCTCTTTAATTGACACCACTTCCTGAATCGAATGTCGCTATGTCAGATGTGCAAAACTACGTATGTGCATAGATTATTATTTACACTCACCGCTCCACGCTAGACATAAACTTGTGAGTAACGTTGTACACCTACAACGGATACACAAACCCAGACCCAAAACAAATATCTGTAGGCCATATAAATATTAGAGTTTGGATCCTACCTCCGACCCTCATTTCAAGTGGTCGTCACACCGTTGGATTTACCGACTCGTAATTCAAACCAAACAGACAGATTTTTCAGATACAACATTGCATATTGCCTGGGGCCATAATCCCTCGAAGATTTATAAGAAGACTTTATACTAGCAACTCACTTGGCTCTCTCTTCAGGCGGGTTCCTCAGGTAGGACGTCGGAGACCTGTTAATGTTGGCGTCTATCAACTCTGCCTCGCCGTACTCCATGCGAGCAGGCGCGATGTTATTGTGCGCGATTATTATACTCTGAAAATAAATAACTGATTCAGAACTTCTGTAGCTCTGTTGTGATTTTAAATTGATGAAATGAAAAAGCCACAGTTAAAATAGACAAACACGTACTTTTAAAGGATATGACAAGCAATAAGATCGCCTTGTGAAAAGATGTCGTAAGTTGCAATTGCAGCTCACGTGTTTTTTTGCAGACTAGTCGATCATTTTAACTGATTTACACTGATGATGCCCGGTAAGGACCAATCAAATATTGTAATGAATACCCACCTAACTTATTGAGATTTTCAATGTAAATATGGAAAAAAGAATTAATTGCATAGTTGCATTTATAAACAGACGACCGATCCTTGCAAGGCTCTGGGTGAAAGATCACAGGCCGTCTCGTCCTAAGCAAAGATTTGTGTTGTGTTTTTGTCCAATGTTTTTTAAAATCTTTCAAATAAATATGTTTGTCCAAAGACTTTACTTTAACACAATAATTAAGACGAACCTGTCTCAAGTGTAAATCATCAACTTTTTTTACTCCAACGATCGACGCCTGTAAAGCTGAGGCCCTGACCTATTGCACTTCTGACTATCCTCCAAGGTAATCACTATCTCTCACCGAAGACGTCACCGCTACTGAACGCTTTTGATTGCGAACCTTTAATTACAATTACCACCGTATCCTTAATCATACATCCTTGAGTATACCAGTGACTTATGGTGTCTTTGACAAGATCATTCGGTATAAAAGTGAGGCCCTTGACCAATCTTACTGCCTCCCCTTTCAAAGTCAAACTTCTAACTACAAACACGACATGATTAAACATTTTTGTTAACGTTTGGTCGCTTATTTTTCAAAACCCAAAACAAAGTTACCTTGAGTATCCCAACAACGTAAGCGGCGTAGGTCTCCTTGACGAAGCCTAGAATGGGCAGATCAAAAAGGAAGTCCATGAGGAAACCGCCGGGCGTCGAGTGCGTGTGAGTGCCACTGATTATGATGTTCTTTTCGGTGTAAGCGTCGCCGAAACGCTTTTGGAGGCGTTTTATCACCTAAAACAGATGTTTTATTGTTTCAGACAAAATATTCACCACCAACCAGATGTAAGCAAGGTTTCAACAATTCCACTCCCTGCTTTCTTTAACGTTCTTTAATTTTAACATTTGTATATCTACCTAATTTGAATTAAAAATGTAGGTCCTAATTCACAAGATATGATAATTATTTTTTGGTGTTCCATAGATTTCATTGGTTTTAAAGATTTTAGTAGCGATCAAATCAAGTTCTCACTTTTCAAAATGTCGGCTACATCTGCTGCATGATCAAATTGAAAAGATCATTGCTAATCGACAATAGTCGCAAATAAACACAAACTTGATGGTGTTCCTATTAAATGTAGCCGGAATTTTGTATTAAGAACACTACGAACATAATTCTGTGTTGCTAAAGGTGAAATCACCTTATTTTCAGAGGTTTTAATTCTAAACATATTTTAATTAGTGTACTAACGCACTTAAACTTTTTGTCTTTGCCAGTGGGAAAGTATTCAAGGCAGCAGATATCGAAATATCTAGGAAACAGCTTGAAGCACCTTGCAGCGAGATCTTAGAGCCACTTAAAATTTAGATTATAGCTAGAGTTAACTGAGATCGTTGTTAGCAAGCCACTTCACAGTGCACTCACCTCCCTCCTAACACCTTGGCCCATCATGGCGGCGTCGACGGATACAAACACGAACCTCTCATTGTCATCCTCAAAGACGAACGCTCGAGAGAACTGGCGCAAGTGAATACCGTGGCCAATCTGCTCGAAGTTCGCATAGCCCATCTGAAAGAAAGAGAGCCATAAAGTCAGACATCTTTTTGCGCTTAACGCGTTAAGGTTCATACAGATAAGTGGCACTAAGTTGACAGCCATTGCAACATGTAAACGGCTGCCGTCGCCTTGCCGTTGGAGCATCTGCACTTTATTGTAATCCTAAATTATGCAATAGTTATTATTAGATTTCGTTCGCATCGTTAACGATCCAGCACTCACTGAGGCAAACATCTGAAAAAAAATAGGAGTCTGCGTTTTTAACAGTCTCTTAAATGGCAAATGCTTTGCCCAGCTGCTTCATATAGTGCCACCTTCTCTTTTCCTATACTGCACTACCCGCCGAAGAGATAAGTTCATATAGACTTATGACATGATTCGAGTTCGTTTCTACCCAGTACGTATAAATTGTGGAACGATTTTTCTGATTTTTAAGGTATTTCCTCAGTGCTACAATATGGGGTTCTTCAAAAAAGAATACCTCAAGGCTGGCGATGTGTTGGGAACTCCTCTGGTGTTACAAATGTTCATAGGCGACGGTGACCATTTCATCAGGTGGCCCGTCTGCTTGTCTGTTAACCTATGCCATAAAAAAGGAGAAACACCAGAACATTCTTTATCGATGGCGTTAGACACTTCTAACGTGGTTCTAAAAACAAGGTAATTAACTGAACGGTGTTAATGAATTAGCTACATAATAAGCACAATTATAAGGCAATGTGATTACGGTAAACCCTTTCTAATGATTATTGTAATTAACCTCAGTTTACCAAGCGCCAGCCGATACATTAACGTGAACAATAAAGAATGAAACTGATGACATAATATGACCGACCTTCAGATAGGACCTACATATAAATTCGTTTGTTAATATTTTTTAACACATTCACCGCCAATTATTTTAATAGCCCAGCCCAGGGCGGCCTTTTTTTGGAAAGGTTAAATTTTAGATGTCATAACTCATTGATAATAATATTTATTAATTTAAAATATAATATAATATATTTACAACAAAAATAAATAAATACACGGATCCGTGTAGCCGGCCATCAACAGTGCCGGTGGCCGGATACACGGATCCGTGTATTTATTTATTCAGGGGGGGCGATTTTTTTTTCTAGCGGAAATATAAAGTTTTATATGCAATAAATCATTGAAAGTAACATTTATCAATTTAAAATAGAATATAATATAGTTACAACAAAAATAAAAATACACGGCCCCGTGTAGCAGCGGCCGGTGGCCGTGGTACACGGTGGTGGTGTCTGTATTTCGAGAGCCGACTGTGCAATGGATCTTTGAAATTTGATCGGGCAAATACACGGATCCGTGTGCGACACTTATTACACGGATCCGTGTGCTTGGCAGTGAATGTAAACAGATTGTGTAAGAGACGTATTTCTATATCTAGTTACCTGTAAATTAACCTAGATAGATCAAATGGGTGGACTGTTCGAAGCCTACCACACCAAGAGCCTTCTAATCAAGATTGTCTAACTGGCCATCCACAGATAGCCTGTAGTTTACAAATATCTTCTAAGGTATCTTCAGGTTTAAATGTAGATGCGTTTCCACTTGAAGCATAAGGTATTGTAGTCCTATGCCGGAAATTATACATTACCACACGAGCGGCACACGATGCTGCTGAACACTCTTATTTAGCGGCAAGTAGATTAGGGATGTAATGCGGTGATGACTTTATATGTTTTGTTTGCAGGACAGGAAAAAGGAGGATGAAGGGCGTAAAAGTAAGAAAGAAACAAGCTCACAAAGCCAATTTCAGCGGACGGTCCCGTGACGTCAGCGATGCCCACGCCCACTCGCAAAGCTGCAGCGCAAGCGCATCCCAGCAACAACCACGCGATCAGCTGCAACATCTGTGGAAGCAGAACACGGATAATTATAAACAACATTTTCCATCGAATTGAGGTTAATTTATGATAAACCACAAAGCATTGTCAGCGCTCTGGAATAGTTATTTTTAAGTTTTGTCAAGTTCAAGAATTTGTCTCCTTATTGTATTATTTTTTAAATTCTGACACAGAGTTTAGAGATCTATGGCCTCATGAGTGGTGATGCATCTGCATTTAAAATATTTTTCTATAAAATATTTCTTTGTCTCTAAATAAAACATAATGCATATTTTGGGACAAGAATGTCCGTTCTTTTATGTCATCATCACTTCAGTCGAAAGACGTCCAATAGACAAGACATGAGCCTTCCCCAAAGGGTTTAGTCTAGGAATGACTGATTCGCGAAATGACTACATAGTCTAAGAGTAATTGATTCTTGGCATGTACAATTTATCAGTCAGTGAAACGAACAATGGCGAATCGGAAGAATTCTCAACTAGTGATGGAGTCGTCATGCCCCAACGCCCTTAATTTTGTTTCTTGAGGATGAATTTTATTGAACTCTGATCTGCCATTCTACAGAATATGTGGATTACTTGGGTAGGTTTGCTGGAGTGACAAGAGGCTAAAGGATCTCCGTGACCTTCAAGTCGAAGAATGGCAAGAGACAGCGCAGAACCCACAAAAATGGCGCATTCTAGTATCGAAGGCCAAGACTAATTTTGGATCACTGCGCTATTTAACCACCTCCACCACTTGGCCTACTTGACCTACTATCTAAAGAGTATGCCCTAGTAAAATTTTCCAACTACAATAATTCTATAACCTTATATGTATATGGTCAGTGTCCGATGTGGCCTAATAAGAGTTTTATAATTTGGTCATCAATTAATAATTCATTATGAACACTCGAGCTCAGTGCTCGAGTGTTCATAATGAATTATTAACGATTGCAGAACAAAGATGGATGACTTTTGGGGACATTATTAATTATCTACAGCGATAGCATCCACTTAAATTTTAATGTATCTTGACGTCAAGCCCCTAACTGGGTAGGCAGAATGTGACGCGCCAGTAAATCGATTCACCCCATAGATACTCGTAGATCTATGATTCACCCACACAACTTCCGTGCCTCTTCTGTGTTCATCACACTCGCTCTCTCTTTTCATGTACACTGATTCCAAATGTTCTTGAGGTCACCTTCAGACAGTTCGATTATCGGATCGGAATAATAAACATCGGAAGGTAGTATGATAGGTATGTTTTAGGATTTATTTTTCAACTACAAATTATTTCCATTGACGTCCTTAGGGCCCTAACTCACTAGGACGCCATGGCGACGTTGCCGGCTACGTTTCCAAGCAGTTAGTAGGTATGGTGTGAGTGGGTGAGTTAGGTATCATATATTTCCATACTAGCTGCTTGGATACGTAGGTAGCCGTCGCCATGGCGTCCTAGTGACCTAGGGCCCTTAGGACAGGATTGATGTAACTTTCAGCGCTTGTTTTGATTCACATCCGTTTAACCTCTTATGTTACTTTACTCATCATATTTTAAACTTTTCTGTAAAGATGGTTCCCAAAGTAAGGTAAATGTTTAATTATACACGCGTCGTCGTATAAGAAACAAAACAAACAGCAAATTCCATTGTAAGTCAGAGTCATAGTGCGGTCTATGGATCTCTGCCTATATTCCTTGCTAAACATAAAGAACTGCGGACCGAACAACCTTCAATGCAATACCTGCAAATAAGGGATTTGTAAATAATCGCAATCAATATTTCTATAACATTCATTATGAAACTTATCATTGACTACAACAATCTATTTTTCATCGTAAAGGTCACATTGCTATCGATTGAACAAAAAAACGGAGTATTCTAGCAGATCTAATTGGGTCAGATGCTTCTTAGTTAATAGAGGAATAATGGCCGAATACTCAAACGTCACTCAATTTTAAGCTCATCGCTCAAATGTGCGCTATCTCTATCGTTTGTACGTGGTTTATAAAGACAGAAGACTTTTTGTTTGAATGTGGATAAAACTAAAGTATTAGTATTTGAAAGAGATGAACAGAGAACAAATGCAAGGGTAGTAGTAGATGATGCAGTGTTAGAAGAGACATAGAAAGAAGAGTGCTTGCTGGGAATTGCGTGAATGGAGCGTTGGGTAAGCTGCTAGAATCTAAACAGCTCAGCCAGCGGGCTCGAATAGCCCTACATAATGCTGTACTTACTCTAACGCTTTTATATGGAAGCGAGAGCTGGGTATGCAGGAAAGAGCATGAAAGTAAGTTGAACGCGGTCGAGATGAGATCATTGCGCAAGATCTGCGGTGTATCACTCACCGATCGCGTTCGTAATGAAGATGTAAGAAAGAGGCTTTGTGTGAATGATAGTATCGGTGTAAAAATGAAAAAAGGCATGCTCCGATGGTTCGGGCATATAGAAAGAATGTCGAATGAGCGAATGACTAAACAGATATACAATGCGAATGTGGATGGTTGCAGAGGCCCAGGAAGACCAAGACTAACCTGCCATGACCAAATAGGTCGAGTTCTGTCTGATGGTGGGATCAAAAGTCTTAGGAATCGGCGTGCATGTATGAAGAGAATGATGAATCTAGACGAGGCACGAGAGGTTTGTCAGAACCGGGTTATCTGGCGCTCTACACTCTCTGCCTACCCCGTTAGGGACCTGGCGTGAAGATACATACATACATACATACATAGAAGACTTTTAAGTCCCACTTACATTTAAGTGACGTTTGAGTATTTGGCCGTAAAACTAGTAAATACCTATATAAAATAAATTAGCTCTCAAATTCGATTACCCATAATCTAATTTATTACATATCGCCTTTGGAACTCTGCCAGGGAATAACAAAGAATGTCTCCTCTCCTTTTTTTTTCCTGAACTCAGTCTTGTATCGCGAGACGCTGCTGCCCACCCAGCGTTGTTATATTTGCTACCGTTCAATTGAAATGGTTTGACCGCCATTTTTCGGTTGACTGACTGCACTAGTGGAAAAAATCTTCTCCACTAGAGCTTTCTACGTAACGTAAATTCACGCCTGTAATCCCCGAAGGGGTAGGTACATCTAGGTACGTAGGTACGTCCCAAAAACGTAACCGGCGAATCGTGGGTGTTTGCATGTTTGCATGCATTCAAGCATACATACATGCAAACACCCACGATTCGCCGGTTACGTTTTTGGCCCATGTAACAGGTGGCGAGCCTGTTGACATCTCCGGGCACATTACCAAACTAACTTCGAGGTACCTACTGGGAAATTTCCAGAAAATGAAAAATCCCAATAGAACCAGAGATAAAGGACTTTACACCATTCTCTCTGAACTAACCCCCTACCCGGGAATTGAACCCAAGACCTCAGCGTAGTAGTAGTGGCCTGCTACCACTAGGCTACCGAGGCAGTTAGAAAGAAACTAAAAAGTTTTAAAGAAATACCCTCAGCCTCACACGATGACCTCTGTGTATCACAATTGAACCTTGAATTTTGTTCCCATAACCGTTGTCCAGGCAATACTTCATCTGACGCATCGCTGCAGCGATTCTCAATTCACCGTGCGCGTGCGCTGACATTGACAACTTTACTTGCCCGCTTCCGTAACGTGATCTGTTTATTTTGTCTAACGCATCATGCGTAAACTACCATCGTGTGTTTAGGCACGTCCTGGTACGCGGAAATTACAGAGGTAATGACAAGCTCAAGAACTAGCTAGATCACTAATTAAATTAGTTCATTGATTACAAGATTGCCACACTTACAATGACCTCGTAAGAATAAGATTAATCAATTACTTAATCGCCGCGATTGCTAGGAGGAGGAGCTAACAGGGCACAGTGGGCTACCATCAGATGTGCCATTGTTTGGGTAGCTGTTCACAAAGCGTGCTTGTCGCCGAAAAAAAACCATGTAGCCATTTCCTCTAACAGCGGCCAACGTGGGTATGCAGGCGATTGAGTGAATTCCAGACGGCCAGTTTGGAACACTTGGGGACTCCAGACCTGCTTGGCACATATCTTTTCGGGCCTGTAGGCGTGAAGTCCAGAGACGTATTCGACAGCACAAAGCTCTTACTACTGTTAAGGCCTTACATTAAATGGTACGTAATACTGAGGCCTAAGGTCTACTGTGCCTAAGGGCCGACCGCCTAACTGAAATGCTTTCGTTTAGGACGTTATTTTGTCAGTTTTCTACCGCCTACTAAAACATTTTGCTCTTAAGTATATACCTGCGGACGAAACCACTTCCAGGAAAAAGTTAGGTGGTACGAAACTGATAAGATTTTGTCATAATCGGAAGCTAAACGAAAGCATTTGAGTTAGGCGGTAGGCCCCCTGAGGTGTTTTGGCTCTGTAACGGAAATTACAAGCCCGTTCGTACATTATCACTAACCGGAACACGATAGTGCTGATCACTAGCATTTAGCGGTAAGCAGATAAGTTAATGCGGTGGTGCCTACGCCTGCGAGCTCCATCACTGGTGGTAGAGCTCCACCATAATGTTGAACTTATACTATTGTCATTCATTATCGGTACATTAGCAAACCAAAAATTAACCTTAATTTTTTTCGCACATTAACAACGGTGTCGTACTACTGAAACTATGAAGCACATTATTTTGGTTACTTACCAACATAGAGCAACACGGGCCACCGGTCGCGGAGGACTAGAGGGGAGTAGCTATAGCGTTTATTACCGATGCAAAACAGTCTGTCATTTTTTACGCAGGGAAATGCGTGCGACACACACGCACACTACAAAAATCGTCTATTACTATGAAACACCTTGACTAACAAAATACAGAAACAATTTCACGCACATATATAAACATCTGGGCGACATGTATAGGCCCATTTGGGCTTGTACTTTGACAGAGGGGAAAGCCTGCATATGGCTGCTCCCCTCCGGCTCTATGCTTACCAAGTACCTTAATTGTTAATTGTTTTTTTCATCGTCAGCTGTCCAGGCTAAGTTAGTAGTAGATACTAAAACAGTCATAACGTTCTTGACTGCTTTGTCTATTGACAATACGGAGGTTTCCTAGACCTACAATACCTATTTAATTCAGCATTATAATTAGGTAGACACTTATTATTTGTAAAGGATGTTTTAATGTGACGAAGGTGGTAAACAACCTCGCAGTTCATATGAGTGATAAGTGATGACCGCAGCCTCTAAACATCCACACAAAAACCAGAGGTCAAAATGCAGATGCGTTGTCACGACTAAGCCCTAGGATTTTACCACCAGTAAAAAGGTAGATTGGGAAAGCATTACTTACTTACTTACAACTATCAAATTTTCTGGAAACGGTAAGTAAGCGTTTAAACATTATGCGTATGAAATAAAACACTTACTGAAAGAAACAACTCATTTACTGCCTCCGCTCTTCACAAACAGCTCGTGCGTAACTGCAGGAACTTGTCAGCGAGCGAGAGTGTGGAGGCGCCGTAAGAGAATCAGATCAGGGTCACGGCCGTGCGATGAACTTGGGGTCAGCATTCGAAACAAAACAATGTGACTGGTGCTGTCGTGGCTGAGCTCGCGTGCACAGCTTGACTGATCTATGCAACTGCTGATGGTGAATGGATATACGAGAATATGGTATGCGTGTAGGTACATTACGCTACTTAAAAACTGATATTACTTACATACTTATAAACTTCTTATTTCAATAAAATATCAATCCAGATTTACATTATTTGCATACTTTACTACCACTTACTAGGTACCTACTACTAACGTAAGAGGTAGTAAATCGATCATGAAAATGTCACCGAATTTAAAAAGGTAAGAAAACTTCGGCCGATGACAAGTGTAATAAGCCTATAGGCTGCACAGCAGTATCATTTACCATAGTACGTAGTATTATTACATATTCTCTACCATAGTTATCATCCGTAAAATCTCGCACCTACTACGAAAACTACTGAGTAGTTCATTAAGTAGTAAAATATAGCACTTAAGGTATATACCTACAAAATATTGGAAATTAATCCGTTAGAATAAACGGGACGTTGCTACTTGCTGCCGAGGTCCGCCGACCTTATTGGTAATCTAGAGGCTAGATAGAATCCATTCCGAAGTTGATTCATCATCATCATTTCAGCCAAAAGACGTCCACTGCTGAACAAAGGCCTCCTCCAAAGATTGCCACAACGAACGGTCCCGGGCCGCCCTCCTCCAGCGATCTTGTGAGGGGGCCTCTCTTCTGCTACGCTTCGTTTTCAGGTACGCGGTCGCCACTCAAGAACTGCTCTGCCCCAACGGCCGTCAGTTCTACGAGATTTGTGGCCTGCCCACTGCCACTTGAGTCTCGCTTTTCGATGAGCTATGTCGGTAACTTTAGTTCTCATGCGGATCTCCTCATTTCTGATTCGATTACGCAGAGAAACTCCGAGCATAGCCCTCTCCATTGCTCTCCGAGTGACCTTGAACCTTCTTATGAGGCCTATAGTGAGCGACAACGTTTTTGTCTCATATGTCATCACTGGCAACCAGCGCCGGATTTGGACTTCGGCAACCCGTAGTCAGAGCATGTGGTGGAGGCCCTCAAATCGTTTGAGGTTAGCTGGTGAAAGTTTCTATTATGGTCAAGTTAAAGAAGATAACAACTGAATATAATTTTTTTTTCCACGCACGCAAATTCCCGAATAGTTTTTGAACCCGACGTTTCGGTCGCTTTTCAGTTTAGTTTAATATACGCGAGATAAATCCGTAAAAATAGTTTTATTTCAATGAGTGTAGCTCGCGAAAACCTAAGAACATATTATCTTGTATTTAAAATACTTACATGATTGTGTGTTTCATTTCAATTAAACATTGTTCGGTCTTAAAAAAAAAACGAATGTAGAGGAAACAATATTATGTATTGCTAGTCCGCAGTTAAACATAATTATCTAGAAATAAGTGAGCCGAGTTTCACAACCACCGCTGCACTTTCATCACCAAATGCAACTGCACTTTAGTGATGTAAAATTTATCGACAAATTACTGGTATGATATTATGGCGTTCTTGTTCTATACTCGTATTTAGTGATTTATTATGTGTTTTATGTTTTACAGAATCCTCACACCTGCGTTTCTGACGATTATAATAATAATTATGGCAACCCTTGATATGTCCCATTGCTGGATACGAGTCTCTCTCCTTCTTGGGGGGGAGGCCTGGAGCTTACTTCACCATGCTCTAATGCGGGTTAGTGGAAACAGGGGTTAGAGGCCAACCCGCTGTCGGATGTTTTCAAACCGCCCATAAGGCCTCCAACAAGGTTTAACGACTGCTATCTATCGATAGCAACCGGAGTCGACGACTTAACGTGCCCTCCGAAGCATGGAAACGAGCATTTTAATATGCCACTAGCAATCACCCATCACACACCCGACCGCGCCCGTATCGCTTAATAACCGAGTAGATCGCTTGCGATCTACACCAGCCGGGCCGCGGAGCATGCGCACTTCGATACTATCGATTAAATCCCTCAGGCCACCAGAAAAATATGACAATTGATTTCTTATTGTTCTCGGTCCCGATCTGGTCCATTGCTGCTTCAGGGATTAATGATAGAAACCTGTAGGTAATTCAAACATATTTTCCAGATAATCATCAATTTTATACGTTTCATCGACATATCGACAACAGTGCTCGCTATCACGGCAAGTAACATTACAAGTTGATGCACTGTGAGTTGATTTTATAGGACATTGTGTTACATGAACTAGGCTCAAGCTATTTTTAAACTTTGGATTTACTTAGGTATACGTTTTTATGTAATGGAACGTAAACGTAACTTCACGCCTGTAATCCCCGAAGGGGTAGGCAGAGGTAAATGCATACATTCAAGCATATCTACATGCAAACACCCACGATTTGCCGGTTACGTTTTGGCCCATGTAACAGGTGGCGAGCCTGTTGACATCTCCGGGCACATAACCAAACTTCCAGGTACTGGGAATTTTCCAGAAAACGTAATTGAAGATGTAGGTATCTAATTCTTAATTAAGTCTACTTGGAAGTTACCTAAACTTCATTAAAACAACGAGAGCAACCATATTAAAATCACAATTCGTTCTCACTTCCATTCTCACATAACTGAGACTAAGATTTAAAAATATACTCGTATTACGTTAGGAAAAACCGACTTCAAAACTGAAAAGTAAAAAATAATAAAGATTTAATTGTAATTATATACTACCTATTATTTATATGTGCTATTTACTAATAGGTTTGAAGTCGGTGCCAAGCCTTAAACAAATAATTATATTTTAATCACTTAAATATGAATACGAGCAAATGAATACACTGAACAAAACGTAACCGGCGAATCGTGGGTGTTAGCATTAATGCTTGAATTCATGCATTTACCTCTGCCTACCCCTTCGGGAATTACAGGCGTGAAGTTACATTTTAATACACTGAAATGCCTACTTTAGTGATTTTGGCTTGGCACCGACTCCAAACCTATTAGTAAATAGCACATATTAATAATAGGTAGTATATAATTACAATTAAATCTTTATTATTTTTTACTTTTCAGTTTTTAAGTCGGTTTTTCTTAACGTAGTTATATTTAATTAATACTTTTTAGTTTATTGCTGCATTGCCAATTAGATTAATGTTCACACCTGTTAAATTTGTAAAATCTGATCTTTTAGCTTCGTGACAATTAGATACCTAATTTAAACTGTTTAGGTGTGTCGATACAAATTATTGCACGAGTATACGAAATCAATGAAAAAAAATTATCCACGAAGGAGTAAATAAGCTGTGTTGTGTCGTCGATGAGTAAATGTGTCAGTGTCACTTGTTGTCATCTTGTTGTCATGCGCATTAGGACTATCTAGGACGTCAGTGGATTCAACGCACTGTATGACAACTCGCCGTCTATTCTTATTTCTTTAGTCTGAGGTGAAAGTAAGTAGAAAAATGCTCATAAAATAAAAACCGATGGGCCTATCTCAACAAATTTTTTATGGGACCAATTCGAAACTATTCCGCATCAAACAAAAGAAGAATCACGTAAATCGGTCCAGAAGTCTCGGCGAAATTAACGTACATACATAAAAAAAAAATATATATATATACCGGCCGAATTGAGAACCTTCTCGTTTTTTGAACTCGGTTAAAAAAAAAACCCTTAGTAACCCATTCCCACGTCTGTTCCTCGACCCATGTACCTACTTATAGTTTCTATTAATTTTGAATGTCACGTTTTGAATGACAAAGTATGTATGTATCTTCACGCCAGGTCCCTAACGGGGTAGGCAGAGACAAAGTGACAATAATATACCTATTTGCCGCTAAATGGTAGTGCTCAGCACTATCGTGTTCCGGTCAGGTGGTAATGTACCTACGGCCCTGTAATTACCGGCACAGAGCCATAACACCTTAGGCCTCAGGAGTGGTAACGCATCTGCATTTTGACCTTGGTATTTGTGTTAGTGTCCATAGGCTGCAGTCATCACTTAACATCAATGTGAACTGCATGCTTGTTTGCCACTTTCATTACATGAAAAAATGGTAATTCGGGTCCGGTCAGGTGCTCCAAAATCAACTATGTACTCAAAATCGCAACGTGTGGGTATTCTTAGTACCCACATATGCTAACTGTTACTAATAGGTAAGTGAATCTGTGCAATTGCAACAGATTGACGAAACTGGCACTTATATACCTTCAAATTCCACAAAATATACCTACTTTGGGAATCTCTGCTATAGACTTTGAATAAAAAATATATAAAATTAATCATCTGTGTACATACATACCTATATTTTATTTGCACAACAACTGCAATTAGTAAGCGTCCATAGAACGGCATTGACATAATTTTTACTTAATTTATGTAAATTATATTATAATGTTGACATCTATGCGGTTCAAGGGTGAATCCAAACTTCGAACCTGAGAAAAGAGACCAATTAACTGGTGGTTTCTTCCGGTCCAGTCCGTCTCTGCCTGTGCCCAAGACAAATGCTTACGGTAAGCCCCTCAAGCCAGCCTCGTGGGGGAACCGAATAGGCTGTGGCCCGACTTGCGAATTCCACTTTGACTACACGGCCAGGGGTGCGACCGCCTATCGACATTGCTATTGTCGTTGCCATTGCTGTCAAATTTTCATGTCGATTTTTGCTTTAACTAAATAACAATAATCGAAATAATTTACCATTATCGCTTGTTTCTCACCTACGAAATCAAGAAAAACGATCAGATTATCAATACTGCTTTTAAAGGCGCTACAAATCGACATGAAAATTTGACAGCAATGGCAACGACAATAGCAATGTCGATAGGCGGTCGCACCCCAGTTCAACGCTAGTTATTGACCATAGCAATATGAAATTATTAAATACCTATGTTTTACATATTCATCGCGGCCGAGGTTGGGCAAGGCGACTTTGGCCCGATTTCGCAAACCTTTGTCTCGTACACATACCTATACAAACGTGTGTTACCTATTATGTTTATCATGCAGTTTATGAAAAATTATCACTTAAAATAACATTTAAAAAAAATTGATACGCATATCGCGGATATTAAAGAAAATGTTAGGCGTAGGAAACATTAGGTTCTAGCTTTAGGTTAGGATCCCACTGCAGAATCATTTCGTTCATCCAGATATGTTGCAAAACTATTTTTTAAGCATATTTATAATCTAGAGAATATAAATCCACTAGGTTGCCTATCAAAATTTGGCCGCAAGTATTTTAATTAAATTATTTTACTATCGTTAACAGCCGGCAACTCTTATTTGAGGCCAATTCTATAGGCTGCAGTCAGCTGAAATGTTTTCAAGTGTTTTGAAAACATTTCAGTTCAGCTGACATCAAAAAGGCAAATTATAGCTAGTACCTACGTAATATTGGAGCCTCCAAGAGAATATGTCATACTAATGGGTCCTCCAATTTGGAGGACACGCATATTCTCTGCTTTTAATATAGTGTACTGCTTTTGATATAGTGTACAAGGTGCGGGCTCAACGTGGAACTTGTCCTTAATGACAACCAGACATAACCTCAAGTTCATTTTACTCTTAATCAAAAGTAAAGGCTGTTCTAAAGCCGTTGGCCTTGAAACTCGCGTGTATTGCATAAGGTATTGGAATTAATTCATGCGGTCATCGGGGACTGCGAAATGCATTTGACCAATTAACTCTATATGTAATTAACATATAGGAGTTTAATTGGTCACTGGTTCATGATGTTTTATCTGTACCTTCCATGCTTAAATGCATAAAAATCTGGTAAAATAAGCAAATTCGCCTAACTGAGTTTCCCAACGTAGAACGTCGTAGAACAATGCGAAATAAGTTTGAAATTTAGAAAGAAAAAATCCTAAAATGACTCATTACCTATTTATTTCAGTCTGCTTCTAGACTCAATACTAAAAAGGCTATTACACGACACGGTATTCAGATTCAGGGTCCGGCAGAAAGGGTGGGCGTGGCCTCGCGCCGTTTTGCCGCTTATTACACTATCCGGTCGCAGTACAAATACACGGGCCGCTCCGGTCGCCCTAATTAGGGCCCTAACTCCCTAAATGTTATTACACTACCCTGACCCTTGCTATCGTACCCTGAATACCGTGACGTGTAATAAGTCCTTTACCGATAATGTGCGTTATTTGTATTTAATGAAAAAGTAAGGGGGCGGCCAAGGGGCGGCATAAAAATATTAGGTAAATACCTATTTAATTATTTGCAGTCCGAGTCCGGGGAGCCTCAATTATAAAAAATGTAAGCTTGGTAGGTATTAGTTGAGAAACCCTGTTCCAGAGATTCTCATGATAATATTACAAAACAGCTTGGATCTAGCTGCTTGGACCTTTTTTTTTTGTACAAATCAGAGTATGGAATTTTCCACAATTCTTTAATTAAGTAGGTATCGATATGGTATCTTTTATACCTCGCGACCGTTGGCCCGCGTTGCTCTATGCCTCGTGCCGTGGGTTTCAGGATGTGCTCAGGGTGAGATTCACAGACCGCACTACGACTTTACTTTGAGCAAATTATGCTAGAACTGTCAGTAAAGTATGAGATTTGACAGTAGGGTTGCTGAGGATTCCTCTTCCTCTTCCTCATAATGAAGAAATTCCGCAATATTTTGGGTTCCCGCATCCTCAAAAATTAAAATAAAAAAATCCTCTTCCGCTACCGCTTCCTCAAAATTTAAGAGGAATTTATGAGGAATTTTGTTGCGCATGCGCGTCGCGTATCGATGGCAACGCACACGCCGCAGCGCGGTGCCAGGCCGAACAGGCGAGCGAGACCTTCCCACCCGCCACCAGCGCTGTTCCTTGATTGTTTGTTTTAACTTTATTGACATTCATTATTTTGTTTATACGCGTACTCAACTTAAAAAGTCGAAATATTCGGGGCTTTATAAGAGCAGGACGCCGACGGTCCCGGTTGCTATCGACAGATAGCAGTCGTTAAACCTTGTCGGAGGCTTTCTGGGCGGTTTGAAAACATCGGACAGCGGGTTGGCCACTAACCCTTGCAAGTAACTCCACCAACCCGCATTGGAGCAGCGTGGTGGAGTAAGCTCCAGACCTCCCCTCAAGAAGGGGAGAGACTCGTGCTAGCAGTGGGACGTTTCAAGGGTTGCTATTATTATTATGTCATCTGCTTCCTTTTCCTCTTCCTCATCCACTTCCTCATAAAAATATCCTCTTCCTCATCCGCATCCTCTAAATTGGCGCATCACAATTCCTCTTCCTCCTCCTCTTCCTCATAATCACTTCCTCAACAACCCTATTTGACAGTTCTAAGTCGTACTGTGTTCAAAGTAAAGTCGTAGTGCGGTCTGTGAATCTCACACTCAAAGAAGGGACTAAAGCATAAAGCATGTGCATTTTGAATATTCGCATCGGATTTGTCGATTTTGGGACAAGGCCAAGACACCATCTATACAAATAAATAAAATTGGAGTGTCTTTTTGTAATATAAAAATAACCGCTTTTTAAAAGAAAGTGATTATTAGTGATATTATTAGAGGAGGAGGAAGAGGAATTGTGATCCGCCAATTTAGAGGATGCGGATGAGGAAGAGGATATTTTTATGAGGAAGAGGATGAGGAAGAGGAAGAGGAAGCAGATGACATAATAATAATAGCAACCCTTGAAACGTCTCACTGCTGGGCACGAGTCTCTCCCCTTCTTGCGGGGAGGTCTGGAGCTTACTCCACCACGCTGCTCCAATCCAAATGCAAAAAAATCGAAATATTCGGGGCTTTACAGAACTGTATCTTTACAATACCTCTCTTCTCTTCCATCAAATTAACCAGCAAACGACTTTTTCGCAATGCTGTATTGGTATACAATGAGCTATAAAACCGGTTGTTGGGGAAACAGCGTCCGAATATTTTTTTTATAAAAATTAACCTCCCTGTTTAAAATAAATTTCGATTAATAGTATTCAATTCTTTTATTTTGATTAATAATATTCGACTTAAATACCTAATTAACAAATAAATAAAGACTGCATTCTTATTTTCATTTCAATTCCTAAATAAAATTGTGTCATTCACTCATCTTTTTTTTGGTGTGCGTGTGTTTTTTTTATGTCTGTAGGTTGACAGACAAGCAGACGGGCCACCTGATGGAAAGTGGTCACCGTCGCTTATGAACATTTGCAACACCAGGGAAGTTGCCACCGCGCTGCCAGCCCTGAAGGACTCCTTTGACGCCATTTTTGAAGAACCTCTTAATGTAGCACCTAGGAAACACCTCAGAGGGAAGTTCGTTCCACAATTTACACGTTCTGGGCAAGAACGAATGTAAAAACCGCACCGTTGAGCACTACCAGGTGTCCAGTCGGTGTGGGTGGAACTTCTCTCTTCGGCGGGTAGTACGGTGTAGGAAAATAGATGGTAACACCATGTCAAACAGTTCAGCAGAGCACTCACGATTGTAGAGACGGTACAACACGCACATGCTCCCAATGTCTCTGCGTAGACTCAGATGTTCGAGCCTGTAATTAAGTCCTGAATCGTTAACAATACGAACGGCGCGTTTTTGTAGGGAGTCAAGTGGACCAAGCTAGTATTTGGGGGCTCCCGCCCACAAATGAGTATGAGTAGTAGTAGCTGCCCCGAAGTGAAAGTGAATACTGCCTGGCTTTGTTAAGCACCCCTAGCTTTTTGGATGCCAACTTGGTCTTACACTCAATGTGACTCCCGAATTGCACTTCGTTCGATATGTCAACGCCCAGGATACAGATACTTTTACCAACGGCGATCGGAATGCCCTGGAACTGTGGTGCTACAATGCATGGCGTTTTTTTAGCAGTGAACGTGCAGACTTGTGTCCTCGAGGGGTTGAACTGCATTAAATTAAGTCGACCCCAATCCGAGACCCGCTCCAGAGAGTGCTCGATTTCAGGCACAAGTCTAGTCCTTCTTTCCTCGATAAGTGTCCGAGAGGCATTTGCACGGCTAGTGTAGTGTGCATATCCCGTACGATCATCGGTATAGCAATGAAAATTGGAGTTTTGCTCCAACATTTCATTGATTTGCAGAAGAAAAAGCGTGGGAGATAGCATAGAGCCTTGCGGCACACCAGCGTTGATAGGTAGTCTGTCTGAGCGCTGACAGTCAACTAAGACTTGTATAAAACACTCAGACAGAAAACTGGCTGTCCAGTTGCATAGCCTCTCGGGAAGACCGTAGGATGGAAGTTTCGCGAGAAGTGCCCTGTGCCAGACCCGGTCATAGGCCTTAGCAATGGCGTTGTGTAGATATGTCACTGAACTCGTCCTTAACTGCTGGACCAATTTTGATGATTCTTTATCGTATGTGTTTTGAGAATGGTTTAGATTTTAGATTCATAGTAAAAATAATTAAAAGAGCATTTTGTAGTGGACCAACCACGTGCGTATTTTAGGTTGGGTCCGCTAGTATTTATATCTTCGTATCTTCTCATCTTTCTGTAGCGCGCAAGGCCTCCCGGCTGGTGTAGAACGCAAGCGATCTACTCGATTAAGCGATACGCGTGCGGTCGGGTGTATGACGGGTGACCACTAGTGAAAAATTAAAATGCGCATTTTCGTGCTTCGGAGAGCAGGACGCCGACGGTCCCGGTTGCTATCGACAGATAGCAGTCGTTAAACCTTGTCAGAGGCTTTATGGGCGGTTTGAAAACATCCGACAGCGGGTTGGCCACTAACCCTTGCAAGTAACTCCACCAACCCGCATTGGAGCAGCGTGGTGGAGTAAGCTCCAGACCTCCCCTCAAGAAGGGGAGAGACTCGTGCCCAGCAGTGGGACGTTTCAAGGGTTGCTATTATTATTATGTCATCTGCTTCCTCTTCCTCTTCCTCATAAAAATATCCTCTTCCTCATCCGCATCCTCTAAATTGGCGCATCACAATTCCTCTTCCTCCTCCTCTTCCTCATAATCACTTCCTCAACAACCCTAATACACGGTACATATACCAAAACAACATTTTTTTACATATTTTGTCTGTCTCTGTTTGTTCCCGCTAATCTCGGGAACGGCTGCACCGATTTTGACGGGACTTTCACTGGCAGATAGTTGATGTAATAAGGAGTAACTTAGGCTACTTTTACACTAGCTGCGCCCGCGACTTTGTCCGGGTAGATACTGAACAATCATAAATTCTCACGCGGACGAAGTCGCGGGCACACCTAGTAGCAAATAAGACAGACGTTGTTAATGTAACATTAAAATTTTGAATATTAGGTATCAAAGATTGGAATATGTATCTATCTATATACCTAATGTGTGTACCTTGCTAATATTCGAAAGAATTTTAAGAGATAACAAGGTACAGCGACATGCAAAATCGTAAACTAAGCTATGTGAGTATTCACACACTTAATGCAAGTAACATTTTATTGCAAAAGTTTACGCTGCAATAAATCATTAACTACTATTTCCATTATGTGTAACATAGGCAGACACACGGTCGTAAATTACCTATTTAATTTTGACCTCAGTCCACGGTACAAAAGTCAACGTGTCTGACTAGTAAACTTCGAGATTGGCCCTGGGAATATTCAGAAACGAAAAAAATACGTAACTTCACGCCTGTAAGTCCGAAAGGGGTAGGCAGAAGTAGGTACGCCTACAACGCCTACAAAGTGAAAAAATAAAACATGGAAAATTTTTTTTCGTGTAGATACCTTAGTCCATGATAGAAGTGTGGATGTATTCTCTTGCATCACATATTGGATAGGTCTTTGTAAATAATAGGGGATTTGAGAAAACAATTTCTCAATTATGAAAACCGTTTCAAAGTATCAATTTTCGTTAGAGTCAAGCCCTCTACGAGCTAAATGATGGTAGGTACTTTGACGTATGAATAAAATCGTGTAAATAGGTATGTATGTATCTTCACCCCAGGTCCCTAACGGGGTAGGCAGAGAGTGTAGAGTGCCAGATATCCCGGTCTTGACATACCTCTGCCGCATCTACCTTCACCTTTCTCTTCATACATGCACGCCGATTCCTAAGACGTGTAAATAGGTATCATCGACGTGTAGCATACCTAGTTATTAACGAATTTATCGCAGCTCAGTAGGCGTAACAAGTTAACGAGAAGTAACACTGGACCAACAGATTGTTTTCTACCTACTGAAAAAGAACCCTTCACTACATTGTGCGTGGTCCAACACGCACCTGGCAACATTTTAGCCATGAAACAGGTGAATCACTCTTACCTACATGTGTAGTCTAATAAGCCAGTAGGTACCTACCTACTTATCTCAGTCGCACTGATATCAATATCTACTGAAGAACCAACCGATTATATGAATGATAAGCGAAGCTATTGATATTTTTTAAATCACTCAAAAATATGAAATTTATTATTTCCAGCTCACATTTTAAAATCGTAGTAGGTAATGATGATTTAAACGTAAACAAGTTGTGCCCAGGTATGAGAAATAAATTGATATTGTGGTTGGCAAATGACGAATGTGTTGTTTAGGCAATAGGTACCTATTACTGACGCCGACGTCCGATAAAACTATCCGTTTATATCTGACATGATAGATAAGGGACAAACATTGAAACAAAGGAACAAATTTAGGTTGTATGAAACAATGGTTTAAATCCCGGATTAGTTATGTAGGGCTGCCATCCGTCCGGAATTTCCCGGATTTGTGCTAGTTTTAAGAGCGCCCGGGAGCGTCAAGCAGGGATATTTGAAGTGTCCAGATGTAACCGAGACACATTTGTTGTCAGGGGAAATCCAATTCTTTTATTGATAAGCAATAAATTGAAATAAATTTTAGTTAAAAATGCATTCTTTTTTTTTTTTTTTTAGGTCGGTCTTTGTGTAGGCGGCCTGTCTCGAGACGGCACTACTCTACTTCACTGGGCAATCGGCGAGCGCAGAAGGCGCTTCAGCCTAATAAAAATGCATTCACAGTAACCCGCATTCAAGAAGGCTCGGCAAAATAGTCGACTTCATTCGATTTCAGTTCATACGGCGCGGCGGCGCGGCGTCGGCAATTTAGGTGATGGCAGCCCTAGTTACATGGCAACATGTCAACAAAAAGTAATTTTTCGAGTTCCGTAGCCAGCGGAGAGTCAAAATGAATCCCTACTCCTACTACCTACCATCTACTACGAATCTTTGAAATCCTACGTAGGTACCTAACCTCAAATGATTTAAAAAATTCACAGAATATGAATGTATCTATTACGGTGTTACCAAAGATATTAGATGAATTAGATTGCCAATACGCACCGGCCGCTGAGCGTTCGTTTAGACCAGTGATTCCCATAGTGGTCCATATAGACCCCCTGGGGTCTATGGTAGACTCGATGGGGTCTATGTATATGCGTAAATAAAAATGGAATATATGGGAAAGTGATATAAATGTTAGCAAGGGGGTCCATCGAAACCAGAAAAAAATTGAAAGGGGTCTACAAGAAAAAATAGTTTGGGTACCTCTGGTTCAGACTCTTGGACGATCAGGTGACCGTTCCCGCTCACGCGTCAAGCATCATCCATTCATTGTGCATTCACCCGCCGAGCGCAAACTTAGTGAGAAAAAACCGTTAGAAATGCCAAATTGTTCAGTGTTTTGATGTAAAAACCGAACAGTACCTAAAGCAAACTAAACCACTCAATTCTTTTAATATCTTTGGGTGTTACTATCACCACAACTGTACATTGTATAGGCAGATAAGTATAACAACTAAGGTCTCAGGGATACAACACAACTTTATTTGATAACTTGCAATTCCAAAATTAACAAACGTAGGTGCAGTGTGATATTGATATTTTTTGACGCCTGACAACACGCGGGTAGGAACTTCGTTCGATCAATATCACTTATCGTCTTAACGAGCCTCCTGCCTCCTTCTGTAACCGCTTTAACGACTGCACTATAACGTTATAAAGTGTAGGTTTCACCTACTCTAACGTGATACTCGGTATATATGTACAAATTTACTTTTTCTTTTTACGCTATTGGTTTAAACACGTAATATGTATAAAAATATTTATTGTAAGTATATATATTTTTACATTGTATTAATTATATATATATATATATATATATAATATTTATATATATATATATATATTTATTTATTTATTTATTTATTTAAAACACGTCTATAATATGAACATTATGTTATTGTTATGTAAAATGGCCAGTTTAATTGTCCAACCTGCTTGACATCCGTGGAACACAGGGTCCCAGATGAAAATCAGCGTCAGTTCGCGACATGAAGCTGATCTGGGCTTCCATTTGGACCAGCCGTGAGACTTAATCTCTATTTTGTTAACTTTTATTGTGTTTTTTTTTCTCCCTGTCCAATTAATTGTTTGTAATGTAATAATTTCGCTTTTTTGTGTCTCTGTGCTGTCCAAATAAATGTTTTCTTTCTTTCTTTCTAAAGGCTGCAGGCATCATTGTGAGCTGCATGCTTACTTGCCACTTAGGTACGTTAAAAACAAAGTGACACTCATGCAAGTTATGATCCCCTCAAAATCCCTGTTTGCATCCGATGATACCACCCAATCTTTGTCTAGATGTGTATTTGTAGGCATTGCAACAAACTATTGCTTTAGAAAATTCTGATCAAGCGTTGGTACTTTCCTCATATCTACGCCTGTCAATTCACACAAACACTAGTTTTTTAGGATTAGTGACTCGGATGAGTCAATATCACATCTGTGCTAATCCTAGCGCTTGGATTATCACGAAATATCATGCTTCGTCACTTTGCAAACAGGGTTCTTTGCACAATTTTGACCAACAATACCTACTTATTACTTTGTATTCAGATGTAGATTGATTTTAATTTATTTTAGCTTTTATCAAAGATTAAGTAAATGGGTACCTACTTCTTCAAATGTGCTGAACACTACCTTAAGACGGCAGATGTATCAGGCAATGCGGTGGTGCCTACGCCCTCCAGCTCCTACACAGGAACTCTACCACCAATTGAACACTTTTCTGTATAAATTATAGCTTGTTGTAATTGATTTTGAGGAGGTGAAGGGTCATGTCCGCTTTGGCTTTTGTTCTTATGTTTATAATATACCTATTAAAGTGCATCGTCGAAATGTGAGTCGAAAAATCCCAACTCCCACTGGCCACACTTTAAGTAGGTCTTGCATACTTAACGTATGCAATAATCCCTTCAAAATGGTCGAGGAGAGCAATGGCTGCAACATGCGTCATACTCGTGAACGTGTGCTGATTGTGGGGACTGGTCCGTTATGGTTTGCGGGCGGGTGTCATTTTATATTACGATATTAAGCTGTTGATAAGTATTTGCATGTGTGTATTTATAATAATATATGCAATGGACGTTCACATTATCTGTAGGTATTTAATCTACTTTAATTCCCATTTGTTAGATCTAAGGATTTTGACTAAAAGAGCAACACTCTGAGTTTGTTCAGCAGCGCAGTTCTTCTCAGCAATGCCGTCTCTACCATAAGGGCACTCGGGGCCAGTGCCCAGGGCCCCCATCCTCAGAGGGCCCCGAAGGACCGACAATTTCTCTCACATAAATATTACGCACGGACGTACGGTTGTACCTACCTGCTTTTCTCGTTGCACGAACGTCGATCATTTGATCGACGTGATAATCTAGCTTTTGCCCACGGCTTCGCTCGCGTGGAATTTAGTCTGCCACATTAAGTTTCGTGACGGATTATTTTAAATATATACCTATTTATTTAGCTACTCGTACATCGTGTACCGTAAATCTAAATGCATAGAGCAACATCGGAGGGGAGTAGCCATATGCAAGCTTTCCCCTCTGTCTAAGTACAAGCCCAAATGGGCCTGTACCTGTCGCCTAGATGTTTAAATGTGTGCGTGAAATTGTTTCTGTATTTTGTTAAAGTCAAAATGTGAGTTTCGTAGTAAAACACGATTTTTGTAGTGTGCGTGTGCGTCGCACGCATTTCCCCCCGCAAAAAATGACACACTGTTTTGCATCGGTAATACACGCTATGGCTACTCCCCTCCGGTCCGCCGCGACCGGTGGACCGCGTTGCTCTATACCTAAATGAAATACTTAAAGCAACAAATGCAGGTATTGATTTTGATGAGAGTTTGATAAATATACTAAAATGTGCTTTGTAAAATAGTATCTCATTCGATTAAATTTATTCACAATTTTGATCATAATGGCTTCCACATAAATTGTACCCACCAAGATATATTGCACATCGAGGCCTGCGAAAGAGAATCAGCTAGTTTCGTATTTCCTAGGCGTTATCTCTGCTGCACACTGCCTAGCTACAGCTACGTAAGCACTGACAGTCCAGTCAGAGAATATGTAATAATACTACGTATAGAATGGACACTTCGACGTCCCGCCCATTTTCCCCGCCTCACCCAACCACCTCCCCTCTTATGGGCGATCAACCACCTCCCATCGCTGTAGCGAGGTTGCGAGCGGCCTAGTCTTGATACATTTTAAATTCAATATATTATTTCTTTACATAAAAATGATGTTTGTAACGCTATTGTGTTCGATGGTAATATACGGTGATAGAGCTCCAATGAATGAGCTCGGAAGCGTGAATACCTACATGTTACCAATTTGACCTGCCAGTAAGTGGTTATCGGTTTTCTTCAATGTAAACCGTTATCATGTTCTGGGCAGGTTATATACTGTGGTAGAGCTTCAGTGATGGAGCCCCAAGGCGAACGAGCACCACCGCATTTCCCAATTTACATTTCCCTAAATGGTCATCATTTCAGCCAAAAGACGTCCACTGCTGAACAAAGGCCTCCCCCAAAAAATGCCACAACGAACGGTCCCGGGCCGCTCTCATCAAAAGATTGCCCGCGACCTTCACCAGGTCGTCGGTCCACCTCGTGGGGACCTTCAGTTTCGCTATTCGTTCGGATCTCCTCATTTCTGATTCGATCTCGCAGAGAAACTCCGAGCATAGCCCTCTCCATTGCTCTCTGAGTGACCTTGAGCTTTCTTATGAGGCCCATAGTGAGCGACCACGTTTCGGTTCCGTATGTTATCACTGGCAACACACACTGGTCAAAGACCTTCTTCTTCAGACACTGCGGTAAATTGGACGAGAAGATATATCGTAGCTTCCCGAACGCTGCCCATCCGAGTTGGATTCGGCGTTTGACCTCTTTCTCGAAGTTGGACCTACCTAACTGGACCGTTTGTCCCAGGTATACATATTCGTCAACAACATCGAGTGTAGTACCCTCGACCATAACAGGAGTGGGCGTAACGAGGACATTCGACATTATCTTCGTCTTGTCCATGTTCATTTTAAGGCCACTCGTTGGAAGGCCCTACTGAGGCCATTGAGCATTGTGGCAAGGTCTGCCAGGGTCTCAGCCATCACTACGATATCATCCGCAAATCGGAGGTGGGAGATGTACTCGCCGTTAATCTTGATGCCAAGTCCGTTCCGGTCCAGAAGCTTGAAGACATCTTCCAATGTAGCGGTGAACAGTTTCGGAGATATGACATCGCCCTGTCTCACACCTCGCTGCAGTTGGATAGGTTTCGAGCTCTGATCCTGAAGGCGAACCGACATAGTGGCGTTTTCGTACAAGCTCCTGAGCACTTCGATGTATCGGTAGTCGACTTGGCACCTCTGAAGTGACTGCAGCACAGCTCAAATCTCGACCGAATCGAAGGCTTTCTCATAGTTCACAAACGCTAGACATAAGGGCTGGTTATACTCTTCTGTCTTCTGTAAAACCTGCCGCAGCATGTGTAGGTACTAAAACCTTTACGGAACCCAGCTTGTTCGGGAGGCTGGAAGTCGTCGAATCTGCGAGATAGACGGTTCGTAATCACTCTCGAAAACAGCAAGAAAATTTTTCCCTCGGATATGACGGAATTGAACATCAACTGAAGAGCTTCAAATACTGGCCTTCCGCCCGCTTTCAGGCGTTCAGCAGTGATTCCGTCATCACCCGGTGCCCTGTTGTTCTTGAGCTGTTTGAGAGCCGTACTAATCTCGTCTAGACTGACGTCCGGGATATCTTCGGTGTAGTGTCGGGTCAGTCCGGCTCTGGGATCTGCTGCCGGATTGTTAACAGGTGGTCGCGCTGTCGCGTACAATTGTCCGTAGAACCGCTCGATCACTTCCGCAAGCTCAGGTTACAACGATACGATTCTGTCGTCCTCTGTCTTCAGCTTAGTCAGGCAGCTCTGCCCTATAGACAGATCTTTGGCGAACACTTTGGAGCCCTTATTCCGCTCTATGGCCGTTTGAATACTGTCAGTAATTAAACTGCCGAAGGTCGCGAGTCAGTGACTTCGAGATCTGTCTGTTGAGCCGCCTATACACTAAAGCGTCTTCAGAGGACTTCAGAATCACCCTAACGTCAGGGTAAAAATAGTTATCACCTCAAAGATGATGTGATGATTATTATTACAAAAATGGTACCTCCTTTCTGGTCGAAGATGGCGGACAATCATTTTCCAGAAAAATGTTATGGATTTCAATTTTCTGTTCTTTGAAATGAAGATTTTTCAAATCCAAGATGGCGGCCAGACTTTTTTTTTCAAAATATGATATGGGTATCAATTTTGAGATTTCTTGGGTGCTGATTACGAAAATGACATCTTTTGTGAGATCCAATATGGCGGACATAATTATTTTTCTAAATTGTGATATGGGTGTCAATTTATTTCTTGAGGTGCTGATTTCGAAAACGGCATTCGTTTTCAGATCCAAGATGGCAAACAGTTTTTTTTTTCAAAATATGATATGGGTATCAATTTTGAGATTTCTTGGGGTGCTGATTACGAAAATGACATCTTTTTTGAGATCCAAGATGGCGGACATAATCGGGCGGGACACCGAAGTATCCACTCTATATGTAGTATTATTACATATTCTTTGCCTATGTGTTGACCCGACTTGTTTGTAATATTCATGGCAAATTTGAAGTAAATCCATGCAGTAATTTTTGAGTTTAGCCCGGACATAATAAGCGGACAAAAATAAAATAAATGTATTTTTGGCTTTCATATAGATTGTAGATCACGCCCCAAAAATTATTTTTAAAATATTCAATGTATAGTTGTATGCAACCCATACATTGGAATGAGATAGATCGAGATTACCACATAGCATGGTAGGGAAGAGACTCGTGTGTGTGTGTGTGTGTGTGTGTGTAGGTATGTGAATGTGAGTGTATGTATGCATGAGTGATTGTGTGAAGTGGGTGTGTAAAAAAGCAGACCACAGTGAAAAAAAATGAATAGTTCGCTTTCTTTACATATCCAAAAGGGCCCCGAATCCTTGTGTGGCCAAGGGCCCCAGCATAGCTTAAGACGCCCTTGCTTCTCAGTAGTGCCTGCACTTGGAACTCTGATAAATGAATGACTATGTTTATGGCGAATTGATTTTTCTTTTTCTTTTAAGATGAAGGAATTAAAAGATTTGAAAATCGTAAATCGTAATTTAATTTGATTATTATTAATACGTACTGAATAAATATTATTATTATAAGGCATTCGCTATATAAGTAGCTTGTAAACTGACAATACAAAACGGTCTTTGTAGACCAATTTGAAATATGATATTTGAGTTTGAGTTTGAATCATTACTTAAATAGGTCATTCAAATCAGGGGCTGTGCCCTCATCTTCAACACTATACACTTTCTCTCCAACCTAACATATTTTAAGTCAAGACAAATTAGTTGTCTTGACAAACACCGCGGGTGCTAGTGAAGATCTTTCTAATTGGAAAAAGGGTCGGGATTCGTCTAAGAAGAATTTCCATTATGTTCCACTAACTAACTCACCACCATACCTGCCTAATTTTATTTTATTTTTAATGTATTTGAAGTGTATGTCTAATCAAATTGTATTACTAACAGCTGTTGTTCCTAATTGTAGTGAGAATGGGATTTTCAATCCAAATTCCAAGGAAACAGTAGCTTGGCCACTGGATCAGTTTTTTATTTTGTTCTCAAAAGACGTTAAGTTTTTTGTACTATAAGTAGGTATCGCATATGAGAGGATCAGAGGAATAGCGACGCGACGGCAATGTAACGAACGTCATGACAAAACAACATTAAAATAATTGTTTTATATTATTTCGCATTAACACATGCTTGTGCATACATGCTTGTCTTTAAATAAAAACATTAAAATAAGACCTGCTATTAGAGATGGTGGCACAGTCATTGAAACATTTTCGGCGATCTCGAAGTTCCTTGAATGATTCATCCAATTCATAAACAAAATTAAACTGAAGACTAATTATATTTGTATTGTAATGGATACGTTAACCATTTTGTTTGCCGTGCATTTGTAAACGTTTCTAACTGCTAATTTAGCTCTCAACATCCTGGACTTCCGTTGATTGGAATAAATGGAATAATGTACATAACTACACTATTGTTGCGGTTCTATTTCTTACTAAGTCTTTAGTAGTCGTACTAGTATAATTGAGGGATTAACAACAACAGCCATACTCTTTACACCACCGATAAGGAGTAGGTTTATGGACATAAGCACAAACGTTTTAAAAAGGCATAATAAGTTAATTCAAGTTTGTGGATTAATTTAAAACAATTGTAGATATTTACAAAAGAAACAAAACATGAGTTTTCCATGAACTCGACGTCGATTGTTAGCGAAAATTAGAAACATGGTCACATTTGCGCAGTCCAAATATAAACCTAAAGGTAGATACATTAAAAAATATGAAGAAACTCTAATGTATTTAATTGCTCCTGTGTTACATTCAAATAGGGGGCCAGGTTGACATGGCCTAATCGAAAAGACTAAATAAAAGGAACATGGGAACATGTACAATTATTTATTTTTATACAACTCATAGTTGGAGAGCTGTTGAGCATTGACGATGGATCCATAAATTGTTCATGAAGTATAATCAATTACCTACATTATCGAGTGGTATACTTCAGTACTGTACCTGTTAATTGCGAAAATGTGTTTGATAACAGTGACATCATCGCCTTTGTTCAGTTCACGGACAATGATCGCATTAATTTCTTGACAGGATGAGAAATTCGCAGGCTTGTTACGGGCAGTAAGGTTATCGGGGAGTAGGCTCCACCGCATTACCTAATATACTTGCCGTTAAATGGTAGTGTTCAGCACTATCGTATTCCGGTCAGGTGTAAATATACGGCCCTGTAATTACCGGCACATAGGCATAACATCTTAGGCCTCAGGAGTAACGCATCTGCATTTTGACCTTGGTCTTTGTGTGAGTGTCTACAGGCTGCAGTCAACACTTAAGATCAATGTGAACTGCATGCTTATTTGCCACTTCCATAACATAAAAAATAATAATAATTAATTACCTATACCTAAAAATATTTTTTTAATTAAATAAAATATAATTAAATATTTTAACTGCCTCGGTAGCCTAGTGGTAGCAGGCCACTACTACTACGCTGAGGTCCTGGGTTCGATTCCCGGGTAGGGGGTTATCAGAAGTAATGGTGAAAAAGCCTTTATCTCTGGTTCTATTGGGATTTTTCCATTTTCTGGAAATTTCCCAGTACCTCAAAGTTTGGTAATGTGCCCGGAGATGTCAACAGGCTCGCCACCTGTTACATGGGCCAAAACGTAACCGGCGAATCGTGGGTGTTTGCATGTATGCTTGAATGCATGCATTTACCTCTGCCTACCCCTTCGGAGATTACAGGCGTGAAGTTACGTTTTTTTAAATATTTTAAATTTCAGATTTATCAAAAGTAAGTATAGGTAAACAAATAATTCAATAATAATTGATTAGGTACGTGAAGAGGTTGCCCTAGATACAGAAAATTATCAACAGATAAACGACTGAATGAAATCTGATAAACAATAATAATATGACAAAGGGACTTTAAGTGAGTGATAATAATCATTGCCAGGGGAAACTAATCGATATTTGATATAGCTATGTATACCTATATGTGTTATTGTGTGTTATACGAGTAAAACTTTATTATACTAGGTAGGTACTATCATTAGGTACTATAAGTTAAGTTAGAAACTAACTTTTTAGGTACTTAATGCTTAATTACCTATTTTATTTTTATGCATTACCTAATAAATGCAAAATTTTAATTTACTCCATTTTACCTATCCAAAACTTGGCACGTTTGTTTGCTTATCCACTAGTAGTGGACCACTACACAATATCTGTAATGTTTTTATTTTTTAATCACCAACTTTGACATCATTGATCATTAGTTTAATCTGTTTAGTAATCAACATGGATTAAATGAACACAATTTGTATTTCTAGTGTTGTTTTATTTATTTACCTTGAATTATCTCAAATAGGTACGATCCCGCAAATATTCAAAGTTCAATGGCTGCACAACACAAATGTCACATTTTGCCGCCAATTTTGACAGCAAACATTCCAAATAAAATTTGTGGCAAAGAAACTATTGACCACGCGGACTAACGAAGGTCGATTTCATTTACGACGCCCACACGCGAAGTTGTGATTTATAATTTGGTAACACGCAGACACGTACAATCCCGCGCGCGTTATGTTTTGTACTGTTGTTTTCTTTCTTGCAGCTGACGGTGTTGTAGTCAGTTAGTCACTATCCAATCCAGTGAATGCGTACCTACGGAAGCACTGACGGTGTTCGGTTGGACGCATTCGTAAAGTCGCAGACAAAGGTCCTTTGAAATGGCCCGGTTACGTTTTGAACACGTACACCCTTTAAAAAGAGGTCGGGTTATTTTCAAGTTCAGAGTTACATTGTTTCGTTTTTGCTGTTACACTGCTTGAAAAGATATTCAGTAAGTATGAGAACTAAAAGTAGGTAATGTTAATTTATGGAATAATGAATAAACATGACACATTTTATATTAGGGTTTTTAAGGTTTTAATCCAATTAACAATTTAGCTTATCAAACAGGAAAGAATTCTAACATACCGAGTTGAAACGCAAACAATGTAGATAGGAGCTAAAGTAGGTACCTACCTATTTGCCTACCTATTATCAAAAGCAAAACGACATCACCTACCTCGAATGAAACCTCGGTTTCAACACCTGTCATGATGTTATAGACAGACAATGAATGTCTTCCGTTACACTTTTTTATCATTTTACTATAACGCTGGAGTTACACGCAGTCGTTACTGGTCCTCGGTCAGTTTTTGCTGTATCCATAGAGTGCAAAGCTTCCGAACCTTCAGATGCACCACAGTAAAATCAGTAAAATGTTTTGCACCCATCCCAATCTCATCCCAATGCTTAACAAAGTGCGAATTTTTACTGAAAGTAGAGTCCCAGTGTAGATACTCGGAGGCGTAAACACCGCCGCAATACCTTTTCTATGTACCCACCCTCAAATGGTAGTTTCAGCGATATAGTGATCCGGTTAGATGGTACCTAATGTAGGGCCCCGTAATAACTATCACAGAATCCTATCAACCAAGGTCTCAGGCACGTCTGACAACAGATCTGCATTTTGATCTCAGGTATTTGAGTAAATGTCTATTCAAAACGTTGAAAAAAACTGCTGTGTTTTCAAATGTAGATAGACCTATAATGGTAAAAAACAATTCGTGGTAGTTTTATTTGTTTCCAATATCAAAATACAGATAGAAATAAACGGTAGTTGTAAACACAGTAGCACTTCACATTCGAGCCGACACATTCATCATTTAGGTAGCATCTGTAATTACTCGTATAATAAACATTAAATTCATTAATAATAATTTATGAATTAAATAGCAGGGATTTACGGGCGTGAAGTTACGCTACGTTTACCTACTTGCTCCACCATTCTGAAAAGAAGTAGAGAACGTTAGGGTTTGCTTTGTCTGCAATTGCAAGATCAAGAATGTTCAGTTTCACGATTGAGGTCAACTATATTTTCTTTAGTTCTACGTGGTAGTTAAATATAGTTATCGGATGGTCCTTACAGGATAAATAAGATATCTACTAACTCAGATTAAGATTTCTTTAGTGGAAAACTTCAAAATTGTCCAAATGCAAAACGCACACGAAGGATCAATGGTAATTCATAGATTGTTCTAAGGACCCAAACGAAGGTGTTTTAAAGCTGCCTGAGAATTCGGATGGGATGCTAGGTTGTTTAATAAATATAACTACGTTAAGAAAAACCGACTTCAAAACTGAAAAGTAAAAAATAATAAAGATTTAATTGTAATTATATACTACCTATTATTTATATGTGCTATTCACTAATAGGTTTGAAGTCGGTGCCAAGCCAAAATCACTAATGTAGGCATTTCATTGTATTAAAACGTAACTTCACGTCTGTAATCCCCGAAGGGGTAGGCAGAGGTAAATGCATGAATTCAAGCATACATGCATCTTTACATCTTTATTATTTTTTACTTTTCAGTTTTGAAGTCGGTTTTTCTTAACGTAGTTATATTTATTTAATACTTTTTAGTTTATTGCTGCATTGCCAATAAGATTAATGTTCACATTTGTTAAATTTGTAAAATATGACTCTTTTAGCTTCGTGACAATAAGATACCTAATTTAAATTGTTTAGGTGTGTCGATACAAAATTATTACACGACTATACGAAATCAATGAAAACATTTTATCCACGAAGGAGTAATTAAGCTGTGTTGTGTCGTCGATGAGTAAATGTGTCATTGTCACTTGTTGTTATCTTGTTGTCATGCGCATTAGGACTATCTAGGACGTCAGTGGATTTAACGTACTGTATGACAACTCGCCGTCTATTCTTATTCCTTTAATCTGAGGTGAAAGTAAGTAAAAAAAATGCTCATAAAATAAAAACTGATAGGCCTATCTGAATCAAATTTTTATGGGACCAATTCGAAACTATTCCGCATCAAACAAAATTTACGAGAATTACGTAAATCGGTCCAAAAATCTCGGCGAAATTCACGTTCATACATAAAAAAAATAATAATATACCGGCCGAATTGAGAACCTTCTCGTTTTTTGAACTCGGTTAAAAATTTGATATACATAGATAATAAGATTTATTATCTACTTTATAAATCTATGGATAATACTGTCTAACTAGGCATTAAATTCCAAATATCAGAAAGTTCTTACATGATGTTTAAACTGCTAACAGCACCATCTGAGTGGGCGAGATGAACTTAGTCAAGTGCTTGTTTTTATCTAATCAACTAGATGTCGTCACTTAGTACGATGGTGTGCGAAGTAGGTACAGGTAGGTACACAAATCGCCTCACACAACCAATTTTCTTTGCACACAACTGCATGTATCATTATCACATTACAAGAAACACATGCATGAAGTGATGCATCCTCAGAATTACTCAAGGCGCAAAAGGTCGTATCTCTGTATGATAAAATAACGCTAAATTTCTTTAATCTATCGTTACTTCCATGGCGCTACATTGTGCCAGCCAATCTCATGTACCTAATAGGTATTGAACCTAGCGCGTTTACTTCCATTTCACAAGCCAAATAGGCCGTGGTTATGATTTTTTCGAAAGCATTCTTTCTATCAAAACATGACAAAACTGCGAATTTCTTGGATACTTAAAGAGGCGAGAGAAAATTGATATTCATGGCGGGCAGATGACCAAACTCTGGTTTATTGCGATTGTATCTTCCTATTATTGCGATTGTAAATCTTCAGGAGACTCAGTGAATTGAGATTAACTTGCCTTCCGTCAATTTTGCTGTTGTCTTCGATGATGAGATAACTCCTAAAATACTTTTGCACAAAAAGAATGCTCAAAGAACTTTTCTGTTACGCCTCTTTTCAAGTGTCGGTATTCTTTATCTGTTCTTTCTTAGTGTATGCTTATTATATTGATACCTACTCTCTTCTTAGTCTAGTATCAGAGCAGTAGTATTACATACTCTCTGATCAGAGATAAAGGGTATTTTTTAAAATCTCTGGGTAGGACGCTATAGGCCACTGCAAGGCAGCATTGAGGTATAATTCTGTGTGGCAGACAGATTTCATAAATTCCCTTCAATTTCCATCGCTGGAAGTAAGTTATATATAACAAAATCATTTATAACTTTTTTTTAAGACGCCAAACAAACGACTAGACAAGTTATTAAAAATGCAAACCTAACTGTGACAACGGTAGGTACCGGTTGGCAGACGTGCGAGGTAAGCAGGGGTAGAGGGGTTCAATCAGACTCCCTATTCCAAAAGTTGCTCGCGTGACGATAATGGTGTTGAAAAAAGTCAAATACGAAATTAATATCAGAATTTATCCTAAAATTTTGATATTAATTTCGTATTTGACTTTTTTCTCAAGTAAGTAATCTCTTCAATTTTTAATGTATATTAGGATTTATGAAATTTCCTGTGTTAGGTACGTAGGTACTTAAGATAAATAATACCACTTGCGATAATTTAATTACAAATCACATGTAGTAACATTACTTCGTTTACAAAGCGTAAAAATAGGAAATAGGAAAATTGATAGTTTTTAAACTGAAGACTTTTCAGGACTCCCTGCCATACTAATTCCCCTACTTTAGGAAAAATGGCAACACTGAATCGGTACCATGTTTATTTCTGGCGCGTGGTTGAGGTTAATCGTGGGAAAAAATGTACTGGTCACAAATTTCATACATTTGTATCTAAACACTCATAGTAACGTTAACACTTTTAGGTTAATACCTACTTAATAGTCCTCCAAACTAGGTACTGACATACACATCTTCATTTTTAATTTTAGAAAGACGGGAGGAAGTAGCGCCATGTTACTACCTACTCCGTTTGTCTTAGGTAGGTACTTGTATACTTGGACATAGAATTTACTATTGAAGAACAGGAAGGAATTTACTATAAGTTAGAAAAGTTCAAAATTCGAATGAATATTGTTTCAAATGGGTTAAAGGAAGAAAAATCGCCTAGATATTATATAGTGCAACATTTCAAATATCGTGGGAAGTGTTTTATAACTTCCCCGTAAGATATTTAAAAAGTAGGTTGCGGAATTGCATTAGTTATGGGAAATGCGTTATACCTACGTTTAACTTATAACCGATAACTACTCGAATCACATACCTACTGTATCTTACTCATATAATGCTGCATTACATAGATTTAAAACCATATTGTTCTGGTTTTCTTAATTTAGGTATGTAAGTAGGTACCTACTACGGCAATGTAGTATAAAAACGACCAGCATTAGATCACATGGTAAAAATTACGAATGCTCAAAAACCTACTTATTTAGCAGGTAGGTAAGCTGCATATTTCTATATCATTTATTGACTATTCAATTATTGTAAAGACTACCTACAATCTATCGAGTCATGATCATAAATAAATAGGTAGGTATCGTTAATTGTCACCAAGTCATATCGCGTAATCTTTGACTTGAGGAACAAAAGATTCGTAAAGATGTTACAAATTCATTTTAATAATAAAGAAAAGGTGTAAACTATTATCTTTGTTCAAATGAAACCGACCTGTCTGAGGTTCAGTAATTGTTTCACATCGTTCAATAGACTATAACCTAGTAATTCCAAGTAAACATTCCCCTATCATTCTCACTCATGCGCACTTGAAACAAGTTGCGCAATAAATTATACAGCGCTATCTGTGAATTGTTATCATCATGCGTGAACACAATCAAATGGAGGCTTCAGTAAGGGCAGGCAACACTGAAAACCTCCCGGGAACAAATAAATAAGCTTGAGAAACAAAATAACGTTTTACTTATAATCGGTTGTATTTACATTTCGTCCATTGTAGAAAATCAATAGTGTTCAACATCACAAATAAATAAAATCGTACTAAGGTATTCACATTACACGTACATCGTACACATTATGCGACAGCTCATTCTTACCACAAAAAGAAAGGCGGGACGATAGGATTTAATCATAAGATAATTCAAATTTTATTTTAATTTTATTTCTCCATGTCAATCGCTGCTAGTCAAAGAAAAGAACATGTTCGCTCCCTTTGGTATCGTATCGCCGGCGAGCGATTCGCTAAAATGCTTGCGGTGCACCCCGCCGTCTCGCCCGGGTGCCCGGTACTGAAAAATGTATGAATCGCGATATCGCGGTGTCGTTCAATCGGCGCGAGACAACGGCGTGCGACCGTATTCATCGGTGTGTGTAGGGTCGCGGCGGCGACGGGCGGCAGTACTGAAGCCGCGATGGACGCGGCGCGGCGGGGCCGTTCCACGCGCGGTGACGCGTCGCCGTGCCTGGGTAGGGATCGGCCGCGTCGGACGCCGCGGCGGAGGCGCGGGGCGCGGGCCGGGTGACGCCGGCCGCGGCAAATCGAACGAGGCCACGCGCCGCGGGTCGGGGCGGGGGACCCGACGCTGACGCGCGCCCGCCGCCCCCGCTTCCCACCTCCCGCCTCCCCCTAGCGTCCCATATTAAAATATAACGTACCAACCTAAATACTAAATCACTTTAACCTAGGAATCTCTTATTCCACACTTCGAAACACTGGAATACCGAACTGAGGGCTCTATTCTAATTAACAATATGGACATTGAATTCAGGCCGGTTTTTAGGTGTTCGCCTCGCTATCGCGACTCGGCGACCGTCGCGCTCTCTTTATCAGTCGTCGGGGGAGTTGGGCGGCGGGCGCGCGATGTGCGCGAGATAATGGCAAAATTGTGATGTTTTTCTAGTGGATTTTGCGCGAAATACGAACGCGCGTCGTCGGCGATCTCGCTCCGGCCCCATCTCCGACCTCCTGGCTTTCGAGTTTCTCGTTCAATTTCATACATCGTCACAATAAAAAAGCTCGCATATTAGCATTTTATTATCAGTGGTACCGGAAGGAGGCCGGAGTCGGACGGCGGAGTGGAGGTGTGACCGAAAACGTGACGTGGCGTAGGTAATGCGCGGAGGGGAACACAGGTGTACCGGCGTTAACCACACAATGTTACAACGGCTTATAAAAATCTCGGGCTTCACTTACACTAAGTATGTACACACAAACTCTCATCGACAACAATGAAAATGAAGAATTGAGCTTTGTGACTAATTCGCTTATGCTATAGTACAGAAGTACCGGTATATTACTATCTTTTCGTTACAACACGAACTATTTATTGTATAGAAAAATATCACAACTTCACCATTAGGGCTCACAAATAAACCTAAATACAGAGTGGGTTTTCACTTAGAATAAAGTTTACTTTCGAAAAACACATTTGTACATTTCATGACAAAATTCAACAGCATTCTACTAAGTCTTAATTAATTAATTGTTGCATCGAGCCGTGACAATTATTGATACAGCTTCGGTACCGAAAACAAAACATTGTAAAAAATTGAAAATCTGCATTGGATTCGACTTAATTACGTTTTTTTTTTGTCATTTAAATAGAACTTGCACCCGTTTTAGGTGGGAGCGTGGACGGCCCCGCGTGTTCCCAACTGTGGGCTGTGGGCTACTTGGGGCTGTCGCGGTGTCCAGTTGGGGCGAGGCGGGGTCGCGCAAGTCCGGGCGTCACATACACTATTTACTTCACTGTGACATTGTCCTTAAACAAACACGAGGCGTATTACGCATCGTCTTCCTCTTCGTCTAATAGTTCTTCTTCTACTTCTTCATCTGTAAACAAATATTTACAATCAATGAAAGTAAGTCAATCAACAAAACGATCCCACGCGCCTCTGTTGAAACTGGTTATCTTAAGTCCTCCTTTCGCCTATTGCAGTCAATGTGCGAATAATCCAGTCTGAACAAACCAAAACACAACTTGAAGGTTACATTGCGATATCGTTCACGCGGAGAATCGAGTAAGTAATGAATTATGACAGAGACAACAAAACGGTAAGCGTCGGATCCAAGTATTATTTCGAATAACAAATGGTAGCCAGAGGATTGCGCTTCAGACATGAAAATAGAAATTTCCGTTTACACAATTCGTGCACAAGTGCTAAAAGGCGACAAACGAAAGAAACAATATGGCGACATGAGTACATTGAAATGTTGATATGAACGCCCAAAATCAAAAAAACGATCCTCGTACGAATTGTTTACTAAACGCGCGAACTGGGTCAACATAAAAATATCAGCATCGATATAAATAGATAATGCGATTGCAATCTACTTCAGTGAAATTTCGGAAGTTATGACATTTTACGAAAATCTTGGGTGTTTGGCGTGTGAACTTAAAAATTGGCGGCAAAACGAAACATGTGCGATCCAATTCGAAAATTTTACTCTTGACATCGTAAAATACAATTGAATGTTGACTATGGAAAACATTACAAACTGCTTTCAAAGAATGAGAAAATAGCTTCTCAATATTTATTTGACCCGAAAAAATGTTTGATGAGAATTTTAACAATCCATTCTAATATTTACAAACAGATAAGAAATGTTTCCTATTCAATAACGATGATTACAAGGAAAATGGGATGCAATTGACTTATCGCAATGTCTGTCATAACAAACTAAAATCTAGCTTTATCGTTGAGACTAGAAAGTTCTTACTTACTCTAACATTTAATAAACAAGATTTTTGTGAACACGATCATTACTAAAATGAAAGTTATTTGACTAATTCAACAATGACAATAATTTGCTAACAATGATTAATAAACATCATCGATTGAATTTACGACTTTAATTTAAATGTTTGCAAAATTATTTTAAAAAAATGTTGGTCCTTCGTAACACATTGCAAAGAACTGACAATTCGACGATCGTCGTAAGGCTTCTTAGTAATTCTGAAGTACTAAACAGATTAATGCTTTTATACTAATCGTCAACCATTTCAAAGCAGTCTCGAAAGCATTCAGATGTATATAAATAAAGAATTGATAACATGATGATGTGTTCATTAATCTATAATCTTCAATGTTTATTCTTTCTAGTTTGGATATTTATCCCTTTTAGCTATTTCAATTCCAGTAGAGCACAACACGTACAATGAATGTAATGTATTATCATGTATCAAAATTCCAATGTCACGAATAAACCAGTTTACGTCACGTGACTACAATATTTTTACTACAGTATAAATTATTTAATGCTAGAGAAGCCAGTGAATGAGTTAATGAAGGTATATAATAAACTAATAATCTGATAACTGGCAGAAAAGCCTACGTTTCCAAATCTTGGCGAAAAAAATTATTCCTTTCCAGTTTGTAATTATTTCTCAATTGATGTTTTGTCACATCTTTTATAAATCTATGAAAATCTAACATTAATCTACGAGTCCTCATACTTTTAGGGAAAGTTTCCATTTCTCAAGGCTTTTAGCTGTATCGTCTTAAGATTATTATTCCCGCAATTTCGTTACTGTCGAAAAAACATGATGACTATCAGAATAGGTAAAGTGAATCTGCAAAATCCCCGAGTTTATTATTTTGAAATTGATACACTAAATATCTACTTAACCAATTACGAAAATTCTTTTACCTTTCAACAGCTACATTAGCGATTATAGATACAATTCGCACGCGAAGAGTTTGTTATCATTATTTATATTTAAAAAAATGGAATGACGTTTGTTAGTTTCACCAAAACTAAAGAAAGGCTAGACCGATTTGGCTAATTTTGGTTTTAAAATATTCGTTAAGACCAAGGAATGTTTAAAAGGTGAGAAAGTATGAAGAAATTGTAAGGTAACATAGTTTAATCGTCAATTCAATTTACTCATACAAATAGTAACTAACCTATCAAATCTCTGACACATTATTTAATTCTAAGGCTAGGTGGCATGAAGTTCGCCGGGTCATCTAGTTATCGGGGTATTGAACTGATTGTTTTACTGGTGTATGGGGTACTACGGCAATATTCCGTTTACCTTCGAGATCGTCATCCTCGCCTTCTCCTAGCTCCTCTTCATCTTCCTCGCCTTCTTCACCCTCGACCTCCTCATCATCATCATCATCGCCGTCACCCTCCCCCTCCAAGTCCTCTTCGTCACTGTGAGGCTCATCTTCCCCGCCGCCGCCATTTTCTTCCTTTCGCGCCTTTTTCGCTTCTGTTGTTTTTTCCTGTATAATCAAAATTTTAGTAAATTGGAACTAATTTGGAGTTGAACAAAAATGTAAAAACATGAGTTAAAAGACAATATTAAGTGGCGGGAAAACAACTTAGTGTCGATATCGCCTAACATTCAAGTTACGCATCCCTGCACCTTGACATTTCGAGTATAAAAGCCATAACTGGCAGTTGGCCAATTCAGAACTTTGCGTGATACAAATGCACTAGCCCGACGCATTCTACGCTTGGTTTTTACGGCTTACGTTCAAGATAATGAAGCGCAGGTGACAAGGATTCGTAACAATAAAGCGTGGGTTATTAGTGAGGGGGAAAGAGAGGGCCGCGAGGCCGGCGCAATACGGCCTATAATCCCGTGACAAAGCAGAGCTCAACGGAAAACGGTCAACGAGTACAAGCGCTGACGTAAAATACATAAAAACCGCCAAAATTATTATGATGCGCAATTTATATAAAGCACGTGTATAAAATGCATCCATCTAGGTTTATTTCAAAAACAAAAGGTTCATAATCCTATACCAAATCTGAACCACGCTGTGTGCGTTTACCAGAATTTAGGTTACCTTGCTAGAAAGAGATGGACAATAACAATCATCGACTGAGCCATCGAATTTACCTATTCCCCGCCCGTTCTGTAGCGTTATTCTAGAAAAAGATGAAGTTATTCGCGGCTAGATACAAAGGAAATCCAAATTACATACAAAACACCTACATGCAAATAATGCCGGGTCATTGACTACGCGCCGCGTACCTATCTCCGTGGATACATACAAAAATAATATACCTAATTGTGCAAACTATTGACCAAGCCAAGGCATACTTGTTACCAGTGGTAGTGCGGTAGGTATTGAGAAACCAACACGTATAACACGATAAAATTAGTTTGCGCGGCGTTTATTCTATGACATGCTACCTACCGATACCTACATTGACATTCGCCGGCCATGTTACTCATAAAGCGTCACTGCCATGAACCAAGCCGGACTAAGTCGGTCAGAAATAGACAATGATACGCAATAAAATCAATAATAAGTACACCACAGGGGCCTTTGGTGGCTAATGTGTAACAATATTTATAATATTCGTATCAACGAGGACATAGCGTACGTTCGCGCGCCATGTTTTTTTTTCTGCCAAGGTCATGCTTCGGTATAGAATACTGGTAAACAAAGCTAGGAATCGGCTAAAATCACAACAAAATAACAGGACAACCCTTGCCTCCCCTACCAAAGAACCATAGAATGTTATAGAACTGACTCATCGATTACCTCACTCACGCTAAAACGTACAAGTCTTAGGAAATGACGTCCAAAAATACGCCGGTTCGAGTGTTTCCATTTAGAGCGGTAAACTAATAACCACCACGTGGAACAATCACTAATGCGAAGATAAAATAATGCTGTCTCTTATAACATCGTTCGATAAAATGGCGAGCGTCTAAAACGAATACATTCTAGTTGACATGTGCACTCACCTCTGCTGCCCTTTTCGCTCCTTTTAGGTCACTTTTGGCGTCCCCAGTCTTCTCGTCTCCGACCTTGTCCACGGCCACTTCACTGTTATTTTCATTGGTGCTCATGATTGTTCGGATTTTTGTGATAATTACTAGAAATATTCAAGTTAGGTATACGGCTGCCCTAAACCGACGCGCGACTGACTGATCGAGTGAGCGGGCGGGCGAGATGGAGATGAGTTTGAAAACGAAGATGGCGCGGGTTTCTACAAGCCTCGCTTCTGATTGGTTGATTTCATCGGCCATTGAAAAGCATTCGGTGGCATGTGGGTAAAATTGTTTGAAAATTTATTTCACTATTTCGATTTCAATGCATAGATTTATATTATAAATATATTTTGAAATTGATTTTAATTTATTAGACCATCATAAAATATATAAATAATAGATTTAATAAGAGAAATCTTAAAAATTACATGCACAGCGACGTTTAGTAGTTCCAATATTAACGCTAGGCAGCGCTACTGTCTACAGAAAAAGTAGCGGGAAACAAAACTTATTTGACATTTTATTTTGACACTTCGCAAAGTTTATTGCGGGAATCGTTTGTTCGTTGTTCACAAATTTCATTTCATGAAAAAAATCAGGGCTTTGTAGGTTTTGTTCTTATTTCGATACTCAGTTAACTCCATAATTATTAGTAATTTTCGTTCAGTTCAGGAATAATGTGATCTCGTGATTGTACGTATCGAAAAGTTGACATTGCCGAGACGATTCCATGAATTTAAGAAATATTTTTCACTTTATTAAACTAGGTACGTAAAAGGAATTATTAAGAACATAAGTTATGGGTAGTAAAAGTAGGTTTTTGGTTAAGTATTTTAGATCATTTACCCAACTATGAACACTTCCTTTTCCGTAGAGTTAAAAATCACACTCGAAATATTCGTGATGGAAAAGAAGACTGCCTGTGTAACGGTTAGTACCTATAAAATTATTTTTCGAAAAAAAAAGAATAACGATCCTGATGGTTCATTAAGTACTCCTGGCCTTTTAAAAATATCAATATTTTAGAAGAAATGTTACATTACAAATGAAACAAATACATCTGTTCAATAAAAGTAAAAGTATTATTTCAAATTCTCATTTATTTACACAAACAGGACTAAACTTACAAATTCACACTATCACAATGTAAATTAATGTTTAGCTATGAGAGTAACTATAACAAGAAGCACTTCAACAACATTGGCAAATTGGTACATTATAAACGGAACAAAACTCACTGATGTTAGGATTATGTACTGCAAGCACATTAATAAATGCTCACATTATTGAGTGAACAGGGTGTGTGTTTGTGCATAAAGAGTAAAACAATCACTCAAACATAAGAAATAGTAACATTTTCTTATTATTTTTTACATGAAATCAATTTTATAATACATTTTAAGTGTATTGCACAAAGGATCATGGCAAGATAAGTACAGAAAAAGTGAATTATAAGGTGCACTATAAAACAGCTTTGAAATATTATCTAGTGAATATAATGAGCATATCCTGGTATTTAAAATAGTTTTAAAAATATGTAAATATCTATAGGAAAAGGGGAATATGAAACGTTGTATTGTATTGTGATAATCTCTAGTTTTTAAATAAATATTTATGGGCTACAAGTATAACTTGGCAATGAGAACTGCATGCTTGTCTGCCACTTTAACCCATCAGCTCTTTAGAAAAATATGACAATTGATTTTCTATTGTTATGCGGACGATAACGTCCACTCAAACCTCAAGAACAAAAAAATCTTACTTTTTTACATTAGAGCTTAACCAAGTACTGTATTATGTGACTTAAAAAAAATATAACAACCTCTCAAATTAAAATGATCAAAGAATGATAATATTGAAAAATATATAACCAACAAAATGGTACTTAAAATATACCTACGACTTCTTAGTGGGTATTTAAGTGTGACAATATTATTAACTATTATATTTCTTGGAAGTGAAATCAATCAGGAGGTTCAAATCACAACGAATTTAAAAACGAGGAAGTTAAGTTTAGGACATGATTACAGTTACCAGTGAAAAAATTAAATTTATTTAATGAAACTATTAAAAAATATTCCTGGTCCTCGGAAAATATAGGAAAAAAACTACACAATAAAAGACTTACTTTGCTTACAACACGAGTATATATTATAGTCTCACTTAAAAAATCAGTAAGATGAATACAAATAAAAGCTAACTAAATTCTTTATATCAATACTTATCACAAGTATAACATCCACGCGATATACGAATTCTTATTATTGAATCTAACTAGTGGTAGAGCTCCAGCGACGGAGCTCGCGGGCGTAGGCACCACCGCATTACCTAATATACTTGCCTACTTGCCGCTAAATGGTAGTGTTCAGCACTATCGTGTTCCGGTCAGGTGATTATGCACGGCCCTATAATTTTCGGCACAGAGGCATAACATCTTAGGCCTCAGGAGTGGCAACACATCTGCATTTTGACCTTGATCTTTGTGTGGGTGTCTATAGGCTGCAGTCATCACTTAACATCAATGTGAACTGCATGCTTGATGCCACTTCCATTACATAAAAAAAAGAATAATGAATATACATGCAGTTTGTTAATATATTATGTACAAATAAATCGTGCAAATTGGGTGCCTACTAAATAACTATTACACATAATTTCTATTATCTCCAGGTTATCGTTCTTCATCTAATTAATTTCTCACTAATTTGTCTTTCAATTTGTTTGACAAACAAAATCTGGAACACATCACAATTATATAAAAAAAAACATCCAAATGATGATGAACTCCTAAACTACTTAACCGATTTTAATCAAACTTTGCACATCGTGTGCAGTTTGATCCAATTTGTGTTTTTGTAGTTGATATATGAAACAGATAAAGCAGGGTCGGTTAAAGGGAAAATAACCGCTTTCCGCACCCTATATATTAGTAGAAGTAATGTAGGTAACCTCCACCAATCCGCATTGGAGCAGCGTGGTGGAGTTAGCTCCAGGCCTCCCCTCCAAAAAGGGGAGAGACTCGTACCCATCAGTGGTACGTATAATGGGTTGCCATCATTAATGTAGGTAATATTGAAGGGTACGGTAATTAGGTGAAGAACGCTAATCCGGAGAATGACCAATTTGTTACACATCTGCAACATTATTAGGCTTGAACATATTTTCGACAGGATATAGAAGCATGGATGTATATTGTATAACTGTGTTATCACGTGTTACGTTTACACCAATTTATAAATAGCAATATCGTATTGATAGGGAAAATGTTCATTTTTAACACTCAATAACCTTAATTCGCCGCGGGATGGCAATGAGAATTAGACCCCTATTCTCAAATAGTAGCTGAATCGAAACTGAATAGATTCGCTTTTTATATTCTAACACAAGACGCACGGTTTGCTTGAAGCAAGTAGACAAGGTCAATTCAACGACTTTTATGTTAAGGGCTGTTCTTAATTTCATTTACGTCACACAAAATATCGATCAATACCGTCAATTTCGTCACACTTGACAACATCTCCCCACCCCTCCCTCCTGATTGCGTACGTATTTTACAATAAACTAGTCTCGATCCCGCTGCATTCTTCTAGCTGCCAAATCCTGTTCTCAATATCCCATGTCTCAATAGCAGTAAATCCCAATAATATAATAATATGCTGAATACCTTTTTCCATTGTGCACAGTATGAATAGAAGCTACTGTACACAAAAAAATATATATTCAACAATCGCTTGCATAACTAACAACTACATTCCATACAATTTTAACGCATTCGGTTCTTGTATTTGAATAGATATCTAAATTATCGGATTACTGTCTATAGAACGTAGGTATATGTATCGTCTAAACTCGATCGTATCCAAACGGTCTTAGTGAATACTCTGGTCTACCATATCTGTTCCAAACAAGACATGACTATCGATAAAACATATTGTCTTGTCTCCTGTTAAATTTGTTATCAAAATATTATCTTTAACGCTGAACAGGTGAAGCGATTGATTACTATATAACAGCTATACTCTAAGTGTGTTCCGCGGAACCCTAGGGTTCCGTGATACCTCTGTCGGGGTTCCGCAACAAACTCCAACTTTCTTCCACCAAACCTGATATCAACCAATTGATTAAAAATAAAAAACAGTTTCATACCTCCCACTAGTTAGATTTTTTTTCTTTTTTAATGTTTTCTGTTATTGTCCTTGCCAAGTGGTGAAGTAAATAATAATTAGTAACTGTTACATTGTACTTTTATTACGCTGATTAATAAAAAATACACTTATAAAAACAATTGTTTTATTGTAGGGTTCCATCAAGTATTTTGATTCCCAAAAGGGTTCAGTCATTTAAAAAGTTTGAGAACCACTGAGTATATAAAATTAATACGATAAATTTAAAATGTTATTTTAAACTATTATAATCAATCGATTCATAGAGGTGATACTTCTATGAATCGATTGATTATAATAGTATTATATGAATATAGAAAGCACGGGAGGTGTGTAAGGGCCGGGATATCTGACCCTCAACACTCTGCCTACTCCGTGGAGAATAGCGTGAATATAAATACAATAGTTTTGATGTTATTTATCATGTGTTTGCAGTACCATAGCGCCCCATGTAAGGCTTTTTGTTTGATTTATTATATTCCACAATACATTTTGAATGAGGATATACTTCCTACACAGCAGACTGAAACATTGTTTTACCATAACGTTTAATGATACAACAATGAATTCCTCACTCTCTTGATACTTAGGGTGAAATTCACAGACCGATCTACGACTTTACTTTGAGCAAGTACGCTTAGAACTGTCAAAATTCACACTTTACTGACAGTTCTAAGCATACTTTGCTCAAAATAAAGTCGCAGTCTGTGAATCTCACCCTTAGCGCGGTTGTTTCATTCGAAGCGAGAAAGAATGGTGAGTTCTACATAATCGATTTGACATCACCATCTATAATTGTAATATAAGAAATCTCGAAATTTTCAAATCAGACGTGTAGCAACTAAGTTGTAATCAAAATAAATTATATAAATATTTATAGTAAGTTTTATTTTTATATATTCAACATAAAATATTAATATCGTATAGTAAATTATGCCCTTTGCTGACTGAACTATCACTCCTTGGAATCGAATCCTTATTTTGATACATAGAGATATTATTACATACTTATTTATAATCACCGGAAAACGATTCGATTCGATTTATATATATATATATCTTTTCCTTGTGTGAATCAAGGAACGGACACATCAAATGACAAATATCACAAGGCCCAGAAAGTCCTAAAACACACTACGTACAGGATGTTCCCTAGAAAGTGGTACAGACATTGCCATCGAACTCGATATTGCCGCCGTAGGGCGGTGAGTCATCGTCGGAGAGCACCCTGTTCTCTCCGCGCCACGCGTTGTACAGTGAAGGCAAGAAGTCTGTGAATAGAGGGCTGCGATGCACCGCTCGATTGCTTCGGATTGTCTGAAAATGTAGGAAAAGGATGTAGTCCCACAACAGAAGGTAATCATTGTCACATCTCTTGTAACTTCCATAGGTATGTACCTGTGACTGTCCCGAAAGAGGCAAGAGGAAAATTGCATGCAATTTAGCATTCATATGGACACCCACGATTCGCCAATTACGTTTTAGCCTGTGTAGCGATTCCTATAGATATCTTCGGCCACATTACCAAACTCCGAAGGTGGATGGCTCTGGAAATTTCGGAAAAAATGGATCTCAGGTGAAGTGGTTACGCTGAGATCGTGGTTGTTGTAAAATTGTTACTGTCATAAAACTAATTATTTTTGGCGTCAAAAATAATGTAATAATAATTAATCTCGCGCATGTCACAAATAATTTTTATTTGTATGCGCGTCTGACCACGGACACGTTCAAAGCGTGGGGTTGATTCCAAAAAAATTAAGTTTCTATGAGCTGCTTCAAACACAAACCTTTTCTAATCCCTGGAACGTAGGGTCATGTTGACTCTTAGGCATCCAAATCTTGACGTCTCTGTCCAAGCCGCTTGTCGCCATTATCGGGCAGCGAGGATGTGTTTCTATACAATTTACCTGTAAAATTATATACACGTATGTTGTAAAATAATTATTCCATTTTTAGGGTTTCGTACCACAAAAAAAGGAACGCTCATATCAACGCTTCGTCGTCCATCTATCTGTCAAGACCGTATTCAAGCGAGTGACGACATCTAGTTAAATTTCACTGGTGGTAGAGTTCTTGTGTAGGGACTTGAGGGCGTAGGCACCGCCGCATTATCTATCTGTCGCCAAATGAAAGAGAAAGAAAGAAAGAGATAGTAGTGTTCAGCACTATCGTGTTCCAGTTGGACGGAAATGTATGGCTCCGTAATAACTATCACAGAGACATAAGAACTAAGGTCTCAGGGGTGGCAACCCATCTGCATTTGATCTCTGGTTTTTGTAGATAGTCTATAGGCTGCGGTCATCAGTTAACATCCATGTGAACTCCATGCCTGATTGCCACCTACGGTACATAAAAAAACAGTATGTGAGAAGTTAATACTTCTTTAGCGTAACAATCCAATATACCAGAAATAAAACAAAACGACAAAAAAGTTTAGCAACTAACTTCAGTTTGTTGCTTTTATCTGTTTAGTACCTAACTTCAGCCTGTTGCTTTTATCTGTTAAGCAATGCGCGCATCGTAAAAGTTCACTCTCATCGTTTTTTCTAATCGCGCCAAAAGAAATACAACTTTAAAAAATCTCTATGCTGGCATTCCGCAAGGCGGTATACTATCTCTTCTTTTTTCTATCTTCATTAATATTCACACCTTTCATCTTCACGGCTCATGGTTGGCTAGCGACGCTCTTGAGTAGTGGCCTGCGACCACTAAACAACTGAGACAGTTCAAGCCGAATCCAACATTTTAATTTAATGCTAATAAGAAGCGATTACAAGATACTCACAACACCATTAACATCCCCATGCATCCACTGTACAATGGCTTCAGATTTCTTCTCCCAGATGTATATATAGGAACAATCGGATCCAGATACAATGTACTGGCTTTTCGGACCGAAAAACGATACGCTCTTGAACGTAGCACTATTCCGATGACCGCTGTACCTGTGTGTGTACCCGTCTTTGACCTCGCTTGAATCTCTGAAAAAGAAACGTGGAAATATTATGGTTCAATTACCAAAAGAATTACTTATTCTATTAGATATATATATATTTTTTATATTTTCATTCATAATAGCAAACAAGCATGCAGTTCGCAAAGATGGTAATGGGATTTATAGAAGACTGCCACAAATTTCCTGCTTTTTGGAACTTTTTAGGAGAAGAATACCTTGTAATACTATAAATACATGTCAAAATGGAGAATTTCTCACAATAAATCTCAAATATCTATGAAATATAACTTCATGCCATTCCTCGACGGGGTAGATAAATGTTGTTCGGTATTGTAACCGAACACTCTATTTCGGCTCGAATTGCATCCGCGTGACGCACTTATTAGCCTAATTATTATATTATAATTTTACGATCAGTGCAATTTCAGCTACCGTGGCACCCGGGTGTGTGTTAGAATGTTTAAAATGTTATGAAATGTTAATGAATGCACATTAACATTTCATAACATTTTAAACATTCTAACATTTTAATAACATTTTTACCTTTTTCCTATTTGCGACATTTTCATATACATTTTAGTTTTAACATTATTTTTGGACTTTTACCTTTTTTATACAATAAATTAGTATTTAACAATCAAACATTTCTTTACATTCCAATTACCACTGCAACACCCGTTCCGTACCGCACAAATGTAAGGTTCGGTTGCACAAAAATAGTTTACATCATTCTCAAACTTTATCAAAGGAGACGTTCCAAAATGTATGGAGCTTGGGCCCGCACCTTGTACACTATATTGAGAGAAGAAGCATAAAATACTAAATCATTTTCAGCTATTCAAATCGTTTATTAAATCTTCAATTAATTGTCGTAAGTATATTTCGAAAACAAGAATGTCATAGTAGCGATATGGCAACATATTCCTGTCTTACAAAAATTACGTAAAATTTAAAATTATTTCCGACAAAAAAAACAATTATTCAAATTATTTTTTGACTATTTTTCCATGGTTCTGCGTATTTTTTTCTTACTTTTGATATAGTGTACAAGGTGCGGGCCCAACGTGGAACTTCTCCTTTGTTAAAGTTAGAGAATGATGCAAAATTTTAACAATAACTTGAACAAATATTTTGTTCCAACCGAACCTAAGCAATGCATTCAAGCATACATGCAAACACCCAGGATTCGCCAATTAAGTATTTTCCCATGTGTCCTACTTTTTTTATGAAATTGAAGTTGCAAACAAGCATGCAGTTCACATTGATGTTAAGTGATGTCTGCAGCCTATAGACACCACAACAAAGACCAAGGTCAAAATGCCGGTGCATTACCACTCCTGAGCCCTAAGGTGTTATGCCTCTGTGCCAGAAATTACAGTGCCGTTGACATCTCCGGGCACATTACCACTCTCTAAAGGCACTGGGAATTACCCAAAAAAATGGTGAAGTACTTACCTTCCGACTCGGGGATCGAACCCTAGACTCTGGCATTAGACTACTGATTTAGTCAAAATAGTAAATTATGCAAATGTCTATAACGTCAGTTTCGACCAAAAACTTTCTTCTTAATTGATCATACTCTACATAATTTTTTGCCAAAATTTTACGTGCTAATAGGCATACCGATTACTGGCACCCAGGGAACCATTAAAATAAGTTAACATATACATTTAGATAAATAATTGTTAAGAATCTATATTATATGTATTAGATAAATATGTATGTATGTATCTTAACGCCAGGTCCCTAACGGGGTAGGCAGAGAGTGTAGAGCGCCAGATATCCCGGTTCTGACAAACCTCTCGTGCCTCGTCTACTTTCATCATTCTCTTCATACATGCACGCCGATTCCTAAGACTTTTGATCCCACCATCAGACAGAACTCGACCTATTTGGTCATGGTAGGTCAGTCTTGGTCTTCCTGGGCCTCTGCAACTATTCACATTCGCATTGTATATCTGTTTAGTCATTCGCTCATTCGACATTCTTTCTATATGCCCGAACCATCGGAGCATCCCTTTTTTCATTTTTACACCGATACTATCATTCACACAAAGCCTCTTTCTTACATCTTCATTACGAACGCGATCGGAGAGTGATACACCGCAGATCTTGCGCAATGATCTCATCTCGACCGCGTTCTACTTACTTTCATGCTCTTTCCTTAGATAAATATAATTAATTACAACGGGTCTCTCGTGTGTCATCTCACTTTTTAAACGCATAAATTATGAACTCTGTATGGATCAAAGAGATTATTGACACAATAATTATTATTATGAATACTATTACAAAACCACCATCTCTTTCGAATAGTTGTCAATAATGCAAACAATTTTCGAAGAACTTACTTGTTATAAACATCGTTTTTGGTATCAAACAAGTATATGTCGTCGTCATTGTAGGAGCCCAGTATCTCGGAGCCATCGTGGTTGTACACGGCGCCGGTGAGGTGCATTATTCTATATTTACTAGCGGGTTTGCCCTGCAATTGTTGAGATGTTATTGTGTTAAATGATCGGCTAATTTACACGAGTAATCTCCTACGTAAATAGTTGGATATTTTTAAAGAAAAATTTAAAATACAAGTTTACACGGGACTCGAACCCGCGACCACTGGGATCTCTAGTCCAGCCGCTCTCCCAACTGAGCTACTGAAGTCCACATCTAATTGGAATTTCTCCTTAACATTTATTTCAAATGTGAAGGAGAATTAATTTAATAGATATTAAATGCAATAGTAAATAAGTAACAATAGTATAGTAATAGTAACAATGCATTTCACATGATGTTAAGTGATGACTGCAGCCTATAGACACCCACACAAAGACCGAGGTCAAAATGCAGATGCGTTACCGCTTCTGAGGCCTAAGGTGTTATGCCTCTGTGCCGGCAATTATAGGGCTGTACATTACCACCTGACCGGAACACGATAGTGCTGAACACTACCATTTAGCGGCAAGTATATTAGGTAATGCGGTGGTGCCTACACCCGCGAGCTCCGTCACTGGAGCTCGACCACCAATGTGTGTATGTGTGTGTCACACAAATTTCTCCACGCAAAAAATGACACGACTGCTTTGCATCGGTAATAAACGCTACGGCTACTCCTCTCCGGTCGGCCGGTGGCCCGTGTTGCCGGTATATAAAAAAACATCTAATTACATAATAAAGGCAACCCATTATACGACACAGTGCTGGGCACTCCCTCTCTCCCCTTTTTGGGGAAGGCCTGGAGCTTACTCCACCACGCTGCTTCAATGCGGGTTGGTGGAGATACGGGTTAGTGGCCAACCCACTGTCGGATGTTTTCAAACCGCCCATAAGGCCTCCGACAAGGTTTAACGACTGCTATCTATCGATAGCAACCGGGACCGACGTCTTAACGTGCCCTCTGAAGCACGGAAACGCGCATTTAATTTGCCACTAGCGGTCACCCATCACACATCCGACCGCGCCCGTAATGCTCGAGCGAGCGTATGATCGCCTATGATCTACACCAGCCACGGGGTCATGCGCGCTTCGTATTCACATTACATATCGTCTCTCGTACCTCGACGAATAAGTTTTTCTTTTTCTTCACTTATCATCATTGAAGGAATTGAAAAAAAAAAGTGATTATTATGCTTTAACTAAGTAGTTTAAATTCTAATTTTAATTTACTATTAACATATGTTTTTGCTCTTACTACGTGTAAAGGTTATTCACTCTTGGTATTTTATGATTTCTTGACCTTTTGAAAGTATCCGTAAAGAATGTAAAGATCTATTCGAAATAAAAATATTTCCTACTAGTTGACCCGGCAAACTTCGTATTGCCTCAGAATGAAATAATGTGTCAAAAGTTTGATAGATACGGACTATTTGTATGGAAAAATGAAATTGTGGTTTTTACTATTTCCCTTCATTTTTTTCATATTTTCTTACTTTTAACCTTCCCTGGACTTCCAAAAATAATTCAAAACTATAATTAGCCGTTCTCGAGTTTTAGCGAGACTATTGATTTTTATATTTATAGATTTCCGATAATACCGACCGTGGTGGGGTCGGCCTCGAGGAAGTGCGCGGGGCAGTAGAGGGCCAGGGGGCGCGCGGGCCTGCGGCTGTCGTACACGCGCACGAACTTGTCGCGGCCCGCCACCGCCAGCTCGTGCGGCCGCGTGGGGTGGCCCGCGATGCTGTACAGCGGCACGAACGGCTCGTGCTCGCCCACCACTTGGAACAGTCTGTCGGCGACGACCAGCTCTCATGTAAACAGGCTCATAAAATAAAAAAAAGACGTGTGGCACTCGGGGACTGCCGCGGTAAAGCTATTGCATTTACATAATTATCTAAAATTATGCAAAACAAAATAAAATGCAAATAAAAGAAAAAAAAATGAAACAATAATTTTCTATTAATATTTACCACTTTTTAAATATGGAAAAACAAACAATAAAAAAAATGAACAAAAACAATCTTGGCAGCGGTGGAATTCGAACCCACGCCTCCGAAGAGACTGGTGCCTTAAACCAGCGCCTAGACCGCTCGGCCACGCTACCCACGAGGTCGGTGGCGTGCTGCGCGCGTACGTCGGCCCGCAGCACGAGCCCGTCCGGGAGGACGGAGCACCTCGTGCTGTCCGCCGGGGACGGCGGACAGCACGAGGTGCGGGTCGCGCGCGGACAGCGCCAGCTTGTGCGCGGCGCGGTAGTGGGGGGCGGGGGGCGGGGGGCGCGGGGCGGGGGACACTCACTTGGTGGCGTGCTGCGCGCGCACGTCGGCCCGCAGCACGAGCCCGTCCTCCCCGGCGGACAGCACGAGGTGCGGGTCGCGCGCGGACAGCGCCAGCTTGTGCGCGGCGCGGTAGTGGGGGGCGGGGGGCGGGGGGCGCGGGGCGGGGGACACTCACTTGGTGGCGTGCTGCGCGCGCACGTCGGCCCGCAGCACGAGCCCGTCCTCCCCGGCGGACAGCACGAGGTGCGGGTCGCGCGCGGACAGCGCCAGCTTGTGCGCGGCGCGGTAGTGGGGGGCGGGGGGCGGGGGGCGCGGGGCGGGGGACACTCACTTGGTGGCGTGCTGCGCGCGCACGTCGGCCCGCAGCACGAGCCCGTCCTCCCCGGCGGACAGCACGAGGTGCGGGTCGCGCGCGGACAGCGCCAGCTTGTGCGCGGCGCGGTAGTGGGGGGCGGGGGGCGGGGGGCGCGGGGCGGGGGACACTCACTTGGTGGCGTGCTGCGCGCGCACGTCGGCCCGCAGCACGAGCCCGTCCTCCCCGGCGGACAGCACGAGGTGCGGGTCGCGCGCGGACAGCGCCAGCTTGTGCGCGGCGCGGTAGTGGGGGGCGGGGGGCGCGGGGCGGGGGACACTCACTTGGTGGCGTGCTGCGCGCGCACGTCGGCCCGCAGCACGAGCCCGTCCTCCCCGGCGGACAGCACGAGGTGCGGGTCGCGCGCGGACAGCGCCAGCTTGTGCGCGGCGCGGTAGTGGGGGGCGGGGGGCGGGGGGCGCGGGGCGGGGGACACTCACTTGGTGGCGTGCTGCGCGCGCACGTCGGCCCGCAGCACGAGCCCGTCCTCCCCGGCGGACAGCACGAGGTGCGGGTCGCGCGCGGACAGCGCCAGCTTGTGCGCGGCGCGGTAGTGGGGGGCGGGGGGCGGGGGGCGCGGGGCGGGGGACACTCACTTGGTGGCGTGCTGCGCGCGCACGTCGGCCCGCAGCACGAGCCCGTCCTCCCCGGCGGACAGCACGAGGTGCGGGTCGCGCGCGGACAGCGCCAGCTTGTGCGCGGCGCGGTAGTGGGGGGCGGGGGGCGGGGGGCGCGGGGCGGGGGACACTCACTTGGTGGCGTGCTGCGCGCGCACGTCGGCCCGCAGCACGAGCCCGTCCTCCCCGGCGGACAGCACGAGGTGCGGGTCGCGCGCGGACAGCGCCAGCTTGTGCGCGGCGCGGTAGTGGGGGGCGGGGGGCGCGGGGCGGGGGACACTCACTTGGTGGCGTGCTGCGCGCGCACGTCGGCCCGCAGCACGAGCCCGTCCTCCCCGGCGGACAGCACGAGGTGCGGGTCGCGCGCGGACAGCGCCAGCTTGTGCGCGGCGCGGTAGTGGGGGGCGGGGGGCGGGGGGCGCGGGGCGGGGGACACTCACTTGGTGGCGTGCTGCGCGCGCACGTCGGCCCGCAGCACGAGCCCGTCCTCCCCGGCGGACAGCACGAGGTGCGGGTCGCGCGCGGACAGCGCCAGCTTGTGCGCGGCGCGGTAGTGGGGGGCGGGGGGCGGGGGGCGCGGGGCGGGGGACACTCACTTGGTGGCGTGCTGCGCGCGCACGTCGGCCCGCAGCACGAGCCCGTCCTCCCCGGCGGACAGCACGAGGTGCGGGTCGCGCGCGGACAGCGCCAGCTTGTGCGCGGCGCGGTAGTGGGGGGCGGGGGGCGGGGGGCGCGGGGCGGGGGACACTCACTTGGTGGCGTGCTGCGCGCGCACGTCGGCCCGCAGCACGAGCCCGTCCTCCCCGGCGGACAGCACGAGGTGCGGGTCGCGCGCGGACAGCGCCAGCTTGTGCGCGGCGCGGTAGTGGGGGGCGGGGGGCGGGGGGCGCGGGGCGGGGGACACTCACTTGGTGGCGTGCTGCGCGCGCACGTCGGCCCGCAGCACGAGCCCGTCCTCCCCGGCGGACAGCACGAGGTGCGGGTCGCGCGCGGACAGCGCCAGCTTGTGCGCGGCGCGGTAGTGGGGGGCGGGGGGCGGGGGGCGCGGGGCGGGGGACACTCACTTGGTGGCGTGCTGCGCGCGCACGTCGGCCCGCAGCACGAGCCCGTCCTCCCCGGCGGACAGCACGAGGTGCGGGTCGCGCGCGGACAGCGCCAGCTTGTGCGCGGCGCGGTAGTGGGGGGCGGGGGGCGGGGGGCGCGGGGCGGGGGACACTCACTTGGTGGCGTGCTGCGCGCGCACGTCGGCCCGCAGCACGAGCCCGTCCTCCCCGGCGGACAGCACGAGGTGCGGGTCGCGCGCGGACAGCGCCAGCTTGTGCGCGGCGCGGTAGTGGGGGGCGGGGGGCGGGGGGCGCGGGGCGGGGGACACTCACTTGGTGGCGTGCTGCGCGCGCACGTCGGCCCGCAGCACGAGCCCGTCCTCCCCGGCGGACAGCACGAGGTGCGGGTCGCGCGCGGACAGCGCCAGCTTGTGCGCGGCGCGGTAGTGGGGGGCGGGGGGCGCGGGGCGGGGGACACTCACTTGGTGGCGTGCTGCGCGCGCACGTCGGCCCGCAGCACGAGCCCGTCCTCCCCGGCGGACAGCACGAGGTGCGGGTCGCGCGCGGACAGCGCCAGCTTGTGCGCGGCGCGGTAGTGGGGGGCGGGGGGCGGGGGGCGCGGGGCGGGGGACACTCACTTGGTGGCGTGCTGCGCGCGCACGTCGGCCCGCAGCACGAGCCCGTCCTCCCCGGCGGACAGCACGAGGTGCGGGTCGCGCGCGGACAGCGCCAGCTTGTGCGCGGCGCGGTAGTGGGGGGCGGGGGGCGGGGGGCGCGGGGCGGGGGACACTCACTTGGTGGCGTGCTGCGCGCGCACGTCGGCCCGCAGCACGAGCCCGTCCTCCCCGGCGGACAGCACGAGGTGCGGGTCGCGCGCGGACAGCGCCAGCTTGTGCGCGGCGCGGTAGTGGGGGGCGGGGGGCGGGGGGCGCGGGGCGGGGGACACTCACTTGGTGGCGTGCTGCGCGCGCACGTCGGCCCGCAGCACGAGCCCGTCCTCCCCGGCGGACAGCACGAGGTGCGGGTCGCGCGCGGACAGCGCCAGCTTGTGCGCGGCGCGGTAGTGGGGGGCGGGGGGCGGGGGGCGCGGGGCGGGGGACACTCACTTGGTGGCGTGCTGCGCGCGCACGTCGGCCCGCAGCACGAGCCCGTCCTCCCCGGCGGACAGCACGAGGTGCGGGTCGCGCGCGGACAGCGCCAGCTTGTGCGCGGCGCGGTAGTGGGGGGCGGGGGGCGGGGGGCGCGGGGCGGGGGACACTCACTTGGTGGCGTGCTGCGCGCGCACGTCGGCCCGCAGCACGAGCCCGTCCTCCCCGGCGGACAGCACGAGGTGCGGGTCGCGCGCGGACAGCGCCAGCTTGTGCGCGGCGCGGTAGTGGGGGGCGGGGGGCGGGGGGCGCGGGGCGGGGGACACTCACTTGGTGGCGTGCTGCGCGCGCACGTCGGCCCGCAGCACGAGCCCGTCCTCCCCGGCGGACAGCACGAGGTGCGGGTCGCGCGCGGACAGCGCCAGCTTGTGCGCGGCGCGGTAGTGGGGGGCGGGGGGCGGGGGGCGCGGGGCGGGGGACACTCACTTGGTGGCGTGCTGCGCGCGCACGTCGGCCCGCAGCACGAGCCCGTCCTCCCCGGCGGACAGCACGAGGTGCGGGTCGCGCGCGGACAGCGCCAGCTTGTGCGCGGCGCGGTAGTGGGCCGCCAGCCGCCGCCGCGCCACCGCGCCGCCGTGCGCGCCGCACTGCACTAGGCGCACCTGACACCAAATTGTCTTTTATGTAACCGATGAGGGATGGCAGCTCGCGCGGGGGTAACGTTTTACTGGGGGTAGTACTCCAGCGACGGATCTCGCGGGAGTAGGCACCACCGCATTACCTAATATACTTGCCGATGAATGGTAGTGTTCAGCACTATCGTGTTCCGGTCAGGTGGTAATGTACGACCCTGTTATTTCCGGCACAGAGGCATAACACCTTAGTCCTCAGGAGTGCTAACGCATCTGCGTTTTGACCTTGGTCTTTGTGTGAGTGTCTATAGGCTGCAGTCATCACTTAATATCAATGTGAACTGCATGCTCGTTTGCCACTTCCATTAGATAATTTAAAAAAAAGTGTCGAGCGGCAGGAGCCCGCCGGCGGGATCATACTGGGTAAATACCGGCCTATAGACATCTACACAAAAACAAGAGGTCAAAATGCAAATACACGAGCCCCGAAATCTTAGAATCTTCCGATTTACTTGAAACTTTAGCTCCGATGACGGAGCTCGAGGGCGTAGGAATCACCGCCTTACCTAACCTACTTGTCACTTAATATTTGTGAATATAATTAGTGTGACAATAAAGTTTGATTTGCAATGATTTTGGATCACCGCAAACTTCTTCAATGGTACATATTTTATGGGCCTAATACCAGTTTCAAAAACCTACCTTTTTAAATGTAATGAAGGTAGCAAACAAGCGCGCAGTTCACATGGATGTTAAGTCATGATTGCAGCCTATAGACATCTACACAAAAAACAGGAATCAAAATGCAGGTCCGTTGTCATTCTTTGAGATCTGAGTTGTTGTCTCTGTGATAGTTATTACGGGGCCATACATTACCATCTAACCGGAACACGGTTATGCTGAAAACTAACATTGGCGGCAGATATATTAGATAATGCGGTAGTGCCTACGCCCTCGAGCTCCATCATTGAAACTCTACCACCTATAAAATTTTTCGTGTATCCATAATCTCCATAGTATATTATTTAACACAGGTATAATGTTCTTGTGAGTTTTATAAAATTACCTTCTCTTATAGGTATACTAATTTATGAACTTATTTAAAATAACCTCGATTTAAATGTATGAATTCAAATGTATCATACATACTAAAATATTCTGATTAGTTTAAAGACAAAATTCATTTCATCAATCAATTCCAATACTTGCCAGTTTGCCACCAATAAAATGTTAGGATTCAGTGTGCCGGAGCGTGGCGACCCGCGTCATGCCGTGCCACAATGTCACTATACGAGGTGAATAAATAACCTCAATGAAAGTCCTAGGGGAAGATCTTGCCTCCCTCCTCCCCTCCAAATTAGATAAAAACAAAAAACATGCAAAAAAAGTATCAAAATCACACTAACGCAAGCCTCATCGGATCGTCATCAGGTCGAGGAGGATCATCGGAGGATCATCGGTCGCAAAACAAAAGTTCGGGTGGAGTCCATAGATTTATTATCTACTTCGTTAAATAGATTGGCAATACAAAGATACAGAATATATTATACGCATGTGTGAGAGCGAGATAGATAGGCAGGAGCATTTACAGACACGTTCTCGGCTTGAGACAGCTTGGCGTTAGTAGTAGTTTATTTGTATTAAATTTAAGGTTTACTGGTGTTTATTGTACATAAATAATGATGGTTACATGTGCAGTACCTGAATGTAACTCATTTAAGAATGTAAACCCACTTAATCATTCATTTCACATGTAAGTACGAATTAAATGTTGGGCTCTCTAAATGCAAGGATTTAGTTCTGATACAACACTTTTATACATAAACGGATAGACAAAATTAACAGGTTTTATAATATGAATGCTTTGAATGCATAAGAATTAACTATAAAATAATAAAAAAAATACGTGAATTACTTCTATTTTATAACCTCACCTTTGTAGGGATTTTACCATATCGATAATTTGTATATGTCAATCAAGGATATTTTATATAATTAACCTCTTTAGTGTTCATCACTAAAGAGGTTAATTATATAAAATATCCTCCTACCTTATTTAATGCATTTATTAAAAAAATAGTTTCATAGCCAAACTGCGCTGTTATAAATATTATAAAAATCATTTAATAACAATAGAAAAATGGCTAACAATGATAAAAATAAATCGACTATATTATAATGCAGCAAGCACTTCGAACAAAAAGGTCTTTGAATAAAAATATCTACGTTATTTCTTTATTATTTACTATCTGTCTCTTTATCTCCTTTGCTGCCTTTTTCTTCTTAGTATGTTCTTAGGTTTTCGCGAGCTGCACTCATTGAAATAAAACTAGTTTTCGGATTTATCTCGCGTATATTCTTCTCGTTGATCTTTCCTTGAAAACTGTTATTAGATTTATTTATCATCATAAGAAGTTTTCTGTTATCCTTGCTCACTTAACAGGTCACTTACTGTTTAATTAATTATTATTAGATACTTATTTTTACTATGCCTCTCGTCAGCACGGGGTCCAATTTGAACCCGGACCTTTGTCAGGCTTGCGCGGGGACATGAGGGGTCCAACACGTAGAGGCCCTTTCGAGAATTTTGATCTACTTTGTAATGGGTTATATTCGATGGGACCTCTCTCTGACTGCATCAATAGTTAATACGACACAGACAGACCCCGCAGAATATGTATATGGAACTATTGTAATGATAAGTGATTCGCAAAACTTTGGGCTATGTGGGTGAACTGGGGAGACTAGCTGGCTGGGCCTATGGTGTAAGATCCGGCACCTGCCTATATTCAACATCTCACATTATCGAATCCTACTTTAGGCAGGTGGTGACTCGCCTCTCCTTGGTAGGCCCCCTAAACAGCCAACCCGATGGTCGACACCCGGGGGGCAACACTGTTGAGAGAGGCTGGGGGTCTCGAGAGGTGTGGCTCCGGTTTCACCATCACGAGCGAGTAATCTCAAGTTCGGAGCGGGCTTCCCCGCTATTATGCCTTTAGACACTTCTACACCCGAGTGTATGGCTATTGCAGAAATTTAGACAACAGCCTATTATCCAAATTTCTGCAAATGCCATTACCTCTAGCGCCCCACTCAGACCGGCCAATGAAGGCAAGCCAGAGGCGAGAGACCTGATGCTCTGTTCGGCCGTACCTCTGTGTGGCGGACGAGGCGGAGCCCAGATCTCTCCCAGAACTCGAGATGATGGTAGGGGGTGCAACAGCTCGCCGCTGCTCTGCCCCCTTTATGATTGTTAGATATTTATTATTAAATTTTTGTTTATGTTGTACACCCCAACTACTTCCTGAATTTGTTTCTTTACATGTAAGGTTGCCTGGAAGAAATCGCTGTTAGCGATAAGGCCGCCTGTTGTACTATATTATTATGTCCTAATTGTTTTTTTCGTTATTGTTATCTATTGTGTACAATAAAGAGAGTTATTAATATTATTTATTTATTTTGTATACTTATGCGCAAGGTTGTGCGCATAGATCAACACGGGCCACCGGCCGACTAGAGGGTAGTAGCCATAGTGTCAATTACCGATGCAAAACAATCGTGTCATTTTTTACCGGGGGGAAATTTGTGTGACACACACACGCACAATAAAAATCGTCTATTACTACGAAACTCACACATCGACTTTAACAAAATACATACACACAATTTCACACACACATTTAAACATCTCGGCGACAGCGGCTTCTCGGAAACAAACTCTGATCAGTCGCTCGACCGATCCGCGTATCGTATAAGGTATACCTATCAGTCAGCCCGATAGTGTTGTTTGAATCAGTCCGAAACAAGACTGCCGATATTATCGCATTATTTAGTTTTAAAGAATAAAATAACAGTTTTATTAGATATTAAAAATTACATATGAAAGGTAACGCTATCTTTTTGGAAACTTTATGTGTCAGATTTCTTTTTAAAGCAAAAATAGAGAGCAAATGGGCATTTTTAGGACGACAGTTCAGTCGCACAACTAGATTTAGTCTAATGAGTAATCCGGCTGCAACTAGTTTTTATTTACGCATAGGACCATTTGGGCTTGTACTTTGACAGAAGGGAAAGGTCCGGAGTGGCCGGTGACCCGTGTTGCTCTATGGTTGTGCATGACATGCCTTTTAACGTGTACTAGCTAACAGTTTATTTTTTGTTATAGTTTCTATGCATTTATTGCAATACACTATTGTGATGCATAATCATTGCAGTTGTTAGTAGAGACAAAATGATAGGTACTTTTGTTGGAAGGTAACAATGAAACCAAAACGGAAAGTATCGTCTTAAGTCTACAGAGATATATCGCTAGTGCCCAGCACCTCCAAAGAAAATGTGTCTGATCTAGGCAACACACCATTTCTTCAAAGAAAAGTCTACGGCATTTCTATAGTAATTTAATGATGGTTGGAGGAAAATAAAAATAATTTTGTTTGTAGTTTTATTTATATAAAAATATTCCCTGGTTGATGTGTGTAAAATCAGAAGATAGATTGCATCGATCATCGACATCGATATTAAAATCTGAAGTCTTGGCAGCACTATTTTGCTCGCACACAAACACATGTCACGCACACTGACGTAATCCGAATTTGGTCTCGTCCCGACTACTCAATTGCCAATCTTTAGTATTATACATCTATGGTGGAGTCATACCCGAACTTTTGTTTTGCGACCGATGATCCTCAAAATCTTGGCCCACGATTAGAAATGCAAGGTTTTTGTATATATTATCAATATCGATAAATTGAGTTAATTCAATACAAGCTATGCACTCCCAAAAACCTTATTTTAGGGCCGCGTCTGACTAACCTGGCCATCCCTCGCGCTAGTGACGATGTTGAGCTGGCTCCTGGCGTTCAGGAACATGAACTTGCTCTGGAACACGTTGGACTTGTGCTTGGTGTGGATCGTCTGCAGCGGCGTGCGGCGCGCCCACTCCCATATCATCACGTTTGTGTCGTCCGAGCCGGACACGAGCAGATGGCCTGTAAGTGTGAAGTTTTTGAGATTGTGGAGCAAATAACTACAAATATACCAAATTTTGGTTTTTAGGATTCAGTACTAGAAGCGCGCATGGCCCCGCGGCTGGTGTATGTCGGAAGCGATCTACTCGGTTAAGTGATACGGGTGCGGTCGGGTATGTGATGGGTGACCGCTAGTTGCAAATTAAAATGCGCGTTTCCGTGCTTCGGAGGGCACGTTAAGCCGTCGGTCCCGGTTGCTATCGATAGATAGCAGTCGTTAAACCTTGTCGGAGGCCTTATGGGCGGATTGAAAAACATCCGATAACGGGTTAGCCACTAACCCTAATCTCCACCAACCCGCATTGGAGCAGCGTGGTGGAGTAAGCTCCAGGCCTTCTCCCAAAAAGGGCTCTCCCCTCACTTGTGCCCAGCAATGGGACCCATCAAAGGTTGCCATTATTATTATACTAGAAAACGAAGGCGCGACCCTATTTAGAGAGTTCAGATTTCGAATCCCCATATCTTAATCTGACGCGCTCGAGTTAATCCAGATATCCCCTCTGGGCTGCCCTACCATATCCAAAATTTACACGATTCGGAAAAGATCATAGCAACCTTATGAAAATGTTTAAGGGCTGCCCTGCTTGTGTCGCATTATACAAACCGTGTACCGTGTTGGGTGCAAGGTATCATTAACACAAACTCTGCAAAGACTATTTATTATGCTGTTGCTGATAAACTAATACACACTTCCCTCTAAAATGATCAATATCTCATTTAAAAAGTTTCTTTGGTAGCAGAGTTCTTCTCAGTAGAGACTTCACTGGGAACTCTGCTAAGTGAATAACTTTGATTTTAACGAATAAGTCATTTTTACGCATTTATTTACAGTTTTAGGTAATTTATACATGGCATTCTCTTACAGTCAACGTTGGGGTTGTGAGAAAAATAAATGTGAATCTTTTTCTTCATATCTAGATAAAATAGAAGGAAGGAATCGAAAAAATATTATGTTTTAATTTATTATCAATACCTGTTTTACTTTTACTTCATTTAAGTGTAAAGTTATTCACTCTAGGTCAGTTTTGATTTCGAATAACGTTTAGAAAGTATATGATAAAGATTTATTCGAAAAACTTCTTTCTTTCTTCACTTACCTTCTGGATGAAAATTTATAGAATTAACGCAACCGCGGTGTTCCTTAAGAGTATGTAGTTTCTTCATTCTGTACACAGCGTGGAGGGAGCCATAGAATTTCTGTTCAAAAATCACGTCTTCCTTTGCGGTCTTCCCAGACGGAAATGTCAGCCCCATCTCACGTTTTATTATCTCTATGGAACAATCAATATTATGGTTACGACAGAAGCTTTGTGGTAGAGCAGAGAGAAGGTAGAATTACGCTGGCCATACACTCTTACTAATGGGTCACTTGAATTGAGATTTGACTCAAACATATTACATTATGTGTAAAGTGAATATTTAAAAAAGGGATAAATAAAAAAAAAACTTTATATTAAGTTTTGCTACGGTTGGGTGAAATTTTAGTGCTTGTTTTACTGCAGCAGAACAATTTAGTTTCAGTAGTATCATCGAAACTAATGATTTTTAATTTAAAAAAATCGTTCAGAGATAAACTCTTCCCAGAAATAAGAGCTTTTTATATTTTACTTTTTATATTTGATTTCTCAATGTGTTCAGATCAAACTTGAGCGTTGTATGCTAGTTCAACCACTGGTCGAAGTTGAATCGCGGTCACAGTTCGCCGCCGTTCAGTTAAGTGCATTTACAGTAATTAATTTAAGCTTGCTTTGTATTACCATCTATATACACTTTAAGCACGTATTAAAATTTATCTCTATTTTTCAGCTTTTAGCGTCAAGTCCGCCATTTGCTCATGTTTTATATGTTGTGGCAATAAAGATTGATTAAATAAATAAACAAAGTTCATCTCTATTTACTTTGAGTTCTGATTTCGTTAGACCCTAGTAGGTAGTAAATTTTTTGGCAAGTTCGCGGTACCTCATTGTTCATGGTCCTACATTTCTCTGTATGTGATCAAATCTCACACGATGCGATCTCTCACGTGGGCTTCTAGTATTATAATATAACGGTCCAATTAGATCATCATATATTTTTTAAATTCAAATTCTTGTCATATTTACATACCTTTAACTAAAAGATAATTGTGTTTGGGTCTTTCCTTCAGCAACACTGACGGTGTAGAATTATTATCCTCATCATTCTCCTGTTGGAAGCTTGCATGGTTCCATACACTGCCTTCCAAGTCCGAGTCATCAGTCACCATTTGCACATCACGCGCGTTACTGTAACTTGTACTCTCAGAAGAACTCCTTGAGTTGCTGGAACTTCTATGGTGGAAATACAAATCTGTGTTAAAGTAAAAATTCGTTTTAGGGTTTACCCGAAAAGTGGTAATGGATTAATAAGTTTATTAAGGTTGAGCTGTCTGGAACATAACAGGGTCCCATCTGCATTCTCCCATAGTATTGAACCGGAAAAATAGTTATTAAGACAAAGTTTATTAAAACTAATAAATATACTCTGCAATAGAATCTTTTACTAGTGGAAGAGCTCCAGTGACGGAGCTCGTAGGCGCTGTGCTGCGGTGGTGTCTCCGCATTTCCTAATATACTTGCCACTTTGTCCCAAATAGCTTTCCGGGATTGAATTTCCAATATAAATTTCTCGGTATCGAAAGCCTTAGCCATTAGCCATTTTTGTGCGCGACGTCCAGCGGATATTTAATCTGTAGTAAGTCACAGTCGACTAGTCGACACTCCGTAATGACACTAAATGGTAGTGTTCAGCACTATCGTGTTCTCGTCAGATGGTAACGTACAGCCCTGTAATTTCCAGCACAAAGACATAACACCTTAGGCCTCAGGAGTGGTAACGCATCTGCATTTTGAAAGATCATACCCATATAGACCCCTTTTTATTGGGACAGCTATTGTTAAAACACTTGTTAATGATAATTAATTTACTAATGAGCTTATCATTATCAGTTGATTAATACTTTATGAGCTTGCAGTGGAAGGAGTATATTAAAGGGTGAGAGTCTTCATTGGTGGGCATTCTGTTCTAAGCGAGCGAAGCGAAAGGTTGTCATAATATTCGTTTGAAAGTAATGTGAAGAGAAGGAAATAAATGATTAATGTTACACTGGAGTTTGACTCAAACAAGATCCTTAAAAAGACCTAGAAGCTTACAATTTTGACCTTGGTCTTTGTGTGGGTGTCTATAGGCTGCATTCATCACTTAACATCAATGTGAACTGCAGGCTTGTTTGCCACTTCCATTACATAATAAAAAAACCTATTTAATTAAAAAAAAAAGTTCAATTAAATTAAATATTCATTTAAACGTTTGAAAATAATTAAATATTCTTGTGATTAGTTACAAAAAAAAGTTAAAAGTGTAACAACTGAAACAATATTCACACTGTGTCTTTTTCTGTTCATCAAGGGCATGATAAATCCTCAAATCGCCGTAAAAAAATTGCAGCAGTGCTTTACCTTACCTTGCACCCATTTTTTACAAACCTTGCCATGATCTTTTCTTTCTTAATTGTTTTTTTTTTTTGTTGTTGTTTCATAAAATAAGTAAAAAGTAAAAAACAGCTTATATTTTAGTAAGCAATCGTATTAAATTTATGGTGAAATTACATTTTTTTTAATTTAATGGAAGTGGCAAACAAGTATGCAGTTCACATTGATCTTAAGTGAAGACTGCAGCATATATCTAGAAACTTACACAAAGACCAAATTCAAAATGCAGATGCGTTACCACTCCTGAGGCCTAAGGCCTCTGTGCCGAAAATTATAGGGCACATCATACATTGCTACTTGACCAGAACACAATAGTGCTGAACACTACCATTTGGCAGCAAGTACATAAGGTAATGCAGTGGACGCGTCGTTGCCTACACCCGCGAACTCTGTCACTGGATCTCTTCCACCAGTGAATGTTATTTTCAAAACAATTTATTGCTATACTATTCCAGTTTTGTCTACAAATAAGCAATTCTATGCAGTGTAATCAAACACAAAAAGTGGCACCACAACTTTGAGAAGTATTATAGATACCTTTTTTTTACTGGTGGTAGAGCTCCAGTGACGGAGCTCGCGGGCGTAGGCACCACCGCATTACCTAATATACTTGCCGCTAAATGGTAGTGTTCAGCACTATCGTGTTCCGGTCAGGTGGTAATGTACGGCCCTGTAATTTCCGGCACAGAGGCATAACGCCTTAGGCCTCAGGAGTGGTAACGCATCTGCATTTTGATCGTGGTCTTTGTGTGGGTGTCTATAGGCTGCAGTCATCACTTAACATCAATGTGAACTGCATGCTTGTTTGCCACTTCGATTACATAAAAAAAAAAAAAAATCCTTAACATTTTTTGTCAAAAGTCGTTTATATTTTGTTGCTCAGGGCCTTATTGTTCATACAATTAAAATTAATAGTAATAGTAGTAACTATCGATGTTAAGACCATAGACCATAGCTGTGGTGTCACTTTTTTAATTTGTGCTTTGTATGAGGGTTACACTTCTCCAGAATGACTTATTCGCAGGGTCTGGTCTAGGTCTTTTGCTCAAACTCGACTTACAAACAAGCAGTTGCTAAATAGTAATAATCTTATTGGGTAGTAATTCAAAACCCCATAATCATACAAAAACTGTATGTGAGAAGGAAAAATAAAAAAAAAATGTATGTGCAATGAGCAACTTCCAAGATGTTGTGTTGATTGTTCCAATGATTTCCAGATACCATCACATCATACGAATGTCCAACAATCTTTGAATAATTTCCATTAACAATAGTACATATTATCATCTGTTAAAAGTTAACTTAAATTTTTTCTTCATATTGAAGGCTTAAGTTTGCAGTATATAAATGAAAACGTTAATACTTACAGACTCCCAGTGCTCTCGGAGTATGTCACAGTTTCAGCATCGGAAGTATTGTCATTCTGCATATCCAGCGCATCATGCGACAAATCATCAGAGTCAGGACTTGACGAGTCACTATCAGAGTCCCTTCCAGGTGTTGGACGTTTCCTATACATTCTGCCGGGTCTCGGCCGACGTATGTTCAAGAGTATCGCTCTGACGTTGCTGCTGGAAGGTGCTACGTTGATGAACTCATTGGCAGGCTCATCTAGCGGTGGTGCCGGGGCCTTATCCTCACTGCTCGTACTCTCTGACTTATCTGCACACACACCACTGTCTGCATTCTCATCTTTTTCTTCCTTTTCGCTCGTACCAGGCGCTGACGTATCAATCAAATCAAGTTATGACCAAATATACGACACACACATCAAATGCAAAACCACGCCTCACCTGTGTCCTTGTAACTATCCTGCGAGCTCCCATCGTTCAATTTCAATTTCTTTCTACCCAGATCTGAGCCCGCGGGCGATTCCATAGTTTCATCATCGCTCGAGTTGTCTTCCATATTTTACTGCGAAGGAAACGGACCTTGACAATTTTTCGTGTTCATTGAAAAAAATAATACTAAATAACGTTAATATTTAAAGAGTTTTACAAACAATGAAAATTCAATGGACGAAATTTTTCAGATGTTTTTTGACAATTTATTTTTTGTTGCAAGTTGCAACTAGTAAGAAGTAGATAGGTAGGTTAGGGGTGGACAATATACATCAATGTTTCATAAACACTCGATGTATATTATCGATACATCGAATCGAACCGATGTATTTTTAGTTCTTCAACATCGATGTTTTTATTTGATACATCGAATCGAAGATTCGAATTAACAGGAGATTAGATTAAACTGCCTCAGTAGCCTAGTGGTAGCAGGCCATTACTACTACGCTGAGATCCTGGGTTCGATTCCCGGGTCGGGGATATTAGAAATAATGGTCTAAAGTCCTTTATCTCTGGTTCTATTGGGAGTTTTTGGTAATGTGCCCAGAGATGTCATTAGATTCGCCACCCGTTACATGGGCCAAAACGTAACCGGCGAATCGTGGGTATTTGGCAGTATTTGCATGTATGATTGAATGCATGCATTTACCTCTACCTACCCACACCTTCGGAGATTACAGGGGTGAGGTTACATTTTTTGATAAAATTAATTTTATGTATGCGACTACGTTTTAAAATTTGTTTTTTTTTTATTAATTTTTTTATTTACAAAAAAGAAACTTAAACAAATATTTTGGTGCAACCGAACCTTGGTGAAATAAAACCTTACTTAATAAAGAGCCTGTTTCTTCATTTTTAAAACACGTACATAAATTATTGATAAAATACATCGATATATGGAAAACATCGATGTATTTTCTGATATATCGATATTACATCGATGCCACTTTCCGAAGCATTACAACGAAAAATCATCGATGTTTTTTTTCAATGTCCATCCCTAACAAGAAGCTTGAGGGTAAAAATGGAGACCACACAATCCATACCTATTTGAAGCAAACCTAAATATAGCTATCTCTCTCTCCGGGGGCAGGCCGTCTCTTTCTAAGTAAGGTGAAAATAAAGTTACAATTTTCCTGGGACATGACTGTGATTTTTATTTAAGATGACAAAATGTTTTAATTTTTCTTCTCGTTTGGCAAAGAGAAAGCTATAGACTATAACGCCATTGATCAAGTAATATTATAATTACATACAACTGCTCATTTCATAAATCTCTAACATAGTGAATGAATATATTTATGGAGGATGACGAACGCGATGATGAGATGGTTCCATATGGAAGTTGATGGGATGTCCAGTGAACTAATGGGGAGTAGGACCTTCTTATGAAGTCTCGGAGGAGCACGAAAAAACTTTCCTACACCCGTGCACGCGATCGATTGCTTTATGATAAAAATCCCACATATTTGACACATAAAACATAACTACACATACATATATTTTTTATGTAACGAAGGTGACAAACACGCAGCACGGATGCTTAGTGACGACTGCAGCCTAAAGACACCTACACAAAACCAGTGGTAAATGTGCAGATGCGTTGCCACCCCTAAGGCTTAAGATGATCTGCCTCTGTGGTAGTTAAGGATTTCGAAGATCTCAGTTGATAAGAACATCCCCATTATAACAGTCTGTTAAAACCTTCTTCTTTCTGGTTAGATGGCATTTCTAGGGCCGGGTTCCAATAACTTACCAGCATCCGTACTATTCCGTACGTATATTTAGGAACGGTTGATTGTGAGAGTTAATATTATGGATGAAATGTCAAATTATGACGGATAGTAAGCTAGCCTACCTACGTTAGTAATTTATTGAAACCGAGCATAGGAAAACAATGAAAATCTTGTCGATAATGAAGCATTTATCAATGAATCCCAAACTTTAAGACGAAATGTATATTTCGTCAGCTTATTTTCATGTGCCAATACACGTCTACCATCGAAAGTTTCTCCGCCTCGTATACAATTGCCAGATACTGCAAATGACCTGCCTGCCCTTCGGCCTGTCATGTGCTCCAAAGAACTTTGCCGCTCTGACAAACTGGGTGGCTCAATGCCTACGAAACAAGGGTATAAGAATTGTCGTGTATTTGGACGATTTTCTGCTCGCGAATCAATCGCGTGTACTTCTCCAAGCTCAAGTGACAACAGTGATAAATACGGTGAAGAACTTGGGTTGGACCATCAACTACGAAAAATCGATGCTCAACCCTGTTCAGGAGATAGAGTTCTTAGTACTAAAGTGGGACACAAGCCGTGGGTGCATAAGTTTACCACAGAAAAAGGTGACCATGATCAAAATACTGTCTCAAAAGTCATCAGGAGGGGTACGATGTCTCTAAAAGAAAGTCAGGTTGTTCTAGGTACTCTAAACTTTGCGAACTTCGTGACACCCAGAGGCAGACTGCACAGCCGTCAACTTCAAAGATTTTCTCGGGAGTTAACAAGACAGCCTCATCATATTCGACCACTCATACCAGTTCAGGTAATGGAAGATCTGAAGTGGTGGATCAATATGTTGGAGTCCAATCAGACATCGACCAACCTCCACCCGACAAAGATCCAGCATTTTTTGACCACAGATGCAGCAGATTACGGGTGGGGAGCTCAAATGGACGACCAAACAATCTCGTGCAAGTAGACGTACAAACAGAGCAAGTGGCATTCCAACTGCAAGGAAATGCTTGCAATCATAGCAGCAGTGACACGTTGGAAAACGCCACTAAGAGGGCGTCATCTAATTGTGTAGTCGGACAATCGCACCGTCGTGTCCTACATTCGCAAGGAAGGCGGCACACGGTCGGTGAGATTATTCAGGTTAGCGTATCAACTCCTTAATCTCTTGGACAGATGGCAGATCACTGTTACTGCCGAATACCTCCCAGGGAAGTTCAACGATATAGCAGACAGACTGTCTCGAGGGAAGCAAACAGCAGAGTGGCATCTACTACAGCCAGCGTTAATACTAATATTCCGCAAGTTCGGAGTCCCGCAGATCGATCTTTTTGCCAGCAGAACTACAAGAGTTGTGGAGAAATATGTCACGAAAGATTGTCGAGACTGCTCAGCGAGTTTTTGCAACGCGTTAAGTCATCAGTGGCAATTCCAACTAGCGTGGCTATTTCCATCACCGAGTCTGCTTCCCCGGGTATTGCATCACATGAATTCAGCAAAGGGAATTTATCGCAGACCAATGAGGATCAAACACTTGAGCCGGGTGTTGATAGATCAGAGCACAGGCATGCCACCACCGCGAGTGCAGGACATGGACCTACGTGTCTGGAAGATTCGGGGTGGGGCAGCATCACCAACAGCTGGAAAGACGCGGAGCGAGCCTTGCTCACGTCTAGCTGGAGATAGTCTACTCTGAAGACCTACAAAACAGCGTATATATAATGATATATCTATATCAAATAATTAAACCAGATACTTATATATAGCTTTCATATAACATAACATCACATATTTACAGATATACCTGTACTTGAAAATAGCTATACTTTTAGTAATACTTTTACCTATTTGACTAGTAAAAAAATATAACACTATGAAATAATTAATTAACTATCGCCCCGTCAATATTATAATAAAATTTCCTAACAGAGAAGTGACAATGATTCTTGGCGATTTTAATGCGAAGATAGGTAATGATTCTCATCTCCTGGGTCACACTGTGGGGAAATTCGGCTTTGAACAGAGGAATGAAAGAGGCGAGCGACTAGTTCAGTTTACAGCGGACAATGACCTAGTAATTTAAAACAGTTTTTCCAAAATCATCCCAGAAGGCTCTATACCTGGACGTCTCCGGATGGGAAATACCGCAATCAGATCGATTACATTTTAATATCATCTAGGTGGAAATCCAGTATTAGGAATACTCATACGCTGTCTGGTGCTGACTGCGGATCAGATCATCAGCTTTTAATAACCAAACTTCAATTAAAATTGAAAGCAGCCAGAAATCTTCACAGACAAAAAAGGATAGTAGTTACAAATGGTCCTAAGTTTATGGCAGTGCTTGAAAGTAATTGGAGTCAATAGGCCGCTGCTAATCTGGAGGTTGAGTCTGTTGATGCATTATGGGGGCGAGCCAAGACATTGTTAGAGTGTGCAGTCAAGGAAGCCAATTCACCTATAGAGACGCGCAAGCGGCAAAACTGGATGAGTGAAAATACTCTCTCTGGTGGAAGAAAGAAGGAGCCTTAAAAGTATAGGAGCTGACATTAAAACCTTCAATGTCATATCTGCTCGGATTTAAACTTTGTGTAGACAGGACCAAAACAGGAATCTCAATAATATTTGCGCTTCAGTAGAATCTCACGCAAATAATCATGAATCCAAAGACCTATACCGCAAAATTAAGGAAAATACGAGATCCCTCTCTACCAGAACGTGGGCTGTCAAAAATTCTAATGGCGAAGTAGTTACTGAAATAGATGCGGTATCGGAAACTTGGAAGGATTACTGCCAGATGCTATTTCAGGACTCTGACTCCCAAAACTTTACCATGGTGCAACCAACCAGTGACACTTTTGAACCAGACATCCTAAAAGACGAAGTGAGAGCTGCAATTAAGTTCCTTAAGAATGGAAAAGCTACCGGAGGAGATGCTTTACCCATTGAAGTGGTTAAGGCCTCGGGGGAATATGGTGTCCGAATATTTCACGCTCTGTGCAATAAGATATGGCAAACAGGCAAATGGCCAGACGAGTGGATACACACCATCTTTACGATAGGGATATACCTCTGCACAAAAAAGGCTCCACTAAAATCTGCAGCAATTACAGTCTGATTGCCTTGATAACGCTGCAAGTAAAATCTTGTTGCACATTCTGAACGAACGCCTAAAAACCTTTCTTTTAAAGGTAATAGCACCTGAACAGGCAGGTTTCGTTAAGGGTAGGGGAACACGCGAACAGATACTGACAGTACGCCAGATCATAGAAAAGGCGCGGGAGTTCAACAGACTTACCTATATATGTTTCGTGGATTTTTCGAAAGCGTTTGACTCTGTAAGATGGCCTGTGCTTTGGAGAACTTTGTTGGATATGGGTACACCTAACCTTCTTGTGTATCTATTAAAAAAAATTTACAAAGACGGGACAGCATCAGTAAGAACGGACGAGGTGCTTTAAAGTCGCTTCCACCCTGGTGCAGGAGTTCGCCAAGGTTGCATCATATCACCTCTCTTATTTAATATCTACACTGAGCTCATAATGAGAATCACCTTGGAGGACTGGACGGACGGAATTGCGGTAGGGGGGTTGAGGCTATCAAATCTACGATTCGCAGACGATACCACCCTGTTCGCAACTAGCATTCGCCAGATGGAGGATTTACTCCTTAAAATGGAAAGAGTGAGCCTCGAGTTTGGACTGAAAATCAACCGGAGTAAAGCCAAAATGATGATTGTCGACCGAGCCAATAACAACTCGCCTGAAGTCACACATATTGCGAACTGTGAAGTGGTCCAATCATACATTTACTTGGGTGCGCTAATCTCAAACAGTGGGGGATGCGTAGATGAAATCAAACGACGTATGGCGATAGCTAGATCTGCAATGGACAAATTAAAAAAAATATGGAGAAACCGTAACATTACCAAGGCCACTAAGATCCGGCTTGTTCGTGCGCTAGTGTTTCCCATATTTCTTTATGCAGCTGAGACTTGGACTCTGAGGGAATGTGAAAGGAAGAAGGTGGACGCTCTGGATATGTGGTGCTGGAGGAGAATGCTTGGAGTATCTTGGACCGAATTCCGAACAAATGCTTCCATACTCCAAGAACTCGGCATCAAGCAGCGTTTGTCATCCATAGTTCAATCTCGCATGCTCACTTTCTTTGGACACATATCTCGACGCGACGGTCAGTCTATCGAACGCTTGGTGGTGCAAGGTCAAGTGGAGGGAACCAGGCCACGCGGCAGATCACCAATTCGATTGACGGACCAAGTCAAAGCAGCAGTGGGAGGTCAACTGCACGAGTGTTCGAGAAAGGCAACAGTAAGGGACCAGTGGCGACGCATAGTTAAGCAAGTCACAACATCGTAACGACCACGACCACTCTGACAAGAGTGTTGCGACTAAGAAGAAGATCGCCCCGTAATAACCATCACGGAAATAGCATCAACAAAGCATTTTATATAAACAAAGACGCTATTTTTTCATCTGAATGTAAAAGAAAATCAAGTTTTCTTCTCACAATACTAAGTGCAGCCTTGTATTATTGTATTTGCTACATATTATGTAACGATACTTGACTGATAATAATATAAGAACTTTTTTTGTATCTTTGCAAGTTGTTTGGCAGCGGGTTTGGTTCACTTTCTCAGTAATGTAATAATATTAGTGCAAATATAGGTATGTAAAAACATATGCAAACAGTAATATTACGTTTTAGGCCACGTGACGGAGTGACTATTAAAAACTGTATCTGACTTGACTGCTAGCATTAATAAAAAGATGGAGATGCTTCATGGACTTAAATTGTTGCCGTTTGACTAAATGAAACCATATTTTAACAGATTTTTCATCTGAACTTGATAAAACACGCCGTGACGTATTGCGGAATTTCCGCCTGAACGAATTTAGCGGAAAATAGCGTTTTATTTAAATTTTTAAGTCTAGTTCCTTAAAATTAAGTTGAATCTAATAATTTGATTAAATGATGTGTTCAAATATCAACCGTATCAGTCAAAACTACTACATCATTTTAAAAAAATCACTTAGAATTTTGAAATCGAGGATGTGACATGTGCAATTTACATTGTTTTTATATTTCTTGTGGTTATAGAGTTTCGTAAGATATTTGGGTTTTTCGGACACAAGGTGTAAAAAATCAACTTGAAAAGTTACTTATTTTGCGTACGCTGTCTAAACTGTAAAATATAGAACCATAAAGTGTTGCAATTAATTTTAGATCTTATAAATATCTACCTATACCTATCTATGTCGAGTGAGGCACAACAACCATTTTTTTATTTAATTATCTTGAATTTTTTTTTTGACTACATTTAAACGCGTTTATTTTACTCACGCTATTTATCAAAATCTTTATCAAAACAAGGACAGTTCTTCTCAGAGCTAAACAACAGTTCTTTTCAGGGCTTAAAATATTGTAAAGCTGAAGAGTTTGTTTGCTTGAACGCGCTAATCTCAGGAACTACTGGTCCGAATCGAAAAATTATTTCATTATTAGATAGCCCATTTATCGAGGAAGGCTTTATAACATCACGCTAAGACGAATAGGAGAGAGTAGATAACATTGCACCCGTGCAAAGCCGGGGCGGGCTGCTAGTGTGCTATAAACTAGTGTCCTCAATCAATTGCAGTGTGTAATTGTTCTGGATTATCGTAATTTAATCTAGAGGAAGAAATCGAAGAAGACTTTACTGTCGAAGACGAATTTGAAGAGTGTGAATCAGATTAAAAGAATTTACAGAAATCAGAACTACAGTGTAAATCAATCACTGTGCAGCAGCCACTAGCAGCAGAAATAGTGAGACAATAGTTAAAACCTTCTGACGTGTTTCATTTATGCAAGAACCAACAACAGTAGTCTTCTACAACTGTATCAACAATCTCTTCCCTTTTTGGAAGAAGGCCTGGAGCTTACTCCATCACGCTGCTCCGATGCGGGTTGGTGGAGATAAGGAAACGAAGGAGCTAGGAACATTTGTGCTTGTACTTTGACAGAGGGGTAAGCCTGCATATGGCTACTGCCCTCCGGTTTGCCGCGACCGGTGGCCCGTGTTACTCTATGCTCAAAAATAATAAAATAGCTTGCCGCCGACAGCGGGAACAGGGTCCAAGCTACCGGTGGTTAGGGACCCAGAAACTCTGTGTGCGTCCTTCACCACCTAATATCCTCATTCATCGGGCTGTCTCAAGGAGCACTCCCTTCTGCATCAGGCCCATGACCCAGCCGTCGCACGTTGCACTATCATAATATTCTATCTTAACTTTCAAGTTAGTTGATACAAATCGGATAGGTAGTTTAGGAGTCCATCGCGGACATCACTCTCTTCATAATAATCAATATTTTGTACAGTGAGCTGTCACTTGATTGATTCATGTCTGTACTTGCAGCATCACTATTGGTGTAAATTATGTAGGTACATACATCGATGTAGCTATCGAGTTAAAAATCAATAGAGTTTATCAAGATGGCTCCGGACTGGGATCGGTCTCCCTTTGGTAAGAATAATTTAATTTTGCAGAAACATTTATTACAACATAACAAATATTTTCTCTTTTTATATATTTGTTATTTTATATTACCTATTGCTGTTTTTATTAGACATGTGTGTATAGATTACGTTTGCAGTTTTTATTTATGATGATTGTATGATGTTGAAAATGTCGTCCATTTAAATAAAAATTATTATACTTACCTACATATTATAAAATATTCATAGATTATTTTTATATGTTTTGGAATATATTATATTCTGTACTTATAACCTACATTTAGGTATTTATGTGCAATGCGAATTGCGAATTGCGAACCGCATAAAGCACATACTATATTAAATTCGTTTTTAAGACTTCCTAGGGACGGCGGGCGAGCGACCACGCCCGCTTTTCTAGCCACCATGTCGCTTGCTCACGACACTTTTTCAGCAAGAAATGCCATTGCAGACGTTCAGGTGGAATGGATTAATGCTGTTGACGGAGGAAAAGTCAAGATTCCTTTTTATTACCTTATTGATTTTAAATTGATTTTTAAAATGGTTTAATTTATTCTCTTGGTCCATGGGACCCCAGTGCTCGGCTCTTATTCAATTTTTAGGTCAAAGAATCAGCATTGCCATCCAACGAGGCAATGCTGCAAGCCTTCCGGGTACCATGACACAGGAAGGCAGTGATGTGGAATTTTTAGACGCATGTTGTTTTTAGTTTTTAACTTTTAAATATAAAAAATAATTGTATTATATCACACCTTTATCGTCAAAATATTTTAACAAAGTCAGTTCATACCTATATATTTTATTTATAGATTCACGGGATTTCACGGGATTCTATTCGTTCCGAGTTACATTTTAAAGATGTAAAATTACATCAATGAATATCAGTTTTGAACTCGATTATTAAAAACATCGATACGTTAAAATGGAAAACAATGGTGCTCTGCTGCTGTCAAAATTAGAAACTGTCAAGCTGACAACATGATCGGGAATTTTGGAAAATTGAGGTTATGTTTACATCGCGAATCGCAAGTGATTTTGTAAATTAGGAAACTTTTCATTACAAAATAGGATGTAATTGAAACACAAGTGTAACCTAACAAAAACAACCAAGATGTTTGGGTTCAGAGATGGTTCGTATTACGTTACGAAACGAGAAGACGAGTTGCTCTCCGTATTAGATATCCTGGACATAGACGAGTCTGCTATCGATTCCTGTGTGAAATACATAACGCAAAGGACCAGCTTCTCCAACAAACACTTGGTAAACTGCATACAGTTGTTAAAGTACAAGCAATTGATCAATATACGCGAGAATGTCGATTGCGATAACACTCACGAATTCGAGTTCGTGTGCAAATTGTTAGCGAGCCTCGACAATGAGACAATTGACAATATATGCAGAATCACATCCCTTACGCTATCCCTTGACCGTTCAACCTTGACACAGAAGGCTGAACATCTAATTCAACAAATACTTGCGGATCTCTATCTCCCATCGGAGACCGCTGACAACGACGATACCAAGCTCAGCGACACACTACTTTGCCTCAAAGTATGTGACAGCGTGCTAAATGTTATAATAGAACTGAAAGGGCAATTGTCACTGCCATTTTTAGCGACACCACTAGAAAATATCTTATACAGTAAATATGAAGATCTCAATACATATTTCCTCACAAATACCATACCTCACTTCTTCAAAGCTATTCACGGGTACAACATCGTTGATAGAATATGGGAGTTCATATTGAAATCAAATTACAGGAGGGATTACATGTTGAAAGTAATCTGTTCTTTGTCTGATTTTTATTTACCTGTAGAAAATGAAGGTAGAGATGTAACAGTATCCTCGGAGCTTGTTAAACACCTGGAGTTCTGGGAGCTTGTATTATACGGATTCGGCTGCAACAATTCCAGTTTACCAGTACAAAAAATGTCGATATATTTGATCAAAAGGTCTCTGGATTGTTTGAGAGGATTTAAAAACGAAGTCAAGATTGACTCACCCACTGTTACTTTTTATTGGAATCCCACCAAAGGTGATGAGATCAAAAAAATATGGCATATCTTCTTTATATTAATGGACAGCCTAGGGGAGAAACAAAGTAATATAGTCTTGCCATCTCTGAGGTTGTTTGCATCAATCAAAGAGTTAGGCCACTGCTGGGTAAACTCTGCCTACAATATTGGTTTGCGGCATGATAATGCTCGAGTGAGATTTAAGTGTATTGAATATAGACTGGAATTGGAGATAAGTAGTGAATCGGAGGCAATTGTACTCCTAGAAGCCTTAAATGACACTAATCTCTATGATATACCTGCCGAACTTGATATCTTGATGCAAAAGATAGCTATATTATTCAAAGAAAATAAAAAACAATCCATTTTATATGTGCTTAAAACTATGCCGCAAGTAAAATGGTCTCCTGTCCCCTTTTTCCATTTAAGCAACATTTTCGCAAATTTAAACATCACAGATTTATTTGCTGATGAAGTCAATGTAAATGGTGCAAATATTGTTGCAGACATATTAAAAATACAGTGCAATAGTGTCTTAATACGAAAAGCTGTTCACATAAATATGACATATTTCTTAAGTAATTGTGGCACTACATTTAACTGGAAAAACTATTTGGAGTTGTTTCTTCTGCTGCAACCAGATGCGATTTGGTCAGGTAATGATTATAGAAGTCCAGTCATATCGTGGGTGAAATATATAAAGATTAATGATGAAGAAAAGGGTAACTTTTATGATGCTTTAATAAGCCACCATGAAAGTATCATATTTGGAAAATTATACATGGCCATCTTTGCTAATGGTTCAGAATTCTTCCCAGAGATCGCTGAACAAATGATAATGAAATTGAAGAATGCCAAAAAAACTCCCGATCGTCCTCTACTACAGTATATAGAGGAAGCAAAATATTTATTGCAACTATTCATGCACACTGACAGTAATTGGCAAAGTCATAAAGAAAATACTGTGATAGCTAATGAATATATTTCTATATTGAAATATGTAAGCGAAGTTCTTTTGAATGATCCAATTTTGAATTTGGACAATATGGTGCTAATATGTAAAGGATTAGAATGCTTGTCACGTAACTTATACAACGTTGAAGCATCTGAAACATTGTTGAAGCTGTATCAAACTTGCTCCGAAAACATCCTTGATACCGAAATTGATTTTTATAGAAAACTGTTTTGTCTTTACATCCTTCAAATATTACTTAACAATATTATTTTGCAAGTTAAACATAAAGAAGACAAATGCAATCTTGCCAGTTTTGTAAAGCTGATATCTAGCCTACAAATTGAGGAGATAATAAACAGCGACAGTAGTGGGAAATTGAGGAATATGTGGTTCGAAAAAACCGTCGAAATAATATATTCCCTACGGAAACAATATAGCGAAATTGTTGATAAACGAGAAGTGATCGAGTATGTCTTAAATGTGGGCGAATATGGCGGCTATGGTTGCGTGAAATGGGTTCTAAGGATAATCAACTTGCTCTTACCGATTATCATAAATGACGACCAAAGTCGGTTTGATGTAACGAGATTTTTAAATAAAATGTGGGTAGAAATAGAAGAATTGAAGTCAAACAATCAATATAATGAGAGCGTAAAGGAATTTGTGAATGTGTTGACTAACGACGAACTCTTGAAGAAGCCTCTATATAATAATATTGTCGTCATGTATTGTGAGAAAATTATACAAGTTGGCGCACTGAAATCGGCGCCACTATACTTTCTAGTGAAGACTCTGAATGAAAGAGATGTATCGCAATACAGCCAGCTGGTTTTCGTTTTGCGAGAACTTCTATTGTTCTCTGTTGTGCCTAGGAAGGATCAGAGGTGATTATTGCAAAATTTTCCAATTTTATGACGATTTTGAATTGTGACACTTTTCAACCGAACATTATTCATTTTCAGGATTGCCGAAAATCTTACTATGGATATATTGAATGACCCTAAATATGCGCTCAATAAAACAGAGTAAGCTTTTTTCCTGACGCGTCACTTAAGTTATTCAAAAGTTACAATAATTTAACGGCTATACGCATTTTTTATTTCAGATTGGAAACACATTTTTATTTTGAAATCAAATACCAGGTTGTGTCAATTCTAAGCAGAATACAAGATCCTGAAATCCTAAGTCAGATAATAACTCTCATCACAGGAAAAATTGAGGACCAGATAAAAAATAAGCAGAGATACCACGAGAATTCATACATCCATCGCTCGTTACTGGCAACACTACAACACATGCTTCTAATTATCTTAAAATCAAGGCAATTCAATATCAAAACGTCTGCTGACTGGTGCATGAACATGTTAGGCAAATTGCCTCATCATTCAAGTGTCAAGATATATTTGGAATGGTTCATATCATTGTACTTCTATATTGATGTAAGTATATTATCGGAGTCGATATACTAAATTTATTCAATATCAGCAGCCAGTAAGTTCGAATTGTGAGGTTGATGTATGTATGTATCGTCACGCCAGGTCCCTAACGGGGTAGGCAGAGTGTAGAGCGCCAGATATCCCGGTCCTGACCTACCTCTCGTGCCTCATCTACCTTCATCATTCTCTTCATACACGCACGCCGATTCCTAAGACTTTTGACCGCACCATCAACACCATCAGGTTGATGTAATCTTTGTATAATCCTTAAATTTCGTTACTTATTGATAAGTTTCTGCTTTACATAAATGTAGAGCTCCAGTGACAGATCTCGCAGGCGTAGCCACAATCGCATTGCGTAATATACTTGCCGCTAAATGGTAGTGTTCAGCACTATGATGTTCCGGTCAGGTCGTAATGTACGGCTCTGTAATTTCCGGCACAGAGGCATAACACCTTAGGCCACAGGAGTGGCAACGCATCTGCATTTTGACCTTTGGTCATTGTGTAAGTCTCTATAGGCTGCAGTCATTATTAACATCAATGTGAACTGCTTGTTTGCCACTTTCATAACATATAAAAAATGTACCTACTTCTTTCAAACTTTTCAGAATGTTAAACTAAACGAAGAATTATTGCTGTTCCTCAAGCCCTACAGCATTTCTCTGACGTCGTTGTTCATAGTTATCTACTGGGTAGTCTGTCGCAGACTCTCTGCAGGCACCCAAAATAAGGAAGAGTACGAATTTACCATGGACTTCCTCTTATCCCATACCATGGGCCCTATGTTCAACGTTCGATTGTATGCGCAATATTTAGCTACAAGGCTGTATGAAGTCAACGAGAATTCACCAAAGAATATCGACACGAATAAATACGACAACATCATCCATGTAATACGTAACACTCTGGCTGAAGCTGAAAAAGCTAAGGATAAGAACTTCATTAGAATCCAAGGCGACTTTTTCGTACACGCTTTTGATATTGTCGACGATCTGACTCCATCAAGAATTTATCACATATTACTTATGTTTATGGAAACCGTCTCAAATGAGAACGTCAATGAGTGTTACATAGACGACATCTTGTCGAAAATAGAAGAATCTGTAAGCGTAGACTGCGATGATTTTGCTAAGGAGTGGGCAAAACGTCGCAAATTCTATGATATAGTATATAAAGGAGAAAGGGCGAGGAGAGGAAATAATGAGTTAACGACAGACGAAAAGCAGGTTGGGACTATACAGAAGAAATACGTCCCGTGGAAGCAAATGTCCGATATTGAAATATGCGAAATGGGTGACAAGGTGAGATTCGTCAACAAACTTGAGCTTTGCATATAGAACATAATTTTATGGATCAATTTCTGTTTCATATTTATATCTTTCTATCAAGATTCAATTCAATTCAATTCAAATCATTTATTGCTTGCCACAAGAATATTACAAGTTATCTTAAACTGTAACTTAAATAATATTGCCTATGACACCCCGCAGGTGCATCGCAAATTCGGAGGATGACGATTATATTTAATAACATTAACATAATAAATTTAATTGCACTACATTACATTTAACATTAATTAATTATATATGTATGTATCTTCACGCCAGGTCCCTAACGGGGTAGGCAGAGAGTGTAGAGCGCCAGATATCCCGGTTCTGACAAACCTCTCGTGCCTCGTCTACCTTCATCATTCTCTTCATACATGCACGCCGATTAATTAATTAATTCTATATAATACGAGTATGTTGTCTTCCTATCTTCTTATATCAATTATTATCATTTAAAAATTCGTTGGTACTATAGTAGCATTTATCTAATAGAAAATTTTTCAGTTGTCTAATAAATGTTCCCGGTTTTTCTATATTTTTTATATAATTTGGAATTTTGTTTTAAATATTGATCACCATTGAGTGTGGCCCTGTTGAAAATAATTTTAGTTTTGTACATTCGGATTTCAATTTATTCTGAGTGCGGTCATTTCTACGAGTCGTTTCGACCGGTGAAAATAAGTGATAATGTATTTTTACGAATTTACAACATTCTAAAATGTACAAAGAAGTAAGAGTAAGGATTCTATGTTTTATAAAATGGGACTTGCATGACTCCATCCCACCAATATTAGTCAAAATTCGGATACATCTTTTTTGTAGCACAAATAATTTATTGATGGCTGTACAGTTTCCCCATAAGACTATGCCATAACTTAATCTAGAGTGGGCGTATGCATAATAAGCAGATAGTGCTGTATTAAAGCTACTGACTTTCTTTAGATGTTTAAGTGCGTAGATAAAAGATGACAATTTGTCAGCTACTTTTTGGATATGTGCCTTCCAGTTAATATCTTTATCAACCTCGACACCTAATAGTGTTGCAGATGCAACCGTCTCTATATTTAAATTATTATATTTAAAAGCGATTTGAAATGACGTTTTTTGATACGGTTTGAATTCAATCAGTTTTGTTTTATTTAGGTTTAATTCTAAATTATGTAGGTCCAAAAATTCGCAATTTTTTTTAAAGATGCAACTTAGTTTGCTATTTAATTCTGTTGTATTGGAGACGGGTAAGAGGACGGAGACATCATCAGCAAAAATTATGGAATCTTCTTCTATTTGTTTCGGAAGGTCATTTATGCAGATTAAGAAAAGTATGCACCCTAAGACGCTACCTTGTGGTATAGATCCTGTGATTTGTAGTTGTCCAGAACGAATTTTTTCAATCTCGCCGGTTCTAAAATTAGTCTTTTGTATCTACCATTTGAGATCGGTTGTTTAAGTAAGAACAGAACCAACTGTGGGGGATGCCGCGAATTTCCGTAGCGTATAATTTATCCAGGAGAATGGTATAATTCACTCGATCGTATGCCTTGCTCCAATCAAGCAGGAGGCCGACAGCTGTTTTTTTAGCATTGATTGTATTTAAGACTTTTTGCATATATTTGTAGACAGCTAGGATTGCAGACTTATTTTTCTGGAAACCATATTGACTATTATCGAATATTTATTTTAAATTTATCGTAAAATTTATACAATCTTTTTACCATGGCCATTTAAAGAATTTTTGCAGAAGTAGGAAGCAGTGCTATGGCACGGTAATTATTAGGGTCCATTTTATCGCCTTTTTTATGTACCGGTTTTAGTAATGATATTTTTAGTGAATCGGGAAAAACGCCTTCGGAGAAAGACTGATTGATTAGGAAAGTGAAAGGTATTGATAGTTCTGATGCACACTTTTTAATTAGGATTGGTGGTAGTTCATCAATACCGGAACTATGCTTATTTTTTAACGATAAAATGATTTTATGTACCTCATCGGGTTCTATTGAGTACAGGAAAAATGTATTTAATATAGTATTACGGGTTGCTTTAGGCGTTGGTCCGGGGCTTGACGTCTTTGACAAGTTTCCTATTGAGGCAAAGAATTTGTTGAGATAACCTACTGTTAGCTCTGGATCCTGGATTATGCCATTAGCTGTGTTAATTTTTAGATTATGTTTTGTATTGGAGAGTTTATTTGTTTCTCTATTTATAATATTCCACATTATCTTGGTTTTGTTATCTGATTTCCTGAATTTATTTATGTTATATAACTTTTTTGAGCAGATAGCTGCTTTTTTAAGTATTTTAGTATACAATTTGTAATGCCGCCTTAATGTGTCACTTTTTGTATATATGATATCAAGTGATTTGGCACTAGCGGTCACCCAACACACACCGCTTCCGATCTACACCAGCCGCGGTGTCATGCGCGCTTCGCATATTAATTAATGGTCTACAAATATTGAGAATTAATAATAGTTTTTATAATCTATGCAAATAAATAAAATTGGAGTGTCCGTTTGTAATATTAAAATAACCACTTTTTACTAAATGCATATGTATGTATACACGGTACATATACCAAAACAACATTTTTTACAATTTTTGTCTGTCTGTCTGTCTGTCTGTCCGTCCGTCCGTCCGTCCGTCCATCCGTCCGTCCGTCCGTTAATGAACTGCGAACGTGCCGGAGACCCCCCGTCCTCCACTGTCACCTTGTCACGCTCTGCGAGACCCCTCTCCCCCCTGTATGCGAATTCATAAAATACTTATAAACAAGTCCTATAAAACTGATCATAATTATCTTTCAGAACACTAAAGCGAGTGAGCTAATAGTTGTGGCAACGCTAATAGACAAGGTTCCCAATTTGGGTGGCATGGCGCGTACAAGTGAAGTGTTTGGCGTGAAGAAGTATGTGATTAACAGCTTTAGGTATCTCTCTGACAAACAATTCCAGGGTTTAAGGTGAGGATCGTTATTATTATACTTTTTTTTAATTCTCCGTTAAATGAGCTTGGTCAAAGACCATGACGCTCTATACGTTCGCATGAATTAAATTCTTCATTAAAAAAAATGTAATCAAACAACATTAGCTCATTGACAATTGATATAGTTGCAACAGTATTCTGGCGTCATCCGTAGTAGGGTCTGCCAGGACACTGTTGCAATGTCCTATTTCTAATGAAGCCCTGCGATGAGCCTCACCCCGAACACATTCAACCAAAATATGGTATACGTCTTCCACTTTACCACATTTACTACAATTAAGAATTTAAACTTATTAAATGGCACATGTCCGGAGCGAAGTCTCATCATTGTGAAAAGTTCTTACCTGGACAGGGCACACTCGGTCATCCATGGAGACCTCAACGGTTCCGGCTGTATTGTTCTATACCAGATGCCACATTCACGGGAACGTAGGTCAAAGAACTTCTTCCATAGTTCTACACAGTACTTTTTAACAGGATCGTTATTATTGAGTCTGTAGGGAACATTATGTTTATGTATATGTTACACATACATTATTTATTTCATATGTATTTATCAGTATTACACATTCACTTACACTATACAACATTCATACATTACATATCACACAAATACAGTTACACAAATATTAATATGTAATTATTTATTTGTCGCGAGCATACTCGGGTGAAACCCGTAGTATGCCGCGACAACACAAAATATCATAACGGTTGCGGGTACGCGCGCTACGCGGGCGTGAGGTCTACCTGCGAATTCTCGCGCCGCCCGACCGTCGCGGTTGCAACGCCAGTCGTGCTTGCCTACTCGACGCGTTTTCTTTGTCTCGCTATTTTGTTGATATTATTTGATTTGGACTTGTAATTTCTATGTTTAGTGTTTGTGCCGTGACCTATACGTACTGTAATATAATATTGTGACTTTCTCCTTGTTCTTCTTGTACTGTACCTTCTGTTGTGACGTTTATACAATTATAGTTAATGGGTGCGTTCCACTAAGCGTTCACAACGATCACGCTCACGACCGCAGTTTTTCCCGTTCCACTTGCTTGTGAGCGTTACTGTCGTAAACTCAAGTGGAATGGATTATAGAGCGTTTTGAGCGTAGAGGTCAATAATACAAATGGCGAGTTAATAATTTTCATCAGTGAAATTTTAAACGTATGTAATAATTTTTTCAATAAGAAAACTAATTTAAAGAAGGCTAAGTTAATTATCATTTCTTAAGTTAGGTTATATTATTGGCAATCAAGGAAAAATGTATACATGTATATTAATTATAAACTACAATTAATTTTTCTAAACTTGTTTTACATAATTATATTTACCTGTGGAGGCACGTTGAGCATCCGCTGCAGAAACATTCACTTCTACTAATATATCTTTTTCGGCATGAAATAACGTAAGCTTTACGGTCGCCATTTTTTATGTTTTGACTTTTGAAAATGCCGCTAATTTTCTCAACGATCACTTCGACCCACCTTTTTAGATGGGTCGTCGTGAGCTTCGCGTGAGCGTAATTCATGACGTCATGAGTGACGTTTACGCCGCGACCACAACGACTGCGGTCGTCATGTGGAACGACTAAAGGAGCGTTTTGATCGTTGTGAACGCTTAGTGGAACGCACACAATGTGAAACAGTGTGTGCGGACTTGTTATTGGTAACGTACCATTTACTCCTTACCACACACCACACCACATGCTACAAGTCCTTAATTATCTTGATGTACGTAATTCACTTCACCCAAGTGGCGACCGGGTGAAGTGAATTACGTAATCGGAAGACAAATTGTCATTGGTGTCAATGTTTTTTGTCGATTTGTAGCTCTTTTATAAGTAGTAGTGATAATCTGACTGACAGTGCCGGATTAGCCATATAGCAGGAGGCAGCAAATGCTGCGGGCCCCGCGCCTGTGGCAAAAAAAAAACACAAATATGTAATACACCTTAGTTATTCTCAAAGTGAGCGTTGGTTACACTGTAATTATATAGGTCGCCTCTTTACAAGAATAATGTGAAAGGAGATGTTGCGAGCTCGGCTCTAGTTCGTACACGTCCTCAAAAAATGGGTAAATTAAAGAAGAATCCGAAAAAAATACAATTAATTTATTCAAGTATATATTTTAGAGTTACTACCACATTAAATTCAAACGATTTTATCATTTTCAACCATATTCAACATGGCGGCGATACAGCCGACGCTTCTTTAAATTGGAAATCGATTAGTTTAAGTTCTTAGTATTAACACATGAAATCGATTTCGATAGTATTTAGAAAATATTACTTTTTTCTCCAAGTACTTTAAAATCAAAAAACAATTTAAAAAATGAAAATGTCAAAATGACGTCGCCCGCCATATTCGCCATGTTGGTTTGAGTTGCAATTCTAACTGCAAATAATATTTTGTAACTGCAAACAAAGCTAAATAAGTGAAAATATGCAGTAAAAAACGTTTTTATATTGATTTTGCCTGTTATTGATATTGTGTACAATACATGGCCGGAGGTCCATACATTTTCGCAACATCTCCTTTCATATAGAACGATCTATATTAAATTTTACACTTGCAAGTTGGCAATACCACAATACTAACAGAGGGAATCCCCTAATATTGTTTTCGATTCCGTTTCTTAAATAAATGTTCTGTTTTATTTACATCCTAAATTTCAGTAGGCAATGTAATTCTAGGGGCCCTTTCTACGGGCCCCGCACCGGTTTTATCCGGCACTGCTGACTGATGTTTTTGCTTTTATGCAGGTGATAAAAAGTGATCATTATCACTCCAGCCGAATGACGTCCACAGTTGAAAAAAGCCTTCCTAAGAGACCCCCAGAGAGGCATATTCTCCCTACTGACGCACAACAATGTTGTAATAAAATTGTGCGTCAGTAGGGAGAATATGGCAAATTCATAGAATACAAGAAGAGACATATTCTCCCTACTGACGCACAAAAATGTTGTTAATGTGAGTCAGTAGGGAATATGCCACAATCGCCACGCTTGGCAGGTGGATTGGCGATCGCATTGACGGTAGTTTTATCGCAGGACGATGTTGCCCATTCCGCGTTGTTATATTTACTACCGCTTTCTTTTTTCCGCTTGCTTTTCTTACTAATTCTTCCGGTAGTGGGCGTTGGAGTCGTCTCGACGCCACAGTACATTTTGTAATATAGTTAACAATTAGCCATCCAACCCAACTTTTACTTGATCATGTATACCTAGTCATAGTCATTTATTTATAAAACCACAATTTTACATGGCAAAAAATAGAATTATTTCATAGAGAAAATCAAAATATTAAAAATTATTAATAATAGTTACAACTATTACAGCTGATCTAAGAATCATAGCAATTAATTTAAAAATAAATAAATGTCAACAATAATTTAGGTACATACATTACCAGCAATAAACTCCTCTACACTAAAAAATGTTTGCTCGATTAGCCATTTTCTAATTTTCATTTTAAAACTACATAAAGTTTTTGTTTTAACAATGGCAGCCTATTATATATAGCTGGTCCCAGAACATGAGTGAACTTGCTTGACTTAGCCATTGATCTTGACACAGCAACGAGCCTGTTTGCGTTACGCGTATAATGAGAGTGTACGTCACTGTGCTTCAAGAACTGATTGAGATTCGCTCTCACGTAGACTGCCATTTGCAATTACTGGCAATTCAAATTGCCCGAATTTCAAATTATTTATTTTATATGGCCGAATACTCAACATCATTAATTTTAAGCAACTCTCAAATATAAGCTGTCTTTGTCGTTTGCACGTGTTTTTATAGAGACAAAAGACTTTCGAGTTCCACTGAGATTTAAGTGACGTTTCAGTATTTGGCCCATAGTCATTTGAAAATGACATAATTTGTACAGTGTTAACACCTGGGGCCAGAAATGTATGGAATTATTAATTCTCGTTTTATATCCATATTCCATAACATCCCTGGTACAAGCTATAAGACGATTTGATCCTTGTGTCCCAGTGTGTCCGCGGAGAGGTGGGTCGACGTTGAAGAAGTGAGAGAGCGCGTACTCCGCGACTACCTGCTGAACATGAAGAGCCAGGGCTACTGCGTCGTGGCCGCCGAACAGACCTCCAACAGCCTGAAACTGCAGGACTTCAAGTTCCCGCGGAAAACACTACTGTTGCTTGGGTAAGCAGGGGCGGCTCTAGCTCGTGTAGCGCCCGTGGGCAAGGAAACCCTGGCGCTCCCTAGGTCTGACCCTCCTCGACCTCTCTCTAGGGGCGACTGCCTCGTTGGCCCAGTGATCGCAATCGCGATGGTGAATCCTGAGATCCTGGGTTTGATCCCCAGGTCGGGAAAACCTGTTATTGGGTTTTATCTGTGAGGAAATTTTCAGTAGTAGCCCGGAGTCTGGTCGTGCCTCGGAGAGCACGTAAAGCCGTCGGTCCCGCGCTTGATCTCTTTCCGGACGTGTCGGATTACTGTCCCATCGGGCTATGAGAGTGAGGGAATAGAGAGTGCACCAGTTTTTGAGCATGCACTTGTGCACTATAATATCTCCAGCGCAGTCGGCTTGTCTCCGTTCAGATTGGCCGCCGTGATCAAAATTCGATCTGGAGGACATTATTTATTAATAGCGGCCCGCCCCGGCTTCGCCCCCGTTGCTCTGCTCCTATAGGTATAGCCTTCCTCGATAAACGGGCTATTGAACACTGAAAGAACTTTTGTAGTTCCTGAGATTAGCGCGTTCAAGCTCTTCAGCTTTATAATATTAGTATAGATTATGTTTACTACCGTCCTAGTGGAATGGTTTGACCGCCATTGTTCGGTTGACTGACTGCAGTTGCGGCAGAATTCTCTGCCAGTAGAAGAAAATTCTTCCGCTAGTAGAAGAGAGTAGAGAATAGAGTACAATATGTTATTCCTTCAATTGCAGGCACGAAAAGCACGGCATACCGTGCGACCTCCTCCCATACATGGACTACTGCGTGGAGATACCCCAGCAGGGCGTCGTCAGGTCCCTCAACGTCCACGTCTCCGCCTCCCTGTTTATATGGGAGTATACCCGACAAAATGTTTTGTAAATGATTCGAAACTGTGGTTTAAGTAAAAAAGGGTAGATGAGTTACCAAGGTGACATTTGTCGGTTCTGGGTGTAATATTGTAGTCTTCGGCTTATTTCGGGGCTTAGAGCGTTATCTCTTTCGCACCTTACCCATGTGACGTTTGTCGCACTCCAACTTCTCTATAATTTAGTTAAAATCTTTGAATATATACGTGATTGGGAAAAAAATATTCTCATATAAAGCACAGTTAAAATAGGAATGACGGATTTTAAGACTGTTTACATTCCTTTCCAATTACTTATTCGTAGGTTAAAATAGTTTTCTTTCGATGACTCGCGAAAACCCAAGATCGTATCACAAGAAATGTTACTTAGGTTTGGTTGCACCAAAATAATTATTAAAGTTAAATTTTACATCCTTCTCTAACTTTAACAAATTTGTTACAGTTAGAGAAGGATGTAAAATTTAACATTAAGTTTAGCTTTTGGTGCAACCGAACCTAAGCCTGTGTTGCACCAAGAGATTTGTTAAAGTTATAGCTATTGTAACATTTCACATGATTCTCTAACTTAAAGAAAGGAGATGTTGCGAGCTCGGCTCTGGTTCGTACACGTCCTCAAGAAATGGGTAAATTAAAGAAGAATCCGAAAAAAATACAATTAATTTATTCAAGAAAATATTTTAGAGTTACAACCACATTTAATTCAAACGATTTTATAATTTTCAATTATGTTAAACACGGCGGCGATACAGCCGACACTTGGGATCAATCGATTTCGATAGTATTTATAAAATATTGCTTTTTTCGTCAAGTACTATATAATCAAAATACAATTTAAAAAATGAAAATGTCAAAATGACAACGCCCGCCATATTCGCCATGTTGGTTTTGAGTTGCAATTCTAACTGCAAATAATATTTTGAAACTGCAAGCAAAGCTAAATAAGTGAAAATATGCATTTGAAAACGTTTTTATATTGATTTTGCCTGTTTAATGTTATTGTGTACAATACATGGCCGGAGGTCCATACATTTTTGCAACATCTCCTTTGTTAAAGTTAGAGAAGGATGTGAAATATTACAATAACTTTATCTTTAACAAATACCTTGGTGCAACCCAGGCTTAGTCTTTTAGCCTGGGATGCACCACGACTTTTGTTAAAATTATTGTAACATTCCTGCTCTAACTTTAACAGATTTCTTTAAGTTTGAAAAGGATGTTAAATGTTACAATTACTTTAACAAAAGTCGTGATGCAACCCAGGCTTAGTGTCGCCTATCAGTGTCAAAATTTAAAAGAAGGGTCAAGCCTTCCCTTAACAAACATTTTGGTTCCGCCACTGTCACTAAGACTAGGTGCGTTATCTAGTTTTGTTCTGGGAACACATAGAAACAGAAAGACGAATAATCCATCTACTCTTTTTAACTTAAACATAACATCATTACCTACTCGAAATAATTGACTATCGTTCATTTTCAATATTTATGGAATGTATGTTGAGAAAGAATGTTTCGTGTCAACTTGTTTGATGGTGAAGTACATCATACTACTGTGGAGTCATTATAATATACATATATACATTTGACAATTCATCAAAATTCAACAACGTATCCTTGTAACGGCGGGCATAAAATAATATATGTTTCGTTTTATTAGAACTTACGATTATATATTTATTGTAATAATGACCGATACGAGTAATTTTACGATTTGCTTTCACTAATAAACCATTCCAACAAAACTGACAGACTTCAAATGTTACCTATTAAAGTCACTCCACAATAACATTCAACATTTCAACTTCATACATGTAACATTCATTTATTTTGTATACACTTACACCTTTTCATAAACGTATTTTAGATTTTTTCTATCTTATACAGTGGATTAAGCAACTGACAATGATAAATCATAATAGCTAAATCGTCTCCAATTCGCATTTGTGCTTTAAAAGGTTACGAATGAATCAGATGATTGATTCTAAATTAAAAATGATTTCATATTGATATTTGGAAGTACTAAGTACTCATAAATATCGACATGGCGTGAGAACACTTTGTTCCTAATCATGCAAGTGTGTATTAGCTATAAGAGTACATGCTAGGATATTTGATGTTTGGGTATAGTTCGATGGTGGTACAGTTCGTATAGAGATTCCATAATGACTAATGTACCTAAATGCTAATGTTTAAGTTTTATTTCTCTTCTCCATATAGAGGGAGTCCTAGACATCCCTCTGTTTGGACAAAGAGACAATATGATGGCTGAGATCGAATTTAAACTATTCTTAAGTTAAGGAATTGTAAATAAATGAAACCGATGACAGACGGACAAATAAGTTGACGTACCGTGTGGTCGTTTAATAGTAAATATAATCATTAAAAAAATGATGCACGGTGCATGACCTTATTCGCCCATTTGTCAACGGTTTACCATCAAACAACTATCTTTTCAATTTCACCTTTCCTTTACTGGTAGCCAGTGGCGTAGCGTGCCTTGGCAGAGCCCCGTATAAAATTTGTATGGAGGACCTAAGGGTCAAGATTTTCTAGCGCGAGCAAAAAAAAGCCTTTGGTCGTGCGTGGAATGTCCACTCACTAAAAAAAAAACGGTTAACTGAACACCCAGGGGTTTTTAGTGGAGCTTTTCTTGTCCCGGCGTCCTACATAACCCGCCACTCTCCCCGGAGGTGGGTTTGCGCAAGGCATTTTCCGTGGTTAAAGAAAGAGTTTCGTTGTGCCTTGAACGCGCGTATCAGGCGCGAAGCTGCACGTGATGTACCCGCGTATTTTGAATTTGTGCTATAGATGTGTGGGCAGCCAATATCTCGCCGATGCGCGTATGAATTCCCGCGAAAGAATTCGACCTCTCTGGACAAGGACCTTTCTTAAATGATAAAGGAGCGATCAAAATATAGATATAACGTATAACTAAGACTTTATTTCCGATTTACAGAAAAACTTCACAATCTTTGGCAGAATTGTGACTTTAAATGGTTTCACATCAAAGTCTTCTCTATCTATTTCCATAACTACATCAGATCCTGTCTGATTAGGTTGAAATTCTACAGTCCTCGCGACAATCACTTCTGGTGAACCTTCACCAGTTTTTATCCTTCGCCAACCTTCCGAAACGAATTCTGTGTAAGAATAATGACTCCTACCCAAAGAAACACTCAAAACTGGTAGTCCATTTTTCTCATTTGGGCGCAGCTTAAAATCTGTCGCTTTAAAACACAGTTCATCAGTTGCCAAACATTCTGGGTTCAAAAGAATGGTCCTGTCTGTTTCTGAGGTATCAGCTTGTGTACTTGGTATAAAGAAGGACCACTTTCTGCTGACTTTTTGCTTTTTTTGTATGCAATTGCTACAACCGGCGCACGGTGGAGTATATTTTAAGGTTCCACTACAGTTCCAGTTCAGGGAATTCTTATATCCATTGAATATATACGATGCGTATTCCCTCATTGGCCCGTAGATCCAGTATTTGTCCATTTTTGCGTGCGTATCTCTGAAGGCGCCCCACTCCATGGAAGTCATCGCGTAAACCGGCCGGCTGGGAGGTTCATCTTCATTCACAATTGGTTCTATCTTCATAGCATCTTTCCATACAGTGTGACCCTCGATTATGGCCATGCAAGCTTCGATGAGCTGCCTAACTTTGTCGGCGCCAGTGCCGGCAGCGAATAACGTGTTGCCTAGAGTATTGGTGCGACCTAGTGGAAGTACGCCGAGTGGGAATCTATTCGCGTCGTCGTTCCGACGTAATAAACCTGTAAATAAATTGTCGAGGTTAAAATATTAAGGCATGGCACAAAAGTAGAGGTACTGATGGTCAGTAATTAATCTCTTTGAGGCAGTACTAGAGGTCAAGACCCCCATCAAAGAAAGTATGACCCACTTCTCCCAATATCTTTGTCTATGACGTGCCTGAGGCAGAAATTATGGAATGGCACATTACCATATATCAAGAATAAGACAGTGCTGTAGTAATGTGGATTGCAATGGTAATATCCCTTCAGCAATCTATACAAATGTCTTGATGTATCACCGGAGTGGTAGTAAACAATGTTTTATTGACATTAAATTAGCACAAACTAACCTGTGACAGTTTCACACAGTGTTCCATCACCACCAGCTACAATGATTGCCTCAGTACCACGCAGGTTTTCAACAATTTCTTTTGCACTACCCTCGGCCGTTGTATGAACAACATCAACCTGTAACCCAGCCAAGTGCAGTAGGGGCTCACAGTATTTCTCAAATTCCTTCTTAGCCTTTCTCTTGTTTGCAACGGGATTGAGGATGATTGTGACAGTGGTCGGATTCCTCTCCATTGGTATTTGTACATCACCAAATCTAGCTGCTTCCTTGCATGCTGCTCGCATTAAGATATTAATCCTGAAACGTTTTTTTTAAGTTATGAAAGTGGATAACATGATGCAGTTCAGTTTTTATTTAATGTTTGATTGATGGTGGCAAACAAGCATGCAGTTCACATTGATAGTTAGATGGGTAATCAATGTGCAGATGTATTTGTATTGTTTTTTGTTTACTGCACCTGTTTATTGTACATATTAATGACATGTATGATGAGGAAGACACGGTAGCCTGTAACACAGCTATGCTAGCACAGGCTACAGGGCTTCTTGGAATTTTTGTGCCACTTATGTGCTATCATTAAAAAAACATTATTTATTATTATTTCCCCCCTTTACTTGTTTTGCCTATGTGATAGTTACTATAGGACCATTCATTACTATCTACACCAGAATACAATACAGTACTACGCCGTAGAACTCTTACCACCAGAAAATCAATGATTGTAATCAAATTTATTGAATAGTCTAGTCTACAACACATGGCTATAATTTCACAAATTAAAATCAACCCTGATAGCAAATAGGTAACCTGGAGGAAGATGAACAACAACTGCACTGTCACTTTGAAGTTAGAAGTAGGAAGTAAGAAGACCTATTATGTTTGCATAAGTTTAGTTTTAAATAATTAATATAATTATCAACTAAAATAGGAAAAACATATTCAGGAGTAATACAGTGTGAAGCGCGCATGGCCCCGAGGATGGTGTAGATCGCAAGCGATCTACTCGGTTTGTGATACGGGCACGGTCGTGTGTGTGATGGGTGACCGCTAGTAACAAATTAAAATGTGCGTTTCCGTGCTTCGGAGGGCACGTTAAGCCTTCGGTGATATGCGTTGATGGTGGGTGGACACGCAGGTAACGTTTAGTTATTTCGTTATTTTCCCCCGACAGCGGAACACGGAGGAGGTTAATAAAATTATGAAAGACTCACTCATATCGTTCCTTGACTGTAGCAGCGCCATAATAGAACACAATTGCACCAAAAACAGATTTCTTCCAATTGTTGCGTAAAGTTTTACCGATTCTTATTATTCGCTCCATTGTTTTGACTCTGTTTTCTTTTTCTAGTTAAATCTTTTCATTACTGTGATTTCTGGGACCAAGACAGGGGTTATCACAGACCGGGGTTATTTCTTCAGCTGTTTTTGACATTTGAGTTTGAAATTAATGGGAATTCAAAGTATCGATAATAATCGATAACTATCTTCTTCGTTTACAATCGATTTAGGTAATCGATAAGGTATATAGTCTGGCTAACGAAAGTTGAGGTTGAAAAATTAAAGTAGCAAATAAAAAAAACTGCTTGTAGGTTGAGATGTGTATAGGTAGCGGGACTAGTGCACACTGTGCACAAAACAATTTACTCACAAAGAGGACTAGTAGGTAGTGGGTTACAACCGAACTAATAAATTATATCTTTCATAGACTTCGTACAACTAGAAGCTGATTTTTTTTCCGAAAGACAATAATCCGACGTAGTTCTGTTCTTGTCTTAGGGTGACCATATCTTTACGTTGAATACAGAATTAAATTGCACTATATTATTAAAAAGGTGTAGTTTGTAGACTTGTTCATATTATTAACTTTATTAGTTAACCCATTCAGATTTATGGTAGCAGGTCAATACCTCGCGTAGGCCTCGAGTTCGATCCTTGAGTCGTGCATTAAATGTTTAATATTTCTTTTTTCATAAAAGAAGATTTCATAAGGCGCCATCGGAGTTTGGTAATGTGTCTGTTGCCCCACAATTTGCTTACGTTTTTGGTATGTATTTATTAACCTTACCATTTAATAACCTACCATCAAACACATTTTGAACCGTTCCGCTATACTATTTTCGGTAAAAAATTGGGGGCATGGTACGGCAGTGTCCCCGCCAAGTCGAGTGCGAAGCAACACTGCCGTACCATCCTTTTCTGGAACCATTTTCTCTTCACCATGAAACCTCTGGATGGGAATAGAACGCTGAAAATTTTGTCATCTAGTAAGCTATAATCACAAACTTGATATCCAAAATTTCAAATCGGTAGATCATTTAGTTCCGAGGCTAAGCGAAAGCAAAGTTTCGCATTTTCGACACTGATCGAATTTTTCGCATTTTGAATACAATCGGCTTAAGCGTAAATACAGCACCGATCTTTCAAAAATTAAACCTTCCAAATTAATAAAAACCAAAATAAATACTGAACGTGAATGGGCAATGCGAAAAACTATTGCTAGTGTACAAGAATCAGAACCAGAAAAAAGAAAAGAAAGGTTTGTATTAATAAAAAAACTGTGTCTTATAAGAAAACCTATGAAGTCAATCAGCTCAGCCAACATTTTGTCAGCTGTCTGCAAAAAGAAGTGAAATCACACCAAAAACATTCTGTAAAAATAGCAAAGGCTCGATGCAGCTGCTTGTTTATCTCCAAAAAGTAATGAAATCTGTAGATAAAGTTAAGTCTAAGGTTTCTTACTGCAATGGTTTTGTCCATTAATTATTATTTTATATTATAATTTCTTTACTTTTATGTTAGGTGACTTGGCCGTTTATCTGCCCCCTAATGTGAAAAAAATGTTCTAGTAATATAAAATGCAATATAATAATAAATAAATAAGTAACCTTAAATCGTATTTATACATTCGTGTTCGCTATTCGCCTGGCCATACGACGAATATTTACTTTATAAACGAATGCTGTCGTAAACTACTGGTTCACACATTCGCGGAGTGCATTAATAACGAAGCGAATAGCGAACTCACTGTTTACACATAATAAATAATAATAATATAATCTTCATTTGCAACTAAATTGACACGTTTACTTACATGTCATGCGTGTTCGTTATTCGCCTCGCGATTCGCGCTTACATATTATACTTGATGACTATATTATACTAACTTTTACGCTGCTTAAATAAATACGAAATATCGTTTTACTTGACACTGGCAATATGCGTAATAGCGATGCCATAATAACAAAATAAAAAAAAAAATTGTCAGACAGTCAGACGCCCTTACCAATTTATTGTGAGGTGGAATTTATTTTCTAGCATTTCGTTTATCGTGTAAATACATCATGAGTGATGATAATGATGATCAGAGCTTACCTGATGGCTGGATCAAGTGTATGTCGAAGTCCACACCAGGCATGGTATACTATTTCAACAGGAAAAACGGCAAATCTTTATGGACAAAACCTAAGGTGAATTTCGTAATTTCTTGTATCAATATTCATTTACTTTGTGTCGTAACTCGTACTACTAGTTTTTTTGCTGGTATTTAAGTATAAAAAAATATGTCTAGAGAAAATCTTACTAGATTTTGACTGCAATATGTTTCATGATACCCTGCAATATTTTCAGTTTGATGATAAATCCAAGAAGAAAGAGAAAGAAAAATGTCGAAAACAGGAGAAGGCAAGAAGAGATGAAGTGCGTAAGAAACAGTTGAAACGTAAGAGTGATGGTCATGCAGAGAATGACAGTAGGAAGAGAGCTAGGAGTGGTTTGTTGATTTATTTTTAATATTGTACACATATGGCTGGTGGCATTTACTGGTGGTAGAGCTTCAGTGACGGAGCTCGCGGGCGTAGGCACCACCGCATTACCTAATATACTTGCCACTAAATGGTAGTGATCAGCACTATCGTGTTCTGGTCAGGTGGTAATGTACCGCCCTGTAATTACTGGCACAGAGGCATAACCTCTTAGGCCTCAAGAGTGGTAACGCATCTGCATTACGACCTTGGTCTTTGTGTGGGTGTCTATAGCCTGCAGTCATCACTTAACATAAATGTGAACTGTATGCTTGTTTACCACTTTCATTATATAAAAAAAAAGGCAATTTGTTTGTTATACCAATGGACAGCTAGAGCAGAAGTGGTATTCCTCATCAGATGTTGCCCTCCAGAAATACCCTAATTTAAGATTGGGACGTAAAGGGGTCTCCCTCAGGCAGTTGCTCAAATAAATTGTTCAATTATAATGTAGTGTTGGATAATACATGCAGATGTAAAAAAATTCAAAAAAGAAATGGTATAAAAATAAAGATAAATTTGAGTTTAGGTAGGACTAGACCCTGCAATTACTGGATCCTCAATTGCTCTATCTACTGAAGTCTGACCATCAAATTTCTCCTTCACATTTTATTGCATTTCTTTGGGGTGGCGGATACAACATCTATTGCCAACAATGCTACTTTACCTGTCAGCTCGTGAGAAAATATGACAATTATATACTATATTTACATTTTTAAAGTTTACATAACATTATCTTAGAGGTTGAATACCATTATGAATCAAATCAAGAGTCTGGTAATGAGCTCTGACATCGCTTACATACTTTATTCTATTATTGGTATTGGTGTTATTATTGCTTTTGGATATAGCACAGCCCCTCATTGATTCCTATATTACAAAAATTACATTTGAGTACGTCCGGAGCCATCATACCTCATCACTGATCTGGAGGTGGATCAGTGATCCACTCTGTGCACTAACATGTGCTTATTCTCAACAGCAAGCGATGCAACACTGAATTAATAAAACTTTTTTCAGATAATCAACCATCGACAGCATGTAAACCACCACCAATCACTCCTACTAAATCCAGAAAGTCGGCAAGCTCAAGTAAAGACAACACCCCTGCTACATCTACACCTAAGAAGTCAGAATCATCGAAAACAACTCCTCAAAATTCGGCTAACAGTAGACTTGCAAAACTACGGGCACAGTTGAATGCCGAAATTAAAGATGACGATTCTGAAGCCACACCAAAGAAAATGAAAATAAGTCCTAAAACAGCACCCAGCGATACTCCTAAACCTAACCGATCAGAGTTACAAAGTCCGAGTTTGAATGACACCAGAAACTCAATGGGGCACTCTCCTAACAGTGACAGTATACAATCCATCCCATCCCCGTCTCAGTTTTTAGCTGCAAACAAGATAATATCATCAATGAAAGCTCAGTTGCCTGAAGAATACTGCCATAAAGAAAAACAGAAAGACACATTTGCCGATATAGAAAAAGGTATATGCAGTCAAGCTCCAGAATATTCGGTTATTAAGCATCCAGCTATACCACCACAGTTTTCTGAGGCCAGCAAATTAGTGTCGGCAATTAAATCTAAATTGTCGTATAGGGGATCCACATCAAAAGAAGGTTTACCCACACATTCATCTGCCAAAGAGAGATTGGAGGAGTTACGGGCTAATCTCAGTAAAGAGGCGGATATTGAAAATAGTGATTTATGTACTTCAAAAGATAGTTTAGAAGCTATGGAGGTTGAAGATTTCAAAGAGGTACGAATGTATATTAGTCACTTATGTATCCTCACACCAAGTCCCTTACGGGTTATGCAGAGAGTGTGGAGCAGTGACGGAGTTCACGGGCGTAGACACCACCTACCATTACCTAAACTACTTGCAGCTAAATGATAATGTTCAGGGCTATCGTGTTCCAGTCAGGTGGTAATCTACGACCCTGTAATTTCTGTTACAGAGGCATAATACCTTAGGCCTCAGGAATGGCAACGCATCTACATTGAAATCTCTGGTTTGGTGTAGATGTATATAGGCTACTGTATTACTTACCATCAATGTCAACTGAGTGCTTGTTTGCCACTTCATGACAAAAAATATGCTTTTATTTTGGAGAACCACTGTTTTGCGAGAACAACGGCAAAGAACATTTGGTCGGTTTATATTAAAACTTCTAAAATTATTGCAGGTGAAACAAGACTACCGTAGCGTTTGCCCAAAAACACCCGCCATCCAACGCACGAAATGTAACGCAACTGATGATTTAGTGCTGGTTGTCGACACCAATATTTTTATACACGAGTTGAATTTCATTAAGACTGTTCTCAATTCTCATATCAAGGGTGAGTGATCATTTGTTTATGATATCCAACAAATATTTTAGAAGATTAAGTGTGTAAGCACACTATGCCGAAGATACGCCTGCAATGTTTTTTGAATTACTACGACACTATCTCAAAATTACGACCGCACGACCGAAATTCGGTTCGATTGCTGAATTTACACACTATGCCGTCCGGCGCACACCACACTGAACTGAAGTTCTGCCGCGTAAGTTCGGGATTTATAGTGTGTCATATCAGCCGAATACACGTACAGTACGTAAAATCAGCCGCCGAACTTACGTCGCGTAGCTTCGGCATAGTGTGTCCACACAATTAGATTAACAATACGACAATACGTCACTGCCAAATTAAATATTACCTACTGTTATTGTTAAATTTGATGATAACATTTTAACAACAATTTCGTGCAACCGAACCTTAGTTGTTACGATTGTATCTGTTTAAAATTTCGTTTTTAATTTTAATCACGCGGCATCATACCCATTTCTCTATAATGAAAATGGCCTAACCAGTTGACCTATATCACTTGAAGATCTTCCACCCTGCTTTACAAAATGAGAGTATAACAAGTCAATCCCCTATATTTATCTTTCCGAAGATCCGCCACCCTGCATTACTACTGCCACTAACTAGATATTACCCCGTAGGTTACAGCGAACAGCCGACTCTGCTGGTCCCTTGGCGAGTAATTAACGAGCTGGACCGACTGAAGGACAACAATAACGGCACGGGCGCAATATGCCAGCGCGCTAAAGCCGCTATGGACTACCTGTATAAGTCTCTACCGGAGAACAGCCGGATAAAAGGTGGGTAAGGAAAATAATATACAGTATATTCATTGACACCCATGCCCACTAGCAGGAGAATTTTCTTCCATTAGTGCAGTCAGTCAACCGAACAATGTCGGTCAAACCATTCCAATGGTAGTAAGTGTACTAACTTGAAGCGCGCATGGCCCAGCGGCTGGTGTAGATCGTAAGCGATCTGCTCGGTTAAGCACTACGGGCGCGGTCGGGTAGTGTGATGGGTGACCGCTAGTGGCAAATTAAATACGCGTTTCCGTGCTTCGGAGGGCACGTTAAGCCGTCGGTCCCGGTTGCTATCGATGGATAGCAGTCGTTAAACCTTGTCGGAGGCCTTATGGGGCGGTTTGAAAACATCCGACAGTGGGTTGGCCACTAACCCACCCACCTCCACCAATCCGCATTGGAGTAGCGTGGTGGAGTTAGCTCCAGGCCTCCCGCCAAAAAGGGGAGAGACTCGTGCCCAGCAGTGGGACGTATAATGGGTTGCCATTATTAAGTGTACTAACGCACGACGGGCTGCGATTGTCAAAGCCAATCCATCCGTCCGTCCGCGGTTTAGCGCAAAATCTATTGGAACTAGACTTGAAATTTGGTATTACAGACACAAGTATACACCTTAATTACGCCGACAAAGTGGTAGAATAAAAACATGAAAAAAAATATTTAGGGTAACCTCCCCTTCTTGTACCGCACGGATATTTTTTATAATTTTCGAATTCCATATAGTGTGGGGTATTGTTGGATAGGTCTTTCAAAAATATTATTGATGTCCTAACATCATTATTCGATTTAGGTAACTGTTTGTGACATACTCCCTACTACTCCCTACCAACTAAACGGTTGTTGTTAGAAATTCAAACGTTACGGCAATGGAAGCTACATATAACGAAATTAAAAAGAAAACGATCACACTTAATTTGGCCTTGCAGGTTTGCGAGTAATAGTCGACCAAATGTATTTTACTCGAAAATATCGAACAACTCCATAGAGAATATACATTTTTGTCATTACATTTCTTACTCTATAACTACGGAACCTTACACTGCGCGTGGGCCGACACGCACTTGACCGGTTTTCAGCTGTAATAACGATAACTATCACTACATAATACTGATAGTAACTCAATACACTCTATAGTCACTCCCCAATTTATTCGTAGATCGATAACTAATAATTTTGATTAACAGTTCCTGTTAAAAATTGATTTAATTATTTCCAGGCCAATCGTTACGGGACGCCAATTCCCATATCTACCCGTGCGAGTCGCCGGACGACGAGATTCTCAACTGTTCTCTTCAGCAAGCCGAGAGAGGCAGGAATGTGGTGAGTTTCTAAATCTTAAACGTTTATTTTGCTGGCTAACGATTATTTATAATGTTCTCCAGACCGAATTTCGGTCGCGGTGGCCAATCTCAACGAAAAGAAAGAAAGATTTTTTTTTAATTTCGAATAGATCTTTACAGATACGTTCAAAACGTCAAGAAATCATAAATTACCAAGAGTGATTAACCATTATATATAGTAAAAGAAAAACAAATATTAATAGTAAATTAAAATGTAAAGTTCTTCGTTAAAATATAATTATCACATAATTTTTCAATTCCTTCAATGATGATAAATGAAGAAAAAGACTCACTTCACTTCTAGAACTAGACTTCACTTTTACAATTTTAGTACAATTTCCAACAACTTTTAGCCTGGGTTGCACCACGATATTCGTTAAAGTTAAAGTTATTGTAACATTTTACATCCTTCTCTAGCTTTAACAGATTTCTTTAAGAGGCCCATATAAAATTGTAACCATAATTACCAAAAACTGGTTGGTTTAGCAACTTCAGACTGTTTGTTGCTGTTATTATGTTTAGCAACTTACTTCAGAATGTCACTTTTGGCACAAGGTGCGCGCGCGCATCCTAAAAAATCACTCTCATCATTAATCCAATCGCGCCAAAAGAACTGTAACCTGAAAAATGATGTTCCCAGATCCTCCTCTCGAACGACAAGAATCTGTGTAACAAGGCGAGCATCAACGGCGTGAAGCGCATCAGTATCGCGTCCCTCAAGGGGCTGGTGGAGAGCAAGCCGCAGTGCGCCGACCCGGGCCTGCGGCTGGCCCTCGACCATTACGAGAACACCATGTATGAACTGCTGGCTAATATACTCGAGGTCAGTTTATTTTTAGGACATAAAAATATATATATATATATATATATATATATATATATATATATATATATATATAATATGATAAATCCAACGACCTATTTGGTCGAGAGGCAATCGAGGCACGAGAGGTTTGTCAGAACCGGGATGTCTGGCGCTCTACACTCTCTGCCTACCCCGTTAGGGACCTGGCGTGAAGATACATACATACATACATAAATCCAACCACCCTGAGTCAAACTCAGGGTGGTGTCACTTCATATCCAATTATGTTAGAATCTTCGTTAATACATATTTTTTTAAATGAAAACTTCTATGGCGTCATTGTAATATGAAGTCGATGAAACGAAAAAGCAACAGTAAAGAGAGAGATACACAATATAAATTAATAAGATTTAAAGTAACTTCACGCCTATAATCCCCCAAGGGATAGGCAGAGGTAAATGCATGCATTCAAGCATACATGCAAACACCCACGATTCGCCGGTTACGTTTTGGCCCATGTAACAGGTGGCGAACCTTTTGACATCTCCGGGCACATTACCAAACTTCAAGGTACTGGTAATTTCCATAAAATGGAAATATCCCAATAGAACCAGAGATGAAGGACTTTACACCATTATCTTTGATAGCCCCCTACCCGGGAATCGAACCCAGAACCCGAGCGTAGTAGTAGTGGCCTGCTACCGTTTTTATTATATAGTGTCTCTGATGAAAATTTATGAGGGTTTCATCTCTACCACGTGTGAATGCACACATGTTTACAATTATTTTATACTAGCTGTTGCCTGCGGCTTCGCCCGCGTGGATGTCGAAAAGTAGCTTAAGTTCTTTCTCAAAGTCAGCTCGATCTCTGAACCAAATTTCATTGAAATCCGTTTAGTCGTTTGGTCGTGAAAAGGTAACAGACAGACAGACAGACAGAGTTACTTTCGCATTTATGATATTATATATATATATATATATATATATATATATATATATATATATATATATATATAGTAGGGAAGTAGGGATTAATGGAACGAAGAAATACTAAATTAGCTTTAATGTAGCAGAGCGCTGTAACACAATCACACACGCTCACTCGCGAAACAGCAGCAGCAGGCATACATTTTCGCCGCGCGGTAGAAAGAGAGGGGGATACTTACTTTCCTATGAGACGCCGGCGATCTACTCTTCCTCCGTCTTACGAATTTTCGATCAGGTCACGTGTCCTGACGCGAGTTTAAATTTTTTTACCCACTATATAAAGTGCACAACGCCACTTCAAAAAAGCACTTTGCAATTTTCAAAGTATTCTCCTTTTGTAGTGATTTAATTTAATTGTATTTGTTTCAGAACGAAATGCGAGCGTCGTATAACAATCTGTGGCAACACGTATTGTTCAAAGCACCGCCTTGGACGTTGGAGGATGTGCTCCAATGTTTGCTAAAACATTGGATTGCTGTTTTCAACGAAGTATTCCCTCGCATCGAACATCTTATTACGGATTTGAAGAACACTCTGGCCAGTGTTAAAGCGAAAGGTATTTTTTGTCGAGTTTTATTAAAATACATCCTTTTATTTTCTAAACATAAAATTCGCAGATTTTTAAAATGATTTTATTTGTGACACGGGACGTGATGCCGGTTACTATTACAGTCTGTCGACCATAGAAAGTGTAAAAGTGATTTGTAATACATCTGTAAATGTATACCTACGAAGCCGTTCATATAATACGTTTCATACAAGGGGGAGGGGATTGGTCTCACTGAGTATGACAAAATGTGACGGGGGGGGGGAGGGGACCGGCGGTTCACGGTAACGTGACGTTCGCAGTTCGTTACAATATTTTAAATTAATATTTCGTGAGATTATTATTATTTGAGAAGAGAATGATGAAGGTAAAAGAAGCACGGGAGGTTCACACTTCTTGCTTACCTACCCCGTGATGTGAAGATACATATAAAAAAAATAAATAAAAATATTTATTCAGTAACAAAGGTATAAAATTACAGTAATCAGTGGTCGGACATATATACATACTATTATTAATAAAAAAATGGTCTTGTTCAGGGGTATTAGTTTTTGCCACGTAATATTTGGGGGGAGGAGGGAGGAGGGGTTGTCACCGTTTGTCCGACACAGCGTGACAATAGGGGGTCAGAAAACGTATTTTATAGACGGCCCCTCCATAATGACACATTGCATCATTTCACTTTCCAGATCCATCCAAGCTATCGCAACCTGAAGTGTCGAGTCTCAAAGAACTGTGCCTGGACATAGCGACCAAGTGCCAGATCATCCCGGAGTACATGCAGCTGGCCAAGGCCACCGTGGACCGGCTGGTGCGCGCGCCCACCGACCCCGACGCGCACAGGGAGAGGGAGAGGAACGTCGTCGACGCCTTCGAGGGGCTGTGGACCGTCTTCTCCAGTTATTGGTCAGTTTTGTGACAAAATATCTGATAATATGACTCGAAAAGTAAACGGTGACGCATTTACTTTTCGAGGCATATTATCAGTTTTTTTTTGTCAAGATTTGCTAATTACGTTTCTCGCGTCACTTCAAGGCGGTCAGTCTATTCGAATATGTTACCCTACTCCGAGGGTGGTATTTCCAATAATATTTCTCAAAGGGTGAGGTAAAAGTAAATGCGTCACCCAGAATATGCTAGTTACGTTTTTCGCGTCTCTTCAAGGCGGTCAGTCTATTTAAATATGTTACCTTACTCTGAGGGTGGTATTTCCCATAATATTCCTTGGTTAAGTAAAAGCAACACCCAGAATTTGCCAGTTACGTTTCTCGCGTCTCTTCAAGGCGGTGAGTCTATTCTCGGAGAATTCGGCTGGTACTGGGTAATGGAAAAATCCCTCATCAATTCAACACTCCAAGTGAGTAAGTAATATTAGAGGACATAATATACAGTGTTAATTTAAATTAGCTCATCAATTCTATGCAGGCAGCTCTACATCAATTCCAAAAATATTTGTTCTACGACTTTTTAAATTTAAATTTGCCCAAAAAAAAAAACAATTTTAATATAAATTCGACGATTGATCGTCGAAATTTTTACTTCGTAATCAATATTTGCCTCTAATAATTACCGTTGCACGCACACAAACACCACACCAGAAACAAATTCCTGTAGGCCATACAAACGAATCGAACGGGAATCGAAACCGCAACTCTCGGAGCAAGCAGTTCTTACACGCCGTTGTACCTACTGGATTTGCGTTAAAACTATTGAAAATTATTGAGAATTTATGATTTTCTATTTCTAGTGCAAAATTATCATCGGCATTGAGTATACCGCACAATCTGGAGGATAAAGTGCCAACGCAAGAGTCACCGGCAGCGCTGGTGGGCAAATGGACCCTAATGCATTCGCGAGTTGCCGCCCTTGCTACTGCATTGCAGGGGTAAGTGTTTGTGTCTTGATTATCGAGCTTTAGGCCTCAGAAGTGGTAACGCATCTGTATTTTGACTTCTGGTCTTTGTGTAGGTGTCTATATGCTGCAGTTACCACTTAACATCAATGTGAACTGCATCCTTCTGACCACTACTGTAAGGATCTTGGTGTGAAGATACATACATATTCCTTCTGTTTTTGTAATAACTTTGAATGATAATAATAATGGCAACCCTTGTGTTTTGTCCCACTTCTGGGCATGAGTCTCTCCCCTCGGGACCTGGAGCTTACTCCACCATGCTGCTTCAATTCGGGTTGGTACAGATAAGGGTTAGTGGCCAACTTGCTATCGGATGTTTTTCAAACCGCCGATAAGGTCTCCGACCAGGTTTAATGACTGCTATCTATCGATAGCAACCCGGACCGACGACTCAACGTGCCCTTCGAGGCACGGAAACGCTACGATCGAGATCGCTTCCGATCTACACCAGCCGCGGGGGACCATGCGCGCTTCTTGCATAACTTAGTGATTGGTCGTTATTCCAGCGTATTATCAAGTGGAGACAAGGTGGCAGAAGAACAGATGTGGAGATTGGAGCGTGCGATGCGGGAGGCGCGCCAGGCCGCGGCGCTGGGCGGGGACGTCGGCCGGGGTGACCTTCGGATATTCTGCGATCAAAATAGGTACTGTGAATTCTTCACAAAAAAATAGGCCTTCCTCATCAATTTTCCCCACGTGCCACCATCTCCAAATAGGATCACGACCCCCGACGCTGCGGGGGCCGATAGGCCGGGGGGCGTGATCCTATTTGCCATATGATCCCATTTGGCCCAGATTCTGGTGGATTTGACAGAGATTTTACTTATGGTAGAGCTCCAGTGATGGAGCTCGCGGGCGTAGGCACCACCGCATTACCTAATATACTTGCCGCTAAATGGTAGTGTTCATCACTATCGTGTTCCGGTCAGGTGGTAATGTATGGCCCTGTAATTTCCGGCACAGAGGCATAACACCTAATGTCTCAAGAGTGGCAGCGCATCTGCTTTTTGACCTCTGGTCATTGTGTGGTTGTCTATAGGCTGCAGTCATCACTTAACATCAATGTGAACTGCATGCTTGTTTGCCACTTTTATTACATAAAATAAAAAAGATACCCCCGAACCCCCCCCCCCTCTCTGTTACGCTGCACCTGCGGAGGGAGGGATGATGATTAGTTAGTAGTGTTAGTAGTGCATTATTTTTTGAGATTCCGTAGAATTCCAGTGTAGGAACTCGTGGGCGTAGGCACCACCGCATTACCTAATGTATCTGCCGCTAAATGCTAGTGTTCAGCACTATCGTGTTCCGGTTAGATGGTTATGTATGGCCCCGTTATAACTATCACAGAGGCATAACAACTAAAATCTCAGGCAGCGGTGGCAACGCACCTGCATATTGGCCTCGGGTTTTTGTGTAAATGTCTATAGGCTGCGGTCATCACTTAACATCAATGTGAACTGCATGCTTGTTTGCCACCTCGTTACATAAAAGAAATCTTAAAATTATCCTCCGTAAACTAACTTCACAGACAGTCAGTGTTTCTTAAAAACATTTCTAGACGTTTTTTCGCCTATTCGAGCTAGCCACGCATGTATCAATGACGCCAACTCATGTGAAGCCTCTTCGTGGGTTGCAGTGGACACTACCACATACAATTTCATATAAAGGGAAGCTTAATACACGCGCGCAGTCTCTCCGTGCGCCGCGGTGGGCCCGCGCCTTGAACTTAACTACGCAATGAAAGCTTGAATGTACAGTTTTGGCGGGATCCTTGAAAGAGAGAGGCGTGTGATACTCTTATTTTATTTCATTTTCTTAATGTATTTTGGAGTTATATTTAATAAAATCGATGGCATTTTGTTTGATATAGGTTTATTACAGTGCCCGTGTATAGTGAAGTAGGATAACAGTGCGAAAACACGGCTTTTCAGGTTGCCTCCAAAACTTCATTATAAATGTTTTTTTTTTTTATGTAATGGAAGTGGTAAACAAGCATGCAGTTCACATTGATGTTAAGTGATGACTGCAGCCTATAGACACTTACACAAAGACCGTGGTCAAAATGCAAATGCGTTACCACTCCTAAGGCCTAAGGTGTTATGCCTCTGTGCCGGAAATTACAGGGCCGTACATTACCACCTGACCGAAACACGATAGTGCTGTACACTACCATTTAGCGGCAAGTATATTAGGTAATGCGGTGGTGCCTACGCCCGCGAGCTCCGTCACTGGAACTCTACCACCAGTAAAGAAATGTTCTGGTAAAGTAGCCATCGCTTTACTCGAATTACTGACTGTGACTCTGACTGACTGATAATTGACCGACTGACTCTTACTTTTACGCTGCTTATGACGAATACGAAATGTCGTTTTACTTGACACTGGCAATATGCGTAATAGCGATGCCATTATATTAAATAAAAAAAAAGAAAAGCTTGAAATGTAGTTTTTATTTCCAGGAACATGCTCCAAGAGGCGTGCAAGAAGCTCGTGGAACTGACGCAACACCTGGAGCTGTGCGGCACCAACATACCGCCCGATGCCAAGTAAATTGTACTGTACTCGCACATTCCTAGCTGTTTTCAATACACTCTCACTCAGGAGCACTCTCAATGTACGAGAAATTTCATGTTGTTCACAAACTGGTGGTAGAGCTCCAGTAACGAAGCTCGCGGGCGTAAGCACTACTGCATTACCGAATCTACTTGCCGAAACGCATCTGCATGTTGACCTTGGTTTTTGTGTTGATGTCTTTAGGCTGCAGTCATCTCTTAACATCAATATGAACTGCATGCTTGTTTGCAGTGCTGTTTTGCACTTCCATTACATAGAAAGTTTTATTTCCTATATCATTTTTTTATTATATTCTGCCAAGATGACCTGGATAATGATAATCGGATAATGTGAAAACGCTTCTATTACTACGTATTACAGTAGCAAAAACGACTAATTGTGTCAGCTGAATCATAATCGGGCCTGATTGGTAGATTGGGGGTGGTATCTCTGTCGAACAAGAATTTCGATAGCAATGTAGTACATTGCTGTTTTGACGTAACGCGATAATTACGATCATTGTGGGAAAACAGGAATAAACAAATGAAATAAATAAATCTTGGTTTCACCGCACAGTAGATAATGCGCAGTACCTGATTAAGACTCCTTTGATGCCCTAACCAATGCATGTCTTTGAGCCCCATCTTAGTTTATCCTTAAACAAAAGGAATACTTTTAGGAAGGAATACTCCCCATTTTTATTTAAATACTCCCCATTTTCAGGTAAAATACTCCCCATTTTTGTAAAATATATTGTTTTTGTAAAATACTCCTCATTCTTTAGTAAATCAATGAGAGCAGTCGTTTTTTGTTTTTTTTTTACGTGACAAAATGAGACAGGGGTGACGGTCCACGGCAACGTGACGTTCGCAGTTAATTTTAAAACTATTCCTGATCAAAAATTGTCTTATTCAGGAGAGGGTCTTAGTATTTGTGACGTAATATTTTTGAGGGGGTCACAGATAGTGTGACACAGCGTGACAATAGGGGAAGGCCCCTCCTTCCCCAGAAGAAAGGCCTATTTTAGCGAGATGTATTTTATTTTTTATGTAATGAAGGTGGCAATCAAGCATGCAGTCCACATTGATGTTAAGTGATGACTGCAGCCTATTGATACTTACACAAAGACCAGAGGTCAAAATGCAGATACGTTGCCACCTCCGAGACCTTAGTTATTATGTGTCTGTGATAAATTTATGGATGGCCCTTTATCGGCTAAACCGGAACTGATTATACTGTGGTACCTTGAGTCCAGCACTGGAACTCTACAATCAGTACAGTGCTTTACAATAAATATTGCACATCGAGCCTAGGATGGAGACTCCGGCTTATTTCGGGTCTGTATAGCGTTATCTCTTTCGCACCGTACCTATTTGACGTTTGTCGACCATTTTGATCAAGTTTTGACCAATACCGGACTGCTTACGTAAGCAGTGTGCAACAGAGATAACGCTCTACCAAGTCGAAACGAGCCGATCGTCTCTATCGCAGGCTCGATGTGCAATATTAATTGTTGAGTACTGAATATGATATGTTCTTAGGTTTTCGCGAGCTACACTCATTGAAATATAACTATTTTTACGGATTTGTCTCGCGTATATTTAACTAAAAAGATTTTTTAAATCAACCCGTTGATTCGGTCGTTTTTCAGCTTCCGTGGTCCCGGGCAGACTGAGGTGACATTTGTCTGACAGCAGTTTGAAAAAATTATATGTAGCTACCTCCATCGATTTCGTAAACTCCTTGCGTAGCGTTCAGGATTAACGCAAAAAAGCTGAAAAGCGACCGAAACGTCGGGTTGATTTGAAAAATCATTTCAGTTTAATATACCCGAGATAAATCCGTAAAAATAGTTTTATTTCTACAATCAGTAACTGCTTAGTGATCTAGTGTTGTTATATAATAAAAACAGCTACGAATGCTACAGTACAAATTTCTAGTCTACATTGTGTACAAAGGTTTCTATTGAAGAACCAAAAACATCGGTTAGTTATGAATTGGGATATCTATCTTCTCTTTTTTTTATTTTGAATCTTTATGCAGGTTGAATCTATTAAGTCATAATTCTTAAAGGAAACATTTCTGTATTTTTAATGCCCGCTTCGGCATACAATAGACTATTTTTTTTTTAATAGAAAATGCATACAATCGCATGTCAAGAAAGAAAGAAATTGATGTAATTATATTTCTTTCTTTTTTCCTTTTTTCAATCGCATGTGATTGCGAAAAGATTATATAAAACAATAGACTACCTATGCTGTTTACCGGCCGTAAGTTTGATCGGGTCTTTCATCAGTACGAAGAATAGATTAGTGTAATGTGTGCCCTCACATACTTCTTCGGACCGACTAAGTATGCGATCAAATTATCGGCTGATAGATAGTCTTAAGTATGCGAATACTTGTTTTATATTATTTCGCATTAACACATGCTTGTGAACAATATATTTTATTTAAAGAAAAATGGAAAGAAAAATTTGACTTCAGGCGAGACTTGAACTCGCGACCTACTGGGAATCTAGTCCAGCCGCTTTTCCAATTGAGCTAGCTCAATTGGAAGAGCGGCTGGACTAGATTCCCTTTTATGCGATTACTCTTAAGGAATATTAAAATTTTATGTATGTATTTTCACGCAGATTCCTGACGGGGTATAGAGTTTAGAGCGCCACATATCACGCATCCTTATACATTAAAATGTATTAATTTTTATTTTAATTTACTCAAGGCCAGTATTAGATAGATTTGTTTCTTATTATCACAGTAGAAGAAGCCCGGGAGGCGTGTAATGTAAGGATCGGGATATCTGGCGCTCAACACTCTGCCTACAGCGTAAGAGTGGCGTGAAGATACATGAGTACATACGGTATAATATTAAAATATTCATTTTCTACATTTAACGAGATTGATTCCCGGCTCTAACTGAGAAAATGCTTGAATGACGTAATTATATTTATTTCTGAAAATAGACAGATGTTTTCTGAGTAAAATGGACTAACATCAACAAGGTTTCTTTCCTTGCTTTTTATTCGTTCGATTCAACCAGTATAGTGAATATGAAAAGGTCACCATCTAGGTGAATGTAGTAATAATATAGATTCACTTGTAGCTTTATGTATACATTAGAATTATCGGCTGCAGTCAGTTCATGACTAATCGATGCTACATTTGAAAATATTTCAATAATACACTGGGGTTCTTTCCATAAATAAAAAGACGACTGATCTAAAGAATAGACAACCAACTGATCTAGTAATTCAAATATGATTGTGATAAAACCGATTTAATTTTTATTTGCGTGTGTCTTTCAAATGAATGGTATTGTATTGCTCTAATCATATTGTCGGACGCGTTTATTAGCCGCCGCTGAAATCGGCGTCCGACAAGTATACACAGTCATGAAACATCCAGATTAGAAATGAAACGGATAGTGGTTTGGACGGATACCGGATAATTGGCAACTAGTTCGGAGCGCCGGATATCCGGCTGTTTATTTAAATTTTACTATCCGGATTCCGACCGGATACTGAATAGAACTGAAAAATCACAAGCCCGGATACCGGCTAGTTATCGGACATCCGTTACATCTCTAATCTAGATCGTTCTGGGACATCTGATCACTCAAGAACACGTCCTTATAGTATGTACACCATAGAGAACATGTATTAGTTAGTCTATGGTCTTCAGCCGCGACTTATGGACGCGTCCGACAATGTTTTGAGCTTTACTAAGCTTGCGCTAACGACCGAGTGAACGAATGAATTGATGATTTAAATTGTCACCCTTAGAAAAAAGATCGTTGATATAAATCATACAGCGTGCGTAATTTTTTTTCTATATTTATACGATTCCAACAAGAAATAATGCACATCGACCTCAGGAAGAGACGTCGGCTTATTTCGGATCTGTAGAGCGTTATCTCTTTCGTACCTTACCTATTTGACGTTTGTCGACCATTTTGATCAAGTTTTGACCAATACCGGACTACGGATGCTTACGTAGGCAGTGTGTAGCAGAGAAGATAACGCTCTATAAAGCCGAAACTAGCTGATTGTCACATTCATAGGCTCGATGTGCATTATTTCTTGATGAGCACTGTAAGTCGTATTGTTGCATTTAGAATTTGTACTACATATATTAATTTCTCTTAATGGATATACAGTATCCAACAACAGAGATTTCGGCTTATTTCGGGTCCGTAGAGCGATATCTCTTTTACACCATACATATGTGACATTTGTCGACCATTTTGATCAAGTTTTGACCAATACCCGACTATCAGTGCTTACGTAGGCAGTGTGAAGCAGAGATAATGCTCTACGAAGTCGAAACGAGCCGATTGTCTGTTGCGTAGGCTCGATGCGCAATATTTATTGTTGTGTATTGTACATTTTATTTCAACAATTCCATTTCATATGGTCGTACATTTACTCGCTTATTTTGAGTTTATACATCGTTATTTTTATGTTATATTACGAATGTTGTTTTTTAAGAATAAATGTTAAAATAAAAAATATGTGTATTGCAATGGAATGTATTGTAAAATAATATTGATGGTAGTGGTCGAACTTTTAGGTTTTTTGGTGTACCAAAAATAACTTTGTATATATTTCGTCAAGTTATATTATACGCCTTCTGTTATTCTTAAAAATCTTAGAAAATTTTATGTTCTACATACGTCTTACACGATTTTTGTATAATATTCTGTCAATTTAAATAATTTATTACAATCTTAAACGGTGATATTGTCGTCTGTCATTTTCGCATTATGATTTTAAAGTAAGCGGGGTGATTGGTGCGGTATATACTAAATATGGCAAAGGACTCCATTGTCTTCCAAGACTGACTACTCGTTGTTATTTTAGTTATTTAAAGAAGTATTTTTTAAGTTTTATAGATCTTTTTTAAGGGTGCCCTGTCTATACTGAGAGAAAATTAATCGCCCACTTATAAAGGTGTAGCCGGAAAGGTCCAACAATATTTCAACAGCCCATGCTTATGCTGATGTTGACTTCATACCCCAAGGTCTTTTTCTCCTGAGAATGTAAAATTATCAGTTATTACGAGTCAAACTTTGATTCAAATTGTATGCGTTTCAACCCTAAAAACAACAGCTGACAGCATATTATATCAGTCAAAAGCGAACGCTACGCGTGTGTGCATTCATACCTATATTGCTGAGATGCTGTATTTCATATGCACATACGCGTACCATTCGCCTCACCGTCACCACGCACGGTATGTGTATATGAAATGCTGAGCGTTTTCATTGACTACTTATTAGGGTTGTCAAATAAAATAAAAAATAATTTTTAAATTTTGTTTAAAAAAAAAAGTTGTGATTTCATTTGTACTATTTATTTTTTTCGCAATAACACATGCGAGTGAACTTTAGAAATTAAAGAAAAAACGTAAAGAAAAATTTGACTTCGGGCAGGAATCGAACCTGCGACCTCAGGATAACCACTCCAGCCGCTTTACCACTAAGTTCCCGAAGTCCCTATGCGTCAAATTGTGATTTCATTGTTATTGTTTACGTTAAATGATTTGAAATTTGATATAGTTGAACACCTCCCAATATTGTTGGACCTTTCCGGCTACACCTTGTATAGGTAATTCTACAATATACAGTTTGTAATTATCAGTGGGCGATTAGATTTTTCTCTGACTACACAATGTGGACAAGACAATACGACACTACAAGACGACTTTACATGAAAAAAAAGAACTGGTCATACTGATAAACAGAAATATCATGAAAACATTTCTTACATACATATTTAAAAAAATATTTTCATACTACCTTCAGGACCCAGCAAGAAATATTGCACGAGTCTACGAAAGAGACAATCGGCTCGTTTCGACTTCGTAGATAGTAATGGATTAATTAGCATTCGCATTAATTTATAGCATGCTAATGCTGTATTAGTATTTAGCAAATTAAATGAGGTTTTGAAATTGCTGTTGCGAAACGCTAATTCGCAATTAAAATTCTGCGAAATGTGAAATGCAAATTCGCAATTATTTTGTTATTTCATTTAGGATCGTATATTGAATGAATACGTGAGATTTAATAATTAGTGTGGCACTCTTTTTAGACTCACGAATTCACGTGCTTATGAAGTTAACGAGAAATAGCATCAATTGCCATCGCTATTCGGAGAGCTTAAATCTCTGCTGCACACTGCCTACGCCAGCTTCGATAGTCCGGTATTTGTCAAGACTTGATGAAAATTATCGACAAGCGTCATATAGGTAAGGTGCGAAAGAGATCTACAGAGCCGAAATAAGCCGAAGTCTTTCTCAAGTTCGATGTGCAATATTAACTGTTGTATACTGTATCTCGTAGCTTATCCACTATGAAATTTGGCTTATTATAACTAGGGACGAAAGGATACCATCGAAGTATTGATACTTTTAAGGCTCCCCCACACAGGAGCGTTATTATAGGTCGATAATATCACATGCGATCTGTTTTCAGTACATTTTGTATTAGGATGGTCATGTAGTTACTTACACACTGCTGCGATTTTACTGGTGGTAGAGCTCCAGTGACGGAGCTCTACCACTCTGGCACCACCGCATTACCTGATATACTTGCCGCTAAATGGTAGTGTTCAACACTCATGTTCCCGTCAGGTGGTAATGTATGGCCCTGTAATTTCCGACACAGAGGCATAACACCTTAGGCCTCAGGAGTGGTAACGCATTTGCATTTTGACCTTGGTATTTGTGTGGGTGTCTATAGGCTGCAGTCATCACTTAACATCAATGTAAACTGCAAGCTTGTTTACGACTTCCATTACATAAAAAAATGCGTACTCATATGAGTACTGGACCCTTTATTCGATACCTAGTTTCAAAGTATCGATGCTAAAAGTAATTTGTATCGGAAGAAAAGTATCGAGTATGTACTTGTATTTACTCGTATCGTTTCATCCCTAATTATAACACTAATACAACAATTTATTTAAAAGTAAAATAATCGGGTACTACGTCTGAACGGACCAAAAAGAATGGACCTTAGTCCATTCGGCCGTAATCAAAAATCGTCTACGTCTCAACGGACCGATCAATAAATATTGTTAACAAATGTATACTTGGAGTACATTCGAGTGCAAAAGTTATAAATTGAAACGCTTAAGTCTTAATTTTTTTCTTAAATTTGTAATATTTTCTTTATAAAAACAATGCTCTACACACTCTGCCTATCCCGTTAGGGATCTGGCGTGAAGATACATATGTAAAAATAATCAACCACTTAAACATATTGACAAAAAAATCGTCCGGTCATGTGCGTGGGCCACGCGCAGTGTAGTGTTTCGTAATTTTTAGGTTTGCTTAATGTAGAAATTAAAGAAAAAAACGGAAAGAAAAAATTGACTTCGGGCAGGAATTGAACCTCCAAATTCTAAAATTCACTCGCATGTGTTATTGCGAAAAATAAATAGTATAATTGATTAATGTAATGAAAAAATATATAAATATTTTCTATGGAGTTGTTAAAAATTTTCGAGTATTATATTTGGTGGACTATTACTCGCAAACTTGTAAAGCCAACTTAGGTGTGATAATTTTCCTTTTAATTTCGTTATATGTAGCTACTATTTATTGCCGCAACGTTTGAATTTCTAACAACAACCGTTTAGTTGGTTGAGGGGGGGGGGAGAAATTGACTCTAACGAAAATTGGCACTTGAAAGCTTAATAAGTCACGAACAATTAACTAAATCCAAAAATGATGTAAGCAAACACATAGCATTTTTGAAAGACCTATCCAACGATATCTTACACTATATAGAAAAATAAAAAATACCCATATAAATAATTTTATTTTTCATGTTTTTATTATACCACTTTGTCGGCGTGATTAAGATGTACACTTGTGCTAAATTTCAAGTCTCTAGTACCAATAGTTTTAAACCGCAGGCGGACAGACAGACAGACAGACAGACGGACATGGCAAAATTATAAAGGTTTCTTGTTTATTACGGACCCTTAAAAACACTGATTGCATATTATTATGAACCTTCTTTTCGCCACTCCTCTGACGTAACAGATAAACTGCCTGCTTGTGATTGGTTGATAAGAAAGGGTCATTGTTGAGTTAGGTACCTGAAGTCGTGCCAACTAGAAACCAAGATGTTAACGATTTTGCGTACTTAGATTACAAGTATTAGATTGAATACTACTTTAAATATGTAAATATTTTGTAGTGAAAATTTATAAACCATACGACTGTTACGCTTGTATGCGACTGTACTTTTAAATTAATTTATGACCGGGCCGTTGGGACGTAGACGTTTTTTGATTACGGCCGAATGGACTACGGTCCATTCTTTTTGGTCCGTTCAGACGTAGTAGCCAATAATCTGTAATATTCAAATTAATACAGCTTCATATATACAGAGTGTTGTACATGTTGTAATATTCATGTTTTGTGATTTTACTATGAGATATTCAATTTTATTGTTGCACACTTGGGGTATGCCCAGTTTTGTTGTTGTCTTGTTCACCCTTTATAATGAAAAAAAAACCTCCAGTTTGTTTACGATCTTCACATCTGTTCCTCGATCATGAATTTCTATCGATATAAAGTTAAATGACATAACATGTTAAATTGAAACTTTTTTTTTAATATTATTTAATTTAAACATTATCTAAAACCAAGCCATATGAAAGATTGAATGAAAATGGCAAGAAAAAAAATATTATTTGTACGCGATTGATCTCTAATTTGTCTCGAACCAGCACCCTTCAGATAAATACTGCCATCGACACCCTTTAAGGTGACAACATCAATTGGATACAGTTATGCCAAAATGAACCAATCCACAAATTAAGGGTCAATGTTACTTTACGCCTGTATTCCTATAAATCAAAATTTGCCACTGCCAACTGCCAAAATGTAACGTTGATCACTTAATTTGTGGATGGTGGCTAGTTAACTCACAAACTTTACTATTTAAAGAAGATCGCTAAAAAGTATTTTCTCCGGAGGCTGCAATTCAATTAGTTTTGATGTCATTTTTGCCTTTCCATTTCACTATATATCGTTAGAACTCATGCCATTAAAACGTTCTTTGTTGTAATTTCATTATAATTGTGATGGGGTACTGATTTTCCATAGCCAGACCGTAAATACTTACACATCGTTTCATTTCTGTTAAGGACAAGTTCCACGTTGGGCCCTTATCTTGTACATATCAAACGATAGAGAAAAGTACGTAGAATCATGGAAATATACTCAAAAAATAATTTAAATCGTTGTTTTTTTGTCGGAAATATTTATTTTATGTAATTTTTGTATGACAACAATATGTTGCCATATTGCTACTACGACATTCTTTTTTTTAAATATACTTACGACAATTATACAATAATCGTTTATTTCCATGATCAGCATAGACACAGATACAAAATAGGCTTAGGCTATTTGTCGCGAGATAACCGTCGGGCCCGAAACTAGCAGAGCCTGTATCTTGGGCTCCCTGAGACCAGTTAACATTATCTATTAAGCGTCTAGTCTTGTACACATCCGCATGATAAACCAGGTAACAATTAATTGAAGATATAATAAACGATTTGAATAGCTGAGCTTAGTATTTTATGCTTCTTCTCTCAATATAGTGTACAAGGCGCGGGCCCAAGCTCCATACATTTTGGAACGTCTCATTTGTGTAGGAGAACTGGTCAGTAATTTCCTTCGGTTAGTGGCGCCCTCTTACTCTTTTTTCTTAGGCTGGAGCGCCTTTTGCGCTTTCCGTTTGCCCGGTGAAGTGACTAGTGCCGTCTCAAGACACGTTTTTAGATTTACCTAAAATATGGAGTGACTATGTATTGTGTCTTTGTACTATGTAGCTCGATTGACATCAGTTATGTTGGTGATAGGTTATTATCCCACTGTAGAATCATTTCGTTCATCCAGATATGCTGCAAATCTTGTTTTTACGCATATTTATAATCTAGAGAATATATATCCACTAGGTTGCCTATTAAAATTTGGCCGCAAGTATTTTTAATTAAATTATCTTCTTAACAGCCAGCAACTCTTATTTATTTGCGGCTGATTTAATTTGGCTTCAGTATATCGAAATAATGAGAAAAAAAATAGCTTTAATATGATATATAAATAATATATGTACGTTACGGACGTAAAAAGTTATCGGGGCGGAACGAAAATATCTAGGGGTGGACAAGTGCGCAAGTGCGGCACGCCTTGATTGCAAGCCGTGATTTTTCAGAGTCTATACATATTGGCGTGAAGTACACAAAATGGGGTGCAGCTCCGCACGTGCTGCGGACAACAGGCTCAGCTTTGTGCTTTTCGGCTGGCGAATTTCCATGCCCTGTATGGCATCGATCCGCCCATGCAAAACAGTTTGACATAGCCATGAACGAGACATGCCGCATAATCACAGGCTGCCTCAAGTCCACTCCAATTGATAAACTCTTCCCTCTGGCTGGAATTGCTCCTCCCGATGTCAGAAGAGACGTCGCTTGTTGTGTTGAAAAAAAAAAGAAAACAAGAGTCAGATCATCGACACCCCTTGTATGATTACTCTCTCCCCCCAGCAAGAGTCGAAAAAGTTTCCTGCGTAGAACGAAAGCCTCCTCAAAAAGACCTGCTGAGGAAAGAGTGATACGTTGGAAGATGAAACATCCCAACCTCCACATGTAAACCTGCGAGAAGAGCTCCCCCCAGGTCATGAACTGCAATGGCTGATCTGGAGATCGCTTAACCGACTCCGCACTCAGGTAGGTCGTTGCAGACAAAACTTGTGCAACTGGGTTTCTCTCCCCATCTATGGAGCATTGCGACTGCGGAGCCCTAGCCCAAACCATGCAACACATGCTCCAATGCCCGCTCTGTCAAAATTCTTGTACTTTGGAGGATTTAAGGACTGCGAACGATAAAGCGATTGCTGTGGCGAAATATTGGGCTGACAAAATTTAAGCCGAGCCGCTGATTCGAAAAGAAGAAGCCGTGAAGTAGACAATATTTCATTATAAATATATATATTGTTTCCCCAAAAAAAAAAAAGGGCCATTTTTTGATAGGCAACCTAGTGGATATATTCTCTAGATCACAAATATGCGTAAAAATAGGTTTCCAGTATATCTGGATGAACGAAATGATTCTGCAGTGGGATCCTAACCTATGATTATCACGTAACGACGAAGCAATAATCTACATAGCGCGCATTGAGTCAATTGCGTTTGATAATACACCGGTTGGTATTACATTCAGATACTATAGAAATATAAGTCTACAAGTTATGCCAATGCTTGAAGAGATCAAATTACTCATCAGTTCTGGGCATTGACAGGCAATGCTTTCAAATCAAAATCAAGGCATGTATAATGTTTATGTCTGGTTACATTATTTAATATTGTTAAATTGTACGCAAATGTTTATACTCTAGTTTGTATATTTTTACTATACTTAATTTAAAAATGTATACTATATATAGTACAGTATCCAATACGAAATATTGCATCTACCTTGGAAACGAGATTTCGGCTTATTTCGGGTCTGTAGAATAGAATGTTCTTTATCTGTATGAATTAGACATTAGTCTTTTTTCACAATTGAAAATTGTTAGGTGGACCATGGGCAATACATTCTGCTGAACTATTTAGCAGGTGGACCACCGGAAGTAAAATTTACCCTTGGTACACCTAACACACAAGAGATGTACCAAGGGCAGAAAATTTTAGCCCTGGTTCACCCACGTGAACTAAGTAGGTGTACCACGGGCAATGACCGGAATAGAATCATTTATTGTAGGCAACTAGGGCCCATATCATACTATTAAACGTAACTTCGTAATCCCCGTAAATAAAAATAATTAATTATCCCCGAAAGGGTAAGCAGAGGTAAATGCATGCATTCAATCATACATGCAAACACCCACGACTCGCCGGTTACGTTTTGCAATTTACTATATAAATATGTCACTAACACCGAATCACTGGTCTATTTCTGAGGCGTCCGTCTTGCCTCCCAAAATCTTTGGAAAACTATGATACGCCTTCGGGCCAGACGTCAGGACTGAGGAACATTTGCAGACGTTTGGCAGGTACGCGTCACTTGAAAGATTTGAATCCCGTGGGTCGACTCGACTTCAGGGCTTCAATCTCTCCTTGTATTTGTCCCTCAGTTTGTTGACATTTGACAATCTTTTCCGTCATATATGATTGAACGTCGCTGATGGTAGTACGAGAAAGATAAACAAAAGCGTAATTTTCGCCCTGTAGTCCTGTAGAGCGTTATCTCTTTTGCACTTTACTTATATGACGTTTGTCGACCATTTTGATCAAGTTTTGACCAATACCGGACTATCAGTGCTTACGTTGGCAGTGTGCAGCAGAGATAACGCTCTACAAAGTCGAAACTAGCCGATTGTCTCTTTCGTAGGGTCGATGTGCAATTTTTCTTGCTGAGTGCTGTAATTTTTATGATTTTTCTTTTATAAATGTTTTTATAAACATTGTTTTTCTTTTATGTGTTTCTTTGATTAGTTTAGTGTGTATAATTAAGTAAGAGTAGATATTAAAATGCATGTATATATAAATATAATAGATGTTGCTTGCGATTGATCTCTAATTTGTAATTTTTTCTGGAACTCGACATTACCTGTACTAACACACGTTCAGATTTGGTACGGAGCGGACACCGGATTCGGTACGCTTCGGAGCGTACCAAATCTGACCGTGTGTAGAGGGGTCCGGCGGACATAATTATTATTAATCAAGTTCGATGCGGTCCGCTCGCGCGCGCCGATTTAGTCGGCGGATTAGGTCCGTCGTACCGAATCCGGTCGTGGGTTACTTGTGACCATATTTCAACTATTATCAAAGCGATGTGAAATTTGAAAAAGCACATTGACATAACGTGGTTTTCTTACATTTTGAAAATTTATAATATTTTATTTTTAATTCATGAATATCGCCTCTGAATACGCCCATCTTTTCTGGTCATGTGCTCGCTCGTCATACACAGCAGTTATTGGCTTTGCTTGAGCCTCAATGTGTTGATGTATTTACATTTCATTGAGTTTTTTTGTTTCATCATATTATTATTCATTGAATGTAGTTTTTATCTTTTTCAGTAAACAAAATTTGAATAATTTTGTGTTTATATAAAAATAAAAGAGCGATGTGCTTTGTTAACTTTATTTTTCATGCCTGAGTGAAGCGGTCCTTGTCAGTTTAAATTTTGTGTTTACATAAATTTACCGTCGCGTGGTATTTTTTTTTTTTCAAATGTTAATGTTAATTGAGCTTCTGTGGTTTTATTTTGAGATAAATATTTATTGCATGTTATAGACAGTGCTTAATAATAAATATTGCACATCGAGCCTAGGAAGGAGACTTCGAATGATTTCGGGTCTGTATAGCGTTATCTCTTTCGCACCGTACCTATTTGACGTTTGTCGACCATTTTGATCAAGGTTTGACCAATACCGGACTGTCTGTGCTTACGTAGTGTGCAACAGAGATAACACACTACGAAGTCGAAACGAGCCGATCGTCTCTTTCGCAGGCTCGATGTGCTATATTAATTGTTGAGTACTGTACATTGTTATAATACATGACCAATATAAGCTGTATTGGTTTCTCTGTTAGACCTCGAAGTAAAGAATCGTCGAAAGTACTCTTATTGTTTAATATGCCAGAATTTGGAATCCAACTCAAACTGAGTTTTAATTAAACCATTTTGTGATATTGAAAAATGACGTAGTTTCAATTTGTGGCCCTGTATTATATACATCTATTATATAAAAATAAGTCGGGTTTTCCTTCCTGACGCTATAACTCCAGAACGGACGAACCGATTTCCACGGTTTTGCATTCGTTGGAAAGGTCTCGGGCTCCGTGAGGTTTGTAGCAAAGAAAATTCAGGAAAAAAATATTTATAAAACGACATCCACGCGGGCGAAGCCGCGGGCAACAGCTAGTATTATTATAAAGATAAGCAGCAGAGAATAGAAGCGACAAAGTAAATTAACTAACATACTTGCCGCTAAATGGTAGTGTTAAGCACTATCGTGTTCCGGTCAGGTGGTAATGTACGGCCCTGTAATTTCCGGCACAGAGGCATAACACGTTAGGCCTCAGAAGTGGTAACGCACCTGCATTATGACCTCTGGTTTGTCTGTGGATAGGCTGCAGTCATCACTTAACATCGATGTGAACTGCATAATACAAAAAAAATACCTTTTTTTTTTCTTATTTATATTCATACTTCTTATTTAAATTGTAATTTCGCATAAACTATCAAGTTGGACATATAATTTGTAACAGCATCTACTTGCGACTATAAAATATAGCTTCCTAAATTATTAAACTTAGATAACATACATTCAAAAAAACTTAAATATTCTTCAAGTTTTTATTTTAACAGAGATATTTTATAAAATAGAAGCAAAATTAAATTTGTGGCTAATGGTTTTAGCCGCAAATAACAGTTAACCTTGGAAATTGTATTTCAAAGTCGCAACTATAAAACAACTTCCATTTTGAAGTTGGTCATTTTTTCTTAAACATTTTAAATCTGCGGGCAGCCGCTGCGCATTCAAGATTGAGCTGTCTAGCTTATTTGCATACGATCTATAAAAAAATACCAAAAATTATCGCGAATCAAATGAATTCAATTTTAGAAATAAATATCGGATCGAAATGAAATAGTTTCTATTAAAATTGGCTTTTAACAAACTCTTTTTGAATTATCTTAATACGGAAACTATCTATAGTGAACGGGGTGTTGCTTTTTTTGCATAAAATGTAAAAGTTATACAAAAATTACTATTGGTTAATGTTGTTAATACTTATGTACTGTAGAAGATGTTTCCCATACAACATTGCAAATTCGACTTTATTTTCATGGTTATAAGAGTAACCAACTGGATATTCTTTGATGGTACTTATTGATTTTCTTTTCTTGTTGTTCATGTGTTGCGATTGGGAAAAAACCTTGTAAATATGTAAAAACTGTTCTTCATGTTTAATTAACATTCGAATTAAAATATATTTATAACGTGTTCTGAGTAATTTTAAAAGTCTGTGTAGATCTTCTTGGGTTTTTTATTAGTCCATCTAAAGAGTTCTTACTTACAATGCCACTTTAAGCCTGGGTTGCACCACGACTTTTGTTAAAGTTAAAGTCATTGTAACATTCCACATCCTGCTCTATCTTTAACAGATTTCCTTAAGTTAGATAAGGATGTGAAATGTTATAATAAACTAGCTGTTGCCCGCGGCTTCGCCCGTGTGGATGTCGCTTTATAATCCTGAAATTTCTTTGCTATAAACCTCATGGAGCCCGAGGCCTTTCCGACGAATGCAAAACCGTGGAAATCGGTTCGTGCGTTCTGGAGTTAAAGCGTCAGGAAGGAAAACCCGACTTATTTTTATATTATAGATTTAACTTTAACAAAAGTCGTGGTGCAACCCTGGCTAAGTCACCTATTCTCAAACATTTGGACGAAACGCGATAGGTTTTATTTATTTTTATTTCCGAGAAAGTGTCGATTTATTGAATTTGTCAGAATAAAGCACATCTATAGCTCTACATCTCATGTACCGTAATCAGAAACTTTGGAAAAGAGTACCTACAGTAAGCGCAAAATTATATTGCGTCTGCGAAGTTAGTGACAAGTCGCTACGAAGAAGGCTAATTTATGGCGAAGAATAGATAGGGATACGCGAGGGGGAAACAGATTTTCGTTTTCATCAGATTAATATGGAAACTCGTTAGTTGCTCTCTTTCTCGCCTGTGTCGTCGTCGTAAGCTATAAGATTAGCGCAAAATTTATGCAGGCACTCAGTGGCACTTAAATTTTGCGCATACTGTATGTACCTTCTTACTAATGTAATCCATTATTGTTTTTCTCTTGCCTTAAGTGTATAGGGTAAGGTCGATGTAACATAATAACGGTCAAATACTGAAACGTCACTTTAATTTGGCTTAAGTTCTTTTGTCTCTATTTATTTATTCGTATGGCATATAATTTACAGTCGTTCAATATAAAATTTACAAATTAATTATAAACATTTAAATTAAAATATGTTAAATTTAGATTACAATATTATACTATGAGATAATTTCTGTATCCAGGGGATAGCGTCGTTTTCGAGGGAGAACAGGTCCCTTGGACTTCCACCATATTTTGTAAGGGGACAATCTCTAACTATATGTGCGACATCTTGCACAGCAGCTCCACACCCGCACGCCGGGGATTCTCGCCAACCACACTTAGCCATGAAACCATTACTTCGTCCGCAACCGGTCCTTACTCTATTGAGTTGACAACATTCTTTCCTGGGAAGTGAGAAACCGGCGGGCTTCTTCGAAGGATTTAAACGAATTCCCATAGTATTAGGTACGTTATCATTCCACTCTTTTTCCCACTTCTTCGTCGTATTCAAATTATTGTCTGCGAGTTCACGTGCGGACTGGTACGGTGGGTGTCGTGATTTAAGACGTTGGAATGGTGGATTGGAAAATTCTGAATGGAGCGGCAAGTCTGGATTATTATAAATCTTTGTAGCTTCTCTGACCAAAATTTGTTGCCTTCTGAGATGGGGTGGTGTAATATGGCTCAGCACGGGGAGCCACTGGACGGGGGTACATTTTATGGCTCCGGATATGCATCTCATTGTCTGGTTAAGTTGGGTATCCACGTGTGGCACATGTGCACTATTTATCCAAACCGGAGCACAATATTCTGCTGTTGAGTACACTAAGCTCAGGCCCGTGGTTTTGTCTCTATAAAACACGTGCAAATGAAAGAAAGAGCTCATATTTGAAAGTTTCTTAAAATTAAGTGTCGTTTGAGTATTAAGCCAAAAGAACTCAAGACCACAAAATTATTGTTCATGTGTCCGTAATGTAAAGTTTTTGCGATACAATTTGAACATGTACTGAATAACCTGAATTTCTTTCGTATCTTATTGGTATTCTCCTCTCTTTATTCTAGTTACGACGTTTTGGATTTCGATGTAAGACGGCGCGTATAATAAACGAAATCAAAAATTGTGATCCAGTTAAGGTTCGCCATTTAACCAATAAGGCTCTAAAATTGGATGTTAGCGATATGCGGCTAGAGCAGCGCGATCTAACGCATAGATGCTTATTGAAGTGAAGCACCGCGGTCGCCGTCGCCCAGGGGATCGCTAATATTCAGTTCGGGGTCTTATGCGAGTTGCAGACCGAAAGCTAAGCTAACTTAGTTAAGCTCGGATAGCTGACACAGTTCGAACTAGTTTGTAGTCAGCACACAAGTGCGAAAAATTACGTCAGCTACGCCAGCTAAGCTAAATAAATAAGTTAGCTAAGCTTTCGGTTTGGTATTTAATGGCGACAGTAGAGTAGCTATCAAGGAAGGTAGATCCGGGGAGAAAGAGCAAAAAAAAAAGGAATTACTCTCCATTCTCTTGCGTTTGCACGTACGTCTTAAACTCGCTGACCAATTTTGGTTATTGAAACATAGATGATCACTGGAGAGGGTGTCACCCCCAAACGGGTGGCACCCGGTGCGGGCCGCCCGCATAGCTACGCCACTGAATGGCCAACCTAAACTGGATACGGACGCTGATCTGTTCTGACTTTGTCTCTGTGATCGTTTTAAAAATTATCTTTGTAAATAATTGTAAAAATTACTTCTAGTTATAAGACCAACTGAAGTATTAAATGTAATTTAATAAATGTGAAAAAGAGTATAAAACTGTTTTCTTTTTTAACGTGAATAGAGAGTTATGTGGTATTATTATTACATATTCTCTGGTTATGTGGTTGTGGTCATGGGGCAATTGGCGAGAGCAAAGAGCTCTTAAATTTATACAACTACTTAAGGACCCTGCGGGTCCGATTCTTGGCTTAGAGCGTTGTGGTGGGACACGAGACATGCGATTAGTGGCGGAGCGCTAGTTCAGTCCACGTTGATAGTACCTGAAAAAACTACTATAGTCCATGGTCATTTAATTTTGTGAAAAAAATATGGTCTCTATGCTAAAATTAAGTATCTACCATCATCTAATGATTTTGTAACTCCGTCAACCTCTTTGTCATTGATTTTGGAACCATTCATTACCGTGTTTTATTTTTATCTAATTGGTAACAAACAAGTATGCGGTTCACATTGATGGTAAATGAATACTGCAGCCTATAGACATCTACACCAAAACTGGAGAACACCTGAGATCATAGCCTACCCAGTGGCGTAGCTAACATGGATGGCACCCGGGGCGGATGAGAGAAAAACGGGAATGTTCTCCATTCTTTTGTATCTTTCTCCATCATTCTGCCCCCTCTCCTTTTTGAGCAAATTCTCTGTCTGGCGCCCCCTAGTATTATAAATGGGAAAGTGAGTTTTGTGTTGCGCCTTCACTTTTACACAGCTCAAATTTTGGTTATTTAAAGAGAGGGTGATACCCCCAATCGATTGGCACCCGGCGCGGGCCGCCCCCGCCGTTCCCCTGTACCTACGTTACTGAACCTACGTAAAACCTAGGACCTTAAATACGGTAATTAGTACCTACCTGTTGTGTTTTTGTAAGTAGATACTACATACATAATTTTTCACATACATAAATAGGTACTACTTGTTATCCTCAGTTCTTTTATGTAATCAATTGCGGGTTAGGTTACACTTACGCACATATTTGTATAATGAATGACAAAATAAAAGAAATAATTAGTTGTCTAAAAAACAACAATTTTCACAATGAAAAATTGTTTTCGCTCAAATATTTTTATTTACAAAACAAAAAAGTGTTGTTTGTCCTTTACAATGTAAAAAATACATTGTTTAGCCTGTTAATTGTGAGGTTGCTTGACCACATTTCAATTATTTACTGATTAGCTATTTGTTGGAGTTATTTTATGACGTACGTGTCGTGGGAGAGCTATTTTATGTAAATATTTAGTGTCAGTTTTACTTTAACCTACACCTATAAATATTATGTAACATGTTGCAATAGTAGGTAAATAACTTATAATAAAGCCTTTACACACAGAGATAATAATAATATGTCGTTTAGGTACTTGTATTTAACTGTCGGTGGGTTCAAGTAGTGGTGGATTTACCAGCAGGCTGAGTAGGCTGGAGCCTAGGGCGGCAAATTTTAAGGGGCGGCAGAATTAGTTCATAATTTTTTTATTTCTATTTACAAAATTACTGTTAAAATTATCAAGGCTCAGATCATAGTTCCCAATGATTCTAACCATAGAAAAAAAGTTGCATACATCAACTTCAGGATAATGAAGCATAAAACATAAAGTTGAAATTTTATTGATAGAAAATATACCTAATTGATATGATTGTAAACTACGATATCAAAATATAGAGGCGGCAAAAATTGAAAAGCCTACCGGCGGCAGTAAATCCGCCACTGGGTTCAAGTCATTTTAACATATTTAGTCGGTTAACATAACACATTGTCGCCCCTAATTATGGGAGAGCTATTAAGACCTGCATGTTGTCTACTCACAATTTAAGATTGGCAAAATGAACGGTCCTGTTCCATCCTCATCCAGCGATTGCTCCCAACCTTCATCAGGTCCAGTATGCGTACCGTCATTCCAGAACTCAATACTCTAACGGCCGTCGGTTCTAAGTGCCCTGCCCTTTGAAAATTGAGTTTCGCGGACATATCGGCTACTACCTACTGGTTCTCAAGCGAATCTCCTCTTTATAATTCTATCTCGCAGGGAAACCCGGTCAAAGCTCTCTCTCTCTACATGACATTGAGTCTGCTTATGAGGCCCATAGTGAGCGACCACGTTTCAGTTGTATATGTCATCATGTTGTCTACTACATGATATGCTTGAATGCATGCATTTATGTTATGTCATGAAAGTGGAAAACAAGCATGCAGTTCACATTGATGTATAGTGATGACTGCAGCCTATAGACACCTACACGAAGATCAGAGGTCAAAATGCAGATGCGTTACCACTGCTGAGGCCTAAGGTGTTATGCTTCTGTGTCGGAAATGACATGGCCGTACATTACCACCTGACCGGAACACGATTGTGCTGAACACTACCATTTAGCGGCAAGTATATTAGGTAATGCGGTGGTGCCTACGCTCGCGAGCTCCGTCACTGGAGCTCTATCACCAGTAAAAGTTTACCTATGCCCATCCATTAGGAGAGTACCTACAGACCTGAAGTTATCTAAAATGATATACCTCTAATGGTTCGCTTTTTCGGCGGTTTGTCTGAATTGGTGTGAATTATAATTATTTACTCAACAAATAGATTAGATTACGCAATATTTTTTGTATTTAATTAATCCACGTGTTTGCATAACACGAATACGCTTAAGTTTCTTGTGATAGGCCAAGAACTGAACGCTTAATTATGCAGGTCAATAAACTTATACATGTATTTTATTTTTACTCTATAAATGTATGTAAACACTATCTGTGCCCGCGACTTCGTTCGCGTGGAATTCGTATGTCATAATATATTTAATGTTCCATCCATTACTTCTGCCTGAAAAAAATGGCTGTTAATGTGCGATCCAAGGCTTTAACTACTTTCGTGCCAATTTTTATTAAAATCGAATCAGCATTTATGTTTTTTAATACAAATGTTCATCACTTATTTTCATCATTTCAGTCAAAAGACGTCCACTGCTGAACAAAGGCCTCCCCCAAAGATTGCCACAACGAACGGTCCCGGGCCGCCCTCATCCGGCGATTGCCCGCGACCTTCAGCAGGTCGTCGGTCCACCTCGTAGGGGGCCTGCCTACGCTTCGTCTTCCGGTACGCGGTCGCCACTCCAGAACTCTTCTGCCCCAGCGGTCGTCAGTTCTGCGAGCTATGTGCCCTGATCATTGCCACTTGATTTTCTCTATTCAGCGAGCATAGCCCTCTCCGTTGCTCTCTGAGTGACCTTGAGCCTTCTTATGAGGCCCATAGTAAGCGACCACGTTTCGGTTCCGTATGTCATCACTGGCAACACACACTGGTCAAAGACCTTCTTCAGACACTGCGGTAAATTGGACGAGAAGATATATCGTAGCTTCCCGAACGCTGCCCATTCCGACAAAAAAAAACAACGATTCAAATTATTTTTGAGTATTTTTCCATGAATCTACGTATTTTACTCTATCTTTCTTTATACTACAAGGTGCGGGCCCAATGTGGAACTTGTCCTTTCATCCAAATGAGTGACGTGGTTTAGCCGTCAAAGCGTAACAGACAGCATTTATAATCTAATAATTAATGAATTATGTATAGAAATAAATACGTCAAAAGGCAGTAAGTAGGTATAGGAACTTACTTATCCTACACCTATGTTTTATTTCCGGCATGTCTAAGTAACTTCAATGGTGGTAGAGCTCCAGAGGCGGAGCTCGCGGGCGTAGACACAACCGCATTACTTAATATACTTGCCGCTAAATGGTAGTGTTCAGCACTATCGTGTTCCGGCCAGATGGTTGCCATGTAATTTCCGGCACAGAGGCATAACACCTTAGGCCTCAGAAGTGGTAACGCATCTGCATTTTGACCTCTGGTCTTTGTGTGGGTGTCTATAGGCTGCAGTCATCGTTTAACATCATAGTGAACTGCATGTTTGTTTGCCACTTTCGTTATATAAAAAAAAAATCTATTTGAAAATTATTATTGGTGGGGTTTTTTAAATATCTAAGTAAGTAGGTATGTCTTATAATATGTGAAGGTGGCAAACAAGCATGCAGTTCACGTGGATGTCAAGTGATGATAGACATCTACACAAAAACCAGAGTCAAAATGCAGATACAGTGCTCAACAATAAATATTGCACATCGAGCCTAGGAAGGAGACTTCAGCTTATTTCGGGTCTGTAGATCATTAGCGTTAGTTTATCTCTTTCGCACCGTACCTATTTGACGTTTGTCGACCATTTTGATCAAGTTTTGACTAATACCGGACTGTCAGTGCTTACGTACGCAATGTGCAAACGAGCGGATCGTCTCTTTCGCAGGCTCGATGTGCAATGCAAGTTCTGTACGTTCCTACCTGAGTTGTTTTGTCTCGTTGATAGAGTTATTACGGGACCATATCCAACTGGAACACGACAGTACTGAAAACTATCGTGTTTCAGACAGCAGATAGATAAGGTAATGCAGTGGAACCTACGCCCTCGAGCTCTTTCACTGGAACTCTACCACCAAATATAATACTCACTTTAACTTCCAGGCATCACGCTTTTGTAAAAGCAAAATACAGGATTACAATATTTTTGAGGTATTGAAAATAAAGCTTGATTAGGTTCTAATCCCATTTAATATAAAGTAGCACAGCCATAATAATATTAATAAGTATAAATAAAACACTGTCACAGAATTTTCTATGAATTCGTCGAAAACGTTCGGAGGTATATCAATAAATATGCAATGAATGCATGAAATAGGCGGAATTAATGATAAAACTAAGGTCAAATTACCACACCCGCACACAAAATCTCCTATGTCGCTAAAATCAAAAGCTTACGACTGGTCTAAAACACCTCAGGAACGCATTTCAATAGTATCCTCAAATAAATTAAAACCATCTCATATTTTATCGTCACATACTCCGTGATCATGTTTTATCATATCAGCAGCTTTTTCAGCTATCATAACTATCGGTGCATTTGTATTCCCGCTGGTAATTCTCGGCATCACACTGCCATCCACCACTCTCAGTCTTTTTAAACCCCTTACTCTTAGTCTTTCATCTACCACTCCCACCCCTTCTGGTCCCATCGCACATGTCCCCACCTGATGGTAATGTGTGCTAACCAAATTCAAAACATAACATTTCCAATAATCTAGACTTCCAAAAATCAAACCTTTGCACTGTTCAATATTCAGATCCACTATTTCTGAATGAACACTCCTGAAGTATGTCGTGTTGACGACAGTGGTATAATCTTGTAAACACTGCGCATATTTGTCCAAATCTTTCAAATTGCTAAAATAACCTGCGTTTATAATTGGTAAACCGGTAATGTCTTTACCTAATCTAACTCGGCCTCTAGATAGTGGATGTAAAAAAGAGATCATTGCGAACAAAGTCTGATGGTGTAGTGTTGAATTTGCGATTGCCAAACATATTTCATCATTTAAAGTGAACACTTCGCTGCATATTTCTACGGGCAAAAAAGAAGTAGATTTTAAGGGCAACGCTGTTACTTGGTAATCTGGATAAGTCTGTGATTTGTCAAGCGCTACGTGACCCATTATAGAGGGCGTTGGAAATTTGTCCAGGTTTTTAAAAGTCTCTAAATTGTTCAGAGTAGAAAGCGCATCCTTTTTGCCTGTGAGCACGACAGGAACAAGCATATGGTCCTGCAGGTTTTCACCTACATTAGGTGAGTCTAACACAACGCTAATTCCCTTCTCTTCTAGATGCGATTTTGGTCCAACACCAGAAAGCATCAGTAATCGTGGACTGTTTATCACACCAGCTGATAATATAACTTCGTATCTTGCTCGAACTTTCATCAATACCCCATTGTGTTCAATTTCTACTCCTACAGCGTAATTCCCATGAATAATTACTTTTCTAGCTTCTGCTTTCTTAAGCAAATGTAAATTGGGTCGATCTCTTATTGGTTTTAGAAAAGCTACAGCTGTGCTTTGACGAAGATTTTTGCTAGCCATGTATGTGGGCAACGAATATCCCATCTGTTGATGTCCATTTGTATCGACTAATATATCGTGTCCATTCTCTTTGAAGGCTTCAAAGTAAGGTTGCGTATCGGGCCACTTCGCTCTGGTTACAGTCATGTATCCCTTGGAGCTATGTAAGGGTTTCGATTCACTGCTCAAAATTGAATCGTCATCCATGCGTTCGCTTTTTTTGAAATATCTTAGAACTGAATACCAGTCCCAGCCATTATTGTCCAACGTGGCCCATCCGTCGTAGTCAGCTCTGTTCCCTCGTACATAGTACATGAAGTTGAGACTGCTGGAACCACCCAGCATCTTCCCTGCATAAATCCTTACGTTTCCGGTTTTATGGGCATAACCGGAGAACCCGTCTTTTTCCGTGTAGTATTGCCAATGTGGCAATGCTGTGCTGGAGAGCGCTGAGAGACCGGGATTCTGTAAGAGTACAACTCAAGCTCAGAAAATTCAATGAAAAGGAATATTTTAGACATAGTAACACGATATTTTAGGGCTTAGTGTTCATATGCATTTATTTTTAAGACAGTATAATATAGTATTTGGAGCCTCTGGTTCATATGCCTGTGTATACAATAAAGTTTTACGGCTCTGTAATTTCTGGCACAGATGCATAACACCTTAGGCCTTAGGAGTGGTAACGCATCTGCATTTTGACCTTAGCCTTCGTGTAAGTGTCTATAGGCTGCAGTGATCACTTAACATCAATGTAAACTGCACGCTTGTTTGCCACTTCCATTACATAAAAAAATATATTTTTAGGACTGACTTACAATTGAGTATCTATAGGTAGTGACTGACCAAAACAGAGCAGCCGAAATCTAAAATTGAATTTGTAGTATAGGCAGTGGCGGATTTACCAGCAGGCTGAGTAGGCTGGAGCCTAGGGCGGCAAATTTTAAGGGGCGACAGATTTAGTTCATATTTTTTTATTTCTATTTACAAAATGACTGTTAAAATTATCAAGATTCAGACCAAAGTTTTCAATGATTATAACCATAGAAAAAAGTTGGTGTAACGAGGATGACCAAGCCTAAAACATAAAGTTGGAATTTTATTGATAGAGAATCTAATTGATATGATTGGGGACTACTACGATATCAAAATATACGGGCGGCATAAATTTAATAGCCTACCGGCGGCAAATTTGTAAATCCGTTACTGAGTGTAGGTATTATTTCCATTCATTATCGGATCTTAGACTTCTTATTTACATATCACAAATTACATACATAATATGTGTAGTTTCATACTGAAAAGTGTTTTAATTGGGTGCATTTACAGACATTTGTTACTGGTGATAGAGTTCAATTGATTTTTTTATGTAACAAACGTGGCAAACAAGCTAGTAGTAACTACAGCCTGTAGACGACTTCACAAAAACCAGAGGTCAAAATGCAGATGCGTTGCTGCCCCTGAGTCCTAAGTTTTTTTATCTCTGTGACAGTTATAACAGGGCCATATTTATATTACCATTTAGCGGCAAGTATATTAGATAATGCGGTGGTGCCTACATCCGCGAGCTCCGTCACTGGAGCTCTACCACCAGTCATTCTTTGACGACGACGGTAAGTCCAGCGGTGTGAGATGACCGTTTGATTCGAAGGGTCGCGGGTTCGATCCCCCCCGGGACATAATAAATGTTAGTATGGCCTACAGATATTTGTTTCGAGTCTGGGTGTTTGTGTATGTGTAGAACGGCACCCACGACACAGGTTTATACAGTGGGGCTGTGAGTGTAAGCGTATTGTATTTTTTTTATTCTACGATTGATCCACTAACCTCTGCTAATACGGGTGGGTCATCCCCAGCCTCTACGAGTAACACTGTCCAGTTGGCCATTTCTGTGAGTCGGTTCCCCAGCACGCACCCAGCTGCGCCAGCACCAACTATTATGAAGTCGAATGTTTGGCCATCTGCAACAATCAATTATGTTACTATCACTGGGGTGGCGTACGCCAATGTATAAACTAATAGTCTCCCTGTCTGTCCGTCTGTTCCAGTTGAGTTGCTTCGAATGTACTGGGCTAATTAAGTTAGAATTTTATACACACAAGGTACACATAAGTATATAGTACATATTAGGTTTAAAGAATCTTTATATAAACTTATGAACTAAACAGATTTTTTTTGTGTCCGGCAAAACTGTGTGTAAGTGTGTTGGTAAGGTGCGGTGCAACATATACATTGGTCACTTAAAATGAGAAACTTATGAACTATACAGATTTTTTTTGTGTCCGGCAGAACTGTGTGTAAGTGTCTTGGTAAGGTGCGGTGCAACATATACATTGGTCACTTAAAATGAGAAACTTATGAACTATACAGATTTTTTTTGTGTCCGGCAGAACTGTGTGTAAGTGTCTTGGTAAGGTGCGGTGCAACATATACATTGGTCACTTAAAATGAGAAACTTATGAACTATACAGATTTTTTTTGTGTCCGGCAGAACTGTGTGTAAGTGTCTTGGTAAGGTGCGTGTGCTACTTTGTTAATATATTTTGATAAATTTACTTCCTTTAAGATTAATGACAGTATTGGATTCCTTGTACAAATTACAACTATTCTTGCTGGGTACCTACTGTAACGTTATAGTACCTACAACATCGAGATCTACCAAAAGTAAAACTGATGGTTGAGTATCAAAAACACTGTCAGTGTATATACCTTTTATGTGAGCCTGTGGAGGATAATCCTGGACCCTGAACAGCAATGACGACACGAAGATGGCGAGGGCCTGCAGCGCGGTGAATATTGGAGCTAACGCCTTCACCTCCAGGTACGCCAGGCTCCATGATAACATTCTGAAAAGAAATAGATTTTTGTTTCATTTAATGAATTACTCGTAAGTATGTACACCCACCCTACCGACATTTTTTGTGATCCTTTATATAAGGTTGCCTGGCAGAAATAGCTGCCTGAGCGATAAGGCCACCTACTGTACCTATTTAACTGTCGTCTGTTTATGTAAATTTTCTCTGTTTGGTGCACGATAAGAAATAAATAAATGAAGGTGGCAAATAATCATGCAGCTCACATTGATGTTAAGTGATGACTGCAGCTTATAGATATCTTCATAAAAACCAGAGGTCAAAATGCAGATGCGTTACCCCTGAGACCTGCGGTGTCATGTCTCTGTGATAGTTATTACGGGGCCATACATTACTATTTAACCGGAAGACGATAGTGCCGACCACTACCATTTAGCGGCAGATAGGTTAGGTAATGCGGTGGTGTCTACGCCTTCGAGCTCCTACACTAAGAACTCTACCACCAGTAAATGGATTTACTTGTTAAAATAGAATAGATTTGGTTGAACAGTAATACCTCGAATTATGCTACCCCGTTTTACGTGAATTTCGAGGAACGCGGTTTTTTATCATAAAAGGCTAAAATATTACACGACACGGTATTCAGACACGACACGACAGCGCCCTAACTCAATCACAGTACAAATACACGGGCCGCTCTGGTGGCTCTAATTAGGGCCCTAACTCCCTAAATGTTATTACACTACCCTGACCCTTGCTATCGTACCCAGAATACCGTGCCGTGTATAAGTCCTATACCGCGCGCATCGGTTTCCTAACTCCGCTCGGTCAGTGTTGGGTTTACGAGAGGTCCTAGTATACATGTCAATTGAGTTGCCTATTACGTCATCCTGATCAACACCAAAAAATTTTAAAAAAAATTTACTACAGTAATATAAAACTTTTTGTCATTAAAATTTATTTTCTAGTTTTTAGTTCGATTAGCAGCAGAAGCGTGATTTTTTAAGTTTTTTTTATCTGTTGTTTGTTTAAAGTATTATCAATAAATTCGAGTAAAAACCCTCCATCTTTTTTTTTTAATTTTCAGTCCCGAGTGTAAATTCTGCGTTATACAAGTATGCCCGCGTGCATCGCGGGTTTTCGTTTTCGTTTTCGTTTCAGTTTTATAAAATACAATTTAAAGTATAAAATCTTTAGGTATCTATCTATATGGCGGAAAGGAACGAATGCAACATTTCTGGTTTGGAGGTTGTGGGCCTTGGTATCAATTTACACCAGAGCGGAACATCAATTATAAAGTTATACATTTTAATAGTGTCGATGCGGAATAGCCCTTGGCGGTTTTTGTTTCCTGATCTTACCAAAATACTGCATACCTAGATATAATCATTTGTAGCCGGAAAATTACCCTGGTCGTATAAAAATACATTTTTTTTATTTTATTATTATTATAAGTAAGTACCTGTACAACAAAAAAACGTTTACAAACATAATCCCACAGTAGGCAGGTACCGCAGGTATATAAACCAGTATCGTGGCTACCATTTTACACAATGTACCTACCTACATGCCGTAGCCCCATCGTAAAATTGTTCATATCACGATATGTTCGAACATTTCAAGAAATGCGACAATTTCATGATCTGTTTAACTAAATTTGACCACATCCTTCAATCGTATACCTACGTTTGATGAAAATAGTTTGAACATTTCATGAAATGAGCGCGCGTTAAATATTGACGAACGATTTCTTATCATTAATCTGGCCAAGGCACATCATGATGTGGCTAATGGACAGTGAACGTTAAATTTTATCAAACGCAACCATTTCATGAAATCCTCAATAATTTCATGATATGCTCCACGTATGCTCAATTTGACGACATGGCTACGACATACAAACACAAACACTAAGATCTGAAATAAATCTCGGTAGGTCATATATATGTATGTATATTTGTCCCGGTGACCTAGAAGAACTATAGAACCTCTAACCCGCGGTTCAAACCGTGCGTGATTCACATTTTGTTAAACAAATATGTTTTGCTTATTCTTGTTTAACGTACCTATTACTAATAATAAGTTTTTTGAGGAATTGCAACTTCCATACAAACCATCTTTGGTTTAAAGGAGTGAAGCTGATCGGCAAATATGTACTTTACTTTACTGTGTTTAAATAAATAAATAAAAAAATAAATAAAAACGTGGGAGCGTTTTTCAAACGTTTTTAAACACTAAAATAAAACTCGCATCAATAATAAACAGGTAAGACACTAAGCTTGACTTACAGCAGGTATATCGTTAACGATGAAAAAAAAACAATATGTCAAAGCATAAAATTTAACTAACCTATTAGCATTAGGACCGTGTCAGTTTTTTAAAAGTATTTTATACTTTGTATCATTAATCTCTACGTATTACATAAAATAAAGCACACCTTAAGTGTATAGGTAAATATTACTTTGCGAATAGTTAGGTTTCTAATCATTAAATGATTAATGAGTAAGATCTAAGACCTCCACATAGATGATTGATTATTAAATTGGAGACATTCATTATTTCATTATTATTATTAACTCTCCTTGCTACAAAAATGTAAGTTAACAAAGTATCTTACTACTTAGTATTATAAACTAGCTGACCCGGCAAACTTCGTATTGCCTCAGAATGAAATAATGTGTCAAAGGTTTGATAGATACGGACTATTTGTATGGAAATATGAAATTGTGGTTTTTACTGCTTCCCTTCAATTTTTTTACTTTTTAAACCGCCCGTGGACTTCAAAAAATCATTCAAATCCAAAATTAGCCAAATCGGTAATGCCGTTCTCGAGTTTTAGCGAGATGTGAAAGTATATATGGATGTTTTCTTACTGTTAACTCTCCTTGCTACAAAAATGTAAGTACACAAATTACCTGATTATGTACGGCCCTGTAATTTCCGGCACAGAGGCATAACATCTTAGGCCTCAGGAGTGGTAACGCATCTGCATTTTGACGTTGGTCTTTGTGTGGGTGTTTATAGGCTGCAGTTATCACTTAACATCAACGTGAACTGCACGCTTGTTTGTCACTTCCATTACATAAAAAAAAAAAAAAAAAAACCTATCTTACTACTATATATTATAAATGTGAAAGTATGAATGTTTGTTTGTTGCTTAATCACGCACACGGTCGGTCGGTCGGTCGGATTTTGATGAAATTTAACACGGGTAGAGTGTTTTTAAATGGCTGTAACACAGAGGATACTTCTTATCCCGTTCAGAGATTCCGAATGGAATCTTTAAGTATAGGTTGTATAATATATATGTATGTATATATATGGGTAGGCAGAGAGTGTAGAGCGCCAGATATCCCGGTTCTGACAAACCTCTCGTGCCTCGTCTACTTTCATCATTCTCTTCATACATGCACGCCGATTCCTAAGACTTTTGATCCCACCATCAGACAGAACTCGACCTATTTGGTCATGGTAGGTCAGTCTTGGTCTTCCTGGGCCTCTGCAACTATCCACATTCGCATTGTATATCTGTTTAGTCATTCGCTCATTCGACATTCTTTCTATATGCCCGAACCATCGGAGCATGCCTTTTTTCATTTTTACACCGATACTATATCATTCACACAAAGCCTCTTTCTTACATCTTCATTACGAACGCGATCGGTGAGTGATACACCGCAAATCTTGCGCAATGATCTCATCTCGACCGCGTTCAACTTACTTTCATGCTCTTTCCTGCATACCCAGCTCTCGCTTCCATATAAAAGCGTTGGAGTAAGTACAGCATTATGTACGGCTAGTCGCGCCCGCTGGCTGAGATGTTTAGATTCTAGCAGCTTACCCAACGCTCCATTCACGCAATTCCCAGCAAGCACTCTTCTTTCTATGTCAGTGGTGTACCTACCATCCTTGCTAAAAGCACATCCAAGATATACAATTTCATCCACCTGTTCTTAAACTGCATCATCTACTACTACCCTTGCATTTATTCTCTGCTCATCTCTTTCACATTTATTATTTATAGATTAGCACTAATTATTTTAGATATTTTATTAGCACTTACACTGTTGAACACGACAAGATATATAAATACGAAATATATCTCGGATATTATTCCTTCAATCATTCAAAATAAATAACCACTTTATTAAATTTGTCATAAACTGCCACAAAATACACTCAAATTCAGTGATAAAAATGTAAACACCGCTTAGACTACCGGTTTACATAGACTAGACGTTCGTTACACCCAAAAATAATTTTAAACCATTGCATATTAAAACACAAATATTGTGCAATACGAAACAATTCCTATAACCTTTTAATTAATGTATTCGTATTAAACATTACATGTTAATTATAAATTATATCAATTAGTACAGGTATTTATCTAATACATTTTAACTTACCTGGGTATTCAGTTAGTTCACTTAGGTTTCAATTCGTCTTGTTCCACCACCACTTTTAATACAACTGAGCTCAAATGTGGAGACAATAAAATTTGTGATAACGATCAACTTATGGAAAATTGCGAAGGGGCGGTGCTTAAAGCTTTTTAGGGATCCGTGCCTCAAAAATGAAAAAAAAAAAACGCAACCCATAAAAGATGACTTTACTGGTAGTAGAGTTCCAGTGACGGAGTTCGCGGGCGTACGCACCACCGCATTACCTAATATACTTGCCGCTAAATGGTAGTGTTCAGCACTATCGTGTTCCTGTCAGGTGGTAATGTACGGCCTTGTAATTTCCGGCACAGAGGCATAACACCTTAGGCCTCAGGAGTGGCAGCGTATCTGCATTTTGACCTCTGGTCATTGTGTGGGTGTCTATAGGCTGCAGTTATCACTTAACATCAATGTGAACTGCATGCTTGTTTGACACTTTCATTACATAAAAAAATGACACTGATCTATCTGTTTGTCCGTCGTTCATAATCGATTTTCAATGAAAGTACCTACTGGACCGATTGAAAGGAGAATGATACTGCCGTCCTCTAACTAAAACACCGCTAAGTAGACGATTAGATCAGAAATATTTTCACGCGTGAATTTTCGATTGAAAATTAGGGTGTTTTTCGATATAAGTTACAAGGCGAAAAATTAAATTATTCATTTCCAAAAATTACAGTGTGTTTTGTACGTAGAAAGGTACGTTTTCAATAAATTTCGTTAAAAAAGGGTTTATTTTTGTAAAAGATAAAAATACAAAACCAAAAACATGGTTATTGGAATGCAATCACAAAATTTGTTTGAATTTTTATTATATTTTAATAAACAGTCTCAATACAAAAGTTGTAGATCTTTTTATCACCTACATTTTTGCGATACAACCTTTTTCCACAGAACTTGTGGTTTTGCCGGCAATTGAGATAAACTGAATTTTACCCTCGTGATACCTACTTATAGGTAGCCCCGCGGCTAATGTTAATTGCACCCGTGTTAAGCCGGGGCGGGCCAATACATTGATGTTAAGTGATGACTGCTGCTTATAGACACTTACACAAAGATCAGAGGTCAAAATGCAGATGCGTTGCCACCCCTGAGACCTTAATTGATAAGTCTCTGTGATACCTTATTACGGAGCCCGAACACAAAGTAGTCGATCTACTTTGAAAGGACAAGTTCCATATTGGGCCCGCGCCTTGTAGGTACGCGGCCTGCGTATAATCATGGAAAAATACAGAAACAATAATTTGAATCGTTGTTTTTTTGTCGGAAATATTTATTTTATGTAATTTTTGTATGACATCAATATGTCACCATATTGCTACTATGACATTCTTGTTTTTGAAATATCGTAACGACAATTAATTGCAGGTATAATAAACGATTTGAACACATAGCTGAAAATGATTTAATATTTTATGCTTCTTCTCTCAATAAAGCGTTCAAAGTGCTGACCCAAGATCCTTTGGACAAGACATTTTGGAATGTCTCCTTTACTTGGAGAACGGACCTCTACATTACGCGTGGCCCGACACGCACTTGTTTATGAGGTCAACTTGCATTAATGAATTATTGATTCATATATTATATATTGTCACTATATCCAACCAACCATTATTTCAGGATAAAGACACTCCCACATTTACTCACGCTACTTGTATTGTGAATAATATCTACTGTTATTCTCTATTTTATGAGAATAATATCACTATTTACTCTCTACCACCAGGGTAGAGCACCAGTGACAGATTTCGCGGGCGTAGGCACCACCGCATTACCTAATTTACTTGCCGCTAAATGGTAGTGTTCAGCACTATCGTGTTCCGGTCAGGTGGTAACGTACGGTCCCTGTAATTTCCGGCACAGAGGCATAACACCGTAGGCCTCAGGAGTGGCAACGCATCTGCATTTTGACCTCTGGTCATTGTGTCTATAGGCTGCAGTCATCACTTAACATCAACGTGAACCGCATGCTTGTTTGCCACTTTTATAACATAAAAAAAATATTTGTGGTATTTTAAAATAAACCAAGGTTAGGTTCGATATTATTTAACTTAAAGTTGCACAGCCATATACATAAATATAAATAAAAACCATGTCACATAAAATTTTCTACGAACTTCTAGAAAACATTTATCTAACAATAAATAGGTAATGAATGCTCAAAATAGGTGGAATGAATGATTGAAATTACCAAAACCGTACACAAATTCTTCTATGTCGCTAAAAGCAAAAGCTTACGACTGGTAATAAACACCACAGGAACGAATTTCAATAGTCCTCATAGTATAAATTAAATCCATCTCATATTTCATCGTCACATACTCCGTGATCATGTTTTATCATATCAGCAGCTTTTTCAGCTATCATTACTATCGGTGCATTTGTTTTCCCGCTGGTAATTCTCGGCATCACACTGCCATCCACTACTCTCAGTCTTTTTAAACCCCTTACTCTTAGTCTTTCATCTACCACGCCCACCCTTTCTGGTCCCATCGCACATGTCTCCACCTGATGGGGAAAGGACCCGAATATCGGATACTTTATGAAAGCCAGGCAAAAAATATAATAAATGAGACTGTAGATTTATAAAAAAATATATTTGTAATCCTTGCTATATGAATATGAAAGGAATTATACAATAGCAGTTTTAGATTAAACAGAAAATAATATTATTTAATTTTGTCAGAAATTCAAGTCTCAACTAAGTAGGCTCCTAATATCGGATATGCGATAATATCACAAAATCGGATATCTGATATAAGGTACCCTTCTTAACACAGTAAAATAACACAAATTCACGTAACTTAAAACAATTTATTGCATATATCTCTTTAAATAATACTAAAATATAAATGTAACATATCAAAAGAACCTTAACAATTCAATATCTATGGCTACAAATATTATATTCGTCAGCTAAGGTATTAAAATTTAGGTTTTAATTTATTAGATATATATTATAATATTTTAAAATAGAATTAAAATAATGTAGATTCAAAAATTAACACTTAACATTGTAACATTGAGTTTTTGGAACATTTTCTTTTAAATTAGAATTAAAATATAAATCAACAGGTAATTATTACTTTTTAAATCTTTTCTAAGTCGTCAGCCTTTAATTACCCTTGGATACAAATATCACAAACAAAATCAATCATATTACTTATATTATTTACACCAGCGGATAATTCGTGACACCACTTGTAGCAAGCTATGCATCTTATCCATTTTTCTCCATTTATGTCACTGAAGTTGGGTCCATTACAGTATAATAATATACATTCAACATCCTCTATTACTATTTGGGATATTTTCATAGAATGTGGGCACCGCTTTTTTCTTTGCTTACTGGCCATTTTCAGTTTAACTGAAAATAGTGAAACAAAATGAATGAATTACTCTCAACTTATTTTACTAAACGGGATTCCTAATATCAGATATCCGATATTAAGCACCACCAAGTATCCGATATTAGGAAAATTACCATTAGAAATAAACAAATGATTTAAAAACAAATATGACTCAGATTTTCTACAAAACCTATTTTTTATGTGAATAATATAGCAACTATGAAATTACAATGAAGATATAAACTAATTTATCACTTACTGTGTACAAATGTTGTCTTTAAAAACCACAAACAAAAATTTTGTCGGGACAAAATTCAAAAGTGTGTTGTTTGTATCGCCATTTTGGTCGGGAGATCGATGGCACTGCTGCAGTGCTTCCATCTAGTCTCGGTTTATCAATTACTGGGCTTTTCGCTAGATGACGTTGTTTAGTATAGGACATATTGACGTATCCGGAATTAGGCAACCATCCGATATTCGGGTCTCTTCCTAATGTGTGCTAACCAAATAAAAAACATAACATTTCCAATAATCTAGACTTCCAAAAGTCAATCCTTTGCACTGTTTAATATTCAGATCAACTATTTCGGAATGAACACTCCTGAAGTACGTCGTGTTGACGACAGTGGTATAATCTTGCAAAAATTGCGCGTATTTATCCAAATCTTTCAAATTGCTGAAATAACCTGTGTTTATAATTGGTGAACTGGTAATGTCTTTACCTTATCTAATTCGGCCTTTAGATAGTGGATTTAAAACAGAGATCATTGCGAAAAATGTCTCATGGTAAAGTGTTGAATTTACGATTGCCATACATATTTCATCGTTTAAAGTGAACATATTGCTGCACATTTCTACCGGCAAGAAAGAAGTAGATTTTAAGGGCAACGCTGTCACTTGATAATCTGGATAAGTTTGTGATTTGTCAAGCGCTACGTGTCCCATTATATTAGGCGATGGAAATTTGTCTAGGCTTTTAAAAGTCTCTAAATTATTCAGAGTAGATAGCATATCTTTTTTTCCCTATGAGTACGACGGGAATAAGCGTGTGGTCCTGTACGTTTTCACCTACCATGGGCGAGTCTAACACAACGCTAATTCCCTTCTCTTCTAAATGCGACTTTGGTCCAACGCCAGAAAGCATCAGTAGAGTTGGACTGTTTTATTACCCCAGCTGATAAAATAATTCGTATCTTGCTCGAACTTTCATCAATACCCCGTTATGTTCAATTTCTACTCCTACAGCATAATTCCCGTCTATAATAACTCTTCTGGCTTCTGATTTCCTAAGCAAATGTAAATTGGGTCGATCTCTTATTGGCTTTAGAAAAGCTACAGCTGTGCTTCGGCGAAGATTTTTGCTAGCCATGTATGTGAGCAACGAATATGCCATCTGTTGATGTCCATTTGTATCGACTAATAAGTCGAGTCCATTCTCTTTGAAAGCGTCAAAGTAAGTTTGCGTGTCGGGCCACTCTGCTCTGGTTACTGTCATGTATCCCTTGGAGCTATGTAACGAACTGGATTCACTTCTCAAAATTGAATCGTCAACCATGCGCTCACTTTTTTTGAAATATCTGAGAACTGAATTCCAGTCCCAGCCTTTATTGCCTAACGTAGCCCGCCCATCCGTCGTAGTCAGCTCTGTTGCCTCGTACATAGTACATGTAGTTGAGACTGCTGGAGCCGTCTAGCATCTTCCCTGAATAAATCCTTACGTTTCCAGTTTTATGTCCATAACCGGAGAACCCGTTTTTTTCTGTGTGGTATTGCCAATGTGGCAATGCAGCGCTGGCCAGGGCTGAGAGACCGGGATTCTGTAAAATTAAAACTCAAGCTCAGCCGATTCAATGAAAAGGAAAATATTACGCTAGTCTTTACATTTGTAAAAATAGAATAAACGGGTCACGTAGTATGGTTACGTTTCATTACCTCTGCTAATATGGGTGGGTCATCCCCAGCCTCTATTAGTAACACTGTCCAGTTCGAATGTTTCGCCATCTGTAACAATCAGTTATTGGTGGTAGAGCTCCAGTGACGGAGCTCGCGGGCGTAGGCACCACCGCATTACCTAATATACTTGCTGCTAAATGGTAGTGTTCAGCACTATCGTGTTCCGGTCAGGTGGTAATGTACGGCCCTGTAATTTCCGGCACAGAGGCATAACACCATAGGCTTCAGGAGTGGTAACGCATCTGCATTTTGACTTTAGTCTTTGTCTGGGTGTCTATAGGGTGCAGTCATCACTTAACATCAATGTGAACTGCATACTTGTTTGCCACTACGATTACATAAAAAAAAAAATTACTAGCTGTAGCCCGCGGCTCCGCCCGCGTGTAGGTCGCTTTTCGCGTAACCTGAGGCATAACACCTTAGGCCTCAGGAGTAGTAACGCATCTGAATTTAGACCTTGGTCTAAGTGTAAGTGTCGTTAGACTGCAGTCATCACTTAACATCAATGTGAACTGCCTGCTTGTTTGCTACTTCCATTACATTAAAAAGAAAACCTGTGGAAACTCATCAAATTATCCCATGGCATTCCATAGCAACATTATTTAGGGATAAAAACGTGTTAATCCAAGTAACCCTCTATATGTGTGATAAATTTCATGAAAATCGGTTCAGCATTTGTTGCGTGAAGGAGTAACAAAAAACAAACATACATACGTAGCCATAGCGTTTATTACCGATGCAAAACAGCCTGCCATTTTTAGCGGTGGGAAATGCGTGTGACACACACACACTACAAAAATCTCACACCTTGACTTTAACAAAATACATAAACAGTTTCACGCACACATTTAAACTTCTAGGCGACATGCATGGGCCCAATTGGGCTTGTACTTTGACGGAGGGGAAAGTCTGCATACGGCTACTCCATTCCGGTCCGCGGCCGGTGACTCGTGTTGCTCTATGCTTGTATGCCACTTCATAACATAAAAAAATACCAATAGTAGTATTAATGGTAGAGTTCACATATTGTCAGTGTGTATACCTTTCACGTGAGCCTGTGGAGGATAATCCTGGACCCTGAACAGCGATGACGAGACGAAGATGGCGAGGGCTTGCAGCACCACGCACCCCTTACAAACTGATAACAAAGAGTAAAAAGAAAAGAAAAAGAGTCATTCTCTGTCATTCACCGGGAGAGGCACGATAGTGTTCAGCACTATCGTGTTGGTAATGCATGACCTCGTAATTATTAACACAGAGACAAAACAAATAAGGCAGCGCTGGTGGCAACTCACCTGCATTTTGACCTCTAATCCCGAATCTTGATGATTCATAAGCCTGAAAACTCAAAAGGCCGACACACAAATGTCCGAACACTATTCACCGAAGAATCATTCGCTCAAATGCTTTTTTTTTAATGTAATGGAAGTGGTAAACAAGCATGCAGTTCACATAGATGTTAAGTGATGACTGCAGCCTATAGACACCCACACAAAGACCAAGGTCAAAATGTAGATGCTTTACCACTCCTAAGGCCTAAGGTGTTATGTCTCTGTGCCGGAAATTACAGGGCCTTACATTACCACCTAACCGGAACACGATAGTGCTGAACACTACCATTTAGCGGCAACTATATTCGTGTGTATAAATAATGATGATGTGTATAAATAATGATATGATCGTGTGTATAAATAATAAGCAAAACGAGGCAGATAGTCATAGAAAAAAGTAAAATTGCCTCCTGGCAGTAGTGTGTATGGTGAAAGACTTTTTTCAGAAGCGGGTATTATTTATGAAGAAAAGCGCAATCGTTTACTGTTAACAAATGCCGGAAAAAATAATATTAAAACACAACACACACAACAACAAACACACTTTATCAATGGTAAGTTATGATAAATAAGTAAATAATTTTTTTTCGGCATTTGTTAACAGTAAACGATTGCGCTTTTCTTCATAAATAATACCCCCTTCTGAAAAAAGTCTTTCACCATACACACTACGGCCCGGAGGCGATTTTACTTTTTTCTATGACTATCTGCCTCGTTTTGCTTATTATTTATACACACGATCATCACATATCTGCGATCGAATATTCGGGCGCTCGGCCGAAAAAGCCGGGGGAAGCCGAAAAATCGTTATTCGGTTATTCGGCCAAGTCATTATTTGTGGCAACTCTAGTACTAACACTACCATTCAGCGGCAGATAGATTAGGTAATGCGGTGGTGCCTACGCCCTCGTGCTCCTATTCGGTAACACTACCACGAGTGATATGATGATGAAAATAAATAAAGTCTTTTTTTATAGAACGCCTTTTATTAATTTCTTCTTTATCGTGTCCTCATGACTGAGGGTCGTGACCACCAAAAGCAGCATCTCGGGTCAGTGCTCTCCAAGCTTCTCTTTATTGGGCTCAGTGGATTGCTGTTTGCGTGTTGCAATTAAGGGACTCTAGAATGGCATTTATCCATCGAGTGGGCTTTCTGCCTCTGCTCCTTTTTCCTTCAAAATGGCCTGTTAGGATTAACTTTTCCAGGTTCCCAGGATCACGTTGGGCCACGTGACCGAAAAAAAAAAGTGATCTCCGCAGACAGATAGTCGAGAGGCGAGTAACAACCTGCAGTTCCTCGAGGACAGAGACGTTGGTGCGACCAGCAGTCCATGGGATGCCCAGCATTTTTCGCCAGCACCACATTTCGAATGCGTCTATCCTTGCCCTTAGCTTCCTCTTCAGTGTCCATGTTTCGGAAGCATAAAGAAATATTGGGAAGATTAGCCACCGCACAAGTCTTACTGTCGTGCTGCGGTAGATGTTGCGTATTAATTTAATAATAATTAATTGATCTGCGGAAGGAGCTGATCAATAATCTTAGTGATAATAATAATGTGTTTAAATAAATTAATAATATTACTCGACAGAAATAACAGGTTGACGTCGCTATCTGCAACTACCTATTTAAATTTTTTAATTAAGGTTAACGGCATTAAAGCAAAATTAAGTATAGGTACGCTGTAATGTCTTTCATTATAATATTTTATGCTATAATGAATTGTAATATTATTATTAATTATGTATTTTTATACAATAACTAGCTACTGCCCGCGACTTCGTCTGCCTGAGTCCTCGAGGAACTGCAGGTTGTTACTCGCCTCTCGACTATCATGGTGTATGATAGTCGAGAGGCGAGTAACAACCTGCAGTTCCTCGAGGACTCAGGACCAAATTAAGTCTATCCAACGATATCCCCCTACAGGGGTATGTTTGACTTTATTTGCCGGACTTGTTGCTATTTGTAAACTCCGTTTATGTGCCGGATTTGATTAAAAACATGTTAAAACCATAAACCATAAACCATAGGTTTATGATAACTATTTTGTGAAATAATTAACTTTTAATTGCGATTTATACTCTACCAGCCAAACGGTACAAAAAGTACAAGTCGATCTAATTTTAAAGGACAAGCTCCATGTTGGTAAGGCGCCTTGTACGCGGCCCGCGTTGAATCATGGAAAAATACTCAAATAATAATTTGAATCGTTGTTTTTATGTCGGAAATATTTATTTTATGTAATTTTTGTATGACAATAATATGTTACCAATGTCACCATATTGCTACTACGACATTCATGTTTTTGAAATATACTTACGATAATTAATTGCAGGTATAATAAACAATTTGAACACATACCTGAAAATGATTTAATATTTTATGCTTCTTCTCTCAATATAGTGTACAAAGCGTTGACCCAAGCTTCATACATTTTGGAATGTCTTCAAGGACTTATTACACGGCACGGTATTCAGGGTACGATAGCAAGGGTCAGGGTAGTGTAATAACATTTAGGGAGTTAGGGCCCTAATTAGGGCGACCGGAGCGGCCCGTGTATTTGTACTGCGACCGGATAGTGTAATAAGCGGCAACCCGGCGCGAGGCCACGCCCACCCTTTCTGCCGGACCCTGAATACCGTGTCGTGTAACAGCCTGTTTTACTTGCAGAACGGAACCCTACATTACCCGTGGCCCGACACTCACTTGTTTATGAGGTCAACTTGCATTAAATGAATAATTATTGATTCATATATTATAATATATTCAAAGAGTAACTGTGTGGTACCCTAGAGAGGGCAAACGATCGAGAGGCAGACCCCAGAAAAGATGGGATGACGACATCAGGCAAGTGGCAGGTGTGACGTGGAACAGAGTAGCTCTGGATAGAGCAGAATGGAAAAGGTTGGAAGAGGCCTTTGCCGACTGGCAGACGGATCTGCAGAAAATAAAGAAAAGCGAAATATTGAATTAACACAGATCAAAAAAATAGACATATATTATACATTCTTTAAGTTTAAGATAGATTTGTTAATAGTTTTAAGTTTAGATCCGAATAAAGGGCTATAATATTATTTTTATTACATATATTATAAACAGCATAAAGACACGCCCACATATTTTATTCACGTTACTTGTAAATAATATCTAGTGTTAGTCTATATTCTACGAGAATAATAATAATATGACTTAGGTATAATCACGAATTTCGTATATCCCTTCACTGTCACTACATATCATAAGGTATGTAGTGACAGTGAAGTGATAGTCCCTCTATTTTCTCTGTCTGTATGTATGCGTTAATCTCGGAAAGTAGTGAACAGATTTTGTTCGAATTTGATTGAAATGTTCGACAGGGGGTTTTCTCAGGAACGTATTAATTTATCAATATCGTACATATATAAACCGAGATATTACGGTTTTTGTCTAAGAAGTCGTGCGCGTCCCCATAATATATAATAATATAAGCTACCCGTGCGAAGTTGGGGTGGGTTGCTAGTAGGTACATAAAAGCGAAGGGTCACTCACTCATCACAAAATCTCGGGAAATACAGGTGCTAGGTTTTCAAATTTGCATGGGGGTGGGTCATTTTTAGAACGTATGTGTTGTGTTGGTGTATGTTTTTGGGGTTGATCATTTGTATGTTTTTAAACATACAAAATTTATCAATGAATTCGTGTATAAATTAGTAGGTATATCATTTATGTATAAAAAATATAAAAGCAAAATAAATATTTAATTCTTCTATGGGTTGACCTTTGCATATTATACAGTAATTTAAAAATAAGATTTGACAGACTCAACTTAATTAAGCAAATTCTGATAGGTATATATGGTAAACAACTGCATTAAATAAAACGATGAGAGCAAACAAAAAATACTAATTAGGTATTGTCTCACAGTCTTTATGAATAACAATAGAACAAAGGAGGTATTCCGAGACCAGGAACATTCTAGACCAGATTTTCAAAAATCAAGTTCTTCCTTAATAGATAATAATGGCAACCCATTATACGTCCCACTGCTGTGTACGAGTCTCTTCTATTTTTGGGAGGAGGCCTGGAGCTTACTCCACCAAGCTGCTCCAATGCGGGTTGGTGGAGATACGGGTTAGTGGCCGACCCGCTGTCGGATGTTTTCAAACCGCCCTTAAGGCCTCCGACAAGTTTTAAGGCTTGCTATCTATCGAGAGCAACCGGGACCGACGGCTTAACGTGCCCTCCGAAGCACGGAAGCGCGCATTTTAATTTGCCACTACCGGTCACCCAGCGTACACCCGTCCGCGCCCGTATCGCTTAACCGAGTTGATCGCTTACGATCTACATCAGCAGCGGGGCCATGCGCGATTCAAAATCCTAAATATCATACCTCTAACTAAATTTTATGACTAGCAGCCCGGCTTTGCACGGGTGCAACCTACATTACGTAGTTACGATTTCCGCAATATCCCGTCTTAGTGAGCACATAAGTCCTAAAAAGAACCCCCGAATGCAAAATGACAGTTGGGCCCGCACCTTATACACTATAACAAAAGATAGTGAAAAAAAAATATCCGGACGAATTGAGAACTTCCTCCTTTTTTTGAAGTCGGTTAAAATACGTAGAATTATGGAATAATACTTGGAATAATAATTTGAATCGTTGTTTTTTTGTGCGAAATATTTATTAAAAGTATGTAATTTATGTATGACAACAATATGTCATACAAAAATTGCCTAAATGTAACCGGAACACGATAGTGCTGAACACTACCATTTGGCGGCAGATAGATAAGGTAATGCGGTGGTGCCTACGCCCTCGAGCTCCTATACTGGAACACTACGATATAATGATAAATGCGTGCTTTGCCATTCCTGCCTAACGTATTATGCCTCTGTGCCGGTAATTACAGGGCCATACATTACCTGACCGGAACACGATATGTACACTACCATTTAGCGGCAAGTCGATTAAGTAATGCGGTGGTGCCTGCGCTATTGAGCACTGAAGCTCTACCAGTAGTTTGTTATCTGTGTAGTGCTTAATAAAGTGTTGTTGTTATCATCATTAACACTTCCTTCCACGTTGAATTGTCGTCGGTTATTGGCCGCTACTCCCCTCCGACCGCGGCGGACCGGAGGGGAGAAGCCGTAGCGTTCATTACCGATGCAAAACAGTCTGTCATTTTTGCGGGGGGAATCATGCGTGTGACACACTACAAAAATCGTTTATTACTACGTCACTCACACCTTGCCTTTAACAAAATACATTATAAAAATGTAAAAATTGACAGGCACAGGCACACTTGTGCTTGTACTTTGACAGATGAGGAAGCCTGTATATGACTCCCCTCCGGCCCGCCGCGGCCGGTGGCCCGTGTTGCTCTATGGCATCGGGTACTGGTACGCGATGATAAGATAACAACCCGTTACAAATATAAAATAGAGGTAGGCAGATTCGCCGAGATTTTTTTTTAAGGGTTCCGTACGTAAAAGGTTAGAACAAGACGCTATTACTAAGCTTCCGCTGTCTGTATGTCTGTCTGTCACCACGCTGTATCCAGAGAATATGTAATAATACTACGCCGTATCTCATGAACCGTGACAGCTAGAAAGCTCAAATTTTCACAAATTATGTATTTTTGTTGCCGCTACAACAACACATACTAAAAATAAAAAAAGTAAATATTAATGGGGGTCACTATAAAATAAACCTGTTTTTTTGGTACCTGTACTTATGGCACACTAGCTGTTGCCCGCGGATCCGCCCACGTGTAGTTCGCTTTTCGCCTAACCTGTGGAAACTCATCAAATCATCTCACGGCATCCCATAGGAAATTTTTTTCGGGATAAAAATGATCCTATATAATGATCCTATATATTAAATAAAGTTACCCTCTATATGTGTGCCAAATTTCATGAAAATCGGTTAAGCGGTTTTTGCGTAAAGGAGTAACAAACAAACATACAAACTTTCGCATCTATGATATTTATATACGACATCAGTCTTTTCTGTATATTACACCATTTTTTATCTCTTGAGAGGGGCAGCTGCCCTCCCCTGCCCCCTGGCGATGCCCATGGCGAAACGGATACGGTGATCACATCGGGTAAGTGGTACCTACATATCTGGCGTGTGGGCCCGCCTTTAATAATGTCATAAAAAAGACTTCAAAATACTATCTATATTTTATTTAAAGAAAAATGGAAAGAAAAATTTGAATTCAGGCGAGACTCGAACTCGCGGCCTACTGGGAATCTAGTCCAGCTGCTCTTCCAATTGAGCTACTGAAGTCCTGCCCGATTTGTCAAATCTTTCCTTCACATTTATTGCATTGCTTTGTGGTAGCAGCAGCGCCATCTATTGCCAACTATGCTAGTAAGGCAACCGATATAATAGACTTTGCAGTTTATTGAATATCGTATAGAAGTCGCTTTTACCCTTAATAATTGTTTTATATTATTTCGCATTAACACATGCTTGTGAAATATATTTTATTTAAAGAAAAATAGAAAGAAAAATTTGACTTCAGGCGAGAGTCGAACTCGCGGCCTACTGGGAATCTAGTCCAGCCGCTCTTCCAATTGAGCTACTGAAGCATAGTTGGCAATAGATGGCGCTGCTGCTACCACAAAGCAATGCAATAAATGTGAAGGAAAGATTTGACGAATCGGGCAGGACTTCAGTAGCTCAAGCATGTGTTTGTGCGAAATAATATTAAACAAATACTATCTATACTTATAATAAAACTGTAGAAGAGAAAATTCTGTACATTGAAAATATTGAAAAAATAAATACCAGGGGATGTTACTAGATCGATACCGAACACAAATATGTGAATAGAATTTTTTTTGTCTGTCTGTCTGTCTGTCTGTTTGTTCAAGCATCACACAAAATCTACCGGTCCGATTACGATGAAACTTGGTATAATTAAACTTCAACCTTTGGCGCACAACACTACTTTTATCCCGGAAAAATTTATGTTTGTCTGTGTGTTTGTGCACGATAATTTCAGAAATGGCTTATCCGATTTTCGGTTTTCACTCATATATTGTGGTAAGTTTCACTTAATATTTAGTTATTACGGGGCCACATATTACCAACTAACCGGTACCCGATAGTGCTGAACACTACCATTTGGTAGCAGATAGATTAGATAATGCTGTGGTGCCTACGGCCTCGTGCTCCTACACTGTAACTCTGCCACCAGTAAAACCTCAAGGTCAATGTGATGGTCAAGTTATTTCGAGAACCTCATGAAATGAACGCATTTCACAAAATGAACGCATTTAATGAAATTATCGCATATATCATGAAATGATCGCATACATCATGATATGAGCAATTATATGGCAGTGTATTTAGATGTACGGCCTTGTAATTTCCGGCACAGAGGTATAACACCTTAGGCTTCAGAAGTGGTAAGGCATCTGCATTTTCACCACTGGTCTTTGTGTGGGTGTCTATAGGCTGCAGTCATCGTTTAACATCAATGTGAACTGCATGCTTGTTTGACTCTGCATGCAGTCATCGTTTAACATCAATGTGAACTGCACGCTATAAATAAATATTCATTGGATGAGTTATCGCAAACAATACGAAAACAATTGAACAGTCCAGCATGACCTCATATACCTACCTAATTTAAGTTTCTTAATAAATAACTATAATGATGTGGTTTAATTACCCCGACAAATAGCGTATTCCCCAGTGATAGATCTATATATACACTTTGCTAATAATATTACATGTAGTACATGTAGCGACGCATGTCAACAAAATCATGGTTTGTGAATTTCAACTTATAGATAATATATGAGCACCTACTTATACTGGAAGTGGAAGGTACCAGACTGCGAGGCAGATCCCCGTTGAGATGGACAGATCAAATCAAGGCGGCAACAAACTACCCAGTTCATGAGTGTACCAGAAAGGCTGCGGTCTAACAAGAATGACGCCGTATAACAAAACTTGTCACTCAGCCTGTTCCTGACTGACGAGTGGTCGTGCACTCTGCCAAGAGTGAAACGACAAAGAAGAAACTTATACTGTCGTTGTGGGTGGTGATGACCCCACCGTCCACGAGTGGAAAATTCGAGACCGTTGGTGCTGTCAGTTAACCGCACAGTGATCGTCAAATCATTGGTGGCACTAAATGCATAAGAGCAACTATGACGAACAGATTTTTCTTTTTCTTCGAAAAAAGCATTGAAAAATTTGTATCAGTTAAATTTTATGATTAAATTGGCATCATACCGCACCAGCAGAATACGACGTTTTGGGTGTGTAAGCCATTTTGACGTCCAAAAAATATCAGACTGCAGCAATTAAAGGCAATGAAGTGGCCTATACTGCCATAAATACTGTCGTCGTGCAAGATGACTCCACACATTATCCCATGGCATTTTTGAACTTCCTGTCAGCAAGCGGACTTCCATCGCATACCATCAAGCTGAAGGTAGGTGTCCCGATTATGCTTCTTCGGAACATATCTCCTCCGAAGTTGTATTACGGGACCCGGCATTGGCGAGGCAGTTTCCCCTCATACCGCATAACTACACATTCCAGTTCAAGCGCGTACAGTTGAATGTTTGCTTCGCGATGACCATCAATAAGTCGCAGGGGCAGACACTGAGGTCAGCGGGTGTTAACCTCAGGACAAGTTGCTTCTCACACGGGCAACTGTACGTCGCTTGCTACCGCGTTACCAGTCCTGTCACTTTTTTCATTTTGGCTTCTGGCAGAATAACTACCAACGTAGTTTATAGGAAAGTGTTGTAAGGTTTGATACCTTTGTACGTATTTTTACTCCTTTGTGTCCGGGAATATATTCCTGCATTCTTTTGTCTATTACCTTCAGTCACATCTTATGACTGAACCAGAGAATATGTAATAATACTACTGAACTCAGCAGGATTCCCATATCGCCTCTTTACAAGAATAATGTGACATTTCATCTAAATCGTTCTTTATGAAATGCAACATTATTCTTACAAGAATAACGTGAAATTTCATCTAAATCGTTCTATATGAAATGTCACATTATTCTTGTAAAGAAGCGATATGACTCCCTTCACTTGCTTCGCTTGCAAAAAAACTTATACTTTTAATTTAATACTATTTTAAAAGTTGTTTGCTTATAATGCTAAAGCGACACTGGCATCTTAGGTATGTTTGGTGCTGAGGAGCCTTCACGCAGACGACGTTGCGGGCAGCTGCTAGTTTGAAATAAATGATTTGAATTTTGTTTTTTTTTTAATTAAAGTTGATTTTACATACATACCGCCACTGCGATATACATTTCGACTATGACCATTTTCCTCCCTAATTACTCATTACACTATTGTGGCCATTTTTGAATTTGGGGAATTCCAGCATTGGACGGCCTTAGGCTGAAGTGATAATGATGATGAAGCTTTAAAGCAGAGGTTCCCAAACTATTTTTTCTTGTAGACCCTTTACATTTTTTTCTGGTTTCTGTGGACCCCGGTCCTTGCTACATTTATATCACATTCCCATATTTCCATTATTTATTTACGCTTACGTAGACCCCCCTCGAGTCTCCCATGGACCACTTTGGGAATCACTGGTATGATGTAAGTAAATTGATACTATCAGTGTAAGTATTGAGATCTATTATCGTGGACCCCTATTTTCATTTTATGGACCCCCAATTTTTTTTCTCGCTGACGCAGACCCCTTTTAGGTTGTCATAGACCCCCAGGGGTCGATATAGACCACTTTGGGAATCACTGCTTTAAAGGATCATGGCAAGATATGTACAGAAAAAATGAAAAAAGGGTACACGGTAAAACAGCATGGGAACATTATCCAGTGAACCTAAACAACATTTCCTGATACATACTTAAAATATTTTTAACTCTTATAAAAAGTTTGAGATTGAACTTTAGTATGGAGTGCTTCTACTGTTGTTAGGAAATACGATTTTTAATCCGGTGATATAAAAATAATTTATATACCAGAAAATGTTCCCTTGATAATATTTCTAATACATTTTACCTTGTACATTTTTCTAACTTTTTTGTACAATTCAATGTATGAAACTTGCCATGATTCTTTATAAAAAAAACAGTAATTAAAATATTACATTGACCTCACATAACAATATTTTGAAAGGTCAAAATGGTAAATTGCAAATGTATATGTATAAATCTAAAATCGGTATGCCTTTCATTACTATGTGTAGGTATATAATTTGTGTTAAATCTTAACGCCCTAACGCACCAGCGGTTAGCCGCGAGAGCGAGTAGCCGCGCGGCTAGCCGCTTTTACAGTTTAATATTTATGTTTATGCTCGACGACCCGGTTAGTCCAGCGGTGTGAGATGACCGTTTGATTCGAAGGGTCGCTGGTTCGATCCCGCACAAAATTTCGCACCGGGACAAATATTTGTATGGCCTACAGATATTTGTTTCGGGTCTGGGTGTTTGTGTATGTGTTGTATGTGTACAACGGCACCCACGACACAGGTTTATACCTAATGTGGGGCTATGAGTGTAAGCGTATTTTCTTAATATGCAAACACCTGTTATGTATAGTGCGTACAAAAACAGGCGGGCGGTTGCATATTAAACTGTATAAAGCGGCTTGCCGCGCGGCTACTCGCTCTCGCGGCTAACCGCTAGTGCGTTAGGGCGCTTAGGTAAACTTAATACATTAAGTCTCTAAGACTAAAAACATGTAATTTTTTTTTTTTAATTTTAATTAAAATTTTTCTAAATTTATTCCATAGCATGTTATAAAAAGGTAAACTTATTCAATTCAGAAACTATTGTATAAAATGAAAGTGGTTTAAATTTGTTTTTATTTATGTAATAAGTAAACATGGATGCTAAATGATGACTGCATCTTATAGACATCTACAATAAAAACCAGAGGTATAAATAATTTTATATATTACTGTACTAGCTGTTGCTCACTGCTCCGCCCGCGTGTAGGTCGCTTTTTTCGTAACCTGTGGAAACTCATCAAATCATCCCATGGCATCTCACAGGAACATTTTTTCTGGATAAAAACTATCCTATGTGTTATTCCAAATTCCCTCAATGTATTGCCAAATTTCATGAAAATCGCTTCAGGGGTTTATGCGTGAAGGTAACAAATAAACATACAAACATATTTTATTTTTAAAGAAAAATGGAAAGAAAAATTTGACTTCAGGCGAGGCTCGAACTCGCGACCTACTGGGAATCTAGTCCAGCCGCTCTTCCAATTGAGCTACTGAAGCCCTGCCCGATTTATCAAATCTTTCCTTCACATCTTATTGCATTGCTTTATGGTAGCAGTAGCGCCATCTATTACCAACTATGCTAGTTAGGCAACCGATATAATAGACTTTTCAGTTTATTGAATATCGTAAAGAAGTCGCTTTTACCCTTAATAATTGTTTTATATTATTTCGCATTAACACATGCTTGTGAAATATATTTTATTTTTAAAGAAAAATGGAAAGAAAAATTTGACTTCAGGCGAGGCTCGAACTCGCGACCTACTGGGAATCTAGTCCAGCCGCTTTTCCAATTGAGCTACTGAAGCCCTGCCCGATTTATCAAATCTTTCCTTCACATCTTATTGCATTGCTTTATGGTAGCAGTAGCGCCATCTATTACCAACTATGCTAGTTAGGCAACCGATATAATAGACTTTTCAGTTTATTGAATATCGTAAAGAAGTCGCTTTTACCCTTAATAATTGTTTTATATTATTTCGCATTAACACATGCTTGTGAAATATATTTTATTTTTAAAGAAAAATGGAAAGATGTGAAGGAAAGATTTGATAAATCGGGCAGGGCTTCAGTAGCTCAATTGGAAGAGCGGCTGGACTAGATTCCCAGTAGGTCGCGAGTTCGAGCCTCGCCTGAAGTCAAATTTTTCTTTCCATTTTTCTTTAAAAATAAAATATATTTCACAAGCATGTGTTAATGCGAAATAATATAAAACAATTATTGAGGGTAAAAGCGACTTCTTTACGATATTCAATAAACTGAAAAGTCTATTATATCGGTTGCCTAACTAGCATAGTTGGTAATAGATGGCGCTACTGCTACCATAAAGCAATGCAATAAGATGTGAAGGAAAGATTTGATTAATCGGGCAGGGCTTCAGTAGCTCAATTGGAAGAGCGGCTGGACTAGATTCCTAGTAGGTCGCGAGTTCGAGCCTCGCCTGAAGTCAAATTTTTCTTTCCATTTTTCTTTAAAAATAAAATATATTTCACAAGCATGTGTTAATGCGAAATAATATAAAACAAACATACAAACTTTTTCATTTATAATATTAGTATGGAGTATGATTACTATTTCTTATAATAAGTATAACTAGCTAACCCGCCATACGTCGTTTTGGCATACAATAAATAAAGTATTTATTTGATAAGGATTAATATTGTATTGGTCAAAATTGCTTTCCAATAACCGCATTATAAGTTACCAATTTTCCAAAGACGACCAAAGACGAAATGATTGAATTGAATTGAAATGACAGAATCATTTCGTTCATCCAGATATGCTGCAAGCAGATTGCCTATCAAAATTTGGTCGCAAGTATTTTTAACTAAATTACTTTATCTTTAACAGCCAGCAACTCTTATTTGCGGCCGATTTAATTTGGCTCCCTTGGTAATGTCCTAATAATGATAAAAAAATGCTTTAATCTGATTTATAAATAATACATGTACGTTATGGACGTAAAAAGTTATTGGGCGGAACGAAAATATGTAGGGGCGGCCAAGTGCGCAACGGCAGTCGTGACATTTCAGAGCCTTAGAAATAATCTTTCCCATAAAAAAAATACTTGCAGCCACTTTTTGATAGGCAACATAGTAAATATATCTCTAGATTATAAATATGCGTAAAAATTAGGTTTGCAGCATATCTGGATGAACGAAATGATTCTGCAGTGGGATCCTAACCTATAGCAGAGAATATATAATAATACTACGCCTATAGTAAGTTATTCTTGATGCGACCGCGGACTTTTTGTAGATTTATCAAAGAGTAAATATTCCACCATACAATGTTTTGTTATGTCTCAAAAGGTAGAGCAGTAGTCTTTGAGTTTATCACAAACAGTCAGAAAGACAGACAGCGATTCGAAATGAAAACAGTTGAAGATACAGGGCTAAACATAAGCTACTTTTTGTTGAGGGGCTCAAGTAGCGGACGAAATTATGTATGAAAAAAATAAACCGCTAAATCATTTTTAACGAACATTGAAACAAATAGGTATAGTTGAAAGTCCTAGATTGGCCTAGATAGAATATTTATTGGCATTTTTCAAAAAAACACTTTTGACTTAAGGTCCTATGTATGTCCCCTAGCTAGGGCAGAGGGCGTCCACAGTGCGTCGCCATCCCTGTCGGTCTTGAGCTTCGCGCTTCATTTCACTACAGGTCCTTCCTATGTTCCCCGTCTCTGTGATGATAGACCTCCGCCAGGTCTGTTTGGGACGGCCACGCTTGCGCTTTCCTTGGGGATTCCAGTCTAGGGCTTGCCTCGGTATGTGGTCAGGGTCCCTTCGGAGCGTGTGGCCAATCCAGTGCCATTTTCGGCGTTTGATCTGCTGGGCGATCGGGTCTTCATTGCAGCGCTCCCACAGGTTTTCATTTGTGATTTACTCGGGCCAGTAAACACCGAGAATACGTCGAAGGCAGCGGTTCGCAAAGACCTGAAGTCGGCGCGAGATGTCCTTTGTGACCTTCCACGTCTCGCATCCGTACAGCAACACAGTTTTCACGTTGGACCGAAAAATCTTGAGTTTAACTCTCCGAGTCAGTTTACGCGATTGCCATACAGGACGCAGCCGTGCAAAGGTCGCTCTCGCTTTGGCGATTCTTGACGCGATATCCTCCACTCAGTCCCACCAGCTTCCGACACAACACTCCCGAGGTAAGTGAATTTGTGGACACATTCCACAACCTCTGTGCCTATGAGTAACGGCAAAGAGCTCGTCGCACCGCACCTCATTTCCTGGGTCTTTCTGGTATTTATCTTGTTGAGTCCCGTCTTGATAGCCTCTAGCCGTAGGTCGTTCAGTTTGGCTTGCATGTCTGCACGTGTGTGGCTCAGCAAGCATAGGTCATCGGCATAGTCTAAGTCTTCCAGGACATTAGACAGTCCCCACTCTATGCCGCGTCGCTTGTCGTTCGTGGTATTATGCATAATGCCATCTATTCGATCCTCGTTCGATTCTCAGCAAGAAAAGTGCTTCCAGACCGTGAAGGTATTGCCAGTGAAAGTTTAGAATAGTACCAGACCCCCTGGTTCGCTAGTTAGTTATAGTATAGTGAAATAAGCTAGTGAATAAGTTAGATTAGAAAGAACCATTGAAGAAATCGGAATAAAAGCAGTTACAGTCCATTTTATTACGTCGATGCAGATTTGTGTTTCACTTTGGTGTAAAAACCAATTTGTCCCCCACAAAGTTCTGGTTCGATCTGTTCGATCGTCTGATCGAATCGATCGAACGAAGAGGAGAGGCGACAGGAGGCACTCCTGGCGTACACCTGCTTGCGCCGGTATATCGTCCCAGACGAGTCCATTGTGTGTTACTTTACAAGAATAGTTCTTGTAGGTGGCTATAATAAGATGAACAATTTTCTCGGGGACACCTATCTCGCGTAGCCGGTCCCAGATGCATGTCCATTTCAGCGTATCGAAGGCCTTCTCGAAGTCTACAAATGTCAAGTACATTTCCCTCTGCCAAAAATAACTTTTGATAGGATGAAAATATAAGGGATGGTAGTGTGCCTATTATTAGTATGTCGCGGGAAATAGATAATACCAACTTATTTAATACAAATTATTATTGATTTACCTACTAATTTATCAGTCTGTACGGGAGTAGACAGATAATAGTGTTGACTCATATAGATAATTTAGTCATCATTTCATTTGAGTGATGTAGTTTGGATGGTCGTGGAATTTCTCGTTATCATAAAATAATACCTACACTTTTTTTTTAATTTTAGGCTGGGGCGACAACCCGGCGCGAGACCACGCCTACCCTTTCTGCCGGACCCTGAATACCGTGTCGTGTAATAAATAACCTTTTAATGTTAAATTCATGCTCATGTGCCACAATCATTACATAAAAAAAAAATATAGTTACCTTTAAAAAAAACATTTTGATTTTATTTTGGAAAAATTAAGAGGGATAAAATACTAATCTACAAACGCACAGCACTGTTGTTTATTAAACGCCTAGTTTAATTAAAATACGAGCAGGCGCCGGGTGGTTTGCTTGTATAAATATTAACATTCCTTATCTACTTGACACAATGAACGCAGTTCAGTTTATTGTCGGTAGAAAACAAATGATCAGTGACCATTCAAGCTCATAAAACATCAGTACAATGTATTTATTTTATTTATTTTTGTTTATAATAATAAATGGTGTGGATAATAGTGATATATTTCATGAAAATACTAAAGTAACCTACAAATCTAATGTGCTTTCTGATTTTTTCGGTTTTAGTGTAGTTTTAACTGATTCTAGGTAAGTTTTAAACTTATTGAAGTATCTATTTTTTGGACGTACATTAAGCCCAGGTTGCACCAAGATACCAATTTGTTTAACTTTAAAGTCATGGTAACATTTCGTATCCTTCTCTAACATAAACAGATTTTTGTAAGTTAGAGAAGGATTTAAATTGTAACAATAACTTTAACAGAATTAAATAGGGCTTGGTGCAACCCAGGCTAAGAATTACCTATTTTGGTTGAATGTGTTCGAGGTGAGGCTCATCGCAGGGCTTCATTAGAAATAGGACATTGCAACAGTGTCCTGGCAGATCCTACTACGGATGACGCCAGAATACTGTTGCAACTATATCAATTGTCAATGAGCTAATGTTGTTTAATTATTTTTTTAAATGAAGAATGTAATTAATGTGAACGTATAGAGCGTCATGGTCTTTGACCAAGCTCTTTAAATGGAGATTTAAAAAAAAAAAATTACCTAAGAAGCATTATTTGGAGAACCTCATTGGTTCTGCGAAACATTGAATGTTTCTTTGTACCTACATTAACCGGTTTTGTGCGAAGAATATTAAATTAATTTGTTCCATGTACAGTGTCGGTAATGTAACTCGGTTAAGTAGGTATTTACGTACAAGCGGATTTTTTAAATGATTCAATTTTTGTTATGTAATGGAAGTGACAGATAAGCAATCATGCAGTTCACATTGATTTTAAGTGATGACTGAAGCCTATAGACTCCAACACAAAGACCAAGGTCGAAATGCAGATGCGTTACCACCTCTGAGGCCTAAGGTGTTATAACTCTGTGCCGGAAATTACAGGCCGGAACACGATAGTGCTGAACACTACAATTTAGCGGCAAGTATATAAAGTAATACGGTGGTGCCTACGCCCGCGAGCTGGAGCCTGGAGCTCTATTACCAGTAAATAAATTATTAAATTGGTTCGTTAACGTTTATTGAAATAAAACTATTTTTACGGATTTATTTCGCATATATTAAACTAAAATGATTTTTAAAATCAACCCGACGTTTCGGTCGCTTTTCAGCTTCCGTGGTCCCGGGCAGACGGAGGTGACATTTGTCTGACAGAAGTTTGAAAAAATTATATGTAGCTACCTCCATCGATTTCGTAAACGCCTTGCGTAGCGTTCAGGATTAACACAATAATTACTTATGGTATCTTGAGGTCTTGCAGACTGCTGCGGCTGGGATTTAATCTTGCTAAGTATGGGATCCCATGATGTTGATAATCGCCATCCATCTTCTCTATTGAAATTTGGGTGTTTTTTAATTTCAATAGCCTCGCGTACCATTCGTGGAATGGGTTTGTGTTCTCTAGCGAGTGTTTGAATTTTATCAAACCGGATGTAATGGTTCGGCTTATCCGCTATGTGTTCACAGACTGCAGACCTCCCTGTTCTTCGGTTTTTGACATCAGCAATGTGCTCTTAAACGCGGGTGGATACAGCTCTCTTCGTTTGACCAATATATGAGAGTCCACAATCACAATCTAATTTATAAATGCCAGAATTTTGTAATGGAATATTACTTTTAATGGGTCTTAAATACTGATGAATCTTTTTATATGGTTTGAAAACTGTTTTAATGGAATTCTTTTTTAAAATGTTGCTGATTTTATCTGTGACACCCTTAACGTAAGGTAGTATAGCTGGTTGTCGTTCTACTGTAGGTGGTTTCACGCGGCCTCTGTGACGGACGGGTGGTACATGGAGCTTGTTGTTATGTAGCACCTGGCGTAGGTGCTTCAGCTCCCCCTGAAGATGGGATGGTGGTCGTCACAGATGCCTCGTGCTCTCTGAAATAGAGATGAGCCAACGGCAGATAAATGTGCCGGGTGATGGTGTGATTCACCATTAAGGTACCTATCAGTATGGGTAGACTTCCTAAACACAGTCTGACTGAGTGTGTTATTGGTTCTTCTAATTAAAAAAAAAATAAAAATAAAAGTAAAAATAGTTTTATTTCAATGAGTGTAGCTCGCGAAAGCCTAAGAACATATCTCGTTAACGTTTGTTTAATTGAAATTATACGAAAATATTTTGTTATATAGTTAAATTAAATTGATAGGAAAATAAATATAGGTACTAACAAGATAATATATAAGGAAAAAATCGTATTTAACTATTTAGGTCTATTATCCATTTAGTTACTAACAGGTTTAAAAATAAAACATCAAAATGTTAACAGGTTTAAAAATAAAACATCAATATGTTTTATTTTTAAAACCTGTAATTATAAAAGAAATCGTATTTAAAATAACTATAAAATAAAAAAATAAAACAGATATGAGAAGTAGGTCTTGGTGGAAGTGTGAATGATGGAGTTTATCATTTAAATATATATTATTATGTAATGAATAAAAATTAAGACAAGATTAATAAGTAGTTAATATTTGACTTAAAATTTTCAATCCTCAACTTTATCTATTATAACTTTGTAATTCATACAATACCGTAGACTAGCTCGTTGGCTCAGTGGTTGCAATCGCGATGATGAAGCCTGAGGTCCTGGGTTCGATCCCAGGTCGGAATCGAACCCAAGGTCGGTTATTGGGTTTTTTCTGTGAGGAAATTCCCAGTAGTAGCCCGGAGTCTTGCCTCGGAGAGCGCACCTAAAGCCGTCGGTCATGCGTCCGATCTCTTTCCGGTTGTGTCAGATTGCCGTCCCATCGGTCTATGAGTTCGAGGGAATAGAGTCTATTCTCTCACTCTCTCTATTCAATAGACAGTACACTTTGATTGCGCACACACTTGCACACTATAATATCTCCCGCGCAGATGGCTAGTCTCCGTTGAGATTCGCCGCCGTGACCGAAAATAATGGTTTACGGAACCTCAATATAACTTTGAAAACAAGAGAAAATAAAACAAAACAATTTGTAGACACCCAACACAGGATTAATGAACAAAAAGGAAAATAAAAAAGGAACCAAATAATTGAAAGAATTGTATCTGGTTATATAACATTAGACTGCAAAATGTGCTCATATTCTTTGCCAATTTCAGACTAATTGTGGGTGCTCCAAAGACGAGAAACTTAAAGAATGCGAGTATACACACTGGGGTGGTGTTCTCGTGTCCAACTTCAGATCTTGACGTTCCCAGTGGCACCTGCACACCCTGGAGTGATCCAGGTAAAGTTATAATAAGTTTCTGTATGTATGTATTTATGTTCACGCCAGGTCCCTAACGGGGTACGCAGAGAGTGTAGAGCGCCAGATATCCCGGTCCTAACATACCTCTCGTGCCTCATCTACCTTCATCATTCTCTTCATACAAGCACGCCGATTCCTAAGACTTTTGACCCCACCATCAGACAGAACTCGACCTATTTGGTCTTGGTAGGTCAGTCTTCGGTCGGTCTTTCTGGGCCTCTGCAACCATCCACATTCGCATTGTATATCTGTGTAAGTTTCTGGCTTTAAAAAAACCGAATAATATTCTGTGCTGGAAACTTGAACTGCCCCCAATCTTGCTAACAATGTTCCTTGGCCATCTTTTTGATCTGTGGTTCTTACGTAGCGATTGCCCGCGACCATAGAGCAGCGGACCGGAGGGAAATACCCATATGCAGGCCTTCCCCTCTGTCAAAGTACAAGCCCAAGTGGGCCAAGATCTTTAAATATGTGCGTGAAATTGTTAATGTATTTTGTTAACGACAAAGTGTGAGTTTCGTAGTAAGTAAAAGACGATTTTAGTAGTGTGTGTGTGTCACACAAATTCCCCCCCCGTAAAAAATGACAGACTGTTTTGCATCGTTAATAAACGCTACGGCTACTCCCCTCCGTTCGGCCGGTGATCCGTGTTGCTGTATGCCCGCGAAATTCAACAGATCGTCGGCAGAAAATATGTAATTCGTCGGTCCCCTTCGTGGCGAGTCTACCCACGCTTCGTCTTAAAGAATAGGCCTTAGGTTCTCCGCCTGTCGTAAGAGGCTACTAAAAAAAAAATCATAAATGAATATAAAAAATATATTATACAATATATATTATATCATACAATATAATTATATAAATATAATGATATTGTACTCATTCTCCTAAAGATATTGAACATGTTTACTTCATAATCTTGCACCTTTATCTATAAGTACTATTTCTATACGTGGGAACCTTTAAGTGGCCCTCTGTCTTTATTCCTTTAATTTTGTTAAATATGTCATGTGCTGTTGGTTCTCCAAATAAATAAATAAAAGAAGCGTAGTAGTAGTGGCGGTTCTAGACGTTGGAACGTAGGTCATCATTTACTATCAATTTAATATATGTTTTTGCTTTTACTGTATGTAATGGTTATTCACTCTAGGTATTTTATGATTTCTTGACGTTTTGAAAGTATCTGTAAAGATCTATTCGAAATAAAAACATTTTCTATTCTATTCTATTCTATCATGACTGTTGCAAAATTAAACATGATAATTGAAATCCGTAAATACGTTGCCAGTCCTGCGACCTAAGCTGATATCTTACGGCTCTATGTGCCGGAAATGGGCCGTAAGTACAGTCAGAGCTCTCTGCTCATGCCAAATCAATCCAGTATATTTGATTTGGTACATTACGACCGCATAAGGTGCACATTTTATGATTTTCGCGTTCTTTTTTGCTCAGAACATGTAAATTGTGGAACGAACCCTCTGAGGTGTTTCCTCGGTGCTACAATGTGGGGGTTCTTTAAAATAGGCGTCAAAAATCCTTCAGGGCAGCGCGTTGGCAACTCCAATGGTGTTGCAAATGTTCACAGGCGATGGTGACCACTTTCCATCAGGTAGCCCGTTTGCTTGTCTGTCCAACTTCAGATATTAAAAAAAAAATGTTGTCAAGCGGACGGTTCCGTGATACATAACGTGCAAATATAGGACGCGTCGACCCCACCGTCCACTAGTGGCCTGTCTTCTTATTTATTTATTTATTTATTTATACTTTCAAGCACAAAAATGTAAAATGAGGCGGACTTAATGCTAAGTAGCATTCTCTGCCAGTCAACCTTTGAGTTGTATAGAAAACATTAAAAAGGTGCAGAACATTGCAAATAATCTAATCTAGTTATAACGACTAAAGATAAGTATAAATAACATTTTTTAAAAGTAACAAACACAAGAATACCTATTTTTATATGGAATATATTACTTAAACCGAAATAATACATATATATATATATATATATAAGTCTGTTTTACTACATGAAAGAAATAAACCTTGTGTTGCTGTAAAGAAGACTTATAAAACGACAATGAAAGTTTATTCTTTCACTTTTAAAACATAAAATAATATAATATTAAAATTTTCATTGATTATCCAATTGTCAATCAACTCGTATTTAAATCTGTCATCTGACATTCTGAATTCGTTTATTCTTTAAAATCAGACAATTAAAAAGTTAAAAACTATAACCAAACTTCTTGGTAAGTAAACACACAGAGTGCGAAGAAAGAAATAGTATTTCTTTACACATATATATATATATATATATATAAGCTAAATATATATTTTTATAAATACATATATATATATAACACATATACACATATATATCCAAATACATATACCTAAATACCTATAAAAAAAATATTTAAATAAATGCAACGAAAAATAGTAAACTCAAAGCAGACATAGCGTGAAGAACATGTAGATAACTGTCACAAATGTACAAAAAACTCAAAGCATCCTCAAATAATGCTCACGTAGCTTTCGTTTAAACGATAATTTAGTCGTAGCTTTTCTGATGTCCACGGGGAGTGCGTTCCAAAGCTTTATTGCCGAAATGGTGAAAGAGTTAGACATGAAACCTGTTCGGTGAAAAGGAATGATAAGGGTGAGATAATTAGAAGAACGAAGACAGAGATCATGAGAGTTACCCAGGATTTGAAATTTGCTTTTGAGATAATCAGGAGAGTTTGGATCGTTAATGATAGAGTATAACAAGCATAATATTCTGATGGATCTACGCTGTCGAATAGGCAGCCATTTCAACTTACAGCGGTAGGAAGAGATATGATCAAATTTGCGTAAATTGAAAATAAAGCGTATACAATTATTATAAATACGATCCAGTTTATTTAGAAATTCTTGAGATAGATCAGGATAGCAAACATCAGCATAATCGAGTATGGGGAGCAAAAGTGATTGAACAAGAAGTGATTTGGTCTTAGATGGCAAAAAAAATTTAAACCGGTATAGAGACCGTAGCGAAGCTGTTACACTTTTACTCACATGAGTGACTTGCTTATTCCAATTCAGTGTGGAATCCATATACAAACCCAGGTTTTTAACTTCTTGTGAGAATGGAATGAGCAAGCCATTGAATGCAACATGCGAGAGGTTATTTATATCAATATTATTCACAAAGTACGAGCTACCCAAAATAATGGCTTGACATTTGGAGACATTCACCGTTATACCAAATTGATTAGACCAGAGTAATATTTGTTGCAAGTTAAAGTTCAAATTTGTTATGGCGTCATCCAATTTGTCTGGATCAGTCTGAGCATAAAGCTGCAAATCATCGGCATACAAATGGTAAGAACAATTGAGGCGTTCAGTAAGGGAGTTTATAAATAATGAAAACAAAAGAGGAGACAATATACCGCCTTGCGGTACGCCAGAGGCCAGATCGCACCAATCAGACAAGTCACGATTGACGCGAACTGCCTGCTTGCGACCGCGAAGATAGGACGAAAACCAGTCTAGAACTAATGATGAGGCGCCACTTTGCCTGAGGATTGAAATAAGGATATCATAGTCCACGTGGTTAAATGCATTCGAGAAATCGATTAATACCAAGACTGTCAGCCGAGAATCCTCCATGGCAGCTCTTACATCCTCAGTAATTTTTAACAAGGCAGTAGTTGTGCTGTGGGACGGGCGAAAACCAGATTGGTATTGCGATAAAAGATTATTTGATAAAATATGTCGAGACAGTTGCTTCTGAACTACCGCTTCTAATAATTTTGAAAGAAAAGGCAAAATGGAAATTGGTCTGAAATGGTTGGTACAGCAGGGATTAGATACTTTAGGAAGAGGTATGATATGGGCCTTCCGCCATAATGATGGGAATGTCCCTGATTCCAACGAAAAATTGATAATTTGCGTAAGAAAGGGAATAATGTGATCAAGTATCAAGATTATCATCATTCTACTCACGTCATCACAGCCTACTGCCTTAGATTTTATAGAACAAAAGGTTTTTTTAACCTCATCATTAGAAACTCGAGAAAAAGAAAACGAATGGAATATAGGCAAGGAAGTCAAATATTGTATAGCAGAGTGTTTAGCTTGCTGCTCTAAAGGGGAACTTTTTGCAAAATGTTGATTTAATTCATTTACTGAACAATTAGCAGCTGCTAAATCGAGCATGGGTTTGGAGAAGCCAAGAGATTTTAAAAACTTCCACACATCAGCCGAAGAACAATCAGAGATATTATCGAAAATATAGCGGCGTTTAGCTGTTCTCACCATTCGGTTGCAGCGATTTCGAGCTTGCTTATAAAGTTCCCAATTATCTTCGCTACGGTCTCTTTTAAACTTTCGAAAAGCTTTGTTACGTTTGGACATAGCAATACGTACACCTCTGGTTAGCCAAGGTGCCGGAGATCTTTTAATCCGTACAGCCCGAAGTGGAGCATGAACGTCATATACCTTTAAAATATTGCGATTGAATACAGAAATTTTATCATCGATTGTTGTCGCTAAGTCCATCACTGTCCAGTCCAGAGAGAGAACATCTTCATGCAATTTGTTCACATCAATATTTAAAAGATTCCTCATAAAAATAGTATTTCCTCGTATCTTGGGTGGTTTGATCTTGTAAGAAAGGAAAATAAGATCATGCCTCGAAAGGCCAGGTGCAGTAAACTGTCCATGATTGGCTACAAGATCCACAGAAGGAGTAAACATGAGATCAATCCAGGAATCATCCGTTTCAATATTAGAATGAGTAGGATCAAGTGGAAGGAGAGAAAGATTTGATGAATCCAGGATCGATCTCAGTCTACGCGATCTTAAATTATTTTTCAACATGTCGGTGTTAAAGTCACCCATGACTACGAGATGTTTACTATCTGAGGAAAACGATTCTAAGATAGGTTCTAAGGTTGAAAAATAATCGACACTGGGTGGGCAATAAACAACACCAAGGACAGCCTTAACCCCATGGACAGAGATTTCAATAAACAAGTACTCAAGGTTACCATCATAGGGTGAAGGGGAAGACAGAAGGATCTTGTAAGGAATGCTGCTATAAAGATATATAGCAACACCCCCGGCTCGTTTACCTAAGCGATCGTTGCGAATGAGAATAAAGTTTGGTAAACTAAACGAAGTTGATGAGAGTTCAGGTTTGAGCCAACTTTCGGAAACTAGTATGGCGTGAACGCCAGCACATGAAAAAATATCCAAAAGCTCCGTGTGATGCCGAGGAATACTCTGAGCATTTACGTGACAAATATTGAAAACATTCTTATGCCGCTGGAATTCATTTCTAAGCTTAGAACTTAATGATAATGAGTCATCAAAAGAACAGAAGTTCTTACACTAACTAGTGCAGTCAGTCAACGCATGGTTGGACTGGGCTGGGAGGGCCCCGGCTAAGTGGCCTAGCCCTGGGATCTGGGGCCTTATACAAATGCTTGCGCCAAGCTCCGCAAGGGAAACCCATGGAGAACTCGAGTAAGCTGGGGCCACGCTGGTAAACCCCGACTATATGGCCAATCCGAGGCTAAGTTAACAGAACAATGACGACCAAACTATTCGAATAGAGTGGTTGTAAATACAATAATACGGGATGGGCAGCAGCGTCTAGTAATAAAACTAACACCAGCACATTGATGGTGAATTCTGTAGCCTATATAGATGTATATAGGCTACAGAATAAATAGGTAAATAAAAATTTGGATGCATACCTTACACTTCTGAAACCTAAGCTGTTATGTAATCAACATCTGATGGTTTTAAGGTGGCGCTTGGGTGGCAGCAGATTTCTTGAAGGATGACATGTGGATCGGAGCTTCCATTGGAGCAATACCCGATGGTAGATTCTTAGTAAGTATACTTTTAACCTTTGAGGTTTAGGTAAGGTTTTACACGGTGATTTCTAAGGCGTTCTAGATCTTAAAGACTCAAAAATCCTGATCTTGGTATCGATCAATACAATGATTGGTAAAGATATTGGAACGGATTTTGACCGTTAGATGATAGAGTGGAGATCGCTTTGCGCATTGAACACAAATGACAAAAAAATGCTCACCAATTGGTCGAGAGGTGCGAATAACGAGAGCAAAGAACGAATCACGATTAGGGATTATGACGCGTCGCCCGATGGGCCAATCGTTGTATCGATATTATTCCTTCACTTCGCGCCTTAATTTTATTATTAGTACCAAAGAGATACAATTTATTTCTGAGGGGTGAAGGTCAACGTTCATGATCCATGCCGATACTAATACGTAAAATCCTTTTGTAAATTATGATTTAATTTTGTATTTTTTTTTTACATTTATTGTGTATTTTTTTATTTATGTCTTTTTTTTTTCAAGATATGTGCCCCGAGATGGACTAGACCGTACAACGATAAGGTAATACTTGCAAATGGAGCGTGTTACTTACAAACTCAGGACCGAAGCCGTTCGCTGTACCCTCTCAGGACTCAAAGTAAGTGACATGGCAGGACAGGTTTTGAGATGACACGTCGTCGAAATCTACCTAGTTAATTTCTGATTATAGAATAAATTAAGGGCCGTGCAGTTACTAGTCGCTGCGAAGAAGATGATTTTATGGTGTAGAAGAAATATGCGAGGGCGCAAATGTGTCAGTAGCTTTTGTCTCGCCAACATTAAAATTCGCTCTCTGCCTCGCCTGTCTTAAATTCTACGTGTACTTGTTTGTTATTTATTTTACCAATACTTCTTGCGAGCCGTGGTATTTGTATACTCTTTGTTGCGAACGACTCAGAGCAAGATTCACAGATTAGAGAATTGGCTCTCTAATTTTGATTTCCAGGTGGGCGATCGCCTAAATCTAATGCTTATATTATTACATATTCTCTGCTTTTGTTTAGGATGTTATTTTGTCATAATTGAAAGCTAAATGAAAGCATTACAGTTAGGCTGTCAGCCCCCCCGTTTTGTCATACGTTTAATCTAACATTGATGGAATAATCCAGATCGCCAAGGCTACCAAAATAATGGCTCCAGAGAGGAGTACAAAGACTTTGGTCAGCATCTCTACTTCTACGGAATGGGCCAGGCAGGAATGTCGATCAAAGTGTCTCCGAAAAACACGGCCATCATCATTGGAGCACCAGGTCTTCTTCAGTGGACTGGTGAGTGTATTTATCTCACGTCACTCACTCATCACGAAAACTCAGAAGGAGTTTGAAATGTTGTATGGGGGTTCTCTTTGAGACGTATATGCTCATTTCGACGGGATCTTGCGAAATTCAACCCCTAAGGGATTGTTTTTAGGGTTTAAGGTTTGTATGAAAGTTCGTTAGTACAAATGCTAGGAGTCTCAACTTTTTTTGTCTATAATTTTTTAGGGACTTTGAGTGGTCGTGCGACTATGCCAGCCCCGTGATAGCTAATTAATGTCGCTTAATCAAGAATTGATAACATTACATAGGTATACCATTGCAAAGCATTTTACAAACATCACTCAAAGGGTCAGCAAAGATGCTTTGGATTTAACCTAAATTCCTGAAATCTACACCGTGCTCTTTTAATCTTAAAAATCTTAAAGCAGCGCTCCTAGTCTCAAATTTTGCATAGCTATTCTTTTTGAATGCAAACGCTCCCTAGGAGGGGATTATGCAAAATTCAAACCCAATGTTTTTGGGGTTGATAATGTAAGGAAACGCTTTTGCAACCCTATATGTTCAAAAAACATTTGTTCATATTTTTTTACAATATCTAACCTTACGTAAGTGGTTTCAATAGTACGAGTACAGTGCTCAACAATAAATATTGCACATAGAGCCTAGGAAGGAGACTTCGGCTTAGTTCGGGTCTGTAGAGCGTTATCTCTTCCGCACAGTAGTTATTTCACGTTTGTCGACCATTTTGATCAAATTTTGACCAATACCGGACTGTCAGTGCTTACGTAGGCAATGTGCAACAGAGATAACGCTCAACGAAGTCGAAACGAGCCGATCGTCTTTTTTAGGGTTGTTGAGGAAGTGATTATGAGGAAGAGGAGGAGGAAGAGGAATTGTGATGCGCCAATTTAGAGGATGCGGATGAGGAAGAGGATATATTTATGAGGAAGAGGATGAGGAAGAGGAAGAGGAAGAGGAAGCAGATGACATAATAATAATTGCAACTCTTGAAACGTCCCACTGCTGGGCACTGGGCACGAGTCTCTCCCCTTCTTGAGGGGAGGTCTGGAGCTTACTCCACCACGCTGCTCCAATGCGGGTTGGTGGAGTTACTTGCAAGGGTTAGTGGCCAACCCGCTGTCGGATGTTTTCAAACCGCCCATAAAGCCTCCGACAAGGTTTAACGACTGCTATCTGTCGATAGCAACCGGGACTGCTCTCCGAAGCACGAAAATGCGCATTTTTATTTGCCACTAGTGGTCACCCGTCACACACCCGACCGCACCCGTATCGCTTAATCGAGTAGATCGCTTGCGTTCTACACCAGCCGGGAGGCCTTGCGCGCTACAAAAAGATGAGAAGAGGATGATACGAAGATATAAATACTAGCGGACCCAACCTAAAATCCGCTGTCCTGTCTCTATCTACTTAACTAAGTATATGTATATACAAAAAAATAATTAAAAGAGCATTTTGTAGTGGTTGGTCCACTACAAAATGCTCTTTTAATTATTTTTACTATGAATCTAAAATCTAAACCATTCTCAAAACACATACGATAAAGAAACATCAAAATTGGTAGAGCAGTTAAGAACGAGTTCAGTGACATATCTACACAACGACATTGCTAAGGCCTTTGACCGGGTCTGGCACAGGGCACTTCTCGCGAAACTTCCATTCTACGGTCTTCCCGAGAGGCTATGCAACTGGATAGCCAGCTTTCTGTCTGAGTGTTATATACAAGTCTTAGTCGACTGTCAGCGCTCAGACAGACTACCTATCAAGGCTGGTGTGCCGCAAGGCTCTGTGCTATCTCCCACGCTTTTTCTTCTGGACATCAATTAAATGTTGGAGCATAACTCCAATTTTCATTGCTAGACCGATGATAGTACGGGATATGCACACTTATCGAGGAAAGAAGGACTAGACTTGTGTCTGAAATCGAGCACTCTCTGGAGCGGGTCTCGGATTGGGGTCGACTTAATTTAATGCAGTTCAACCCCTCGAGGACACAAGTCTGCAAGTTCACCGCTAAAAAAACGCCATGCATTGTAGCACTACAGTTCCAGGGCATTCCGATCGCCGTTGGTAAGAGTATCTGTATCCTGGGCGTTGACATATCGAACGAAGTGCAATTCGGGAGTCACATTGAGTGTAAGACCAAGTTGGCATCCAAAAAGCTAGGGGTGCCTAACAAAGCCAGGCAGTATTCAAAGGAGTCCTTCAGGGCTTCAAAAAAATATTTGGACGCTGTTTCCCCAACAACCGGTTTTATAGCTCATAATATACCAATACAGCATTGCTAAAAAGTCGTTTGCTGGTACATTTGATGGAAGAGAAGATAGATATTGTAAAGATACAGTTCTGTAAAGCCCCGAATAATTCGATTTTTTAAGTTGAGTAAACAAAATAATGTATGTCAATAAAATTAAAACAAACAATCAAGGAACAGCGCCGGTGGCGGGTGGGAAAGTCTCGCTCGCCTGTTCGGCCTGGCACCGTGGTGCGGCGTGTGCGTTGCCGTCGATACGCGACGCGCATGCGCAACAAAATTCCTCATAAATTCCTCTTACATTTTGAGGAAGCGGTAGCGGAAGAGGATTTTTTTATTTTAATTTTTGAGGATGCGGAAACGGTTGAGGATCCCAAAATATTGCGGAACTTCCTCATTATTAGGAAGAGGAAGAGGAATCCTCAGCAACCCTAGTCTCTTTCACAGGGTCGATGTGTAATATTAATTGTTAAGTTCTGTAACATGGTAGTTCAATAGACACGACTTTATGTGTGACGGTTGATGCTTCTGCTCAACTGTGACTCTACATATATAAAGACATATTAGAGTGATGAATGTAGAGGAGTTACGGTGGGTCTGATTGGAGCTCCCTACTCGTTGCCTAAGATCTGAAGATCTGCTCATAGAAAATGACAATGCAAATGTCATCATTTGCATTGTCATTTTCTATGAGCAGATGAGTGAAAGCAAAAGAGTGATAAAATACTGATTTTAATAAAGCCCGATCTATTAAAATGAATATTTGTTTAAAATTATAGAATAATTTTTAAGCAGTCTCAGGAAGTTGTTCCAAAGTTGTAACCTATTAAAATTGTAATAAATATGCAATCTCTATATATAAAAATCAATTGCTGTTCGTAAGTCTCGCTAAAACTCGAGAACGCCCGGACCGATTTGGCTAATTTTGGTTTTGAATTATTTCTGGAAGCCCAGGGAAAGTTGAAAAGGTAATAAAATATGAAGAAATTGAAGGTGAATAGTATAAAACACAATGTCATTTTCCCATATAAATAGTCCGTATCTATCAAACCTTTGACACATTATTTCATTGTGAGGCAATACGAAGATTGCCGAGTCAGCTAGTTATAAATAGAAGCGTTTGTAAGCAGCGATAATGAGTCAACATTTGATGAGAAATAATGATTCATTCATTTGCATCTAATTTGCAATAAAATGCCATATTTAACACTACAATCTAACGTTGACAATGAATGCTTCCTAACATTTTGGGCTCCCATACATAACTGCGAATTCGCATCGCATTGCAAATATCTGCGAGCTCGCACGAATGCATCGCCTATGATGTGGCGTCGCATTGCATCGCATCGCAGTTTTGTGTGGCCGCGCCTAGTTCGCCTCGTGGATTTCTATTGTGTGAACAATAATTAATATTTACTGGTGGTAGAGCTCCAGTGACGGAGCTCGCGGGCGTAGGCACCACCGCATTACCTAATATACTTACCGCTAAATGGTAGTGTTCAGCACTATCGAGTTCCGGTCAGGTGGTAATGTACGGCCCTGTAATTTCCGGCACAGAGGCATAACATCTTAGGCCTCAGGAGTGGTAACGCATCTGCATTTTGACCTCGGTTTTGATGTGGGTGTCTATAGGCTCCAGTGATCACTTAACATCAATGTGAACTGCATGCTTGTTTGCCACTTCAATAACATGAAAAAAACAAACATAAATAAAATTAACACAGCCGCAATTAAGGACTATCTTATTTCTAGTTTTCAAAATTGTAGGTCGAATAGATTTTGAGTATCTTTGAGACGAGGGTCGAGTCCTCTCAACCCGACAGTATAATCAATTTTCACCAAGTTGTATGGAGACAATTCTAAAATATTTATTTAAAAATGATATAAGTATCACAATATGGTCTTTTATTTGATACATGTTATTCAATATACGTTAAACTTCATTTTTACAATTTATCCTCAAAAGTGTGATTCATATTTGAAATTCATTTACCTTCATTACACGTCAATCTTTGGATCACTTGATTAACATACGTTTTCAACGCAACCAGGTCAATAATGGTAAAGCAAATTGGCCGTCACACAGACAGGCAGACACACGAGTTATTCTAAGGTTTCAATTTTTTCTTTTTAGGCGCGGAACCCTGAAGAATTGTTGGTAAATTATATATAAAAGTCTATTATATCGGTTGCCTAACTAGCATAGTTGGCAATAGATGGCGCTGCTGCTACCATAAAGCAATGCAATAAATGTGAAGGAAAGATTTGACAAATCGGGCAGGACTTCAGTAGCTCAATTGGAAGAGCGGCTGGACTAGATTCCCAGTAGGTCGCGAGTTCGAGTCTCGCCTGAAGTCAAATTTTTCTTTCCATTTTTCTTTAAAAATAAAATATATTTCACAAGCATGTGTTAATGCGAAATAATATAAAACAATTATATATAAATACGAAGCGCGCATGGCCCAGCGGCTGGTGTAGATCGTAAGCGATCTGCTAGGTTAAGCACTACGGGCACGGTCGGGTAGTGTGATGGGTGACCGCTAGTGGCAAATTAAATGCGCGTTTCCGTGCTTCGGAGGGCACGTTAAGCCGTCGGTCCCGGTTGCTATCGATAGATAGCAGTCGTTAAACCTTGTCGGAGGCCTTATGGGCGGTTTGAAAACATCCGACAGCGGGTTGGCCACTAACCCACCCACCTCCACCAATCCGCATTGGAGCAGCGTGGTGGAGTAAGCTCCAGGCCTCCCCCCAAAAAGGGGAGAGACTCGTGCCCAGCAGTGGGACGTAAAATGGGTTGCCATTATTATATATAAATACCTATACCAATTATGTTATCCCCTAAGGGATAATAATGGTATATAAGTAGGTATAATATAATATAATATATATATATATATGTGTAATTAAAGTATTGAGACATATTATATAACATAATTGTTATAAGAATAATAGTTTTATGTTATTCCTTTAATTTTGTACACCCCGTCTTTTTGTTGTAGATTTAGATCTCTCTAGTTTTAGGTTGCCTGGAAGAGATCACTTTAAGTGATAAGGCCGCCTATTGTGCATATTTTCAATTGGGTTTTTGTTTATTATGTGTCCTAAAGTGTACAATAAGGAGTATTATTATTATTATTTCTCTCGTCAGCACGGGGTCCAATTTGAACTTCGGACCTTTGTCAGGCTTGCGCGGGGACATGGGGGGTCCAACACATAGAGGCCCTTTCGAGAATTTTGATCTACTTTGTAATGAGTTATATTCGGCGGGACCTCTCTCTGACTGCATCAATAGTTAATACAGACACAGACAGACCCCGCAGAATATAATGGGACTATTGTAATGAAAATGACTTGCCAAACTTTGGGCTATGTGGGTGAACTGGGGGGACTAGCTGGCTGGGCCTATGGAGTGAGATCCGGCACCTATATTCAACATCTCACATTATCGAATCCTACTTTAGGCAGGTGGTGACTCGCCTCTCCTTGGTGGGCCCCCCAAACAGCCAACCCGATGGTCGACGGGGGGCAACACTGTTGAGAGAGGCTGGGAGTGCCGAGAGGTGTGGCCCCGGTTACACCATCACGAGCGAGTAATCTCGAGCTCGGAGCGGGCTTCCCCGCTATTATGCCTTTAGACACTTCCACCCCCGAGTGTACGGCTCTTGCAGAAATTTAGGCAACAGCCTATTTTTTTTTTTTTATGTAATCGAGTTGGCAAACAAGCATGCAGTTCACATTGATGTTAAGTGATGACTGCAGCCTATAGACACCCACACAAAGACCACGATTAAAATGCAGATGCGTTACCACTCCTGAGGCCTAAGGTGTTATGCCTCTGTGCCGGAAATTACAGGGCCGTACATTACTACCTGACCGGAACACGATAGTGCTGAACACTACCATTTAGCGGCAAGTATTAGGTAATGCGGTGGTGCCTACGCCCGCGAGCTCCGTCACTGGAGCTCTACCACCAGTTAAAAAATTATCTAAATTTCTGCAAATGCCATACCTCTAGCGCCCCACTCTGACCGGCCAATGAAGGCAAGCCAGAGGTGAGAGACCTGATGCTCTGTCCGGCCGCACCTCTGTGTGGCGGACGAGGCGGAGCCCAGTTCTCTCGGAGGGACTCGAGATGATGGTAGGGGGTGGTGTCGCTACTCACCAACAGCTCGCCACAAGCTGCTCTGCCCCCTTATTATTATTATTATTAATGGTACAAAATTCTTACCAAGATGTTTTTATTTTCAGGGGGCATAGTCGAATACAGATATTCATATCCAGATCCGAGAGGCCTGTTCTTGAGTCAACAGCCCACCGCCAACCTTTATTTTACTAAAGATTTGGGACCTGATACGTATTTAGGTAAGACTTAGTACAAAACTTAAAGTAAAGTCGTAGTGCGGTCCAGTGGCGGACTTACAAATTTGCCACCTGTAGGCTACCCAATTTTTGCCGCCCTTAAATTTTGATATCGTAGTCCACAATCATATCAATTACAGAACAATTATGAGAGAAGAATGTATGTATCTTCACGCCAGGTAACGGGGTAGGCAGAGAGCGTAGAGCGCCAGATATCCCGGTCCTGATATACCTCTCGTGCCTCGTCTACCTTCATCATTCTCTTCATACATGCACGCCGATTCCTAAGACTTTTGACCCCACCATCAGACAGAACTCGACCTATTTGGTTATGGTAGGTCAGTCTTGGTCTTCCTGGGCCTTTGCAACTATCCACATTCGCACTGTATATCTGTTTAGTCATTCGCTCATTCGACATTCTTTCTATATGGCCGAACCATCGGAGCATGCCTTTTTTCCCTTTTACACCGATACTATCATTCACACAAAGCCTCTTTCTTACATCTTCGTTACGAACGCAATCGGTGAGTGATACACCGCAGATCTTGCGCAAAGATCTCATCTCGACCGCGTTTAACTTACTCTCATGCTCTTGCCTGCATACCCAGCTCTCGCTTCCATATAAAAGCGTTGGAGTAAGTACAGCATTATGTACGGCTAGTCGAGCTCGCTGGCTGAAATGTTTCGATTCTAGCAGCCTACCCAACGCTCCATTCACGCAATTCCCTGCAAGCACTCTTCTTCATTTGTCAGTGGTGTACCTACCATCCTTGCTAAAAGCACATCCAAGATATACAATTTCATCCACCTGTTCTAACACTGCGTCAGTGTTGTGAGCTTAACCATACATTTCCCCAAAATATTCGCTCCATCGTTTTAACACATCTTGCGTGTTCTCAAGAATGTCACCCAACTTAGATTTTATTCTATTCATTCCAGAAACTGGAGAAGAGCTTCTAGACTTTTTCACCTCCCTCCAATAGAGTTTGATGTTAGTCTCAAAGCTCTTCGCCAGTCTCTCATCAGCTTCCACTTTATCTCTCTCACGCTTTTAATTCACTAAAATCTTGGTGTCATTCTTGAGCCGACGGTAAATTTATCTCTCCCCACCTCTCATACCATTATTCATTTGCAAAGATGCTACATAATACAGCCATGCTTTCTTCTTTCTTTCAACGGAGTCTTGCACCTCCTTGTCCCGCCACGCATCCCCTTTCGAGGATTTGCGTATCTTTGCATAACCACATACTTCTTTCGCAACTTCCACCATACTTTCTTTCATAACTTGCCAACATTCATCCACGTTTAAGGCCGTAAGACAAACCTTGTCCAACTTTTCACGGAATTGACGTTCATACACTCTCCTTGCACTAATGTCTTCTAACTTTTCACTCTTTATTCTTTCAAGTCATCCGAAAGGCACACGAACACGCCAATGTCGCCACTTCTTGAACAGACCCCTTAACCGGCTTATTACAAGAGTGGGACCTCTGTAGGCTCTAGTGTCCATCAGGCCCTTCCGAAGACGACTATCAACCATGATCAAATCAACCATACTTTTTTGTTCATTCCTCCCCCATGTATACGTGTGAATGTCCTTATGACGGAATTCTGTGTTAGACTCAAGGAGACTTCGTTCCAAGCATAAGTCAAGTATCAGCTTACCAGCATCATTTATTCTTCTATCACCATATGGACCTAGAACGGCCTCGTATCCTGGCCGCCTGGTCCTAACCCATCCATTCAAATCACCGCACAAAATTACCCTTTCTTTAGCTTCGACCATATCGCGAACTTCCCTTATAGATTCCCAAAACTTCTCCAGGTCTTGGGTCGTCGCTGAGCTAACCGGTGCATAAGCTGCTACCAAAAACACCCTAGTGATGCCCAACTTAATTCGGACCCAGATTAGTCTCGGGTTCACCAAACCATAATCTTTAACTCCAGAGAGAAGAAGATATGTAAATATAACTAAATTACGACAATAATATCGAATCGTCATGATATTTGAACTTTAGCAATTATTTATGTAAAGATATTGAAATATTTAGCATTGTATACATAATAGGTTGGGAAAAAAGTCTTTTCGCATTATAGTATGTATGAACTTGTAATAAAATCTCTTTGGCTGTAGTATTTGTATCTGGCTGGTTTTGGTATCATTGAAAATTAAAATTTTAAAGAACATAATTCCAAATTCAAATTAGGCAAATGTGTGATTTTCATTTGTTTTTCGTACTGTCAAGATGAGTGAGTGATTCTAATGAAGAAATTCGATACATTTTAAAATTTTACTACAAAAAAGATAAAAAGGCAACGCAAGCCGCGAAAAAAATTTGCGATGTTTATGGACATAGTGCAGTGTCTGTGAGAGTAGCACAAATTTGGTTTAAGCGTTTTCAATCCGTAAATTTTGATGTCATAGATGCACCTCGCTCTGGTCGCCCTATTACGGATAAAATGGATCCCAGTTACGACGTAGCTGAAGAACTGAGAATTGATCACAAAACAGTTTTGGAGCATTTGAAAAAAGCTGGATACAAAAAAAAGCTCGATATTTGGGTACCTCACGAGCTCACTGAAAGAAACCTAATGAACCGTGTACTCATTTGTGATTCTTTATTACGACGTAATGAAACCGAATCATTTTCGAAGAAGCTGATAACTGGTGATGAAAAGTGGATCACGTACGACAAGAACGTGCGAAAAAGGTCGTGGTCAAAGGCCGCTCAGGCTTCACAGACTGTGGCGAAACGCGGGTTAACTCGCAATAAGGTGATGTTGTGTGTGTGGTGGGATTGGAAGGGTATTATTCATTATGAGCTATTACCACCAGGCAGGACTATCGATTCTGAACTCTACTGCGAACAACTGATGAGATTAAAGCTAAGAAGTTGAGAGAAAGCGGCCGGAATTGATCAACAGAAGGGGTGTGGTGTTTCATCATGATAACGCTAGACCTCACACATCTATAGCCACTCAGCAAAAATTAAGAGAGTTTGGCTGGGAGGTGTTAATGCATCCGCAATATAGTCCTGACCTTGCACCTTCAGATTTCCACCTGTTTCGGTCTCTTCAGAATTCTTTATGCAATGTTAGGTTAACATCACGAGAGGACTGCCAAATCCACTTGTCGCGGTATTTTGATGAGAAGTCCCAAAATTTTTATAGCAATGGGATCATTACCCTACCTACAAGATGGCAAAAGGTTATCGAACAAAATGGTACATAAATACTTTAGTTAAATTTACATAAACTATATTAAAAAATGTTAGAATTATCTTAAAAAATGCGAAGAAACATTTTCCCCAACCTAATATTTAATAGGACAATAATTCGATTTTAGTTAAATATTTTAATTTCCTTCCAATTGTCGAAATTCTTATTTCGTGTGTGTATATATTATTTTAATTTGTAAATCGAAATAGAAATAAAATATGTACTAAATCTGCTGCCCCTTAAAATTTGCCGCCCTAGGCTCCAGCCTACTCAGCCTACTGGTAAATCTACCACTGGTGCGGTCTGTGAATCGCACACTTTGATACCGGGTCATAAGATTTTTGCTCCGTGAACCGGTCTTCCCCCCTTATGGCCTTATTACACAACACGGTATTCAGGTTCCGGCAGAAAGAGTGGGCTGGCCTCGCACCGGGTTGCCGCTTATTACACTATCCGGTCGACAGAGCCCCAACTCAGTCACAGTACGAATATGAACAGTATGGAAACTACGTACAAAACGTTGAAACGGCACAATCACACAAACGTTAAGGCGTTAGGCTGACCGGCCCGCTCCGGTCACCTTAATTAAGGACCCTGACTCTTAAATGTTATTACACTACCCTGAACCTTGCTATTGGACCCTGAACACCGTGTCGTGTAATAAGGCCATTAATGACATGGATGGAACATTATCTGCGTATCTGAATGTACTTTTACTTTCGCTTAACCTCTCTGAGCCCCGTATTTTTTTTTATTATAAAATATTGTAAGAAAAATTCAAATATTTTTAAAGGGTACAGCGTTGACACCGGTGTATTTGAGAAGAATGGAACCACCTTATACGTAGCAGGAGCACCCAGATCTGGTGCGGGATTTGGTCAGGTAAGCTGAACAACAGTTATCTGTCTATCTGTAATCACCACGGAACAGATAAATAAATATGGAATGGCGTGATGGTGATGGTGAGGGCGTGGCAAGCGCACCGCAACTGTGTATGAACAAACACAGTTCGGCCGAACCATTCGTTCGCCGCTCGTAGTGTCGTGTAGCCAGACGGCTTCGAACGACACATCGCTTGGTAAAAATACCGTGTAGTGCCAATTTTAACATGTAATATAAAATGTCAGATCTCAAGTACAAAGCGAGGAGGTATATCTTTCCATCGGTAAGTCACAAATAACATTTATTGTTATAATATTTGTAAAAAACATAAAAATATACAAAGGAATATGAATATTCGAACTTAAACTGCATTATTTAAACATTACTGCTAGCGAGTACATTGCTCGTCAAGCACTCGATCAATTAACGCTATTACTGTCTCCGCTTGCAATGTACAACATTTAATGCGTCCGCTATACTTAGACTACTGACGTACGAGCTCCTTGTGAGTATATTGTTGTGTGCATGCGACTGCTTATTGTCTACGGGCGTTGTTGTCTTAGTGTGCAAACTTACCCAAACGAATAGCTGCCCTGATGATTTATGTGTGGGTGATCGTCGAGATGGTGTTGCATTTGTGTCAGAAATTGCACGGTGGGAGAAAAGCGGCGACACTGGTTCTTATACTAAATTGTAGCAAAGGCCTTTCCATCCTTATTTATTTATTCCGTGGCATAGAGCAACGCGGTCCACCGGTCGCGGCGGACTGGAGGGGAGTAGCCATAGCGTGTATTACCGATGCAAAATAGTCTGTCATTTTTTGCGGGGGGAAATGCGTGCGACACACACGCACACTACAAAAATCGTCTATTACTACGAAACTCACACCTTGACTTTAACAAAATACAGAAACAATTTCACGCACACATTTAAACATCTAGGCGAAAGGCGTAAGATCATTTGTACTTTGACAGAGGGGAAAGCCTGCATATGGCTACTCCCCTCCGGTGTTGCTCTTTGTTCCGTGGTAATCACTATTTTGGTTATTACCTTACTGAATATTATAACTACGTCATTAACAGAGAATATGTAATTATCTCTGGGTACGTTTGCTTTTACTGTTATGCCGTGCTACACTATGCTGGATTCGATCTCCGAGTCCAAGGCAAGTGTTTGTCTTTTTCTACTTTTGAGAAGTTTCCTTGGAGTTTGGCAAATTTACCAATGTCAATAAAACTTCTGAGGTGTTCCCTCGGTTCAACAATATGGGGTTCTTCAAAATTGGCGTCAAAAGAGTCCTTTAGGGCTGGCAGCGCGTTGGCAACTCCCCTGGTGTTGCAAATGTTCATAGGCGACGGTGACCACTTTCCATCAGGTGGCCCGTCTGCTTGTCTGTCAACTTAATGACATAAAAAAAGGCTCGACAACTATAACATGGCACAAAACTTCCTTGATTCCTTGCCACCCCTGAGACCTTGGTTGCTATGTCTCTGTGATAGTTATTTCGGAGCCATAAGTTACCATCTAATCGGAACATGAGTGAAATATCACGTGCCCTTTATACTGTGACGTGACGTGAACGCCGCCTTCCGTTTTATGATTCATATTAATTCATATCGTACTCCATTCATACAAAGTTCAACAACTTCGTCTGTATATTAAATGGTGACGTTTCTCTACGTGAAACATTTAGAATTTACAAAAATAAAATCAATCAAAGTTTTTTAATGTACAAGATAAACTGCATGAGATGACCGTTTGATTCGAAGGGTCGCGGGTTCAATCCCCACACCGAGACAAATATTTATTGGCCTACAAATATTTGTATCGGGTCTGGGTGTTTGTGTATGTGTTGTATATGTACAACGGTGAGTGTAAGTGTGAAAAAAAAACTCATTTTCTTACAATTTCCAATACTTTACATATAAAAATTTAATGTCGCCAATGAAAGTGCCAATGAAAGTGGCAACAAACAAGCATGAAGTTCACATTGATGTTAAGTGATGACTGCAGCCTGTAGACATAGACACCCACACAAAGACCAGAGGTCAAAATGCAGATGCGTTACCACTGCTCAGGCCTAAGGTGTTATGCCTCTGTGCCGGAAATTACAGGGCTGAACACTATCATTTAGCGGCAAGTATATTAGATAATGCGGTGGTGCCTACGCCCGACATTAAATACGTAGTGTGGGGTTGTGAGTGTAAGCATATTATTATAATTAAATGAGTACATGAAATAAAACTAAAACTTATTTCAGGTACTCATATTTGAACCGCCAATCGCAGAGCAGAACCCTTTGACCATTAGAGCCAAGGTTTTGGGGCCTCATCTGGGCTCCTACTTTGGCAGCAGTGTGTGTTGCACGGATGTCAACAACGATGGGTTATCTGACTTGCTGGTTGGAGCTCCGAGCTTCGTCAAGAGCAATGGAGGGTTGCCCTTCGACCAGGGCGCTGTCTTTGTTTATATTACACAAAATGAGGTTGGTTTTGTTACCTATTTTCTACGGATACGTTCGCTTGGACGTCATATCACGTCATGCGACGATGTATGTTTTGACTAATGCTTTGTTGGTAATTTTTTTATTTGGCGTGTGCAAAGGCCTGTTATCCTGAATAAATTAAGAATGATCCCTGTAGGGCGTTGCTTGGAGACACATCAGACATATACGATTAGGGGCTGTGCAAGTTTCTCTATAGTCATCAGTCGGTAGTAACCCTGAATAAAGACACGCGGTTCGTGCTAGAGTCGAGATGGGGGGCGGCTGTTTGGGTTGTGTTGTATGAGCAGAGAATAGGTAATAATACTACGTCTAGAATTGACACTTCGACGTCCCGCCCAATTTCCCCGCCTCACCTAACCTCCTCCCCTCTTATGGGCGACGGTTGGTATTCTGTACGTGCTACGCACACAGGTGCACGTGTAAATACACGTCTCACTGTCACTGATTGATGTCTGTGTAATAGAGACCAAATTAAGCAAGTGTCCGCGGTGTGGCATGAGTTCGTTCATCGTGGCGATGGCCGTTGTGGTCTCGTCATAAAGATCTTTTAGAACCTGTCCAGATGAGGCGTTTTATGCGCGAGTCCACACGCGCGTTTTAATATCCCGAGTGAGGAAATGCGCAAAGGCACCTAGACGGGATATATGTAGCTCTAGTATCTCGGGTAAGCGCGAGTGTCACAGCGCATGACTCGCGCGTAAATCGCCTCATCTGGACATTCTGGACAGGGTCTTAAGACGTACTTTCGTCGTCTCTTTTTGGCGCGATCAAAAGGAGTATCCATTTGACGCGATCACAAGGAGTCCCGTGATGATACTTTACTGTAATATTTTTATTTTTCGCAAAAACACATGCGAGTGAACTTAGAAATGAAATGATCCTTTATGTTTTTTATTGATTTATATTTATACAGCTTTGTAAAATTTATTGTTATATTGTATATTCCTCTTTTCATGCGAATGAATTTAAACATTTTTGAGGATAAAATGGATAAAAAAGTACTTTGGGTGGAATTCAACTTCTGGATCACAGAGCCCATCTGCAGCAACTTGACAGCTTATGTTTTTAAGTTTTTAGATCACAGATTTATATGAAATTTGTAATACTTCCTGTATTACAAATTTCATATAAATCTGTGATGATGATGATCATGAAGTTTGCATATGGTTGTTTTCAGGGTAACAATTTTACTCTCAAGGAGTCAGGATATGTGTGGGGTTCGGGCGAAAACGGTGCCCGATTTGGGACTACCTTAGCGGACCTTGGTGACGTTGATGGTGACGGATATACAGGTAGGGATTCTTGGAAAATCCGAGTCGAAGAAATCGAACGAATCGAAGTTAAAGGCATGTTGACTTGCATTAGTGTTATTTTGGAATTTTGTGTTAGGCCTAAAGCCTTGTAGGCCTAAAGCCTGTATTCTTTTAGAAAGGTAGGGGACCTTTCTAAAAGAATACAGGCGTGTCATAAGTAAAATGAATTTCTAGACATAGCCATAGCAGCGCCATGGGAAAACGAAGGCAAGGGCGCAGTTTACATATACAGAGGCGGTGCAAATGGTTTGAAAACAGAATATACTCAACGAATCATCGCAAAAGGCGCTCAGAGCTTTGGAATGTCCATTTCAAGCGGAGTTGACGTCGACAACAATCATTGCAATGGTAAATATTTTAGTACTTTGCAATTTTTATAAAATTTTGCAAATGCCGAATTTACATTTTTTTTCAAGCGGAAATCAAGCATGCATTTCACATGGATGTTAAGATGACAGCAGCCTATAGACATCTACACAAAAACCAGAAGTCAAAATGCAGATGCGTCGCCACCCCTACCACCTTAGTTTTTTTGTCTACATTTTTTTTTTGATTTTTGTGTCGTGCGACTATGTCAGCCTCATGATAGCTAATGAATGTCGCCTAATCAATAATTTATTACATTTACCATTGCAAAGCATTTTACCAACATCACTTAAAGGATCAGCTAAGATGCTTCGAATTTCGCCTAGATATCTTAAATTTACACCGTGCTCTTTAATATTAAAGTAGCGCTCCGTTCACACTCCACCACAATGTGGTACACATCCTCTAACCTATCACAGGTGGTACAATTTGCCGAGTTCATTACAGTGCTGGATTAGCCATATAGCAGGAGTAGCAAATGCTGCGGGCCCCGCGCCGTTGGGGGCCCCGTGCCTGTGCCCAAAAAAAAACACAAATATGTAATACACCTTAGCTATTCTCAAAGGGAGCGCTGACCACTAATTATATAGGTACCTATATTATTATGTTGCAAGTTAGCAATACCACAATACTTACAGGGGGAATCCCCTAAATTTGTTTTCGATTCCTTTTCGTAAATGTTGTTTTATTTACATCCTAAATTTCAGTAGGCAATGTATGTCTCTCTCTGTGTGTCTCTAGGGCCCCATGGTCACATTTGCTACGGGCCCCGCACCGGCTTTATCCGGCACTGGTTCATTAGTCTCATTAGAAACTTAAAAGCATTGAGTGGAATGTGAGTGGAGCGAAACCTATGCGTGTTTACAAACACTTTAGTTGTTATGTCTCTGTAAATATTACTTATTGGGCCATACATTACCATCTAATCGGAACAGGATAAATTTGGCGGCATATAGACTAGGTAATGCGGTGGTGCCTATACCCTCGACAGCCCTCGAGTCCCTACACTAGAACTCTACCACCAGTGAAATACCACTGTGATCGCTAACCCGCATACCATGTCGTTTGTGATATAATATAATATTAGAATGATAATGGCAGCCCATTATACGTCCCAATGCTGGACACGAGTCTCTCCCTTTTTTGGGGGGAGGTCTGGAGCTTACTCCACCACGCTGCTCCAATGCGGGTTAGTGGAGATACGGGTTAGTCGCCAACCCGCTGTCGGATGTTTTCATAAGGCCTCCGACAATGTTTAACGACGGCTATCTATCAATAGCAACCGGGACCGACGGCTTAACGTGCCCTCCGACGCACGGAAACGCGCATTTTAATTTGCCACTAGCGGTCACCCATCACACACCCGACCGCGCCCGTATCGCTTAACCGAGTAGATCGCTTACGATCTACACCAGCCGCGGGGCCATGCGCGTTTGTGTTATATTCTTCCCTAATCATCACAACACTGTTGTTCATCTTTGGAGAAGACTTTTGCCCAGCTTTGAACGTATTCGGCTGAATTGATGATGATGATGAATCTAATAATTAACAACTCCACTTATTTCTAGACTTGGCTATTGGTGCTCTCAATAGTGGCACCGCATTTATATACAGGTGTGTTCCAACGATACGGATATTAGCCTCAATAAAAATACCAAATGCTATGAACTTGCATCAAAATGCAACCAACTTCACAGCGCTGTTCTGCGTCAGCTCGCCTCCTAAACCTGTTTGGGCGCACATGAAATCAGGTATGTCTCTTTTTAAGGATAATATTATAGAAAATAATGACAAGAAAAATTTAAATTCGGACAGGGGCTGTATTATTCAATGACATGTTTTTAAAATAGACATTTTGTACATGCATTTACGGGGGCAAGAGGAAATCAGGTAGGTATGTTCGGAGATCCTACTGTAACGGAGCAACTGCGTCAGCAGAACGTGTATTAGATATGATTGTTCCTGAGTGGGATAGCGAAAATAAGCACACACTATAATAAAACAGTAATATAGAAGTAGGCTTCCTTTCCCCTTTTAGGCGGAGGCTTAGAAAGGAGGAAAGAAAAGCATAGATGATCCGTTAAGTTTTTCAACTAAGCAGCAATGCCTAACCAAATGAAATTCCAGATTTAAAAGCGAGGATATCAGTGGATCCTAAAGAGAACAGAGCTCGGATACTGGGCGATTCGGAATATAACTTGTCGATCAATCCGGGCAGCGACTCCTGTGACGAGCAAGTCGTCGAAGTTAAGGTATGTAATATATGTTCACGCAAGGTCCCTAACGGGGTAGGCAGAGAGTGTGGAGCACCTCCCGTACCTCATCTACCTTCATCATTCTCTTCATACACGCCCGCCGATTCCTAAGACTTTTGACCCCACCATCAGACAGAACTCGACCTATTTGGTCATGGTAGGTCAGTCTTGGGCTTCCTGAGCCTCTGCAATCATCCACATTCGTATTGTATATCTGTTTAGTCATTCGCTCATTCGAAATTCTTTCATTATGCCCGAACCATCGGAGCATACCTTTTTTCATTAAGTAAATTAGTTTTTTCATAAGTTAAGGTAAATGTGTGCAATTTCACGCTTATTGCTCCTATTGCAGGAAAAACACTGTATGTAAAATATATGCAGCTTTAATTTCTTATTTTTTGTTTGTAAGATAAAAAAAAGAAAACATAAAAAAATATTTAATTGACAAACTTCGTTTCGTCTTAGGGGTAAAATATTAGAAACGTACGCCTGTAATCGCATGCATTCAAGCATGCATGCAAACACCAACAGGGTAAAAAATAGCTTACCTTATATGTATAGGAGTTTGGTTAAGAACACTGTGACTCGCGAATGTTTGAAGTACCTATATTAGATTGATCGTTTTGGACACAAGAGATCCTGCACTCGATATCGATAAAATATATTTTTTAAAAGAGCTAGTGACTGATGAGACTGCTTACATGAAATGTTCATTATTGACGAATGATGATCGTGATAGTAACAAAAATATTTTTGGTTTCAGCCAACTGTTGATTTATCAAGACCTATATCTATAAAATTTGTTATAATACCTAACGACTCTGGTGAGTACACTTTTACCCCCTTATTCATAAACGTACATTAGATACGATTTTGCCGTAGAATGCTTTGTCTTTGTCAGTTGCATTGTCAAATGTGCAGGATAGAAAAGGACAAAGGGGAGATTAACAACACTTTAGCTAAAATACGTTTATGAATAAGGGGGTTAGTCTTTTATGTTTGGTATGATTGGGAGGATGACTGACTTGAAATTTGAACTTTTAGCTAAGCTTGCTTCTTTCATAAAAAAATACTTAATTGCATGTTTATTATTATCATCAATTAGTTAATTTATTGCAAATACTGATTGATTCCAGAAGGTAGTTTAGTTAATCGTGATTGTAGGCCTGAATTAAAAAAAAAATGCCAAACTACTTCGCACAAAAAGGAGCTTATGTACACGTAGTATTTGTATACTCTTTGTTATGTACTTATTCGAGATTCAAACCATCTCTCTGTTAAATTTCATCCTCAATTGCCCATTGGATTTGGTGTAAAAAGATAGACAGACCTAAATTATTTTGCCACTGTAACAGCAATTGCAGGACTATAATTTACCACCTTACCTCTTGGAAGCAGCTTTAGGTAACAGTGGTGTACGTGGAGACTGGAGACCTCCCAATCGCCGTCACTTTAACACTACATAATCTGTAAATGTTTATTTTTTCAAATTTAATAATATCTAAAATACAATTCTCGTGTCTTCTTTAAATTACTTTTTCCTTCTAGATATAAAAAAGTTAACGAAATTTCCGCGGCACTTGGCGCGACTGTCTGAAGACTCGGTTCTCCATTCTTCGTTCAACATACAATTGACTCGCGATTGTGGTGAAGACATGATTTGCAAACCTTTGCTACATTTGAGTCTGGAACCGCTTGTCAGGTAAGCTAGTATGCCGGATAAGACAACCCGACGTTAGATAAAAATACCCATCACAATGGTGAACAGAAAGATCGTGATCATCATTTTAATACGTAATCAGTGTCCGCGTTATGATCATTGACACCACCCGTTCAAATTGTAACGCCGACTTTATTATCAAATCTCTGATATTTACTCGTATATACTTTCATGATTCGAAATTATCGTTCCTTTTCGTATTATATAACATTCATTCGTGCGATTTGGCAACACTTGTTGAACGCCCACCGATCGCCGCCTGAAAATTGGCGCTTTGAGCCATCGCCTCATCTCACCCCTCCTCCATAACGCTAGCACTGTGTGAAAGTATGGATGTTTGTTGCTCAATCACGCTAAAGCACGCAATAGCGATAATGGCTTTCGATTAAATTTTGTACATAGGTATCTGTACTTTGTATATATTATTATGTGAGGATACTTTTTAAATAGACCATAGCTTTAGGGGAATAATAGTCGTGAAGCTACATAAAATTATCTTTCTCATGACCCCAATTTGAAATGACTTTTACTATTCCAGGCCATATGTACCCGGCACAGATGATAAGTTAGGCGTAATAGTGACCGTTCTCAACAAAGAGGAACCGTCGTACGGTGCCAAGGTGCACCTGAAGCTGCCTCTGCAGCCGAAAAGACTGCCCAGTGCTTGTGATTTTCGAGATTTTAACGTCACGTGCCAAATACCATCCCCACTGCACAGATCGGAGTCTGTTGTGTGGGAGATAGAGTTGGAGTACACACATAATGGGGGAATAGAGAAAGAGTTCAAGATCCAAGCAGAACTTGAAGATCCGTTCTATTTGGAGCTGGATGTGAAGGTTTCGAAGGAGTTGACTATTGATGTTACGCCGAAAGCTAATTTTACTGTTAGTGGGTAAGTGATTTCAACAAGTTTAGTTATTACATTGGTTACATTTAGGTATTATAGTATAGTATTGTTTTACTATCTTTAGTGGGCTCAGGCAGATTTTCTGGCAATATAAATTAAGAAGGAAGGGAAAGTAAACAATTGGGATTGTAATGAAATGTTTTTGAGTGGCAGCTGAACCTGAAGAAAAGTGCTATAAAAATTACAAAGTCGGCTCCAATAGTAATAGTATAGTCCAATAGTATCTCAAAAAGATTGGATCCAATAGTATTTTATCGTGTAATCAATTTGTAAACACGTAAAAAACTTTATTGACTCACATTAATGGCATTTTATAATGCTAATTGCAATATCCTTTGAGTCGAGAAACCGCTCCATCTAAATGGGCTTTTAAGCAATAAACCAACACCAACCACTTGACGTGTCTTTACCATTTATGACATAAATATCAATTGCTTGAGTAGTCTAGTGATTGTAGGCTACTATTGCTGCGCTTGATTCCTGGGTTCGATATACGAATCGGGGGTAAGTGCAAATGGAAATTTAACATTTTTCGGAAGTGTCCCAATGTTGTCTTTAGTGGTCCGCCATCTCAATGGGTGTTTGCATGTTGCTATTGCATGCATTAACTTCACGCATGCATTAACTACATGCATGCATTAACTTCATGCATGCATCGATTTTAATGGTGGTAGAGTTGCAGTGATGTAGCTCGAGGGCGTGGGCACCATCGTAATATACTAGTTGCTAAATGAGTGTTCAAGACTATTACGACTGACGACCCGGTTAGTCCAGCGGTGTGAGATGACCGTTTGATTCGAAGGGTCGCGGGTTCGATCCCCGCACCGGGACGAATATTTGTATGGTCTACAGATATGTGTTTCGGGTCTGGGTGTTTGTGTATGTGTTGTATGTGTACAACGGTTTATACCTACTGTGGGGCTGTGAGTTTAAGCGTATTTTATATTATTAATTGTGTTCCTGTGGGGTAGTAATGTACGGCCCCGTTATTTCTGGCACAGAGGGATAAAAACTCAAATTTCAGGAGTGGAATCACATCTACATTGATAGGTAAAAAATAAATCAATAATTACATTGATAGGTATCTCTGGTTATAATTATGTAGGTGTTTCAAGGCTACTCATATTATTCATTTACCATCAATTTGATCTGTAGGTATACTTGTTTCTGCACTGTACACTTCATGACATAAAAAAATAAGTTACATACGATCATTGACATATTATGATATAATTTTTTAAATTTCAGAAAAGCTTTACCGAATTCAACTGTGGTGGTTACAAGGGATAAATTTTACGAAGCGGGCAACGTTACTTTCGTTCACTATTATGAGGTAATTTAATTGATTAGTCATTGTTTTAAATACCCTGTCTGTCGCTCCAAATAATGGACGAATTTAGAACAATTAAGTGCGATCTTAATTTTTTTTTTGTAATCCAATCAGCATGCTCACTGAATTTTCGAAACACAAATGAAGTGTTATGTGAGTAAGGAACAGACTCCATGCCGCATTTGTGGAGGTTCGCATGTATGCTTGTATACTTGCATCTTATGTATGTTATTTGTATTTTTTTTATGTAATAAAAGTGGCAAACAAGCGTGCAGTTCACATTCATGTTAAGTGACTGCAGTCTTTAGACACCCACACAATGACCAGGGGCCAAAATGCAGATGCGCTGCCACTCCTGAGGCATTAGATGTTATGCCTCTGTGCCGGAAATTACAAAGCCGTACATTACGACCTGACCGGAACACGATAGTACTGTACACTACCATTTAGCGGCAAGTATATTAGGTAATGCGGTGGTGCCTACACCCGCGAGCTCCGTCACTGGAGCTCTACCACCAGTAAAAATGTATTCCAAAATGTCGTTAAACAACTTGTTCTATTATAGGTGACAAACGCTGGACCTTCTGACTGGTATCGTTTGGATGCCCAGATATTGCTGCCAAATACGGTAAGAACTAAGTTATTATAAAAAAATATTTACAAGCAAGTTTAGAGTTTTCTCAATATAATTCTGTGACAGGTGTGGACAAAGGCTTTGTTTGTATAAGTCATACACTTATTGTATTTTTTTTTATGTAATGGAAGTGGCAAGCAAGCATGCAGTTCACATTGATGTTAAAAAAAATTTTTTTTTTTTAATTTAGAATTTCTTTATTTATCCTATTACTATTATAAAGGCGAAAGTTTGTATGTATGGATGTATGGATGTTTGTTACTCTTTCACGTAAAAACTACTGAATGGATTTGAATGAAACTTTACCACAATATAGCTTATACATCAGAATAACACATAGGCTATAGCTTATACATCAGAATAACACATAGGCTACAATTTTTGAGGTTTTTAATGTGAGGTCGTAGAAAAAACACATTTTTTGCGCTTACATTGCAAACGCTGACTGAATCCTACAAGATAGATCAAAACAATTTACTACAGTATTGTACAACTTAAAAAGGTCTACAAAAAAGTCCGTGATGGTATATGTTTATCTCTTAGGAATAACCCACAATAACCATTTTTTATCCTTTACTTTGTACGAGAAATAATGGCTTATTTACGAAGCGATTTTAAGCAATACAGTATTAATCCTTATCCAATTAAGTATCTTAAATACATTGTGCATTTAATAAAGATCAATATGGCTTTTTACAGCATGTAAATTAAATAAGTATTTTCGAAGATATCACAGATTTAAAATGCAGAGTCATAGCAATTTCGGCGATAAATACCGTTTCGGTGATAAATACCGGCAGCGGCGCCAGGCGAACGGGGCGTGGGGGGAGCGGGGTAGGTGCGGTGGGGAAGAAGTGGCTCATCGCTGAGTGCGCGACCCGAACGCGGGCAGACACGTGAGGGCAGAAGTAGTTGACGGTTGTGTCCGTTTTGCTAATTTTCAAGGCACTAGCGATTTGATAAAAACGTATGGTCGCCTACTTTAAGTAATATAGGCCTAAGGTTAGTTATAGCCAGGTTTCTTTTTGGTTAGGAGTTACACGTACAAAAAGATACTTCATTTTTACGAATTACTTCATTGATAATTCAATTACTATATAGATAGGTTACTTACAGTTAATTATAACAAATTATATAAATAGGTCAGCTCTATGTGGCTTGCTCACGTGTTTCCAAAGCGAAGAATCTGCATGTTTATGCTGAAGGAAAAAGATCGTTAAATGTAGTTTATAGGAGCATACTGCAGTAGCTACCTATAGGCCTATGATTAGGGCTCTGCAGTGCTTAGTTACCGTATTTCTTACTTATTACTAGACTAGACGGGACGAACCTGAAGTCCACGCGAACGAAGTCGCGGGCAAAAGCTAGTCTGTGATAATTATTTACAAATCATTACTTAAGAGTAGCTTAACTAATGACAATATTGATCTTAGTTTCTAGGTATAAGAATACTTAATCTTACGACCCTATTTAGTGATGACTGCAGCCTACACAAAAACAAACACAACACACAAAGGCTTTTTTTGTATAAGTCATACACTTTTTGTATTTTTTTTTATGTAATGGAAGCGGCAAGCCAGCATGCAGTTCACATTGATGTTAAGTGATGACTACAGCCTATAGACACATGAAGACCAAGGTCAAAATGCAGATGCGTTACCACTTCTGAGGCCTCAGGTGTTATGCCTCTGTGCCGGTAATTACAGGGCCGTACATTACCACCTGACCGGAACACGATAGTGCTGAACACTACCATTTAGCGGCAAGTAAATTAGGTAATGCGGTGGTGCCTACGCCCGCGAGCTCCGTCACTGGAGCTCTACCACCAGGAGTACTGACTTAATTGTAGATACCGAATGGTGCGATTTACGACTACGTTGGATGGTTCTGTTTGTGGAAATAATGTAGCAGATCAGGGTTTGTGTAATCAGGTGAACCTGTCATCCCCCATCAAAGGCTGCTCGAGGGTCGGAGCGAGTGAGGAGTGCGCGTGGCCTCTGCCAGCCGAGGTCTCCAAGCCAGTCGTCGTCACTCTGCGCTATGACCTCTCTACGTTTGGTAAGTTACTGGTGGTAGAGCTCCAGTGACGGAGCTCGCGGACGTCACTGGAGCTCATTACCTAATATACTTGCCGCTAAATGGTAGTGTTCAGCACTATCGTGTTCCGGTCAGGTGGTAATGCACGGCCCTGTAATTTCCGGCACAGAGGCATAACACCTTAGGCCTCAGGAGTGGTAACGCATCTGCATTTTGATCTTGGTCTTTGTGTGGATGTCTATAGGCTGCAGTCATCACTTAACATCAATGTGAACTGCATGCTTGTTTGCCACTTCCATTACATAAAAAAAGTCTTTCTTTGAGTAATAATGGTGCGAAACGGGCATGCAGTTCACATTGTAAGTAGCGTATCTAGCCAATAGACATCTACACTTAAACCGAAGGTCTACATGCGATGAAACATTCCGAAAGCTTAAGTTGTTTTGCCTCTGTGTTCCTTGTATACTACGGAACTCTAATAAAAGTGGTTGTGGATGGTTTCTGATCTACTAAAATTTTTAAAAGAGCCGACTGAGTTTTTTTGGTCAGGTTTTTCTCAGATCATATTGACCTTTGGAACTCTGCCGGTGAATGACAAAGAATGACTCTTTTTCTTTTCTTTTTACTCTTTATTATCAGTTTGTAAAGGGGAAATGAGACATTCTACTGATATACTTTTTACATTAGCATATAATATTTAGTTTTATCTTAGTGATATTCTTGACTATACATATATTTTTTTATCTTGTTTGACATGTATATCAATTGTTATTCACTTTAATTTATTTTGTTTGTTTTTGACGTGTCATAAGAGGTGCCTGTCACCCTAAATGAATAAATGAGTTTCTGATTCTGATTCTGATTCTAAAGTTAAATGCAAATTTACTGAGGTAGTAATAAAATAAAAATCTGTTAGTTCCATATAAATCTGCACTTTCAGGGGATCTTTTGAAAGAGAACATGCAATTGAACGTGACTACCTCTCTAGTTCTACTTCTAGAAGATCAAAATAAGTGAGTATTATATTTTTTTAACGGCGATATTACTATATTATGAGTTCTTTTACCGTAACTCATTCTTAGTACGTATCATTTTTAATTTGACCGGTATTAAAATATTTTTTCAAAAAGAGATTCTCGGAGAACCGTGGAGCGAGCTACGCTTGGTGTTCCTGCAAGGTTGAATCAAAAGGAGATCCGCATGATAACCAAAGGAGCCAACATAGCCCACCGAATACCGAAACTTAGTGGCAGTGTGGGCAAGGCCATAGAGCAACACCGGAGGGGAGTAGCCATATGCAGGCTTTCCCCTCTGTCAAAGTACAAATGGGCCTATACCTGTCTCCTAGATGTTTAAATGTGTGCGTGAAATTGTTTCTGTATTTTGTTAAAGTCAAGGTGTGAGTTTCGTAGTAATAGATGATTTTTGTAGTGTGCGTGTGTGCACACTACAGCACCACCGTGTTCCGGTCAGGTGGTACGGCCCTGTAATTTTTGGCACAGAGCCATAACACCTCAGGCCTCAGGAGTGATAGCGCATCTGTATTTAGACCTTGGTCTTTGTGTAAGTGTCTATAGGCTGCAGTCATCACTTAATATCAATGTGAAATGCATGCTTGTTTGCCATTTCCATTACATTAAAAAAACATATTTAATGGCAATCTTTGGGGCAGGCCTTTGTCCAACGGTGGACGTCTTTCGGCTTAAATGTTGATTAAGAATACATTATTCTATTTCGAGTATGTAAATAGAGAGGTGCTTATGGTTATATCAAATTAAGACTAGTTGTCCTCAATAATCTACGCGTATGTATCCTTCTACCTATCCGTAAGTATACTGGGTTGTATCTATAATGCCTAAGGCGTGTTGCCCTAAGCAATTACTTGATTTGCTCATGTGCTAATCCTGCTTTGTATATCGGGAGTACTTAATTAAAGGATTAGATAGACCCTAAAGTTCTTACATATTCCTCCTAACGGGTCGTAAATTGTGGTGTTTTGTGTTATAAAATCTCTGAGTTGCGTTATGTTTTTACGTTATTTGAGTAGGTACACCAACACGTTTTGTTTTTCAGGTGTGGTGTAACTTTTTTATTGTGCTTTGTACTTATAAGAGTTACTCTTCCATATTAGTACTTATTAGTACATAAATATAAAAAAATCAATTGCTGTTCGTTAGTCACGCTAAAACTCGAGGACGGCGGGACCGATTTGGCTAATTTTGGTTTTGAATTTGGTTAGAACATATAAAAAAATTGAAGGGAAACAGTAAATACCACAATTTTATTTTCCCATACAAATAGTCCGTATCTATCTATCAAATCTTTGACACATTTTTGCAATCTGAGGCAATACGAAGTTTGCCGGTTCAGCTAGTATGTCATAAAAGAGGTAAAATGTTTTGTAGTCCAGAACGTCGAAATTTTGAAGAGATCACAATACTCACCAGTATCAAAAATTAACACATTAAGTAAATGATGTTTTAGGACTGCGTCGATCACAACAAACCTAGTCCTGGAGCCGGCGCCCCCCATCTGGCCTATCATTGTGGGTTGCATCGCTGGCTTCCTACTCCTGGCTCTCATCGTCTACGGACTGTATAGGGTGAGTTGTATACAGGTGCGCTTCTAGAGAATGATTTGGGAAAAAGGGGGAGGGGGTCGGACGCAAACAAATAGGTCTAATCATCCAGCAATTTCCAGCGACCTTCACCAGGTCGTCGGTCCATCTTGTTATAGTCTAGGGGGTTATAGGACGCAATCAAAAGGAGTTCTGCATAGGTGTGATTTTGGTATTTATTTGTATTTTTTATGTATCGAGATGGATGTATCAGTGATGACTGCAGCCTATAGACATCTACACAAAAACCAGAGTAAGGTCAAATTGCAGATGCGTTGCCTTGTTGTTGTCTCTGTGGTAGTTGTTCTGGAGCCTTAAAATAATATAATACGCCATGAATTTCAACTTATCATGTCTGATTAAGGAGGTCAATTATGTATTATATTACAATTCTTGAGGTCTTAGATCTTCTTACAAAACAGTGTAATATAATTAAAACAGTAATTAAAACAGTAACAATAACTTGAAACAGTGTATTTTGTTCACCACTTCATTGAATCTACCTGCTGCCGTTGTAAAAGAACTAGGAATATCTGTGCCTTTTTCTTCGAGACCTACTCCCTCCTCAGTAGAGTCTAAGTCAAGGTCGATTTTCTTTAATATTTGATCTTTAAATGAAACGTTTTCTTTTTCAGTATGGTTTCTTCTCAAGGCCGAGCTTCGAAAGACTGAAAGAGGAGAGCCTAGTCACAGAGGGCGCCAGCCAAGCAGCTGATCAGTCCCCCGAGGATGCTGGAGAGGCATCCTCTGTGGAGTTGTTATCTGAAGACTCCGATTGACAATGCCGAGGGCAGCACATTTATTTCAAAATGGTTTCTACGTTACATATCTTCAAAAATATTTGTCTTCAACTAGATATTCTTTAGTAACGCTTACATTCACAAGTTGGTTTTCAAACATCACCCATGACCCAGTTCATGGGTGATGTTATAGATAGAGATCAACAAACACCCAGATAATGTGGGTCATTTAGGTAAATGTGATAATTATGATGCTACGTTATGAAGGAACTACATAAAGAAGGGGAGCCCAAGATGCGATTTTTGCTACGGTTGTACCACGACTTTTTATTTTCAACCTAAAATTAGCTTTGTCTCGTTTTTTCATATGTGCTGTGATATAAGACAAATGAAACGAAACGTTTTCAGTGCCTAAATTGAATTGTAATAAAACGTCGGGCTCGGGAGTGATGCATGTCGAACAGGCGCGGGGGTTCGTATGGACTGTATCTGCTCTCTTACGAATAAGGAATTTTAAAGAAGTGTAATCAGTCCTAAAAAGTGGCATCACGACTTTGAATAGTGACGATACCCATATTTGTACTTGTTAAACGTTTTCAGTTCCGATCTTATTTTTTTGTTGTCATGTTTTCTGTTGCCATGACGACATAACTGTCAATGTCAAATCTCTGCCTCTGCGCCACTTTTTATCAGGCTTTGTATTAGTAGAGTAACAGTTAATTGTTTTAAACTTTCACGATTTGTATTCATATTTTTATATTGTACTCGTGACCACGGCCGTTGCATTACGGCCGAAACGTCGAGTGTCGAGGTAAATACTTCGATTAAAATAGTACGCGATTAAGTCCCGTTTACAATATAAAAATATGAGTAACAGTTACTCTTAATTTTGGCTCGATATCACAAAAATGACTATTTAATACTAGCGATTTCAAAGGCGTTATTTAATAATTATTACTAGGTATAGTTGTTAAAATTACGACCAAAATACTCACCCCCTTGTTCATAAACATACATTAGATACGTTTTAGCTATAGAATGCTTTGTCTCTGTCAGTTGCATTGACAAATGTGCAGGATAGAAAAAGACAAAGGAGAGATTAGCAACACTTTAGCTAAAATACGTTTATGAATAAGGAGGTTAGTCTACAGGCTTATTTTACTATACTTTTTTAAATAACTACAAAAATAGTCAAATAGGTACTCAATCAGCATAAAGTTGCATATAGGTATACATATAAATATATACATATATTATTATACCCAAACCACTGGACCAGTTGGGCCGTCAAATGTCAATTAGGTATTAAAATGACGTGAAAACTTATAAAGATACTCAAGATTGTTTTATATTATTTCGCATTAACACATACTCAAAATATTTAATCAGCCATTGTGTTTTGTGTGTTGAATTAAGTACAATATTAATCATAAGTTTTTTTATATTTATTTCTTATTCATACTTAACTTTTTATATTTTACGCTCTTCTTATTATCTACATCACTAGTTATCTAATTTCATAATTCAATCTTTATTGTTCTATCTATCTTTATAACTGATGTAAACGCTCTCCGATAAATCATTATTTTGTGTAAGAAAACTTAAAATTCTAAAACTATTAATTTTAAGAAGTTGTAGAACAAAATGTTGTTGGAATTGATGTATAGAGGCTGCCTGCAAGAGGTGATGCGCTAATTTCAATTAACCCTGCTTAATTCTCGTGTTACATGCCGGCACTACACGTCGACGTATGGCGGACATACACGTCGACGTATGGCGGACATACACGTCGACGTATGGCGGACACATACGCCGACGTGTAGAGGAGGTGATTTGAGCGTCTGTGGTAGGCATTTAACGTCGGCGGACGCATACGCTGATGACGTCTGCAGAAGCATCTGTCGACGTGTAGTGCCGGCATCACAGTGACGGTAATCGAATTCCTTCGAATTGTTTTTCTTCAATGGACTTGCGAAGGCGACTCGTCGCGCAAAGCGCAAAGATCTCAGCCTAAATAAATTGACCCAAATGCCTAAGGGAGACCCCTGTAGTCTGATCCTTGGCTTAGGGCGTTGTGGGATAAGACATATAAAATAAATAAAAAAATAAATACGCTTAAACTCACAGCTCCACATTAGGTATTATATAAACCTGTGCCGTGGATGCCGTTGTACACATACTAAACATACACAAACACCCAGACCCGAAACAAATATCTGTAGGCCATACAAATATTTATTCCGGTGCGGGGATCAAACCCTTCGAATCGAACAGTGGTTTCGCACCGCTGGACTAACCGGGTCGTCAAAATGCGATTAGGGGCGCTGCAACTTTCCCTCTATAGTTGGATTATTTACGAAAAGGCTTGATCGATTTTTAAATAGCATTAGATATTTATTTCATGCCTCAAAATAAGACAGTACAATACAATAATACAATACAATAATTTATTTTCCATTACACAATTACATAGTTTGACATATTTCAGTATTGAGTCTCCTTTTAAGCAAAATTTGCTTGTGTTAGGAGAACCCGCTCTTTTCTAATTACAAACATACATTAACTATTATATTAATGATGAAACATCAGGCTTATTGGTAGATATTAATAATTGGTCACAAATCAATAATAATTACATTAAAATAATAAGTAAGTCGTAAGACATAAATGAGTGAAATCAGATTTTAGACTCGCTGTATTTCTTCTCTATCTATTTTACAAGTGTTAATTTCATTCTATTATACATTAGTATCTCACGTTTGTACATAATATATTTTTCTGTAAGTAGGTATATTAAGCTGTTGTAAATAATATTTATACAAACTTACTACTAATAGTAGATTGCTTAAGTAATTATGACACATTTAAAAAATATATATTTTATATTAAACATTTTGTTTCTTTTTATTCAAAAGCAGTATAAAGTGATCTTCAAAGTTTCTATTTATTATTTCCCGGAAGTAGGAATAGTAGGAATACTATATATTTTTGTGAAAATACTATCTATATAATAGATAAAACCTGTGAAAAATTATACAAGCACACATCTTTTACGTCAATGCGTAAACCTCTGTAGTGTAATTTTTTTTTCTTTCTCAAGGGTTTTGTAAGGTGGGATTGCTTTCGTTTTTAATACCTAGAATAAAGAGGTGAATCGTCGAATCGAAACCGACAGCGGGATGGCCACCAACCCGTATCTTCACCAACGGGAAGAGACTTGTGCCCCGCAGTGGGACGTAAAAAGGACCACATACATATCGGCATGAGGCCTCTCTAGTCCGGACATCTAGGTAGTGTTGTGGGCGTTTCTTTTCATAAGACGATATGTTACTCGTGTTTGTGGACATCTGTAGGCTGGTACTCGAGCGGATGATGAAATAAAGCACAGGTTGGCAGAAGAAAGTCGTATATTGCCAAAGATCCGCCCATTCGATTACTTCCGGCAGGGAAGAACGGGCAAGAAACCCTTCGAACCGGGAAACCATATTTATCAGGATACGATACTACTACTATCATTAGTCTTCTGCCTATTTAATTCAGTACTACCCGCTTTATCACTTTATTTTTTTTATTTATTTATTTATTTATCACCACAATAACCTTAATAACTACACAGTTTAACATAATAAAAACATAAAAAGTCGTGAGTGATTATTAAAGTAAATTGTGGGAGACTGGTGCCTAAACTAAGCAAAGCCTGTATTTCAGGACACCAGCTCTTCCCTCATAAGAAAGGATTACAGAAATTCATGAAGAATACATTGTGCTAATAATAAGGTAGATTAGGTGGTGGTACATACAGATACAGTCATGAAAGAGGATTGTATGGAGAAAGGCTTACAATTGAATGTGGATAAAACTAAAGTATTAGTATTTCAAAGAGATGAACAGAGAACAAATGCAAGGGTAGTAGTAGATGATGCAGTGTTAGAACAGGTTGATGAAATTGTATATCTTGGATGTACTTTTAGCAAGGATGGTAGGTACACCACTGACATAGAAAGAAGAGTGCTTGCTGGGAATTGCGTGAATGGAGCGTTGGGTAAGCTGCTAGAATCTAAACATCTCAGCCAGCGGGCTCGACTAGCCGTACATAATGCTGTACTTACTCCAACGCTTTTATATGGAAGCGAGAGCTGGGTATGCAGGAAAGAGCATGAAAGTAAGTTGAACGCAGTCGAGATGAGATCTTTGCGCAAGATCTGCGGTGTATCACTCACCGATCGCGTTCGTAATGAAGATGTAAGAAAGAGACTTTGTGTGAATGATAGTATCGGTGTAAAAATGAAAAAAGGCATGCTCCGATGGTTCGGGCATATAGAAAGAATGTCGAATGAGCGAATGACTAAACAGATATACAATGCGAATGTGGATGGTTGCAGAGGCCCAGGAAGACCAAGGCTGACCTACCATGACCAAATAGGTCGAGTTCTGTCTGATGGTGGGGTCAAAAGTCTTAGGAATCGGCGTGCATGTATGAAGAGAATGATGAAGGTAGACGAGGCACGAGAGGTTTTTAAAAACGGGGATGTCTGGCGCTCTACACTCTCTGCCTACCCCGTTAGGGACCTGGCGTGAAGATACATACATACATACATACAGATATATACCTTTTTTTTTTAAAATAGATAAATAAAGTTAAATGTTTCACAAAATAACAAAGGCTAGTGTATAAGTATTGTGTATTTGTGTGTATTGTGTATGTGTGTATTAATATCACTGACGTTCACTATTCTAACTGGCAGCATAACTGCCCTACAATAATTAGATTCAACTGTGACTGAATGATCGTCATGAACTATTTGCTAGCCTTTATCTTAGCCTGAAGGTAACAAATTAAAGAACCTACGCCGACCGTGGCGCCACCTAGAAGTCTCTATTAAACCATCTACCCTAGTCGTAATTAGGTTACGTCTCCGAGAAACTAGATGGCGCTAGTAGTCACATTTAGGTTACACTCCGACGTACATTGTACGATTGTCCATCCATCCGTCAGCCATGCGTTGCAATTATGGCATATTCGAGAGAGGCGTCTTTTGTTGAAGGCTTTGTAAAGCAGTGGATGTCTTTTGGTTGAAGTAATTATATACGTTGTGAGAATTTCACGTTGAATGTAGAAGAGGTGTGTAAGACTGGGATATATGGCACTTCACGATCTCTGCCTACCTGGTAAGAGACTTGGCATGATGATACATATACGTACCTACAATCAAGTCAGTGCCATAACAATACTTTTGTCAGAATTTATAAGTTCCATCGCTAGAATGTCGGGTTATTTAAGCCAAATGGAATAAAGAAAAAGGTGGCTGGATACTACAAGAGTGTGCTCGTGTGTTAATTCTATTTACAAATGTCAGACCTTCGTCTTTGTCAAATACCAATTAATTTACTTAGTGAGAATAAATGTTGCCGAACTATTTTTAGTCGGAAAAATCAATGATTGGTGGGGTCCGTAGGTTCTTAGGGTTTTGTACCGCAAAAGGAAAAAATGGAACCCTTGTAAGGTCATTTGTCTGTCTGTTTCTCTGTCACAGCCATTGATTTAGTACTAAGGGCGGTTATACAAAACTGCGAAGCGATGCGACGCCACACGTAGGCGATGCATTCGTGCGAACTCGCAGATATTTGCAATGCGATGCGAATTGGCAGTTATGTATAGGAGACCTTGTAGTACAATAATACTAAATCTATGGTCACAGTCAATTTGCTCCGAATTCTTCTTCTTCTATATTTAAGAGCTGTGCTTTTGTCGGTGGAGTAACCGCTAGCGTTCTCTATCCTGTGACAACCTCTTGACATCCTGGTACGACACAACTTTTACTTTTTCCTTCACTTAGTCTATATAACTTCTTCTTGGTCTCCCTCTGCTTCTCTTTCCTTCAATTTTCCCTTCCATCATTGTCATGATGTAATTGTCGTGTCGCACCAGGTGGCCCAGCATTCGTCTTGTCTGTTTGCCCAGAGGGAAAAAATTGGTAAGTATCTGCTCGGTAAAACAGTGACCTAAAGATTTTTTTATACACATTGATGTTAAGTGATGACTGCAGCCTATAGACACCCGAACAAAAACCAGAAGTCAAAATGCAGATACGTTGCCACCCCTGAGTGAGACCTTAGTTGTCTGTGACATTTACGGGACAAAAAAAGGAAAAAAAAAGACGAATGCTACTCACTTTTGAACGGTTTATAAATCTGAGAAGAAGGTGCCTTTAGAAATCCATCCAATACACAAAAGCTAAAGATCAAAACACAGATGCGTTGCCTCCTCTAAGACCTTATTCTGATTCTGATACCTAGTCCAGAACACTACCAAAAACAAAATTATTTTGCAATATGTCTATTATGTTAATTTTCTGGGACCTGTCACTTGTCACTTGTCATGGTGACAGATGACAGCATGTTTTGTTTATATTGTTTATCAAACATGTTTGATACCACGCCACCAAATATTTGGATTAATTATGTATGTATCTTCGCGCCAGGTCCCCAACGGGGTAGGCAGAGAATGTGTAATTTTATTATGTATGTAAAGAAATACTATTTCTTTCTTCGCACTCTGTGTGTTTACTTACCATGAAGTTTGGTTATAATTTTTAACTTTTTAATTGTCTGATTTTAAAGAAGAAACGAATTCAGAATGTCAGATGACAGATTTAAATACGAGTTGATTGACAATTGGATAATCAATGAAAATTTTAATATTATATTATTTTATGTTTTAAAAGTGAAAGAATAAACTTTCATTGTCGTTTCTTCTTTACAGGTTTGAGTTCATATTGTTTTATATTACCTAAATAAAATAGTCTCTGTATAAAAAAACTAACAATAAATCTTCTTTACAGCAACACAAGGTTTATTTCTTTCATGTAGTAAAACAGACTTATAAAACGACAATTTTGTTTATAAAAAGATCCAAATGGAGCAGTTATGTTTTGAATTCACGATTTTACCGGCGAATGATGGAAAATCTAATATTTGTTGTGTAACCTCAATCACAACTAAAGATGAAAAAAAATTTGCTATACCAGAGGAATTACAGTCTGTTGGATTTCACGAAGAATTAATTGAGACAGCCGTGTACAACAAAGTAAAAAATAGTTTAAAGAAAAGACATCAGACACGAAGAGTTTGGATAACTATGACAGATAAATTACGAGAAATTTACATAGATGCTGATGGTAACTTACAATTTGGAGAACAATATCTGGAGGAAATTGAACATAGCCGAGCATCTGAAGAACAAATTAGAGATTCGAATTCATTGGAAGAAATGTTTACAAAGTTAATAGAAAATACACATGATTTAAAAAAACAGAATCTGAAATATGTCGCAGAGAAGTTTGTGATTGAGAAATTTACGAGCAAAAACTCGAATGCAAGGCAATGGATTGACATTTTTGAGAGAGAATGTTCTCGCTTCGGTATTATGAAAGATGAACAAAAAATTGAGATTCTCCGACTATTTATGGATAAAAGTTGTGTTGATTGGTACAGCTCAATGATTATAAAATTAACACTCAACTCAGAGTGGATAGTTTGGAAAGAAAAGTTGTGTGAGTCATTTGCAAACCAAAACTGGAACCAAGTGACCTATGCATTGTTATTTAAATATAAGGATGGTTCATTAGTGGACTATGCCATTAAAAAGGAAAAACTTTTATTGGACATGAGAAATTCAATTGATACAGGTACACTGGTGGATCTGATAGCGGTAGGTTTGCCAGGTTTTGTATTAGAGAAGATAAATAGAGAAGCAATGAACGATATAGTATGTTTATTCAATGAGGTGAGAAAGTATGAACATTTGGTAAATAAAAATAAAAATGGAACGTACAGAAAGTATGAAAATCAAAGGTTAAATATTACAAATGAAGGACGTTATCCATGCAAAATATGCGTAAAATTAAATAAAGGGGTTCGCTATCATTCCGAAGCTACATGCTGGTTTAGAGATAGAGAAGATGATAAATTAAATAAAAGATATATTAAACATGTAAATAATTCAGTGATTGAAGCAGAGTTAAATGAAACAGAACAAAAAAACTAGTAGTGACACCATTAATTAAGATCAAACTACTGTTAAATAATAAATTAGAAATTTATGGAGTATACGATTCAGGTTCAAATGTATCTCTAATTAATTCCAAATTACTAAAACTAAATACGAAAGGACATAACTCGAATGAAGAAAATATAGTAACAATTAATGGTGTCCAAAAAACAAGTGGTTTGACAAATTTAAAAATAAAAATTTTTGAAATAGAAGAAAATGTGGATGTGTACATCATTGACGAACACAAATTCAGATATGATTTCTTAATAGGATTAGATATGATAAAGAAATACAAGCTAGTACAAAATGAGGAGTTAGAAATAACTCAGAAACAATACTTACATGAAAAGAATAGTAAAAAAATGGAGAAAAAGATAGACGAAGGTGAAAATGAAGGTAATAAATATGAAAACGAAAACAAAATTAATTTTAATGAACATATCAAAGAAGAGGAATTTGAAATAAAGGTTGGTCATTTAGATGATGATAAAAGGGAAGAAATAAATAAGCTAATACAACAATATCAATCAGTTTTTGCCAAAAACAAGTATGACGTGGGAATGGTTAAAGGATATGAAGCAAGAATAGATTTATTAATGGATAAATACTGCAGCAAGAGGCCATACAGATGCACTATAGAAGACAAAAAAGAGATAGCAGAACAAATAGCCGAATTATTGGATAATGCGCTTATAGAAGAATCTTATAGTCCATTCGCAGCACCAGTAACTTTGACATTTAAAAAGGAAGAAAATAAAAAATCAAGGCTCTGTATAGACTTCAGGGATTTAAATAAAATTGTAGTTCCTCAGGCTCAACCCTTCCCATTAATTGACGATTTAATGACAAAAACAAGAAATTGCAAATTTTTTACAAGCTTAGACGTTAATTCAGCTTTTTGGTCTATACCTCTACGAGTAGAGGACAGGAAGAAGACAGGGTTTGTAACTCAAGAGGGACACTTTCAATGGACTTGCCTACCATTTGGTTTGAAGACTGCTCCAGCAATATTTCAAAGAATATTGTGTAACATACTTAGAAAATATAAACTAACCGATTTTGCTGTCAATTATATAGATGACATCCTGATATTTTCAAACTCATTTGATGAACACATAAGTCACTTGAAACAGTTACTAGAAGCAATTCAAACGGAAGGATTTCGACTAAAATTTATAAAATGTACATTTGCATCAGATTCGGTAAAATACCTGGGACATATCATTCAATATAATTCTATCCAACCACTGAAGGACAATCTCATTTCGATAAAAGAATTTCCAGTACCAAAAACACAGAAGAATATTCGACAATTTTTGGGAAAAGTAAACTTTTACCATAAATATATACCAAGGAGCGCAATAATTCTTGACCCATTACATAATTTGCTAAGAAAAAATCAAAAGTTTGTTTGGTCTGAAGAATGTCAAAATGCGTTTGAAAAAATAAAGAGTCTCTTGTGTTCACAGCCAATACTAGAAATTTATGATCAAAATCTACCAATAAATATTTATACTGATGGTTCTCTGCTGGGTGTTGGAGCAATTTTAAAACAAGTACAACTAGATGGTAAAGAAAAACCAGTAGCCTATTTTTCAAAAAAACTGAATGGAGCGCAAAAGAAGAAAAAGGCAATATATTTAGAATGCTTAGCTATTAAAGAAGCACTAAGATATTGGCAGTACTGGCTGATAGGTAAATCGTTTACAGTCTACACAGACCATAAACCATTAGAAAACATGAACTTAAAAGCTAGAACAGACGAAGAACTAGGTGATTTGACTTATTACCTTTCACAATATGATTTTAAAATCAAATATTCCCCTGGAAAAGATAATTTAGAAGCGGACTGTTTAAGTCGGAATCCTGTATTAGAACCAGAGGATAATCTAGAAGAACAACTGAAAGTTGTGAACTTAATTACATTAGAAGATATTGTAATAGATCAGAATCAAAATAAAGAAATACAGAGAAACAATAATAAAATAATCAAAAAACACAATTTATACTTCAAAAGAATTAGGAACAAAGAGAAAATAATAATAACAGAAGAATTCAGTATTAAATTTATAAAGCTAATAAATAAGGTCGCTGAAACCGAAGAGATTGGGATGCTCCTTACCGACCAGTATCCTGGAATAAACTCTAAAGAATTCAAGAAATTCCTTACTGACAAACAAATAACAATAATTTTTACAGCAGTGAATGCACCGTTTTCTAATGGCCTAAATGAAAGGTTGAATCAAACGATAGTTAACAAAATTAGATGCAAAATCAATGAAGATGGAGAAAACAGAGCGTGGACTACAATAGCACATGAATGTGTAGAAAAATACAATCAGACTAACCACTCAGTAACTGGCTATGCACCATGTTATTTGCTATACGGAACAGATGTTAAGGTTTTACCAAAAGAACTACAACAAGGAGGTATAAATAGTGACTGGATCGAAGATAAGAAAACAGCGCTTAATAATACCTTGAAATCACATTACTATAACAAAATGAGGTATGATAGGAATAGAAAACAAAGAGAATTCAGTGTGGGAGATCTAGTATATATAGAAAATGGGAATAAACTAAATAGGAAAAAGCTAGATGAATTGAGAATTGGACCATATAGAATAATTAAAAAGAAATCTAATACAATTTACGAGATAGATACAGGACATAGAAAAACAGAGTCAAATCTTTTTCATATCACAAAACTAATTCCAGTACAGATAACAGAGGATGAGAATGTGCAAGTATCAAATGGAGAACTGGAGTGAAAATTCACGGGTGAATTTTCTTCCCCATGGGGGGAGATGTAAAGAAATACTATTTCTTTCTTCGCACTCTGTGTGTTTACTTACCATGAAGTTTGGTTATAATTTTTAACTTTTTAATTGTCTGATTTTAAAGAAGAAACGAATTCAGAATGTCAGATGACAGATTTAAATACGAGTTGATTGACAATTGGATAATCAATGAAAATTTTAATATTATATTATTTTATGTTTTAAAAGTGAAAGAATAAACTTTCATTGTCGTTTCTTCTTTACAGGTTTGAGTTCATATTGTTTTATATTACCTAAATAAAATAGTCTCTGTATAAAAAAACTAACAATAAATCTTCTTTACAGCAACACAAGGTTTATTTCTTTCATGTAGTAAAACAGACTTATATGTATTTAATTTATTTGTTATTATTATTCATTTATTTATCTATATTTATGTAATATTACGTTACATTGTGTATAAATATAACATTAGTATGCATGGAAGTTTTATGTAGTTGGGCGGCTTGTAGTTCGCAAAGCCACTTACGGTGGTCCCATCAGAACACCAGCGCTGTAGTGCCAACTACAGCAATCAGCTGAGTTGGGTACCATTTTTTTGGTCTCACACATACATCATGCCGTTAGTTGTGTTAAGTTGTCTCTGTTCTTATTATTATGTTTTTTTTGTTTTTTATTTTATTTTTTTTATTAACTTTGTTTATTTAGTGATGTATTGTGTGTGTCAAAAAAAAACTATTTCTTTATTTCTTTCTTTCTTTATGTTGTAACGGAAGGAGCGGAGAGGTGCGGAAGTCAATAGAGGAGGGTATTCGATAAAACCGGTGACATTCAGAGGAGCGATTATGATTTTTTAACCGACTTCTTCGTTCGGATCTTTTTTTTTTGTGGTGTAAACTTAGGTATAAATTGAGGAAGTGAAGAAAGTAATCAAAGTTCAGTAATTAAAATAGTCATCTTTATTCATTTCTATATAAGTCAAGCCATTAGTTTAACCAGTTTAACAATGTACTTACTGTTCAGATTCACAAAATTTGTAGGTAAACCAATATTTTGACCCTAACCGCAAAGAGCGGTCGTATAAATTTATTTTAACAAATGGCGGTAAGTTGAGGTTGGTATTTACACGAAATTTGTGTTCGCTTCCTTTAAATTAAATATTTACGATTTTGAACCCATATAAATTGCTGTTAATTGTTTCGACTTTACTAAAATCTGTTTTTTTGATATAGGTATTGCCTTTTTTAGTGACGCCAAAAATGACTGAAGGCTGAAGTAAATTTTTTATGACTGCTACCTGCTACCGGGCGGGCTTTCTTCAAGATAGAGATTCGGAGATATGATAATATGTGTCACTCGTCCGATCCAATCGCAGTTAAATGGTGGTAGAGCTCCAGTGACGGAGCTCACAGGCGTTGGCACCACCACAATATACCTAATATACTTTCCGCTAAATGGTGGATGTACGGATTTAATTCCGGCATAGAGGCATAACACCTTAGGCCTCAGGAGTGGCAATGCATTTGCATTTTGACCTTGGTCTTTGTGTGAGTGTCTATAGGCTGCAGTCATCACTTAACATCAATGTGAACTGCATGCTTGTTTGCCACTTCCATTACGTAAAAAAAAGTACCTCTCCGTATCGCCACTGCACAGTATACGTATTGCTACTGCGTACCGTGATCGCTTTTTTGGACTGAGTTTTTCGTATTCATCGTATTTTTTCCTGCTGCTCTATTGTGAATGGAAATCGGCTGTTGACACAAATCGATGATACGGTTCTAGTAGGTACATCGTGATTTGTTAGTTCCGACAGCACCCTTCATGTAATTGCTTTGAAACGGGGGCAATTTATTCGAGATGGAGTGTATCGACTTGTCACACACGGGGTTTCAAAGCGAGCGGGTCTGCAATCCATTTCCGAGACATCTAATCATCTTTGAATATCCTTGACTTCCTTTAGGACCACGATGTCTTTAAGTAATCGAGTTTTTATTGGTTTTTTAATTTTAGGTTATGATGATGGGAGAGACTGATGGTATTTTTTTAAAACCACTACGACCACAGCTTATGCAACCGAGCCGAAACGTTGGAATAAAGGTACATGGCTCAACATGAAATAATGCACATCGATTCTATGAAAGTGACAATCGGCTTGTTTCGGCTTCATAGAGCGTTATCTCTGCAGCACACTGCCTAAGTAAGCATCCGTAGTCAAAACTTGAACAAAATGGTCGACAAACGTCAAATAGGTAAGCTGCGAAAGAGATAACGCTCTACAGATCCGAAATAAGCCGACGTCTCTTCCTGAAGTCGATGTGCATTATTTCTTGTTGGATACTGTAAAAAAGTGTTTTTACCCAATATCTACATCGCGTCACGACCCGGTTCGTAATATCAGTTAGATGGTAAATTAATTCTGCACGTACCTACATTACCATCTAACCGGAACACGATAGTGCCGAACATTACCATTTGGCGGCAGATAGATATGGTAAGACGGTGGTACGCCCTCGAGCACTAACGCTGAAAATATTTACAGCTTACATAATAACCCCCTTATTCATAAACGTACATTAGATACGTTTTAGCTATAGAATGCTTTGTCTTTGTCAGTTGTATTGTCAAAAGTGCAGGATAGAAAAAGACAAAGGCGAGACTAGCAACACTTTTAGCTAAAATACGATTATGAATATGGGGGGATAAAAAGATGAAGAAGGAATTATTAATTGTGAAGTTCGTTTGTTTATTCTCCGGTAAATTAAACTTCGAGTGGTTAGAATCATGTTCGTAATTACGCTCGTATGTTTACGTGTAATGTATATGAAAGCATAGGTACGAGTATGTCGTGTGAATCGCTACGCTGCGTAATTTATTTGCACTCACCTTTCATTTTACCATAAAAATCACGTAATATACCGTTTGAAACGCATTCGAATGGGACTCTGGGCAGAATTAGAGTTAGAGTTCAGAATTCTCATTCGTCAGTATTTTCATTTTTTGTCGATTGGCCCTAGCCAACTTGTATATTTTTTGTTACCAACACCGGATGTTAAAACATTTCTTCATGAAAGTAAGCAACTTAATATAAGTATTAATTTAAGAACAAACCATCAAACTTAACCAATTAAATTAAAAAAAACTTGTGGAGTAGCTGTTGTGTTGATGCTGGGCCGGCTATTGTATTTTTATAACAACCCCTCCTTTTGTTTGATTTCGGATAAAAGGTAGTCATAGGCGCAGCGAGAGCGGATCCGAATGGCAAAAAAGTATGCAACATGCAACATGAGAACCAAAAATGTTAATACAGATTTGTCAAGGCTATGTAATGTATAATTATTGTACTATTTATTTTTCGCAATAACACATGCGAGTGAACTTAAGAAATTAAAGAAAAAACGGAATAAAAATTTGAAGTTTTTTCCTGCCCGAAGTCATTTTTTTCTGACAAATGTGTAATTATGTTTTTCCTGTGCAATTATGATGATGATTCTAGAATTACACATTTAGAACTTAGATTTTTGACGTGATATTTTTTTTCATGTTTTTTTATTTTCATGAGTAAGATGAAACTCTTTTTCCGTTCTTTGGAGAGTATTACAAAGATTTTACTCTAATTGCATTTTCTAGAATTCAGTATGTCATTGAAAGAAAAACAAGTTTTTATTTAGATTTTTAACTTTTTACCATATTTATTAAGTACAATAAAAAATAAGATTTTGTAAACAAACATTTTCAAAATAAAATCTGAAACTCGTCTATGTATGAATTGTATTAAAATAACCCGCTTCCGCTACCGCTCTTCTCTTTTTCCGTATTACAAGGATTTTTTTTTTTTGAATTCCGTTCATTATTACAAAATACCATTAAAAAGTTTTGATACATGGGTTGTGCTTTTCTTTTTACTTTATGAAATAAGTAAATAAATAGGTATAATAAAAACACAAAATTTTATAACCAAGATTTACAAAATAAGAACTGAAATTCGCCAAATAATGAATTATGATAAACAAACCCGTTTCCTCTGCCGCTGCCGCTCATGCACTATGCACACATTCTCCACTGTGTCGTTTCGCTTCCTCAACACAACCAAAGAGGAAACTATTCATTTCAAAGCCCATTTCGCGTTGTGAAGCGCCGTTGTAAAAACCTCTTTGTGTTTTTAGACAATTGCTTGTTTTTATTATTCGCTTATTATTTATTATTAATGCAGTGTAGTGCTTACTCAGATACGGACGCGTCACACTGCACGAAATATAACAACATATTTCGCGAGCTGCGCGGCTCTAGCCGCTGCACGTTTCCGTCGCTATGAGTTCCGAAAAACTTATAGCGAACGAACTACTGGCGTTCGTCCAACATGCCATCGACACCATGGACGAAGTTAGCATTATTCAGATAAGTAAGTCTAACTTCAAAGAAGAGGAAATCTGCTCCGCCAACGTACTGCTCTACCAGACGCTGGGCAAGCTTGACCAGATGCCATCTCGTAGAAGAGATGAAAAAGGGGAACGAAGTCTCCAAGACATCATGTCACTGTTGAAGGAGACCGATCCCGACGACGTGCCCGCTTTCGTGGCGAAGCAGTTGCACAAGCTGCCTCCTGTTACTTTCGACCACGTCGACGTGACCAAGTTGCTCAAAGACATCAACACCCTGAAGACCAACTTGGAAACAGTTCAGTTTAGATTACAGACGTCGGAAAATACCATCAGTGATCTGCGAGCCGAATTAATTTCATTACGTTCGGTATGCATGTCAACCGACGCCTGCAATGTTAACTTGAGACGCGGGGCGCAAAACGCATCGGTCGGCAGTTTCGAGTCGGCTGATTGCAACAGTAAGAATGCGTCACCAGCGAATGTCGTCACGCCGCGCGATGTGCCGCGCCCGCACCCCGCCGCCCCCGCCGCCCGCGCTGCGCTAGTCCCCCCGCCGTCGCACGGCTGCACGTCGACTCCTCGGCGAGGATATACAGCTGCCGATGCTACCGCCGCACCTTCATCTAAGCGGCCTGTAGCTTTGGAGAAGAAGCCTGGTGCAGCCTTGCGTTCTCGTAAGGGTCGGTGTGACGAGGAAGGGTTCACGGTGGTGCAGAGAAAAAGAAGGAAACTCGTCAACCGCAATCTTTGTGGTACGGCGCCGACTGGGGCGAAACATTTGCTGCGTCCAGCTACACCATCGATGCCGTTGTACGTGTCCCAATTGCATTGGTCGACAAAAGTTGAAGAGGTGGTGGACTACATCCAAATAAAGACCAGCTTCACGCTTAGAGTCGAGCGATTGGAATCTCGCCATAAAGTGAACTTTAATTCCTTTGTGGTAAGATTACCGACTGAACATCTACCGACTTTTTTGAAGGAAGAGTTCTGGCCGCAGGGAGTCGTGTTCCGCAAATTCCGGGGACAACTGCCTGCCGATAAGCCGCGCATCACGTCGCCGACAATACGTGATAAATAGTGTTAAGTTATATAATATGTATGTTAGTCTTTAAGGTATATATTTTAAATGGGCCTACTGTTTTATTTTAAGCATTGTTGCCTGAAAATAAATAATAAAAAAAAAATTAACATGGAAATAACATTTTTTAGAAGTTAGAAGTACCTTTTGTAAAATCTTTTGCTTTGTGAAGAAACAGGCCTTTTAAATATATTTACAACTAGCAGCTGCCCGCAACGTCGTCTGCGTGAAGGTTCCTCAGCACCAAACATACCTAAGATGCCAGTGTCGCTTTAGCATTATAAGCAAACAACTTTTAAAATAGTATTAAATTAAAAGTATAAGTTTTTTTGCAAGCGAAGCAAGTGAAGGGAGTCATATGGGAATCCTGCTGAGTTCAGTAGTATTATTACATATTCTCTGGTTTAGTCTTATTACGTGACGGAAGAAATAGACAAAATAATGCAGGAATATATTCCCGGACACAAAAGAGTAAAAATACGTAGGTACAAAGGTATCAAACCTTACAACACTTTCCCATAAACTACGTTGGTAGTTATTCTGAAAGGAGCCAAAATGTAAAGAGAGACAGGACTGGTAACGCGGTAGCAAGCGACGTACAGTTGCCCGTGTGAGAAGCAACTTGTCCTGAGGTTAACACCCACTGACCTCAGTGTCTGCCCCTGCGACTTATTGATGGTCATCGCGAAGCAAACATTCAACTGTACGCGCTTGAACTGAAATGTGTAGTTATGCGGTATGAGGGGAATGCGTGGTATAAATACTGCCTCGCCAATGCCGGGTCCCGTAATACAACTTCGGAGGAGATAAGTTCCGAAGAAGCATAATCGGGACACCTACCTTCAGCTTGATGGTATACGATGGAAGTCCGCTTGCTGACAGGAAGTTCAGAAATGCCATGGGATAATGTGTGGCGTCATCTTGCTCGACGACAGTATTTATGGAGGTATAGACCACTTCATTGCCTTTAATTGCTGCAGCCTGATAATTTTTGGACGTCAAAATGGCCCGCTTACACACCCAAGACGTCGTATTCTGCTGGTGCGGTATACGACTGATGTCCCCGTAGACACCGAGAATGAGTTCTTCTCACCTGGATACATCTCTGTCGAGAGGCTCTGGAAACACCACCTATCCACCTCTCTCTTCTGGTAGAGTGCTTCCGCGAAGACTTAGAAGGACATCGGAAAATTCTTGAGCACGTGCATTGTCGTCGAGCCGAGCTCTCATATTAATGGTCAAGCGTAGCGTAGGTACGAACTCGTTAAGATCGTTTCAACAAAGCATTCATCTCGTCAGCCCTCGATCTTCGCGTCACCACGAGAAGCGTTTGCCGGAAATCGTCAGTGAACAGTAATGTGACACCACCCACTCAAATGTTCGTTCCTGCGGTGGTCCTGCAGGGGTCTGTCACGGCCTCAACTGCTTTTCTATTGGCCATGGTACACTTATCCCATACAATCAGAGAGCAATCCTTGAGCACCCCCTTCCTTATAACTGTTACATGACACACCAAAAACAGTCATTTCGGCGCTCTCTAAATATAAGGGAATTTTAAACATGGCATGTACTGTCTTGCTATCCGGAAGCAGTGTGGCAGCAATTCCCCACGACGCTACAGCAGTAGCAATTTTGCCTTGCCTCCTGACCTCTGCAAGTATGCCATAACAAATGTTTTTCCTGTTCCACAGGAGCATCCAAAATCCAGGAGATAAACATTTTACCCTGGTTTTGCCCAACGCTTTCAAGGACGGTATCATGAATTTGTTTTTGCTCTGAAGAGAACAAAGCGACATGGCCATTTCGCCCGGATCGTAATTTGTCTCAGCGTTATACTTCCAATTTCCACGGTCTTAATGCGATGATGATTTGGGGAGCTGGTACCCCTTTTCGATAGTTCAATCGGTGGTGGAAATGACCACATCTTGAAATGATAGCTCATTTCAAGATGTGGTCATTGGTGTTCAGCATGCGTTCATTAGTTACTTCGACTTCGTCTCCAGTAGCACGTATCTCCAGTAGCTCGTAGAAAATCTTCAGACAGATGATGGCGATATTTCTCCGTCACTGACGCTTGCCTCCGCGAGTGTGTAATCCCAGTTTTGGTAACCGTCGAGAAGGTGACGTGCTACGCAGGCTGCGCGGTAAGTGGGATACTCCACGCTATCAAATGTCCTCAGAAAAGCGAAATACGTTGGGCCTCGGACCGTGTGAAGTAACAACCGCAGGAAATAGCTTGCGCCATTATTTGGATGCACGGTATCTATAAACCTTACCCAATGCGGTGTCCTTGAAAATTCTCGGATATTCATGCAAAATTTGAAGTAAATCCAATAAGATCCATTACTTTTTGAGTTTAGCGTTAGGCTTCGATATCGATAGTAGATCACGCCCCAAGTATTCTTTAAAACAAAAAAATCAATGTACAGTTTTGACTTTCCTACGAATTTAAAGATTTACAGCTCTTCCCCCGTAGGAGATAGCGTGATAATACGTAGCCTATATGTTGACCGGACCTGCCGGACAAACAGACAAAAAATCTGAAAACTATATTTTTGGCTTCGATTTCTATTGTAGATCACGTCCTAAGTATTCTTTTAAAAAATATTCAATATACAGTTTTGACTTTCCTACAATTTTATTAAATGTAGAGATTCCCTTGGGAATTTGGGATTTTCCCGCAGTAAAAAGTAGCCTAAATGTTGGCCAGGCTTAGTATCTATATACCGCAAAAAGTTTCATTCGAATCCGTCCAGTATCTTGGGAGATTAGCCTGGACAAAGGGACAAACAGACAAACAGACAGACAGACAATAAAATTAAAAATCATTGAAAAGTGTTCTAATACTATTTTAACATCGCCCCCAATTAGTTTTTCGTAAATATATACAATGTACAGACACGCGGGTTTTACTGTTTTATTATATGTATAGATTATATATTTTTGCGGGTGTAGTTTTTTTTTGAGATGGACTTATGTAGGTAGCCCGTCTTAAGATGGCACTAGTATAACGAGCGCAGAATGCGTTCCAGCCTAAATAAAAGAATAAAACGTTAGCGCAACTGCCTAATATGTGAGGATCCCATTGCAGAATCATTTCGTTCATCCAGATATGCTGCAAATCTTATTTTTACGCATATTTATAATCCCTACTTCCCTACTAATATTATAAATGCGAAAGTAACTCTGTCTGTCTGTCTGGTACCTTTTCACGTCCAAACGACTGAACCGATTTTAATGAAATTTGGTACAGAGATAGAGCTGACTTTGAGAAAGAATATAGGCTACTTTTCGACATCCACGCGGGCGAAGCCGCGGGCAACAGCTAGTCTAGAATATATATATCCACTAGGCTGCCTTTCAAAAAATGGCCTTTCAAAGTATTTTTAGTTAAATTATATTGTCTTTAACAGACTTCCTTTGACTCCCGTATATCATATTAATGAGAAAAAAAAAACAATTGCTGTTCGTTCGTCTCGCTAAAACTCGAGAACGGCTGGACCGATTTCGCTAATTTTGGTTCTTGGTTTTTAACGATAAAAAATATAAAGAAATTGAAGGGAAATATTATAAACCACAATTTTATTTTCCCATCAAACCTTTGACATATTATTTCATTCTGATGCAATGCGAAGTTTGCCGGGTCAGCTAGTTTGTTATAATAATATAAATAACACATGTAGGTACGTCATGGATATAAAAAGTTATCGGGGCGGAAAGAAAATATGTAGGCGCGGCCGAGTGCGCAACGGCAGCCGTGATTTTTCAGAATCTTCGTACCTATTGTGGTGATGTAGACGATATTTTATTGAAATAACAAGTAAAAAATTATTTCCTAAGAAAATAAAAAAAAATACTTGCGGCCATTTTTAATAGGCAACCTAGTGGATATACTTATATTCTCTAGATATTTAGAAATATGCGTAAAAAATAGCTTTGCAGGATATCTGGATGAACGAAATGATTCTGCAGTGGCATCCTATTCATATGATTCAGTTCATTTCACTGACAAACGTTTCAATACTCATCATTACAAAACCAACGTTTCGCAACGATTTTGTTTCACATCTCAACTTTCCACAACTAACATCACTACATAAATAATTCACTTGGCAAACAGATTATTACATAACTATTAATTTCATAACTCATCACTTCATATTATTATATAATTTAGTTGAAAAAAATATTCTCAAATAGTCATGTTATGTTAGGTTAATTTCCGGCACAGAGGCATAACACCTTAGGCTTCAGGAGTGGTAACGCATCTGCATTTTGACCTTGGTCTTTGTGTGGGTGTCTATAGGCTGCAGTCATCAATGTGAGCTGCATGCTTATTTGCCACTTCCATCACATGTAAAAAAAAATATCTGCGAAGGTTGTCTCTTGGTTTAAATTATCTAAGTTTATCCCTTGGTTCTCTGAATGCAGCATAGAATATTAACAGGATGATGATAATATGCATCACTTTGATAAACCCGATTATCCAGCGAAGCGTTAATTTTGAGATAAGTGGCCTTTGATCTAGGCATCTTGAACGAGGCTTTGATCTAAGGTAAGACGGCTCAGCAAAAAGTACTCGAGCTGAAGGCCAGTCTTATTTCGCTCAGTTTATGGTTGGTGGTGTAAGGTTGGTTGTAAATTAATAATATAGTTAATCAAACAAGTTGTTATCCCTACTAATATTATAAATGCGAAAGTAACTCTGTCTGTCTGTCTGTTACCTTTTCACGTCCAAACGACTGAACCGATTTTAATGTAATTTGGTACAGAGATAGAGCTGACTTTGACAAAGAACATAGGCATAGTTATTTATAAAACGACATCCACGTGGGCGAAACCGCAGGCAACAGCTAGTTTATTATATGTATTGTTGCTTCACATTTATATTGTTGGCGTGCCTATTGACAAATCTGGGAACATTATCAAACTCCAAGGGTGTGACAATGGGAAACTTTCAAAAAATTACACTTAGGTACCTCCCGAGAGATAAGACCCAATAGCACCTAGGTAGGTATCTACTTCATCCACATTATGCACTACGGAATGCATCGATAAATTATTTCCATAAAGATAATAATGATTTATTAATGACCATTCGGGCTAACGTTATTCGAATGAATGATAATTTCGATCAATAATTATTCGGCTTAATTGTTTTTCGGACAAACGTTACTCGATCATTCATGATTAGGGACTAATCTGTACAATCAAAAGATTGTAACGTATTGTTAAGATCGAAACTAAGAAGAGTCAATACTACGACGAAACTTCGAGAAAAGTGCGATAGATAGTATATAGATAGCCCTGCCTCGTTGGCTCGGTGGTCGCAATCGCGATGGTGAAGCCTGAGGTCCTGGGTTCGATCCCCAGGTCGGGAAAATCTGTTATTGGGTTTTTTCTGTGAGGAAATTCCCAGTAATAGCCCGGAGTCTGGTCGTGCCTCGGAGACCACCTAAAGCCGTCGGTTCTGCGCCCAATCTCTCTCCGGTCATGTCGGATTGCCGTCCCATCGGGCTATGAGAGTGAGGGAATAGAGAGTGCACCTGTGTTTGCGCATACACTTGTGCACTATAATATCTCCCGGGCAGTTGGGCTAGTCTCCGTTGAGATTGGCCGCCGTGAGCAAAATTCGGTCTGGAGGACATTAGATAGCCCTACCTCTACGCTTTTGCTCTCATCTTTGCGGCGGCACGATGGTGTCCTCAGATATTCTTTTATGTAATGTTTGTGACAAACAAGCATGCATTTCGCGTGGATCGTAAGTAAATACTGAAACCTAAAGACATCTACACACACTGAGATAGATTAATCCTAATTTATACAACAAGCTAACGCCAAACGAATTTATTACCTAAAAAGAAAATGAGAAGGGAATTTTCGACTACCCGTATCCGAAACGTTATGTACAAGTGACGTTAATCTCAGATCCGGGCGTCCGTACATCTTTTTAAGGGCATTTCTTTTAAAAGCCCTTAACAACCACGGTAACGATGGTTAGAAGCACCCTTGAGGATCGTGTTCGGAGATAGCCTTGTTTCAGGGAAATTACCCCAAAAAATATGTGGGGCTTGAAACCTTCGTTTTATAATGTTAAGGATTTTATAACTTGTGCATTTCCAGAAGAGAAATACGAGTATCTGAACTTATTTCCCGTTCGTTTTGGAAATATGTGTATGACAAGGTGGTGTAAAATCCATAAAATACCTGAAGCCACTAGAAAAAACACATGAAAGACAATTGATTTCTTAGCCTGGGTTGCAACAAGATATTGTTAAAGTTGTTGTACGATTTCACATCCTTGTCTAGCTTTAACAGATTTCTATAAGTTAGAGAATGTTGTAAAGTGTTACAGTATTTTTAACAAATATTTTGGTGCAACCCAGGCTTATTGTTCTTGGACCCTATAGAGTAAGTTTTAATAGTCCTTAAAGTCAGGAACCGCTGGACTATATTATTGGGCATGGTATAATCAAAATTCTTTTGATTTTATAATTTTATCTTGCTAAATGGTAGTGGGATGTATAATAAATGTATCGGGCAATCGCTGGATGAGGGCGGCCCAGGACCGTTCGTTGTGGCAATCTTTGGGGGAGGCCTTTGTTCAGCTGTGGACGTCTTTTGGTTGAAATGATGATGATGATGAAATGGTAGTGTTCAGCACTATCGTGTTCCGGTCAGGTGGTAATGTACGGCCCTGTAACGGCGATAGTAAAAATATGATCCCAATCGCACTAAATCTATTGCCATACATACTCAATTAAACGTTGGTTAGATATTATATTAATAGAATCAAGACGCAGTACTATCGATGTTCAATGATCATACTTATCAGAGGGGTCAATGGTGTGTGTAATCAATATTGGAGATATTTTTGTCCACAACTTCCTAACATTTAATACAAGCGATACATTGTGATGTAAAATAATTGAAATTTGATTTAAACAAGATTTTAATACTCATGTGTAACCTATGTGATCTGTGAACATACTGTTATTAAAACTTACTCGTGTGTACCTGAGTGATATAGTGTGAGTAATTTGTGTAGTTTATCGGTGATGGGCCACTATAAAGTGGAAGGATCGCGGGTTTGATCCCCGCTCTAGAACAAATTAATGTTTGTACGGCCTATAGATATTTGTTGTGTGTGTACAACGGTACCCACAGGCTTATACCTAGTGTGGGGCTGTGAGTATAGGCATATTTTATTTAGCTTTATATTATTCGTAGGATATCCTTCGTTTTTAATTATTGTCGTATAATTATGTCTCCTATAACTCCTTCAGTTTTCAGTCAGTTAAGCAGTAAAAGCTATGATAGTTAAACTGTTTCTTGTTGCAATTCTATCACTGAATGCACTCGGTGATGATGTGAAGGGTTATCATGACGAATTTGACGTTGTACTTGGTATGTTACTGAATGGTGAAGGGGTTGACGCTCAGAAATACGATGCAAGTGACGATGAAGAAATAAGTGGTAAAATGTTTTCTTAATACTTATATTCGTATTGTTTTAATTTAATAATTATTATTTATAGAAAATCCATATAGGTCCCATGTATTCTGCGTGACCTGCCTGTGCCTGTATTATTAATGCAGTTCCCCCGAATACAACCTTTTACGAATTAGATTAAAAATCAAAATCACCGGAGCCGGGAATCGAAATCGGTGAAGCGGAGAAAATATTCTGTTTTTAGTATTTGTTGATATAGTGGCAACAGAAATACATCGTCCGTGAAAATTTCATGGATAACTTTACTTCTCCGTAGTACAACCAGTTGGACATCGCAGTTGTACCACGGGTAGGTCTCGAAAATTACAACTCTCTAGCTATCGCGGTTCTAGTGGTAGTAGTGGTATAGTGACAGACGGACAGAATGACAGCAGAGTCTTAGTAATAGGGTCCCGTTTTTACCCTTCATCATCAATCATGTCACTAGTTTCAGGTGGCGAACCGGTTTATTCCAGTGGAATCTGGAAATGCGGGCAATGTGATAGCATAGATGATAGCAAACTGATTTACAACGAGCTTTACGAGGTAGACAGTAATGTAGAAGACGAAGGATTTATTGATCTACAGGTAAATAAAATTTATAGTGGTCAGGCTCTTTTAGAATTAAGGTTACCTATAGCAGAGACAGTTGGGCGGGACTTATTTATTTATACTTTATGCACATTGTACATAATTATGGCGGATTTAATGCCACTATGTTCTCACACCATTCTCTGACAGTCAACCATGGGGTTATGGGACATTTGACTATGTAAAGCTTGTGATTAGCGTAAAGAGAGTGACAATAGAGCATCTCCCATACTAGAGTGGTGGTCTTCCTGGTACAAATGAGGACTTTTGAAAAGCCATGTCCGTATTACTTCAATTAATAGTGTCCTGGTGGAGAAGTACCTAATGTACGAGTCCCAGAGGTCTAACATGGGAAACTTCCGGAGTGTCGACGCTTCATCGACACCTATGATGTTTGAAAGAAGTATATTATCATCATCGAACCGGTGGTAGAGCTCCAGTGACGGAGTTTGCGAGCGTTGGCACCACCGCATTACCTAATATACTTGCTGCTAAATGGTTGTGTTCAGCACTATCGTGTTCCGGTCAGGTGGTAATGTATGGCCTTGTAATTTCCGGCATAACACCTTAGGCCTCAGGAGTGGTAATGCATCTGCATTTTGACCTTGGTCTTTGAGTGGGTGTCTATAGGCTGCATGCAGTCATCACTTAACATTAATGTGAACTGCATGTTGGTTGCCACTTCCATGACATAAAAAAAAATAGTCTTAATTTCTGCCAAGAGTCGTCCACTGCTGAATAAAAGTCTCATCTTAAGAAGCCCTAATCCAGTGACTGCCCTCGACCTTCACTAGGTCCTTTATTCACCTTGTGGGAAGTCTGTCCAAGCGCTACAACGTGATCGCGTATCGAAAGTCAACAGACATCGGTCCAGTCATTTCTTCGAGCTATGTGTCCTGCCCACTGCCACTGTAGTTATGTCGGCTACTTTGGTTTACATGTGGTTCTACTCATATCTCGCAGAGAAACGACGAGCATAGCTTTCTCCATTGCCCTTTCGTGCTCTTAACCACGTTTCAGTTCCATCATTGGCAACACATATTGGTCAAAGCTCTTTGTTTCAAGATACTGCGGTAAATTGGACGGGGAAGATAGAAAGAAGGTACATTTTTGGTAAAGCTCCAGTGACGGAGCTCGCGGGCGTAGGCACCACCGCATTACCTAATATACTTGCCTCTAAATGGTCGTGTTTAGCACTATCGTGTTCCGGTCAGGTGGTAATGTACGGCCCTGTAATTTCCGGCACAGAGGCATAACACCTTAGGCCTCAGGAGTGGTAACGAATCTGCATTTTGACCTTTATCTTTGTGTGGGTGACTTTAGGCTGCAGTCATCACTGAACATCAATGTGAACTGCATGCTTGTTTGCCACTTCAATAAAAGAAAAAAAAAACTACATGTTTGTCATTACCATAACATTAAAAAAGTTTTTCTCCTCTTTACAGATAGGCATGTCTTTACAAGATATGCAATGCGTTACGGTCAGCGCTGGCGCAAACGGTGCGGTGCAACGCGTCGCGGGCGCATGCGACGGCGATGATGTCACGCTGAGAATTGCGCATACGCAGAGAACTTTTAACGTTAACGTTTATGGTTATTAGTTTGAATGGGTAATGTTATTGAAATAAAAAATATATTAAACAAGTTGTTTTATTTTGTTATCAATATCCCTAAATAGCTTATTTCAACTTTATTTAACAGCATAAATTTAATTAAATAATTCAAAAGAACATAAAGTACAATTATTTATTAATATTTTATATTGTTTTACGAGCCAGTTGGTCCAGCGGTGTGTGACGTGACGACCGCTTTAACCGAGGCTCACGAGATCGACCACTTGTACCGGGACAAATATTTGTATGGCCTACATATATTTGTTTCGGCTCTGGGTGTTTGTGTACCTATGTGTTGTTTGTGCAGTGCTCAACGGTGCGGTTCTCACGATCATTCCTGTCCAGAACGTGTAAATTGTGGAACGAACTTCCCTCTGAGGTTGCTACAATATGGGGTTCTTCAAAAATGGCGTCTAAAGAGTCCTTCAGGGCTGGCAGCGCGTTGGCAACTCCCCTGGTGTTGCAAATGTTCATAGGCGTCGGTGACCACTTTCCAACAGGTGGCTCGTCAGCTTGTCTGTCAACATAATGACATAAAAAAAGATGTAGTTGTGAAAAGTTGAAATGCCAAAATAATCGCTACGAAACGTTGGTTTTGTAATGAAGAGAGAGATAATTGTTGTGAGAAGAATTTGAAACGTTTGTCGGTGAAATGAACGGGAACCGTTGTGTGTGTACAACACCATCGATATAAACCTAATATAAACCTGTGTCGTAGGTACCGACCACAGATTCTGTGGTACCGACCCACGACACAATTTAAGAATTAAAATCATACCTAATTCAAAAATGCTATTATAATATAAATTATAATTATAATTTTACTGGTGGTAGAGCTCCAGTGACGGAGCTCGCGGGCGTAGGCACCACCGCATTACCTAATATGCTTGTCGCTAAATGGTAGTGTTCAGCACTATCGTGTTCCGGTCAGGTGGTAATGTAATTTCCCCTGTAATTTCCGGCACAGAGGCATAACACCTTAGGCCTCAGGAGTGGCAACGCATCTGCATTTTGACCTTGGTCTTTGTGTGGGTGTCTATAGGCTGCAGTCATCACTTAACATCAATGTGAACTGCATGCTTGTTTGCCACTTCCATAACATAAAAAAAAAAAATGAATTTTTGTATTGAATCCTGTTTCGCGATGCCCCTACGGGGTGTCACATGAAATGTTATATAAGGCAACTTTGTAATTATTTTATGTGACTTGCAATAAACATTTGAATTTGTTTTTGACACAGGTTTATCTCTATGGTGTTGTACACGTGTGTGGCTGTGAGTTATAAGGACATTCGGTTTCTAACAGTAATGGTTTTTTGTTGTATCGCCGTGTCAATTTAGTTCTGCCTGGCGCGGCGATACGGCAACTGTATGCTCAAGTGAACACGCCCATACAAACAGCTTTCATTAACTATCTCACATTTTTTATGTTTAAAGGAGGCAAACAAGCATGCAGATGATGGACATTGATGAACTGTGAATGAATAAGTGATGACTGCAACTTATAGACACCCACATGAACACCACAGGTCGAAATGCAGATGCGTTGCCACTTAGTTGTTCTGTCTATAATAGTTATTACATACGAACACGAAACACCTTCATTTTTTCCCAAGCATAAACTTTTTGACGCCGGAACAGAATATCGGCATATACTTTTCCCAATTTATGCTATAAGTGTCACATTGAAATTCCTTGCTGTCGTGTTCATCTAGAGTGTTGGCGAGTGCTTGAGCCCGAGATGACGTCATCAGCCAGTGAGTCGACGTGAAGGGTCGAATGACGTCACGGAGTAAGATTGCACGTTGTTGAAGATCGACGTATCTGGAAGCGGGCATTTGAGGTGTTTGATAAAACTATAAACACGGCATACTCCGACAAACTTGTTCGTCAATTTTTTGTCTCTTGTATGTATTTCGTATGTATGTATGTATCTTCACGCTAGGTCCCTAACGGGGTAGGCAGAGAGTGTAGAGCGCCAGATATCCCGGTCCTGACAAACCTCTCGTGCCTCGTCTACCTTCATCATTCTCTTCATACATGCACGCCGATTCCTAAGACTTTTGACCCCACCATCAGACAGAACTCGACCTATTTGGTCATGGTAGGTCAGCCTTGGTCTTCCTGGGCCTCTGCAACCATCCACATTCGCATTGTATATCTGTTTAGTCATTCGCTCATTCGACATTCTTTCTATATGCCATCGGAGCATGCCTTTTTTCATCTATATATATTTCGTCTTACACAAAACATCGTCGCCATGGCGTCCTAGTGAGTTAGAGCCCTAACGGCCAAATACTCAAACGTCACTTAAATTTAAATGGGACTTAAAAGTCTTCTGTCTTTATAAAAGACATTCAAACGATAGAGATAGCACACATTTGAGCCTTGCATAAAATTGAGTGACGTTTGAGTATTCGGCCTTAAGTGTAATAACAACAGTTACCTGGTTGATGTTAAAAATTATTTTAGTTTATTATACGCGAGATGAATCCGTAAAAAATAGTTTTATTTCAATGAGTGTAGCTCGTGAAAACCTAAGAACATATTACAGTAGTTATAATAATAATAATGGCAACCCATTTTACGTCCCACTGCTGGGCACGAGTCTCTCCCCTTTTTTTTAGGGGGAGGCCTGGAGCTTACTCCACCACGCTGCTCCAATGCGGATTGGTGGAGTTGGGTGGGTTAGTGGCCAACCCGTTGTCGGATGTTTTCAAACCACCCATAAGGCCTCCGACAAGGTTTAACGACTGCTATCTATCGATAGCAACCGGGATCAACGGCTTAACGTGCCCTCCGAAGCACGGAAACGCGCATTTAATTTGCCACTAGCGGTCACCCATCACACTACCCGACCGCGCCCGTAGTGCTTAACCGAGTAGATCGCTTACGATCTACACCAGCCGCGGGGCCATGCGCGCTTCCATTACAATAGTTACCTGGGTTGTTTTCCCGTGATCTTTAGCCAGAGATCAGCGACGTGTGCTGGTATCAGCTGGAGCATGTTTGTCATCACTGCCAGCGCTATTTTGGACTCCGTGAAAATCGCCTTCGGGTAGGGAAGTTCCTCTGAAAATACATTTTTATTGCATGTTAAAGGGATAATGAGAAACGTGGGGTTTTTGTCATAAGACAACACGGGCCACCGGCCGCGGCGGACTGGAGGGGAGTAGCCATAGCGTATATTACCGATGTATAACAGTCTGTCATTTTATGCGGAGGGATACTAGGCTGGAGCGCCTTCTGCGCTCGCCGATTGCCCGGTGAAGTAGACTAGTGCCGTCTCGAGACAGGCAGCCTACACAAAGCCCGAAAAAAAAAAAAAAAAGCGGAGGGATATGCATGTGACTCACACACATTACAAAAATCGTCTACGAAACTAACACCTTGACTTTAACAAAATACATAAACAATTTCACTAACACATTTGAACATCTATGCGACAGGCATACCCCTATTATTGGCGCTTGCACTTTGACAGAGGGAAAATCCTGCATATGGCTACTCCCTTTCGGTGTGCCGCAGCCGGTGACTCGCGTTGCTGTATGGGTTTTTGTAAACTGAGAAGATTCTCATTGGTATCTACCTACAACTGGAATTTCGCAACGTGTCTTATGAAAGTGAAAGAAGTGTAGATGGTAGAAATTATAGATATTTGTGGCTTTTCTCGCGTATACGACACTCCCAACTTCTTCTTCTACCCGATGTTTCGGTCACTTTCCAGCTACCGAGCTGATGGCCATGGTTCTCTCATTTCTAAATTAATAAATAAAATACGCTTACACTCACAGCCCCACATTAGGTATAAACCTGTGTCGTGGGTGCCGTTTTACACACACAAACATACACAAACACCCACAATGTATGAAGCTCGCAAAAACCTGCGAGAAAGTTAATAGGTTTGACTGACACATTTGTTCCACATTCCGTCGAGATTCTTCATATTTAATCCTCAATAATTATATACGAATAGAGACATCTCTATCCACAGTTAGAATGTGGATAATTCTACCAACAATTTTATTATTTTCCCCCAACATACACAAGAAATAAATTCACGGCACTGGTCAGACGTCCATTTCCAATCCCCTTATAGTTGAGTGAGTTCTGCTCATCCAATTACAGGCTTCGTACGCTTGTCTGTTTCACGCTACTGACTACGTAGTTTATACGGTTTAGAAGTCCTTTTATATAATATTATTATAAAGCTATTTCTGAATTATATAGTCGTAATTAAGATTAAAAGATCTAAGGAATTAGGTAACGCTTCTGGACTGAGACCTTTGCTTTTTGTGTGGATATCTATAAGTAGGGTTGCCAGGTGGCTAAACCTAATAGCCGGACAGACCAACCAGTTTGTCCGGATATTTGGGTAAATATGTCAGACACCTGTGACAGAAGCGTTTGGCAGTGCTCGGCGCTCGCTAGTTTGCGGAATGCAAAAAGTTTAACAAAAAGCGGTAGATCGTTTATTTGACCGGACATGGAATCAAAAAGTTTAACTACCTATGTCCGGCTATATCCGGACGCCTGGCAACCAAATCTATAAGCATGAACTGCTCGGAAAAATGGAAATGACCTACATTTCCATTTTTCCGAGCAGTACCTACACGTTTTTTGTAATAATCAATAATCAGTTAAGTGATTTTAAAGATCTCACGAGAATCTACGTAAATCATTTATTTATCAAAAAACAACAATAGCTGTACTTTTTTACTGGTGGTAGAGCTCCAGTGATGGAGCTCGCGGGCGTTGGTACCACCGCATTACCTAATATACTTGCCGCTAAATGATAGTGTTCAGCACTATCGTGTTATGGTCGGGTGGTAATGTACGGCTCTGTAATTTCCGGCACAGAGGCATAACACCTTAGGCCTCAGGAGTGGTAACGCATCTGAATTTTGACCTTGGTATGTGTGGGTATCTATAGGCTGCAGTCACCACTGAACATCAATGTGAACTGCATGCTTGTTTGCCTCATCCATTACTTAATAAGAAACTTAAATAAAAAATGCTCCTAGTTATATTAAAACAACATTCATTCATATTTATTATTATTCATTCAACAAATTCTTTTAGTTTTAGTGAACTTACGTTAAAATCTCATCATTTTATATGTTCAATCTGTCAGTTTTGTGCCTTATATTATCGTTGTGAAGAATTAAATAATATTGCGAGGCGCTAGCAATGTTGGTTTAAGATTATACCGTACAGAACGTAATCAATTTGATCCCCAAAGTCATCTACAGGTGCGCAATGCGTGCGAACTCAATTTATATTTGGAACTCAATTTCAAAGTCTGACCTCTATGTGCGGATCAATCAAACAATGACTTGATAATGTTAATCTGAACAGCTATGTACGTAATCACTCTATCTGAGATACAATTCAGATTATGACCTTAATAAACTAAACGGTTAAACCCTTTAGTAAACATTAACCGGATTACAATCGCCATTGATTTTGTGTCGTGGATATTGTCAGTCGTAGAAACATAATCTGTATGTTTGATTTTTTTTTTTATGTGATGTGTGAAGTGGCAAACAAGCATGCAGTTCATATTGTTGTTAAGTGATGACTGCAGCCCATAGACACCCACACAAAGACCAAGGTCAAAATGCAGATGCGTTACCACTTCTGAGGCCTAAGGTGTTATACCTCTGTGCTGGAAATTACAGGGCCGTACATTACCACTTGACCGGAACACGATAGTGCCGAACACTACCATTTAGCGGCAAGTATATTAGGTAATGCGGTGGTGCATACGCCCGCGAGCTTCGTCACTGGAGCTCTACCACCAGTATAGTTGATATTCATAATTCATTTATGATATTATAAAAGATGTCTCTCTACTTTTTGTTAAAAACTTCTTTCAATTTAGGTTTTTAATCTAGGGCGACTATATCAGCCCCATCGCGTTCTAATAGGATAGAGAAAAAGTACCTTCTTTGCATCTTATTAACAAAATGTTTAACTAACCTCGCTCTTTCACTACATGGCTTCGGTTAAATACTTTGAAAAAATCCTAATTCTATTAGAAAATATGTCTACTTAAGATGCGTTGTCTTGGATTTCATGGATAAGTTATTGTTATCTGTGCTGTTGACCCGTATTGTAATGAAAAAGAGTTCAGAGTTCCAGTTCAGAATTTCGTTATGTTTGTGAGACTGTGGTTTTGAAAATGCCCAATAGTATTTTTTTGAAAAACAAAGACGGTCAGGGAAGTTGGTATTAAATGTATCAAAATGCAAACTACATCATATTTATATTCGTATCCAGGAACAATATCTACCTAAACTTTGAGTAAAAATTAACATTGCTTAATACTCTAGCTATGTGTTAACACCTTAAATCGGTAGATGTATCTCATTATAATCAAGTTCAATCACCGTCCCTTGTACACGTCATGTTCAATAACAGCCGTGCAATAACTTTCAGGATGGATATGGTTTTAAGACAACTTAATTAAATTCCTACCTGCGGCTCTACTGCCTACCTGAACACTTTAGTCTTCGTTTAAAACTTTAATTGTCTTTGTCCCCTATCACCATCATTTCAGCCAAATGACGTCCAATGCTGGACAAAGGCCTCCCCCAAAGATTGCCACAACGAACGGTCCCGGGCCGCCCTCATCCAGAGATTGCCCGCGACTTTCACTAGGTCGTTGGTGCACCTCGTGGGGGCCTAGAACTCTTCTGCCCCAGCGGCCGTCAGTTTTGCGAGCTATCTGCCCTGCCTACTGTCACTTGAGTTTCGCTATTCGGTGGGTTATGTCGGTTACTTTGGTTCTCATGCGGATCTCCTCATTTCTGATTCGATTTCGCAGAGAAACTCTGAGCATCCCTCTCCACTGCTCTCTGAGTGACCTTGAGCTTTCTTATGAGGCCCATAGTGAGCTACCACGTTTCGGTTCCGTATGTCATCACTGGCAACACACACTGACTATCTTTGTCCCTGCATGAGAAAAATAGCGGTAATCTGATTGTATCATCATCATGATTATTTCAACTGAAAGTCGTCCACCGCTGGACATAATTTTTTTAAGCAAAGATTGTCACAACAATCGGTCGTTGGCCACCCTCATCTTGCTATTGAATGGGATCTTTATCATGTTGGTCCACCACATAGCGACTCGTAGGGGATCTTACTAAGTTTCGATTCGCGCGGTCACCATTCGAGAACTTTTCTGCTTCAGTGACCGTCGGCTCTCCAAGCTATGCCCTACCCACTGCTGCCTAAGTTTCGCTAATCGGTGGGATATTATTATGTTGGTCACTTTGATTTTTATCTAGTTGTAGTTCCGTATAGGTGTTATCAACACAATTCGATTTTATATTATAGCATTAATAACGTTTAACTATGTAAAGTGATGCCAGTCAACTTATTGCTATTACTCTCATAGGCGGTACGAAACACCTAATAAAATAAAAAAATTAAACTAGGGTAAAGGGATTCAGTTTGGAGGTCGAACAGCAGGACAAATGGATTTATCAATTATATTTCAGTTTTTTTAGATTATGTAGTAGTTCTAGTTGACGAACAAGCTTCCAGTCCACATTGATGTTAAGTGATGACTGCAGCCTTACTCAGACCAGAGGTCAAAATGCAGATGCATTGACACCCCTGAGACCTTTGTTGTATGGAAGAACGGGTTAAATTACGGGTGAAATTGTCCCTCCGCCGAAAAGAGAGGATCCTCCGACCAGGTGAGGTGATAGCGCCCGGCGGGCCGCGGTCCTTCGATTGACGCTGGGAAGTTGTTTATATGCCAACTCTTGAGAAATCTTCGTATGTGCGATGTAATTCGATTGACACGCCATCTACCGTACTAGACAAGTACTGTGACAATTCGTCTGTGTTCCACTAGTTGGCGCCTTAGTGTAGTGGATGCTACAAAGTTATTACGGGACCCTAAAACGTGTTGGTTACGGTAGATACTTACTGTAGTTATATTGGTAGCTTTCCTCCACAAACATTTCAACGGCTCTTGACCAGGTGATTGGATTGGTTGAACTGGAGCAGCAGTTGTATACAGCGACATCTTTTGACCTGAAAAAGAAGTTTTGTTTGAAAACATTTTTTTAATGTTATGGTGGTGGCAGACAAGCATGTAGTTCACATGGATGTTCAGTAACGACTGCAGGCTATAGACAAAACTCAAACTCAAAAATGTATGTTTAATCACTTGAAAATAATACAATTTGCTTGCGAAAGGTCAAATTACAAAAATAAAAATTAAAGCGAATAACAACTGATACGTTGATTAATATGTCAAAGCAAACAAAAATAAAATAAATAATGGTCCAAAAATACTTAATAATAAAAATAGGTATCAACAGAATGTTCCATACTCTCTTTACAAACGGCAAGATAAGACTAAATAAAAAAATATGGGACATTCTTGATGCCTACGTACTCGAGCTCCATCACTGGAGCTCTACTACAAGTAAAAAAAATACGGATTTGGATCAAAACGAACCAAGATACCAAAGAGATGGCAAACAAGCATGCAATGCTCATAGATGTAAAGTGATGACTGCAGCCTATAGACATCTTTAAAATAATAAAATAAAATACGCTTACACTCACAGCCCCACACTAGGTATAAACCTGTGTCGTGGGTGCCGTTGTACACACACAACACATACACAAACACCCAGACCCGGAACAAATATCAGTAGGACAAATATTTTTCCCGGCGCGGGGATCGAACCCGCGACCCTTCGAATCAAACGGTCATCTCAAACCGCTGGACTAACCGGGTCGTCAAAAAAATGCAGAAGACAAAAAAAAAGAAAAAAGATCCGGACGAATTGAGAACTTCTTCCTTTTTTGTGGAGGGAAATCCGTGTGACACATACACACACTACAAAAATCGTCTATTACTACGAAACTCACACCTTGACTTTAGCAGAATACATAAACAATTTCACGCACACATTTAAACATCTACGCGACAGGAATAGGCCCACTTGGGCTTGTATTTCGACAGAGAGGAAAGCCTTCATATGACTACTCCCCTCTGGTCGGCCGCGACCGGTGGCCCGTGTTGCTCTATGGCAAGCACAAAGAGCTCTCAACTTGAAACAAATATCGGTACTTACTTTTTATACCTAGCAGCAGCTATTAACGTTAAATTAGATACGAAGTCTACGGGGATGATGTCGCACACCACACTCTTGTGGCCGTACACAGAGTGCGTCAGGCCTCTGGCGACGTCGCTGCAGAGGGCTGTGGCAGCCACCCAGCTGTCGAGCCAACCTGGGATAGGATCGTTGAGGATTGGGCCAACTGAAGAAAAAACATTTTATGATTTTCCTCTTTCCTCTGCGGTGTTCCCTCGGTGCTATATTAAGGGGTTCTTCAAAAATGGTAAAAAATGGCGTTGGTAACTTTTCTGGTGTTGCAAATGTTCATAGGCGACGGTGACCACTTTCAGGGGGCCCGTTTGCTTGTTTGTTAACGTTTAAACATAAAAAACCGATGCAAATTATGAATGAAAATTGTGTTATTTATTGTTTTTATAAATTATTTATTTAATATTTTAAAATGGCCAAGTGTAAGCCGAATAAGGTTAATTTAAATATCAAAAATTTCCTTTCAGAATCTGCTGTAATGTATCGGTAGGTATTATTTTTCGTGTTGTACGCCCAATAGTCTCGGAAATAATAATAAAAAGATTAGGATTTTTTATTGTGTCACGGAAAAAAATACAATTATTCAAACTCACAATTATATTTGGAGAAAATACGGAAAATACTTCTTCACCAGAGCAGAGAATATGTACGAGTATTAATACTACGTATAGAATGGACACTTCGACGTCCCACCCGATTTCCCTGCATTAGCCTACCTCCTTCCCTCTTATGGGCGACGGTTGGTATTTTTTACGTGCTACGCACACAGGTGCAAGTGTAAATACACGTCAATGATTGATGTCTGTGTAATAGACCCCAAATTAAGCGTTTGTATGGAATTTTGGCGGAGTGTCCGCGGTGTGACCAGAGTCACCATTGGTACAGTAATGAACTATCAGATACGTTATTAAATGAAATGCTAAACATTGATGATCAATTAAATATTAAAACTGTAACAGGATAATTTTCACTTACTGATTGAAGGTCGAACAATGATGGTTGGGACACGATCACTATTCTCAGCTATCAAAGATTCTGCTAAGGCCTTTGATAGCGTGTACTTAATGGTTTTGACCTCTGAAATAATTCATAATAAAATTAAAATTGGAAATAAGAAATGGAATATTGAATATAATTAAAAGTGAAAAAGATTTTTGTCATTTGATTATGGTAAACATGATATTTTTATTTTTAGGAGGAAAGTAATGCGTTGATCTACGCACCATTTTTTTTGTAATGGAAGAGGTGTACAAGCATGCAGTTCACATTGATGTTAAATTATGACTGCAGCCTATAGACACCCACACAATGACCAGACGTCAAAATGCAGATGCGCTGCCACTCCTGAGGCATTAGGTGTTATGCCTCTGTGCCGGAAATTACAGGGCTGTACATTACCACCTGATCGGCACACGATAGTGCTGAACACTACCATTTAGCGTCAAGTATATTAGGTAATGCGGTGGTGCCTACGTCCGCGAGCTCCGTCACTGGAGCTCTACCAGTAATTGTTGTTGTAGTGTTTAAAGTGTTTTGAGCCATTAGGGAGAAATATGCCATAAAAGCTACGCTTCGACGTGCTGCGGCATGCCGCGGCACTTTGTGGCATTCCACAATTTCACAAGATGTTACGACACGCCGCGGCAGACGCACAGATTTCTGTTCTGTGTTAAGGAAAGTGTGTGCTAAAAGTATGTTAATATGTTTGAATCTAGCTAGTTTGAGTGGCAATTTCAGCGGCTAATGAGAGCGATCGGGATCGAACGGAGGTAGTTGTCGAGACACTTTCATGTACCTACGTGCCGCAAGATCCTGGCATGCTGCGGAATGCCACAGGATGATTCAGTAGACCAAAGCGTGTGGGCATGGCATATGTATTTTACCTATAAATTTTTCAATTTCTCTTTGATTTGTGATATTTTTTTCTGCAAATCTTCGTACATCTTCGACTTTCTTGGGTGGTGGATAAACGGTTTCATTGATCACAGACCGGTGTGCATTTGAAAAAGCTGTTGATACGTATACTAGGGCCTGAAAAGAAATGAATTTAGTGTATTGTCAGTCAGCCTGTAGATGTTCCCTCGGTCCTACAATATGGGGTTCTTCAAAAATGGCGTCAAATAGTCCTTTAGGGCTGGCAGCGCGTTAGCAACTCCCCTGGTGTTGCAAATGCTCATAGGCGACGGTGACCACTTTCCATTAGGTGGCTCGTCTGCTTGTTTACAAAAGCGCAAGAAAAAAGGCTGATTGGTCTGTGGCGCAACAAAATGAGATAAAAAAAATTGTATACTATTGACTTCAATAATTTTAAAATAAGCTCTGTTTTCTTTTAAACATATTTTGATAGGCAATATTTGCAAGACGTCTTTGCTTATGTATGAAATTTGATAAAAAAATGTTTCATTCGGTAAACAAATAGACGAAGGTCGACCTAGATTCAGATCTTAGACTATCATAGAAAGCTGAAGTTCGACATGTAGATAAGTATCAACAGAGGATTTTCTTTCAAATCAAAGATATTACTTACTACTTATATCTCTTATCAATTACAGTCAAGTTCTGTTTTGATGTAACGTATAATTATGTATTATAATTTACGAAATCATTAAATTGTACGCAAAAAAGTAACTACGTATAATTTAATGAATGTGTGTATTTTATGTATCTTCATGACAAGTCTTAAAATGTATGAATTTATATACACTTACATCAATATTTTTCATCTTTTTGCTAAGATCCAGCACTCTTCTAGTCCCTTCGTAATTAATGTCCATTATTTTTTTTAAAGTGTCAATGAATTTTACGGTTGCACCAGAATGTATCACTACTGATACCTGGAATCAAAACTTAATTACTTTCACACTTAAATTAAACGATTAAAAAAAAGATAACCGTTTTTTTTTTGTTATTATGGCATCGCTATTACGCATATTGCCAGTGTCAAGTAAAACGATATTTCATATTTATTTAAGCAGCGTAAAAGTATATACTCGTAAGTTATCAAGTATAATATGTCAGTCAAGTGAGTTACAATCAAGTTATTCGAGTAAAACGATGGCTACTTTACCAGAACATTTACAATGAAGTTTAGGAGGCAACCTGAAAGGTCGTGTTTTCGCACTGTTATTCTATTTCACTATACACGGGCACTGTAATAAACCTTTAACAAACAAAATGCCACCAATTTTATTCAATATAACTTAAAAATACACCAAGAAAATGAAATAAAACAAGAGCACCATACGCCTCTTTCAAGGTTCCCGCCAAAACTCCCAAAGATAACCGTTAAAATTACGAGTTATAAATCCTTGCAATAGTAATAAAAAACTTATAGAATATAATATTAAGAAAAGTGAAAATGACAATACATATAATGTAGTAAGTATCTAGTATTGGAAGAAAAATATGACGTGTGATTAATTCTAAGATTTAGTACCTAAGATTCAAATTAATACTTCACATAATATAACTAGTATTAAAAATCCTATCATGCAATTTAGGAATTCTTGCAAAATGATGGGTCTAATCTAATTATACAACATGTAACGGGAAAAAATGCACACTACCTAAAACCTCGATTAGAAAATCGAATTGTAATCATAATACATGAACTGAAATTACATGTTAATGTATTTAATTTTTTTTATCTAACAAATAAGTTGTCCTCAAATTGTACGAACAGTATGCACACCCTATGCATACTTACCATACCTACGGCCACATATAAAACACGAACCGAAAAAAGTAAGTGATGTATGATGTAGCGTAACTTGCGTACCCTTATTTAACACTCGCTATTTATTAAATTATTTTTTTTTTTACTATTTTATTTTTTTAATTATTATTGATAATAAAAAGCACGTCTCAATGAGTTATATTAAACTTATTGAGACTAGCATTCTATTTTGGATAGACGTTGATCTCTTTTTCGTTTGTATTGACTGTTGGTCAAATAGGTGACCATAATTTCCCGAATTGTCATTAATTTTGGGACAAAATATTACCCATATCAAAAATGCCTGAAATCGATTCGGTTATCGATTCTGAACTATCTAGTCTCGGGTTGTACATTCAATCCTGTTACACGTTGTATAAAAAATCTCGAGTCACAGACTTTGTGATCTAACTCCTCTGAAACGGCCTAGCCGATTTCTGAGACCAACTTACAAAAGAGGTAAGTCTGAGTTACTCCTATGGAGAAATGTAGTTTTACTATTCTTTTTTTAAGGTTACCTTATTAATAAGTGTATCCTTGTCTTCAGGAGTAAGTCCTAAATTCTCTTGTGCTAAATCTCCTTCAACTGGAACAAGTTTTTTAATGACTTCAGGCTTATTGTTTTTTATTCTTGAAAATAGCTGTAAATATAAAAAAGATTAGAATCCAATGTAAGGAAGATCTGTCACATTCTTTTAATTCGAAAACTGAATAAATTCGACGATATACTATTGTTGAATATAGAGCTCGGGACAAATTAACTAACTGAAAAAAAAAACGAATGGTAATACTTTAGTTAATAATAATATTTTTTTATGTAATGGAAGTGGCAAACAAGCATGCAGTTCACATTGATGTTAAGTGATGACTGCAGGCTATAGATAACCACACAAAGACTAAGGTCAAGATGCAGATGCGTTACCACTCCTGAAGCCTAAGGTGATATGCCTCTGTGCCGGAAATTACAGGGCCGTACATTACACCCGACCGGAACACGATAGTGCTGAATACTACCCTTTAGCGGCAAGTATATTAGGTAATGCGGTGGTGGCTACGCCCGCGAGCTCCGTCACTGGAAAAATGTGTAGTCATGTAATGTATAGTTAGTAGTGGTCTAGTCGATGATTTTTGTAAATATCTCTCTACCAACGCTAACTTTAGTCATTTCAGCCGAAAGATTCACTGTTAAACGCCTTTCTATTTTAGAGAAAGGTTTTTGCTCTATTCTTTCATATGGGGAAGTGGAGGGAGAAGGGGTAGTATGCCGTCATCGCCAGGCTTGCCATGCGGGTTGGCGATTGCAGTGACGGTAATTTTATTGCGGAGTGCTGCTGTCCACCACTAATTATTGCATTTACTACCGTTTTTCTAGATAATATTAATTAATTTAAAAATACGGTCAATTAAATGAAATACCCACCGGATTCTCGAGCAATTGCTGCAGCCTTACATCAACAGAGGCATTTTTAGCTCGAATCAATACATATATTTTGTCCAAATCTTCAAAACTGTAAAGGAGCTTCTCTATGAATACCTGAAATTGTAGGTACAAGAAAGTTAGATGCTGCCGTATCACTGTCTGCTTTGAGGATTTTTGTAAATATCTTTGGTAAAAAAAAACATTCCCGTTGTGGATGAGCCGTTATTAAAGAGAAACGTCTGCTGGCTTGGCCAAGTCACAGAATTGGTGACTCACTTGTGGATGATTATTAAATAAATAAAATAAAGTAAAGAGTATAATGTCTCTGCTGGCTTTGCCAAGTCCACCGAATTGTTGATTCTCTTGTCGAAGATTATTAAATAAATAAAATGAAGTAAAGAGTAACGTCTCTGCTGGCTTGGCCAAGTCCACAGAATTGTTGATTATTAAATAATGAGTAACGTCTAAGAGTAAAAATATTTAATAAGTTTTCGTAATAAAATTTGAATAAATAAATATCTAATATCTGTAACGAATATTTTAAAAAACTGCGATCGTCACGTACTCCGGGTACGTGACGGTCGCAGTTTTTTTAAATATTCGTAATATCCCTTGTACTCCCTGTCACATCGTGTCACGCTCAGAGAGACCTCTCTCCCCCTTATATACGAACCCCTTTACAACTGACTCGTATATTGGTGGGTTGAGATGCTTATTTATTATTATTTTATAACATTCAATTAAGAAGTGACTATTAATATCTTTAAATACGTCATTAAGTTCAAATGAATATGACTTTGTTGTAATTAGACAACTTGACTGAACCACAAAAAAATATTTCAGCATTTTTGATACGCTATTTTTTTCTAGACTAAGAATATTTTTTTCTTAGTTAAATTACGTGACTTTTTATCAGTTTCTTAAATAAAGTAGGAATATTTACTTAAAAATAAAAATGAACGTAACTTAACGAGTGTATTCTCCAAATGACTTCAGTTAAAGGCGAGAACTTCCTTTTTTATAAAGAAGTATCTATATCAGAAGTTCCCAAACTATTTTTTCTTGTAGACCCTTAACAAGTTTTTCTAGTTTCTGTGGACCCCCGTCCTTGCTACATTTATATCACATTCCCATATTTCCAATTGTTATTCACGCCTACGTAGACCCCCTCGAGTCTCCCATGGACCACTTTGGGAATCACTGGTATGATGTAAGTAAATTGGTACTATCAGTGTATGTGTTGAGATCCATTAGCGTGGACCCCCATTTTCATTTCATGGACCCCCAAATTTTTTTTTCGATGTCGCAGACCCCTTTCACGTTGTCATGGACCCCCAGGGGTCGATATAGACCACTTTGGGAATCACTGATCTATATGATTGTTAGAAAACTCCCATTGGCAATTTTACGCAAAAGCCGATATGCATGGGTAGCCTAGCCTGGCCTAGAGTCTATTTCAACGATCAGCGGCACATTAGTAAAGTTTAGTGTAGGAGCTCGAGGGCGTTTGAACTACCGCAATACCTTATCTATCTGTAGTGTATAGCACTATCGTGTACCATTTAGGTGATGATGTATGGCACATTAATAACTATAATATGACAAAGGCAAAATAGTGTAGGAGTGGCTGTGGGTCCATGGGGAAGTCCATAAAACGTCGCGCTAAAATAAGCCTTTTCTGACCCTCTCCCCCTATTGTCACGCTGTGTCACACTATCTGTGACCCCCTTAAAAATATTACGTCACACAAACAAAGGTAACAAAATACACTGTTTCAAGGAAACTTCGTAATTTCTGTCTTTTCAGTCTGTGTAAGAAGGTTTAACACCTTAAGAATTGCAATATATTTTGGCAGAGCTCCAGTGACGGAGCTCGCGGGCGTTGGCACTACTGCATTACCTAATATACTTGCCGCTAAATGGTAGTGTTCAGCACTATCGTGTGCCGGTCAGATGGTAATGTACGGCCTTGTTATTTCCGGCACAGAGGCATAAAACCCCAGGAGTGGTAACGCATCTGCATTTTGACCTTGGTCTTTGTGTGGGTGTCGATAGGCTGCAGTCATCACTTAACATCAATGTGAACTGCATGCTTGCTTACCACTTCCATGACATAAAAAGAAACAAAGACGCCCAATTTTGTTTTTATTTAGGAATAGTCTAACGAAATTTTAATTTAAATATTTTAATAAATTGCGAACGTTACGTTGCCGTGGACCGCCCGTCCTCCCCTGTCACATTACGTCACGCTATGCGAACGTATTTTATTTTCGCCTCCAATGCATCTTCATTTTACCTTAGGTTTTTATGTAGATGTCTATAGGCTGCAGTATTCACTTCCCATCTATGTACTGCGTGCTTGTTACATATCATCTTAATAATATAATTCTCATTAACACTTTTTTTTTTAATTTTATGGCATTGTTATGCGTATTGCCAGTGTCAAGTAAAACGATATTTCGTATTCGTATTAAGCAACGTTAAAGTCAGAGTCGTCAGTCAATTTATCAGTCTGTCAGTCAGTCACAATCATTAATTCTAGTAAAGTGATGGCTACTTCACCAGAACATTTACAATGAAGTTTTGGAGGCAACCCGAAATAACGTGTTTTCGCATTGTTATTCTATTATTTCTAGAATTTGACTTAAATCATATACGAATTTAGGCATTTCATCTATCTTAAGGCCTTAATAAGAATTTAACCAAATACCAACCTTTCCAAGAAATCCAGTTCCGCCAGTCAAAAATACTGATTTGCCAGCGTAGAAACTTGCTATGGACTGGTAACTTTTATCTTCGTTTGTCTTCAATGGAGTGTCACTACTGAAAGATAAATAATCATTTTCTTTGGCTGCAGTCCTCTTAGGTTAGGATCCCACTGCAGAATCATTTCGTTCATCCAGATATGCTGCGAACCTGATTTTTACGCATATTTATAATCTAGAGAATACTAGAGAATACTACATCCACTAGGTTGCCTATCAAAAAAATGGCCGCAAGTATTTTTTTTTTAATAAATTTTTTATGCTTGTTTTTCAATGAAATATCATCGTCCACTTCACGGCAATATGTAGGTACAAAGACTGAAAAATCACGGCAGCCGTTGCGCACTTAGCCGACCTCACATATTTTCGTTCCGCCCTGATAACTTTTTACGTCCATATAGAACGTAGGTACATATTTTATATATATCATTTTTTTTCTCATTATTATGATATACGGGAGCCAAATTAAAAAGGCCGCAAATAAGAGTTGCTGGCTGTTAAAGATAAAAAAAAACTTGTGGCCAATTTTTTTTGGCAACCACTAGGTTGCCAATAAAAACTAGCAACCCATAGATATATATTCTCTAGATTATAAATATGCATAAAAAATAGGTTTGCGGCAGATCTGGATGGACGAAGTGATTCTGCAGTGGGATCCTAACCTAGGATGTAATCATTGATATTCAAATTCGTATTATTGTTGTTACCTAATTAATTAAATTTCTAAACAGAGTCCAGATTAAAACTGTTTATAACAGAATGTGCCATATGTGTAAGAGCCGTTTCTGTTGACGACAATTTTCTTAAAATTAATGTTAAGTATTTACGATAATTTATTTGCAAAAATTATCATAATTACTTTGATGGAGTTCAATTGCATTCATTTGCATATTATAAACATTGTCTTATACAGCAAAAAAAAAAGAACGTATTGTTTTTTTGGGTTTTCAGGTTTCCGTTACCGAAATGCAAATTATTTGCTTTTGTTCATTTCAATTAACCATAATGGCGTCGGATCGTGACGACCCCATTGCTCACTAGCAGGAGATTTTTCTTCTACTGGAAGCGAATTCTTCCAATAGTGCAGTCAGTCAAGCGAACAATGGCGGTCAAACTATATGTGTCCCAAAAATCAATTATCAGAAAAATGTGAAAAAAAATTGTCATGTGTTTTTAATATTATTAGGATTTTAATTATAGACTGTAGTCTACAGAAGGGTTAGTCATGACTACAATCACACCGCGGACACTCCGCCAATATTCCATACAAACGCTGATTTGGTTTCTATTACACAGACATCAATCAGAGACGTGTATTTACACGAGCACCTGTGTGCGTAGCACGTACAAAATACCAACCGTCGCCCATAAGAGGGAAGGGGTTGAGTGGTGCGAGCAAATCGGGCGGGACGTCGAAGTGTCCATTCTATACGTAGTATAATTACATATTCTCTGCTACAATACAGAGGGGGAAATAACAAGAAAGTAATATTTGTGGTCTTGGGACCTAAAGGATCATCGCAGGATGTCTGTTTTCCAACATTTTTTTAAATCCTTATAAAAATACATGACAAATATTTTTATTTTTTTTTCAATTTTTTTCTGATAACTGTCATGACTTGGCCTATCACGCATTTTCGGTTTATCGTTGATTTCTGGAACACCCTGTATAAGCTTGTCATCCCCGAAGTGATAGGCAGAGATAAATGCATGCTTTCGAGCATAGGTACTACATGTAAACACTCTCGATTCACCGGTTAAGTTTTGGCCCATGTAACAGGTTAACAGGTTGGTTGTAACAAATGAAAATAAATAAAATAAAATACGCTTACACTCATAGCCCCACAGTAGGTGTAAACCTGTGTCGTGGGTGCCGTTGTACACATACAACACATACACAAACACCCAGACCCGAAACAAATATCTGTAGGCCATACAAATATTTTTCCCAGTGCGGGGATCGAATCCGCGACCCTTCGAATCAAACGGTCATCTCACACCGCTGGACTAACCGGGTCGTCCCTGTAATTTCCGGCACAGAGGCATAACACCTTAGGCCTCAGGAGTGGTAACGCAACTGCATTTTGACCTTAGTCTTCGTGTAGGTGGTCTATAGGCTGCAGTCATCACTTAACATCAATGTGAACTGCATGCTCTTTTGCCACTTCCATTTCATAAAAAAGAGCTTGCGAGTATATTGAGATCTCCGGGCACATTACCAAACTCCGAGGGTCACACTGGGGAAGTTAAAAAAAAAAGAAAAATCCCAAAATACAAGAGATGAGGGATACACCTTTATCTCTGATAGCGCCCGCCCCAGGGATCGAACCTAAAGTAGTTACCACCTACCACTAGGCTCATTTCTTACGGGTGGTAGAGCTCCAGTGACGGAGCTCGCGGGTGTAGGCACCACCGCATTACCTAATATACTTGCCGCTAAATGATAGTGTTCAGCAATATCGTGTTCCGGTCAGGTGGTAATGTACGGCCCTGCAATTTCCGGCACAGAGGCATAGCACCTTAGGCCTCAGGACTGGTAACGCATCTTGGTATTTTTATGGGTGTCTATAATGTGAATTGCATGCTTGTTTGCCACTTTTATTACATAAAAAAATAGGTTACTGAGACAGTTAAAAACTCGAATGCTTCTAATAAAATCTCATAATCATACTCATTTCGACAAGTCCACACTTACTTGGTATGGTAGCTTCCTAGGGAACTAATACTCCGTTTGAACCGACGCCCCCCCCTCACAGACCGAAGCATCACAGCACTACACGATACAATCATATCGACAAACAAACAGAAACAGAAAGCGAGGCATTCGACTTAATTACTTAAGTACTGTAGCCTACACAGAGTAGCTAACATCAGAGAGCGGCGTCTTTCGTTTAATCTATACTATTGGTTGGGGAAAAAGTTTCTTCGCATTTTCATTCAAATCATTTTTTAATATAGTTTATTTAAATTTAACTAAAGTATGTATGTACCATTTTGTTCGATAACCTTTTGCCATCTTGTAGGTAGGGACATGATCCCATTGCTATAAAAATTTTGGGACTTCTCATTAAAATACCGCAACAAGTGGATTTGGCAGTCCTCTCGTGATGTTAACCTAACATTGCATAAAGAATTCTGAAGAGACCGAAACAGGTGGAAATCTGAAGGTGCAAGGTCAGGACTATACGGCGGATGCATTAACACCTCCCAGCCAAACTCTCTTAATTTTTGCTGAGTGGCTATAGATGTGTGAGGTCTAGCGTTATCATGATGAAACACCACACCCCTTCTGTTGATCAATTCCGGCCGCTTTCTCTCAACTTCTTGCCTTAATCTCATCAGTTGTTCGCAGTAGAGTTCAGAATCGATAGTCCTGCCTGGTGGTAATAGCTCATAATGAATAATGCCCTTCCAATCCCACCACACACACAACATCACCTTATTGCGAGTTAACCCGGGTTTCGCCACAGTCTGTGAAGCCTGACCGGCCTTTGAACACGACCTTTTTCGCACGTTCTTGTCGTACGTACGTGATCCACTTTTCATCACCAGTTATCAGCTTCTTCAAAAATGATTCGGTTTCATTACGTCGTAATAAAGAATCACAAATGAGTACACGGTTCATTAGGTTTATTTCAGTGAGCTCGTGAGGTACCCAAATATCGAGCTTTTTTTTGTACCCAGCATTTTTCAAATGCGCCAAAACTGTTTTGTGATCAATTCTCAGTTCTTCAGCTACGTCGTAACTATTGATTTGTCGATCTTGCTCCACTTTTTCAAAAATGGCATCCATTAAATCCGTAATAGGGCGACCAGAGCGAGGTGCATCTTTGACATCAAAATTTCCGGATTGAAAACGCTTAAACCAAATTTGTGCTACTCTCACAGACACTGCACTAGGTCCATAAACATCGCAAATATTTAATCGCGGCTTGCGTTGCATTTTTACCTTTTTTGTAGTAAAATTTTAAAATGTATCGAATTTCTTCATTAGATTCACTCATCTTGACAGTACGAAAAACAAAAGAAAATCACACATTTGCCTAATGTGAATTTGGAATTATGTTCTTTAAAATTTTAACTTTCAGTGATACCAAAACCAGCCAGATACAAATACTACAGCCAAAGAGATTTTATTACAAGTTCATACATACTATAATGCGAAAAGACTTTTTCCCCAACCTATTATGTTAATATTATAAAGCTGAAGAGTTTGTTTGTTTGTTTGCTTGAACGCGCTAATCTCAGGAACAACTGGTCCGATTTGAAAAATTCTTTCAGTGTTAGATAGCCCATTTATACAGGAAAGCTAAGCTAAGATGAATAGGAGAGGGTACGTAACATTGCAACCGGGCGAAGCCGGGGCGGGCCGCTATTATTAAATATTTTTGGAATGAAGAAAATGTAACTTTATAAAAAAAATAATATTGTAAAATTACAAGGTTTAAGAAACATGTTATTACCTACTAATAAGTAAAATGTTGAGGAAGAGATTTTATCTGATTTGTATTTTCGTAATATTTATTAAAATATATTTTTCAAAGTGACGTACTTAGTAATTACCTACCTATTTGAAATGAGTTATGCGAAATAATAACTTAATGTGCAGTACCTACGTTAAAAAACCGGTCAAGTGCGTGTCGGGCCACGCGCAGTGTAGGGTTCCGTAGGTTTTAGGTTTGAACAAAGTAATGAAAAAAATATATTTTCTATGGATTTCTTCAAATTTTCGCCTTAAATACATAATCAATCAATCAATCATGTGTTTATTTGCATAAAATTTAGGTAAATTACAGAAGTTGACAGAGATAATTTGTGGCCTTATACATTTTGTCGAAAAAACGACGTCATAGTCGAATATTACTCGCAAACTTGTGAAGCCAACTTAGGTGTGATAGTTTTCCTTTTAATTTCGTTTACTGTTGCCATAACGTTTGAATTTCTAACAACAACCGTTTAGTTGGAAGAGGCACAGTATAGTTACAAACAGTAATTTAACTACAAACAAATCGTTCGAAACGGCACACTCGCATAAACATGGGCATCTACGAGGCCTCTAAGCGGTTCTCGCAGTGCTACAGTAGCGAGTGTCGCATCTAGACGAGCGGTCACGTAGCGATTTGTTTTCGCTTCCACGAGTGTTTTAAAGATGCCACGAGCGTATTGCGTGGTATACGTTTGTTTGAACTCTGCATCATCAAAACCGGAGGTATCGTTTTTTAAACTTCCTGGTGATTTTGAAAGGCAAGAATAATGTATTGTTATAATATCTAACATATTTATAAAAATCTCGTGTGATAGTGTTTGTAACAATACTCCTCCGCAACGGCAAGACCGATCAGTATGAAATTTTGTGTGTACAGTTGGTAGGTATGAGAATCGGTTGTAGTCTTTTTTTTTCCCTAAATGGTAAGGCTGATTCTCACCATTTTTTTTTTCGGTTTTTTGGACATTTAATTTGTTTATACCTCTAAGGCGATACGGAGTTCGTCGGGGCAGCTATTTATTAAGATTCTACTGTCGTAAGAACTATAAAAATCACCCAAGTAATTAGCACTCTACTAGTTAAAATATTTCCTCCCTCCTCCTTGCGTCGTATTGAGGAATCAATGCTGAGGGTCACGACCCTAACCTCGACTCGACCTCGACGAATTACTTTTTCACGGACAATATTTCGCCATAATAAAATATTTTTTATGTAATGGTTAAAAACAAAGATCTACAAGTTATATTAATATTAAACTGTTTTTCGTACTTAAAACTATAATAATAATAAGATCAAGATTGGATCATAGGTCTAATACAGAAGGCGGTACTCCTCGGCACGGCACGTATAGTGAGAAGGTTCTTGCCTCTGTGACCCTAACCACCGATATCTTAGAATCTGTTCCCGCTGCCAGCGGCGTACTATATTTTAATTTCTTATAGGTATATGTTTGTTTGTTTTATAACTACTTACGTATGTAAAAATATTAAATAAGAACAAGAATAAATTAGTGAATACTAACATAGTAACTTTTGCTGGGATTAACCAACACCATAAGATTATTTACATAGCCTACATATTATTATTTGTAAACTGTTGTACCGCGGTGTGACGTCATAACGTGCTGCAATTTTATAAAGGCCGTTTTGAGTCATTTCACTATTCACAACATTTTGAATCGTTATATCTTAACAACTTTTAAGTACTTATTGACTATATGTGTCAAAGACACATAGTATTTTTTATTTTTTTTTATGTAATAAAAGTGGCAAACAAGCATGCAGTTCACATTGATGTTAAGTGATGACTGTAGCCTATAGACACCCACACAATGACCAGAGGTCAAAATGCAGATGCGCTGCCACTCCTGAGGCATTAGGTGATATGCCTCTGTGCCTGAAATTACAGGGCCGTACATTACCACCTGACCGGAACACGATAGTGCTGAACACTACCATTACACTACCGGCAAGTATATTAGGTAATGCGGTGGCGCCTACGCCCGCGAGCTCCGTCACTGAAACTCTACCACCAGTATTTATTTATCCAATACTATTACAGGGTAACCAATAAAAAAATAGTCAACATCCCAATACGATTGATTAAATGTCAGTAAATGCTAAAATAATAACACCATTATTTAAAAAATATAGTGACATCCCTATTGCTTCGGTGGAGTGTAGGTAAATATTTTATAAAATGGGCTTAGTTTCCATACTGTTTGGTATACATACTGTGGTAGAGGGGAAGTGACACTTGACTCTAACGAAAGTTGGCGCTTTAAAGCTTAATAAGTCACGAACAGTTAACTGAATCGAAAAATGATGTTACCACCACATTTTAGAAAGACCTGTATAACGATATTCCACACTATATAGAAAACGGAAAATAAAAAAAATATCCGTGCGTTACATGTAGGGGAGGTACCCTAAATAAAAAAAAACATATTTTTATTCTACCACTGAAGCGCGCATGGCCCAGCGGCTGGTGTAGATCGTAAGCGATCTGCTCGGTTAAGCACTACGGGCGCGGTCGGGTAGTGTGATGGGTGACCGCTAGTGGCAAATTAAATGCGCGTTTCCGTGCTTCGGAGGGCACGTTAAGCCGTCGGTCCCGGTTGCTATCGATGGATAGCAGTCGTTAAACATTGTCGGAGGCCTAATGGGCGGTTTGAAAACATCCGACAGTGGGTTGGCCACTAACCCACCCACCCCCACCAATCCGCATTGGAGCAGCGTGGTGGAGTAAGCTCCAGGCCTCCCCCCAAAAAGGGGAGAGACTCGTGCCCAGCAGTGGGACGTATAATGGGTTGCCATTATTATTATTATTATATTCTACCACTTTGTCGGCGTGATTAAGTTGTATACTTGTGCCAAATTTCAAGCCTCTAGTACTTACCAATAATTGTTGCGCTAAACCGAGGACGGACAGACAGACAGACGGACATGGCGAAACTATAAGGGTTCCTTGTTTACTACGGAACCCTAAAAATTGGGTACTGGATACCTGCCCAGAACGTGTAAATTGTGGGACGATAATTGTTTATTATCTGCGTATTAATATTGTGTATATATTTATTTGCGTTGTTCCCATAATTTACTCGTAGTGCAATCCGAACGCGAACGCTGATTTCGTGCGGCCTCGCCATCTGATTGAGGCACGAACTAGAACTAGACAGTTCTTTCTTTAGCGGAAAGGGTCGAGGCTCTCCTCCTTTCCCTGGCGTTCTGCCCTTGATCACCAAGGGCGTGATGAAGTGATTTGGTGGGGGGAGTCGTGCGTGCTAGGACTCACCGGGGGGTTTTCTTTCTTTTTTTTTTTTTTTTAATGTTTTTTATATATGTTTGTATATATATATATATACATATATTTTTTTTTTTGAGGCACGATTGAGGCAGGAGGCAGGTACCGCTGCGCAGCCTTCAGCGGTGAGGGGCGCGGGGGGACATTGCGCTCCTGTGACGCACGCGCCACGAGTTCATTTCATCGGTACAGCAGCCACTAACTTAGGTGTAATCTTCAATATTTTAATTATTCTAAATATTATGTATAAGTATAATAATATCTAATATGTTTATTTTATGAAAAAAAAATATTTTGTATATATTAATTTTTACTAGGTATCTTTATTAATGTACTTATATTTTATTTATCCGTACCGTTTTGACATCCATGAACTCCCTCATGTGGTTCCATTGAAAATCAGCGTCAGGCGTTACGCCTGACTTCTATGCTGAACTGGAGACCATTTTGACGCAGCCGTGTGACACACACTATTATCATTACCTACTTATTTGTTTGTGTCACTGTGTAGTTGGTTCTGTTTTTTCTGTTATAATTTTTCTTTATCTCCTTTTTTTTGTGGTCTATTGTTTTTGTGCTTGTACCTACTAGTTTAAAATTATTTGTTTTGTGTTTTTAATTTTAAATCTGTTCGTTTTTGTGTGTTTTCCGGCTATGCGCCAAATGAACGCCTTTTCTTTCTTTCTTCAAAAATGGCGTCAAAAGAGTCCTTCAGGCTGGCAGTGCGTTGGCAACTCCCCTGGTGTTGCAAATGTTCCCCATCAGGTGGCCTGTTTGCTTGTCTGTCAACCTTCAGACATGAAAAAAAAGCATACAGTGCCATCCAATGACGAGTAAAGATACCATCCACATGATCCGCGACCACAGCTAAAAGACCGTTGCCGCTGACTCGCGTTCGCCGCAACATCGAGGCTGCGTTTTTTCCACTATAGGCGTCGGCTGAAGTGATTACGATGATGATGGCGATGACAAGTATCCTAACAGGTAATCCTAAAAATATCCAAACATGTACCACGAATTTTTGGTAATGTGTCCGGCGATGTCAAAAGCCCCTGTTCCATGGGCCATAACGTAACAGGCGAATCTTGGGTTGCATGTATACTTGAATGCATGCATTAATCTCTGCCTACCCCTTCGGTGGTTACAGGCGTGTGAAGTAAAGTTTTTTTTTTTTTTTTTTTTTATGTAATAAAAGTGGCAAACAAGCATGCAGTTCACATTGATGTTAAGTGATGACTACAGCCTATAGACACCCACACAATGACCAGAGGTCAAAATGCAGATGCGCTGCCACTCCTGAGGCATTAGGTGATATACCTCTGTGCCTGAAATTACAGGGCCGTACATTACCACCTGACCGGAACACGATAGTGCTGAACACTATCATTTAGCGGCAAGTATATTAGGTAATGCGGTGGTGCCTACGCCCGCGAGCTCCGTCACTGGAACTCTACCACCAGTAAAAAGTTTTTGTGTAAACTTATTTAAAACAAAAAAAATACCTTAAAATTTAGTTTAAATTTACGAATAACGTTTCATAAATCATCATCATGATTAAGATCGGATTCTTGCTTAAAATAATGTAATCCGATATTTAACATTTTACGTACAAGGATAATTGCAATACTTTTACAAATTATGAGATTTAACTTTATATAAAGTAGTGAATATACATTTTTGACAAAATGAATCGTATTGGTGTAAACTAATATATTTTTCAGTGGTGGGAGATTAGGAGTGTGGGAGCTTTAGATTAGATTTAAAATAAAAAGTAAACAAGTTGAAATCTATACCACACCGCGGACACGCCGCCAAAATTGCATACAAACGCTTAATTTGGTCTCTATTACAGAGACATCAATCAGTGACGTGTATTTACACGTGCACCTGTGTGCGTAGCACGTACAAAATACCAACCGTTGCCCATAAGAGGAGAGGAGGGAGGAGGTTGGGTGATGCGGGGTAATCGGGCGGGACGTCGAAGTGTCCATTCTGTACGTAGTTTTATTACATATTCTCTGCCCGAACGTCGAATATTTCTTTGCCTTACTGATTCTAACCGATTTAGGGTCGGTGAACGACATCCATTGATCCATTGTTAACTAAATTTATAGCTATACAACCTAAATGATAGACTGCAGTTTATACAATATCGTTAAGATGTCGCTATATTATACCATTACACCCTTAATAATTATAATAATTTTATTTTTTAACTGCCTCAGTAGTAAGGTAAATCCTTTATCTTTAGTGATATTGGGATTTTTCAATTTTCTGGAATTTTCCCAGTACCTCGAAGTTTGGTAATGTGCCCAGAGATGTCAACAGGCTTGCCGCCTGTTACATGGGCAAAAACGTAACCGGCGAATCGTAGGTGTTTGCATGTATATGCTTGAATGCATGCATTTACATCTGCCTACCTCTTCGGGGATTACAGGCGTAAAGTTACGTTTAAGTTCGTTTATTTTTTCGCATTTTCTATTTCTAAATTCACTCGCATGTGTTATGTGAGTAAATTTAGAAATTAAAGAAAATGCGAACCTGCGACCTCAGGATAACCAGTCCAGCAGCTTTACCACTAAGCTACCGAAGTCCTTAACCCGAACGTCGAATTTTTCTTTCCGTTTCTGATTTTAACTACTTTTGATTAAAATGTGTTATTGCGTTATTGCGAATAAGTTAAAATCTATATAAAATATTATAATTGTCAATTAGCATTCCAAAAAAAATTCTTTGTCTTAAAAATAAATGGCGTTTAAATTTTTTATATCAATAGACTCAATAAGAAATCCTCAATAATCATGCCCACTGCAGTATAATAAACATTATTTTGTTATTAATATAATAGGTTTATAATTGGAAATAAACGAACTATTAAATAATTAGGATTCGAATGTATTAAAATGGTGATGCACGAATTTATATAAATGAACTCAATTTGTTATCTGGCATCTTTTGTTAATGTATTTTTTTTATGTAATGGAACTAATGGAAGTGGCAAACAAGCATGCAGTTCACATTGATGTTAAGTGATGACTGCAGCGTATAGACACCCACACAAAGACCAAGCTCAAATCCAGATGTTATCTGCTGAGGCCTAAGGTGTTATCCCTCTGTGCCGGAATCCCTCAGGGCCCTACATTACCACCTAACCCGACCACGATAGTGCTGAACACTACCATTTAGCGACAAGCATATTAGGTAATGCGGTGGTGCCTACGCCCGCGATCTCCGTCACTGGAAATCTACCACCAATAAAATTAATAAGACTTCACACAAGATGATGTATGATTCTTGCTGTTATTAGACGAAGACGAGGATTAGGAAGGATACTACGCAGTGGCGGATTTACAAATTTGCTGCCTGTAGGCTACACTCATTTTTTGCCGCCCCTAAATTTTGATATCGTAGTTTACAATCATATCAATTAAAGAACAATTAAGAGAGAAGAAAATATGTATATATAACTAACTTTCGACAGTATTATAGAAGCGCTTGCAAATTTTTTGTGTGTATATATTTTTTTAATTTTGTAAATCGAAATAGAAATAAAATTATGAATAAATCTGCCGCCCCTTAAAACTTGCCGCCCTAGGCTCCAGCCTACTCAGCCTGCTGGTAAATCCGCCACTGATACTACGCCTTATTTCGGGTCTGGGGAGCGTTATCTCTTTCGCACCTTACCTATATGACGTTTGTCCACCATTTTGATCAAGTTTTGAACAATACCGGACTATAAGTGGTTACGTAGGCAGTGTGCAGCAGAGCGCTATCTCTGCGAAGTCGAAACTAGCCGACTGTCACTTTCATAGGCTCGATGTTCAATATCTCGATGAGCATTGTAACTGGAAAATCGTAAGAAAAATATCTTCAAAGGAAAATCATTCTTCATAAATCAATTCTCAGCCTAAGGGCACACCGCGGCCACTCCGCCAATATTCCATACAAACGTTTATTTTGGTTACCTATTACACAGACATCAATCACGCGTGATCACAAGTGACACGCGCACCTGTGTGCGTAGCACGTACAAAATACCAACCGTCGCCCATAAGAGGGGAAGGGGTTGAGTGGTGCGAGCAAATCGGGCGGGACGTCGAAATGTCCATTCTATACGTAGTATTATTACATATTCTCTGCTAAGGGTTAAACGTATAAAAAAATTCATGCGGCCGTTTTGCCGCTTCACTAATTTATTAAAAATATTATTTTGTACTTCATGTGAAAACTGCATAGGCTAGTGGTAGCAGGCCAGCCTACGCTGGAGTCCTGGGCAGAGAATATGTAATAATGTGGGACGTCGAAGTGTCCATTCTATACGTCTAGGTACGTATACAATGGACACTTCAACATCTCACCCGATTTCCCCGCCTCACCAAGGGGGGTTATCCGCTTCGAGAGGCAATTGAATAAACTTCAACAGTGAGATTGCGAGCAGGCGAGCGAGCGGTCTATTTTTATTTAATTTCGTCACGTAGTCATCGCGACTTAGGTATTTCACGGTTGTTATAGGTCATAACCCTACGTGGTACGTGGTGGTCGGGTAGTGTGATGGGTGACCGCTAGTGGAAAATTAAATGCGCGTTTTCGTGCTTCGGAGGGCACGTTAAGCCGTCGGTCCCGGTTGCTATCAATAGATAGCAGTCGTTAAACCTTGTCGGAGGCCTTATGGGTTTGAAAACATCCGACAGAGGGTTGGCCACTCACCCACCCACCTCCACCAATCTGCATTGGAGTAGCGTGGTGGAGTAAGCTCCAGGCCTCCCCCCAAAAAAGGGTGAAAGTCGTGCCCAGCACTGGGACGTATATTGGGTTGCCATTATATCCAGAGATAAATAAAATAAAAACTAATTTATTTTTGTACATCTCTTCCCAAAATTATTCACCGATACGGAACGATTTTTGTCAACAGGCTCCAACACCTATTTATTACATAGGACAAAACGTAACCGGTGAATTGTGGGTGTTTGCACGTATTCTTGAATACATGCATTTGTATCTGCCGACCCCTCTGGGGAATACAGGCGTGAAGTTATGTACCATGTAAAAAAAAAACACGCGTTATAATTTCATATTTTTTAATTCATTAAAACTTAAAATAAATAGGTTATATAGGTATATTAGTTTGTTAGTTTTGTAAAAATTCAATCCAACCGAAGACATTTAAAATCAAACAATTTCGTACTCTGTATAGTGATAAAATAATAAATAATAAACATGCTTATTTTTTTCATATCTTATTACAACAATAAAATATAAAACTCAGATGTTTTTTGATTGAACACATACCTACTTAATGCCTTATTCTGCAAAGTTTATTTTTATATATAGATTTTACCGGTAAACATCCCTATCCATCTGAGAGCTATTAGTGTTCGCTGATTGCCCAGTAAAGTACACGTAATGACGTTTTGCGACGAAGAAAAATAAAAATATACACCTTTGCATAAAAAATCTCACTATTTTGAACAGTACTTATAATTTTACTGATCGTAAGCGTACACTGCATTGTATATTTATCTGCCGCCAAATAGTAATGTTCACCACTATCGTGTTCCGGTTAGATGGTAATGTATGACCCCGTAATAACTATCACAGATACATAACAATTATGATCTCACGGGTGGCAATACATCTGCATTTTGAACTCTCTAATTTTGGTCTTTGTCTGGGTGTCTATAGGCTGCAGTCATCATTTAACATCAATGTAAACTACATGCTTGTTTGCCACCTTCATTGCATAAAAAAATGCATGACTATATGGCAAGATATTAGGTTTCTACTTCGCGATGCAATATTGTGAAGGTAAGTAAAACAGAGTGTAAAATGTTTAAATAAAACTATTTTCGGATTTATCCTTAGCTAAGGAAAGCTTATACATTCCATACAGATAGTAAAGTGTTCCCGAAAATGTGTCGACGAAATTCATAGACGATATTGTCATTTTTTTAGTACAGTGCTCATCAAAAAATAATGCATATCGAGCCTATGAAAGAGACATTCGGCTAGTTTCGGCTTCATAGCGCGTTATCTTTGCTGCACATTGCCTACGTAAGCATCCTGTAGTCCAGTATTGGTCAAAACTTGATCAAAATGGTCGACAAACGTCAAATAAAAGTGTGAAAGAGATAACGCTCTACAGATCCGAAATAAGCCGATGTCACCTGAGGTCGATGTGCATTATTTCTTGTTAGATTGTGTCTTATTACAATTGAGATCGAACACGCATAAGGTGGCGTTGGACTCCTTTGCAATATTTAGTGAGGTAGTCATCCCAACAGATGGCGGTAGGGTCGCAGGGGAAGTCTCGAACGTCGTCCACGTGCAGTTTGCCGATGAGACTGCGCAGGCGTTTAGTTGAGAACACCCAGGAGTTTGATGAGAAGTATGACACAGAGTCCCTTTGAAGAAGTGCGATTGATTGTTGTTTCGATAATCTGTTGAAAAAAACTCGATATATAAGGTAGCAGGTAGGCAGAGGTAAGTATACATGCAAACACTCTCGATTCACCGGTTACGTTTTGGTCCATGTAACAGGTGGCGAGCCTGTTGACATCATCGGGCACATTACCAAACTCCGAGTGACTGGGAAATTTCCTTTTACTGGCGGTAGAGCTCTAGTGACGGAGCTCGTAAGCGTAGGCACCATCGCATTACCTAATATACTTGCCGCTAAATGGTAGTGTTCAGCACTATCATGTTCCGGTCAGGTGGTAATGTACGGCCTTGTAATTTCCGGCACAGAGGCATAACACCTCAGGAGTGGTAACGCATCTGCATTTTGATCTTGGTCTTTGTGTGGGTGTACATAGGCTGCAGTCATCACATAACATCAATGTAAATGAACTGCATGCTTGTTTACCACTTCCATTAACTTGAAAAAAAAAAACTAGACCACTGAGAGAGATTTTTCATGTGGTGGTAGACCTCCAGTAAAATTTTGAGAGAAAAGGCTCGACCACATTATTGCATTTGGCATCGGGATGTGACTGCTTAATAAAACTATTTTAGTGTTACTAATAATAATGTGAGAAGAGTAATTAAACTAAAAGAATGGTTCCATGTAATGTGGTGGACCGTGGGCGGGGCTTAAATATGGTCCACCGCAGCACGTCAGACTATTGGACGTTTCCATGCCGCTCGGCAAAAACGTGAAGCGCAACACAAATGTCAATTTCGCATTTATACTTAATATTAGGGTATCATGTCGTGGGGGTCGCTTGATACAGAATTTTACCTAGGAATATGATACAAAAGAATGAGGAGTATTTCCTTTTTAGGGTTCCGTAGCGTAGTAAACAAGGAACCCTTATTGTTTCGCCATGTCCGTCTGTCTGTGTGTCTGTCATTTTTAATTACGCGGACACAGTGGTAGAATAAAAACATGAAAAATAAGATTATTTAGGATACTTGTCATTTTCGTTACAGTCAAGTGTACCCCCAACCAACTAAACGGTTGTTGTTAGAAATTCAATTATTGTATGTATGTATCTTCACGCCAGGTCCCTAACGGGGTAGGCAGAGAGTGTAGAGCGCCAGACATCCCGGTTCTGACAAACCTCTCGTGCCTCGTCTACCTTCATCATTCTCTTCATTATTATTATTAAATACTCGAAATTTTTGAACAACGCCATAGAAAATATATATATTTTTTCATTACATTAATCAAACCTAAAAACTACGGTACCCTACACTGCGCGTGGCCCGATACGCACTTGATCGGTTTTTTGCTCATCCGCTCCGGGTGCCACCCATGTTAGCTACTTCACTGAGACTCCACAGGCATGTTACATGTACGTTACGTGTGCGTCTACGACACAGGTTTATAACTAGCGCCGGGCCTAGGCGAATTTTATTTCTTATTACTAACGGCCCGCCCCAGCTTCGCGTGGTTGCAATGTCACCTACCCACTTCTATTCATCTTAGCGTAATGTTATATAGCCTGAAGCCTTCCTCGATAAATGGGCTATATAAAACTGAAATATTTTTTCAAATCGAACCATCCTGAGACTAGCGCGTTCAAACAAACAAACAAACCCTTCAGCTTTTTACTATCAGCTACACTTCTATTGATTTTACTTACCCCATTTCACTATTTGCTGTCATTAATTTCCAAAAATCTGCAATGCAAGCCGGCAGTATCTGCGTGGTACCCGTTAGTAATTGCAGCATGAACTTGGAATTCGTATACCATAATGATGGGTAGGGTAGAACATCTGCAAAAAATCCGTATTACATGCATGTACGGCCCTGTAATTTCCGGCACAGAGGCATAGCACCTTTAGCCTCAGGAGTGGTAACGCATCTGCATTTTGACCATGGTCTTTGTGTGGGTGCCTATAGGCTGCAGTCATGACTTAACATCAACGTGAACTGCATGCTTGCACAAAAATGAAATATATGTCGGAGCTATATCGTAAAATTAGCAAAATGAGCATTTTTTAAAGTCTGAAGGATGTCAGACTAGAAAACGGGCCACCTGATGGAAAGTGTTCACCGTCGCCTATGAACATTTGCAACACCAGGGGAGTTGCCAACGTGCTGCCAGCCCTGAAGGACTCTTTTGACGCCATTTTTGAAGAACCCCATATTGTAGCACCTAGAGAACACCTCAGAGGGAAGTTCGTTCCACAATTTACACGTTCTGCCCAGAACGAACGTGAAAACCACACCGTTGAACACTGCCAGTTGTCCAGTCGGTGAGAGTGAAACTTCTCTCTTCGGCGGGTAGTACGATGTAGGAAAAGAGACGGTGGCACCATGTCGAACAGTTCAACAGAGCACTCACCATTGTAGAGACGGTATAACACGCACAGACACCAATATCTCTACGCAGGCTCAGATGTTCGAGCCTGTCAGTAAGTCCTGGATCGTTAATAATACAAACGGTGCGTTTTTGTAGGGAGTCAGTCAGTGGACCAAGCTGATATTTGGGGGCTCCCTCCCACAAATGAGAGCAGTATTCCAGATGGGGCCGCACTTGGGCCTTATAAAGCTGTAGTAGATGCCCCGAAGTAATCAATGAAATACTGTGAATACTGTATGTCATGAAACAATTGAGAATTCCATGAAATGGTTGCATTTCATGAAATAGTCAGTGTGTAAGAAATATTGAAAAAAATAAATAATTAAAATATATATATATATATATATATAAACATTTTATTAATGAAAATTATGGAAAATTTTATAATGAAAATTATGGACTGGAAAATTATTAACTATTTTTATAATGAAAATTATGGAAAATCTACTACGTAAAATATAGGATCAACTTACTCCAACCATATTTCACGTATACCTCCATGAATTTGTCGTAAACTCTGCTCTGCTTGAGTGGATTTTCATGACTTGTGCAAGTGTGGTAGACTGAGATGTCTTTTGAACTGAAAATAATAAAGGTAACGTTACGTTTTTAAGTAATTCCAATCCACAGAAATCTAGACAAAGAAAGAAAGAACGCGTATATAAAACAATGTATCCAATAGTTGGTAATAGATGGCGCTGCTGCTACCATAAAGCAATGCAATAGATGTGAAGGAAAGATTTGACAAATCGGGCAGGGCTTCAGTAGCTCAATTGGAAGAGCGGCTGGACTAGATTCCCAGTAGGTCGCGAGTTCGAGTCTCGCCTGAAGTCAAATTTTTCTTTCCATTTTTCTTTAAAAATAAAAATATGTTTCACAAGCATGTGTTAATGCGAAATAATATAAAACAATGTATCCAAGTTCTACAATATTGAGCACATTTATTAATTAATAGCAATTATAGGTACACTTTAGGACAGTGTTCCCCAATCATTGTTCTGCCATGGCCCGGTAATTATCACACTGCCCCTTCGTGACCCGCTTAATATTTTTAAACCGAAGCCTTTGCCTTGGTAGCCTTGGTTCCTTAGGGTAAATTAATACACATTTATTAAGAACTAGCTGTGCCCGCGACTTCGTCCCCGTGAGAATTTATGTATCTACTCGGACGAAGTCGTGGGCGCAGCTTGTATAAAAGTAGCCTAAGTTACTCCTTATTACATAAGCTATCTGCCAGTGAAAGTCCCGTCAAAATCGGTTGAGCTGTTCCCGAGATTAGCGGGAACAAACAGACAGACAGACCAAAATTGTAAAAAATGTTGTTTTGGTATATGTACCGTGTACATACTTAAGCATTTAGTAAAACTCTGTTATTTTTATATTACAAACAGACACTCCAATTTCATTTATTTGTATAGATATTGACAATGCGTCGATCGTTGTAGCTAATATTTTCTAAAATAATGATCGGGAATAATGTGACCCGGTATTTTGTTTTGATGGTCCGGGAAACGCTGCTTTAGGTCATTGTTATAAATTGGTCCTAGCTCAGCATTTTGCTGAATGTAAAACAACCAGCGCTGGTCTGCCGCTACCACCTGTTGCCCGCAGCTCCGCCCGCGAGTAGGTCGTTTTTCGCGTCACCTGTGGAAACAAGTCATCCCATGGCATCCCACAGGAACATGTTTTTCGGGATCAAACCTATCCTGTGTTAATCTAAGTTACCCTCTATGTGTGTGCCAAATTTCATGAAAATCGAATAAGCAGTTTTTGCGTTAAGGACTACAAACAAACATACAAACTTTCGCAATTATAATATTTATATACGATTTCGTTCGACATTTCCAGCTGACGGCGCGGGACGAGGGGGGTAACGCATCTGCATTATGACTTTGGTCTTTGTGGGGGTGTCTATAGGCTGCAGTCATCAATGTGAACTGCTTGTTTGCTATTTCCATTACACAAAAAAACAAGAGAATGACGAGAATTTCATTTTTTTTGCCCATCCGCCCCGGGTGCCACCCGTGTTAGTTACGCCACTGCCTATGTTAATAAATAATATTTACCTTGTACCCTTGGCAGCAGCAATTATGATCACATTGGACACGTAATCCACAGGGATAAAGTCGAGAATCATGTCAGGAACACCGTATATGACCCGGATGAGGCCACTGCCTATCCCCGAAGATATTCCCGTGGCCCCGTACCAGTTCCGCAGCCAGCCTTCCACTGGCTCCTTGATCGTTGCAGTTACTGAGTACAAATAAAAAAGTGTAACTGATTGAACAAAAAAAATATATTTATTAAAAAAAATATTTTTCTGCCTGATCGAGAGCACTAAGTACCTATTTATTAGATTTAGAGCAAGGTCATCCTGATCTGGAATTCTAGACATGCACTGCTAGCTGGACAAAAAGGTAGGAGTTTTCGCATTTTCTGCGAATGTAAAAGAGTACAAAATTTGCGATACTGGCACAAAATTAGCACTAAATGCTACACAAAATAATTATCGATTTTGCTCACTTTCGCATCCATCTAGACATATACACTGCTAGCTTTTCTGCAAATCTAAAAGAGCGCAAATTCGCGATACTGGCACAATATTAGCAGTACATTAGCACTAAATACCTTGCAAAATAATTATCGATAGTGCTCATTTTTGTATTCTACTAGACATATACACTGCTAGCTTGACAAAAAGCTAAAGCTAGTTTTCACATTTCCTGCAAATATAAAAGAGTAAAAAATTCGTGATACTGGCAGAAAATTGGCACAACGCAACATATTCCTAATTATCGATTTTGCTCGCTTTTGCATGCTATGCCACTAATCCGTGTCTCCACCAATCCGCATTAGAGCAGCGTGGTGGTGTAAGCTCCAGGCCTTCCCCCAAAAAGGGGAGAGACTCGTGCCCAGCAGTGGGACGTCTCAAGGGTTATATGTAATTTAATTTAATTTCGAAGAAATTAATATGTTAACGCGATATCCTAAATTAAGTAAGTTTAAATTAAAAATTACACTGAAGGAATTCCTCTTAAATGATAAGTAAATGTACCTACGGTATTTATACTGATACTGAATAATAAGAATGTATGTATGTATGTTTGTATCTTTACACCGGTTGGACAGAGAGGGTGGAGACAAATTAAGAATAAGAACTTCATGTTGTAATTTAGAGACAGTAATGAGTTAGGTAAGTAACAAAAAGAGCGCGTCTCGCCATCAAACTTTTATTAAGTTTGGCGAGTTCTATGTATAAGATAAAAATTGTAATAGGAAAGAACTTAAAATATATATATATAACGTAACTTCACGCCTGTAATCCCCGAAGGGGTAGGCAGAGGTAAATGCATGCATTCAAGCATACATGCAAACACCTACGATTCGCCGGTTACGTTTTGGCCCATGTAATAGGTGGCGAGCCTGTTGACATCTCCGGGCACATTACCAAACTTTGAGGTACTGGGAAATTTCCAGAAAATGGAAAAATCCCAATAGAACCAGAGATAAAGGCTTTTTCACCATTATCTCTGATAACCCCCTACCCGGGAATCGAATCCAGGACCTCAGCGTAGTAGTAGTGGCCTGCTACCACTAGGCTACCGAGGCAGTTAAAATATATATATATGTATGTAAATAGTTTTTTTTTTTTGTTAATATATATATATATATATATATATATATATATATTTTAACAAAAAAAAAAAAACTATTTACATTGACCTATAGTCCTAAAGTAGTAGATAAGACACTCCTCATGGTTACATGGTCACAGGCTTAGGTCAGTTTACCACATTTTCACATAATCGCATATTGACGCTTGACGGAAAGCTTTCTCCATCAAAAACCTCTGATATTAATCAATATCTTCAGGAATGATAAAAAATCCTTGAAAATAACATTTCAACGATGGGCAAGATTTTTATCATATTAGCGCGCATGGCCCCGCGGCTGGTGTAGATCGGAAGCGATCTACTCGGTTAAGCGATACGGGCGCGGTCGGGTGTGTGATGGGTGACCGCTAATGGCAAATTAAAATGCGCGTTTCCGTGCCGTCGGTCCCGGTTGCTATCGATAGTTATCAGTCGTTAAAACCTTGTCGGAGGCCTTATGGGGCGCACAGGTTGACCACTAACCCATCCACCTCCACCAACCCGCATTAGAGCAACGTGGTGATGTAAACCCCAGGCCTCCCCCTGAAGAAGGGAGAGACTGGTGCCCAGCAGTGGGACGTATAATGGGTTGCCATTATTATAAATTCATTTAATTTAATTTATAAGAGCGTCTTGACGTCATATTATAACATGTGTCATATGAATAGATTACCAATTGATGGCCTGACGATGGCTGTGGGTACATCACCGTGATTTTCCTTCAGATAATTTTCTGTCAGCGCCTTAGTGAAAGTGTAAGTGTTAGGGTGGCCATCTGGAAAAATATTAGGGAATAACGTAAGTATAATAAATAAACTGTAGGCCTTGGTTGCAACAAAATACCAAGTGCAACCTAGACTCCGGATTTTTTTTTTGTAAACGGAAATGGCAAACAAGCATGCAGTTCACATTGATGTTCAGTGATGACTGCAGCTTATAGACACTTACACAAAGACCAAGGTCAAAATGCAGATGCGTTACCACTCCTGACGCCTAAGGTGTTATGCCTCTGTGCCGGAAATGACAAGGTCGTACATTACCACCTGAACGGAACACGATAGTGTTGAATATCTGGATCAGAGCTTCCTAAACTATTTTTCTTGTAGAAGACCCCTTGCAATTTTTTTCTGGTTTCGGTGGACCCCCTTGCTAACATTTATACCTATCACTTTCCCATATATCCCATTTTTATTTTCGCATATACGTAGACCCCATCGAGTCTCCCATGGACCCCAGGGGGTCTATATGGACCACTTTGGGAATCACTGATCTGGGTGAACGAAATGATTCTGCAGTGGGATTCTAACCTATTCGTGTTTACACTTGATTTTACTTCTAAAATTAGCGTACCGGGTTTTATAACTGAAATCGTTTCTAAAGGCACCACCGCATTACCTAATATATTTGCCGCAAAATGGTAGTGTTCAGCACTATCGTGTTCCGGTCAGGTGGTAATGTACGGCCCTGTAATTTCCAGCACAGAGACATAACACCTTAGGCCTCAGGAGTGGTAACGCATCTGCATCTTGACCTTGGTCTTTGTGTGGGTGTCTATAGGCTGCAGTCATCACTTAACATCAATGTGAACTGCATGCTTGTTTGCCACTACCATTTCATAAAAAAAACTCCAAAATCTTATAAAATGGTACGTACTCAAAATATACTGAAGTTTCGTGTTGTCGCTCCCGTGCTTCTCCAAGAATCGGTTCACGTCAGCTATGGTAGCTGACGGTGGATAGACTTGTTCTTCGATAAAATCCTCCGCCATGTTAGCGTACGCCGTGGAAACGTGGATCAGTGTCTGAAGAACATAGGTTTATACTCGTATACATTACTAACAGTATCCTACGCGCATTGCCACGCCACCAACTAAAAATGACAGTGGTGCTATTTATCTAATTTAGCAATTCAGTAACCTTCGTGGGCTCATGCACAACAATTTTGCTAAAGATCATCACATGATCATATGAGTAGTTTACGATTCTGTAAACTACTCATATGATCATGTGATGTAGTTTACGATTCTGTAAACTACTCATATGATCATGTGATGATCTTTAACAAAATTGTTGTGCATGAGCCCACGAAGGACATACAGATAAACATAAATTTTTATATATAAGAAGAAGATGTAATGAGAGAATGTTGCTAGTAAAGGAACTGAATTTAAATTTCATGAATGTTGGCATTCTCCAAGAAATTTTATCTAATCCGAATACCGAATGACAAAAGAAATATGTAAATTATTATTAATTCCTGGCCAGTAACATTTTCATTTCTATTTTCTTACATTTACAGTGGTTAAAGTTAGTATTTTATATTAGCACACAGTATTAGTTGGCATGTCGTGTGACAAAACCGCGTTTAAACATATAAAATTTAAAAAAAAATTGACGAAACTATAGGGTTCCTTGTAGGCTAAAAACGCAACCCTAAAAGGGCGTCATGTGAACTCATGTGTTGTGTAATGTGCGTACTCTAGACGGTGCGAAGACCCTAAGGGCTATATTTCACCGGTACACAATAGCGGCGCAACCAGTCGCACTACCGTGCTGTCCGTGAGCTGGTTCTTCTCGTGTCAATGGCCAATTTTATTACTTTATGTGTTATGTTATATTGATCCTGATAAAAAACATGACAACGTAATAGACGAGTCCGTTGCCTTCATCAAGTCTTTGCTTGTGCAGCCGTTAGGGCACAATGGGCAGGAAAGAAGATTCGTCATGTCTTGTATCGGAGCACCGCAATCACATTCAGGTCTAGAAGAAAAGCCCCATTTGGACATATTGGATCTGCAGCGGCCCATTCCGGAACGTAACCGGTTTAGCGTACGCCAAATAGGCCACTGCAGCTCAGAACCTGGCGGAATATTTTCCGAGGGCGATATGAAATTGGAAGGGACGGGATATTTTTGGTTCCAAAGTTCGTGAGCTACCAAAATTAAACACCATACACCAGAGTCGCACCACCACAGCGACAGTACCAAATTGGAGGCCGGACTGGCGTCTGAGTGAGACACTATGATGTCTCATACAGCGCTATAGTAATTAGTGGTGGCGCGACCAGCGTGGTGGGGCGGCGCGACCATTCTGTGCCGGCGTCCGAGCTGGTCGCGCCGCCAAATTGGTTGCGCAACCAATCGGGCACCAAGTGAGTAACTCTCTATGGAGCTGTATACATTTTCATGATGTCCCAGTGGAATATAGCTCTTACGGCATACTAACCGGTTTATTTTTCAGACGCTTTGTTAACTCTAGTATCCTTATAGTGCCATAGTAATTTTGGTTCATGGCCACTTCTAATGCTTCATTGAACTTCACAGCCGCAGCTATGTGGAACACTATAGACACCTGTAAAGGAGTAGAACAAAAAAAAAACATTAGTGATGGAGTTCGAAGGTGACGGTTGAGCGTCACTTTTTTATGTAACAAAGGTGGCAAACAAGCATGCAGTTCACATGGATGTTAAGTAATGACTGCAGCCTATAGACGTACACACAAAAACCAAAGGTTAAAATACTCATGCGTTGCCACCTGCCCATCCTGCGTTGTTATTTTTACCACCTGGTTTGGCCGCCATTGTTCGGATGACTGACTGTACTAGTGGAAAAATTCTCTTCCAGTGGAATAAAATTCTTCCGCTAGTCACGTTCCGACGCCAGGATATAAATAATTTTAAATCAGCATAGTTATAAAAGCAGTTAAAACATCCTCAAATATTTCACCTCCCATCTTCTAAGAACTATCCCCCTTATTCATAAACGTATTTTAGCTAAAGTGTTGCTAATCTCTTCTTTGTCTTTTTCTATCCTGCACATTTGACAATGCAACAGACAAAGACAAAGCAGTCTATAGCTAAAACGTATCTAATATACCTACGTTTATGAATAAGGGGGTAAATGTTTATGAATTTATAGAAGGAAAAGAAAAACTTGTTTGTATTATACAAAAGGATGGCACGTAAAATAAATGTTTTTAACGTAACGTAAAAAATACTGAATTTCATGGCTATAATCCCTAAAGGGGTAGTCAGAGGCGAGTAAACTGGCGAGTCGTGGGTGTTTGCAAGCATTCAAGCATAATAATGTTACCTACCCTCCCCCTACTACGCCTCCCTCGATTAATGATAATATTTTTTTAATCGGACCATTAGTTCCTGAGACTAGCGCGTTCAAGCAAACAAACAAACTCTTCAGCTTTATAATATTATTAGTATAGATAAGAACATCAAAGCTCAAAAAAGTCTTAGGAATCGGCGAGCATGTATGAAGAGAATGATGAATGCAGATGAGGCACGGGATGTGTGTCAGGACAGGGATGTCTGGCATACATACATACAAACCTCATCTATTAATAATTGTTCGTCGTGATCTCGTATTCCAAGATTTGGTTTGGAAATGTCTCCAACAATAGGCACAATTTTTTCTGTTTCTTGCGGACTCAACCTTGAGAAGAGCTGAAAAAGAAATAAAAAAGTGTCAACACTTTTTGTACCTTAATACGTAATTTAACTGTGTCTAAACGGGTATTTCCATAGAGCAACACGGGTCTCCGCCTGCGGGGGACCGGTGGGGAATAGCCATACGCAGGCTTTCCCCTATGTCAAAGTACAAGCCAAAATAGTCCTACGCTTGTTGCCTAGATGTTTAAATTTGTGCATGAAATTGTTCATGTATTTTGTTAAAGTCATGGTGTGAGTTTCGTAGTAAGACGATTTCTGTAGTGTATGTGTATCACAAGTAGTTCCCCTCGCAAAAAATGGCAGACTGTTTTGCATCGGTAATAAGCGCTATGGCTACTCCCCTTCGGTCCGCCGCGGCGGTCGGTGGCCCATGTTGCTCTAAGGGTCTCTCTATTTCATACAGTTTGTTCATCACTTCTGCTCAAATATTGCTGGATAAATCCTGCTCCAAAAGATAATCACGACCGTGTTGTGCGTGATTAGGGTAACATGAGCTTATACTTATAACAACCAGAGATTGCCACTCCTGAGGTATAAGTTGTTGTGGCTCTGTATCGGAAATGACAGCGGCGGTGGTGCCTTCGTCCGCGAACCTCGTCAATGGAGTAGAATATACCACCAGTAACTCTTGGTGTTTGGTAAGGGGTTACCCACACGGCGGAGAGGGGATGTAGAGAACTACATATCACGTTAGCTTTTGGTCAAATGTGAACATGCCACAAAAACATGGAGCAACTGTTGCTCTATGCACAAAAATTATCGCGTGATTTTTGTGGCATGTTTTGTCTTCAAATTCAGACATGTGTTTTCAAATTAAAACGGGACACTTACGGGATCCTTAATTATATCTTGCAGCCTCTGATCAGCCGTTTTACTTTTCGTTTCACGTATCAAAATGTACAGTTTTTTCAGTTTTTTACAGCTGTATAGAAGTTTTTCTAGGACCACCTGAAATTTAAATTGGTTATTAAGTTAATTTGGTTAGTTAGACAATGCGTTGGGATGTGACATAGAGCAACACCGGAGGGGAGTAGCTATATGCAGACTTTCCCCTCTGTCAAAGTACAAGCCCAAATGGGCCTATACCCGTCGCCGAGATGTTTAAATGTGTGCGTGAAATTGTTTCTGTATTTTGTTAAAGTCACGGTGTAAGTTTCGTAGTAATAGACGATTTTTGTAGTGTGCGTGTGTGTCGCACGCATTTTCCCCCGCAAAAATGACAGACTGTTTTGCATCGGTAATACACGCTTTTTTTTTTTTACGTAATAAAAGTGGCAAACAAGCATGCAGTTCACATTGATGTTAAGTGATGACTGCAGCCTATAGACAACCACACAATGACCGGAGGTCAAAATGCAGATGCGCTGCCACTCTTGAGACATTAGGTGTTATGCCTCTGTGCCGGAAATTACAGGGCCGTACATTACCACCTGACCGGAACACGATAGTGATGAACACTACCATTTAGCGGCAAGTATATTAGGTAATGCGGTGGTGCCTACGCCCGCGAGCTCCGTCACTGGAGCTCTACCACCAGTAAAGCTATGGCTACTATTGGCTACTCCCCTCCAGTCCGCCGCGGCCGGTGGCCCGTGTTGCTCTAACTCTATGGGATGTGACGACCCCATCGCCCCGTGGAGGATTTCTTCCGTTAGTTGAGTCAGTTAATCGAACAATGGCGGTCAAACCATGGCAATTAGTAGGAGAGATACTGAACCCTCCGAGTAACGTTGGCCCTGTATGACTAAAAATTTTTGTAGGGATGAATCATAACATGCTAAGTACAAAAACCATCGCCTGGCAAAGATCAACCCATCACGACATCGAGAGTTCTGATGAGAAAAGTTCCTTCCATATTTTAGATCTGGCTCGATTGCGACCATTGATGTTGCGTCTTAATTGTGTGTTCGGCTGTTTAAAGAAAATAACGATTTGGTTACTGCAAATGAGCGACTCAATCGTATATCAATAGCAGGCTAATTGATGTACAATTTATGATACATAATTTATTGAATTCGTCCTAACAATTTCATCGTCATGACAACACACTTCCGTTGTCATGGAGACACCACTACAAATATAAATAAAACGCAACAGTTATGGTCTGCAACTATGGCTGCCAGATCTAAAATATTATTACGGAATTAACTTTTCTACTCACAGGCGTTCCGATATTCAAAGGGTTCATTAATTCTTGGACCAAATAGGGCGATAGTCAATGGTTTATGCCAATATCCTTAGAAGGGAAATCCATGTCTCACCGAATGGGTTGGCTTACAGTTGAAAATTATTGATCACATTCCCATATTTCCATTATTTATTCACGCCTACGTAGGCCCCCGTCAAGTCTCCCATGGACCACTTTGGGAATCCCTGGTATGATGTAAGTAAATTGGTACTATCAGTGTATGTGTTGAGATCCATTATCGTGGACCCCCATTTTAATTTCATGGAACCCCAAATTTTTTTTCGCTACTCAGACCAGGTTGTCAGGTTGTCATAGACCCCCAGGGGTCGATATAGACCACTTTGGGAATCACTGCACTAGACTGATAAATGCTGAAACTTCGGTAATAAATGCTGGGAATTCGGTAGCTTAGTGGTAAAGCGGCTGGACTGGTTATCCTGAGGTCACAGGTTCGATTTCTACCCGAAGTCAATTTTTTCTTTCCGTTTTTTTTTTATTTTCTAAAGTTCACTCGCATGTGTTATTGCGAAAAATAAATAGTACGAGTACAAGGAACACGATAGTTTTGAGCACTACAATTTGGCGGCAAAGTATTTTGACGGCCCGGTCAGTCCAGCGGTGTGAGACAACCGTTGGATTCGAAGGGTCGCGGGTTCGATCCCCGCACCGGGACGAATATTTGTATGGCCTACAGATATTTGTTTCGGGTCTTGGTGTTTGTGTATGTGTTGTATGTGTACAACGGCACCCACGACACAGGTTTATACCTACTGTGGGGCTGTGAGTGTTAGCGTATATAATACAATAAAGTATTTTTTTCTTTCTTTTCATGGTGTTTATATCTTCGAGATACGTAAACTCTAGCAGTGTAACAAAAGGTTTGAATTTCAATTAAAAAAAAAACAAAAAATCGATCTGAGATGTGATCTATATAAATTGGATAATAAAATTGGAGTGTCTGTTTGTAGGTAATATAAAAATATCCGCTTTTTACTTGATGCATATGTATGTATACACGGTACATATACCAAAACAACATTTTTACAATTTTTGTCTGTCTGTCTGTTTGTGCCCGCTAATCTCGGGAACGGCTGGACCGATTTTGACGGGACTATCACTAGCAGATAGCTTATATAACAAGGAGTAACTTAGGCTACTTTTATACTAGCTGCGCCCACGACTTCGTCCGGGTCAGATACTAAACAATCATAAATTCTCACGCGGACGAAGTCACGGACATAACTAGTTTTAAATAAACAAATAAAAGAGAGAGATGTGATTAAAAGTTCACTTTTGTTTATGTTTAAAAAAAATCTCCACATAACTAATCCGATTATAATAATTATCTTTATACCTAATATCTTATTAATTACCTACTATCTCTGCTAACAAGCTTAATTTGGATAATTAATATGGATTGAGTATATTACCTATTATTTATATTTTTTTATAACAGTTGTGTTAATTTTTATTGTAAATAGAATGATTGATTTGTTTTACGATATTTATTAGAATAAATCTCTGTGTATATCCTAATCCAGCAGTTCTTTGACATTTAGGCACCACCGCATTACCTAGTCTATCTGCCACCAAATACTGGTAATGTATGGTCCCGTAATAACTATCACAGATGCAGAAGATCTTAGTCCTCAGGGGTGGCAACGCATCTGCACTTTGATCTCTGGTTATTGTGCAGATGTTTATAGGCTGCAGTCGTCACTTAAAATCCATGTGAACCGCACGCTTGGCCACCGCCATCACATAAGTACTTACCTATAAAAAAAAAAATTGAAAAACGTTTTTATTCGTTTTAAGATCTGAAATAACTTATTTTTATAAATAACCTTGTATTTAAGCCCGCGGGGAGGCTTTCGTATGGTAGGAATTAATAAACTCACCATGCCAATGAAGCCAGTAGCGCCCGTGATAAATACTGATTTACCAGCGTAGAAGTCCTCCACCCTTCCTTTAGATCTATCGTCACCATCATCCGTTGACATCTTACACCTGCTCACAATAAATAAAATAAATTAAAATAATACACACACTTACAGTCCTACACTAGGTACCCTAGGTCTATCGTGGTTGCTGTTGCTTACACACAACACAAACATTGGTACACTTCCAGACAGCCTTCGGCAGCGTCGTGTGACGGGTTGCTCACTTCCCTTCAAAATGGTCGAGGAGAGCAATGGCTGCCACATGCGTCATACTCGTGAACGGGTGCTGATTGTGGGGACTGGTCGGTTGTGATTTGTGGGCGTTATTTTCTATCACGATATTAAGCTGTTGATGGGTATTTGCGTATGTGTATATATGCAAATATTTATATGCCATGGACGTTCACATTATCTTTATTCTATTTAATAATATTTATATTAAATCTAAGGTTTTGACAAAAGAGCAACACGCTGAGTTTGTTGGGTAGCGGAGTTCTTCTCAGTAGTGTCTGCACTTGGAACTCTGCTAAGTGAATGACTATGATTATGACACTATTTTCATTTTCTTCTATGAAGGAATTGAAAAATTTCATGATTCACGTATCGGTTAAATATTTTTATTAAATTGGTATTTATATACCTACTAGCTGTTGCCCGCGGCTTCGCCCGCGTGGATGTCGTTTAATGAACATTTTGTTTCTGAATTTTCTTCCTCACGAAAAAACCTAACGGAAGACCTAAGAACCTAAACCTCACGGAGCCCGAGACCTTTCCAACGAATGCAAAACCGTGGAAATCGGTTTGGTGCGTTCTGGAGTTATATAGTGCGTCAGGAGGGAAAACCCGACTTATTTTTATATTTTAGATTGGAGTATAATTATAAGTCATTCTCTCTAGGTAGCTTATAACCCGACAATGCAAAAGTGTCCTTGTAGACCAATTTGAAATAAATGATTTGAATTTTGAAACTTGAATGTGGAGCTCCAATATGCACCATCGCATAACCTAATCTTTAAGATCTAGGTATTTGCCGACAAGTCTTAGGAATCGGTGTGCATGTATGAAAACAATGATGAATGTTGAAGAAGCACGGGAGGTGTGTCAGGACCGGGATATGCTCCACACTTTCTGGTTACCCCGTAAGGGACTTGGCGTGAAGATACATACATAATAATAATAATAAATAATAATGTCAACCCATTATACGTCCCACTTCTGGGCACGAGTCTCTCCCCATTTTGGGGGGAGGCCTGGCGCTTACTCCACCACGCTGCTCCATTGCGGATTGGTGGAAGTGGGTGGGTTAGTGGCCAACCCGGTGTCGGATGTTTTCAAACCGCCCATAAGGCCTCCAACAAGGTTTAACGACTGCTATCTATCGATAGCAACCGGGACCGACGCCTTAACGTGCCCTCCGAAGCACGGAAACGCGCATTTAATTTGCCACTAGCGGTCACCCATCACACTACCCGACCGCGCCCGTATTGCTTAACCGAGTAGATCGCTTACGATCTACACCAGCCGCCAGGCCATGCGCGCTTCGATATATACATACATAGATATCTGCCCCCAAATGGTAGTGTTCAGCACTATTATTGTGTTCCGGTTAGAATGGTTAGATGGTAAGTAATGTTTTTTTTATGTAATGGAAGTGGCAAACAAGCATGCAGTTCACATTGATGTTAAGTGATGACTGCAGCATATAGACCCACATGAAGACCAAGGTCAAAATGCAGATGCGGTACCACTCCTGAGCCCTAAAGTGTTATGCCTTTATGGCGGAAATTACAGGGCCGTACATTACCACCTGACCGGTTCACGATAGTGCTGAACACTACCATCTAGCGCAAGTAAATTAGGTAATGCGGTGGTGCCTCCGCCCGCGAGCTCCGTAAAATTTTGCTACGTAAAAGGTACATAGGTTTCTGGGTGCGATACGGGACTTCGAAAAGTGTAACACCGAATATCACGTCCCCCCGGGTGTAGTAACTATCACAGAGACATAACAACTAAGGTCAAAATGCAGATCTGCATAGGATACAGTTATCATTTAACATCAATGTGAACTGCATGCTTGTTTGGTTCCTTCGTTACATAATATACAAATATTTGTGACAGTGCGGGTATTGAACGCATAACCATCGTTTCAAGCCACGGCAACACCGGAGGGGAGAAGCCATATTCAGGCTTTCTCCTCTGTCAAAGTACAAGCCCAAATGGGCCTATACCTGTTGCCTAGATGTTTAAATGTGTGCGTGAAATTGTTTTTGTATTTTGTTAAAGTCAAGGTGTGAGTTTCATAGTAATAAACGATTTTTGTAGTGTGTGTGTGTGTTGCACGCATTTCCACCCGCAAAAAATGACTGACTGTTTTGCATCGGTAATACATGCTATGGCTGCTCCCTTCCAGTCCGTCGCGAACGGTGCGCCGCGTTGCTCTATGTTACATGCGGTCATCTCACACCGGTGGACTAACCAGAGAGCGTATTATGTGTCTCAATTGGCATCATTTTGGTAGTCCCTTTGAAGTGGTGTAACATTCCTGTTTTGGCGTAACATGATAATAAAGACCTTATAAGGAAAACCGCAATGTACAAAGTGACTTTGAAATTGATGGCCGCCGAGTTACAGAGTGGTTGCACAGGTCGTAAATAGGTATATTAAACTGGAAAGTGACTCGAGTTGAATGTATTTAATGAACAGCTGATTTAGATGTGATTTGATGACGAATTCTGTTTAGATAGATAAAACATGATAGGTTTCAAGACAACGGCTACGTAATTTCTGGCATGGAGACAAAACATCATAAAAGTTCATCTTAAAAATTGAATTTCGACAATTTTTGCTTTTTGAAAATTTTCGATTTTTAACTGAATTTAGTTTTTTAGATTTTTGTTAATTTTATACAATGTGTCCCAGGGATAAGTGACCGCCTGGCGTTTTTCGAATATTTGTACAAAATTAAGAATAATTACACTTATATAATATATGGGACTTACTGGCTTTGGTTATTTTTAATGATTTTTTTCAATTTTTTAGTCAGTATGCGTGACTGACGTGCTGCAGTTTTTTTACGATATTTTTTTAGTTTTTACATTTTTCCTTTCTTTTTGTTTATTAACTAGCCGGCATCGTAGTTTATCAATGAAAATGATCAAACATAACTAAAATGTGATTAAACATTTATAAAAAAAAAAAATTCAATTCATAGAAAATAAAGCTCTTTTTTCACTCTAAAAATGTTTTGATAGATTTTATTAAATAATTAATATTAACTTTAATTCTTAGCCTTTGTTGAATATTTTTTAAAAAACTTCACCTCACTTAACATTTAAAATAAAAAAAATATATATTACTACCTACCTACATATTTGAGGTTTCATTAACAAAAAAAAGAAAGTTCAAATTTTTGTCGTCAACATTAAATCACAATTTACATCAGTATAAATAATGTTCGGTAACCATAAATCCACTACGACACTCAACGAAAGCCTAAACCGTTCGATATGCACTCTAAATTACACTTTGGTTAATACTATTCTAAGTTATACACAATAACAAACTATTAATGTAGAATGGTACGCACATAGTAAATTTCAAGTCCAAATAAGAAAAAAAAATCGAATGGCAGCGACGTCACGTCCCCATTACATCCGGCCAGGCAATGAATATTACCCCTCCTAACCGTACGTAACTTATAAAATCATACCTCACATATAGGTCGCGCCACGTAAAAAGAACGCTGGCGGTCAAGCTGCGTGTCATGTGTTTTTATTTCATTTTATGTTATTCTATGTAATATAGTTTTCAATCTGCCTACCAATACACGAAACCGCAAGCGAAAGCTGGGTCAAAAATAAACCAATAGGGCTAGTACTTTCGTGCGCGAGTGTACCGATGCGCGAACACATCCCTTCTACTTTCTTCCAGCGTTCTTTTTACGTGGCGCGACCTATACAAATAATATAAATAAGTGCATGTGGCCGCCTGCGGTTGTTTTGCCGCTTGACTCCATATTTCAATAATTTGAATAATAAAACGTAACGTAACTTCAAGTCTATAATCCCCGAAAGGATAGGCAGAGGTAAAATGCATGCATTTTTCTTTATGTAATGGAAGTGGCAAACAAGCATGCAGTTCACATTGATGTTAAGTGATGACTGCAGCCTGTAGACACACACACAAAGACCAAGGTTAAAATGGAGATGTGTTACCACTCCTGAGGCTTAAGGTGTTATGCCTCTGTGCCGGAAATTACAAGGCCATACATTACCACCTGACCGGAACACGATAGTGCTGAACACTACCATTTAGCGGCAAGTATATTAGGTAATGCGGTGGTGCCTACACCCGCGAGCTCCGTCACTGGAGCTCTACCACCAGTAAAACCATTCAAGCAAACACCCACGACTTATTACATATTCTCTGCCCACGATTCGCCGGTTACGTGATGGCCATAACACATTACCAAACCTTCTAGAAAATTTTCTTTTACAGGTGGTAGAGCTCCAGTGACGGAGCTCGCAGTCGTAGGCACCGCTTTAAATAATATACTTGCCGCTAAATAGTAGTGTTCAGCACTATCGTGTTCCGGTCAGGTGGTAATGTGTGGCCCTGTAATTTCCGGCACAGAGGCGTAACACCTTAGGCCTCAGGAATGGTAACGCATCTACATTTCGACCTTGGTCTTTGTGTAGGTGTCTATAGGCTACAGTCATCACTTAACATTACAACACATTCATTAAAAATATCAAACAATTACTCATCGATAAATGTTACTATAATATTCAGGATTATTTTAGCGACACCTTCAAATGATATTTTTTAATCTAAATAAATGATAATATTTAACTTTCCCCTTATTACATAAGCTTCCCCTCTTATGTTGCTATACCCTAACAGGGTGTCATTGTACAATACTACCTATGTACCCATATGACATAACGCAATAAATAATTTGAATTTGAATTTGAACATCAATATTAGCTGCATGTTTGTTTGCCACCTTCTTTACATATAAAAACATAAAGTTGTGGAAACATTATCTTGTCTCTGTCGTAGGGCGAGATTCACAGACCGCACTACGACTTTACTTTGGGCAAAGTATGCTTAGAACTGTCAGAAATGTATGGGTTTTGACAGTTCGAAGCGTACTTTGCACGAAAGTAAAGTCGTAGTGCGATCTGTGAATCTCACCAGTAGTCTCCATGCGCAATATTTATTCACGAGCACTGTACATTCAGATTCAAGCGCGCATGGTGTAAATCATAAGCAATCTACTCGGTTAAGCATTACGGGCGCGGTTGGGTGTGTGATGGGTGACCGCTAATGGCAAATTAAAACGCGCGTTTCCCTGTTCGGAGGGCACGATAAGCCGTCGGTCCTGGTTGCTATCGATAGATAGCTGTCCTTAAACCTTGTCAAATGCCTTATGGGCGGTTTAACACATCCGACAGCGGGTTGGCTACTAACCCGTATCTCCACCAATCCGCATTGGAGCAGCGTGGTGGAGTAAGCTCCAGGCCTCCCCCCCAAAACGGGGAGAGACTCGTGCCCAGCAGTAGGACGTATAATGGGTTGCCATTATTATTTATTGTACCTACTGTACATTCTGCTTATTAACATAGATATGTCACTAGGATTTAGACATAAAAATTATAATAACGATGTCAGCAGAAATTAGGTACCTAACATGTCAATAAGAACTCATGAAAAGCCCTGTAATGATCAGAAAATTATTCAATATTATTGTAGTTTTTAGGGTTGCGTGCTCCAAAAAGAAACAATGTAACCCTTTTAAGATCACTTGCGTCTATCTGTCTATCGATATGTCTATTCGGAAATGTATGGAACCTGGGCTCACTCTACGTACCATAAGGGAACACGGGCCACCGGCCGACCGGAGGGGGGGAGGGGAGGAAGGGAGTAGCCATAGCGTTTATTACCGATGCAAAACAGTCTGTCATTTTTGCGAAGGAAATACGTGTGACACGCACACACTACAAACGTCTTCTATTACTACGAAACTCACACCCTGATTTACGTAAGCAAATAAAATACATAAACAATTTCACGCACACATTTAAACATCTAGGCGACAGGTTTAGGCACAGTTGTGCTTGTACTTTGACAGCGGGGAAAGCCTGTAGGTATATGCTTACTCCCCTCCGGTCCGGTCCGCCACGGCCGTCCGGCCGGTGGCCCGTGTTGGTCAATGCTACGTAGGTACAGTAGGTGCAATAATAGTTAAAATTATACCCTCAAGATATAATGTATTTGTACTGTCGCAGTCATTACTAATTACGGAGTAGATACTTATTCAAATACATTAAAATATTTTACAATTTTAAATTTTTAACGTTTGTTAACTTTTTTTTTTTTTTTTTTTTGTTATAAAAGTGGCAAACAAGCGTGCAGTTCACATTGATGTTAAGTGATGACTGCAGCCTATAGACACCCACACAATGACCAGAGGTCAAAATGCAAATGCGCTGCCACTCCTGAGGCATTAGGTGTTATGCCTCTGTGCCGGAAATTACAGAGCCGTACATTACCACCTGACCGGAACACGATAGTGCTGAACACTACCATTTAACGGCAAGTATATTAGGTAATGCGGTGGTGCCTACGCCCGCGAGCTCCGTCACTGGAGCTCTACCACCAGTAAAAAAAATTTTAAATTTAGTAACTAGGCAACGATACTTTGTAAAGTACATGGTAAAGTAGATAATCTATTTACATGTTAATTTATGAGTTGATATTTTTGCGATAATCTAGCCCCCTTATTCATAAACGTACATTAGATACGTTTTAGCTATAGAATGCTTTGTCTTTGTCAGTTGCATTGTGTAATGTGCAGGATAGAAAAGGACATAGGAGAGATTAGCAACATTTTAGCTAAAATACGTTTATGAATAAGGGGGTAGGTATACATTTATATATATAAATTAAATTGGAGTGTCTGTTCGTAATACATAAATAACCGCTTTTTACTAAATGCATTTGTATGAATACACGGTACGTACCTATACCATATCAACATTTTTACAATCTATTTTGTAACTGTTTGTTTGTTTTGGCTAATTTCGGGAACGGCTTTACCGATTCTGACTGGATTTTCACTTCTAGATAGGTATCTTATGTAAGAAGGAGTAACTTAGGTCACTTTTATTAATGAACTAGCTGCCCCGGTAAACTTTGTATTGCCTCACAATGAAAAAATGTGTCAAACGTTTGATATATTTACGGACTATTTTTATGGAAAAATGAAATGTGGTTTTTACTATTTCCTTTCAATTTATTCATATTTTTTTACCTTTTAAACCTTCCCTGGACTTCCAAAAATCATTCGAAACCAAAATTAGTTACATCGGTCTAGCCGTTCTCGAGTTTTAGCGAGACTAACGAACAGCAATTAATTTTTATTTAACCATGATTGTATACATTTTTTTTTCTTAAAAAAAAACTTAATTAGATAGTAGTCTACGGAACCCTAAAAGTCAGATAAGTGTCGTGTCTAACAAAAAATCCACAAACAAAACCCCCAATGTTTTGAAAGGCTTATCGAACATACGGAAACGCGCGAAAAAATATTGCCCTATGTGCAAGGGATAAAATATTAAGTAAAAAATATTTTCTATATCTCTTACTGTACCAAAAAAAAAACGAAATTCCTCATTCAATTCTAGAACCCATAAAATTAAAATCTTAACTAAACTAAACTTAAATAAAAAAAAATTGTTTTACATAATTTTAAATTTAAAATTTCAATAAAAATAGATAGATATATTAAAGATGCATAAACTTACTAAACAGAACTAAACAGAAAACAAAAAAAACGATAAGATGTTAGAAATTGATATTATAAGTATAGGTCAAAAACTTACATTTTTCTACGTTTTCTTTAAATCTCGTCTATATCTTAGCGTGTGAAGTTATGAAATGAGCGCTGCCATCAATGGTTTTATTAGTTAAGAAAATGTATTTGCTACAAAAAACAATATGAACACTCATAAATTGATCATAATGATCAATCATTACCTCACATGTCATTCTAGTTTTTACCCGCGACTTTGTCCGCCTGTACCTTATTTATGGCATACGTTTTAATTAACCCTCGTTATGTCATTGCACCTCTTCAACTACTCAATTTGGCCCTAAGTTTGACTGGAAGAGAATACCACTTGGTATTAAGTCCGCCTTATGTACATTGCAAACATGTTCAAAAAGCTTATATACCTAAATAAAAAAATAAAAATTGTGACACTTGTATTATATAATTGGTAGATAACATTTTACTAAATTAATTGGCTAGAAACAAGACCAGATTGTCCAAGCTGTTTGGTGTTTAACCCGCGAGCAAGTCACATAAAGGTCATAGTTCACTAGAGCCACCCGGGACCCGACCAGCGCCCGACCGCCTCGAGCGGTTGGTATTCTTTATAATATGAAATTGTATGGTGCTGTGCTCATTACATCAACTCCGTATCGACACAGGATCGCCTCGACCGCCAGTCGTCAACGGGCGGGCGGTAAGTGGAGACCACTTGCTTGACTTGCGTTGACTGTGAATTGCCAACGCGTTCTCGAGTACCACGCAACCGTAACTCGTGGGCCACGTGAGGTTCACTGTTTGAACACTCAACGTTCACATCATGCATGCAACAGATTTTGCAACATTGCGTCGTTCACCCGTCGACCACCCGTTAACAACGAGTGGATGCCGGAAAACGAGGCGGTCCTGGTCGGATCCTGAGTGCCTCTAGTGAGCTGTGACCTTAAAGCTAACCGTGAGGATAACAGCCCCTTCTCTAAAATCTACTTCGGTGAATTTTAAAGTTGTATGGTTTGGTTGTATGGTTGTAAGGATCCCACCGCAGAATCATTTCGTTCATCCAGATATGCCGCAAAACCTAATTTTTATGCACATTTAAATTCTAGAGAATATGTTATGTATAGAGCATTTCGTTAACCTAACCTAACATATTAGTACATAGCCAATTTGTTTCACACGTTATCTATACTCTATACTTATAATAAAACTCTTAGAAGTGTAAATTCTGTACATCGAAAATATTGGAAAAATAAATACCAGGGAATGTTACTAGATCGATACCGAACACAAATATGTGATTAGAATTTTTTTTGTCTAGCTACCGGTCCGATTACGATGAAACTTGGTATAATTATACTTTAACGTTTGGCGCACAACACTGGGTACTTTTTATACCGGAAAAATGTATGTATGTCTGTGTGTTTGTGCACGCTAATTTCAGAAATTGAATATCCACATTTTAGTTGTAAGTTTATTTTTAATTTTATTTCAATTTTCACGTTTTACGTAAAAAAAAAAGCGCGCATGGCCATGCGGCTGATGTAGATCGGAAGCGATCTACTCGGTTAAACGATACCTACGGGCGCGGTTGGGTGTGTGATGGGTGACCGCTAGTGGCAAATTAAAATGCGCATTTCCGTGTTTCGAGGGCACGTTAAGCCGTCGGTCCCGGTTGCTATCGATAGATAGCAGTCGTTAAACCTTGTCGGAGGCCTTATGGTTTGAAAACCTCCGACAGCGGGTTGGCCACTAACCCGTATCTCCACCAACCTGCATTGGAGCTGTGTGGTGGAGTAAGCTCCAGGCCTCCTCCCAAAAAGGGGAGAGACTCGTGCCCAGCCGTGGGACGTTTCTGTGATTGTTATTATTATTATATATATTTTTAAGACAAAGATGAAAAGAGAAATAATGATGCCTCATAGAAACACTCCTGCAATAAATAGAATGGTACTTTTTCTTTGTTTATCTTTGCCTACGCAGATAATTTTCATTTGTTATCAGTACTCTATCTATCAATTTTCATACTGGTAAGATCAAAAATGAGAAAAATTCCTATGATATTCTGGTATACGTACCGTGTATACATTCAGTAAAAAGGTTTATTTTTATATTACGAACAAGACACTCCAATTTTATTTATTTGTAAGACGTAAGATAAGATGTTAAAATAAATTTATTTTATATATAGAAGACGGATTTAAAGACGAAGTATATTTTTTGAATATTTGTTATTGATCGTGGATACATTATATTTATATCTAAGTAGACAGGTACCTAATGTGAATATTAAGGTACTTATGCGATAGACGTTAAAAAATATTAATAAGCCATTAATTTAATTGCCTTCAATTTATAATTCATAATCATTGAGTTATATTAATAGTTATTCGTACTGTGATTCTATAATTTTGTATGATTATGTAACTTTTTACTTACTTACATTTTTAGGGTTCCAGGCTTTTACAGAAAAGAACCCTTACAGGATTTATTCATTTAAGTATTCATATCATATTTCATACTAGCTGTGCCCGCGACTTCGTCCGCGTGCGAATTTATGATTTTTCAGTATCTACCTGGACAAAGTCGTGGGCGCAGCTAGTATAAAAATAACCTAAGTTACTCCTTATTACATCAGCTATCTGCCAGTGAAAGTCCCGTCAAAATCGGTAAAGCCGTTCTCAAGATTAGTCCCGCCAAACAGACAGACCGTGTATACATACATTTAGTAAAAAGCGTTATGATATATAAAATATGTTATGTCTCTGTGCCGGAAATTACAGGGCCGTTAGCTTTAATTTGATATATTGATATATAAATAATACATGCACGTTATGAACGTAAAAAGGTCGGAACGTAAATAGGTAAGGGCGCCCAAGTGCGCAACGGCAGCCGTGTTTTTCACAATCTTTTTCAATTTTCCAAAGAATTAAAAAAAAAAAAATTCTTGCGACCATATTTTGATAGGCAACCTAGTTTCATTTATATACATATATTCTCTAGAGTCTAGAATATAAATATGCGTAGAAAATAGGTTTTCAGCATATCTGGATGAAAGAAATAATTTTGCACTGGGATCCTAACCTATCTGTTCGTAGACCCTTTTTTTCAGGAATACGTGGAGTTATATCTTCACTCCAATCGAACAACGTCCACTGCTGGACAAAGCCTTTCTCAAAGTCACCCACAATAGTGGTGTAAACACACTGCAATTACTTTTTATATCGCCTCTGTGTGTGTTTTTTTAGTTTTTAGTAGTGTGTAATTTCCGGCACAGAGGCATAACACCTTAGGCCTCAGGAGTGAAAACGCATCTGCATTTTGACCTTGGTCTTTGTGTAAGTGTCTAAAGACTGCAGTCATCACTTAACATCAATGTGAACTGAAGCTTGTTTACCACTTCTATTACATAAATAAAAAACGTTTCCAAGTCACCGAGCAACATCCATCAAGATAGCAAAAAATATTTACTTATTCGATAATTATCGATTGGGTAAGGTAAGCACGCACTATCAGTGTATATTATTTATTTATTTATTTAAACTTTCTGCACAATTAACGCACAAGAGGCGGACTTAATGCTAGACAGCATTCTCTACCAGTCAACCTTAGGGTTGTGTAGAAAACGTAGATTGGTAGTGCATTGAAAATGCGTAGGATACGGTAAGTTAAAAGTCTTTATATAAAAACATATTTCGTTAATAAATACGACTATACATTAAGAAATACATATAGGAAAATATATACATACGTATCTAGACAATAAAATAAACATATTATAATTATGCATATATGTAATATGCATAATTATAATATATATTTCTATATATAATTCTGATAACAAACAACTTAAAATAATATGACGATATATATTATATATAATATATATCTTAGGTGTCGGGACGTGACGACCCTACTGCCCACTACAGGAAGAATTTTCCTCTAGTGGAAGAAAATTCTTCCACACTAAGTAATAACTATATTTACTGGTTGTAGTTCCAGTGACGGAGCTCGCGGGCGTAGGCACCACCGGATTACCTAATATACTTGCTGCTAAATGGTAGTGTTCAGCACTATCGTGTTCCGGTCAGGTGGTAATGTACGGCCCTGTAATTTCCGGCACAGAGGCAAAACATCTTAGGCATCAGGGGTGGTAACGCATCTCAATTTTGGCCTTGGCCTTCATGTGGGTGTCTATAGGCTGCAGTCATCACTTAACATCAATGTGAACTGCATGCTTGTTTGCTACTTCCATAAAAAAAAAAAAGGTAATAATGTACGGTCTTGTAATTTCGGCACAGAGGCATAACACCTTAGGCCTCAGGAGTGGTAACGCATCTGCATTTTGACCTTGGTCTTTGTGTGGGTGTCTATAGGCTGCAGTCATCACTTAACATCAATGTGAACTGCATGCTTGTTTGCCAATTCCATTACATAAAAAAAGATACAGCTAGCCACATGTTTCATCACTTCAATTAATAATTAATTCTATACAAATTGTGTTTGACACTGGACCTTGTCAATAAAATCGTTAATCATTTCTAAGGGCTCACCGCCCACGTCCGATAATCGGTGACCGACTTTTTGTAGGAGAAAAATAAAACGTACTGATAGCCATAGTGCAACGCCCACGTCCTACAAAAAGTCGGTGAAAAATAAAATCGGTGCATCTCTACCGATAATCGGTGAAAAATGGAACGTTCGGAAATGTATGCGACGCACACTACTCATCGACAGTCGACCGCATGGGAATAGTCTAAGAGCCGAACCTAGGTCGACCTTCACCTATCTGTTTACCGAATTAACCATTTTTTTAACAAATTTCATACATGAACAAACACGTCTTGCATGGATTGCCTAAAGAAATATGTTCATAGTTTCATAGGTATGAAATTTGAATAAAATTTTTTTCTTAATAGCAACTTTTACCCATTTGTTAACCAATTAAATGTGTTTAAAACGAAAAGTTTAAAACATATAAAATATGTCTATAAGGTATTGCCTACGTGTTTATGTTCATGACTAGGTACCTGGCAAGGAGGTGTAAACAGGTAAGTAAATACCGTAATATAAGTGACTGCACCGATCTGTTACCAATAAACCTCAAGCAACTATTTTATGTGCTTAAAACTTTTGGTTTCAAATACATTTATTTGGTTGTTTAACAAATACATGAAAAAACTTGCTTAAAAAAATGTATACATACAATGTTTTATTTGGTGAACAGATAGGTGAAGGTGACCTAGATTTGTCTCCCCTACTAAAGGGACGTGTCATTTGTTCATAAAATGTATTCATAACTAGCTGTTGCCCGCGGATTCGCCCGCGTGGATGTTGTTTTATAATCCTGAATTTTCTTTGTTATGAACCTCACGGAGCCCGATACCTTTCCAACGAATGCAAAACCGTGGAAATCGGTTCGTGCGTTCTGGAGTTATAGCGTCAGGAAGGAAAACCCGACTTATTTTATATATTATAGATAATTGCCACTCTATAATATTTGAAAAACTTGTCTGGTCAAAGTCTCACATCTTAGATCAGCATGACGAACATTAAATATCCCCTTCAATAATCTCTGAGAGATTATTGGATCGGAGATTATTGGATCAACCTAGAACTTTCTTTTTTCACTTTTCTTCCTCTAAAGCCAATGACAAACCTTCCTCTGTAAATCCACTTTCCTCCTTATTCTCATGAGATTCTCTCAGCTCTCTGTCTATGACGTGCTGCTCCACCGACAAAAAAACGGACGTGAGCGTTGAGTCGGTCACAAAATCGGACCGATTATCTATCCTACAAAAAGTAGGACGTGGGCGGGAGCCCTAACTAGAATGAAAACAAACTAAATATAGGGGAGGAACGAGACTGCGCGTGAACATGATTACAACATTAACATAATAATTATATGGATGTGTGTGTGTGATTAATGAGGTAGGTATATTATATTGTTATTTTTAATGGTATTTTTTATGGCTAGGGTTCCCACCTCTTTCGGAATTCCGGGAGTCACCCGAATTCGAGCGCTGAAAATGAAAATCACCCATCTTCCGGAAGGAATTTAAAATATACTAAATACGCCCGGAATAACATGTTGTTCATAAGTAACGATACGCGATGTCGAAATGGCTGAGAGCGGCGTAAATTAAGACCGCTCGAACACTCGATTCAACAACTCGAACAAGAATTCTCGCCACTATCTCGCCACTAACGCCACTATTCGCCAGTGGGCAGCTAGCTAGTTTCGTATAAAGTGATTTGCGTGCGTGCAGGTCCTTTATTTTACTGTGTCTTGCTGACCCACGTGCGTGAGATATTGCGTCGTCTTTGTCTCACTCATTTTCGTTTCTCATCTTTACAAATAAATAAAATTGGAGTGTCTGTTTGTAATATAAAAATAACAGCTTTTTACAAAATTCACTTATACCAAAACAACATTATTTACAATGTTGGTCTGTCTGTCTGTTTGTTGCCTGTAATCTCGGGAACGGCTGGACAGATTTTAACGGGACTTTCACAAGCAGATAGCTTATGTAATAAGTAACTTAGGCTACTTTTATACTAGCTGCGCCCACGACTTGGTCTGGGTAGATACTGAACAATCATAAATTCTCACGCGGACGAAGTCGCGGGCACAGCTAGTTTGTTATAAGTTTCATTCGTTCGCTCATTAGTCTGTATCTAACAGCAATCCATGCACTTGTGTCGAATTTTGATTAAATACAATTATTTCTACGAGTATATTGCTATACCTAAGTTCAAAATAAAATAAAAAGTAATGATATTTAATGTTTTTTTTTCTCCCAGATTTAGACAGCTAAGAGGTGGTAACCCTAGTGGTGGCAAACATGCATTTATGTTTAGTGCTGATGATCTATTGAGTAGGTAATTTAAATTGAATTATTCATAAAATATTCTGAGATTCATATTAAAATACTTAAGGTGCAATTCCGCGGGTCGCTATCGATCGCGGCCGACTATAGACGCAGTATGAAAATGTATGGAACCGCATCCGCGGTTCGCGACAGACGCGCGCGGTTAACGACCGACGCGAGCCGCGCGCGGCCGATTACGTCAGAAACGTCATAGATTTCATGGTGTTTCATAACGAACCTATAAGTTGAAACAATTTTATCACTGGCTAGTTACACAGCACATGTAATATGTTAAACATTTTGACAGACAACACGGACTAATTACGAAATTTTCAAGACATAGGTTAAGATCCCACTGCAGAATCATTTCGTTCACCCAGATATGCTGCAAACCTAATTTTTACGCAACTTTATAATCTAGAGAATATATATCCACTAGGTGGCCTATCAAAAAATGACCGTGTAATAAATATAAAAAATATATTCTCTAGATTATAAATATGCGTAAAAATAGGTTTGCAGCGTATCTGGATGAACGAAATGATTCTGCAGTGGGATCCTAACCTAACAAGGCCGCGCGCGGCCGCGATCGATCGCGACCCGCGGTATGGCACCTATGTATGTATCTTCACGCCAGGTCCCTAACGGGGTAAGCAGAGAGTGTAGAGCGCCAGACATCCCGGTTCTGACAAACCTCTCGTGCCTCGTCTACCTTCATCATTCTCTTCATACATGCACGCCGATTCCTAAGACTTATGCACCTATGTCTGTTTTTTTTTATGTCATGACACCAAAGTTGTTATGTCTCTGTGATAGCTATTACTGGGCCATATATTACCATCTAATCGGAACACGATAGTGCTGAACACCACCATTTGGCGGCAGATAGAGGTAAATGCGGTGGTGCCTACGCCCGCGAGCTCTGTCACTAGAGCTCTACCACCAGTTTGTCGTCTGTTTGGTGGTAAAACAGTTCTTGAAGATGATGAGTTTTCATTCATGTTGATTCACGTTGATTAAATATAGTTTTTTGTTTATCTTAATCTAAACTTAATATTATAAAGAGGTAATATTTTTTTTTGTTTGTTTTGAATAGGCTCAATAACTACTGGACCGATTTTAAAAATTCTTTCACTATTCGAAAGCTACATTATCCACGGGTAACATAGGCTATTTTTTATTTAGGAAAAAATAGGGTTCCGTAAGATATTTGGGTTTTTCAGACACAAGGTGTAAAAAATCAACCAGAAAAGTTACTTATTTTGCGCACGCTGTCTAAACTATAAAAGATATCGAGGAAGACTTTAGGCTATATCTATGTTTAGTCATCACGCTAAGACGAATAGGAGAGGGTAGGCAACATTGCACCGCGTGAAGCCGGGGCGGGCCGCTAGTAAAGTAATACTACTAAAGTTTTAATGTTTGTATGTAGGTATGTATAATATGTATGTATCTTCACGCCTAGTCCCTGTGCTGTTTTTTTGTATTAAGTTTGTATTGTTCAATGTTTGTACTAAAACAAAATTACATAATCACAAAACACATGGAACACTTAGATAGATACCTACGACTATTTTATATAAGACCTATATTGATAAGAAATAATCTTATTTATTTTATAATTTATTTTCATTTTACTCACTCAAGTTATCTTATTCAATTATTATTATGGAATTAGTACGATAATAATAGGGAATGTACAATTCTATTAAATTATGTTATTACTTTATTCAGCATGGTTGCAGAGGCCCAGGAAGACCAAGGCTGACCTACCATGACCAAATAGGTCGAGTTCTGTCTGATGGTGGGGTCAAAAGTCTTAGGAATCGGCGTGCATGTATGAAGAGAATGATGAAGGTAGACGAGGCACGAGTGTTTGTCAGAACCGGGATGTCTGGCGCTCTACACTCTCTGCCTACCCCGTTAGGGACCTGGCGTGAAGATACATACATACATACTTTATTCAGTTTAATATTGATGAAAGTTGTTGCTTTGTATGTTGTATCACTTGTCTTGAACCTATCCATGATACCCATCGCTACCAATTACATTACATTACTCTTATTTCATGTAGTCTATGAGTTATATTTATACATTATTATACATATAGAAATATATTAGGTAATATTATGCATATATATGTATATCTATATAATACGTAATTTTGATAATATTATTACTACTGTTTTGTTTCTTTCGTGATTATTTATTATTTTGAGTGTGTTAGATTATTTAAGTAAGTTTTTTATCTACAGAATAGTACATTATTTTTTGCTTTATATTTTATTTATTATGTGTATACAATAACTATATTTTAGGACATGTAACTGACTGACATCCGTGAAGCTCAGGGGCCCAGATGAAAATCAGCGTCAAGTAGATAGGTAATATCTGCTTGGCACGAAGCTGGTGGTAGAGCTCCAGTGACGGAGCTCGCGGGTGTAGGCACCACCGCATTACCTAATATACTTGCCGCTAAATGGTAGTGTTTAGCACTATCGTGTTCCGGTCAGGTGGTAATGTACGGCCCTGTAATTTCCGGCACAGAGGCATAACACCTTAGGCCTCAGGAGTGGTAACGCATCTGCATTTTGACCTCGGTCTTTGTGTGGGTGTCTATAGGCTGCAGTCATCACTTAACATCAATGTGTACTGCATGCTTGTTTGCCACTTCCTTTACATAAAAAAAAAAAAGCTGATCTGGGTACCCTTTTGGACCAACCGTGAGACATTTTTTCTATTTACCTACTTGCCTGTTGTGTATTCGCTTAAATTTATAGTCTAATGTTATTTGTTATTTGTTTAATGTTATACCTACTTTGTGTCCCTGTGTTGTTGTCCAAATAAATAAATTATATTCTATTCTATTCTAATAAATAGCTACTGGGATCAGGAAAGCAATATTATAATATTTATGAATGAAACAATATTAGCAACCAGATTTACGTAGGTAATTACATCTGTTTATGAGTAGTGTTGCTAAACTATCGATAGATGCACTATCGACAGTTGACCTCGGAAAACAGTCGATAGCGCGAAAGTTCTATCGAAAATATCGATATGCTAATACTATCGATACTACCGACAGTATCGTTAATCGAAATTAGGTGATAGTATTGCATTTTGCCGATTCTATCGATACTATTGAAGTTCGATGTTTTTGATAGTATCGTGTCATAAATTACGATGCGATCGATTCTATCTATGATATATCGACGGGTTTCGATAGTTTCACTTTAGTAACTATCGACATATTTTCAATACTATCGACTGGGAACAGTCCATCTTAGGTACAGTTTTATTCCCCCTTTGTTTTCAAACAAAAAAATGAATATTTACAAAGGAATACAAAGAAATTGATCTTTAAAATGATCTTATAATATGTAACTGAACAACATGATCATCACATTTTATAAAATTTCATAACTTCTTGTTTTATACTGATTTTAATCTGAAGTACAATTTCTCATTATAACAAAGATTATATGTTGTTTTAATCTTGAGTAGTTTAAGACTTTTCAAGGTTGTGTGATATTGAAGATACATTTTAATGTAATAATTTTGAAATTATTTAAAGTGTTATTATTATTAAAATACCCACTACGGGTGCTTTATTTGTCACTAAAATATTTTAATATCTTGAGAAAAACAAAGGTTTTATTTCCTATTAGAAACAATTTTTAATAAAAGTTTTATTTAAAACTCAATTTTTCTTTTTGTGAACCTTCCTAAATTGATCAGAGCGCCACCTATCGTTCAATAGGCGATTTATCGGTTAAAACCGATAAAATATGCTCTCCATGGACAACCCTAGCTATCAGTTTCCACACAGCAGAGAAATTCGCAAATAAAACGGCTCTCTAAGTTCTTTTCGCTAAATAGGTACCCGTCTGAAAACCCGCTCATAATTGTGGGACACATGCAATAGCTATTTTTCATCATAAGAGATCTTAATAACCGTTTTTTTTTGTTGCATGACTGTTTTTTTATTCACCATTTGCAGCACTATCGATTTCCGTGTAAGGCGGCGGTCAGCGGCAGGTGTCCCGTGTTGCTCTATGGACACGAGAGACCGCCGGCGGCGTGTGTACAATTGAAATCAATTATTGTGATACTTTTCTCGCGAGCTGACGGATTAAATAAAATTCTGAACTGTTGATATTTTTTTTTTGAAGTGAGCATATTTCACATTGATGTTAAGTGATGAAAGACTGATTGTAGAGCTCGAGGGCGTAGACACCACCGCATTACCTAATATAGGTACTTGCCGCTAAATGGTAGTGTTCAGCACTATCGTGTTCCGGTTAGATGGTGATGTAGGTATGGCCCCGCAATAACTACCACAGAGACGTTATAACTAAGGTCTCAGGGGTGGCAACGCATCTGCATTTTGACCTCTGAGTCTTTATGTTGGTTATCACTTAGCATCAATGTGAACTGGATGCTTTTTTGCCACCTAAAGTACATTAAAAAATATTATAATTGTAGTAATCATTCATCAAAGAAATCATTATAATTAATTTCTCATAGAAAGGACCAGATAATTAATATGAAGATAAAATGTTAAAAATTAAAAACTGATATAATTTGTAATAGGTAAGTAAAGAGTAAAAACTCACATTTTTCTAAGTTTTATAAGAATTCCGTCTATTTAATAACGAGCGGTGTTGTGGAATGGACGATGCTGTCAATTTTAATATTTACATTCAAAGTAGGTACTTAGCGAGTATTAAGATAAATAAAATTATTGCTAATTGACACTAAAAAACCGGCCAAGTGCGAGTCGAACTCGCGCACCGAAGGTGCCGTACAAACCTGTAGATATAAAAGTAAAAATATTTTAATTTAATGATGTGTAACAAAAAAATTACGATTTTCGAAATTTTTCCTTTAATTGTTCTTTAAGACATTGCACCGTACCAAATTTCAAGATTCTGAGTACACTGGAAGTGCCTACATGGCACTGGTTTTGATTACCTTGTGCATGTTTCGAAATTTGCGGCAATAAGCGGTATAATCGGCTGCGGCATAAAATTTCACACACCCCAGGCACAGTAGACCTAAGTAGGTATCTATTTGATACAAATTTCAGCTTTATACTTCTAGTAGCATAGCTAACATGCGTGGCACCAGCGGTAAATGAGCAAAAAAAAGGATATAGGTACTCGTCATTCTTTTGTATCTTATTTCTCTACTCTCCATCGTTGTACCCCCTATTTGAGCCAATTCTCTGTCTCTGGCTCCTCCTGGTATTATCCTACTTCCTACTAATATAATACAAGCTATGCCATTGGAGAGCCAGCTTTTTGTCAGAGCGTCACATCAAAGTCTTAGTCGATGGACAAAGCTCTGACACTCTACCAATAAACGCTGGTGTACCGCAAGGCTCTGTGTTATCTCCCACTCTTTTCATTCTGCATATCAATGATATGTTGGAACAGAACTCAAACTATCGTTGTTATTCGGACGACATATGGTACGGGAGATACACACTACACTAGTCGCGCAAATGCTTCTCGGGCGCTTATCGAGGAGAGTAGAACTAGACGTGTCTGAAGTCGAGAACTCTCTGGAGCGAGTCTCTGATTGGGGAAGACTAAATCTAGTTCAGTTCAAACCCACAAAGACACAAGTCTGCGCGATTACCGCTAAAAGATCCCCATTTATTGTAGCGCCACAGTTCCAGAGCACTAAACTCACCATTAGTAAAAGTGTCGGTATCCTGGGTGTTGACATATCAAATGAGGTGCAGTTTCGAGGTCATATTGAGAGTAAAACCAAGCTGGCATCAAAGAAGCTCGGGGTACTAAACAAGGCAAGACAGTATTTCACATCGGGGCAACTTCTACAGCTCTATAAAGCTCAAGTGAGGCCCCATTTGGAATACTGCTCTCATCTTTGGGCGGGAGCCCCTAAATACCAGCTTGGTCTCTTGACTTAATTCAAAAGCGTGCCATTCGAATCGTCAACGACCCAGGAATCATAGATAGACTCGAAGATCTGAGTCTGCGCAGAGACATCGGATGTCTGTGCATTTTCTACCGCCTTTACAATGGTGAGTGCTCTTATGAACTGTTCGATCTGGTGCCATCGTCTACATTCCTACATCGCACCACCCGCCGAAAAGAGAAGTTCCACCCGCACAGACTGGATACTTGGAAATGCTCAACAGTCCGATTCGCGCGTTCATTCCTGCCCAGAACGTGCAAATTGTGGAACGAACTTTAAGAGTGGGTGTCACCCCCAAACGGATGGCACAGATACGACACTGAATACTTCTACGCGTTCCTGAGAAAAGGGGTCTTGATAGACATACGGACGGACGGTCGGACAACAAAGTGATGCTAGCGTTTTTTTCCTTTCGAGGTGCGAAACCCTAAAATCACTTCTCTAAGCTGCGTTTATATTATTATCAATGATAACAAAAACAATTCGCTATTTCAAGGTTCGATAAAGGTAATAAATTTCCTCGAATATTTACATAGTTAATACCTTTTAGAGAAAATGTCTAATGTATAAAATTATAGTGTTTGTAAGTAACGGTTTGACCGATTTTTATGTAATTTTGCGGGAGGTCTAAGAATAAGTCGAAAACTTTTTTATAAGTTCTGCTAAGGTAAAACGAATTTCGCTGGGATAGCTAGTAGGTATATTGTCATATTTTTATCTTTCGCAATAATGCATGCGAGTGAATAGGTTATAATAAAACGTAACTTCACGCCTGTAATCCCCGAAGGGGTAGGCAGAGGTAAATGCATGCATTCAAGCATACATGCAAACACCCACGATTCGCCGGTTACGTTTTGGCCCATGTAACAGGTGGCAAGCCTGTTGACATCTCCGGGCACATTACCAAACTTTGAGGTACTGGGAAATTTCCAGAAAATGGAAAAATCCCAATAGAACCAGAGATAAAGGCTTTTTCACCATTATCTCTGATAACCCCCTACCCGGGAATCGAACCCAGGACCTCAGCGTAGTAGTAGTGGCCTGCTACCACTAGGCTACCGAGGCAGTTAGGTTATAATATTTGACAATACCTACGTAATTTTTTTTTAAATGACTTAGTCCGAAAGTATAATGGAGATTAAAAGTATAAACATGATGATTATTAATATCGGTGCATTATTGTAGAAAAGTTATTAGGTATAGGTATAAGAATAAGAAAGTAAAAAAAAAAAAAATATATATTTGATTTAGCTTGTATATAGGTATACCGAAACGTTATTTTAACATTTTTGAGAAAATACAATTTTTTTGATCGAATTTTATTTTTTTAACATACTTACAGCGAACCTTTTTATAATAGTGTCCAATTATTATCTATACTTATCTACTTAGGTAAATGAAAATAATTTTAAACAAGAAAATAATTAAAAAAACACTACCTACTTACCTGCTAACAAAGTATAGTTAATGGCTAAATAATAATTACAAATCAAATGTTATATCTAAACTATAGGTAAACTTACGGCGTTGGGACATGAAACCCCCCCCCCCCCTCGCCCGCGCCCCGCGACCTCTAGCGGAGCGGAACCCAAAATTTTGAAAAATTCGAGGTAACAAGGTTTACTGGTGGTAGAGCTCTAGTAACGGAGCTCGCGGGTGTTTACCGCATTACCTAATATACTTGCCGCTTAATGGTAGTGTTCCGCACTATCGTGTTCCGGCCAGGTGGTAATGTACGGCCCTTAAATTTCCGGCACAGAGGCATAACACCGTAGGCCTCAGGAGTGGTAACACATCTGCATTTTCACCTAGGTCTTTGTATGGGTGTCTAGGCTGCAGCTATCACTTAACATCAATGTGAACTGCATGCTTGTTTACCACAAACATGAAAGAAAAAACAATAAGTGCGAGTCACGTAAAAACCAATCTAAAATGTAGGTTACCTTACTTGTAAATTACGACTTCACATACCTATAGATTACATGTAGCTTAAACCTGAAGTCTATGGTGAGTATGGTAACTTATGATAACATACAATTTTTTTGTACGTAACCCTATGAACGCGCGTGCGACTCGCACTTGACCGCTTTTAGAAATTGAGAATTGGTTGGTGATTGAATACATGTAAGCATAAATAGCATCCTATGAACATCTTGCATTACCTAAACCACAAATTTAAATATGAATATTATTATGTATTACCCCGTAACACATAATAATATTGGTTTATTCCCGCTGTCCCCGTGCGCCGTGTCCCCGTGCGCCGTGTCCCCGTGCGCCGTGTCCCCGTGCGCCGTGTCCCCGTGCGACGGGGACAACGGTATTTAATTAATTATTTAAAATTACTTTTAAATTATTAAATTGCAAAGAAACGTAACATTTTGCTGTTAGGAATGTATGAATGAATGAATACCTACACTTTAATGTACATCAGAAAATTTACAACAGATATTATAAATAAGAGCAATTAGTACAAAAGGTGGCCTTATCGCAAAGCTGCGATTTCCTTCAGGTACGCTTCGGGTAAGGAATAATAAAAAAAAAGCAAATTTAACGCCGGTAGCACAGAACAGAAGGGTGTACCAATCACACAAATTAATTATATTATAAACCAAACTAAAGTAGTAATGACCATTTGACAGAAGGATTAAAAAAATGGGGTTTAGGGAGATTAAGATAAGGGGATAGCAAGCAAAGAGGTAGAGAGATAAGTTATTTAGGACCACGCCCCCGACGCTTCGGGGGCAGATAGGCCCGGGGTATGAGGATTCGCCTCAATCCCCGAACCATCCCCCCCCTCCTTTGCGTTCGCGCGGAGGGATGATGAAGATTAGAGAGATAAGTAGTATTCTTTGACTTTATTTTTAAAGGAAAAAAAATATTGAGCTTGACGAATTGTGATAGGTAAATTGTTCCACAAGTGAACAGCTTCTACAGAAAAAGGTTTCGCATAGAATTGGGAAGAATGTGAAGGAAAGTGAAGTCGAATTTTTTTTTTCTACATTTATTTGGAGGACATGTCAGCCCCATCATATCCTAATGTCTAATATACACTTATTCATTGAGAAAGACACTTATTTATATAATGATTTATAATACTTAATAATGATTTTGCTGTCTTCTTTGTTTCTTTCGTCTTAATATTCTTTAGACTTTTCATAACATTTAATTTTGAATTTTGAGAGAATTTCAGAGTAGAATGGAATAATGTTTAATTCGGCGCCTTCTGTGATTGCTAACTTAAGTCGAAGGTTTTTAGATGATCGTAAGGGAAGGGTTTGAGAAGAATAAAAAAACTGGAAGCGAACCGGCCCGCTGCCGCGCCGCGGCGTCCGGTGGCCCGTGTTGCTCTATCTATGGTGTCAACGTTCATTTAGCACGCACTCGATTGTAACGCTTAGCGCATTCGCTCAACGTAAGTTGTATGCGTTGAGCGAATGCGGCTTTCCTGTTGGCTACTATTTATAAATTAAGGACGTCCTGTCGTAGTTTCTTTTCAATTTTTTTTTTATGAAATGGAATTGGCAAACAAGCGTGCAGTTCACATTGATGTTAAGTGATGACTGCAGCCTATAGACACCCATACAAAGACCAAGGTCAAAATGCAGATGCGTTACCACTGCTGAGGCCTAAGGTGTTGTGCCTCTGTGCCGGAAATTACAGGGCCGTATATTAAAATTTAAAAGGTAGGTTTTTTTAATTAATTCTGTACATTTTTTAATTAAATTCCGTAATTTACGATTGATTGGCATTTTATTAAACGTTGGCTACCACTTTAGATTACAAACGCTAAAGTGTTAGTTAAAATTGTAGATTGATCGGTACACGGTAGCGCTGGTCACTATCGTTTGTGGCAAGTAGATTGGGTATTGCAGTGCCTACGCCTTTGAGTTCACAAGAGCTCTACCGTCAGTAAAAATTAAAATAAATATATAATTATTACCTACATATTTTTTTAATACTTTGATGCTATTGTTATTGTACTATATTATTATTGATAAAGCTTATTGGTAGCGCCCAAGAGATGGCGCTGCTCGTACTTACATCACGGTATCGTTATCTTCCTTTCACATTGTATATGATTACAACAGCTTCGTAATTAACATCTATGTGAACTGCTTGAAAAATCTATCTGCCTATGGTAGTGTTCAACGCTATTGTTATTTTTTTACAAGTGAGAGGTATTCGTTTATCTCTTACTTTACTAATGCTTTGCTTATACTATAGTATAGTATTATACTATCATGTAATCTAATTCAACTTATAATTTATAAATCTAATTCAATCAATTAGCAGGGTTGGGTAGGACACGCTTTCAGAACGAGTTTGTAAGAGGAGCCTCTTTTTCGTACTGAGCCAGTACTTTGTCCCACTTCAAATTACGTGAGGCGATGAACTAACGCGAGGTCGCCGACGCGGCGAGGCGGCGAAGTGATATGACGCGTCGCGGTGCATTTGAAGTAACTTGACAAAATTTGTCGCGACACATGGAGATGTTGCAAAAATGTATGGACCTCCGGCCATGTATTGTACACAATATCATTAAACAGGCAAAATCAATATAAAAACGTTTTTACTGCATATTTTCACTTATTTAGCTTTGTTTGCAGTTACAAAACATTATTTGCAGTTAGAATTGCAACTTAAAACCAACATGGCGAATATGGCGGACGATGTCATTTTGACATTTTCATTTTTTAAATTGTTTTTTGATTATCTAGTACTTGGAGAAAAAAAAAATATATAAATACTATCGAAATTGATTGATACCAAGCGTTGGCTGTATCGCCGCCATGTTGAACATGGTTGAAAATGATAAAATCGTTTGAATTAAATGTGGTGGTAACTCTAAAATATGTTCTTGATTAAATTAATTGTATTTTTTTCGGATTCTTCTATAATTTACTCATTTTTTGAGGACATGTACGAACCAGGGCCGAGCTCGCAACATCTCCTTTGTACTGACTCTTACAAAGTGTGTCTGACTCACATTTTGTCATTCGATACATTTGAAGATTTTGAAGTGACAGAATGGATTTGTTTGTACCTACTAAACATAGTGTTATTGAGATGAATATCGAGAGATATTAATATTTTTAATGATTGAGATAAGGTTGGTTTTGTAATTTGTAGGTTTTGTTTAAATTAAAAGTTAAGTCATGTATGATAAAATTAAATAATGTTAATAAATTTTATTATTATAACGAAGTGGACTGGCTCAACGACCGCGGTATTTTTGCGATAGTGGAACGACAATTTCAGCGGTCGTGGTCGCGATCGTTGGGGTCGTTTGGTCGAACGTACCCTATGTGGTAGTACATTCTTTGTCCTAGTCACACACGTCACACTTGACTTAAGAGTACAAAAGAGCAAAGAATACCGCGACATTTTAATACACGGCGCTTATTGGTCTGTTTTGAAGAGTAGTAGCCTCATTGTCCTCACCTCAGACCAATCACGTTACACTTTTTGTCTTAGTCACACACGTGACACACTACGTAAGAGTACAAGAGCAAAGACTAACGCGTCTTAATATTTGAAGGAGTACAAATTATATTTTTGTCGCGTCCTTGCAATGTCAGGTTTTGTCCGGGACAAATGTAAGGCCTCTTGTAAGTCCTACTCAACACTAATCAATAGGTACTCATCTATTCATTATCATTACTCATAATACTCATTGACATCGTATTTGTATATTTTGTATTGTATACTCTTTGGGTGGTACGCGCGTTTAAATCTATTGAATACCTAACAATTTATCAATTATCAGCTCAGCTAGGTATTAATTAATTACACATGCGCATCAAAAAAATAAACATTAAAAATTAAACACAATGTCTAAAGTAGGTACCTATACGACGTCGATTTATAAATTCACTTACGTAGGCAAAGCCAAATATAATCTACTCTAATATCACAGTATATAGGTAATTAAAATGTTCGTTTTCTTTAGACTGTGCTAATATTATAAAGAGGAAAACATTGTTTGGTTGTATTGAATAGGCCCAAAAACGACTGGACCGATTTAAAAAATTTCACTATTCGAAAGCTACATTATCCACGGGTAACGTAGGCTATATTTTATTTTGGAAAAAATATGGTTCCGTAAGATATTTGGGATTTTCGGACACAAGGTGTAAAAAATCAACCAGAAAAGTTACTTATTTTGCGCACGCTGCCTAAACTATATAAGATATCGAGGAAGTCTTTAGGCTATATCTGTAATCATCACGCGAAGACGAATAGGAGAGGGTAAGTAACATTGCACCCGCGCGAAGCCGGGGCGGGCCGCTAGTCTACAATAAAAATAATAATGAAGCGCTAAATATGTAATTAACGTTTTCGTAGGTTTTCGCGAGCTTCATACATTGTAGAATGTATGAAGCTACATGTACATATGGTTATTATGTATGTACTTATTTTATATTATTATCTAAATTTAATGTCTTGTTTTAATGTTTTTTTTTTGTTCTTCTTTTTTTGTTTTTAATGTGTTTTTTTGTTTTATTTTATTTTATTGGCAGCAGTTGGGCATCCGCGGTTCACACATTAAGGCCGCAACATAATACCAGCGCCGGGTTATTAATCCGGCACAATGCTGAGTTGGGGACCCTTTTGGACATTTTATTAATTAAGTTTTGTTTTTATATAATTTCTTGTTTTATTTCTTTTCCTTTTTCTGTTTTGTTTTTTACTGTACAAATTGTCCATGTAAATATATTATTCTTTCTTTCTTTCTAGAAATTAAACTTACGGATTTTCTCGCGTATACAACACTCCCAAACTTCTTCTTACACCCGACGTTTCGGTCGCTTTCCAGGCGTCGCATCGTGAAATAACGGTGAAAAGTGTATACGCGAGAAAATCAGCGAGTTTAATTTCTACAACGCTAAATATGTTGCTAAGCGAGTATTCCGAGAACGGCTGAACCGATTTGGCTAATTTAATTTTTTTTTTGTTTTTATGTTATGAAGTGGCAAACAAGCATGCAGTTCACATTTATGTTATTGCTATTAAGTGATTGCTGCCCCGTTTAGACACCCACACAAAGACTAAGGTCAAAATGTAGATGCGTTACCACTCCTGAGGCCTAAGATGTTATACTTCTATGCCGGAAATTACATGGCCGTACATTACCACCTAACCGGAACACGATAGTGAACACTACCATTTAGCGCCAAGTATATTAGGTAATGCGGTGGTGCCTACGTTCGCGAGTTCCGTCACTGGAGCTGTACCACTAGTTCACCATTGGTATTCATGAATACCATTTGGATTATTATTATAATAATATGTCATTTAGTTTAAGGTATATAGGTAGCTTCTAACCCGACAGTGCAATAGTTTCCTTGTAGACCAATATGAAATAAATAATTCGATTTTAGAAGCGCGCATGGCCCAGCGGCTGGTGTAGATCGGAAGCGATCTGCTCGGTTAAGCACTACGGGCGCGGTCGGGTAGTGTGATGGGTGACCGCTAGTGGCAAATTAAATGCGCGTTTCCGTGCTTCGGAGGGCACGTTAAGCCGTCGGTCCCGGTTGCTATCGATGGACAGCAGTCGTTAAACCTTGTCGGAGGCCTTATGGGCGGTTTGAAAACATCCGACAATGGGTTGGCCACTAACCACCCACCTCCACCAATCCGCATTGGAGCAGCGTGGTGGAGTAAGCTCCAGGCCTCCCCCCAAAAAAAGGGAGAGACTCGTGCCCAGCAGTGGGACGTATAATGGGTTGCCATTATTATTATTATTATTATTAATTCGATTTTGATTTTTAAAACAATACAGGCTTCTCTTTATCTGCGTTTTATATATAATACAGAGTGCAGTAATGTGGTGGTATTTACTGGTGGAACTGTACTACCAGCATATTGTGTTCTTTGTGATAGAACGAACGACAAATAGTAAGTAACCTACCTACAGCGAAATGGCTAATCACAATAAATTTATTTAAATGGTTTTTTTTTAAATAAAAAAAATTAAAGTGGATTAATTCATTAATTAATTAGAAATACCAGCTATAAATATAGTTAAACCAGAAAAATAATAATAAAAATGTAATAAAAAAACTATTCATTAATAACAAATTAATAAATAAATTCCACCTCTCAATAAACAAATAACAGTGTTTAGGGTTCCGTAGTAAACAAAGAACCCTTATAGTTTCGCCATGTCCGTCCGTCTGTCTGTCTGACCGTCCGCAAAAACTGTTGATACTAGAGACTTGAAATTTGGCACAAGTCAACACATCTTAATTACGCCGACAAAGTGGTAGAATAAAAACATGCGATTTTTTTGTTGACTTTACAAGTTTGCGAGTAATAGTCGACCAAATGTACCTACTTTACTCGAAATTAACGGAACCCTACACTGCGCGCGACCCGACACGCACTTGACCGGTTTTTGAATAATGATTATTGAAACGCTCAGAATCTCAGAATAACATTGTATCGATATTTTTGCTATATTTATTACATTGAAGCAAATCACCTACTTCCCACGAGAATGCAATTAATCTTTAAACACTTTTGCTGTAACAATTTTGTCAGGAGTATTAAAAATTTACTGTACGTCTGTATCTGTATTTTGTCCAAGAGGCAGGTGAAAGTAAATCAATGTATTGAAGCATACACGCATACTTCTATGATTCATCAGTTGCGTTTAATTCCAAGTGATAAAAAGTTGAGAGCCGATTGTATTTTTTATGTACCTAACAGGTGGCAAATTAGCATGCAGCTCACACGGATGTTAAGTCATGACTCCAGCCTATAGAAATCTATACAAAAACCAGAGATCAAAATGCAGATGCGTTGCCACCCCTCCGAAAGATTTAGCAATATCCAGGCTTACAGACATAGGTACAGCTTCCTTCCCCACTCTTGCCCCAGGCTTGAGGTCAAGGGCTTAATTTTATTTTTTCAAGACTAGATGTGCCCGCGACATTGTTCGCGTGATAATTTATACTTGTTCAGTATCTACCCGGACGAAGTCGTGGGCGCAGCTAGTATAAAAGTAGCCTAAGTTACTCCTTATTACATAAGCTATCTGCCAGTGAAAGTCCCGTCGAAATTGGTCCAGCCGTTCCCGAGACTAGCGGGAACAAACAGACAGACAGACAAAAATTGTAAAATGTTGTTTTGATATATTATGTACCGTGTATACATACATATGCATTTAGTATAAAGCGGTTATTTTTATATTACAAACAGACACTCCAATTTTAAAATTCAGAGTTTAAAGTCTAAATTGTAATCCTATATGTGAATATAACTACATCAAAACAATAAAAAATATATTGCACGAACAACAAACGAGTGAGCAAACTTTATAAAGTGCTCTTAAAAATATTACTATAGCTGTAATCAGAACTCATTGAGAGAATCAAAACGATTTTTACGCATTTAGTTATTTACCTTATACCTACTAGCTGCCCCGGCAAACTTCGTATTGCCTCACAATTAAATAATGTGTCAAACGTTTGATATAGGTATACGGACTATTTGTATGGAATAATGAAATTGTGGTTTTTACTATTTCCATTCAATTTCTTCATATTTTCTTACCTTTTAAACTTTCCCTGGACTTCCAAAAATCATTCGAAACCAAAATTTGCCAAATCGGTGAAGCCGTTCTCGACTTTTAGTGAGACTAACGAACAGCAATTGATTTTTCTATAAATAGATAACGCTTTCACTCACTGCCCCACACTAGGTATAAACCTGTATCGTGGGTACCGTTGTACACACACAACACTTACACAAACACCCAGACCCGAGGAAAATATAAGTAGGCCATACAAATATTTGTCTCGATGCGGGTATCGAATCCGCGACTAAATGGGTCGTCGATTTAATATAGAAATCATAATTTAATATGATATTTATAAACAACATTTTAAACTATTTTTTTTTATAATTTATTCTTCAATTCACATTGAGTATATTTCGATTTATTTTTGCTGGCATTCACAGCCTGTTAAGTTTAACCTCGTCATTTTTCATTTCTAATTACGATCTTCAGTTTTTTTTAACTCGCCATTGTTGCGAAAGCCAAGCTATAATTTAAGTCTGATCTAATTATCCAGGCTTTAATAATTAATGAACTTATTTAATTTCATAGAGCAAAACGGGACACCGACCGCGGCGGACCGGAGGGGAGTAGCCTAGTAGTATGGAGTATATGCAGGCTTTCCCCTATGTCAAAGTACAAGCACAGGTGTTCCTATGCTTGTCGCCTAGATGTTTACATGTATGCGTGAAATTGTTTATGTATTTTGTGAAAGTGAAGATGGTGTGGTGTGAGTTTCGTAGTAGTGGAAGGCAGCGTTTACCCGTGGTCCCGTTGGGTTGACCCATTACCGGGTTCAAGATGGAAGGATTGGGCAAGATGGAAACTGCCAACAAAACCAGAACCGAACAACAAAGAGTCAGAGTCTACAGGCACACTTCCATTTACGAACGGCAGCTCAATTGGGCTCGCGCAACTTAACGGAGTGTACACGTGTTTCTTGTTTTCGCACCAAAACATGACGCTTTTATTTTTCTAATACAATAACTTAAACAAGGTGCGTTTATATTAAGTATCTATAGGAATAGGTTGTATAAATTGATATTTAAAAGAGAAAAATAAAGCATTTTTTAAAGTTTTGGTTTTATTATGGGAAACGTGCATAAAGGCAAGATGGAAAATTGCACTTGAGGGAAAGTTGGAAGAGTTTCCATGTTGCTTACGTACTTTTTTGGTTTCTTATTCAATTTCTTTATTTGGTATTGTTTTTTTATGGTTTTAGATGGTGAACAAGTGAAAATAAGGAAAAGCATTTAACAGATTTAGATTTTGCACCGGCACTCTTTAAGAAAATGGTTCTTGAAGAGAAATACCGCTACAAATAATAGTTGAAGACAATAATAGATGATAGTAATAGATGAAGGAGACAAGAATAAGGATCCTGAAGTTACAAAAGACTCAGCTGCAAATAATGATAATGCTCCATTAATTGAAAATGCATGTAATGTCATCAATGATCCTGCTGAAAACAAAAATACTGACAAGACACCAGATGTGACAGACCACCTACTGAGAACTGGGTACAATTACCACTGTGTGATGGTTGTGGGCACATGAATTATGTGCCGATACAGATGACGGTAGTTTTATGTGTGTAAAATGTAGTGATTTTCTGTACATTCCATCTTGCCCGAACATGCTTTCCATTCTGTCCTCAGAGTGAGGGCAAGATGGAATTCTTGAGGTTATTCTTTAATTACTCGTAAAAAAAATCTACTTATTATTAATATGTTTTATGGCTCAATTTTTGAACTACATAAAACCTTTTGCATTGAGGTGTTTTATTTTTTTTATGAATTATAAAGTTAAGTTCTTGTCCTCCCTTGCTCTAATAGACTATTTTTGTAGTGTGTGTGTGTGTGTCACATGTATTTCCCCCCGCAAAAAATGACAGACTGTTTTGCATCGGTAGTAAACGCTAAAGCTACTCCCTTTCGGGCCGCCGCGGCCGGTGGCCCGTGTTGCTCTATATTTCAATCTCAAAGGTTTTGACGTGAATATCAAGGTTGGCCTGATAATTATATTAGTTTCTTATATTTTTTAATTTGGACTCATCTTTTTTGGGTCGTAGGTATATTTGCGACTATTGTAGGGGTGCCGTACCACAAAAAAAAACCGAACCCGTTTAAGATCACTCGTGCGTCTGTCTGTCCGTCCATCTGTCACAACCGATTGACCGATTATATTTGATTCTTTGATGCTTTCCTACTAGGATGATTGTCTTAAAATTTGGTACACGTAATAATATGTCCTTTATCTATAGGCCTCATGAGAAGGCTCAATTTCACTCAGAGAGCAATGGAGAGAGCTATGCCTTAGGGTTGTTGAGGAAGTGATTATTACATCCTGAATTAGACAAAGTATTATAGGTCGGGTCAACATATAGGCTACATTATAATATTATCACGCTATCACGTACGGGGGAGGAGCAGTAGAGCCTTCATGCAGACGACGTCGCGGGCGGCAGCTAGTAATAGGAATACGAAAATAAGGAAACTTATAATAGGTCTATTAGATGCTATTTAAGGTTAAGAAAATCTCTCAATTTTTACGGAACCTTGTACGCGAGTACGTCATATAAGCGGTTTTTTTGTTACTCTGTATTCTAATTGGTATAAGTATTTGTTATTTTATGATCGACTATTATTATGTGCGTGTCCGTCAGTGAGTCTGAGCAGTGTAGCGTTGGGAAATAAATGTGAGTAGTCAAATTATATTTAGTTATCTGGGTATCTACTTTTACTATCTTTTAGAATAATTTTGCCATTTTTACGCTTAATGTAGCTCAGATACTGTTTTTGATATTGTTCGATATAATATTCAATAATATAGATATAAAAAACGAAAAAAAAAAATAGGGGTTTAAAATACATTTTAAAAGTGTGTAAGCACCACTTATAATTAGTATTAAAAAATTAAGTATTTAAAAATAAAAATAAAAAAATTGCGGGAATGGGGGATTTTTTTTTTTTTAAGTAATCGGCGTGGCAAACAAGCATGCAGTTCACATTGATGTTAAGTGATGACTGCAGCCTATAGACACCCACATGAAGACCAAGGTCAAAATGCAGATGCGTTACCACTCCTGAGGCCTAAGGTGTTATGCCTCTGTTCCGGAAATTACAGGGCCGTACATTACCACCTGACCGGAACACGATAGTGCTGAACACTACCATTTAGCGGCAAGCATATTAGGTAATGCGGTGGTGCCTACGCCCACGAGCTCCGTCACTGAAGCTCTACCACCAGTTTAATTATGCTTATGTGCAATTGTTGTTATTTTTTATTTGTTAATTGTAAACATTTTTTTTTACGACAGCACAAGTTTACTTAAACGAGGGTATTAGGCGAGCGCAAAGGACTCTCACTGGCACCAACCGATTTCTCTCTTTTGATCACTGTGTGCTTATAAGTGAAAATAACTTCTCTACATTAGAGTTGTGTCCCAGAATAGATACAGATGATGACCCGGTTAGTCCAGCGGTGAGAGATGACCGTTTGATTCGTAGGGACGCGGGTTCGATCCCCGCACTGGGACAAATATTTGTATTGCCTACAGATATTTGTTTCGGGTCTGGGTGTTTGTGTATGTGTTGTATGTGTACAACGGCATCCGCGACACAGGTTTATACTTACTGTGGGGCTGTGAGTGTAAGCGTATTTTATTATATTTTTTATTTATTTTATATTCAACCATCTCCCGTTATTCTGCCTACTTCGGATACGCATTGTTTGAAATATTGGAGTCATAAGGAATGTAAGTTGTTGTTTTTTGTGTTGAATTTAAAGGAGATGTTGCGAGCTCGGCCCTGGTTCGTACACGTCCTCAAAAAATGGGTAAATTATAGAAGAATCCGAAAAAAATACAATTAATTTAATCAAGAATATATTTTAAAGTTACCACCACATTTGATCAAACGATTTTATCATTTTCAACCATGTTCAACATGGCGGCGATACAGCCAACGCTTGGAATCAATCGATTTCGATAGTATTTATATATTTTTTTTATTCTCCAAGTACTAGATAATCAAAAAACTATTTAAAAAATGAAAATGTCAAAATGACATCGTCCGCCATATTCGCCATGTTGGCTTTAAGTTGCAATTCTAACTGCAAATAATATTTTGTAACTGCAAACAAAGCTAAATAAGTGAAAATATGCAGTAAAAACGTTTTTATATTGATTTTGCCTTTTTAATGATACTGTGTACAGTACATGGCCGGAGGTCCATACATTTTTGCAACATCTCCTTTTGACGAACGTTGAAACATTCAGAACGATGCTATTTACGAGTATAATCTAGGATAGCCCAGGACATTCCAAAAAGCAGACCATATCCTGGGAAAAAAAACGGTTGGTAACAAGGCAAACTACACAAAATCAAGAGGTCAAAATGCAAATGCGTTGCCACCCCTGAGACCTAAGTTGTTATGCTTCTGTTAAAGTTATTACGGGGCCATACAATACCATCTAAATGTAATAAATATGGTAGTGTTGAACACTTCCATTTGGCGGCAGACAGATAAGGTAATGCGGTGGTGTGGTCGAGTCGATACATTGGTACCCTGCCACCAGTAAAATTTATAAGTATACGTAGATTACTCAGTGCAGTTTCAACTGCTGTAAAAATAATTTTATAGAGGCTATATGAATAAAAACTTCATTAGATGTTTGAAAGAAAAATACTATAACATTACCAGTATTTTATAATTAATTAGTAATATTCAAATATTAATTACATAGAGCAATTAGATTTGTTTATATTTAACTAAAATGCAATAGGAAAAAGTTTCTTTAATTAAAATAATCAAGATTATATTTTTTGGAAGTAATCAGAATACGAAAGTTAATTTGATGTAACATTACCCATGAAAAAAAAGGAGGTTATCAATTCGACGTATACATAAACAACGTGTAAAAGAATTAAAAAATAAATCTTAGAGGGTATCTAAAGTATTTCGGTAGTGTTTAGCTTATAGTTTTGGAGAAAATCGAGGTGAAAGTTTTGCTCAAAAGTTTTAAGTGACAGCCCTGTTTTGATGTCAGTGATATCTACTTCATAGATAAAAAATAAATCAGTCAGTACTACTAGTAATAGGTGTTTCAGAAAACGTAATTCTATGACCTCGCAAGTCCGTGTTTGTTCAGGGTTGTACATCTACAATATAAAAATAAGTCGGGTTTTCCTTCCTGACGCTATAACTCCAGAACGCAAGAATTGATCACCACGGTTTTGCATTCGTTAAAAAAGTCTCGGGCTCCGTGAGGTTTATAGCAGAGAAAATTCAGGATTATAAAATGACATCCACGCGGGCGAAGCCGCGGGCAACAGCTAGTTTTTTAATAAAAATAGCACGCTGTGGATGTCGATATTTTGCCATTTGACTATAAGTAAGATGTAGTTATATATTCGTATTATTGTATACCTTAAAAATTATTTCTTCATTATTTTACATGTTGTGTACGTCCATTTAAAATAAAACTCTTTAAAAACTATTTTTCCTTTTTTCCAGGTTTTTAATATAAAGACAAAATTGCGTTTCTCTGTGAAAATAAAAGTTTTCTTTCCAATACGTTCTTAAAACTTTTAACCTTAATCACATTATCTTATTTATTGACTAAATATTTACATATGTAACAGAAACAACATTTAAATAATGAGTTTAATATTAAAGAGAAGACTTTTGAAACAAACTTTCGGTTCTGTTTTTAATTGATTTGACAAATACGTCATGGCGTCGTCGTATATTTTTAAAGACTTGATTGAGTTTTTGGGGGGAAGCTTGAAAGATGCGTGGTGCTCGTATTTTATTTCATTTTCTGGGTGTATTTTTGAGTTATATTAAATAAATTTTGGTGACATTTTGTTTGATATAGGCCTATTACAGTGCTCGTGTATTGTGAAATAGAATAACAGTGCGAAAACACGTTCTTTCGGGTTGCCTCCAAAACTTCTTTGTAAATGTTCTGGTAAAGTAGCCATCGCTTTACTCGAATTACTGTGATTCTGAAAAACGGACTGATAAATTGACTGACTGACTCTGACTTTTACGTTGCGTAGCGTAGTAGTAATGCGAAATATCGTTTTACTTGACACTGGTAATATGCATAACAAGCGATGCCAAAAGATTTAAAAAAAAATCTTATTATTATACCTACGTTCTTGTTGATTTAATGAGACAGTAACATAAATGAACATTGTATTTTTAAAAACGTTTCCTTCAGTTGAGAATGTAAATATTTATTTTCTTAAGTCTTTTTGCATGTGTTAAGTGCACCAGCCACTTCAGCGTGATTGAACAACAAACACTCATACATACTTTCACATGTAGAAGTAGGATAATATAAAAAATACCATTGAAATTTATTTTAAAACTAGCTGTGCCCGCGACTTCGTTCGCGTGATAATTTATTATAGTTCAGTATCTACCCGGACGAACTTGTGGGCGCAGCTTGTATAAAAGTAGCCTAAGTTACTTCTTATTACATAACCTATCTGCCAGTGAAAGTCCCGTCAAAATCGGTAGAGCCGTTCCCGAGATTAGCGGGAACAAATAGACAGACAGACAGACACAAAAATTGTAAAAAAAAATTGTTTTGGTATATGTACCGTGTATACATATTATACATATGCATTTAGTATAAAGCGGTTATTTTTATATTACAAACAGACACTCCAATTTTATTTATTTGTATAGAAGTGATAATTAAGAATATAGGTACATCAATTAGATTATTCAAACCCCATTCATTGTAGCACCACAGTTCCAGGGCATTCCGCTCGCCGTTGATAAGACTATCGGTATCCTGGGCGTTGACATATCGAACGAAGTGAAAGACCAAGTTGGCATCCAAAAAGTTGGGGGTGCTTAACAAAGCGAGGCGGTATTTCACATCGGGGCAGCTGCTACAGCTTTATAAGGCCCAAGTGCGGCCCCATCTGGAATACTGCTCTCATTTGTGGGCGGGAGCCCCCAAATACCAGCTTGGTCCACTTGACTCTCTACAAAAACGCGCCGTTCGTATTGTTAACGATCCAGGACTTACTGACAGGCTCGAACATCTGAGCCTGCGCAGAGACATTGGGAGTCTTTGCGTGTTGTACCGTCTCTACAATGGTGAGTGCTCTGCTGAACTGTTTGACATGGTGCCACCGTCTCTTTTCCTACTCCAACCATTGGTAATGTCCCTGTCCACTATTGTGTAGTGTGAACTGTTGTACGTACAGAAACCGTTGAATAATTAATTTGTAAGAAAAGTGAGGGAAAATTAATTTTGCTTTCTGAAGAGACATTAAAGAAATGTCAAACTGACGATCCGCTTAGCCCAACGGTGTGAGATGACCATGCCATTTACCATCCATGGTTTTTGTCAGTTTTAATGCCGTTTTTTATGTCGTGAAAGTGGCAAACAAGCATGCAGTTCACATTGATGTTAAGTGATGACTGCAGCCTATAGATACCCACACAAAGATCAGACGTCAAAATGCAGATGCGTTACCACTTCTGAGGCCTAAGGTGTTATGCCTCTGTTACAGGTCGGAAATTACAGGGCCGTACATTACCTCCTGACCGGAACATGATAGTGCTGAACACTACCATTTAGCGCCCCACACCTCTAAAAATGGGTAATGGAAATTGGTATGGGACTTACCGCAATTTTCAAGTTGGAATATTAGTGAACAGGCTCTTTAGTACAAAAAAAAAGATAAAGCAATAAAACAAATATTAATACTCTTGGCAAAAGATAAGAAGCAGTGTTACCCATGGCCTTTGATGGATGGGGTCACCAGATTTTTAAAACGCGCTAACGCTGTCTTCTTGATCTGCACTTAAGTCGGAGCAGCGGCCGCGCTACCTTTGCTCTGAGTTAGACGGTTTATTCTACATTGATTATTTATTTGCATTTGATTTTGTAATTGTATATGTTATATAAAACTACTGTTCCTAGAGACTTAAACTTTGGTACAAGGGTTCCTTTCATGATGTATAAGAAAGGATTTTTAGAGAAAAACAGGTATAAACATTTTGGATTACAATAAAAATTGATCTGTGTAGACGAAATGGACAAATTCTGTCCTAAAGGAAAAACAAGTGGTAATTTTTTTATGGAAAGTTTCTCATTCTTGAACTAAACAGTACAAAAATTGGTATACAGGCTCATGATTAGGAATTGTAAAAATGATCTGTTTAAGTGAAATGGACGAAATTTCCCCCTAAAGCGGCAAAATAGAGGGGTACTGTTTGTATGGAGGTTAAAATTTGCGTAGAAGTTGCGGGAATTTTGGTAGTTTCTAAGTTAGAGACTTGAAAAGTGATGTTCCAGTTCTTCTGTTAGGTATAAAAAAATAGGTACGTGCTTCAGTATTTTGCCACAATCACCCCTAAACTTTCAAATGTAAGGGGTTAAAATTAAATAGAGATTTCTAAGTTACACACGTGATTAAGAACTCCACATATAGGTACGCGACGGGAAACTTGATTAGGACATTTCCATGGGATTGTAAAATTTAAATTATTTATAAAACGAGATCCACGCGGCCGAAGCCGCGGGCAACAGCTAGTATATAATATGTATGATATCATATTTCGAAAAGTGAACATTACTAAAAATCAATTAGATGTTGAGGATTATTTATATAAAAAGTATATACCGTATATATATTTTAAAAATGATAATTTCTTAAAATCAATTAGATGTTATAGGATCATTCATTATCTATACTTATACTTATTACTTATTTACTTTTTCACTTATATATTTTTAAATTTTATATATACATATATACTAATATTATAAAGCTGAAGAGTTTGTTTGTTTGTTTGTTTGTTTGTGCTAATCTCATGAACTACTGTTCCGATTTGAAAAGTTTTTTCAGTGTTAGATAGCCCATTTATCGAGGAAGGCTATAGCCGATTATGATATTAGCGCTATATTCATCACGCTATGACTAATAGGAACGAAGCAACGCGAGCGAAGCCGGGGCGGGCCGCTAGTATAATACCTATAATATGTATGTATGTTTTAGCAATTAAATTATTATTAAGTAAGTAACGGTATAGCAAATCATTTAAATCCTGAAATAAATGTTTAAGTATATTTATATAATATGAATTGTCACTACTTTTCATCAGTCAAAAGTCTTAGGAATCGGCGTGCATGTATGAAGAGAATGATGAAGGTAGACGAGGCACGAGAGGTTTGTCAGAACCGGGATGTCTGGCGCTCTACACTCTCTGCCTACCCCGTTAGGGACCTGGCGTGAAGATACAACAACAACAACAACTACTACTTTTCATTTTGAAAAGTGATTATCACACCACACTTTTATGTATTATAAATATGAAAGTTTCTTTGTTTGGATGTTTGTCCGTCAATCACGCCGATACTACTGCACGTACTTTGATGACATTTGTTATACAGATTTAGATTTAGCTGACTAAGATTATAGGAAACTTTTTATCTTCAAAAAAAATTTCCTGTGGGATGCCATGGGATGATTTGATGAGTTTCCACAGGTTACGTGAAAAGCGGGCGGAGCTGCGGCCAACAGCTTTACTAATAAAGATCAGTTAGATGTAAGAGGATTATTTACACTTTATACATAATTACCTACATACTTAAATGACATCATTATTTTAATCCCCCATATTTAAGTAAGATTTTTCTGTGTACGGAAGGTGGCAAACAAGCATGCACCTCACGTTGATGTTTAGTGATGACTACAGCCTATAGACCTACACAAAAACCTGAGTTCAAAATGCAGATGCATTGCCACCCCTGAGACTTAAGTTGTCATGTCACGTTGTTGTTTCAGGTAACAACCTACATTTTACCCGTGCAAAGCCGGGGCGGGTCGCTAGTAAATATTAAAGTTACGACGTTTAAATCATGTTCCTTACATCAAATTAATTGAAATTAATTGTTTTTTAACGCGCATCAATATATTAGAAGGCGAAGATTATTGTTAACAGACTTTAAAAATGAATGAGGGTCTGTGTTCGACAATTTTTTTTTTTAATGTAATGGGCGTGGCAAACAAGCGTGCAGTTCACATTGATGTTAAGTGATGACTGCAGCCTATAGACACCCACATGAAGACCAAGGTCAAAATGCATATGCGTTACCACTCCTGAGGCCTAAGGTGTTATGCCTCTGTGCCGTAAATTACAGGGCCGTAAAATGTATAATGTATGTTCATGATGATGACTCAGGCAATTTGTGAACTGATTTTAAAATTTCAATTTAAGTGGTTTGAAAGGGTACACTGTCAAGTTAGTTCCATTGCCATTAAGTTAGGATATGATCGTTCCCGACCCAAAGTACAACTGCGATGTTCAACTGGTTGTACTATGGAGAAGTAAAGTTACCCATAGTTTAACTCCTCCTCTTTTTTATATTTATGATGACCCGTGGTACAACGGTGATATGATTATGGATGGCATCTTGGAGAAATCGAGAAAGGGTTTTAAAAATTGTATGAACGTATAAGATTTATGTAGGTATGTACTAGGTAGCTGTCACGACGAACTTCGTATCGTCTAGTTATGTTAACACCCAATACCGCTTTTAAAAATAGGGGTTGGTTCTTTACCCATATATGTATAAAATCAATGCCACTTTTCATTGTAATTTTATGACTCAAGAAGGGGCTCACCTATCCAAACCAAATGTTTAGGCTTTGTTTGTACTATTTAGTAGATGGTTTATGTGAAGTTTGCACAAAATCGGTAGAGCGGTTTTTCATTTATCACATTTTTTGTAACAAATGAATTCAATAAATGGCGCATCATTTTGTAAATCGCAGTCGGTAATATTGCACCCGTGCAAAGCCGGGGCGGGACGCTAGTATAAAACAAATAAAAAAAAAATGTTAGGGGGTGGACAACACTTATAATTTAGGTATGCAAAATAGATGTCGGTCGATTCTCAGACCTCAGACAGAATAAGCACACAAAATTTGATGAGAATTAGTCCATCCGTTTCGGAGGAGGAAGGTGACTAACATCGTGATACGAGAATTTATATATATATATATATATATATATATATATATATATAGAGATAGAGAAGAGAAAACAAGTGTGGTAACCAGATTTGGTTCTGATTTCCACAATTGTTTTCTCAATCTTCCTGTATGGAGCGGACACCTGGACCCTGAAAAAAGATGATCGTCGTCGAATTAACGCTTTCGAAATGTGGTGTTGGAGGAAAATGCTCGGTGTTCATTGGACAGACCATAGGACCAACGAATCCATAATAGGAGAACTCAAAGTACCAAGACTGGCCACCATATGCTTGCGAAGAAGCTTTGAGTTCTTTGGTCACATTGCGAGAAAGAAAGGTTATAATCTGGAAAAGACTTTGCTGACACGTAAAGGAGAGGGAAAAGGCCCAGAGGCAGAAGCCCATTACGCTGGTCTGACCAGATTCGTTCCACGTTGGAAACCACAGTTTGCCAAGCCATCCACATCGCCGAAGACAGAACAACATGGCGAAATATCGTTCGTGGAAACGTAATTCGTCGAGGTCACGACCCTCAGCATTGAGGAAATACGACGAAAGGAGGAGGAGAGAAGAAAATATATAATATGTTGGTTCAAATAGAACGGCGAAACAAACACTAAATTGTGTTGCTCTGAAAAGAGAATTTTATTTTATAGAACACGTTCTTAGTTATTACAAAGTTACCATAAAATCACAGTTACAAAATATCTTACCTGAAAAGAGAAACAACATTAAAGCTATTATTTCTATGTATATATTTTATTGTAAGTTAACAATTCTAATCAAATTATGATATTTCAGAATCCCTATCAAATCACCAAGTCATTCTGACCATAGTGACAATAGTGACATAGACATACATCTGTAGATAAAATAAATTATATTTTACAGATAATAAATGAAGTGGAAAGAACTTTGTTTACATCTCCCCCCCTCAAAAGTTAACATATGGAACAAGTTTAGTTATATGAAAAAGATTTGATTCACATTTTCTATGTCCTGTGTCGATCCTGTAAATAGTTGTAGATATTTTTTCCAGAATGTTGTATGGCCCTATCTTCAACTCATCCATTTTTCTCCTGTTTATCCGATTTCCATTCTCAATGTACACCGAGTCTCCTACTTTTCATGTTGTATTCGGTTCTTGTCAAAAAAAATCTTATTATAATTGTGAGATCTGATAGTAATATATTTTCTATGTTTTTTCTTTCCTTAATTCATTGGGTATAAGATCAATATTTTTCCCATCCAATAAATATTTAGGGGAAAACCCTGTAACGATATGTTTGGTTTCATTGTATCTTTGGGTGCATTCATGTGCAACAGTAGTCCAGGCTACTTTTTCCTTCTTTTCATTAATTTTACATCTTATCTTGTTAGTTAAAGTTTGGTTTAATCTCTCATTCAACCCGTTCGAGAATGGTGCATTTACTGCAGTAAAAATTATGGGAATATTCTCATTACCTAAAAACTGCTTAAAATCTTTGGAATTGATACCTGGATATTGGTCAGATAAAATCATTTCAATTTTATTTATCTTTGTGAATCTTTGAACTAACTTTATAAAATCGTTTGAGTTCTGTGTTTTAGATGTTAGAATGTAAGCAAATTTTGTGAAATGATCTACCAACAGGTGTAAGTAAGTTTTTGTGGAACGTGATCCACCAAATCCACCTATGGTATCTATAGACACAATTTCACCCGGGTAAGAAGCTGGACCTAATTGGGACATTAGGCCGAATTTATATTTTCCTCTAGACTTATTTTTTTTTACAAATTTCACAATTCTCACATATCTTCTTTATGTTGTAGGATAAATTCTTTGCTTCATAAAATGGTTTTATTTTGTAATTCATTTGTTGTATTCCTATGCGACAGAAATATTCATGAATATTTTTTATAAATTTCAGGCTGAATTCCTCAGTTAATACTATCTCATCCTTTTTTCCAACCCTTCTATAATAAATATTGTCCTTACATTTTAGTTTATGTATATTCTTTGTAATATTTACATTTATTTTTTGATCATTATAGATGTCTTCCAACTGAATCAAGTTCACGATTTTCAAACATTCGTTTTGAATTTCATATGGTCCTAAAACAGGATTTCTACTCAAACTTTCAGCTTCTATATTGTATTTTCCCGGTGAGTATATTATTTCAAAATTAAACTGAGACAAATAATACCTAAGGTCACTTAATTCTACATCAGTTCTTACTTTCAAATTCATTTTCTCTAGGGGCTTGTGATCAGAAAAAACAATGAATTTTTTCCCAATGAGCCAATGCTGCCAATAGTTTACCGCTTCTTTTATAGCCAAACATTCTAAATATATAGCTTTTTTTCTTTTTTGTGAATCATTAAATTTTCTGGAAAATTAAGCACATGGTTTCTCTTCTCCATTTTTTTTTGGTTGTTTTAACACAGCACCAATACCTTGTATACTGGCATCGGTATAAAGAAATATTGGTAATTCCGGATCAAAGATTGCTAATATAGGCTTTGAGTACAATAAGTTTTTAATAATCTCAAATGATTCTTGACATTTTTCTGACCAATGAAAGCTTTGTCATTTTCTTAACAAATTATGTAAAGGATCTAAGATTATTGATTATAATTCTAATTGATTTTTTTTAGTTCTAATTCTAATTCCGAATTGTTGACATTTAGTATTTTATCTCTTTTAGATATTTCATAATTTTTATTTTTGAACCAACATAAGGATTCGGGATGATATCTGATTCCCTTTTTTTCCTTTTCACAAATTCTACATGGTGTACTTCTCTCTTTAGTTTTATAATCATAACCTCCTGTCTTTTTTTCAAAATTCTTTTTATATACTAAATGTTCTAAGCCTCTAATGTTATTGAATAAATCCTCAGTTTTATTTAAGCTTTTCCTATCAATTTTATCAACTATACAATTTGGCAAGCCAGTGGCAATCAGATCAATAAGAGTAGGTGTATCCATTGATTCATTTACCTCTAAAAGAAGTCTTTCCTTTTTCAAGCTATATTCTAATAATGAGCCCTGCTGATATTTAAAAATGCATAACTGACCTGTGACCACCCCTTATCCGCATAAGTTTCAGACAAGCTTTCTTTCCATGTTGACCATTTTGAATTTATTGTGTGTTTTATTAACATAGAACTATACCAGTCAATACAGGTGTCATCTAAAAATAACCGAAGAGCTTCAATTTTCTGTGTGTCTTCTTTGATTCTAACCCGTTATACATTCAGTTTCAAACATTGACATCCATTGAGACACATTTGAGGTTTTCTTATTAAATTTATGTATCACAATCTTTCTTGCCATCTGTTTTAAAGTGTAACATTTAGGTTCATCCTTATGGATTTCTGTATTATTTCACGCTACTGAGCTCGCGTTGAACTCCAAAGCACGGAGTTTTTTTTTTTGACGTTCTCCTGTTGGCGGCACGTCTCGAGACGGTACTGTCTACCTCACTAGGCAATCGGCGAGCGCCATAGAGCAACTCGGGCCACCGGGCCCACCGGCCGCGGCGGACCAGAGGGGAGTAGCCATAGCGTTTATTACCGATGCAAAAAAGTCTGTAATTTTTTCGGGTGGAAATACGTGTGTCACACTCACACTACAAAAATCATCAATTACAACGAAAATCACACCTTGACTTTAACAAAATACATAAACAATTTCACGCACACATTGAAATATCTGGGCGACAGGCATAGGACCTGTACTTTGACATAGGGGAAAACCTGCATATGGCTAATCCCCTCCAGTCCACCGGCGGCCGGTGGCCCGTGTTGCTCTATGTCAACCACCCATAAAAATGTAAATTGAAGTATTTACAGAATGTGATTTATGTATAAATCAAAACTCTGTTCTACCAGCTGGAGGCTTATTTTAAAAAGTAAATAAAAACATATGATAGGTATTGTTATAAAATTACAATGATATGAATTTATGACCATAATTTATGAAAAGTGTGTAAATCATTTAATATCTGTGTGTGGTACACAGATATTAAATGATTTACTCACTTTTCATAAATTATGGTCATAAATTATGTTTAAATTATTATTACTTATAAAATATTGCCAAGGAGTGTGATGTTTATCATAATGATATGGCAAATCATTTATTCAAAGTGAAATATTTATACTCATATTTTCAACTCAAACTCGAAAATTTTATCACTATGAAATATGAAATATAATTTGATTGTGATAGATCAAATAACAAATACAAAATTAAAGCGAATAACAACTGATACGTTGATTAATATGTCAAATTAAACAAAAATAAAATAAATTATGGTCAAAAATACTTAATAATTAAAATAGGTATCAACAGAATGTTCCATACTCTCTTACAAACGGCAAGATAAGACTAAACAAAAGAATATGGCACTTCACTTCTCTTCCCAATCTCTATTGTCATTCACTTCTCTTCCCAATCTCTATTGTCATTTACTTGTCTTACCAATCTCTATAGGTTTAAGGTGTAATCGTCCCTTACTATTACAGATATCAAATTATAATAAAAAAACAAAAAAAAGATACGAAATATTCTAAATGGGCTAAATAGCTACATATACACGCCCCCGACGCTTCGGGCACAGTAAATAGATACAAACAGTACGGAAACTAAGCCCATTTTATAAAATATTTACCTACACTCTATTGAAGCAACAGGGGTGTCACAATTTTTTTTTAAATAATGGTGTTATTATTTTTGCATTTACTGACTTACTCAATCGTATTGGGATGTTGACTATTTTTTTATTGGTTACCCTGTAATAGTATTGGATAAATAAATACTATTTGTCTTTGAAACATAAAGTCAATAAGTACTTAAATGTTGCGAATTGTGAAATGACTCAAAACGGCCTAAATGACCCGGTTAGTCCAGCGGTGCGGAACCACCGTTTGATTCAAAGGGTCGCGGGTTCGATCCCCGCACCGGAACAAATATTTGTATGGCCTACAGATATTTGTTTCGGGTCTGGGTGTTTGTGTATGTGTTGTATGTGTACAACGGCACCCACGACACAGGTTTAATATTTTTTACATACATAAGTAGTTATAAAAAAAACAAAAAATAAAGAAATTAAAAAATAGCGCACCGCCGGCAGCGGGAACAGGGTCCAAGCTAGCGGTGGTTAGGGTCACGGAGACAGGAACCTCCTCACTATACGTGCCGTGCCGAGGAGTACCGCCTTCTGTATTTGACCCATGATCCAACCTTGATCTTATTATTATTATAGTTTTAAGTACGGCAGACAGTTTAATTCTGATATAACTTGTAGATCTTTGTTTTTTGTTTTGTCTTAAAAATAACAAAACTGAGTGCTAATTACTTGGGTGTTTTTTATAGTTCTGACGACAGTACAATCTGTAGAATACTGCAACGAGTTGTCGAGACCAGGCGAGTTTCTCTTCCCCTCACCCACTCGGGTAGGCAGGATAATAAATAGCTACCCCGACAAACTTCGTATCGCCATAGAGGTATAAACAAATTAACTGTCCAAAAAATCGAAAAAAAAATGGTGAGAATCATCCTTACCATTTAGGGATATAAAAAAAGACTACAACCGATTCTCATACATACAAAATTTCATAATGATCGGTCTAGCCGCTGCGGAGGAGTATTGTTACAAACAGTCACACGCGATTTTTTTAAATATGTTAGATATTATAACAATACATCATTCTTGCCTTTCAAAATCACCAGGAAGTTTAAAAAACGATAGCTCCGGTTTTGATGATGCAGAGTTCAAACAGTCGTATACCACGCAATACGCTCGTGGCATCTTTAAAACACTCTTGGAAATAAAAACAAATCGCAACGTGACCGCTCGTCTCGACGCGACACTCGCTACTGTAGCACTGCGAGAACCGCTTAAAGGCCTCGTAGGTGCACATGTTTGTGTGAGTGTGCCGTTTTGAACGCTTTGTATGTAGTAACTTTACTGTTTACAATCTATTTACTGTGCTTCGGGGGCAGATAGGGGCACACCGCGGACACTCCGCCAAAATTCCATACAAACGCTTAATTTGGTTTCTATTACACATACGTCAATCAGTGACGTGTATTTACACGCGCACCTGTGTGCGTAGCACGTACAAAATACCAACCGTCGCCCATAAGAGGGGAAGGGGTTGAGTGATACGAGCAAATCGGGCGGGACGTCGAAGTGTCCATTCTATACGTAGTATTATTACATATTCTCTGCCCGGGATACGACGATTCGCCTCAATCTTCTAACCATTGTAATGGTTTACCCCTCTTTTGCGATTCGCGCGGTGGGAGGGATGATGAAGATTAGTTCAAAAACTGTACATGTCTATAGGCTGCAATCATCACTTAACATCAATGCGACTTCATGCTTGTTAGCCACCTTCACTACATTAAAAAAATGACATTTTGTCATTAGGTAAATCACTTTCACACAGTTAAAAGTTTTTTGATATCTGTCAAAGTTGCGGAATAATCGCCTGTTCACACTTATTAATGATTATTTATAAACTAGCTGTGCCCGCGAATTCGTCCACGTGAGAAATAATATGATTATTCAGTATCTACCCGGACGAAGTTGTGGGCGCAGCTTGTATAAAAGTAGTCTAAGTTACTCCTTATTACATCAGCTATCTGCCAGTGAAAGTCCCGTCAAAATCGGAGACACTCAAATTCTATTTATTTGTATGTAGGTATGTATGTATGGATGTATGAAGATAAAAGTACCCTAAGTTACTCCTTATCACATCAGCTACCTACCCGTGGAAGTCCCGTCAAAGTCGGATACACTCCAATTCTACTTATTTAGGTATGTATGGATGTATGGAGATAAAAGCAGCCTAAGTTACTCCTTATCACATCAGCTATCTGCCAGTAAAAGTCCCGTCAAAATCGGTCCAGCCGTTCCCAAGATTAGCCCCGCCAAACAGACAGACAGACAGACAAAAATTGTAAAAAATGTTGTTTTGGTATATGTACCGTGTATACATACACATGCATTTAGTAAAAAGCGGTTATTTTAATATTACAAACAGACACTCCAATTTTATTTATTTGTGTAGATTACACAATCTACAATATAAAAATGAATCGCAAAATGTGTTGGTAAGCGCATAACTCAACAACGCGAACGCCTTTACCAATTTGGCCAATTCTTTTTTTATCAATGTTTGTTGAATTTCGAAGATGAAACGACGAAACCCTAAAAACAGCCCTTTTCTTTTTCCCTTACAAACGTTTTCTATTTACGACGTAGAGTCAATTTGACCTTTATGGGTATTGCATAAAGCACATATAAAATTACAAGCACTCACAGTTGTCTAAGCAATGTAGGTGTGTTCCTAAAGATACCGCATACAGGGCAACCGACGCGCACAACACGTTGCTAGCTAATTTGCTAGCTTATTTTCAATGCTCGAAATCGCGAAGCCAATGACGCCATTACCGACCAAGCCTCCGACCCGTTCGTACGTGAGAAATAATTCATTTTCTACCGAAAATATCTAGAAAATGGCTTCCTACGCACTAAAATCATATCTAAATACGTCTAGAGCATGTATTATTAAAAAAGATGGTATGATAGTTCACCGGTAAGTAGATAATTAATATAAAACACGTATTATCAGAGATCAATTAAACTGGATTATGCACAAGTATATTTTCGAAAAGTCCTGCTCACTCATTACGTTATTTACATTATTTGTCCCTTTCTAAGATAAGAAAGTCGATCGATAGTGTTGTACCGCATATACGTTAGTCAGTATCGATATTTTTAATAATACTTTAAAACCTTCTATTAGAAAATATGTAATGATACTACGTTTAGAATGGACACTTCGACGTCCTATCTGTTTTGTCCTCACCCCTCTGAGGTCTAAGTCAGTTGGGTGATAAACTTAAGGTCGTGAGCGGTGTATTTTAGGATAATTTGAAAATTAAATATTTTATGTACTTTATTCAATTTACCTATCAGCCGCGAAGTGGTAGGGTCCACCGATATTGTGTTCGGCGGTAATGTACGGTGATAGAGCTCCAATGAACGAGTTCGAAAAGTTGATGAACGAGCGTGAACACCTACATATTACCTATTTGCCCTGCCAGTAAGTGGTTATCGGTTTTCTCTAATGTAAACCGTTATCCTGTTCCGGGTAGATGATAATACACAGTGGTAGAGCTCCAGTGATAGAGCTCCAGAGCGAGCGAGCACCACCGCATTTACCAATTTACATTTAATGTAAGCGATAATAGTATGTAAGCAATGTGCGTGTCGGGGTTCCTGGAGGTGATAATTACGAATATATATATATATACATATATATATAATAATATAAATATATATATATGTATATATATAATTTTTATATATATTTTTTAATTAGACGTGCATATCAATCATTCTAATTCACTTTAATTTATTTTGTTCGTGTTTGACTTGTCATAAGCGGTGCTTGTCACCGTAAAAGAATAAAGTAATTTCTGATTCTGATTCTGAATGGTATCTCCTTTCAAATCGAAGATGGAGGCTTTCTTGGTTTTCTTGAACGGTTTCTTGGGGGTACTGATTGCGAAAATGTCATCTTTTTTCATATCCAAGGAGGCGAACAGATTTTCTTTCAAAATATGATATGGGGTATCAATGTCGAGGTTTTTCGAGGTACTGATTACGAAAATGGCATCCGTTTTCAGATCCAAAATGGTGGACAGATTTTTTCTTCATAATGTGATATGGGTATCAATTTCGAGGTTTTTCGGGGTGCTGATTACGAAAATGGCATCCGTTTTCAGATCCAAGATGGCGGACAGACTTTGTTTCAAAATGTGATCTGGGTATCAATTTTATAAAAATGTATATCCATTTTCGTAATCAGCTCCCCCAAGAAACCCCGAAATTGATACCCATATCACATTTTGACAAAAAGTCTATCCGCCATCTTGGATCTGAAAACGGATGCCATTTTCGTAATCATCACCCCAAAAAACCTCACAATTGATATCTATATCACATTTTGAAAAAAAGTCCGTCCGCCATCTTGGATCTGAAAACGGATGCCATTTACATATCAGCACCCCAAAAAACCTTGAAATTGATACCCTAATCACATTTTGAAAAAAAAGTCTGTCCGCCATTTTGGATCTGAAATCAGATACCATTTTCGTAATCAGCACTCCAAGAAACCTCGAATTTAATACCCATATCACATTTAAAAAAAAAGGCCGTCCGCCATCTTGGATCTGAAAATGGATGCCAGTTTTGTTATCAGCTCCCCAAAAAATCTCGAAATTTATATCCATAATTAATATTTTGAAAAAAAAAACTATCCACCATCTTGGATCTGAAAACGGATGCCATTTTAGTAATCAGGACCCCAAGAAACCTCTTAATTGACACCCATATCATATTTATTAAAAAATCTGTCCACCATCTTGGATTAGAAAAATGCACCTCAGGAAACCGTGAAATAGAAATCCATATCATATTTTCTAAAAATAATTATGTCCGCCATCTTTGACTTGAATGGAGATACCATTTTCGTAATTAACACCTCAAAGAACCCTAACATTGAATGGAACCTCGATGTAGAATACCATTCCTTTGTCAAAAGAGGAGGGAGGTTGGGTAAGGCGGGGAAATCGGGCGGGATGCCGAAGTGTCCATTCTATACGTATTATTATTACATATTCTTTGGCTCTACTACCATACATTACCACTATCACTTAGCGGTAGGTAATGTAAATGCGGAGGTGCTGGTCGAGCTCGAGAGTGATCTTGAGCTCGTTAAGTAAGCTATACCACAAATTTCCTATTTTTTTAATTTTCTTTTTTGGCTAAATAAAAATTTGAATGTTGATAAGTGCGTATGGAAATACACGTCACTCATTGATGTCTATGTATACTATGTAATAGGTAACCATATTTTAAGCGTTTTAGTGGAATTCCATACAAACGTTTAAAGTCGGGTAAAAGTATATGTATAAGTAACTTTAAATGTTTGTCAGGCCATCGCGCATGTACAGCACAGCGGATTATGATTATTTATGTAAAGAAATACTATTTCTTTCTTCGCACTCTGTGTGTTTACTTACCATGAAGTTTGGTTATAGTTTTTAACTTTTTAATTGTCTGATTTTAAAGAAGAAACGAATTCAGAATGTCAGATGACAGATTTAAATATGAGTTGATTGACAATTGGATAATCAATGAAAATTTTAATATTATATTATTTTATGTTTTAAAAGTGAAAGAATAAACTTTCATTGTCGTTTCTTCTTTACAGGTTTGAGTTCATATTGTTTTATATTACCTAAATAAAATAGTCTCTGTATAAAAAAAACTAACAATAAATCTTCTTTACAGCAACACAAGGTTTATTTCTTTCATGTAGTAAAACAGACTTATAAAACGACAATTTTGTTTATAAAAAGATGCAAATGGAGCAGTTATGTTTTGAATTCACGATTTTACCGGCGAATGATGGAAAATCTAATATTTGTTGTGTAACCTCAATCACAACTAAAGATGAAAAAAAATTTGCTATACCAGAGGAATTACAGTCTGTTGGATTTCACGAAGAATTAATTGAGACAGCTGTGTACAACAAAGTAAAAAATAGTTTAAAGAAAAGACATCAGACACGAAGAGTTTGGATAACTATGACAGATAAATTACGAGAAATTTACATAGATGCTGATGGTAACTTACAATTTGGAGAACAATATCTGGAGGAAATTGAACATAACCGAGCATCTGAAGAACAAATTAGAGATTCGAATTTATTGGAAGAAATGTTTACAAAGTTAATAGAAAATACACATGATTTAAAAAAACAGAATCTGAAATATGTCGCAGAGAAGTTTGTGATTGAGAAATTTACGAGCAAAAACTCGAATGCAAGGCAATGGATTGACATTTTTGAGAGAGAATGTTCTCGCTTCGGTATTATGAAAGATGAACAAAAAATTGAGATTCTCCGACTATTTATGGATAAAAGTTGTGTTGATTGGTACAGCTCAATGATTATAAAATTAACACTTAACTCAGAGTGGATAGTTTGGAAAGAAAAGTTGTGCGAGTCATTTGCAAACCAAAACTGGAACCAAGTGACCTATGCATTGTTATTTAAATATAAGGATGGTTCATTAGTGGACTATGCCATTAAAAAGGAAAAACTTTTATTGGACATGAGAAATTCAATTGATACAGGTACACTGGTGGATCTGATAGCGGTAGGTTTGCCAGGTTTTGTATTAGAGAAGATAAATAGAGAAGCAATGAACGATATAGTATGTTTATTCAATGAGGTGAGAAAGTATGAACATTTGGTAAATAAAAATAGGAATGGAACGTACAGAAAGTATGAAAATCAAAGGATAAATATTACAAATGAAGGACGTTATCCATGCAAAATATGCGTAAAATTAAATAAAGGGGTTTGCTATCATTCCGAAGCTGCATGCTGGTTTAGAGTTAGAGAAGATGATAAATTAAATAAAAGATATATTAAACATGTAAATAATTCAGTGATTGAAGCAGAGTTAAATGAAACAGAACAAAAAAACTAGTAGTGACACCATTAATTAAGATCAAACTACTGTTAAATAATAAATTAGAAATTTATGGAGTATACGATTCAGGTTCAAATGTATCTCTAATTAATTCCAAATTACTAAAACTAAATACAAAAGGACATAGCTCGAATGAAAAAAATATAGTAACAATTAATGGTGTCCAAAAAACAAGTGGTTTGACAAATTTAAAAATAAAAATTTTTGAAATAGAAGAAAATGTGGATGTGTACATCATTGACGAACACAAATTCAGATATGATTTCTTAATAGGATTAGATATGATAAAGAAATACAAGCTAGTACAAAATGAGGAGTTAAACATAACTCAGAAACAATACTTACATGAAAAGAATAGTAAAAAAATGGAGAAAAAGATAGACGAAGGTGAAAATGAAGGTAATAAATATGAAAACGAAAACAAAATTAATTTTAATGAACATATCAAAGAGGAGGAATTTGAAATAAAGGTTGGTCATTTAGATGATGATAAAAGGGAAGAAATAAATAAGCTAATACAACAATATCAATCAGTTTTTGCCAAAAACAAGTATGACGTGGGAATGGTTAAAGGATATGAAGCAAGAATAGATTTATTAATGGATAAATACTGCAGCAAGAGGCCATACAGATGCACTATAGAAGACAAAAAAGAGATAGCAGAACAAATAGCCGAATTATTGGATAATGCGCTTATAGAAGAATCTTATAGTCCATTCGCAGCACCAGTAACTTTGACATTTAAAAAGGAAGAAAATAAAAAATCAAGGCTCTGTATAGACTTCAGGGATTTAAATAAAATTGTAGTTCCTCAGGCTCAACCCTTCCCATTAATTGACGATTTAATGACAAAAACAAGAAATTGCAAATTTTTTACAAGCTTAGACGTTAATTCAGCTTTTTGGTCTATACCTCTACGAGTAGAGGACAGGAAGAAGACAGGGTTTGTAACTCAAGAGGGACACTTTCAATGGACTTGCCTACCATTTGGTTTGAAGACTGCTCCAGCAATATTTCAAAGAATATTGTGTAACATACTTAGAAAATATAAACTAACCGATTTTGCTGTCAATTATATAGATGACATCCTGATATTTTCAAACTCATTTGATGAACACATAAGTCACTTGAAACAGTTACTAGAAGCAATTCAAATGGAAGGATTTCGACTAAAATTTATAAAATGTACATTTGCATCAGATTCGGTAAAATACCTGGGACATATCATTCAATATAATTCTATCCAACCACTGAAGGACAATCTCATTTCGATAAAAGAATTTCCAGTACCAAAAACACAGAAGAATATTCGACAATTTTTGGGAAAAGTAAACTTTTACCATAAATATATACCAAGGAGCGCAATAATTCTTGACCCCTTACATAATTTGCTAAGAAAAAATCAAAAGTTTGTTTGGTCTGAAGAATGTCAAAATGCGTTTGAAAAAATAAAAAGTCTCTTGTGTTCACAGCCAATACTAGAAATTTATGATCAAAATCTACCAATAAATATTTATACTGATGGTTCTCTGCTGGGTGTTGGAGCAATTTTAAAACAAGTACAACTAGATGGTAAAGAAAAACCAGTAGCCTATTTTTCAAAAAAACTGAATGGAGCGCAAAAGAAGAAAAAGGCAATATATTTAGAATGCTTAGCTATTAAAGAAGCACTAAGATATTGGCAGTACTGGCTGATAGGTAAATCGTTTACAGTCTACACAGACCATAAACCATTAGAAAACATGAACTTAAAAGCTAGAACAGACGAAGAACTAGGTGATTTGACTTATTACCTTTCACAATATGATTTTAAAATCAAATATTCCCCTGGAAAAGATAATTTAGAAGCGGACTGTTTAAGTCGGAATCCTGTATTAGAACCAGAGGATAATCTAGAAGAACAACTGAAAGTTGTGAACTTAATTACATTAGAAGATATTGTAATAGATCAGAATCAAAATAAAGAAATACAGAGAAACAATAATAAAATAATCAAAAAACACAATTTATACTTCAAAAGAATTAGGAACAAAGAGAAAATAATAATAACAGAAGAATTCAGTATTAAATTTATAAAGCGAATACATGAAGATCTATGTCACATTGGAGTGGGACAAATGCTAACGACTATTAGTTCACTGTATGCAACAAAAAATTTAACGAAAAATATTAAAAATGTTTGTAGGAATTGTGAAATTTGCATAAAAAACAAAACAAGAGGACAACACAAATACGGATTAATGTCATATTTGGGCCCAGCGACAAGACCCTTTGAAATAGTATCAATAGACACAATTGGAGGTTTTGGTGGTTCTAGATCAACCAAGAAATACATACATCTTTTAGTGGACCACTTCACTAGATATGCATTTATTATAACATCAAAAACCCAGGGTGCACATGACTTTATAAAGCTAATAAATAAGGTCACTGAAACCGAAGAGATTGGGATGCTCCTTACCGACCAGTATCCAGGAATAAACTCTAAAGAATTCAAGAAGTTCCTTACTGACAAACAAATAACAATAATTTTTACAGCAGTGAATGCACCGTTTTCTAATGGCCTAAATGAAAGGTTGAATCAAACGATAGTTAACAAAATTAGATGCAAAATCAATGAAGATGGAGAAAACAGAGCGTGGACTACAATAGCACATGAATGTGTAGAAAAATACAATCAGACTAACCACTCAGTAACTGGCTATGCACCATGTTATTTGCTATACGGAACAGATGTTAAGGTTTTACCAAAAGAACTACAACAAGGAGGTATAAATAGTGACTGGATCGGAGATAAGAAAACAGCGCTTAATAATACCTTGAAATCACATTACTATAACAAAATGAGGTATGATAGGAATAGAAAACAAAGAGAATTCAGTGTGGGAGATCTAGTATATATAGAAAATGGGAATAAACTAAATAGGAAAAAGCTAGATGAATTGAGAATTGGACCATATAAAATAATTAAAAACATATAATATTACATATAAATTATTGTGGGTGTCTATAGGCTGCAGTCATCACTGACTGCAGCCTATAGACACCCACACAAAGACCAAGGTCAAAATGCAAATGCGTTACCACTCCTGAGGCCCAAGGTGTTATGCCTTTGTGCCGGAAATTACAGGGCCGTACATTACCACCTGACCGGAACACGATAGTGCTGAACACTACCATTTAGCGGCAAGTAAATCAGGTAATGCGGTGGTGCCTACGCCCGCGAGCTCCGTCACTGGAGTTCTACCACCAGTAAAAATTCTGCAGTGAGATCTTAACCCATTACGAGTAAATAAGCGATAAGTTGTATTTAATTGCGCGATATCATGTCGTAATTTTTCTAATTTACCACAGCACACTTAGGCAATTATTTAAGAGTTAAAAAAACCTTATGCAATTCATTTTGCGTGTCTCTTTTTTCTCATTATCTACTTGTGATATTCTTTCATTATTATATTTGACGACCCGGTTAGTCCAGCGGTGTGAGATGACCGATTGATTCGAAGGGTCGCGGGTTCGATCCCCGCACCGGGACTAATATTTGTATGGCCTACAGATATTTGTTTCGGGTCTGGGTGTTTGTGTATGTGTTGTATGTGAACAACGGCACCCACGACACAGGTTTATACCTACTGTGGGGCTGTAAGTGTAAGCGTATAAAAAAAAAATGTTTTTGCTATCTCCTCAAAATTGTGGTGGGTAAGCTAAATCAGTATAGTTAAAATTTATTTTAAAGTATTCAGTATTTTTTGTGCCTTTTTTTTTGTAAAAAAGAACACCTAATTCAAGGACTAAAACAACGTAAACCGGAGTAATAATTATAAATGTTTCATCACCCTATCATAATCATTTGCATAAGAATGGAATAAAGTATACAATATCCTTTTAATCACTTGAATAAGACATTTTAAGGTGCTATTTTATTTAAATAGAATGCAAATGTCACTCTTTTACCGAGAAATTATATGACAGGGTTACTTACAGATAACTGTGGAATAGACCTCATTCTTCAGTTTAGTAAATGATTAGTAAGATTATTTATAGGGCTAATTTAATGCGCCAAATCGTGCAAATTGTCAATCTTAAAGCTCGTATTCTGAAAATTCTACTCACCATAATAACATACCCATTATTATGGTTAGAAGATTTTAAGACTTAGAGCAACACGGGCCACCGGCCGCTGCGGACTGGAGGGGAATAGCCCTAGCGTTTATTACCGATGCAAAACAGTCTGTCATTTTTTGCGGGAGGAAATGCGTGCGACACACACGTACACTACAAAAATCGTCTATTACTACGAAACTCACACCTTGACTTAAACAAAATACACAAACAATTTCATGCACACATTTAAACATCTAGGCGACATGTATAGGCCCATTTGGGCATTTACTTTGATAGAGGGGAAAACCTGCATATGAGTACTCCCCTCCGATGAGAGACTAGAGACTCCGCTGTCCGTCCGCCCATCTATCCGTCCGTAATGATTTTATATTGCTGAACACTAACATTTGGCAAGAGATATTTTTTTATGAAGATTTTGCGTAGGTACTTGATATTTTTTAATTTGAAGGTATTTTTATTCCTATGATTTTGACTATACGACATTCAAAAAATTTTGAATGTATCTTTATGCCTGACATTCCTGGCAATTTTATTATATTTGAATAACAAAAAATAATAAACTCTTATATGGATTTTTGATATCTGAAATAAATACGCGGATTGAACTCGAGGGCCTTCGGATAGTCGTTATAGGCCACGAACCATCTGGGTCGAATTAAATTTAATCTACGGAACTTCACTGCTGTTCCATACAATACATGTTTGGCTGATTTATTCCATAAAATAGCGTTATTGTCTTATTATTGTATAATACAATGGGATAGGTTGGTTTATTTCATTTCTTGGTTGCATTCGGTGAAGACGCCACTCGTGGTGGTATTATGTAAGTCATTATCACATTATTCTATTTTTAAAATAAAACTGCCCAGTAGCCTAGTGGTAGCAGGCCACTACTACTACGCTGGGGTCCCGGGTTAGATTCCCTGGTCGGGAGATATTATAGATAACGGTGTAAAAGTCTTTATCTCTGGTTCAATTGGGATTTTTCCATTTTCTGGTAATTTCCCAGTACTTCGAAGTTTGGTAATGTGCCCGGAGATGGCAGCGGGTTTGCCACCTGTTACATGAGCTAAAACGTAACCGGCGAATCATGGGTGTTTGCATGTATGATTGAATGCATGCATTAACCTCTGCCTACCCCTTCGGGGATTACAGGCGTGACGATGTTTTTTAACGTTTTTAAAATATATTTTTTTTCCATTTACATAGTAATGTGTTACGGTTGAGGATACACTGTGGATTTTAGTGATAGAGTTCCAGTGTCAGAGCTCGAGGGTGTAGGTCTGGAACTGGTCATGTTCAATCCCCCTGTGTTCAGTTAGATATAGGTTAGGATCCCACTGCAAAATGATTTCGTTCATCCAGATATGCTGCAAAACTAATTTTTACGCATATTTATATTTTTTTATGTAATGGAAGTGGCAAATAAGCATGCAGTTCACATTGATATTAAGTGATGACTGCAGCCTATAGACACTTACACAAAGACCAAGGTCAAAATGCAGATGCGTTACCACTCCTGGGGCCTAACATGTTATGTCTCTGTGTCGGAAATTACAGGGCCGTACATTACCACCTGACCGGAACACGATAGTGCTGAACACTACCATTATGCGGCAACTACATTATGTAATGCGGTGGTGCCTACGCCCGCGAGCTCCGTTACTGGAGCTCTACCACCAGTGAAAATCTTATAATCTAGAGAAGTGAGTAATCTAGAGAATATAATAATACATCCACTAGGCTGACTATCAAAATTTGACCGTAATTAGTTTAAATTAAATCATTTTTGTTTTATATTATTTCGCATTAACACATGCTTGTGAAATATATTAAAGTCTATTATAAAGCTAAAGCTGAAAAGTTTATTATATTGGTTGCCTAACTAGCATAGTTGGTAATAGATGGCACTGCTGCTACCATAAAGCAATGCAATAGATGTGAAGGAAAGATTTGACAAATCGGGCAGGACTTCAGTAGCTCAATTGGAAGAGCAGCTGGACTAGATTCCCAGTAGGTCGCGAGTTCGAGTCTCGCCTGAAGTAAAATTTTTCTTTCCATTTTTCTTTAAAAATTAAATCACTTTATTTTTCACAGCCATCATCTTTTATATGCCGCCGATTTAATTTGGCTCCCGTAAGTCATAATAATAAAAAAAATAGCTTTAATTTGATTTATAAATAATACATGTACCTTATGGATGTAAAAAGTTATCGGAGCGGAACGAAAATATGTAGGGGCGGCCAAGTGCGCAACGGCAGTCGTGATTTTTCAGGACCTTCATACATATTGCCTTGCAATTTACGATATTTTATCAACGTAACAGCTTCGGTCTCAAGATTGGCAACGCATTTTGACGTCTGATTTTGTGTTGTTGTCTATATGCTGCAGTCATCACTAAGCATCCATGTGAATTGCAAGCTTGTTTCCACCGTCGTTACCTACATAAAAAATAGTGACATAGGAAATTCCTCAACAGTACGTCGCCCATTTTCCCAGGTCCGGCTCTAAATTGGCCAACTTTTCTCTTATCAATCGTGTGGCTAACACTAACGTGTGGTAACAAACATTTTATTTTATTAAATTCTAATCATGATTATCTCGTAGATTTATGTATGTATTCAATTACTAAACTAGTAAGGTACCCACACAAATGACATGCTTGACTGAGCGTAACTTAAATTTATGAGATTATTTTTTTCAGCGATTTTGTAATAAGGTTATCTATACAAATAACTAAAATTGGAGTGTCTGTTTGTAATATAAAAATATATTTTATTTAAAGAAAAATGGAAAGAAAAATTTGACTTCAGGCGAGACTCGATCTCGCGGCCTACTGGGAATCTAGTCCAGCCGCTCTTCCAATTGAGCTACTGAAGTCCTGCCCGACTTGTCAAATCTTTCCTTCACATTTATTGCATTGCTTTAAGGTAGCAGCAGCGCCATCTATTGCCAACTATGCTAGTTAGGCAACCGATATAATAGACTTTGCAGTTTATTGAATATCGTAAAGAAGTCGCTTTTACCCTTAATCATTGTTTTATATTATTTCGCATTAACACATGCTTGTGAAATATATTTAAAATATATTTTTGTAAAACAAATATAAAAATAACCGCTATTTACTAAAGGCATATGTATGTATTACATTATACACGGTACATATACCAAAACAACATTTTTTACAATGTTTTGTCTGTCTGTCTGTCGAGTGTCTCCGATTTTGACGGGACTTTCATTGGCAGATAGCTGATGTGATAAGGAGTAACTTACGCTACTTTTATCTCCACATACATACATACAAAGAAATAGGATTGGAGTGTCGCCGATTATAGTATCGTATTAGTGGCGTTGGTGGCGTTGATGACATTGGTGACATAGATGGCGTTGGTACTGGTGGTGGTCTTGGTTGCGTTAGTGGCGTTGGTGACATTGCTGGTGGTGTTGGTGGCGTTGGTGGCATTGGTGGCATTGGTGGCCTTGGTGGCTTTAGTCTTATATCGTGTACAGATAAGTATGAATGTAATCCAGATTTTTTAACTACCCATAAGTGTTTTTGTATAATCCAAAATCAACCAAAAGTTATATCCAAAAAATGCTGCTCAAAGTCACTATTCCACGCGAACGAAGTCGCGCGCATAGCTAGTTATTTATAAATTCAGATTGTGATCTTCAAATGATGGTAGTATTATATCGTAAGGCCATGAAATATAGCAATTACTAATTATTGTACATAACGATAATTTTATGTTTTTATAATTTTTAGAATAGATGGTATTCTTAAAAAAAACGTGCAACATACCTATAATCTCCGAAGTGTCTTCGGGGAAGATACGATTTTTATAAAGCCAGAAGTAAATGCTCGAATTGAAGTTTACATGCAAACACCCACGATTTGCCGGTTACGTTTTTGGCTCATGTAACAGGTGCTGAGCCTATTAATTGGGGTGCTTAAAATCACCGGAAGATGCCAGGGTACCACTTCGTGCCAGGATATGGTTCTTTCCGGTGACAAGCAACGACAAATAAGCAGGTTACGATGGCACATTATACGATGTGTTACCTACCTACCTGAAGTCCAAAGACAGAGGAAGGACTCGATACTCTCATGTCTGGTAACCTCTCACTGGTAAGCTGTATTTCCGGGTAAGCGAACAACTGTCCCAGGGTGGTGTTGGGTTCATCGTCCACAAAACCCTCGTGAACAACGTTGTCAAGATCGAGAGTGTGTCGTCGAGAGTGGCGTACCTTATACTCAGAATAACGAAACGGTATTCGTTGAAAACCATACAGGTCTGCACACTTCGATTACGAGGTAGAAACTTTGTATGAGGATATTTCCAAAGCCATACATAGTTCTAAAACCCACATCAACGTTGTTATTGGGGATTTCAACGCGGAATTTAACGTTCGAGGTGGCCATGAGCTGAAAGTGGGATAATTTGGATTAAACATAATAAATAATAATAAAATACGCTTACACTCACAGCCCCACAGTAGGTATAAACCTGTGTCGTAGGTGCCGTTGTATACAAACAACACATACACAAACACCCAGACCCGAAACAAATATCTGTAAGCCATACAAATATTACCCCGGTGCGGGGATTGAACCCGCGATCCTTCGTATTAACAGTCATCTCACACCGCTGGACCAACTGGTTCGTCAAACACCAGGGGCCAAACACTGAGAAGTTTGTACACTTACAAGTTAAAAGGTAATCACGCAATCTTTTGCTTTCAGATTAAGCATTGGTCGATGGCTTAAGACTTGCACTGATTTGGTTCAAAGGAGTCAGTGCAGTAGAGTCAGCGCCACAGTGACTTCGTAGCTTAGATCAACTGGAGTTTGGTCAAAATGAACAGAATACTTAAAAGCTTGGCTTCAAGCCAGGCAATTAAGTATAACGCTTCCTGCACAGCTTTTCATACGAACAGTCAGCTTTGGTAAGTATTAATAATACAATAATAATGGCAACCCATTATACGTCCCACTGCTGGCCACGAGTCTCTCCCCTTATGGGGGGAGGCCTGGAGCTACTCCACCACGCTGCTCCAATGCGGGTTGGTGGAGATACGGGTTACCTACTGGCCAACCCGCTGTCGGATGTTATATAGTCAAACCGCCCATAAGGCGTCCTACTAGGTTAACGACTGCTATCTATCGATAGCAACCGGGACCGACGGCTTATCGTGCCCTCCGGAGCACGGAAACGAGCATTTTAATTTGCCACTAGCGGTCACCCATCACACACCCGACCGCGCCCGTAATTCTTAACCGAGTAGATCGCTTACGATCTACACCAGCCTGAGGGCCATGCGCACTTCTCGTAAGTATTATGTGTTGGTAAAGCACTCAGGAGTAATAATATCACCATTTCAGGCGAAAGATGTCGACTGCTGGACCAAAGCCTTCCCATAAGTGGGATCAATAATCGCCACCCTTGGTATGTGGATTGGCGATCGCAGGGGCGGTAGTTTTATTGCAGGATGCTGCCGTCCATTTTGCGTTATTGCACTTACTACCGCTCCATTGGAATGGCTTGACCGCCATTGCCCGGTTGACAGACTGCACTATTGGAAGAGTTTTCTTCTCCTGGAAGATAATTCTTCCTCCGCTAGTAAGAAGTGGGGTCGCTTCGTCCCACCACCAGCATCAGTAATAGTATACCTATTTGTTATTAATAAAAGATGTCATGACAGAAATAAATTACCAACGCTACTAATCATTATGTAGTGCCACGATATGCCCCAACATAAAATACTACGGAAATCTCTTACTTCTCATAAAATTGATTTTCCGAATTCTATAACACGTTTGCTATAAACATCAGTAACTATGTTTGCTATAAACTTCAGTATCATCATTCAGTGCCATAATGTGCAAAAGTTCGAAATTTTGTTTTCCATAATTATTTTTTCTTATAAAATTGTCATGTCATAATATCGAATACTGTAATATTGTCGTAAATAATCCTTTAGTAAGTATTCTGTTCCAAGAAGCGCGCATGGCCCGGCGGCTGGTGTAAATCATAAGCGATCTACTCGGTTAAGCACTACGGGCGCGGTCGGGTAGGGTGATGGGTGACCGCTAGTGGCAAATTAAATGCGCGTTTCCGTGCTTCGGAGGGCACGTTAAGTCGTCGGTCCCGGTTACTATCGATAGATAGCAGTCGTTAAACGTTGTCGCAGGCCTTATGGGCGGTTTGAAAACATCCGACAGTGGGTTGGCCACTAACCCGCCCACCTCCACCAATCCGAATTGGAGCAGCGTGGTGGAGTAAGCTCCAGGCCTCCCCCCAAAAAGGGGAGAGACTCGTGCCCAGCAGTGGAACGTTTAATGGGTTGCCATTATAAGTAATCCTTTACATAATGTTTACATGTTTAAGAGAATGTATTAAAAATGTTGATGTGAACGGTAGCGTCGAGTTATAACATTAATAAGTAGGCTAACTGCCTGCTTATGTTATAATCTATCTACCGCTACATGGTAGTGTTCAGCACTATACTGTTCCGATTAGCTGGTAAAGGCCCTGTCCTGTAATAACTACCAAAGAGCGGGGACATAACAATAAAGTCTCTAGGGTGGCAATGCATCTGCATTTAGGCCTTTGGTTTTAATGTAGATATCTGTAGGTTGCAATCAGCACTTAACATCCATGTGAAATGCATTGTTTGTAAAATTTGTTACATAAATTAATACATAGTTTTGGCTATGATAGAGGAACAGACAGGTACACAAGTGATGCTGAGAGAGATATAAGAGTTTCTCTTGTTTTGAATTATGGAAATAAAGGAAAAATAATTCATATTATTTCAGCAGCTTTGTGGATACACCGCAAAACAAACCGTATGTGCCAGTTGCAGACTTTTTCGCTGGAAAAACAATACTTGTGACCGGCGGCACGGGATTTTTGGGCAAGGTGAGTGAATAATAAATATGGTAATTGTTAAATCGAGAATTTTTAATTTAATATTACATTTGAATACTACGGATGTTTTGTTAGAACGAAATTCGAGGTAGGAGGTGTTGAAGGATAAATCTTACAAAAATACAGCATAATAAAACCGGATACAGATTATCTTGGATTCGACATTGGATCCCGGTGAAAGGTAATACCTACGGCTCGCAAAGGAGGTACTTCTTACTGGTGGTAGAGCTCCAGTCACGGAGCTCGCGGGCGTATGCACTACCGGTGAAGTAGACTAGTGCCGTCTCGAGACAGGCCGCCTACACAAAGCACGACCTAAAAAAAAATAACCTAATGTACTTGCCGCTAAATGGTTGTGTTCAGCACTATCGTGTTCCGGTCAGGTGGTAATGTACGGCCCTGTAATTTCCGGCACAGTGGCATAAACCTTAGGCCTTAGGAGTGGTGACGCGTCTGCATTTTGACCTCGGTCTTTTTGTGGGTGTCTATAGACTGCAGTCATTACTTAACATCAATGTGAACTGCATGCTTGCTTGCCCCTTCTAATACATTAAAACCGGTTACAGATTATATATCTACCACATTAAATTTTCGTTGGATTCGAACATTGGATTCCAGTGAATCCTGTTCCATACATTTTGGGTGTTAACACTCTACAAATGATTTCATTTCCAAATGACTATCAAATAAATAATCTGAAATTCGGGCATTTTTTGAATTGCCAGTAATTGAAATATATATGATCAAGTAAAAGTACAATAAAATATACACAGTAAAGTATATTACAAGTATGTTCTGTGTAATGGGTTAACCAGTAACAATTTTGCAGCCCCTAAACCCGTCTCCTTGCTGACACAGTAGAGTCATTTTTTTTATGTTACGCCTGAGCTGTACGGTAAGAGCGAGCCCTTTTTAATTGTTTATTTTTCGCTTCCAGATATTGTTGGAAAAGCTTCTGTATAGCTGCAAGGATTTGAAGAAGATATACGTGCTGATCAGAGAAAACGAGAGAGCCAACCTTGAACAGAGACATAAAGAGTTATTGGCTAATCCGGTAAGTGAATGAAGCAACTTTGCAATTGTAATTGTTTTTAACCGTTTTAGAAAAAAGGAGTAGGTTATCAGTTCGTCGGAATCTTTTTTTTTTCTTTTTTTATGTATGTTCATCGATTATTTGAAAACGCCTGTACTGATTTGAATATTTTTTGTTGCACAGTTGATCCCATTGTAGTTATGTCAATATGTTATGATGGGATCCTGGAGAAATCGAGGGAACTCTTCGAATTTCATAGCACACTTGAAAGGTTTTTTCATATATTCTTTAGAAGTTTTGTTTGAAGGGAATTCCGATCTAACCAGTTGTTTACTAAAAGCTCGTAGGGCGAGCCTATATCTAAGTGGTGTTATCTAGCATGTCTTGCTCGTAACCTGACATGACTTAGCTTGTGGGGGGGGGGGGGGGGCTGTGGACCTGCGTATGATGGGTATTTTCACTGGTCCACCTAACTGGAACATGGTAGCGTTGAGTGACAAGTAGGTTAGGAGTATTAATTAGTAGTAAGTAGAAGTAGTATCATTCACTGACTTATTCACTGTGTTATTGCGAAAAAATAAAATTACAATTACAATTATTCACTCATTTAATCTAAACCATATTTCCTACTTTTTTACATAAGTATCTATATGAGTGTATAAACAACACACAAAAATAAAAAAATATATAAAGTGTGCCGCCGACAGCGGGTGTAGGGTCCAAGACATCGCGGTTAGGTTAGTCAGTGGTCAGGGACACAAGAGACAGAAACCTCCTCAAACTAAAAAAAATATTAAATATTTGTTTTTCCACTTGGAATTGATAGAATTTACTTGTAATAGGTCAAATTACAAACATAAAATTAAAGCGAATACGTAACAACTGATACGTTGATTAAAATGTCAAAGTAAACAAAAATAAAGTAAATAATGGTCCGAAAACTTAGGTAATAATTAAAATAGGTATCAACAGAATGCTCCATACTCTTCCAGAATGTTCCAATCTCATTCCTCACTATACCTACGTGCCGTGCCGAAATAGAATAGAATAGAAAATATTATTATTTCGAATAGATCTTTACAGATACATTCAAAACGTCAAGAAATCATAAAATACCAAGAGTGAATAACCATTACATATTATTATAGTGAAAGCAAAAACATATATTAATAGTAAATAAAAAAATAGAATTTAAACTACTTAGTTAAAACATACTAATCACAAAATTTTTCAATTCCTTCAATGATGATAAATGAAGAAAAAGAAAAACTTAGGTATTCGTTAAGTTCAAAGTTATTCACTTACCAGAATTCCAAGTGCAGTCACTACTGAGAAGAACTTCGCTACCCAACAAACTCAGTAAGAGCTCTTTTAAATTAGAGCTTAAATCTAGTACAGATTATCGTGAAAAATCAAATAATGTGAACGTTCATAGCAAAGATGCAAATAAACTGCTATCTACTAAATGAGATGTAGCTCCTGCAAACAAGAACAGACCCACCTGTTGGTGGGGACTGGTCTGTTCTGGTCTCGCACTCGTTCACGAGGATGACGCATGTGACAGCCATTGCCCTACTCGACCATTTTTGAGGGAAGTGATCAACCCGCCACACGACGCCACCAAAGGCAAAGACATTCAAGCGTGCATGACTGTTCCGGATATGTATCTCTCGTCAGCACGGGTCCAATTTTAACCCCGAACCTTTGTCAGGCTTGCGCATGGACATGGACACTTAGAGGCCCTTTCGAGAATTTTGATCTACTTTGTAAGGGGTTGCATTCAGCGGTGCATCAGACTGCTTTAATAGTTAATACAGACACAGACAGACCCCGCAGAAAACATGGGACTATTGTATTGATAAATGACTCGCCAAACTTTGGGCTATATGAACTGGGGGGACTAGCTGGCTATGAAGTGAGATCCGGCACCTACCTATATTCAACATCTCACATTATTAAATCGTCTAGTAGTATTAGGTATATTAAGTAGTTCTGATCGGTCGCTGGTGATAATAAATATTTTGTTGTGTTCCAGATATTCGGCCGAGTACGAAGCACGAAGCCACAGATGCTCAGCAAGATTGTTCCCATACGAGGCGATATTACTGTACCAGAATTGGGCATTAGACCTCAAAATGAGGAGACAATTTTGAATGAGGTGAAATTTTTTGTATGTCAAAATGTTGACAGACGCACCATCTAATGGTATGTCGTTACCGTCGCTTATGAACATTTGCAATACCAGAGGAGTTGCCATGACGCTAATAGCCCTGAAGCGCGCATGGCCCAGCGGCTGGTGTAGATCATAAGCGATCTACTCGGTTAAGCACTACGGGCGCGGTCGGGTAGTGCGATGGGCGACCGCTAGTGGCAAATTAAATGCGCGCTTCCGTGCTTCGGAGGGCACGTTAAGCCGTCGGTCCCGGTTGCTATCGATAGATAGCAGTCATTAAACCTTGTCGGAGGCCTTATGGGCGGTTTGAAAACATCCGACAGCGGGTTGGCCACTAACCCACCCACCTCCACCAATCCGCATTGGAGCAGCGTGGTGAATTAAGCTCCAGGCTTCCCCCCAAAAAAGGGGAGAGACTCGTGCCCAGCAGTGGAACGTATAATGGGTTGCCATTATTAATAGCCCTGGAGGACATTAACAGTTTTGGAGAACCCCATCTATACGTACATATATTAAAAAACAAAATCACCCGCCACGACTGTCTATTCATTCGCGACAAACTCAAGGACTACTGCACGGATTTTCATGAGGTTTTCACCGAGAGATAGAGTGATTTTTGGGAAAGGTTGCTGTATATTATTATAATTTGTTAAGGTTTTATGTAAATTAAAAAATATTTTATTTTAAAAGTGTACAATTTTATACTTAATTTAAAAAATATTTAAAAAGTCACAAAACTATAAATTAAAAATTAACAATGCTTAGTCAAGGCCGGGGCCTCCACTCATTGTTCCCAGCATGCTAGCAACGTTCCCCCTCTGTATGGCAATACTAATTCTCTGAGAGAGGAAGCGGCCAGCCCTGTAATCACCAGATGCATCACATAGTCGTACCGACAAATCCTTGATAAATGCTTTGGCTCTAGGGCCTCAAGATCCTACAGTTTCAAACCCTATGGGAAGGAAAGTGTAACAGTTAGGAACGTCGGTATATTTCCTGGACTTTTGGGTTTCTGCCCCAACAGCCGCCGCAGACACCTGTGTACAGGAGGCACGAACATGTGATGGAGCCAGCGTGTCAGCACGTGTGATATGTCACACTAAACATCGGCCTTTCTGCCACGGAATGAGCGTCACACCGACAGGCCTCTTGTCATCGGAACGAGCAAAACCGTTTGGTTCTGAAATTTATGTAAATTGGTCGGAATAAATTCTTCTCTAACTTTAACAAATTCGTTAAAGTTAGAGTTACATTAACAATAACTTTCACAAATATTTTGGTGCAACAGAACCATAAGGTTTAATTTTATTTCAGGTATCTGTGGTGTTCAATACAGCAGCCAACGTGAGGTTTATAGAGCCACTTCAATCCACTATAGAGACAAACCTATTGGGAACTATGAGAATAGTGACACTGACGCAGAAAATTAAAAATCTGCAGGTGAGATAAAAATAATATCCGTACCTTATTAATTCTTCTTCAATATGTTTAAAGAAAAGTGGAAAGAACAAAAATGATTTCAGGCGGGACTCGGAACACTCGATTTCTCGGATCTCTCGTCCTACCGTTCGCCGAACTGAGTTACCAAAGCCAAGTTTTAATTTTTCCAGTACAGTATTTTATTGGTGGTAGAGCTCCAGTGAAGGAGTTTGAGGGTGAATATCCACTTTCCGCTAGATGTTTGCGCTTAGCGCTATCATATACCTAGCCTAGCCAAAATACAAATCTATTCAATCGACGTAACGGAATAGAATTATAAATGTATAGGATTGACATAAGCTAACGACAGATTATGAACTTCGCAAGCGTTGCGAAGTTCATTGGCAGCAAGCCAAGTAGCTCAAGCGTAGCAAACGCTCAGTCTATTCAATCGGTCTCTTAAAAATAGAATTTCGTCAATATCCTGAAAGTTTTAGTACTACGTCACGTCAGTGTGAGCGAAATTGTTTACACCAAAATTGACACTATCTGTTTTTATATTATTTCGCATGAACACATGCTTGTGAAATATATTTTATTTTTAAAGAAAAATGGAAAGAAAAATTTGACTTCAGGCGAGACTCGAACTCGCGACCTACTGGGAATCTAGTCCAGCCGCTCTTCCAATTGAGCTACTGAAGCCCTGCCCGATTTGTCAAATCTTTCCTTCACATCTATTGCATTGCTTTATGGTAGCAGCAGCGCCATCTATTACCAACTATGCTAGTTAGGCAACCGATATAATAGACTTTTCAGTTTATTGAATATCGTAAAGAAGTCGCTTTTATCCTTAATAATTGTTTTTATATTATTTCGCATTAACACATGCTTGTGAAATATAATTTATTTTTAAAGAAAAATGGAAAGAAAAATTTGACACTATCTGTTTGCCTAGGTTAATTACGTTATTGCTCAAATTAGAGCCCTTAATTTTCTAAAGTCAACCTTGAAATTTATTTGGAGCCAGTGTTATCTGTTTGAGTAATCCAATATAATCGTAGCATCATAAGTATTTACGATTCCAGGGGCTCGTGTAGCGCCCGTGTGCAATGAAACCCTGGCGCCCCCTAGGCCTTACCCTCACCTCCGCGGCTATAACTATTAACTTTGCCGTCGTTAGACACCGCCGCACTACAGGCGCCGCGTTCTCTGAGGCCGCTTCTAAACTTTAAATACCTGAAATAAGGTTTGTTTCGAGTTGAAACAAAATGTTTGAAAAAGAAGCAGCCCATTGGGCGCTCGCGTTTGATAGCTGCCGCCACCTGGCTGGCCGCTTCTGTCATATATCATTGTTGTACCATGATGGTTCAAGACGATGCTCTTAGCTGGTTTAGGGACGGCGGCGCCCGTGTGCATTGCACGCCCTGCATTATAGGTTAAGCCGCTCCTGTACGATTCAAAACTATCGCACTGGTCCTAATGACTAAACAGCTGATTAAATTCTAAGTTAAAGCCTTAAATTTTTCAGGCTTTCGTACACGTATCTAGCGTGTATGCACATTGTGACAGGGGGATCGTAGAAGAGTTATTCTATCCACAACCAAAGACTTTAGATGAAATAAAATGGTTTCTAAAGTACCACGGCAATGATGAACAAGAGATGATGAAGTTTTTGGGTTAGTATTTTTTTTTCTTGGAAACCATGTCAATTTTTTTAAAGGTAAAATTGACTTCTGACGAGACTCGAACTTGCGGTTACTGGGAATCTAGTCCAGCCGCTCTTCCAACTGAGCTACCGAAGTCCACATCCGAGTTGTCAAATATTTCCTTCACATTTATTGCACTGCCTTATGGTGGCAGTAGCGACATCTAGTGCCAACAATGTTAGGTTAGGCAACCGATATAATAAACTTTAAAATATAATAAACTGAAATTCACTCAGTCTGCCCGAGACCACGGAAGCTGAAAAGTGACCGACAAGTTGGATTGATTTTAAATAATCATTGTTTAAAATAGGAGGTGTGTCAGGACCGGGATATCTGGCGGTCCATACTCTCTGCCTACCCCGTATAGAATATAGGCCGTATAGGGCTTGGCGTGAAGATACATAAGACAGTTTAAAATACGCGCGATAATTCCGAAAAAAGTTTTACTTTAATAGTTATTACAAAAAAAATATTTTTTTTTTGTAGAAATACTTGTTTTGATAATTTTCTTTTCTGTTATGAAAGTCGCAAACAAGCTTGCAGTTCACATTGATGTTAAGTGATGACTGCAGCCTATAGACACAAAGACCAAGGTCAAAATGCAGATGCGTTATCACTCCTGAGGCCTAAGGTGTTATGCCTCTATGGCAGAAATTACAGGGCCGTAAAATGATGGTTGTAGAAAAAATCTTCTAATAAGGTTCTATTGTTTTTACAGAAGGAAGACCGAACCCATACACGTTGGCGAAGGCTTTGGCGGAAAACTATGTCCTTGAAAATCATAAACACGTACCAACTGTTTTAGTCAGACCCTCAATAAGTAAGTAACATAATAATATTTCGGTTTTGATAAAAATAATAGTCGTGTAGATTTAATCAAATATTACATGCTACTAAGAAACGCTTCCTGTATGATTCCGACTTGCATTTGGCCGCTTTTTAATTAATCTTCTAAAGAAATTAAAAATTAAATTTCAAAGATAAACTTGATTTCATTAGTATAGTGGTAAGGTAGCTGTGGAAGCGCGCATGCGCGGTTTAGATTGCAAGCGATCTACTCGGTTAAGCGATACGGGCGCGGTCGGGTATGTGATGGGCGATCGCTAGTGGAAATGCGCGTTTCCGTGCTTTGGAGGGCTCATTCAGCCGTCGGTCCCGGTTGCTATCGATAGATAGCAGTCGTTAAACCTTGTCGTAGGTTTTATGGGCGGTTTGAAACCTAACCTAACCCGTATCTCCACGCATGCATTTGCCTCTGCCTACCACTTCGGGGATTACAGGCGTGAAGTTACGTTTTTTTTAATTATTTAATCATTTTCAGTTAGTCCATCTGCGCATGAACCACTTGTGGGTTGGCTGGACAACTGGTACGGGGCCACTCGGATACTGTACGACGTGGCGATAGGGGCAAACCGACCCATATTGGGCAAACCCACTAACGTTATGGACGTCATTCCTGTAGACTATGTCAGCAACTTATGTATAGTTGCTGCTACTACTTGTAAAAGGTATGTTTTTGAAATTGTTTTGTTGGTGGTAGAGCTCCAGTGACTGAGCTCGCGGGCGTAGGCACCACCACATTACTTAATATACTTGCCGCTAAATGGTAGTGTTCAGCACTATCGTGTTCCGGTCAGGTGGTTATTTCCGGCACAGAGGCATAACACTTTAGGCCTCAGTAGTGGTAACGCATCTGCATTTTGACCTTGGTCTTGGTGTGGCTGTCTATAGGCTGCAGTCATCACTTATAAATGTGAACTGCAAGCCTGTTACCACTACCATTACATAAAAAAAAAAGTTTTTTTTTAATGTAAAGAAGTTGGCAAACAGGCATGCTTCTTACATTGATGTTAAGTGCCTATGGACGCTTATAGACGTCTTCACAAAAACCAGAGGTCAAAATGCAGATGCGTTGCCACCCCTGACACCGAAGTTGATATGTATCTGTGATAATTATTACGGGGTCTTACATTACCGCCTGACCGGAACACGATAGTGCTGTACACTACCATTTGGCGGCAGATAGAGGTAATACAGTGGTGCCTACGCCCGCGAGCTCCGTCACAAGAGCTCTACCACCATTAAACAATAGTGTGGACAAGACTATAGAACATCAATATTTGTTTCGGTTGTTTTTGTATGTGTTGTGTGTAGGTATACAACGACATCCACGACTCAGGTTTATACCTAGTGGAAGGCTGTAAACACTTACTTATGTTTTTTACACAAGAAATAAACCTACGAATAAAAATGTAAAGTGTTAGTACGCTCCAAATAGTTCTATGTACTCGTAAATAGACACACCGTTAGCGTGGTATAAAAAGGACACACCACAGCGCATCAGGCTATTCGCCCTTTCCTTGCCGCACGGCGAAACGACCTTAGCGCGACCAATCGAATGCAAGCATTGTCGAAGGCTTCATTCACACGGTACCGTGTCTTACTTTGTTGTATCGGATTTTTTGTCGGATCTGAAAACCTGATGCTTGTGTGAAATCTAGCATTGAAATACTGTTGCCACCTTCGACGATATATTAGGGCTGATTAGTCTGTGGTTGCCACTGACCCTGATCCGACAAAAAAACTGATCCGACAGAGTAAGACACGGTGTGAACGGGACGGTTGAAAGTGTGAATGATTGTAATGATTGCAGTTAGTTTACGTAAGTTAAATCAAAATGCGATGATTATTATTCGTAGATCTTCGTTGGTTTAAAATTAGTGTTCTCTGCAGTTCACAGTGTACCTGCAAAATAAAAAATACTTCTGGGTAGTCACAAAACACTTTTGAATATTGTAACTTATAATGGGTATTAGGTTGGTTGGTATGGGTATGTGGTTTACACTTAGCTGTGATTGTTAAGTCTATTTTTGTAAATTCTGAGCTGTCCAAATCTAATGGACCAAAAGTCTTCGTTTCAAAGGATTGGTCATAAAATGTGTTTACTCTAGGCTGCAGTCATCACTTAGGATCAACGTGAGCTGCATGCTTGTTTGCCACTTTGTGACATGAAAGTAAAAAATATAATTTCAATTTCCAGGTCAGAAGAAATACCAGTGTACCACAGCTGTTCCAGTAACTGTAATCCCATCAGTTGGGAACAGGGTTTCGAAGTTTTTACAAATGAGTATGCAAAGAAGCACAAAGGTTAGATTTCTTATTATTTACTTATATTTCTGGCGTTGGGACATTACGAGCCCACCGCCCGCTAGCGCAAGAATTTTCTCTTAATAATGCAACCCTTGATACGTCCCACTGTTGGGCACGAGTCTTTCCCCTTCTTGGGAGGAGACCTGGAGCTCACTCCACCACGCTGCTCCAATGCGGGTTGGTGGAGATACGGGTTAGTGGCCGACCCGCTGTCGGATGTTTTCAAATCGCCCATAAGGTCTCTGACAAGGTTTAAGGACTGCTATCGATAGCAACCGGGACCGACGGCTTAACGTGCCCTCCGAAGCACGGAAACGCGCATTTTAATTTGTCACTAGCGGTCACGCATCACGCACGACCGCGTCCATATCGCTTAACCGAGTAGATCGCTTACGATCTACACCCGCCGCGGGGCCATGCGCGCTTCGTGCTGCCGATCTGCCGGCGGCAGAAAGATTAGTTAATACGGTGGAGCCTACGCCTTCGAGCTTCTACAATGGACCTCTACCATCAGTAAAAAAAACTTTATTACTATGTTTCAGTCGGACTGTTTCCACCGAAGGTAATCTTCACCTCATCACCTTACGTCAAACGTTTGCTGACGTATGTGCTTCAAACTACGCCTGCTTTGTTATCTGACATCTGGCTTCACATTAAAAGAGAAAAAGGAAGGTAAATTGCCTGAGTTTTTTTATGTTATGAAAGTGTTTCTTTTATGTAAGGAAGGTAGGCAAACAAGCAATAGTGGTCCACGGGTGAACAACGCGATGTCACTCACTGTGGTATTATTAGTAACGAGAAGGTAGATAGAATAGCCAAAGAATCAACTAATTTTGGTACACCTACGTACATAATCCCAAGAGAGTTCGGATTTGCTTACTAAGTACTAATATAAAATTTTTGAAATATGTTTTTTGTTTTTGTTTTTTTATACTAGTGTTTGCTCTCCAGAGGGGTGAGCCAGATAGGCTAAAAATTACGAAGGAAAATTAGAAATTACTAGGCGACAGGCATAGGCCCATTTGGGCTTGTACTTTGACATAGAGGAAAGCCTGCATATGGCTACTCCCCTCCGGTCCGCCGCGGCCGGTGGCCCTTGTTGCTCTTTGGGTTGATGTCACTCACTCTATCCGAAAGACGTCCTTCGCTGGGCAAAGCTTTCCCCAAACACACCTACGACAGCGTTGTGTGTCATTAGGGGAGAATATATCCAGTTTATACGTGAGATAAACCCGTGAAAAAGTTTAATTTCAATTATAATATTCTATGAGTTCTGTCTGATGGTGGGGTCAAAAGTCTTAGGAATCGGCGTGCATGTATGAAGAGAATGATGAAGGTAGACGAAGCACGAGAGGTTTGTCAGGACCGGGATATCTGGCGCTCTACACTCTATGCCTTCCCCGTCAGGGACCTGACGTGAAGATACACACACATAATAATGGCAACCCTTTATACGTCCCACTACTGGACAAGAGTCTCTCCCCTCTTTGGGAAGAGGCCCGGAGCTTACTCCACTACGCTGCTCTAATGCGGATTGGTGGAGATACGGGTTAGTGGCCAACCAACTATTTCAATTAATCTGTTGAATTTTTCAGAAACCTACAAACTAGTGAAAAAGTAGCCTTCGTCCGTGATTTCCTTGAATACTTTACTGCTAGGACCTGGACTATGAAGGATGTAGAGGCCCGGAAACTATGGCAGACCCTCAGTCTTGAAGATCGAAAGGAGTTTAACTGCAATCCAAGTAATATTCGGTGGGCGGAATACATGCCTCAGTTTTATAAAGGAGTTGAAAAGTATTTGGTATCGAAGTGAAATAAATTGTTAATATATTTTTGTTACAAAAATTAAATAATTCGTTTTATTACTGACCCTCTCTGAAGAGATTTTTTTTATGCAATGGAAGTGGTAAACAAGCATACAGTTCACATTAATGTTATATGACGATTGCAGCCTACACACACTAACACAAAGACCAAGGTCAAAATGCAGATGCGTTACCAATCCTGAGGCCTAAGGTGTTATGCCTCTGTGCCGGAAATAACAGGACCGTACATTATCACCTGACCGGAACATGATACTGCTGAACACTACCATTTAGCGGCAAGTATATTAGGTAATGCGGTGGTGCCTACGCCTGCGAGCTCCGTCACTACTACATCTACATCTAGTTGGTTTGGTTTGGTGAGTTTGTTTGGTATCTTACTATTAGGAAGTACATATAATATATAAATATATATATATATATATATATATATATATATATAATATAATTAATAAACTTGTTTGTTTCCTCTCATTAGACAAAGAAACGGACAAGTGCGTGCCACGTGCAATTAATTAATTAATTAATTTACCTCAGGCAACAAGAGCCCAAATAAGTACCTACAGTACTCAACAATAATATTGCACGTCGAGCATGCGAAAGAGACGTTCAGCTCGTTGCGACTTCGTAGAGCGACATCTCTGTAGCACACTGCCTACGTAAGCTTTAACAGTCCGGTATTTGTTAATACTTGATCAGAATGGTCGATAAATGTCAAATACGAACGGTGCGAAAGAGATAACGCTCTACAGACCCGAAATAAACAAGTCTCCTTCCTAGGCTCGATGTGTAATATTTATTGTTGAGCACTGTACATACCTTATGGTCTCAAATCAGAGATACCAACTTACGTTGACACTCTTGAGCCAAAATATAATAATAGCACAGTCTAAAGAAAACGAACGTATATAATAGTAACACTTAACTAACATTGTTAAAAAATATTTTAATGTAACGAACGTGGCAAACAGGCATGCAGTTCACATTGATGTTAAGTCATGACTGCAGCCTATAGACACCCACACAAAGACCAAGGTCAAAATGCAGATGCGTTATCACTCCTGAAGCCTAAGGTGTAATGCCTCTGTTCCGGAAATTACAGGGCCGTATATTATCACCTGACCGGAACACGATAGTGCTGAACACTACCATTTAGCAGCAAGTATATTAGGTAATGCGGCGGTGTCCACGTCCGCGAGCTTCGTTACTGGAGCTGTATCTGTTGCTTTTATCTGTTTAGCAGTTAACTTCAGAGTGTCATCTGTTGGTTGCGCACGCATCGTAAAATTCACATTGATGTCAAGTGATGACTGCAGCCAATAGACACCCACAAAAAGACCAAGGTCAAAATGCAGATGTTTTAACATTTAGGGAGTTAGGGCCCTTCTTAGGGCGACCGAAGCGGCCCGGTCAGCCTAACGGCCTAACTACACACAGTACAAATATGAACAGTATGGAAACTACGTATAAAACGTTCAAAACGGCACACTCACACAAACAAGCGCATCGCCGCTCGAGCATTGAGTGACTCGGAGCTGCAGCACCGTGAGAACCGCTTAGGGGCCTCGTTGATGCGCATGTTTGTGTGATTACGCCATTTCAACGTCTTGTACGTAGTTTCCATACTGTTCATATTTGTACTGCTGCTTTGTAGTCGCCCTGCTTTTGACTTTACGTTCATTCGCAGATCTCGCATATCTCAATATTACAAAATTGCATAAAAAGTAAGCATTACCTGCATTAATACATAAAAAGCAGGTACTTATTACGTCTTTTGAATTAATCTTTACTGTTATTTTCGCTTATTGTGATAAGTATCATGTTTAGGAGTTTTTAGTTTTTAAGTTTTTGTAATATTTAATACTATTGTGAACAATAATTCATTACAAACTGTACACTTATAAAGCACACAAATAAAATTCATATTTTTATGCATTGAGACGGCAAGCAGTTCAGATGGATGGTAAGCATCGACGACACAAGTAAGTGACGACTGCAGCCTATACCTAGACATCTGCACAAAAACCAGATAGAAAATTGCAGATATGATAAGTATGAGTAAGTAACCCAGGAGGCGTAATCTGTTGTGCCTCCGTGATAGTTACTACAGAGCCTTAAATTAGATAAAACAAAATACACACATTATATATAGTTTATATAGTTCTAGCTGGCCACTAGCGACACCTTTTGTAACGAAGTTCCTTACCACACGGTACGCTGGCTAAGGGGGCTAGGCGAGCCTCGTGAAAATCCTCACGACACTTTTGCTATAGTGCGTAGCGCTCGGAGAGGGGACAGGCCGAGTATAGGATTAGACTTATTCGTTCTCTCTCGCTCTCTAAACAGCGACAAGCCACGCGACGCGCGCGTCTTCTGTGTTTGCGTACATTGTTTTGTCGTTGATTCGGAGGCACGTGCCCCTTTGCCTCGGCATCTTCTGCTTCCATATGAATGAGAGCGGCGTCTTGTCTGGGTGGCGCAGTGGTGTGGTGAGCGCCGCGTCGCCGATTACGGCGCAGCGACGGAGTTGGCGCCTCCCAAGGGTGGTGGTGCCGCGATGACAGCGGTGCCGCGGCGGTTGTTTTGTCGTGTTCGTGTGTATGTAGTTTTAGTTAAATTAAATATTCTAAAACATAAGCATTGGATTGTGAAAGTGTTTCATTTGAAATTGAAGAGGAACTTCGTTCCAATCGGGTGCCCACATGTCACACGAGGAAACCCTGCTGTGCACTCGCTGTCTAGGGGAGCAAACGGTGGGTAGTGTGAGACTCGTACTCACTAAAACCCTGCGGTGTTCCGACTCGTCCCCCATCAGTGGCGGGGAACGCTAACGCACACATCCGCGACCCCATCGGCGGCTGTTCGTCTCCGAGCGTTAACACCATCTAACCGGAATAGGAACTGAACTGCTGAACACTACCGTACCATTTGGCTGCCGATAGATCAACGGTAACGCACGCCTACGCCCTCGAGTTTCGACACGGAAACTCTACTCTAATTTAATTAATGCGATTTTCCTTCATTTTAATGAATTTTAATTTACATGAAACAACCAATCCAGCCCTCAAAACGTTTATCAATAAATGATTAAGAGCTACGTAAAAAAATATACGTTAAGTTTCTTGTAAGTATCATTAAAGTTTTTTCACTTTATTGAAATATTTCACTATTTAACGTGCGTAAGAAATTATAGTGTAAATTCATTTTTACTGATGATTAAAACATGAACAGAGGACAAATACAAAGGTGATGTAGTGCAAGAGTAGGTATTTAAAATTATATATACTTTAGATGAAATTGTATTTGCGGATTTTCTCGCGTATACCACTATACTCTCGACGTTTCGGTCGCCACCTACCGTGGTCACAGGAAGACTGCCCGTAAGTAAGTAAGAGAAGAAGTCGGGAGTGGTATCAGGAGCGGCTTAACCTATAAGACACGGACGCGGACACTCCGCCAAAATTCCAATCAAACGCTTAATTTGGTCTCTATTACGCAGACATCAATCAGTGACGTGTATTTACACGTGCACCTGTGTGCGTAGCACGTAGAGAAATACCAACCGTCGCCCATAAGAGGGGAAGAGGTTGGATGAGGCGGGGAAATCGGGCGAGACGTCGAAGTGTCCATTCTATACGTAGTATTATTACATATTCTCTGCCTATAGTGCAAGGTGTGCAATGCACACGGACGCCGCTGTCTCATGAGGCGCCGCGGCGCTTCCTGATACAGCTAAGAGAAAAAGCTGTCATGGACCATATTGGTACAACAATGACATGACAGAAGCGAAACCTAGGGGGCGCCAGGGTTTCATTGGACACAGGTGCCACACGAGCCGCCCCTGAGTGGTATACGCGAGAAAATCCGCAAATATAATTTCGACAATGTATGAAGCTTGCGAAAACCTTCAAAAATCTTATTAAGTAGATGTAATTTTTGCATAATCCGTGAAACACCAGGGTCCCAGATGAAAATCAGCGTCAAGTCGATTGATGTGATCGACTTGACATGAAGCTGATCTGGGCTCCCATTTGGACCAGCCGTGAGACTTAATCTCTTTTTTTTCTTTTTTAATTTTTATTGTTTTTGCTTTTTGTTTAATTTTACCTGTGTACCAATCGTCTGGCAATTTGTATCGTCATGTCTCTGTGCTGTCCAAATAAATGTTTTCTTTTCTTTTTTTTTTTTATAATGGTACCTACGTCGCTAACATAGGATGTGCATACTGTTCAACATGTAATAACAGTTCCTCTATTATGACGTTATCTCGATCTTCTATTCGGGGTAGTTCAGGGTGGCCGTTATTCTCGGTAAGTACACTTGCCACTTGAAAGTTCACCCATTCAAAGTTACCTTATAACTAACCGAAGTCTATAACTTCATGTAACTTCACGGCTGTAATCCCCGAAGAGGTAGGCAGAGGTAAATGCATGCATTCAAGCATACATGCAAACACCCACGATTCGCCGGTTACGTTTTGGCCCATGTAACCGGTGGCGAGCCTGTTGCCATCTCCGGGCACATTACCAAACTCCGAGGTACTGGGAAACTTCCAGAAAATGGAAAATCCCAATAGAACCAGCGATTAAGGATTTTAAACCGTTATCTCTGATAGTCCCCGACCCGGGAATCGAACCCAGGACCTCCAGCGTAGTAGTAGTGGCCTGCTACTACTAGGCTACGGAGGCAGTTTTCTATAACTTCAGCTACTTCAAATACCACATACATATTTATTTGTTTCCTTTAAAATACAGGGTTAATTGAAATTAGCGCGTCACCTCTTGCAGGCAGCCTCTCCACATCAAACCGAACAACATTTGTTCTACGACTTTATTTATTTATTTATTTAAACTTTAATGCACACATTATAAAAATGAAGTACATAAGGTGGACTTAATGCCTTTAGGCATTATCTGCCAGTCAACCTTAAGGTTGTACAAGAAAAACCACGAGATGTTGCAGAAAAATAAAAGAACTATGAAATAAAAAAAACTACAATGACTAAAACACGAAGCAGATAATTACTTACGTAAATAACTAAAGATATATTATACTTTTTTTTATTATATATTATTACTTTACTTGTGTCTTAAGAAATTGCTTGTTGCCAAACACGATTCTTGGTCAGCTGCAACTATCCAATAGGTTTCTTATAGAATAAGAATAGAACATTACTTAACTTGCAATTACAACTTAGAGCTAAAATAAAAATATGTAAGTCATTCTATAAATTTCTTATTATTTTACCAATGTATGGAAATGTGCATATACACGTTCGTATTTTTTTATTAGGTAGGCACTTTGATTTATAAGTCTGATATTCTCAGAGATACGAAACCTGGGATTTCAGACTTCATTGGTTTGGTATTAATACTGGTGGTAGAGCTCCAGTGACGGAGCTCGCGGGCGTAGGCACCACCGCATTACCTAATTTACTTGCCGCTAAATGGTAGTATTCAGCACTATCGTGTTCCGGTCAGGTGGCATTACCACCTGTAATTTCCGGCACAGAGGCATAACACCTTAGGCCTCAGGAGTGGTAACGCATCTGTATTTTGACCTCGGTCTTTGTGTGGGTGTCTATAGGCTGCAGTCATCACTTAACATCAATGTGAACTGCATGCTTGTTTGCCACTTCCTTTACATAAAAAATAAAAAAAAATAAAAAAAGGGTCATAACAGGCAGATAGTCAGACAGACAGAAGCATGCAGTTTAAATTGATGTTACGAGTAAGTGATGACTGCAGCCTATAGACACCCACACAAAGACGAAGGTCAAAACGCAGATGCGTTACCACTCCTGAGGCCTAAGGCATAACATGCCTCTGTGCCGGAAATTACAGGGCCGTACATTACCATCTGACCTGAACACGATAGTGCTGAACACTACCTAGGTAATGGTGCCTACACCCGCGAGCTCCGTCACTGTAGCTCTACCACCAGTAATACTTTTTTACTTTAGATATCCGGAACTCTGAAATTGTATTGTGGCTGAACGGGTGGAAGTGTTCCTCCGCCGAAAAGGGAGGATCCTCCGACCAGGCGAGGTGATAGCGCCTGGCGCGCCGCGGCCCAACGATTGTCGTTGGGAAGTTGTATATATGCCAACTCTTGAGAAATCTTCGTATGTGCGATGTAATTCGAATGCACACCATCTACCGTACTAGACGAGTACTGTAAGGTTCATTGTATTCCACTAGTTGGCGCCTTAATGTAGTGGACGCTACAGTATTAAGTTAAAAAATCTAATCACATAAAAGTACCGAATCATAGTTCAAGTAACTATTACTATATGAATAAGCTTTATAAATTGAAATAATTAAAATTAATGACTTATTAATATGTTTACGTCTATCGCATAATATTTACATTAGGTGTGTACCTACTTAGTTTCAAATATAATGTATTGGCAATCAAAAATGAACATACGAAAAATATCCTTCGCCTTCAAATATGACATAATATGAGGTAATGTTTCTAATCAATTTATGAGTGTTATTTTTTTTTATCCCAAAGTAAAACAAAAACACTTGTCTAAGTACAATATTGGTGTCAAAGTTCGTATTAATCACGGTTTTTTAAATCGCTTTTCTTTTTCTTTTCTTAAATGAAGTTTGGCAAGAAATAATGCCATTGCCCTTTTGATCTATAAAAAATTACACGCAGGAAGGTATCGTTTTGTGACGGTAGCAGAGAATATGTAATAATATGTAATACTACGTATGGAATGGACACTTCGACGTCCCGCCTGATTTCCCCGCCTCACCCGTCATCCTCCCTCGAGAAGCAGTTGAATAACCTTCAACATTGAGATTGCGAGCGGGAGAGCGAGCGGTCTATTTTTATTTATTGTGGTTATTATACGACACGGTATTCAGGGTCCGGCAAAAAGGGTAAGTGCGGCCTCGCACCAGGTTACCGCTTATTACAATATCCGATCGACAGGGCCCTAAGTAGTTTTGCTAAACTATCGATAGTTGCGCTACCTAGAAAAACAGTCGATAGCGCGATAGTTCTATCGAAAATATCGACTTTCATAATATTATTTTATAGCTAAGTTACTATTGCCGTAAGGTTTGAATTTCTAACAACAACCGTTTAGTTGGCGGGGGAGGGGGGGGGGAAGGACACTTGTGTCTAACGAAAATTTTCATTTTAAAGCTTAATAAGTCACGAACAGTAAAAACTGAACTAAATCGAAAAATGATGTTGGGACATCAATAATATTTTTGAAAGACCTATCTAACGATACACCCCACACTATATGGAAATCGAAAATAAAAAAATATTAAAATATAATAGCAATTTTTTTTTTCATGTTTTCGTTCTTCCATTTTGTCGGCGTGATTAAGGTGTATCTATACTTGCACTAAATTTCAAGTCTTTAGCATCAACAGACAGACGGACACGGCGACTATAAGGGTTCCTTCTTTACCACGGAACCCTAAGAAAGGAATCTAAGTCATGACATGTTTTGCAAGTTAAAAACGATATCCACGCGGGCGAAGCTGCGGGCATCAGTTTGTACCTATTATATAATTTAAAATTGAACATTTGATTTGAACATTGTTCACGTTACAGGTTTTTTTTTGTCATGAAGTGGCAAACAAGCGTACAGTTCACATTGATGGTAAGTAATACTATAGCCTTTATACATCTACATGAAACCAAATATTTCAGTGTAGATGCAGTGCCACTCCTGAGGTCTAAGGTGTTATGCCTCTGTGCCGGAAATAACACTGCCGTATATTACTACCCGAAGTGCGCATGGCCCCGCGGCTGGTGAAGATCAGAAGGCTGATGAAAGTGGCAAATAAGCATGCAGTTCACATTGATATTAAGTGATTACTGCAGCCTATTGACACCCACATAAAGATGCAGATGCATTGCCACTCCTGAGGCCTAAGGTGTCATGTCTGTGATAGTAGCAACGCATGTGCATTTTGACCTCTGATCTTTGTGTGGGTGTCTATAGGCTGCAATCATCACTTAACATTAACGTGAACTGCATGCTTGTACTTTAATTACACGAAAAAAAAATCAGTAAAAATATAAGTGCGTGTGTGCGCGCCTTTACAGAAGTGAGTTTACCAAAAAAATACATAGGTATATATGGCTTAAATATTATCAAACGCTGCGATAATATCTGAATCGTTCAGTTAGCTTGTAGAGTTGTGTAATGTTAAGTGTTCATTGGGATTTGGCATTGATAACATAATTTCAATTGGTAAGTATTTTTATTTTTAAAGAAAAAATGGAAATAAAAATATGACTTCAGGCGAGACTCGAACTCGCGACCTACTGGGAATCTAGTCCAGCCGCTCTACCAATTGAGCTACTGAAGCCCTGCCCGATTTGTCAAATCTTTCCTTCACATCTATTGCATTGCTTTATGGTAGCAGCAGCGCCATCTATTACCAACTATGCTAGTTAGGCAACCGATATAATAGACTTTTCAGTTTATTGAATATCGTAAAGAAGTCGCTTTTACCCTTAATAATTGTTTTTATATTATTTCGCATTAACACATGCTTGTGAACCTACTGGGAATCCCAGTAGGTCGCGAGTTCGAGTCTCGCCTGAAGTCATATTTTTCTTTCCATTTTTCTTTAAAAATAAAAATATATTTCACAAGCATGTGTTAATGCGAAATAATATAAAAACAATTGGTAAGTATTTTCTTGTATTTGACAATCCGGTCAGTCCAGCGGTGTGAGCCGTTTGATTCGAAGGCGTTCGATTCCCGCACCGGGATATAATTTTTATGGCCTACAAATATTTGTTTCTTGTCTGGGTGTTTACTTGTGTGTGTACAACGGCACCCACGACACAGGCACACCGCGGACACACCGCCAAAATTCCATACAAACGCTTTATTTGGTTTCTATTAGACAGACATCAGTGACGTGTATTTACACGCGCACCTGTGTGCGTCGCACGTACAAAATACCAACCGTCGCCCATAAGAGGGGAAGGGGTTGAGTGTGTGTGTATCTTCACGCCAGGTCCCTAACGGGGTAGACAGAGAGTGTAGAGCGCCAGATATCCCGGTTCTGACAAACCTCTCGTGCCTCGTCTACCTAGGGGTTGAGTGATGCGGGAAAATCGGGCGGGACGTCGAAGTGTCATTCTATACGTACACACGACACAGGTTTATATCTAGTGTGGGGCAGTGAGTGTGGGCGTATTTTTTTATTTGTGTAAAACACCAAACACACATGAGGACGCGTTACGTCACAACTTAAGCATTGTGTCGAGTAGTATCGAATTTGCCACTTCATAGCTGTTTGTTTCGTTATATGTAATGTCAATCAGACGCCATGTCACTTCAGAGCGTTTTGGGAGGAAATGAAAACGAATAACCTTTTTAGCAAAATAAGTCTATTTTTGCCTTGCCTTCCCTTTTTGATTTTTAACCGATTTAGGGTATTAGGAAAACTGTCAATTAACCTAATGTATAGGCACGTAATTTTTTTTTTTTATGTTATAAAAGTGGCAAACAAGCGTGCAGTTCACATTGATGTTAAGTGATGACTGCAGCCTATAGACACCCACACAATGGCCAGAGGTCAAAATGTAAATGCGCTGCCACTCCTGAGGCATTAGGTGTTATGCCTCTGTGCCGGAAATTACAGAGCCGTATATTACCACCTGACCGGAACACGATAGTGCTGAACACTACCATTTAACGGCAAGTATATTAGGTAATGCGGTGGTGCCTACGCCCGCGAGCTCCGTCACTGGAGCTCTACCACCAGTAAAAAAATTACTATTGCAGAGGCAAACAACTTATGCCGATGGTTATATTGTTATCACCGGTTTATATGCAGTTCTCGTACCATGTACAGTGTTCGCTTATTTGATTTATATTTATTCAACGAAAAAAAACTGGTTGCCTGTAAAGTCGGTTTTACGGGCGAAGATTTTACGTGACAACGTCTTTTTCTCGGTAGAAAGGCATTCGCCGGTCCGGCAGGCCTCTCTCGTTCGGTGACTCATCGTTACGTTACCGGGCGTTACACTTTTTCATGAGTGACTCCGAGCCGCAACCTAAGGAGATGTTGCAAAAATGTATGGACCTCCGGCCATGTATTGTATACAATTTCATTAAACAGGCAAAATCAATATTAAAACGTTTTTTACTGCATATTTTCACTTATTTAGCTTTGTTTGCAGTTACAAAACATTATTTGCAGTTAGAATTGCAACTCAAAACCGAAGGCGAATATGGCGGGCGATGTCATTTTGACATTTTAATTTTTAAAATTGTATTTTCACTATATAGTACTTGGAGAAAAAAGTAATATTTTCTAAATACTTTCGAAAGTGATTGATCCCAAGTGTCGGCTGTATCGCCGCCATGTTTAACATAGTTGAAAATGATAAAATCGTTTGAATTAAATGTCGTTGTAACTCTAAAATATATTCTTGAATAAATTAATTGTATTTTTTTCGGATTCTTCTATAATTTACCCATTTTTTGAGGACGTGTACGAACCAGGGCCGAGCTCGCAACATCTCCTTTAAGACGTTGTCACGTCAAAAAAAGACTATCATGACAAATTACCTACGAAAACGATAAAAAAGAACCAATTACTTATATGTTCTCACCAGGGGTGCGACCGCCTATTGTCATTGTCATTGCTGTCAAAGGAGATGTTGCGAGCTCGGCTCTGGTTCGTACACGTCCTCAAAAATGGGTAAATTAAAGAAGAATCCGAAAAAAATACAATTAATTTATTCAAGAATATATTTTAGAGTTACAACCACATTTAATTCAAACGATTTTATCATTTTCAACTATGTTAAACATGGCGGCGATACAGCTGACACTTGGGATCAATCGATTTTGATAGTATTTAGAAAATATTACTTTTTCTCCAAGTACTATAAAATCAAAACACAATTTAAAAAAAGAAAATGACATCGCCCCCCATATTCGCCATGTTGGTTTTGAGTTGCAATTCTAACTGCAAATAATGTTTTGTAACTGCAAACAAAGCTAAATAAGTGAAAACATGCAGTGAAAAACGTTTTTATATTGATTTTGCCTGTTTAATTATATTGTGTACAATACATGGCCGAAGGTCCATACATTTTTGCAACATCTCCTTTTCATGTCGATTTGTAACTCCATTAAAAGCAGTAGTGATAATCTGATTGGTTTTCTTGCTTTCGTAGGTGAGAAACAAGCGATAGTGTTAGATTATTTCGATTATTATTATTAAGTTAAAGTAAAAATCGACATGAAAAATTGACAGCGACGACAACGACAATAGCAATGTCGATAGGTAGTATAGATCCTATTCGCTGTCCTATTTTAAACACAGTTTAAACAATGCAAATGCCATATGTATGGGAAAGGGTACCTGTAATATGTCAAAGAGTTATTACTAATTACTTTAATAATACATTTATTTTTACGAAGACTTATTTAAACAAATAAATAAAATTGGAGTGTCTGTTTGTAACATAAAAATAACCGCTTTTTAATAAATACAAATGTATGTGTATACACGGTACATATACCAAAACAACATTTTTTTCAATGTTTGTCTGTCTGTCTGTCTGTTTGTTCCCGCTTATCTCGAGAACGGCTTTACCGATTTTTACGGGACTTTGACTGACAGATAGCTGATGTAATAAGGAGTAACTTGGACTACTTTTATATTAGCTGCTTCCACGACTTCATCCGGGTAGATACTGAACAATGAATATTCTCACGCGGACGAAGTCGCGGGCACAGCTAGTATTTAAATAAAAATTGATCCGCGCCTTAACAGATGTCAGTTCGATAAAAAAATACTTAGGTACCTGTGTATTGCCTAAACATTATTTGCCTTTGTAATAAGCACTGAATCATTCAGTCATCTTGTAGACGGTTTTGTGTTAAGTGTCGATTGTAATTTTGCATTGATAATTAAAGCACTATTTTAACATTGCTAACAACTCAAAATTAGTAAGTAAGTGAGTGTTTTTATGCAGTGAAAGTTTGTAGTGAAATGGTCCAAACATTTTGAAGTTAGGGTTATAGCTCACTAGAGCCACCCGGCACCCGACCAGCGCCCGACCGCCCCAACCGGTCTGCGCTTATTACATCAGCTCCGCTCCGTAGTGGAGCACTCGATGACCGCTAGCGTGCGTTGACTTTGTATTGCCAAATCGCTGTTCCCAAGCGGATCACGCGCGGTCCGCGAGTGGTTCACAAGTAACATCGCGTCGTTCACCCGTGGACCGGCCGTCGACAACGAGTGGACGCCGAAAAACGAGCTGTCTGGTCAGGTGCCGGGTGGCTGTATTGAGCTATGACCCTAAGCGTTCTAACCTTACTTCCTTATATAAATAGCATAGTATAAGCACAGCATGGAAAAAAATTGTAAACAGAAAACATACAAAGCAAATTAGGTTTTACATCATAGTGTAAAAAAAAGATCCGGACGAATTGAGAACCTCCTACTTTTTTTGAAGTCGGATAAAAATTACAAGTTTATGAGATCGATAATATAACTAGTATTAAATAAAAATAAATAGTGTAGAAGAAAATAAATAAGTAATAGAAAATTAGTAATTAGAATAATGATTTGTAAGCTTGGCACGTAAAATATATGAGAATTAGTAAAGTAAGTACCTAGACTGTATATTAAATGAAAAATTAGTAACGAACATATTAAATGGTTAAGGTTAAGAATTAATTAAACAATAAATAAGTAAGCATAAAGATGAAAATAATGTCTCTGATTATGTTAGAGAAAAACTCGTAGATCTATTCAAAAAAACCTTACTTCTTTATAACCTTTTTTCTTTTGTTCCAACCTTTTTTTTTTGTTGCTATTATTGTAGTAATTTTGTAAACCTTTTGTAAAAGTGATAGGTAAATAAATTAAAAAATAAAACCGGAACACGATAATGCTGAACACTAGATACTATTTGGCGGAATAAACTCGTAGATAAGGGTAATGCGGTGGTGCCTTCGCCCTCGAATTCGTACACTGAACCTCTACCATCAAGTAGAATTTAATTTGAATCAGAATACAAATATGAAATATGTGTAAGGTTAGGTAGGTTAAAATTGAGTTTTTAACTGCTTTTTGCATAATTTATTACAAGAAATAAAAATTTAACCACAATAACATATACATAACTAACACAATTTTAAATATGACTTCACCGTATAATTAATCTAACATGCACTCAAGAATAAAACGGATGGATCTGATAAAACAGCAATTTATCATGCATGATTATACGAGTATTTTATCTTATTATCAGCGTGAAATAAGATTTAGATAAGAATAGATACTCTAAACATGATTGAATACAAAACAGTCTACATAAGGAAAATGGCACTTTTGAAATATAAATTACTTAAATTTGGAATGTAAAATGGACGTATTCCAAAATGTAGCTCCTTTGCGGAAAAACTTGGCTACCTGATTCAGAGTTTTTTCGGTCAAAATCTAAAATGCCATAATGTCATTTCATCAAAAAATTGATATAAGCATATTTTATAAAAAAAAAAAATAATAAAAAATATTTTAAAATCTTTGATGGCGGTGACATACTAATAGGCTATGTTACATATTTTATGTTACATTAATTGTACCCGTGTGAAGCCGGGGCGAGCCGCTAGTATATAATAAAGAGCATACATGACACATTAAAATTTTTGAGTATTTTATTTTACCTACTTTTTGTCGATTTTATAAGACAAAACAGTACATAAATTTATTTTGTATGTTTATCATTTTAATTTGATTAAATTAGTTTAAATGTGAAAATCTTATTACAATACAAATATTCAAATTTAATCATTGTTTGATTTATTTACTATATATATTTACCATTTTAATTTGTTTTAATCAGTTGTAATAATAATTTTTTAACTTCATTATTTCTTCTGTTCTGTTATGGTGTTCACACGTGAAAATTTTATTACAATACAAAATATTCAAATTTAATCATGATTTAACATAAATAATTGATAACAAAGTAACAATAATGAAATGTTTAACTACCTACCTCACAATAAATCAAAATATATTATTTTTATCATAAGTAGGTACCCTCAGTTAAAGTAACCTTATGATCTCCTTTATTAATTCTTAATTATTGCCTAGATGATGATTAACGATTATGATTAATGATTTGTTTGGATATTATATGTAATGGAAAAACAGATCTGCTATAAAGAGTCCTGTGTTAAACGAAAAAAACATTAGTGCAACAGCGGGACTAACGCAACTTTGTGCCTTGTGGATGGACTCGTGCATTCGGTACGTCTCGAGACGGCAGTACCTACGTTTTTTTGCTTCAATAATGTGTTATATCAAATACCCAATTTCACAGGAGGCTATTTTTTACTTTCAATAAATTACTTTAGCTAATGGGCCTATTTTTTCATCTTTATTTATTAACTTATAGAGCAACCCACCGCGGCGGACCGGAGGGGAGTAGCCATATGCAGGCTTTCCCCTCTGTCAAAGTACAAGCCCAAGTGGGCCTAGGAATGTCGCAGTCGAAATTGTTTATGTATTTTGTTAAAGTCAAGGTGTGAGTTTCGTAGTATGAGACGATTTTTGTAGTGTGAATGTTTGTCACACGTATTTCTCTCGCAAAAAATGACAGACTGTTTTGCATCGGTCATAAACGCTATTGCTACTCCCCTCCGGTCCGCCGCGGCCGGTGGCCTGCGTTGCTCTATGGATTAATTACATTGTTTAAGAACGAAGGTTTCTGATATTATATTTTTTATGTTACAATAAATTTTACAAAAACAGGTTATAATTTCGAAAAAAGGGTAATTGCGTAATTTTTTCCAGACAAGATTACGAAATATAAATGTCACAAACAAATAAGTCTCGCTGTCAATGATGTTAACTATTTGTAGGTTAGGATTCCACTGCAGAATTATTTTGCATGCTACAAAACTGATTTTTTAGACTAGGTTGCCTATCAAAATATGGCCACTAGTATTTTCGTTAAATTATTTAATTTTGAATAGCCAGCAATCCTTATTTGCGGCCGATTTTATTTGTCTCCCGTATATCATGATAATCACATCTTCGCAGCATAGCTGCATAGAACATCTCTGGTGGAAAAGCACCCTTACTATCTATCCGGAACCGAACAGTGCTGAACACCTCCAACCTACGCCCTCGAACTCCGATCCCTAACCCCCTACCCCCTCTCGATACCTAATATCTTGTCACAGATAGAGTTGCAGTGTGGGAGTTCGAGGGCTATTTTGCTATTTTATTTTTCCAGGAATCAAATACCTTATGACAGGCGCGCCATGGCTTCTGTCACACAACCCGTCGCTGAATTCTATCACGGCAAATCAGTGTTCATTACGGGAGCAACTGGTTTTCTGGGAAAGGTATGTCACAGCTGGTTAAGTGATAAGGTTTTTTTATGTAAGGAAGGTGGCAATCAACCATGCAGTTCACATTGAACATTTACATTGTAGCCTATAGACATATATACAAAAAACAGAAGTCAAAATGCACCCGTTGTTATGTCTCTGTGATAGTTAGTATGGAACCAAATACTGCTATATATACGGAACACGATAGTGCTGAACATTATCGTTTGGCGGCAGATAGATTAAGTAATGCGGTGCTGCCTACGGCCTCGAGCTCATGCACTGGCAATCTAAAACCAAAAAAGAGAGTTCAGAGCGTAGGCCTCACCACATTACTCTATTACTCTATCTAATCATCGTTTCAGCCAAAAACGTCCATTGCTGTACAATGTAGGTACTTCCCCCAAAGATGAGCTCAATTTTGAGAAGTTTTGAATTGCTCTTAGCTAGCAATAGCTTGCGTTGTGCATATGGCGTCAGTCTATGTCGTGGTGAGCCTGGTTACTAGAAAAGAGGATTTTCTTTAGTAAGTTTAGTCAAATTATCAATGGCGGTAAAAATATTCCAGTCTGGTGATAGTCAATCCATTAACGCTGGATGGACACCAGCGTATCGCGATAAAACTACTACCACTGTGATAGACAAGATTCTGAATATACATACATGACATATCTCCGTAAAACGTTTCTTAATCGAATGAAATCCGCCGACAGAATGTTTCGTTAATCAGTTGTTTAACGACAAAACCTTTCAACTGCTAACGATTCGCCGACAAAACGATTTTTATACGGATTTACTGTCAGTGAAACAAAAATACCTAACATCGAACGGTGCGGTACCCTTCTACCTAACTTGGCTAAGTCGGGGTCGCCCATCCAATCTCGCCCAAGGTAAGGTTCTGTCGTCAATTAAGCCATGAAATAATCATTTTGCCACCGAATCATTCACAGTTAAAAGGTTTTGTTGTTCATCATCACCACTGGTCTTCGCGCGCACCATTCGCGCGACGTGGATGCAGCATCGGGGCATCCCCCTCTGCTGCAGCTTCTTCTGCCCTGCGGCTGCAGGACGGCGTTTGCATGGGGGTACCCTTGGGGGCTGTGGTGGAGGAGATAGGCACCATGGACTCATGTCACCATGATATTGGCATTGGAATCATTCACAGTTAAAATGTTTTGTTGTTGAACAACTAATAAACGATCGGCTGATCATTCGATAGAAAAATGTTTGTTGGAGAAATGTTTCGTAGCCGGTAGACAATTAATGTGTGATGAGACATACAGATGTACGTCTTTCCATAACGTAAGAGTGTGCATCACACACTCTTACGTTATCTAACTGCCTCCAAGTACTCGTATAAGGCAAAGTATTATGCTGTCGTATTACGTTTCGGTATTAACATACGTCCACGTTGCCCTGAAATTCGACCCGATCCTTTAATAATAATGGCAAGCCTTGAGACGTTCGATTGCTGAGCACGAGTTTCTCCCCTTTTTGTGGAGAAGCCTGCTCCAATGCGGATTGGTGGAGATACGGGTTAGTGGCCAACCCGCTGTCGGAAGTTTTCAAACGGCCCATAAGTTCTCCGGCAAGGTTTAACGACTGCTATCTATCGATATCAACCGGGACCGATGGCTTAACGTGCCCTCCGAAGCACGGAAATGCGTATTTTAATTTGCCACTAGCGGTCACCGTGACCGCGCCCGTATCGCACAACCGAGTAAACCGCATGCGATCTACACCAGCCGCGCATGCGCACTTCGATCCAAATTTGATTTAATTTTCAGGTGTTGCTCGAGAAACTCCTATACAGTTGTCCAGGATTGAATAATGTGTACGTTCTTGTCAGAGAGAAAAAAGAAGTGAAAGGCACAGAACGTATTAGAAAAATTCTGGAATTCCCAGTAAGTCATCATAATGTCCGTCTTAATTTTATAAGTTTCATGGTGGCGAACCGCTTGATGTTCGTCTGATATGTTACTTAATTCCGAGGGTATCAATAGGAATTGTCTACAGTAAAAATCCCCACATTATTTTAGTTATGCGATTTTTTTCAATCGAGGGACTTAAAGTTGCAATTAAAAAATCTAGATGGATGCCATAAACTTGGTACCTATCTTTTGAAAAATAGGATCCATTAGGTTTTATATATGATTAAATGACATCCATTATTACTTTAAGGTCTTCCAAAGGATGAAAGCAGAAAAACCAGAACAATTATTAAAAATTGTGCCAATAACTGGTGATATAACTAAGCCTAATTTTGGACTTAGCTTGAGCGATGAACAGAAGATTTTGAATGAGGTAAGGTTTTTTTACTGCGTTAGTAGAGCGGCCACGGCCATAGTCGTTATTTATCTGTGCCGGAAATTACGGGACCGTTCAAACCATCTGACCGGACCACAATAGCGCTGAATATTATCATTTAGCAGGAAGAACATAAGGTAATGCGGTAGTGCGTATGCCTTCAAACTCCATAACTTGAGCTCCATCACAAATAAAATATGATTCTTTGCTAAAATGTAATACTTAATATTGAAACGTGCATGGCCTCGCGGCTGGTGTAGATCATTAGCGATCTACTCGGTTAAGCATAACGGGCTCGGTCGGGTGTGTGATGGGTGACCGTTAGTGGTAAATTAAAATGCGCGTTTCCGTGCTTCGGAGGGCACGTTAAGCCGTCGGTCCCGGTTGCTATCGATAGATAGCAGTCGTTAAACCTTGTCGGAGGCCTTATGGGCGGTTTGAAAACATCCGACAGCGGTTTGGCCACTAACCCGTATCTCCACCAATCCGCATTGGAGCAGCGTGGTGGAGTAAGCTCCAGGCCTCCTCCCAAAAGACACTCGTGACCAGACAGTGGGACGTATAATGGGGTTGCCATTATGATTATTATTAAAAAAGAAATGTCTCGATTAAAAAATTTCTTCATAGATTTGTGATTTTTTTGTGGTATGTACCAAATTTTATTACTTCTCACAGACATCCGTAGTGTTTCATTTGGCTGCAACAATAAGGTTTGACGAAACACTGAAAACGACGATGGAAATCAACGTGGAAAGCACAAGGACACTTCTCAAGTTGTCTCAGAGAATGAAACAATTGGAGGTGAGATATTTTTTATACAGCTGTAGCGTCCACTGCATTAAGGCGCCAACTAGTGGCACACAGTACTTATCTAGTACGGTAGATGGCGTGTCAATCGAATAACATCGCACATACGAAGATTTCTCAAGAGTTGGCATATACCAGTATACAACTTCCTAATGCCAATCGTTGGACTGTGATCCACCAAGCGCGATCACCTCGCCTGGTCGGAGGATCCTCCTTTATAGTCGTAGGAAGATTTTCTCCCGTTCCTCCACATAGCGATGATGGCAAACAAGCATGTAATAATACATTTATGTTAAACGGCCTACACACCACCCTAAAATCAGAGACGATATCGGGACAGTTGTAGTGGGGATGATCGTCCCTAAATCGTGAGCTCGCTGGAAGCGATACAATTCTGGTTACGATTTGCCTACAAGGAGGCGATTTAGTACGATGTAGGGTACTCCCCACCACTGCCCCGATATCGCGTCTGATTTTAGGGTCGTGTGTAGCCGTTTTGAAATGACGACCGCTGCCTATATCTTCGGTTAATTTACCCACGTATATTTTTAAATTTATTTATCTACCTACGCTTCCACTAGTATATATATTTATATATTTTTTAATTTTTTATCTTTTCATAGCTTTTTTTTGGTAGTGGTATTTATTTATCATAATAATTTTCTTTTAACTAAAAATCTTAAAGCGCTTCACAGAAATTATTTCACTACCAAATCTTATGGTGAGATTCACAGACTGCACTACGATTTTACTTTCAAGCAAACTACGCTTCGAACTGTCCAATCCCATACATTTCTGACAGTTCCAAGCATACTTTGCTCAAGTAAAATCGTAGTGCGGTCTGTGAATCTCACCCTTAACAACGTAGCCCAAATCGTTTCGTAATAAACATGACATACCGGACATACAGATAGATACGACGAATATTTCCGTTTTGTGCTACGCTATCACTACGAATCTTTAAAAAACACACAATAAAAGCCTTAGTGCTCAGTATGTTTAGTCATAACATTTCTTTTTCAGGCCTTCATCTACATGTCTACTGCCTTTGCGCACACGCAAGCGGCGGTGCTTGAAGAAATATTGTACCCACCGTCCATGAAGATCCATGAAGTTTACAAATTTCTTGAAAATCATACTGAAGAGGAAGTTCCGACAATTTTAGGTACAATACAATGCAATACAAAACTCTTTATGTGGTCCAGAAAGAGACACGAAAAAAGCACAATAAATCCACAAAAAAAAAATAAGAAAAAGGTTACAAATAAAAAAGAACACAGCATTAACAAACAATAAAAACAAAAAACTATCTGTTTCAATGGGTAGTTAAAAGAAAAGGAATGATTACAACAAGTGTCTCTCTAACTTGTTCTAAGTGGACCAAAAAGGTGTCCGATTCAGCATTTGCCGAGCGTAAGCCTGGCGCTGATTTTCGATCGGAACCAATGATCCGGTAACGCGCGGATACCAAACGCTGTACTGATGCTATGTGCAAAATCATATTTTACGTAGGTATGCGTATTAACCCATTGAGTGCCAATACGTAATATTGCGTAGGTAGTAAATAATGTCGGAAGCCAACTACGAAATATTACGTAGAACTTCCATAGGGCATAAATGGTAAGCCCTGTTATTTGGCACCTTGTATTGAACATTTTTATGTTCTTTGGCCTCCCAAATAAAACGAGGAAAAGAAAAGTAGTAACTTTATTATTTTTAACGAACCGTATATTGCATTTGACATGTTATTAAGATTTCGTACTCTTACAATAAATAAAATCACAAGCATGTGTTAATGCGAAATAATATAAAAACAATTATTAAGGGTAAAAGCGACTTCTTTACGATATTCAATAAACTGAAAAGTCTATTATATCGGTTGCCTAACTAGCATAGTTGGTAATAGATGGCGCTGCTGCTACCATAAAGCAATGCAATAGATGTGAAGGAAAGATTTGACAAATCGGGCAGGGCTTCAGTAGCTCAATTGGAAGAGCGGCTGGACTAGATTCCTAGTAGGTCGCGAGTTCGAGCCTCGCCTGAAGTCAAATTTTTCTTTCCATTTTTATTTAAAAATAAAATAAATAATAAGAAATAAATACGCTTACACTCACATACATACACAAACACCCAGACCCGAAACAAATATCAGTAGGCCATACAAACATTTGTCCCGGTACGGGGATCGAACAGATAACGCATTCGAATCGAACGGTCGTCTCACACAGCTGGACTGGGTCGTCAAAGGTCTTATAAGACCACTCGTGCGTATGTCTGTCTGTCCTATCGGTCCGTTTATTTATATATTACAGTAAAACGTAGAAAATGTAGTATTAAAAGTACAGATTGTTTTGCATCGGTAATAAATGCCACAAAAAATCTTATGGCTAGTCCTTTCCGGTCGGCCGGTGGCCCGTATTGCCCGTACTGCTATATGCATCCGTGGTTTTTGATTTTTTATATATTTCCAGGTGGTCGGCCCAACAACTACTCATTTTCAAAGGCTCTCACTGAAAATCTGGTGGCCCATTGCGATGATCTACCTATTGTCATAATTCGACCTTCTGTTGGTAAATATATATTAGTAAGATTCAAATAAATACTAGAATTGGTTGTACTCAGATGTAAGAAAGGTTAGATAGACAATACACACGCTTTTCTATGAAAACTGCTTCAACCATAGTAAATAGATGGAGCCTAACAAGGCGCAAAAATATAGGTACACCAATTACGCGCAGCGCAAACGTACCTGATTGATCTTTGTTCTCGCGTCACAAAACGTCACAAAAATGGTGTATTATTAGTTTGTTGTAAGACGTGATTATACTACAAAATCGCGGTGACCGCCGTATTCCGTGAAAATGAGAGCTAGAAATACCTACTCGCTGTTTTGGAAGGATAATATTTCATAACGGACGATGTACAGTGCTCAACAATAAATATTGCACATCGAGCCTAGGAAGGAGACTTCGCCTTATTTCGGGCCTGTAGAGCGTTATCTCTTTCGCACCGTAATTTTGACGTTTGGCGACCATTTTGGTCAAGCATTGACCAATACCGGACTGTCAGTGCTTACGTAGGCAGTGTGCAACTGAGATAACGCTCTACGAAGTCGAAACAAGCCGATCGTCTCTTTCGCACTCTCGATGTGCAATGTTAATTGTTGAGTCCTTCTGTAATAACATGTTTACTTAAAAAATGAACGTAATTTCGAGTATGATTTACCGGTGATAAATAATGCTACTGAGTGATTAAGTTTGCTTTACTGTTCATTTTTAACACAACAACATTGAACAATTTGGCAATGAATGGATGATTCTTGCCTCGGAACGGTCATCTGACTGTCCGCCAGTTGAAACAAATGCTCAGCAGTCGGTGCGTATTGTCAATCTAACATCTTCGGTTCTTGGTGGTTTCAGTGGCGCCATCTTTTAAGGAACCCATGGAAGGATGGATAGACAACTGGTTTGGACCAACGCCAGTTTTCAATTGTGCTGCTAAAGGATGGGTCAGAGTGTTGTATGGAGAAAAAACCTATAATATTGATTTGATACCAGTGGATTATGTAGCCAATTTGACTATAGTAGCTGCTACTAGATGTAAAAGGTTTGTGATTGGTGGTAATTAGAAGACTCACGGCCAAATACTCAAATTCACATAATTTTTTAAGCAGCCCTCAAATATAATCTCGTTTGCATGTGTTTTATAATAATAAAGGATTTATAAGTCCCACTAAGGCGCTGGCCACACAGAAAAGACGTAAGACACGGACCCGTCGTAGTCGCGGCATTTTGTATGAAACAGATTAAACGGAAATCTGCTTTCATACAAAATGTATAGAAGCCGTCACGACGTAAAACATACAGAAAAGACGGGACGCCGGCACGACGCTCAACTTGACGGCGCCCAATTGTAAAATATCTATACGTAAAGGACGGGGCGCGCGTCTGCGCGGGCGTAAGCGGAAAGCGTCCACTTCCCGCTTGCTTTAAAAGCACGTGGGAAGTGGACGCTCGTCTGCTACAGTATGGAAACTACGTACAAAACGTTGAAACGGTGCAATCACACAAACATGCGCATCAACGAGCCCCCTAAGCGGTTCTCGCAATGCTACAGCTCCGACTCACTCGCTACTCGAGAGTCGATGCGCATGTTTCTGTGAGTGTGCCGTTTAGAACGTTTTGTACGTAATTCCCATACTGTTCATATTTGTACTGTGTGTAGGGCGTTAGGCTGACTGGACCGCACCGGTCGCCCTGACTGGGGCCCTAACTCCCTAAATGTTATTACACTACCCTGACCCTAGCTATCGTACCCTGAATACCGTGCCGTGTAATAAGGCCATAAGGCGTTGCAATATTTCATGTTGGTTACTCTATATTTTATTTTTTGACTACAGCAAAGGCAGGCTGACAATATATAACTCGTGTACGAGTGGTGCCCATCCTATAACACTAAAGCAGGCTTCAATATACTATCTGAAAGAAAGCAGTAAGCATAAATTTAGTAAGTGTATTTTTTAGTTCACTAATGGTTCACCGACAAACGTTACGCATATCTTCATTACAAAACCAACGTTTTGTAAACTATTAATTCCACAAAGCACAGAGTAAGCCTGCAGCTTACTCCACCACGCTGCTCCAATGCGGATTGGTGGAGATACGGGTTAGTGGCCAACCCGCTGTCAGATGTTTTCAAACCGCCCGACGCTCATAAGGCCTTCGACAAAGTTTAACGACTGCTATCTATCGATAGCAACCGGGACCGACGGCTTAACGTGCCCTCCGAAGCACGGAAATGCGCATTTAATTTTACACCAAATGGTAGTATTCACCACTATCCTGTTCCGGTTAGATGATAATGTATGGCCCCGTTATAACAACCACAGAGGCATAACAGCGGCCCTGTAATTTCCGGCACAGAGGCATAACACCTTAAACCTCATGAGTGATAACGCATCTGCATTTTGACCTTGGTCTTTGTGTGGGTGTCTATAGGCTGCAGACATCACTTAACACCAATGTGAACTGCATGCTTGTTTGCCACCAACATAAAAAACGCCGACCACTTTGCTATTCTAAATAAATGCTTCTAAAATAAAGTGCTCGTGCACGTACGTAACGTGTAAGCGCACTATTACACAATACCAACGGCAACGATACCACTATAGACTCCGGAGGTTCACTTCCTAACCGTTCTATTATTTGTCTGTTGCTTTGACGCTAACAGCTTTTAGATATACTCGTGAGCACGGCCGTCGCATTACGGCCGAAACGTCGAGTGTCGAGGTAAATACTTCGATTAAAATAGTACGCGATTAAGTCCCGTTTACAATATAAAAATAGCTTTTAGATAATTCAAACAGCCTTCAAGTCAACTCGTCATTGGTATGAATGAAGACATTTACTGTTTTTTGATTCAGATTGTAAATATATGTACGGTAATTGGAGCATTTACACAGCTAGTTTCGGAATCAAGCTCAAGTCTTGTAAGATTTGAGTAGAATGGAACTATATTTTGATATCAAACGCTGTGTAGTTTAGCTGTAATTTCAGTTTCATGAGGTTGGCGCCAAAAAACTGAACGAAAAAAATTGTGTTTTTAATTCCGATCTTTTTAGTTTTTTTTTCTAGTGAAGTCATTTTTACTGGACTCGAAAATTTTGAAACGTGAAATCGAGTATGTTTTTTAAATTGAAAATAATAAATGTGAAAAATTGCAAAGCACTAAGACTTCTTTGGCCGTTCATGATCACTGCTAGGTTATTGGTCAACAAAATCCTAGACAGCGACCAGAAGAACGGTTCTTACAAAATGTGTTTTTTTTTTAATTTTACAGACAGTACATACCTATTCATATATTCGTCAAACCATTAACTGTCTTGGTCTTGTAGCTGTCTAAAATGCAGCTTACTATTCCTATACCGCGATACCATTCACTCTAGACTCTGGCGATTTACTTTGAAACCGTTATATTAATTGATTGTTGCCTCGACGCTAAAAGGTCTTAGATTATTCATAGGTTGCTTCGATATCAGCCCGTCATTGGCAGAATTGTCGACATTTACAGCTCTCTGATACAGATACAGTTCTTTGATACAGATACTCCTACTGTACGGTAATATACTGTGATAATTGGGGCATTTACTAAGGTAGTTTCTGTATAACTGGCAGGATTAGAATGGATGATAACTACAATATTACAATGACTTTTTTTTTAAAGAAAAATGGAAAGAAAAATGTGACTTCAGGCGAGACTCGAACTCGCGACCACTGGGAATCTAGTCCAGCCGCTCTTCCAACTGAACCTTCGAAGTAATAAGAAAGAATTCCATATTCCACTTTTTTAATTAAAAAAATAATGGTTGTCTATTTCAGATGACCTACCGGTTTTTGGATTTTTGATCACAAAAAAGCTGTGGCTTATTTGGTTAATTGAGTTTTTGACCCTAACTGTTCCCGCTTATATAATTGATATAATGACCATTTTATTTGGGAAACCAGCAAGGTGAGCGTGATTTATTCAAAATACCCTTTATCCTTCATAACCCTTTTTCACATTTATTAAGTTTTTGACGGTGGTAGTTTTCCGCTGTGTAGTACCTTACCAGTTCAACTTTTGACCTTGTATAACTTATTTTATTGAGTCCATTCGATTTCCATTTTCCGGAGGTGGTGGTGATGGTCAAAAATGCACAACGTTAATATTTAACCGACCATAATTTCCTTATTTGTAATTAATTTTAGGACAAAATATTACCTATATTAAAAACGCCTAAAACCGATTCGGTTATCGATTCTGAACGAACTAGTTTCGGGTTGTACATTTAATCCTGTTACACGTTGTAGATTGGTGATTTAACTCTACTAAATGTTATTACCGAACATTTATTTTCTATCTCTTTGTTGTAGAAGTACCTATTATTTATTTTCTATTTATCTATCTCTCTTCAGATACGTGAAAATGATGTCACAAGTTCGTTTCGTAATGGATTGCATCAGATATTTCTCGTCGCGACAGTGGATTATGACTTCAAAGAATGTCCAAGAATTGTACAAAACTTTAAGTTTGGAAGATCAACGACGTTTCCCCTTTGATCCAATCTCAATTTCATGGGCTGATTACATCCCTATTTACTTCCGAGGAGTAAAGAAGTATTTGGTCAAGGAAATATAATAATTATTAATAGATGATTGTTTTATATTATTTCGCATTAACACATGCTTGTGAAATATATTTTTTAAAGAAAAATGGAAAGAAAAATTTGACTTCAGGCGAGACTCGAACTCGCGGTCACTGGGAATCTAGTCCAGCCGCTCTTCCAACTGAGCTACCGAAGCCCTGCCCAATTTGTCAAATCTTTCCTTCATATTTATTGCATTGCCTTATGGTGGCAGTAGCGCCATCTATTGCCACACTATACTAGTTAGGCAACCGATACAATAAACTTTGCAGTTTATTAAATATAGTAAAGAAGTCGCTTTTACCCTTAATAATTGTTTTATATTATTTCGCATAAACACATGCTTGTGAAATATATTTTTAAAGAAAAATGGAAAGAAAAATTTGACTTCAGGCGAAACTCGAACTCGCGGCCACTGGGAATCTAGTCCAGCCGCTCTTCCAACTGAGCTTCCGAAGTCCTGCCCGATTTGTCAAATCTTTCCTTCACATTTATTGCATTGCCTTATGGTGGCAGTAGCGCCATCTATTGCCTATGCTAGTTAGGCATAATGTGGCAATAGATGGGGCAGGACTTCAGTGGCTCAGTCGGAAGAGCGGCTGGACTAGATTCCCAGTAGCCGCGAGTTCGAGTCTCGCCTGAAGTCAATTTTTTCTATCCATTTTTCCTTAAAAAATATATTAATAGATGGTTTTGTTTTATTTAGGTAATACTAGCGACTTGCCCCGGCTTTGCACGGGTACAATTATTGACATTAGCCGCGAGGCTGCCGATATCACAGAATTATTGGCGTTTTCGCAATATTTTTCATGTTTGCTCCTCTCCTATTCATCTTAGCGTGATGTTATATAGCCTTCCTCGATAAATAATGAACTCTTACATTAAAATAATTGGCCACCGCCCCTCCCCCTCATGACTGTCCGCCGGCTTTGCACATAGTGCGCGCAGGACTCAATATCGTTTTGCTGTAATGTTATTTTAAAACTGCGATATCTCCCAAAATATATTCATTTAAATCGAATGATGTGAAGGAAAATGTTGTTTTTCATTAAATACTTGTGATGAATAACGTATTTAATTTTATTAGCCTCATTTATTAATTGACTGAAAATCTGTGGGTCAAGCTATAGTGCCATCTCGACAAGAGCTTCATACAAAAGTCGATTCAAAAAAAAAAAAAAACTGTCGCCGCTGAATCATCCGTCCCATAATATGCAGAGTCGTAAAACATACAGTTATCGTGCCATAACTTTACTATTTCATGTTTCTTGAGTGACAAGAAGCTTTCGTGTATTTAATTTTTAAAAAAAATTAATAGCTTGAACTGTCCCACAGCTGGGCAAAAGCCAATAAAAAGCAATACAAGAATCAAATAAATATATTTTACATTTGGTTAATATTGTATTATTCCTACCTAGCAACTCAAATAAGATAAAACATCATAAAAGTATTATCTTTCTAAAATAGTGCTATCTTTCTAAAATACTTTCTAAAATAATCTACTACTTCTTATAAATAATTTACTTCTTATTTATAAAATGTATTTAGATTTGTTCCTTAAGTAAATATTTTCTGATTCCCCGGATGTAAATTGAAATATAGTCGGACCACAGAATGGCAGACGGGTCACACACAAAATGGCGGCGGTCGGTGTGCGAGAGGGACGCAACGAGTGCCCGTGATTCTTTGTCTCTCATCAGCCAAGTTCGTGAAGTGAAGTAGTTGAGAACTTCCCTCATCATTCTTCCTCTTGATTGTACTTGGACGCATCTGAAAAAGTTTTGTGGTTAGGTTTTGCTATTTTTGTAGGGAATATTGGTGGCAATAATTTATGTAGTTGAATGAATGAATGATTGAAACTTCTTTATTTGACATAACCCTAAGACATGCCAAAAGAAGTATTATATAAATGATATAAACTAGGTACAAAAAAAAATAAAGTAAACAATAAAAAAGACTAAACTAAACGTAAACGTATACCTACTTAGTTACACTTGAGTGCATTGATGGTTTGATGAATGCAGCCCATACAAATACAAAAATTGGATGTCAATATGCAATTGCGCTCCTGAGTTCACATTACCATTTGCTGGTGGTAGAGTTCCACGTGTAGTAGCTCGAGGGTGTAAGCATCACCGCATTGCCTAATCTATCTGCCACTAAATGGTACTGTTCTACACTATCGTGTTCCGGTTAGATGGTAATGTATGGCCCGGGATAGGAAGGTACTCTATGGTTACGCGCCATTTTTTTATGTAACGAAGGTGGCAAACACAGTACAAATATGAACAGTATGGAAACTACGTACAAAACGTTGAAACGGCAAACTCACACAAACATCCGCATCGACGAGGCCCCTAAGCGGTTCTCGCGGTGATGCAGAGTGACTAGTGCGAGATTTTATTTTACTCTTACGCGAATTCGATCGCGTAAGAGTAAACGCAGATTTGTATGGAACTGAAGGAGCGTCATCTAACGGTGAACAGAGGACGCTCCTTCAGTTCCATACAAATCTGCGTTTACTCTTACGCGATCGAATTCGCGTAAGAGTTAATAAAATCTCGCACTAGTCACTCTGTAGTAAGACGCACGATGCGCGAGACAGGCGATGCGCATGATTGTGTATGTGTGCCGTTTTGAACGTTTTGTACGTAGTTTCCATATCCACTCCGCCGCAGTACCTCCTCAACATGCGATAATTCCTCGTCCATGAACTCCGGGTCACACTAGTCCCGTGCTCTGTTGAACAGTGAAGTCACGTCAGATTGCAGATGTCGAGGATGGTGGTGAGACATAGCATTCAGATACCTATCCGTGTGCGTCGGTTTCCTGTATACGGTGTGCGTTATGGATCCATTCTCTCTGACAATCACCTTCACGTCAAGAAAAGGCAAACATCTTCCTGATACCAGCTCGAAAGTGAACCCTATGTTAGGATGTAGTGAGTTGAGATACTCCAGAAACTGTTCAACATCCTGCTCCCCACCCTTCAATATACAGAATACATCATCGACATAGCGCTTCCACAACTTCACCTTCCACAGCTGCAGATCTATCATAGCCTCGATGTACTCCATTCAGATGTTGGCTAACACTGGTGCCACTGGACTACCCATGGGAACGCCATCCACCTGGAGGTAATATTGTCCACGGTACAGAAAGTAGTTGCCTTCAACACAATTTCGGAGTAAAACCATGTAGGACTCAGACAGGCCCTCGGCTCGGAGCCGCTCCCTGATCACCTCGAGGCATTCATGAATGGGTACATTAGTAAACAAGGATTCTACATCAAAGCTCACCAAAATCTCATCTCGTTCCAACTTCATGCCTCTAATGATTTCGACGAAATGCCGAGAATCCTTCACGAAAGACGGCGCTTTTTAATCGAAATAATGACGACCAACCGCGGTAGTTCGATGAACTGGCGCGGGTACGAGACGATGACACCATGGAGCAGCAGTCTACTCGTGAACACGGCCGTCGCATTACGGCCGAAACGTCGAGTGTCGAGGTAAATACTTCAATTAAAATAGTACGCGATTAAGTCCCGTTTACAATATAAAAAAATATTCAAAACCAACGTTTAGTATACTATTAACACTCACTATTAATTCCACAAACATACAATTAAAACATTATATATTTGTGGACCTAAATTCCGCAAATGTATCACTTCGCATCTCAAAGATTCGTTTACTAATTGTAAAGGATAGAATCAATAAGCGTCGTATTTCATTATGAAAATAAGTAAAGTTAGTAAAGCTTGCAATGACCGCTAGGTGTATGTTGGTTGTATGCAGCGGCAGTTTTTAATTCGATATAACTCGTTAGGTTCTCATAGTAGGCATGTAATATTTGAATATGATGATAAAAGAGTTGTTGTCTAGCGATTGCCATAGGAAATATTAAATTTGGAGGTGTAGGTATTTTCGGTTAGTCGAAAGGGTCGTCCACGGAGAGGTGACCGACAGAGCACCTGATCCGCCTGCGGCGGCGGGGGTGAAGTGCGGGGAAGTGACGCGGAGGAAGCGTAAATACGCAGCGCACTTTTTTAGAGCTCAGTCAGTGGCATAGCTCGGCGTAGGAATGTCTAATAATTCATATTCACGACCAACCCCACGCATGGCATAGGCAGATCAGTAGTTATCGACTGGCAAAGTTCGCTGTAGTAGGCACTACTATGAGATGATTGATGAAAACTGTAATGTAAATTAGGTATTTTGCTGTATACTTATCACACACACACTGGCCCGAAGACGTGCACGGAGGTACGACCACGTAGCGCGCGTAGAAAGTAAAGAAATTGAGAAATTATAACACAAATTGTATAAAATGTTCCGGTTAGAAATATCAATTTGTATGTAGGTAGATTCAATTAGTTTGTTCACAGCTGATGTTGAATTCAACATTTTGTATGGAGAGAGAGGTGAAAGTCGCTGTATTTTCGTAAATAACAAAGATACTAGGCTGAAAGTTATGTACGAGATGTATTTTTGTTGCCCCCTCAGGGAAATGTATGTATAAAGAGTGTAAGTAGACTCACAATAAGGAAAAAACGAATGTACCTAATCTTACTTGTTAGATAAAATTGTCTCTCACGCTTAGAATAAAGGAGATAGGCAGATACCGTTTGCGGTTTTTAATTGTATTTAGGTTTGGCTAGCGATATTCAATCGTGTCATAGGTGATAGAGCATGACAGAGCCCCTAAAAAATTATGTTTTTCTAATAAGTAAAAACTTTGAAAGTGTATCGAATTAGAATAAAAATCTAATAAGAATTGTATAAGAAAATTTAATAAAATAAGAGATATTGCGTATGAATTGTATCAAGGCGGGGGCGGGTCAGCAGGGATGTATGACGACCGTGGGAAATTGGACCTTATGTGTAATGTTTTAGAGTCCTATCTCTGTTGACCCGGACCTTCGTGACGTTCGATTTTTGGGGCGTGTCACGGAATTTTGACATGGAAGGAGACGGTTTGGAAGCGTATATAACTCGGTACATTTCGTTGCTAGTTTGTCCTCGTTCGATTCTCCGCAAGAAAAGTGCTTCCAGACCGTGAAGGTATTGCCAGTGAAAGTTTAGAATAGTACCAGACCCCCTGGTTCGCTAGTTAGTTATAGTATAGTGAAATAAGCTAGTGAATAAGTTAGAATAGTAAGAACCATTGAAGAAACGAAAAATACAGTCCATTTTAAATTACGTCGATGCAGATTTGTGTTTGACTTTGGTGTAAAAGCCATTTGTCCCCCACACTAATTATTTCGCAAATATTTCATCACATAATCTAAACTAATATTATAAAGAGGTAATATTTTTTTGTTTGTTTGTTTTGAATAGGCTCAATAACTACTGGACCAATTTTAAAAATTCTTTCACAATTATGAATGTACATCTTTCCAAAGTAACTTAGGCTATATATATATATATATATATATATATATATATATATATTTATTTTGAAAAAAATTAGGGATCCTTGCGAAAACTTCAATAACATAAACCACCGTCGATAAAAATCACTATTGAAATACCTTAAATCGCGTGCGCTGCAATAACTATTGATGATGGAGCAAAATAATGTACTACGATTTTGTAGACCACATTATTATGAACAGAAAAGTCCGCGGTACGGTATATAAGTAAGTAAGCATTATAGTTGCGCCAATATAAAAACTTCTATTTAAATCGGCAACGAAAATAAGATGTCGATAATCATACCATGGTATTTATACTTATCTAAATAACTTACTTTTTATTTCTCAGTAGAACAATACCTTTACATTGCTGTTAAATTATTTTAATCGGACACTCCATTCAAAAGATATAGCGAGTTTAAAAATTTGGGTATCTTAAAAATAACTAAGCGCTTCGTGATGTCGCGTCGTGATGTTGATTGAGCGTAGCTGAAGTGCGCATGTGCGTGCAATGTCCAGATGTGTGCAATGTGTACTTACCAAGGGGTAAGTACAAGTTGAAGGGAAATAGTAAAAACCACAATTTCATTTTCCATACAAATAGTTCGTATCTATCAAACCTTTGACAAATTATTTCATTGTGAGGCAAAGCGAAGTTTGCCGGGTCAGCTAGTAACATATAATTTACTAAGTAAGTTGCGCTTAATAAGTAACCGATGTTAGACAGTAAGTGTCAAGTACTGATACAAACCTCATTTGTTTGGTTTAACAGTACTTTTTTATTTTAAGTTTAATTTTTTTTTTGGAATGAGAATAAATAAACGTTAATTTATAAAATAATAATTAATACTGGCAACAAAACAAAAAAACCACCTAGCACCAAACGGACGCACCCTTCGACCTAACCTGACTATGTCGTAATATTTGAGAATATTTTTTTCAACTAAATTATTTATGAAGTAATGAGTTATGAAATGAATAGTTTTGTAATAATCTGTTTGCCAAGCGAATTATTTATAATAATAATAAATAATGGCAACCCATTATACGGCCCACTGCTGGGCACGAATCTCTCCCCTTTTTGGGGAGAGGCTTGCAGCTTACTCCACCACGCTGCTCCAATGCGGATTGGTGGAGATACGGGTTAGTGGCCAACCCGCTGTCAGATGTTTTCAAACCGCCCGACGCTTATAAGGCCTCCGACAAAGTTTAACGACTGCTATCTATCGATAGCAACCGGGACCGACGGGTAACATGCCCTACGAAGCACGGAAACGCGCATTTAATTTGCCAGCGGTCCTAGCGGTCACCCGTCACACTACCCGACCGCGCCCGTAGTGCTTGACCGAGTAGATCGCTTGTGTTATGATCTACACCAGCCGCCGGACCATGCGCGCTTCATGCGAATTATTTATGTAGTGATGTAATAGTGGAAAGTTGAGATGTGAAACGAAATCGTTGCGACACGTTGGTTTTGTAATGAAGAGTTTTGAAATGTTTGTCGGTAAAATGAACGGGTACTATATTTTTAATTGTCAATCTGAATTAGGTATATTATGAAACGTCTACGAAGGCAAAGGTGTTCTGAAGATCTGGGATCTTAAAAGCTTGAGGGCGTAGGCACCACCGCATTACCTAATCTATCTGCCACCAAATGGTAGTATTCACCACTATCCTGTTCCAGTTAGATGATAATGTATGGCTCCGTAATAACTACCACAGAGGCATAACAGCGGCCCTGTAATTTCCGGCACAGAGGCATAACACCTTAAGCCTCATGAGTGGTAACGCATCTGTATTTTGACCTTGGTCTTTGTTTGGGTGTCTATAGGCTGCAGTCATCACTTAACATCAATGTGAACTGCATGCTTGTTTGCCACCATGTAAACATCAAAAACGCCAACCACTCTGCTATTCATAATAACTTTGTTACTCAGAGTAAAGATTAAACACAAAATAAAAAACCTTTAACAAACTATCTTAAAATGAATAAATAAAGCAATTATGCATCAACAAAAGTCCACATCGTCGTCGTACTGCGGCAAAGTTCCTAGAAGGCTGGCAGCATTGCCATGTTGTTACTCTGCTATTCTAAATAAATGCTTCACCAAAGCACTCTACTCTGGACTCTTCACTTCAAAACCGTTCTATTATTTGTCTGCTGCTTTGACGCTAAAAGCTTTTAGATAATTCACACAGCCTTGTGTCATAATGTCAACTCGTCATTGGTATGAATGTAGACATTTACTGTTCTTTGATTCAGATTGTAAATAGATGTACGGTAATTGGAGCATTGACACAGCTAGTTTCGGAAACACTTGTAATATTTGAGTAGAATGGAACTATATTTTGATATCTAACGCTGTGTAGTTTAGCTGTTGTTTCAGTTTCTTGAGGTTGGCGCCAAAAAACTGAACGAAAAAAATAGTGTTTTTAATTCCGATCTTTTTAGTTTTTTTTTTCTAGTGAACTGGTGGTTACTGGACTCGAAAACTTTTAAAACGTTAAATCGAGAATGTTTTTTGAATTGAAAATAATAAACGTAAAAAATTGCAAAGCACTAAGACTTCTTTGGCCGTTTATTATTACTGCTAGGCCATTGGCCAACAAAACCCTAGACAGCGACCAGAAGAACGGTTCTTACAAAATGTGTTTTTTTTTTATTTTACAGACAGTACATACCTATTCATATATTCGTCAAACCATTAACTGTCTTGGTCTTGTAGCTGTCTAAAATGCAGCTTACTATTCCTATTCCGCTATATCGATTCACTCTAGACTCTGGCGATTTACTTCGAAATCGTTATATTATTTGACTGTTACGCTAAAAGCTCTTAGATTATTTACAGGTTGCTTCGATATCAGCCCGTCATTGGCAGAATTGTCGACATTTACAGCTCTTTGATACAGATTCTCCTAATGTACGGTAATATACTGTGATAATTGGGGCATTTACACAGATAGTTTCTGTATAACTGGCAGGATTAGAATGGATGATAACTACAATATTACAATGACTTTTTTTTTAAAGAAAAATGGAAAGAAAAATTTGACTTCAGGCGAGACTCGAACTCGCGACCACTGGGAATCTAGTCCAGCCGCTCTTCCAACTGAACCGTCGAAGTAATAAGAAAGAATTCCATATTCCACTTTTTTAATTAAAAAAATAATGTTTGTCAATTTCAGATGACCTACCGGTTTTTGGATTTTTGATCACAAAAAAGCTGTGGCTTATTTGGCTAATTGAGTTTTTGACCCTAACTGTTCCCGCTTATATAATTGACATAATGATCATTTTATTGGGGAAACCAACAAGGTGAGCGTGATTAATTCAAAATACCCTTTATTCTTCATCACCCTTTTTCACACTTATTAAGTCTTTGACGGTGGTGGTTTTGCGCTGTGTAGTTACTTACCAGTTCAACTTTTGACCTCGTATAACTTTTTATTGAGTCCATTCGATTTCAATTTTCCGGAGGTGGTGGTGATGGTCAAAAATGCATTACGTTAATATTCAACCGACCATAATTTCTTTAATTGTAATTAATTTTATTACAAAATATAACCTATATTAAAAATGACTAAAATCGATTCGGTTATCGATTCTGAACGAACTTGTTACGGGTTGTACATTTAATCCTGTTACACGTTGTAAATTGGTGATTTAATGGCCAAATACTCAAACGGCACTCAATTTTAAGCAACCGTCAAATGTGCGCTATCTCTATCGTTTGAATGTGTTTTATAAAGACAGAAGACTTTTAAGTCCCACTTAGATTTAAGTGACGTTTGAGTATTTGGCCGTTACTCTACTAATTGTTATTACCGAACATTCATTATCTATCTCTTTTCAGATACGTGAAAATGGTGTCACAAGTTCGTGTCGTAATGGATTGCATCAGATATTTCTCGTCGCGACAGTGGATAATGACTTCAAAGAATGTCCAAGAATTGTACAAAACTTTAAGTTTGGAAGATCAACGACGTTTCCCTTTTGATCCAACCTCTATTTCATGGGCTGATTACATCCCTATTTACTTCCGAGGAGTAAAGAAGTATTTGGTCAAGGGAATATAATAATTATTAAACTTTGTTTTATTTAGGTAATACTAGCGACCCGCCCCGGCTTCGCACGGGTACAATTACTGACATTAGCCGCGAGGCTGCCGATATCACAGAATTATTGCCGTTTTCGCAATATATTTAATGTTTCATGAGCAACAAGAAGCTTTCCTGTATTTATTTAAAAAAAAGCATTACAAGAATCAAATAAATATATCTTACAATTGGTTAATATTGTATTATACTTACCTACCAACTCAAATAAGATAAAACATCATTAATTTAATGTAAATATCGCATGACTACACCAAAAAGTGTTATCTTTCTAAAATATAAAAATGACTACGCTACTAGTACTACTACTTCTTATAAATAATTTACTTCTTATTTATAAAATGTATTTAGATTTGTTCCTTAAGTAAATATTTTCTGATTCCCCGGATGTAAATTGAAATATAGTCGGACCACAGAATGGCAGACGGGTCACACATAAAATGGCGGCGGTCGGTGTGCGAGAGGGACGCAACGAGTGCCCGTGATTCTTTGTCTCTCATCAGCCAAGTTCGTGAAGTGAAGTAGTTGAGAACTTCCCTCATCATTCTTCCTCTTGATTGTACTTGGACGCATCTGAAAAAGTTTTGTGGTTAGGTTTTGCTATTTTTGTAGGGAATATTGGTGGCAATAATTTATGTAGTTGAATGAATGAATGATTGAAACTTCTTTATTTGACATAACCCTAAGACATGCCAAAAGAAGTATTATATAAATGACATAAACTAGGTACAAAAAAAAAAGTAATCAATAAAAAAGACTAAACTAAACGTAAACGTATACCTACTTAGTTACACTAGAGTGCATTGATGGTTTGATGAATGCAGCCCATACAAATACAAAAATTGGATGTCAATATGCAATTGCGCTCCTGAGGGTTCACATTACCATTTACTGGTGGTAGAGTTCCACGTGTAGTAGCTCGAGGGTGTAAGCACCACCGCATTGCCTAATCTATCTGCCACTAAATGGTACTGTTCGGCACTATCGTGTTCCGGTTAGATGGTAATGTATGGCCCGGCACAGGAAGGTACTCTATGGTTACGCGCCATTTTTTAATGTAGTGAAGGTGGCAAACACAGTACAAATATGAACAGTATGGAAACTACGTACAAAACGTTGAAACGGCAAACTCACACAAACATGCGCATCGACGAGGCCCCTAAGCGGTTCTCGCGGTGATGCAGAGTGCCTAGTGCGAGATTTTATTTTACTCTTACGCGAATTCGATCGCGTAAGAGTAAACGCAGATTTGTATGGAACTGAAGGAGCGTCATCTAGCGGTGAACAGAGGTAGTAAGACGCACGATGCGCGAGACAGGCGATGCGCATGATTGTGTATGTGTGCCGTTTTGAACGTTTTGTACGTAGTTTCCATACTGTTCATATTTCAAACAAGCATGCATTTCATATAGATGTTAAGTGATGACTGCAGATGCAGATACAGATACAGATGCGTTGCCACCTCCGAGACCTTAGTTGTTATGTCTCTGTGATAATTATTACGGGGCCATATTGTTAAGGTCATGGGCACTTACACTATAATAAAAAAAAAGTATTTTCCATTTTGTCTAAGATTGTAGTCGTGTGATATACCTAAATATTATTTAATTGATGACAAAAAAATGTATGACAGGAGGACATTGCCCAAAATCTGTTCACCGGGAATAAGATGTACAGAATTAATTAAAATAATGATCGAAGCGCGCTTAACCTCGCGGCTGGTGTAGATCGGAAGAAATCTACTCGGTTAAGCGATGCGAGCGCGATCGAGTGTGTGATGGATGACCGCTAGTGGTAAATAAAAAAGCGCATTTCCGTGCTTCGGAAAGTACGTGAAGCCGTCGTTCCCGGTTGTCATCTATAGATAGTAGTCGTTAAACCTTGTCGGAGGCCTTATGGGAGGTTTGAAAACATCCGACAACGGGTTTGCCACTAACCCTTATCTCCATCAACCCGCATTGGAGCAGCGTGGTGGAGTAAGCTCCAGGCCTCTTCCCAAGAAAGGGAGAGACTCGTGCCCAGCAGTGGGACGTATCAAGGATTGCTATTATTATTATTTAGTACTAGCTGACCCGGCAAACTTAATGAAATAATGTGACTTCCAAAAATCATTCAAAACCAAAATTAATTAAATCGGTCCAGCAGTTCTCGTGTCTCAGAGAGGCTAATGAAAAACGTAACTTCACGCCTGTAATCCCCGAAGGGGTAGGCAGAGGTAAATGCATGCATTCAAGCATACATGCATACACCCACGATTCGCCGGTTACGTTTTGGCCTATGTAACAGGTGGCGAGCCTGTTGACATCTCCGGGCACATTACCAAACTTGGAGGTACTGGGAAATTTCCAGAAAATGGAAAAATCCCAATAGAACCAGAGATAAAGGCTTTTTCACCATTATCTATGATAACCCCCTACCCGGGAATCGAACCCAGGACCTCAGCGTAGTAGTAGTGGCTAATGAACAGCAATTTATTTATATACGAGTTATATAGATTAATTAAAATAATTATATCGCGCGTCAAGCGTGTCAAATATGGCATAACCGATCGTGGATGTATTTCGGCTGAAATGATGGTGATGAAAATGTCTTGTATTCAATAAAATTATTGAAATAACCTTGGTTTTAGTCCCTTAAATCTAAAAAATAGATCGCTTAAGTACGCAGGTATGATTTCTATTAAACATGTTATCATGAACAATAACCATTTGTGTGGTGTTATAAGAAAGGCTGGGAAAAGCGGCATGTCATCTGTAAACAAATGTAAAAAAGTGTATTAGTCCAGGTATTTTAGCGATTAACCTCGGAATGAGAGCTAATAAGCTAATTAAGAAAAAAACATTTATTTTAGCGTTCTAAAAGCTGTCTTTAAAGTCTCTTATAATCTCGTGTCTGTACCAAAAGTTATTCGAGGTCAAAGGTTAAAAATAAGACGCGTTTTACGCGATTATCGCAGTTTCTGTTGCTCCAATTATTATTATTTTTTTTTATCTTATATAATGAAAAGGAACTTTTGAACACATGTTCACGCCAGTTCCATCCTACCTTAACCATTATTTAACTTATAAATATTTCTTATTACTTAAAATTTACTAAATTATATATCATATATGCTTCTTTTGAAGTAGGTTTAGCTAACATACAATGAAAAATACCTACATCTAACTTATTAATTTTACAGTTCTGTATTATCACATCTCTTTGTGATTGATGCTTGACACACTCCATTAAGACGTGTTGCACATCTTCTATTTTTGCTCCAATTATTTATTTATTAAGTACAAAAGGCGGTCTTATCGCAAAAAGTTCGATTTCTTCCAGACAACCTTTGAGTCAGGAACATATAGCAAAGAAATTATTTATGTGCCGTTCTTCGTTTCTTTGTCCTTGGTTCTATTGGGATTTTGCCATTTTCTGGAAGTTTCCTAGTACCTTGAAGATTGGTAATATGCCCGGAGATGTTAACAGGCTCGCCACTTGTTACATGGGCTAAGAAGTAACCGGCGAATCGTAGGTGTTTGCATGTATTTTTGAATGCATGTCTACCCCTTCGGGGATAACAGGTGTGAAGTTACGTTCAACTTTTTTTGTATGTAATGGAAGTGGCAAACAAGCATGCAGTCATTGCTGTTAAGTGATGACTGCAGCCTTTAGACACCCACACAAAGACCAAGGTCAAAGTGCAGATGCGTAACCAAACCTGAGGCCTAAGGTGTTATGCCTCTGTGCCGGAAATTACAGGGCCATACATTACCACCTGACCGGAACACGATAGTGCTGAACACTATCATTTAGCGGCAAGTATCTTAGGTAATGCGGTGGTGCCTACGCCCGCGATCTCCGTCACTGGAGCTCTAGGTACCACCAGTAAAAACTAACTTTAAAAAGTAAAAATTAACGTTTCATTTAAGCAATATTTAAAAACCGTAAGACATACTGAATTTTTGTTTCACGCTTTCTTGTCTGATAGTTGTGACGAGCTTTCTTAGTGTGATTGGATTGGCGTCACTTGTAGTACAGTTGTATACAGCGACATCTTTTTTTCTGAAAAAAAAAATATTATTCATAAAAACCGTAAACAAAAAAGCGTGTCGTTTTTTTATGTAAGGTAGATGGCAAACAAGCATGCAGCTTACATTGATATTAAGTGATGACTTTTTTATGTCAAAGGATTGACAGACAAGCAGACGTGCCACCTGATGGAAAGTGGTTACCGTCGCCTATGAACATTTGCAACACCAAGGGAGTTGCCAGCCCTGAAGGACTCTTTTGACGCCTGTTTTGAAGAACCCCATATTGTAGCGCCGGAGGAACACCAACGATCACAGAAACACAACAAAGGTCTCAGAGGTGTCAACGCATCTGCATTTTGACCTCTGGTTATTGGGTAGATATCTATAGTCTGCAGTCGTTACTGAAAATCCATGTGACCTGTATGTTTAAATGCATGCATTTAGGCCAACCCCTTGAGGAAAATACAGGCGTAAAGTTACTTTACGGGCATTCTTTGGTACCAGGTTGTAAGAATTTATAGGAATTTTATCTATTGCCAATACTATTTTGTAATAGCTAAGGGATCCAAGTTTATCGTCCGCCATGAATGAAGGGTCAGACCCGAATCAATATCAGAGCGGACATCTTAATTAAACGTTTACTATAAAACGAGTTTCCGATAATTGCCACCCGAGGACAGTTTTGCTTGATTAAGCTACTCTATTTTGTCTCAAAATTAGTGCGTTTGTGGTGTTTTTACCGGGCTGCGGAGAATCCCAAAAGTAGAGTTGTGTATTTGATATTCATCTGAATGTATGTATGTAGGTATGGTGTTGTGGAGGAGCGGGTGAAAATGTTCCTCCTACTAGTGTTGAGTAGGACTTACAAGAGGCCTTACATTTGTCCCGGACAAAACCTAACATTGTAAGGACGCGACAAAAATATAATTTGTACAGCTTCAAACATTAAGACGCGTTACTATTTGCTCTTGTACTCTTACGTAGTGTGTCACGTGTGCAACTAAGACAAAAAGTGTGACGTGATTGGTCTGAGGTGAGGACAATGAGGTTACTACTCCTCAAAACAGACCAATAAGCGCCGCGTATTAAAATGTCGCGGTAATCTTTGCTCTTTTGTACTCTTAAGTCAAGTGTGACGTGTGTGACTAGGACAAAGAATGTACTACCACATAGGGTACATTCGACCAAACGACCCCAACGATCGCGACCACGAGTCGTTTCACTACCGCAAAAATACCGCGGGCGTTGAGCCAATCCACTTCATTACAATAATAAAATTTATTGACATTATTTAATTTTATCAAAAATGACTTAACTTTTAATTTAAACAAAACCTACAAATTACATAACCAATCTTAGCTCAATCATTAAAATATTCTTCTTTTAACACTATGTTTAGTAGGTACAAACAAATCCATTCTGTCACTTCAAAATCTTCAAATGTATTGTATGACAAAATTTGTCCTGTCCCTTACAAAATGTGAGTCAGACACACTTTGTAAGAGCCAGTACAAATTTTGTCTAGCGACAAATTTTGTCATGTTACTTCAAATGCACCGCGACGCGTCAAGTCACTTCGCCGCCTCGCCGCGTCGGCGGCCTCGCGTTACGTCATCGCCTCACGTAATTTGAAGTGGGACAAAGTACTGGCATAGTACAAAAAAGAGGTTCCTCTTACAAACTCATTCTGAAAGCGTGTTCTATTACCCAACACTACCTCCGACGGTAAGGGAGGATCCTTCCTCCGACCAGGCGAGATGTTGGCGCCTTGCGGGCCGCGGCCCAACGATAAACGTCTTTTTTTTTTTTTTTTTTTATTTTTTTTTTAGGTCCGTCTTTATGTAGGCGGCCTGTCTCGAGACGGCACTAGTCTACTTCACCGGGCAATCGGCGAGCGCAGAAGGCGCTCCAGCCTAGGCGATAAACGTCGGGAAGTTGTATATAATATAAACCAACTCTTGAGAAATCTTCGTATGTGCGATGTTATTCGATTGACACGCCATCTACCGTACTGGACAAGTACTGTGAGGTTTCAATTGTATTCCACTAGTTGGCGCCTTAATGTAGTTGACGTTACAGTGTGTCTGTTCTTTTGTTTGTTCAGCAACAACTAAACGTATAAACCAATTTTTCAAAATGATATTTCGTTAGATTCATCTTAATGGCGCGATTGTCGCTACCCCTACGCCCCGTAATTTCCGGTACAGAGGCATAAAACCTTAGACCTCAGGAGTGGCAACGCATCTAAATTGAAATCTCAGGTTTCCTGTAGATGTTTATAGGCTATAGTATTGCTGGCCATCAATTTAAAATGTGAGCTTGGTGGCCATTTCATGACAAAATAAAAATAAGTAGGTAGTACAATATTTAACAAAACAAAATGGCGGTTTTTATTTGGCTTAATCTATGCGAAGTAAAAAAAAATCTCAATCTTTCATAAAAGGTTATTATGGAGTAGGTACAAGGTTGTATGAATTTATTGGATTTTTATCCATTGCGAATCCTATCGGCTTGTAATAGCTAAGGGATCCAAGTTTATCGTCCGCCATGAATGAAAGACCCAAACCAATATCAGAGCGGACATCTTAATTAAACGTTTACTATAAAACGAGTTTCCGATAATTGACGCCAGAGGACAGTTTTGCTTGATTAAGCTACTATTTTGCCTCATAGGTTGTGAGTTTGTGGTGCGTTGTGCGCTTTTATTTTGTTCTGCTCTAAACATTTTGTCGACAAATTAACGACGTTATCTATGGATCGATGTTTTGAGCCGTCTTCTCAGAGTAGTCAATTGTGTACTTTAAGCGGCAGTCGTAACGTCTAGAATAGTCTACTCATTTTTGCTCATAAATAGGGTGCTTTGCTGCTTTAATGGAATTGAATCGGAATGTGAGAGACTTGGAAACTCTAAAATCACCTTGGCAACTACTTATGTGCCTCATAATGGTGGTACGCTATAAAAGCTGATACAGTTTGCTTCCAAATAGTTGGAAGGAAACTCAACCTCTCCTCTCCTGAAAACCTCTACGAATCCTATACCACGAGGACTAAAACGGTCGTCATCTTCAGCCTTTCTAGAATCGAGCTCGGAATTCACAAGATACTTGTCCATCTACATTTACGAATCTAATTATACAGGATGCGCTAGCATCACCCCTTTGGAGGCAGCCACTCTAAATCAATCCCAACAACATTATTTGTTCTATGACTTTTCACAAATATTGACAAATAACCCAAAAAAGAAAATAAACAAAAATATTTTTTTTAAACAAAAGTTTAAAAGAGCATTCCTGGAACCCTGATCTTCGCTGCACGTGGCGATATTTTGCAAGGTAGCAAAGCCAAAAGTGCGTGGCATACCTACGCTCAGAGTAAATGCCAGTTCAGAGGCAAATATTTAGTATGAGAAAATTTGAATTAAAAAGTCGTGGGACAAATAAGTTTGTTGGTATTGATGTAGAGAGGATGCCTGAAAGAGGTGATGCGCTAATTAAAACTAACCCTGTATATTCCAACGTCGATAACGGAGCCAAAGCACATTTAAAGATCAAGAAAATTAATGATTAAATCATTCATGTCTCACCTGTCGCTCTTAGCAGGAGCAATTATACATAAATTAGCCACGTAGTCCACAGGTATGAGGTCGATGTAGAAGCCATTTTCTCCTAGGAGCGCATTGGTCACACCTTTGGCAGTAGTCACTACAAGGGTGGTCGCTCCGTACCAATTGTCTACCCATCCTGGCAACGGCTCAGATATTCCGGCTGTTACTGCAATCATTAACATCCATTTACAACCCAATTTAACTTAGTCATTTTGACAGGGAGCAATGGAGAGTGCTATTGAGATCCATGTGAGAACCAAAGTAGCCGGCAAAGTCTACCGAGAAGCGAAACTCAAGTGATAGTGGGTAGAGAAGAGAACATATCTTGATAGATCGATGGCCGTTCGGTTCTCGAGTGGCAAATGCGTTCCAAATAACCAAGAATAGGCAGCCCTACAAAAGGACCGATGACCTGGTGAATGTCATGAGCAATCACTAGATGACGGCGGCCCAAGACCGATGTGGGATCGTTGTGGGAAGTTTTTGTTCAGTAATGGACGTCTTTTGGCTGAAATGATAATTTCGATCAGGATTTTCTATCGAAAGCCAATAAGCCAAATGACGTGCGCTTTCTCCATAGTTAGGTCAAGACTGAAACAATTCAGCTTCAACTAAGCCCCCTAACCCCTCTGCATTTGCTACTGTTGTGCCGGTTATGTTCCGTGGTCATGTACTAAGAAGTTGGGAGGAGTAACTATGTTGACAGGAAGAAAGTTTAGTGATTTACTATTTTGACTTACCAACGGATGGTCTTATAACAATGGCTGGTAAGCTACCATGCTCTTTGGCAACGAGGTTTTCCGCTAGCGCCTTGGTAAATGTATATGTGTTGGGTCTGCCACCTAGAAATAAACGTTATTTTATTATAAACAAATGAACAACTGAAATGTTTATTGTTCTGTATTCAAAAATGCTGAACGTGCAGTAGCGTCTACTTCATAAGGCGCCAACTAGTGGAACAATGACGTATCACCAAAGTACTTGTCTAGTACGGGAGATGGCATGTCAATCGAATTACATCGCACATAGAAGATTTCTCAAGAGTTGGCACATATACAACTTCCCAACGTCATTATTGAGCCGCCGGGCTGCGGCCCGCCAAGCGCTATCACCTCGCCTGGACGGAGGATTCTCCCTTTTTGTCGAGAACCGTTTCCACCCGTTCCTCCACAGTGGTATCGGTAAAGGAAGGAAGCGATTGGTGCAATCGTTTTTTAATTATTGAGATTTTTTAAACAATTCAAATTTATATGTTTTATGTTGCTTGAAATTGACATTTAATTAAGGAACTCTTCTTCGTCTCGATAGCTCTCTAGTACCTTATAATAAGAAAGAAATTTGGGAAACGTTAGTATGGGTTTTCACTGTTTCAAAATTGTAAAAATTGAAAAAAAAAACATGTTATATAAAGGGATGCCGTAAGTATTTTTATTTATGCTATTATTATTATATAAAAAATATGACATCATCACTTAGTAATGATGTCATTTTTTTATAGACGTAAAATTACGCGAGCAGAACAAAGCATGAATTAACATTTTTCAAATTACACATTTATCGTGTAACCATTAAAACAAAAAATCTGAGATAAGATAATAAAATACACAAAAAAACTTGTTTGATTCAATGCCAAACGTTTTTAATTAATAAAAGATGTTACAAACATGGATACTGGAAAATTGGTGTTTGAGTAAAAATTTAATCAATAAGATGGCGTGAGGGTTGCCTTGAGATAAGTCTTTTCCTTGACACCCTTATGTAGTACCTAGTTAGGGAAACCAAACAGTCTGTATTATAAGAATAACTAGGAATACCCGCCATAACACTTTTTTTTAGCGAAGGTGGCAAACAGGAATGCAATTCACATTATTTTTAATGTTTTGGAAGTGGCAAACAAGCATGCAGTTCACATTGGTGTTAAGTGATGACTGCAGCCTATGGACACCCACACAAAGACCAAGGTCAAAATGCAGATGCGTTACCACTCCTGAGGCCTAAGATGTTATGCCTCTGTGCCGGAAATTACAGGGCCGTACATTACCACCTGACCGGAACTTACGACATTTAATTGAAGGTTTATTGAATAGCTGAAAATGATTTAGGATTTATGCTCCTTCTCTCAATATGGTATACAAGGTGCGAGCCCAAGCTCCGTACATTTTGGAACGTCTGCTTTGAAATTAACTTTAACAAAATTATGATTAACATTAAGGTATATTTAATATCTTAACATCAATGTGAACAGCATGCTTGTTTGCCACTTCCATTACATAAAAAAAAACTATAAGTGTGGCTTTGATTATATACACGTCTAGATGGAGCGTCGCTTTACAAACGTCGCAAAAACAATGTCCCAACTCGAGAAGCCTTGTGTGCGTGTAACGCACACAAATACGTATATTTTATTCGCTTTACACACACTACTAAACTGGTGAATATGTTGCTTACTTGTGAATTTTTTCCCTAAAATAGGGAAAATTACCTTAAGTCGAGTTCTCTTTTTTCCTAATTTATGACATATCGCCAATATCACCATATTGTTGTGAAAACTGTTTGACTACAATCTAACAAAATTACCAACTCAGATATAATTATTTTGTTGTAAGATACCTATAATTATAATCTAACAAAGGAATGTACGTAAGGATATAATCTAACGGTCCTCTCAATGTTACGGTAGTATACAGATAATATATTATTATTTAAATTCAACTAAATTCGATCACAAAATTTTATGCATGCAAAGAAATGCCCGATTAACGTTAATGTGCTCGAATATACCATTTTAAACGTAACTGACGAATCGAAGATGTATGCACATAATGATAAAGGGTTACAGGGTTAATACCGATGTATAAAATCAATTTAACTATGAGTTTTTTTTAAAAGTGGTACATAAAACAAAAAAAAATAAACAGTGGTGATAGAGTTCGGTTCGAGTGTAAGAGCTCGAGGGTGTAGGCACCACCGCATTACCCAATCAATCTGCCGCTAAATGGTTGTGTTCAGCACTATCGTGTTACTCAATCTGCCGCTAAGTGGTTGTGTTCGGCACTATCGTGTTCCGGTTAGATGGTAATCACAGAGTACTAAAATACATATGATGGTAATGTACGGCCCCAATAACTTATCACAGAGATGCTCGAATATACAATTTCATGGGACTAAACGTAACTGATGAAACCATTCAAAGTTTGTACAAATAAAATGCCTGGATTAACCAAAACTAAGTCCAAATTGTCGTTTCAACAATCGATTCGATCAACGGTTTTTTTTTAGAAAAGTAGGAATACTGTGCTCTTGTTATATGATAGTAAAGAAATATTTGAGATCTGTCCCTAAATGTGCTGGTCGTCATCAGATCCTCATGAATTTTATAGATTAATAGCTATCTACCAGTGAAAGTTCCGTCAAAATCAGCCTAGCCGTTCCAGAGCCGGCACAGACAGACACAAAAATTGTAGAAATAGTGTTTGGGTATACGTATCGTGTATGCATACACACTATGCGTTCGTTATAATAAAGCGGTTAATTATTTTAAAATTACAATATTAGTAATTACAAAAACACGCCCAATTTTATATTGATTAATTTTAAAAATTATACCTACATAATTTAATCAGCATAATATTATTCAAATTATGCTACTCAGATTAAGAACAAAATGCATGTACAGCCTAGTTATAACCTTTATGCACATACAACAGATGCACATACACCCAGACCCGAAACAAATATCTGTAGGCCATATAAATATTTGTTACGATGCGGGAATCGAACCCGCGACCTTCCGGCTAAAACGGTCGTCCCACATCGTTGGACTAACTGGATCGTCCCATAGTAGGTAGCTTCAGTTATTACTTTTTAGTTTTTTTTTATTTTTTTGATTATATAGGTATAGCTTTAGTTTAGTTTTAATTATTTCTGATTAGTTGTTAATATAAATTATTATTATTGTGGAGAAAAACAAATACATTTTTAAGAACAAAATCAAAATTGGTAGTTGGGAATTTACAAGCCCACAAACAGACACGCTTAAAACACCCCTCTTTTTCCATCGGGGGTTAATAAAATAATGTATTTATGTACTTAAACACGATTTACATACATTTTATTTTGCTACTGCATATTTCACTGGGCAGATTTTAAATAAAAAACTGGCAACACAGTAAACATGGCGTTCAATAAATCGTACAATTCGAGATAAAATTAAAAAATTTTGTTTTATTTCTAGCATTAATTTAGGACTATGGAAAGTGTACTTATCGATGATAAGAAATGTTTTTAGATGTTTTTATTCTTCCTTTGTAATTTCGGCACACTTTAATAGCGCAACTCGTCATATTGAAAGCACAGATGCGGACGTGTTCCCGTCACAATGACGGTGTCGCTACTGAGCGAGCGAAACGAAGATATCAGCTAACAGTTAACTGATATTTTTTTGGACGCTTAGGAACTCAAATGCTCCATCTAGACGTGTATATAATCAAAGAAGTGTGGTAAATTTCATACTCCTGCGTCAGCGTAAATTTCGTCAAAAAGGGGTCACAAGTTTTTGCTTCACGTATTAATATTATGATAACCAAAATGCAATGATGTATAAATTAACCTTATTTTGTAATTTATGTGCATAATTACTCACGTGTATCATTATGACCCTGCAAATCCGATAGTTCATTCAAAAGAATTAATTGCAAATTTAATACCTGACAGAATAAATTATCATTTGATAGGTAGAATTTTGGGGTTCCCTAACCAAAACTGGAAAATAATATTTTAACAGAAATGATCTTTTACGTACCAATTCTAAATTATTTTTAAATTGATTCTATTTGTTAATATCGTACTCTACAAAATACTGAAATTGTTGACTGAATTACATTCCATATCTTAGGTCTATTTGTGCCAATTCGGTGCGTGTGTCGTATGGCGCACGGACGGTCATTTGTCTTCATACAAAACGCACGGTGCGGCAACAGTTTGGCGTCGCGTTGCTCCTGTTGTCATCATTCCTCCCTCCGCGCGAACGCAAAAGAGGGGGGAGGGGAGGGTTTGGGGATTGGTGGCGAATCCTCGTACCCCGGGCCTATCTGCCCCCGATGCGTCGGGGGCGTGGTTCTAAATGATGATTGTGGTACGCGGGGAAACTCGCTGAGGAAGGTCATATACACACATTTTTTTGTGTTTGTCTGTTTTTTTTTGTCAACATCGTACTGTTGCCGCACTGTGCGTTTTGAATGAAAACAAATGAACGTCCGTGCGCCATGCGACAAACGCACCGCTTCGCACGCATTCGGCACAGCAGCAGTCCGACACATAACGCATAAATTGAATAATATTAATCAGATAGTTCTTAATGCCTGGTCAATTAAATTAATCTTAATTTATTTTGATTAATATGGAAACAATTTTCGATTATAAATGATGTTCACAAAATTATTTGAATATTTGGACTTGCATTAACATTAAGTTTATCATCTTAATGACCATTCTTAGGGTTCAGTGTCTCGAAAAGTTGCCAAGTGCAATTCGGACATGCCCAGAAAGTAAATATTTGACTAGTTGTTCGCCAATATAGTTATTTTTTTTATACCTCTAAGGCGATACGAAGTTCGTCGGGGCAGCTTGTATTTTATAAAACTTTTAAGTTACCAATCCCGAACTGAGTCGATTGATATTGAACAATATTTTTTTATGTAATAAAAGTGGCCTACAAGCGTGCAGTCCACATTGATGTTAAGAGATGACTGCAGCCTATAGACACCCACACAATGACCAGAAATCAAAATGCAGATGCGCTGCCACTCCTGACGCATTAGGTGTTATGCCTCTGTGCCGGAAATTACAGGGCCGTGCATTACCACCTGACCGGAACACGATAGTGCTGAACACTACCATTTAGCGACAAGTATATTAGGTAATGCGGTGGTGCCTACGCCCGCGAGCTCCGTCACTGGAGTTCTACCACCAGTAATAATGTTTAGTTGACATTTCTAGCATTAAATACTTACAGAGTAGGCTGTTTTCTTGTTTCTCAAGTTGATTGTCATCCAGATTCATTAATGTTTGCCTAACTTCTTCAACTGTTGTACTTAATGGGTATATGACTTCTTCAACGACTTCTTTGTCTGTATTTGAGAATGCAGTCGAGATGTACACAAACATCTGCGGATAAAAAATAGCAGACAATCGCTGGCTTAATTATATTTTTTTCAAAATATCTTTTTACATTCTATAGACTGCAGTGCGAAGCGAAAGATCTATTTTTAGTGGTAGAACTCCAATGATGGAGCTCGAAGGCATAGCCAACACCATATTACCTAATCTACATGCCAATAAATGGTAGTGTTTAGCGCTATCGTGTTCCGGTTCGGTGGCAATGTACGACCCCGTAATCTAGCACAGATGCATAACATCTTAGGCCTTAGGAATGGCGACGTACTTACATTGAAATATCTTGTTTCATGTGTACAATTTTTTTTTGTTACGTAAATTGCAAACAAGCATGCAGTTCACATTGATGCTAAGCGATGACTGCAGCCTATAGACACAAAGACCAAGGTCAAAATGCAGACGTGTTACCACTTCTGAGGGCTAAGGTGTTATGCCTCTGTGCCGGATTTTACAGGGCCGTACATTACCACTTGACCGGAACACGATAGTGCTGAACACAACCATTTAGCAGAAAGTAAATTAGGAAATGCGGTGGTGCCTACGCCCGCGAGCTTCGTTACTGGAGCTCTACCACCAGAAAATGTTCTTGGGATCGATTGATGTAGAGAGGCTGCCTGCAAAAGGTGATGCACAAATTTCAATTAACCCTGTATAGCCCTGTATATTAACGTCTCAATTTTTTGCTTCAAACTTACATGTATGTATGTATCTTCACGCCAGGTCCCTAACGGGGTAGGGCAGAGAGTGTAGAGCGCCAGATATCCCGGTCCTGACATACCTCTCGTGCCTCGTCTACCTTCATCATTCTCTTCACACATGCACGCCGATTCCTACGACTTTTGATCTCACCAAACTTGCTCGAGAATTTATGCTCCGTATTAAAACGTCCTTACCTCAGCCTTTTTCATTCGCTTGGATAACTCCAGAATCCTTCGAGTACCTTCCACGTTGACGCTCATGGCGAACTTGAGGGGCTCATTAAATTTTATCGTGGCTGCCAAATGAAATACAACCGACACCTGTGAACGAAATTGATTTTGGCTGTTTCAATTTTTTTTATCTTTGTTTATTACTGATATTTATAAAGTATTCTTGTCTAAAAATAACATAAATAGTAATTGTACTATTTATTTTTCGCAATAACACATGCGAGTAAACTTAAGAAATTAAAGAAAAAACGGAAAGAAAAAATTGACTTCGGGCAGGAATCGAACCTGCGACCTCAGGATAACCAGTCCAGCCGCTTTACCAGTAAGCTACCGAAGTCCCACACCGATACGTCAAATTTTGCTTTCTTGGTTATCCTGATATTTTTATTTTGCTAATCTTCGATATCCTCAGGTCTCAGGTTCGATTCCTGCCCGAAGTCAAATTTTTCTTTCCGTTTTTTCTTTTATTTCTATAAGTAGTAATATTTTTATATCACGAAGATTATTATGGCATTCGTAGTCAAATTTTGATATTATCATTAAAACTAAACGTCTGAAATAATTTGATTTACGGAATATTCAACAGAGTGTGTTGTATCTCTGATTGTTATCCTTATGTATAATTTATTAAGTAGTTAACTGTCGTAATAAAGATGTGTTACTGCCACTGCCAATTATTTATTTTTATTTATTTAAACTTTTAGCACATAAATAATGTACATAAGGCGGACTTAATACCTAGTGGTATTCTCTACCAGCCAACCTTAGGGCCAAATAAAACTGTCGAAGGTGCATTATGGAGTAAGGTTAATTTAATTTATAAGTAATCCAGTTATATATAACTGAAATATAATACATATAACACATATATATATAATTTATTATTATTATTATCTAAAATTTTAGATAAAAATGGCAGAATAGATATTGGCCTGTAATGTGAAAATAGTTTTAAGGAACATATTTTGAAAAGACCCTACTGAGTTTTGTTTTGGCAGGTTTTTTCTCAGTAATGTGGGCTTTGGAACTCTGCCAGTGAATGACAAAGAATGTCCCATATTTTTTTGTTTAGTCTTATCTTGCCGTTTGTAAAAGAGAGTATGGAACATTCTGTTGATACCTATTTTTATTATTAAGTATTTTTGGACTATTATTAATTTATTTACTTTGACATATTAATCAACGTATCAGTTGTTATTCGCTTTAATTTTATATTTGTAATTTGACCTATCACAAGCAAAATCTATTATTTCCAAGTGATTAAATGAATTTTTGAGTTTGAGTTTGAGTTTGACTAGGTAAACTAGGATTCGATATCTTAGGCAGAGGGATAATATGAGCTTTACGCCAGATTGTAGGGAAAGAACCAGTTTGCAAAGAGAAATTGAAAATGTGAGTTATTATGGATAAAATACTAGCAAAAATAAGAAATATAATTTTCCTGCTCACTCCATCCAATGGCATTAGATTTGATAGCTTGAGCACATTTGAACACATCTTCAGTAGTTACAGATGAAAAATAAAATTGATTTAGTGAAAACGGCGTGGAAGTTACAACAGAGGAACTTTGTAGCATACCGGAATTGTTAGGAGATAACGTAAAAGAGAAATGGTTGTTCAGAACATTCAAGGATGATGAAGAGGGTACGACATCAGGTTTAGGCTTGCCAAAACCAAGAGAACGCAAGAACTTCCACGTGTCAGCCGGAGAAGAATTTTGAATATTTTCGTGGATATAGCGGCGTTTTGAGTCTCTTATCATTTTGTTACACCGATTCCTTGCCAACTTGTATAGGTCCCAATTACCTGCACAACGGTCTCTTTTGAATTTTCGAAAGGCTCTGCCACGGCGAACCATAGCCATGCGGACGATCCTGGTAATCCAGGGAGCTGGAGGACGCTTTGCACGAATAGATCTAATGGGTGCATGGGTATTAAAAAGATCTAAAACCTTATTATTAAATAATGTGATTTTGTCCTCAATAAGGGGTTCCGCCACAATATCGGACCAAGTCATTTTCTCAGCGTCAGTTCTAAGTTTATCAGTGTCTAATTCAGTTTTAATTATAATTAAAAGCGGATAATTTATGAATATATTACGTCGCTACCAACTAGCTCAATAGTTAATTAGCCGTTCAATTCACTCCCAAGTTTTTTGACCAAATAACGTCTAATAAATCAATGGACGCAGGAAAAAGGGTTCCACCACGCACCAAGCACGTTCCACCTGAGCCGAGCGTACAAGCGTGAACGCTGAACAACCGCTAGACGGAAGCGTTCGGCTAAACGAGCGACCTAAAGCACTGGACACACATAACAGACGTAAGACACGGACCGTCGTAGTCGCGGCGCCCGTTTAATCTACTTTCATACAAAATGTATACAGCTGTCGCGACAATACAATAACATACGGAATAGAAAAGACGGGATGCCGACACGACGCTCAACTCGACAGTGCTCTATTTACGATATATTTACGGGGCTTGAACCCGGCCTTCGAATTTAAATGTTTTAAAAAGTCGCGACGGCGTCCTGTTTGCGACGCGTCTGCGACCCGTCCGCTTCTTGCGTCTTTTCTGTCTGGCCGGTGCTTAAGTGTTCAGCTTGTGACGCATCTACTTCTCTTCCACCCCATCGGCCCAGCGGGATGCAGCCGTCTTGAAATATTATCAAGACGGCTGCCTCTTGATTCATTGTCAATTCAAACCATAAAACTATGTAATTTTTCATCAATGCCTTCTATGACGTACCTATCACGTAAAATTATCGTCTGTTAACCGACTTTACAGACAATCAATAAACGACCGTAATAATTGTAACGTTCTCTTCATCGTTCCACTTAATGCCCGTTTTCGTCGCGAGCGATTGTTCGACGTCATAGATGATGTCACTGTTCGCGATCACGCGCACTTCGCCCACAAAATATTGGCTCTAACCATAATTCGAAAAAAAAAACAGTTTCACCATGCCGCCATATTGCGAGCACACAGCGCTCAAGATGTGCATTCCACTTATTACGTCGACCACACAACACAGCTTTCAGGTTCGCTTAAAACGCTCACGGCCTTTTTAAACGTTAGTGGAGCGGCAATTTCAGCGGTCGTGGTCGCAGTAGTGGCGGTCGATTTGTGGAACGCAGCCATTATTGGGCCAAAGATTTTGAAACTCAAAATTAGTTTAAACGTAAACAAGTAGCCCGACAAAATGTGATAATGCCAATAAATCAGTTTGTTTTTGATAAATATGAAAAATAAACAGGTGTTTTATCTTACAGAATTTTTTTTTTTTTTTTTTTTTTTTTTTTTTTTTTTTTTTTTACAGAATGGGAAATGAATTTCAATAGTCTAGAGTTTGCAAACTCGCGACTCAAATAAACCTAAACACTTTATAATTCACCTGCGATATTAATTTGTATTCTTCTTCGGGCCTTAGTCCCAATCCTGTTAAAGATATATCTCCAGTTACAGGAACTATTTTTGCAATAGCCCCCGGCCGTTCTTCTTTTAACCTTGAAAATGCCTAAAACAAAATAACATGATTATAAAAAAAATACGTTTACACTCACAGCCCTACGCTAGGTATGAACCTGTGTCGTGGCCGTTGTACACATACAACACATACACAAACACCCAGACCCGAAACAAATACCTACACCAAAAAAATTGACTTCAAAGTTGTCTTTCCCTTTTTCTATAAACATATTTCACTAGCATGTGTTATTGCGAAAAATAATATGAAAACAAATCTGTAGGCCATAATATTTGTCCGGGTGCGGGGGTCGAACCCGCGACCCTCCGAATCAAACAGTCGTCTCATACCGCTGGACTAACCAGGTCGTCAGTTATGTCTACTGGTGGTAGAGTTCCAGTGTAGGAGCTTGAGGGCGTAAGCACCATGGCATTACCTAATTTATCTGCTGCTAAATGGAAGTATTCAGCATTATCGTGTTCCGGTTAGATGGTAAAGTTTGGCCCCGGAATAACTATCACAGAGACAGAACACCTAAGGTCTCAAGGGTGGCAACGCATCTGCATATTGACCCTGGTTTTTGTGTAGATGTCTATAGGCTGCAGTCATGTTAACTGCATGCTTGTTTCTTTCTTTCTTTCTAAAATGCTCGTGTTCATCACTCATTATATTTATTATTCTCTGCTCTAGTGTTCCGGTTTTCGCTCTCTGGTCGTTCCCTCATGACTGAGGATCGGGAATACCGTGATCATCCTGGCATCACTTTCGATCGGACGAACTGTCTCCATCGGCTCCGGTCTGCGGCCATTTGCACCGTGGTGTTAAAAAGCGATGCTGGGTTGTGCTTGAACTAGTCATAACATCTGGTTGGAGATCGGCCTCATGCCCTCAACATTTCCCTCAACAATCAGTTTCTCCAAGCTATTCTCCCCGTGTCTATTTAAATGACTAAAATTGATCATGATTAAAGACAAATAGTATTTATTTATCTAATACTATTACAGGGTAACCAATAAAAAAATAGTCAACATCCCAATACGATTGAGTAAGCGTCAGTAAATGCAAAAATAATAACACCATTATTAAAAAAAAATAGTGACACCCCTGTTGCTTCAATGGAGTGTAGGTAAATATTTTATAAAATGGGCTTAGTTTCCATACTGTTTGTTGTGGCTTAACAGATAAGTAGATCGCTTCCGATCTACGCCAGCCGCGGCCGCCATGCGCACTTCGTGTAGTGTTCCGTATGTGTTCCGTATATATATATAGATGATAATTATGGCCTTATAATAACACTCACCGAGGCATAATCACTTAGACCTTAGATCACCTTAGAACCTTCTTTAAAATTAATTATAATGTTGTCTTGTCACGAATACCACTTAATTCGACATTGCATTGGAATTAACACAGTACCTACGATTATTATTCTCATAGTTTTAATTAAGTATCTTGAGGTGAATTCTGTCCCTTTTTAACTATTATACCTGTGACAGTTTTTTTTTTATTTAATGGAAGTGGCAAACAAGCATGCAGTTCACATTGATGTTAAGTGTTGACTGCAGTCTATAGACACCCACACAAAGACCAAGGTCAAAATGCAGATGCGTTACCACTCCTGAGGCCTAAGGTGTTATGCCTCTGTGCCCGAAGTGACAGGGCCGTAAATTGCGTTACGTAATACTCGAACGCTCCCTTTGCCACTTCATGACATAAAAAGTACAAAAATTGCATCTCCACTTCTCGTGTAGTATCTACCTACACCTACCTATACCTACATTTTGAGATTTCACTTTAAAATTAACTTACTTTGTCAGCAAAATAATAAAGCCAAATTAGCTTTTTAGTTCAGTTTAGTCTCTGACCTAAATTGCAGTCATACGGTCGGACCTGGCGAAACTATAAGGGATTCTCGTAAGCCTTATAATGTTAGAGTTGTTCACATACCTGCATTTCCAATATTTTCCTTAGCCGTTGATCTACTGATAAATTATTCCGCTCACGTATCAGCACATATACAGCTGCGATGTCTGGACAGCTGTATAGAAGTTTTTCTACCAGCACCTGTCAAATAATATTAGCATAAAAATAATCGCTCATGATGGTGAAACCGGTGCCGCGCCTCTCGACGCCAGTGTTGCCCCCCGTCGACCATCGGGCTGGCTGTTTGAGGGGCCCACTAGGAGAGGCGAGTTTCACCTGCCTAAGGGCTTCCACACATAACTGAGGACTCGCAACTCATCGCAAATATCTCCGAGCTTACCACGCTGCTCTAATGCGGCTTGGTGGAGATACGGGTTAGTAGCCAACCCGCTGTAGGATGTTTTCAAACCTCAAGGCCTCCGACAAGATTTAACGACTGCTATATATCGATAACAACCGGGACCGACGGCTTAACGTGCCCTCCGAAGCACGGAAACACGCATTGTAATTTGCCACTAGCGGTCACCCAACACACACCTGACCGCGCCCGTATCGCTTAACCGAGTAGATCGCTTACGTTTCGTTTTAGAAAGATACTTTGATCTTTTGGAACACCTTAGTCCTCAGGAGTGCTAACGCATCTGCATTTTGACCTTGGTCTTTGTGTGGGTGTCTATAGGCTGCAGTCATCACTTAACATCAATGTGAACTGCATGCTTGTTTGCCACTTCCATTACATAAAACAAAATAAAAGGTTATAACATCCTCAGGCCGTTAACCGGTAGCTATGTATTAAACTCAAACGCATAATTAATTAATGTCAAGTGATAGCGTGATTAAGGTGAGATTACACTATGCGTTCTATACAAAATCAATTTTTTACAAAAGATTACCTTGGTATATTAAGCCTACTAATATTTTAGTAGGCTTTATCTTCTATATTTATATAAAAATCAATTGCTGTTCGTTAGTCTCGCTAAAACTCAATAACGACTGGACCGATTTGACTAATTTTGGTTTTGAATGACATTTGGAAGTCCAGGGAAGGTTTAAAAGGTAAGAAAATATGAAGAAATTGAAGGTAAATAGTAATAATAATTACGGCAACCTTTTATCTCGAGTCTCTCCCCTTTTTGGGGGGAGGCCTACGTAGTAAACCGTAATAGTCTGCATGTACCAAACCATTATTGTCTAATGTGTCAAAACATTATTTAATTGTGAGGCAATACGAAGTTTGCTGGATCAGCTAGTAATTTATTAAAAAAAAGGAGACATCGGGACATGACAACCCCACCGCCCACTAGCGGAAGAGAGTTCTGTCACTAGTGCAGTCAGTCAACCGAACAATGACGGTCATATCATTCCAAAAAGTAAGTAGGCGGTAGTAAAAATAACAACGCGGAACGGGCAGCAGCGTCCCACGATAAAACTACCGCCATTGCGATCGCCAATCCGCCTGCCAAGCGTGGCGATTATGGCATATTATCCTCTAATGACGCACAATGCTGTTGTGGTCGTCTTTGTGGAAGGCTCTGTCCTTAAAAGTTAATTGTACCAAAAGGGGTGTGCTTGTACAATAAAACCTGAATTAATATTGAATTATAGAGGTGCCTTGGAGTGTCCAAAGCACCTCTATAATTCAATCTATAATAAAATCCTTAAGAACAATGATAAATACATAAACTTCTCATCATTACTTTTATCAGCAAGCATCTAAGAAATCCACTTCACGGTTGTTTAGTAGTTTTTTATATTATGTAAGATGTATGGCCTTGTGAGTCACACAAACAAAACAACTGAGGTATCATAGCGAGGCCATGCGCGCTTCTTATATATTCTTAGTTTTATGTAATGAGTAAAAAAAGATGCAAAAGGCAGGGTCAATGTCCTGCGTGAGCGGCCAGTACAATGTGACGACGCGACGTTGAGAACGGGACGATCCCGATCAACTCAACGACCTACCGTACTTGCGGCCTATATACCAATCTGCGGGCACGTATCTGCCAACGCGTTCTTGTCATGAGGGCGACCAGACGTGACACCACGAACTTCGAGCAAAATAGTAGGCACTTCTCCATGAGCTTGGGCAGTAATGACCAAAATCAAGAAGGACATTTGTCGTATGTAGCATCGCGTCGTGTTGCGTCGTGTCGCGTCGCGTCGCGTTGTATTCGTCGCTTAAGCAAGACACCGCGTTAGTATACTTAGTATAGAAGTATAGATACCTTTCCTAGAAATCCAGTGAATCCTGTGACCAGAACAGACTTCCCTGCGTAGAAGTCTGCAACTGGTTGGTACTCATCTGTCGTCATTTTCTGGTTTACCTGAAAGTGATTTCTTTCTATTAAAGGGCATTGTCCACTTAGAAAACAGTTTTGGCTTAGTGTATTTATTTACTTTCAACGTCATATTTTTTGTACGTGAATTTTTTGAAGACAGGGACCGGCTAAGTGGCTATTGGGCGCGCGCACGAAAGGCATCTATAATATAAAAATAAATCGGCATTTCCTTCCTGACGCTATAACTCCAGAACGCACGAACCACTTTCCACGGTTTTGCATTCGTTGGAAAGGTCTCAGACTCCGTGAGGTTCATAGCAATAGTTATCTATAAAACGACATTGACGCGGGCGACGCCGCGGGCAAAAGCTAGTTATTTATAAAAAACGGCAAATGTCAAGTTTGTTCCGTCAGCTTCCTGTAAATATTATCCCCGTATAATTTATTTTAGGTATTCTGTTTTTAGTTGCAGCCTGAACTGCTGTTTTGTTACAGCTAAACGAAACAGCCGCGTGGTATAATGAGGTGATACTTCCTCTCCTACGAACGAAGCGCCGGCGCGGCGGTCTACTCTCCCTCCATCTTACGAATTTTAGATCAGGTCACGTGTCCTGACGCGAGTTTAATATTTTTACCCATTACTAAAAGTGGACAACATCTCTAAAGAACTTTTTACTTCAAAAATACCTTTTCGCAAAGAACAGATTATTAGGTTTTTACATAATAATTGAAACGCAAATTTTAATTAAGAAAAATAAAACAGCATTTTATTCCATCTATACAATTTATACAAATAAATAAAATTGAAATGTCTGTTTGTAATATAAAAACAAAGAACCCCTTTTTACTAAATTCAGTGTGTCTGTGTGTTATGCTTTCAAAAACAAATTTTAAATTCTAAAAAGAGTAGGTATACGTTACTTTTTATGAAACCTTTTTTCTATACATTTATAAATTTATTTTTTGTAAGTAAAGGAGTTTGACCAATTTTGTATGAGAGTTCGCCCTTTTTGCGTCTCGACGGGATTACTCGCAAAATATGGGTAATATCGTTAGTAATGCGTGCGCAAAAAAGAAAAAAGGTATCAATAGGAGTTTAAAAAAAAACTGCATTATGAACTAGTGGTTATTTTGAGGTTAAGTTTTGTATGGTGTACCTGCCAGAGGTTACTAAAATAAGCGAAGACTATTTCAAAGTATTGTGTAGGTAGCATCTTAGCTGTTTTACTTACATTCAGCATTATAGTTTAGCCGCATGGCGTAGCCATGATTCTTCTCCAGGTAGTAATACCAGACAAACATTAAATACTTAACAATTCATAAATAAATATGTGGTTTTCATGTGGTGTTTATGCTGTATATTCACTTACCATCAATGTAAACTGTTTTTCTATTTGCCACTTCATGATAATAAAAAGTGAGACATTTATATGATGAATTTGAGCTAAGTCAAAACTAAGGTACTGTACAAATTGTATCCACTCGATACCTAGTGATTATACAAGACAAATAGTAAACATGAATAATCGTTAAATATCGTTATTAAAGTAATTGATGGTTGAAATCGATTTTATTTCGACAAAGTCATAAGGGTCCTAAATTGACCTGTGTCCAACGCAAAAAAGTAAATAATACAATGGTGTTGACATTGGCAGCTTGGTTATTGGTCTGTGATTGGCAGTTCACTATAAAATCAGTTATTACCTTTTAAATATTTTGTAAATCCCCATTCGTTTTAACGTGCAAAAAATGGGAGTGAAATCTAAATTCAAAAAAAAATTTTCTACATACAAGTTGTTAAGACGCAATCAGGGCGGCGTTTGGTCATTCTTTTAATTCTGGTTCATTCACAAACTAAAACCGAATGTCTGATTTATGCTGATCTTACTTGTATAAATGCATTTTTTAAATGTATGTTATTAAATTATTTTAAGATCGTATATCTTCTGTCATATTTGTCATGCCTCAGTAGTAGCAGGCTAATACTACTACAACGGGTCCTGGGTTCAATTCCCGGAGCGGGGGTTATCGGAGATAACGGTGTAAAATATTTTATCTCTGGTTCTATTGTAATTTTACCATTTTCTGGCAGTTTCCCAGTACCTTGAAGTTTGGTAATGTGCCCGGAGATGTCAACAGGCTAGCCACCTGTTACATGGATCAAAACGTAACCGGCAAATCGTGGGTGTTTGATTGTATTCTTGAATTATGCATGCATTTATGAATGGGATTACAGTAATAACGTTACGTTATTTGTCATTATAACCATTTGAATTTTACTTAGCTGGTGTAATCGAAACCCAGACTATGTGGGTTCAAAATAACAACGAAGCATTTCGAGAACAGATGCAGTGCACTTCACTTAGCTCGTCTTGGCTGGGAGTACTACGGTGCCCCAGATAGAGTCATCGAGTGTGTCTAATTTGACCATAATCCATCTTATCCATCTAATAATATGCACATACCTACATCTGTTCAAAGTAAATTCGTGCTAACGTTATCAGCACCTTGTGTACGTATAATATTATTTATGAACAAAACCATCACGATTTTATTTGTGTTAATTGGAAAATTTGGATATATTGGGAAATTGGGAAAAAAAGGAAGGGCAGAGTTGGTTCATAGATACAAACATGGTACGTGAAACAACAATCGTTTTCTATTTTCGTTCTTTTAAATGGTTATTAATCCTGAGCCTGTATTAACCATTCATGCATTCAGAGAGAGATCTAAATGCAACTCATTGCAAAGTAGATCAAAATTCTGAGAAGGGTCTATACGTGTTGGACCCATATCCTTGCGCAAGCCTTATAAAGACTCGAGGCTCTAATAGGATCCTCCGAAGGCAATTATTACCCGATAGATAATAAAATTACATTCCAATTGCAACAGTCTATAAGACCTCAACATACAATTCAATTAGCAACTTTTGAGTTAATCCTGAATGCTTTGCAAGACGTTTGTGAAATAGATGGAAGTAGTCCTTTTTTAGTTATTAAGTATGGCATCGCTGTTACGCATATTGCTAGTGTCAAGTAAAACGATATTTCGTGTTCGTATTTATGGAGCGTATAAGTGTTAGTCAGTCAGTCAATTATTAATTAAGTCAGTCAAGTGAGTTACAGTCAGTAATTCCAGTAAAACGACGGTTACTTTACCAAATGGAGGTAGTTATAGGAGGTAGAATATATATATTTTTTTAATTTCTGTTAAACAAATGTCACCTCAGTCTGTCCGAGACCACGGAAGCTGATAAGAAACTGAAACATTGGGTTGATTTAAATAATCAATTTTGTTCAATATACGCGAGATAATGAGGTGAAAGAAGTTTTATTTTAATAAGGCTGGGTTTGAAGACGAAAGTCTTTAATCAGTACGTTTTACCGGTGACGACCTACGGTGCAGAGACGTGGTCTCTCACTATGGGTCTCGTACGGAAGCTCCAAGTCACTCACTACTACTGGATCGAATCGGAAATGAGGAGATCCGTAGGCGAACGAAAGTCGCTCATATAGCCGAGCGGGTGCGATACGGGACTTCGAAATCGCCAAGCTGGAGTGGCAATGGGCAGGGCACATAGCTCGGAGAACCGATAGCCGCTGGGGCAGAAAGGTTCTCGAGTGGAGACCACGTATCCACGTCCACGTCCACCTGCAAGATGGACCGACGACCTAGTCAAGGCTGCAGGTACCCGCTGGATGCACGTCGCTACCGATCGGTCGGCATGGAGGTCATTGGGGGCCTATGTTCAGCAGTGGACGTCCTATAGCTGATATGATGAAGGCTGGGTTGTACCAAGATATTTGTTAAAATAACTTTAACTAATATCTTGGTGAAACCCGGACTTAATGTAGTTCGCGACCACTAAGAACGTACTATAACCAATGTCCATTGTTATGGTTCAAACTCAAATGCAACAAAAAATAACAATGCGCATGTTCCATACACGCGATAACCTGTCACTCATTTGTTTACGGACGTGTCTACTGAATATTCATATTACATAATCTACCATTGATATCAACAGCAATTAAAAATCATATAATATATTTTTATATGATGTTCAGGCAATGCGGTGTATATTAACTTCTTTTTGTTTCACAATTTTGAAACATATAGGTAGTACCTATGCTGTGGTTACCTAGCGCAAGACCAGTTGAATAAGTTTATATTCATGCAGTGTACAATTTATAGATGTACTTACTGTACCTTGTGGTAGGGTTGTTGAGGAAGAGGAGGAGGCAGAGGAATTGTGACGCGCAAATTTAGAGGATGCGGATGAGGAAGAGGAAGAGGAAGAACGTACGTAACTTCCGATCCTGTAATCCCCCAAGGGGCAGGCAGAGGTAAATGCATGCATTCAAGCATACATGCAAACTCCCACGACTCGCCGGTTACGTTTTGGGTCATGTAACAAGTGGCGAATCTGTTGCCATCTCGGGCCACATTGCCAAACTCTAAAGTACCTACTGGGAAACTTCCAGAAAATGGAAAAATCCCAATAGCACCAGAGATAAAGGATTTTTAACCGTTATCTCTGATAGTCCCCGACCCGGGAATCGAACCTAGGGCCCCCAGCATAGTAGTAGTGGCCTGCTACCACTACGCTATTGAGGCAGTTATAATTATAATGGCAACCGTTGAAACGTCCCACTGCTGGGCACGAGTCTCTCCCCGCAGGAATCCTCAACAACCCTACCTTGTGGTGGTAATCTATAAATAAATAAAGAATTGTGTACTACATGAAAAATACAAATGAATTACTAAGAATTGAATACATTGAACATTTTAATAAAATTAATTAGAATTTAATGGGTACATTAAACATTTCGCTATAAAGTAAATCGGAATTGAAAACATTTAAAATAAATTAAAATTACATCATAATTTATGTTATCACCTGTTTCTTACTTAAATAAGTGTGCCCGTTAGCGCGTGTGTACATACGTGACTGTGTGAGTGTACGTTAAGTATGTGTGTGGAGAAATCTTAAATTTATTTTTTACTGTTACTATCAGTATTATTTGAACGGTTTCTTGAATTCTACATAATATTGTTTAGTTAACCATGCTTCTATCATTTTTTTGGCATCTTTTGTTCCTAGTTTAGATCAGTGATTCCCAAAGTTGTCCATATAGACCCCCTGGCGTCCATGGGACTCGATGGGGGTCTACGTAGGCGTGAATAAAATTTGGAAATATGGGAATGTAGCAAGGAGGGGGGGGGGGGGGGTCCACGGAAACCAGAAAAGAATTGAAAGGGGTCTACAAGAAAAAATAGTTTGGGAACCTCTGGTTTAGATACTCGTGGGATCCTAAAGCATGCTTGGTTGTATACATATGGTTATAAATAGTAAGTCAGTCGTTTTGCAAAGGCAGTTCGTATTTAAGGAGTGGGGACTCTGAAGACTCGGCGGGAAATAAGTTGCTCATAAAAAGGTGAAGGAATTGTGTCACTATCGTCCGAATACTGAAACGTCACTTAAATCGAAGTGGGACTTAAAAGTTTTTCGTCTCTAAAAAATACGTGCAAACGAAAGAGATAGCTCATATTTGAGGGCTGCTTAATTAAGTAACGTTTGAGTATTCGGACATATGAGTTGCTAAGTAAGCTCTTAAACTTTCAAGATATGATAGTCGAACTCGTAGAACATTGCATTTTTAATTAATAGCTCGTCCATAGAGCAACGCGGCCCACCGGTTGCGGCGGACCATAGAGCAACGCGGCCCACCGGTCGCGGCGGACCATAGAGCAACTCGGATCACCGGTCGCGGCGGACCATAGAGCAACGCGGCCCACCGGTTGCGGCGGACCGGAGGGGAGTAGCCATAGCGTGTATTACCTACCGATGCAAAACAGTCTGTTTATTTGCGGGGAGAAATTCGTGCGACACACACGCACACTACAAAAATCGTCTATTACTACGAAACTCACACCTTGACTTTAACAAAATACAGAAATAATTTCACGTACATATTTAAAAATCGAGGCGACAGGTATAGGCCCATTTAGGCTTGTAATTTGACAGAAGGGAAAGCCTGCATATGGCTACTCCCCTCCGGTGTTGCTCTATGTAGCTCGTCAGTGTTATGTCTTGTTGGTTTCCGCAACACCACTTTTAAAACCGTTCTTCTATTACTAGACATTATTAGTTACATAAATCATTTTATGAATTCGACTTATTTAGTATGCTATGTTTTCAAATATCTGGTTTTCATCTTTTATGATGCCCAGATAAAATGAGTTAGATAATAAGCAATTGGACAGCTGTCGAAAATAAATGTAAACTATGATAAAAATGAATGTTTGTGAAATAATACGATGCCTCATTGAATATTTTCGTGAAATATTAATGATTTATATTTTTGAATTGCGAAATAAAATTTAATAATTTTATTTATCAGTGCTCCATGTTGAACGAAACATCAATCGCAGGACGTGACGTCAGGTGATCAGGTACAGGTGATACTTTGATTTATTGGCTCTTATTTTGGATATTTTCTACGTTATCTACGCGAAAAATAAGTGTTACGAAATTCAACAAAATTATTTGCACTTGGTTAGTCGTATGGAATTATAAGCTTCACTTTGATTGCGAACAGTTGACGTCACATTGTTCAGAGTAATTCGGCACCGCTTACGCGGCATTTTGAAATTATAAAATGTATGTGTAGTTTGTGGTACTTTAACGTGTTTAAATATTAAAATTAATATTTTTCTGGTTAAATAGTCGTATAAAGAATAATTTTAGACACAATTCTCAGAAGTTGTCCGATTCCCTATTGCAGTTACAGGTGGATACGCTTGTTAAAGCGTAACATGTATGTAAGGTTTTAGATGGGGGTGGTTTGGAAACATGACTTTTATGAAATACGATTTTGTTACATTTAATTTCTGAAGGTTCTGGTCTAACCATATCATCATAACTCTCATGTTCTTTTCTGCCATTCTGTAAGCATGTTCCTAAGTATCCCCAATATAATAATATAGCTGTGTCATCAGTGTACAACATTTTCACGGGTGATAGAGCTCCAGTGACGGAGCTAAATTGCCGCTAAATGGTAGTGTTCAGCACTATCGTGTTCCGGTTAGGTGGTAATGTACAGCCGTGTAATTCCCGGCACAGAGGCATAACACCTCAAGCCTTAGGAGCGGTAACGCATAACGCATTTTGACCTCTGGTTTATATGTGGGTGTCTATAGGCTGCAGTCATCACTTAACATCAATGTGAGCTGTATGCTTGTTCGCCATTTTCAAATAAAAAAAAAACTTTACTACGGCTGCTTCGAGTGCCAGGTCTAGAATATCGCTCATGTAAATTAAAAAGAGCCTAGGTCCCAATACACTCCCTTGCGAGATCCAAAATTTAATTGGAATCTCTTTGTTTAGAAACAAACCTACTTTTACACTTTGAAGTCGGTTCGAAAGATGAACTGAACCAGTCGTGGGCTAGACCTCTTTATCCATAGAGTTCCAGTTTACGCAGAAGAATGGGTATCGAAACCGCATCAAATGCTCTGACAAGGTTCAGTAAGACACCAACTAATATTTGTTAGTAATATTTGTTTGAGTTAAAAGCTTTAGTGACTTTCTCCGCCAAATACAATATTGCATCTTCGGTGGATCTTCCCGTTCTTAATCAAGATTGTCTACTAGGAAGTAAGTTATTTTTTAAGTAAGTTTGTTAAATTTCTAAGAGTTTCAAAAATATGGTGAGCAGTGAAATTGGTATAAATTACAACCAACTTTTAAAGCAAGAAATGGAAAAGCTTCTGTTAAATGTATGCCAGCGTTTTATAAAAATACCAGTTGATACGGAATATATTTACAAAAATATAGATAAATTGTCTCCTTTCAACAAAACCGGACGACAAGTGCGAGTTCGACTCGCGTGGTGAGGGTTCCGTTATTTAAATAAATATTTTCGAAAATATTACAGATTTAAAATGCAGGGACATAGCGGTTACGGTGGTACCGGCAGGGGGGTTCTACTATTAAGAATTTTCGATTTCATTTGAATACTCAAACTTCTTATAGGTTTCCAGTAATCTATAGGCAAAGAACTAATTTCCACACTTTTTTCAAAATTTTATTCGGAGATAGGGGGGGGGGGAAGAATGGTCAATTTTCGTCGTTTATCTTAAATAACTTCAAATTTGTTTATGCAAAAATTATAAAAAAAATATAACTGAGATGCTGACAACAACCTCTTTTTTTTTTAATTTTCTGATTTACTCCCTTAAAGTGGCCCCCCTGTTTAAAATTTATTATTTCTTGACGTGTTCATCTTTGGGTCACCAATTTACATATATTTATCAAATTTCAACTCAATCGGTCGAGTAGTTTCGGAGCAAATTGGCTGTGACAGACGGACAGACAGACAGACAGACAGACAGACGCACGAGTGATCCTATAAGGATTCCTTTTTTCCTTTTAAGGTACGGAACCCTAAAAATGGTAAACAGAATCAGCTTTAGGTATAGTGTTTACACTCTTGCAAAAAAAACATATTAAATCATCACCTGTTAAATTTACTTAGTTATTGTGAGACAAAAAACCCTTTTCAATGTCATTATTTTTCGATGTAAAAAGTATGACGCCACATAATGTGTTCATAATAATTATTTAAAGAACTGAAACGAGGTCAAGAACATCTGTTTCCTCAAAACTGTATCTACTAATTAATACAAAATAATTGTTTAACAACAACTGTAACAATGTGTTTAAGGTAAAATCTAAATGTTTGTAAGTAACACTTAACTAGCCATAAAAATTTATTACCATTGTGATTTTAGATAAGTAAAGTAAATGCGAATTTTAACTTAAGTGTCAAACTTATTTGACTGGTTGTAGAGCTCCAGTGACGGAGCTCGTGGGCGTAGGCACCACCGCATTACCTAATATACTTGCCGCTAAATGGTAGTGTTCAGCACTATCGTGTTCCGGTCAGATGGTAATGTACGGCCCTGTAATTTCCGGCACAGAGGCAAAACACCTTAGGCCTCAGGAGTGGTAACGCATCTGCATTTTGACCCAAGTCTTTGTGTGGGTGTCTATAGGCTGCAGTCATCACTTAACATCAATGTGAACTGCACGCATGTTTCCCAAATTCCTTACATAAAAAAAATTGCAAACTGTAAAATTAAAAACAAAGACTATTTAAAAATATACATAATTGTTTATCAAATAAATCAATCATAAGAAATGGAGGGTCAATTACTATATTTTTTAAAAAATCTGATCATTTTTGCTATTGGTTTCTAAAACAAAACATTTACTTTTTATTGTAAATCAAGCCATAATTTCAAGAATTATATGCTTACAAACTAATAATACATGTTGAAATCATATGAAAAATATTAACAATAAAAATCAATATTCACCTTTATTATTATTTTTTCAAAACAGTAACACAATCCTCATGCGGAACGTACGCGGTCGAGAATCGAACTGTTAAACAATTTGTTAAAAGACACGGCTGTATCGAAAACGTTTCGTGTGCGGTGTGCACTTGGATAAATGTGTATAATCTCTTTATGCCTGATTTATAAATGTAATAATATTATTATTCCAATAATATAATTATATTATTATTCCAATAATGTAATTATATTATTATTTTCCTTCTGACATCTGTTTCCATTGAAGTTTATCTTATGTTCTCGTACTTACCAAATGTATTGGAATGCTGCATTGAATGAACATTAATGTTTTATAAACTAATTAGGTAATATGACTGTTCACTAACCATTATTATAAAAATTATTGACATTACATATGACTACCTAACCTATCTAAACCTATTATAAATATTGTACACCGAAAGGTATTGTTGCAATACTTGCAATGGAACTATACTGTATTTTTCAAAAAACCTGTACGACTTCGTCCGCGTGTGAATTTATGATTGTTCAGTATCTACCCGAACGAAGTCGTGGGCGCAGCTAGTATAAAAGTAGCCTAAGTTACTCCTTATTACATCAGCTATCTAGTGAAAGTCCCGTCAAAATCGGTCCAACCGTTCCCAAGATTAGCCCCACCAAACAGACAGACACAGACAAAAATGGTAAAAATGTTGTTTTGGTATATGTACCGTGTAAACATACATATGCATTAAGTAAAAAGCGGTTATTTTTATGTTACAAACAGACACTCCAATTTTATTTATTTGTATAGATGTATAGATGTACAACTATCACAGAGTAATACAAATCTTCTGGTCTTAGGGGGAGTAACGCGATATAATTACATGCATTTTGACTTTCAGTTTTGTGCAAATACATGCGTGCACTTACCATTCACATGTACTGCATGCTTATTTGCTACCGTCATTACATAAAGAGGTGGCCAAAGGCAAGACAGACTCAATTGCCCAGATATGGAACCTTAAAAAATCATGTGCAAAATTTCCCAAAAAACGTGTGGAGGATCGGGTGGAAGTGTTCCTCCGGTGAAAAAGGAGGATCCTCCGGTGAAAAAGGAGGATCCTCCGACCAGGCGAGGTGGTAGCACCTGGCGGGCCGCGGCCTAACGGTTGACGTTGAGAAGTTGTATATATGCCAACTCTTGAGAAATCTTCGTATGTGCGATGTAATTTGACTGCACGCCATCTATCGTACTAGACAAGTACTGTAAGGTTTCATTGTATTCCACTAGTTGGCGCCTTAATGTAGACGCTACAAACGTTTGACGAGGCGAATTAAATTCAACAAATATGATTAGTCCCACCGGATTTCTTATTGTGGTGACAATAAAAAATCATCAGTGTTTGTTGTTGATTAATAGACAATAGAATAACAAAAGGTATTATTGGTAAAGCTATTATTCTTGCTTGCATTTTTATCAGCAACCGCAAGTGTCTTAATTGCATTGACTTATATCATTAATCGTAAATCGAAGATCTGGAAGGCCTAGAGGCTTAATACATAATCTAAGGGCAAGATTCACATATCTACAATGGCAATACCTACACTCGTAATGATCAAAGACAACTAAAATGTGATAAAACATTTACAAAAAGAAAGAATATTAAAATTCATTGAAAATAAAGCTTCGTTTCGTTTTTTTTTCACTCTAAAAAATGTTTTATTACAGTTTAGTTATGTTTGATAATTCTGTTTGATAAACTATGATTTCGGCAAATCAATAAAAAAAAAGGAATGAAGAAAAATTTAATTAAAAACTAAAGAAATATCGGAAAAAAATGCAGCACGTCATGCGTATTTACTAGAAAATTTAAAAAATCATTAAAATAAAACCAAAGTCCCTTAAATATAGGTTGGGGAAAAAGTCTTTTCGCATTATAGTATGTATGAACTTGTAATAAAATCTCTTTGGCTGTAGTATTTGTATCTGGCTGGTTTTGGTATCATTAAAAGTTAAAATTTTAAAAAACATAATTCCAAATTCAAATTAGGCAAATGTGTGATTTTCATTTGTTTTTCGTACTGTCAAGATGAGTGAATCTAATGAAGAAATTCGATACATTTTAAAATTTTACTACAAAAAAGGTAAAAATGCAACGCAAGCCGCGAAAAAAAATTGCGATGTTTATGGACCTAGTGCAGTGTCTGTGAGACTAGCACAAATTTGGTTTAAGCGTTTTCAATCCGGAAATTTTGATGTCAAAGATGCACCTCGCTCTGGTTGCCCTATTACGGATAAAATGGATGCCATTTTTGAAAAAGTGGAGCACGATCGACATATCAGTAGTTACGACGTAGCTGAAGAACTAAAAATTGATCACAAAACAGTTTTGGCGCATTTGAAAAAAGTTGGGTACAAAAAAAGCTCGATATTTGGGTACCTCACGAGCTCACTGAAAGAAACCTAATGAACCGTGTACTCATTTGTGATTCTTTATTACGACGTAATGAAACCGAATCACTTATGAAGAAGCTGATAACTGGTGATGAAAAGGATGAAAAGTGGATCACGTACGACAAGAACGTGCGAAAAAGGTCGTGGTCAAAGGCCGGTCAGGCTTCACAGACTGTGGCGAAGCCCGGGTTAACTCGCAATAAAGTGACGTTGTGTGTGTGGTGGGATTGGAAGGGCATTATTCATTATGAGCTATTACCTGGTGGTAATAGCTCATAATGAATAATATAATAATATAAAGTGGCAGGACTATCGATTCTGAACTCTACTGCGAACAACTGATGAGATTAAAGCAAGAAGTTGAGAGAAAGCGGCCGGAATTGATCAACAGAAGGGGTGTGGTGTTTCATCATGATAACGCTAGACCTCACACATCTATAGCCACTCAGCAAAAATTAAGAGAGTTTGGCTGGAAGGTGGTGTTAATGCATCCGCCGTATAGTCCTGACCTTGCACCTTCAGATTTCCACCTGTTTCGGTCTCTTCAGAATTCTTTATGCAATGTTAGGTTAACATCACGAGAGGACTGACAAATCCACTTGTCGCGGTATTTTGATGAGAAGTCCCAAAATTTTTATAGCAATGGGATCATGTCCCTACCTACAAGATGGCAAAAGGTTATCGAACAAAATGGTACATACATACATTAGTTAAATTTAAATAAACTAATTTAAAAAATGTTTTGAATTATCTTAAAAAATGCGAAGAAACTTTTTCCCCAACCTATATTATGATTATAACTCAATTTTCTAATCGAGGTGTTTAAGAGTGTGCGTTATTCCCGTTACATAGGTATATATAGGTAGATACCTGTTATTAAGGACTGGATCTAGTATTTCAGACTGAGCACTCGAACACTACCGGTAAGATAGGGTAATGGTTTAATAAAAGTCTTATTTATTCATTGATTAACGTTTTATTTAAGTATTGCGGTACACACTGACCTTATAATTTATTTCGAAATGTATAATGTGTACAATATACAGGCTGATTTTAATTTTCACCTTTTATTATTTAGCTCATTTATTTGATATGTTTTATTTTACATGATCATAAAAATAATTTTTTTTTTGAAGTTTCGAAACTGTCGAATTTCCGGCACAGAGGCATAACAGTTTCTTGTTTATCTTCTGCCAAACTGTTGGCCAGCTTGTAGGCAGTATACCGTTCTCATGCTCTATTTTAAAATAAAATTTATACCATTTTATGCCTACCTTAAAAATTAAAGATAACCTTACCTATTAAGTACACTTATATTTATAACTTGTCGTGTCCGCGACCTCGATCGCGTGATGTCTCCCCGAACGAAGTCGTGGGCGCAGGTAGTATAAAAGTAGCTTAAGTTACTGCTTATTACATAAGCTGCCAGTGAAAGTCCCGTCAAAATCGGTAGAGCCGTTCCCGAGACTAGCGGGAACAAAAAAATTGGAAATATATTTCATGTACAGAATTGACCTCTCTATAGATTTATTATAAGAATAGATTTTGTTTTAAGAGTGGTACAAGTTCGTGAGGCTACAAGTAGCATGGAAACAATTTTGTTATTGTTAAAATCTTATTATTTCCTTCTTTACTTATTTATATTAATGCATTAAATAAATACGTATTATAGAAAGTTGTGTAATTTCGTATTACTATTAATTGTTTTTTTTATTGGGTCATATAACAATTAATTTTCATTCATCCTGTATGTTGATGTTGTTAATTTTGTCACGTATGAATGAACTTATATATAACTCTACACGCTAAGTAGTGACATTTTCATAGTTCATCAATATAATTAGTAAATTAATAATCTAAGCAGCAAACTATAAAATGTAAATGCCGTTTTTTAATGTTCAGTGCATAGTTTGATTTATTGATGCGAAGTCATTATTTTAAATTTATTTATTCCATTAAATTGAAGGTGTCGGGACGTGACGACCCTACTGCCCTCTATTGCACAATTCAACCGTCAACCTAACATTTCGATAATATTATAAAAAAACATTGACCTCTATGTGCTGAACATAGAGCAACACGGGCCACCGGCCGCGGCGGACCGGAGGGGAGTAGCCATATGCAGGCTTTCCCCTCTGTCAAAGTATAAGACCAAATGGTCCTATACCTGTCGCTCAGATATTTAAATGTGTGCGTGAAATTGTTTTGTATTTTGTGAAAGTCAAGGTGTAAGTTTCGTAGTAATAGACGATTTTTGTAGTGTGAGTGTATGTCACACGTATTTCCCCCCGCAAAAAATGACAGACTGTTTTGCATCGGTAATAAACGCTATGGCTACTCCCCTCCGGTCCGCCGCGGCCGGTGGGCCGAGTTGCTCTATGGTACTAAAGTCCTACACAGGACGTTCCCTTTGGTAGCATGGTGCCATAACTTCACTTGCCCATAGTAACATAACAGATGATGTGATAATGTCTTACTAATTATCTGTCAAATAAATTTAAAAACAAAACCGGCTGATTGTTTTTTTTATGTGATGTAAGTGGCAAACAAGCATGCAGTCCACATTGATGTTAAGTGATGACTGCAGGCTATACACACTTACACATAGACCAAGGTCAAAATGCACTCCTGAAGCCTAAGGTGTTATGGCTCTGTTGCGAAAATTACATGGCGAACATTACCACCTGACCGGAACACGATAGTACTGAACACTGCCATTTAGCGGCAAGTATATTAGGTAATGCGGTGGTGGGGTGCGCCCGCGAGCTCCGTCACTGGAGCTCTACCACCAGTAAGAAGTAAGTTTCCGGTGTCTACCAAAGGTGTCTACTGAAAAAGTCAAAAGTCAAAATGTTTATTAATAATTTGGGATTTCAAGAATCTCATATGATAGGTAAAATGTCAGAAATGAATAACTGTGGTAAACTAAACTAAGGTGAATAACAATAGATACCTACACATATCAGGACTATATACAACTGTAGAAATTAATGATCTAGAAGGAAGTGCAGTTTGGGAGTCACATTGAATGTAAGACCAAGTTGGCATCCAAAAAGTTAGGGGTGCAACAAAGAGAGGCAGTATTTCACATCGGGGCAGCTACTACAGCTTTATAAGGCCTAAGTGCGGCTCCATCTGAAATACTGCTCTCATTTGTGGGCCAGCTTGGTCCACTTGACTCCCTACAAAGACGCGCTGTACGTATTGTTAAAGACCCAGGACTTACAGACAGGCTCAACTATCTGAGCCTGCCTGTAAGTCCTATATAATATATATAAAGCCAAATATGGGCGATAATAACTAAGGAGAGAATTAAATATAAGGAGTTGGCGGAGGCATTTGCCTACATTTTGGTAGGACATACAGACAGAGTTGTTAATGACCCTAAAATTAAAAAAATACGGATAATGTTCCTTAGCTATACAGGAACATCTATTAGTTTATTGCACTACTTAGTATTAGACGATTTTTGTAGTGTGCGTGTGTGTCGCACGCATTTCACACTCACACCTTGACCTTAACAAAATACAGAAACAATTTCACGAACACATTTAAACATCTAAGCGACAGGTATAGGCCCATTTGGGATGTACTTTGACAGAGAGGCTTGCCTGCATATGGCTACTCCCCTCCGGTGTTGCTCTATGGGTTCCCAAGACTGGCTCAAAGCAGTACTACGGAACCCTTCATTGCGCGTGGCCCAACACGCGCTTCTTATTAATAGTCAATAATAGGTACATAATAGGTGTTTTACTGGTGGTAGAGCTCCAGTGACGGAGCTCGCGGGCGTAGGCACCACCGCATTACCTAATATACTTGCCGTTAAATGGTAGTGTTCAACACTATCGTGTTCCGGTCAGGTGGTAATGTACGGCCCTGTAATTTCCGGCACAGAGGCATAAGACCTTAGGCCTCAAGAGTGGTAACGCATCTGCATTTTGACCTTGGTCTTTGTGTGGGTGTCTATAGGCTGCAGTCATCACTTAACATCAATGTGAACTGCATGCTTGTTTATCACATCCATAACAAAAAAAAAAAAATAAAAAATAATATATATAATGTGATCTTTAATAATTTTTTGACCCAAGATTTGTTTTAAATGTTCGAAGTTTATGTAACTTCGTGCTTATATTACTAAAGCCGTTGGTAGAAGTGTTTAGTAGGAGAATATACATTCCAAAAAACATAAAGGCGCTAAAGTGGTACGAAATTAGTCGAGACAGCTAGCAGAGAAAGTACATTTTTATATATTATACTAGCTGACTCGGCAAACGACGTTCTGCCGTACAAGAAATGTTAAAGCCAACGTTAAAAAAATATATTGACAGAAGCCCATTATCGGTGTGAGCAAGCTGACCCGGCAAACATCATTCTGCCATACACTAAGCCTGGGTTGCACCAAGATATGTGTTAAAGTTATTATAACATTTCACATCCTTCTCTAACTTGAAGAACCCTAACGTTTTCATAGGTTTTCGCGAGCTTCGTACATTGTAGATATTAAACTTGCGGATTTTCTCGCGTATACAACACTCCCAAACTTCTTACACAACACTCCCAAACTTCTTCAACATCGTCGAATTAGTCTGCCCGTGACCACGGTAGCTGGAAAGCGACCGAAACGTCGGATGTAAGAAGTTTGGGAGTGTTGTATACGCGAGAGAATCCGCAAGTTTAATTTCTACAATTGAAGAACCCTATTAAAGTTAAAGATAATGCTCACACATGTAACACATAAATTATAAAAAATGCACATACATATTATCCGTCTATTATATCGCGTAATATTATTATAAGTTTTGCTAAAACCACTGTATTGCTGTGATAGTAAACGTGTTAAGTCATTTTGATTACCTACAAAACGTAAACAAATACCTAACTGACGCCTATTTATAAACCAAAAGACACATTGAAGACAAATTGCTATTTCATAAGCAAATATATTTTGACGACCCGGTTAGTCTGGCGGTGTGAGCTGACCGTTTGATTCGAAGGGTCGCCGGTTCGATCCCCGCACCGGGACAAATATTTGTATGGCCTACAGATATTTGTTTCGAGTCCGGGTGTTTGTGTATGTGTTGTATGTACAACGGCGGCCACGACACATGTATTTTCCTACTGTGGGCTGTGAGTGTAAAGTGTATTTTTTTTATATTACTTTTGTGTCAGTTAACTATGCCAGCTTACATGTTTATAATTGGAAATGGATGAATAGTAGTCCCTTACCATTAATTCGACTTAAAGCATGTTGTTTTAGATTTCCGGATCTCTAAAAGAAAAAGCGACCCTTAAGATCGCTTTGTTGTCCGTCTATCTGACAAGGCCCTTCGTCTATCGAGTGCGTGTTTGATGACGTAGGCGGCTCGTCTTAAGACGGTACTAGTCTACTACATAGGGTAATCAACGAGCGCAAAGGGCTCTAAGCCTAAATGATTTTACAGAACTGGCTAGGGAGATTCGCAACGATTCAATGTACAGAATCTAAAAAGAAATATTGCGTATCGACCTAGGAAGGAGACTAGCTTATTTCAGGTTTGTAGAGCGTTATCTCTTTCGCACCTTACCTATGTGACGTTTGCTAATAAATTTGATCAAGTTTTGACCAATACAATTGCAATTGTGCTTACGTAGGCACCACAACGTGGACACTCCGCTAAAATTCCATACAAACGCTTAATTTGGTCTCTACTACACAGACATCAATCAGTGACGTGTATTTGCACGTGCACCTGTGTGCGTAGCACGTAGAAAATACCAACCGTCGCCCATAAGAGGGGAGGAGGTTGGTTGATGCGGGGAAATCAGGTGGGACATCGAAGTGTCCATTCTATACGTAGTATTATTACATATTCTCTGGTAGGCACTGTGCAGAGATAACGATCTACGAATTCAAAACTAGGCGATTATCTTTTTCGTAGGCTTGATGTGGAATATTTCAATGCCTTGCCCGTTGTCCCCGTAACGGGGACACGGCGCACGGGGACAACGGGAATAAACCATATTTCAAGTTGAGTACTGTATGTGGGAGGTGGGATGGAACGAGGGTGTCAACATAGGTTGCGACATAGAAAAAGATTTGTTTATCTACTGACTGTACTACTCCTGCCTGCGCCCGCGAGCTCCAGTGACGGAGCTCGCGGGCGCAGGCACCACCGCATTCCCTAATATACTTGCCGCTAAATGGTAGTGTTCAGCACTATCGTGTTACGGTCAGGTGGTAATGTACGGCCTAACAGAGGCAGAGTTAGAGGCATAACATCTTTGGCCTCAGGAGTGGTAAAGCATCTGCATCTTGACCTTGGTCTGTGTGTGGGTGTCTTTAGGCCGCAGTCAACACTTAACACCAATGTGAACTGCATGCTTATTCACCACTTTTATAACACAAAAAAACTGACCATGGAAGTTTAAAGTTAGAAAAATATCACGTTGTTTTTATTTAAGCAATTTTGGGTCTTTCTATCTCGTATACAATTAATTTATTTCAAGCACATGAAATTGGGACAGCTATTGATGCCTACAAATTTTGGAAGTTGGCCAATTAAATAAACATTCCAACCTGTAGATAAACCGAATGAACATGGCTGACATGGCTACGCCGGCAAATCGTGTCACCGTCGACTGATAACAAGCAAATTACTAGTATCATTCATTACTTCACGCCTGTATACTCAAAAGGGTCATCATTTCAGCCAAAAGACGTCCACTGCTGAACAAAGGCCTCCCCCGAAGAATGCCACAACGAACGGTCCCGGGCCGCCCTCATCCAGCGATTGCCCGCGACCTTCACCAGGTCGTCGGTCCACCTCATAGAGGGCCTGCCTACGCTTCGTTTTACGGTACGTGGTCGCCACTCTAGAACTCTTCTGCCCAACGGCCGTCAGTCCTGCGAGCTAGGTGCCCTGCCCACTGCCACTTCAGTTTCGCTATTCGGTGGGCTATGTCGGTTACTTTGCTTCTCATGCGGATCTCCTCATTTCTGATTCGATCTCGAAGACAAACTCCGAGCATAGCCCTCTCCATTGCTCTCTGAGTGACCTTGAGCCTTCTTATGAGGCCCATAGTGAGCGACCACGTTTCGGTTCCGTATGTTATCACTGGCAACACACACTGGTCAAAGACCTTCTTCTTCAGACACTGCGGTAAATTGGACGAGAAGATATAACGCAGCTTCCCGAACGCTGCCCATCCGAGTTGGATTCGGCGATTGACCTCTTTCTCGAAGTTGGACCTACCTAACTGGACCGTTTGTCCCAGGTATACATAATCGTCAACAACTTCGAGTGTAGTACCCTCGACTATAACAGGAGTGGGCGTAACAAGGACATTTGACATAATCTTCGTCTTGTCCATGTTCATTTTAAGGCCCACTTGTTGGGAGGCCCTACTGAGGCCATTGAGCATTGTGCCAAGGTCTTCCAGGGTCTCAGCCATGACTACAATATCATCCGCAAATCGGAGGTGGGAGATGTACTCGCCGTTAATGTTGATGCCGAGTCCGTTCCAGTCCAGAAGCTTGAAGACATCTTCCAATGCAGCGGTGAACAGTTTCGGAGATATGACATCTCCCTGTCTCACACATCGCTGCAGTTGGATAGGTTTCGAGATCTGGTCCTGAAGGCGAACCGACAAAGTGGCGTTTTCGTACAAGCTCCTGAGCACCTCGATGTACCGGTAGTCGACTTGGCACCTCTGGAGAGACTGTAGCACAGCCCAAATCTCGACCGAATCGAAGGCTTTCTCATAGTCCACAAACGCTAAACATAAGGGCTGGTTATACTCTTCTGTCTTCTGTATAGAAATAGAAATAGAAATAGAAAATATTTTTATTTCGAATAGATCTTTACAGATACTTTCAAAACGTCAATAAATCATAAACTACCTAGAGCGAATAACCATTACTTATAGTAAAAGCAAAATCATATATTACTAGTAAATTAAAAATTTAAATTTAAACTATTTGGTTAAAACATAATAATCATAAAATTTTTCAATTCCTTCAATGATAATAAATGAAGAAAAAGAAAAACTTATTCGTCAAGATCAATGTTATTCACTTAGCAGAGTTCCAAGTGCAGTCACTACTGAGAAGAACTCCGCTACCCAACAAACTCAGTAAGAGCTCTTTTAAATGAGAGCTTAAATCTAGTACAGATTATCGTGAAAAATCAAATAATGTCAACGTCCATAGCATAGATGCAAATAAACTGCTATCTACTAAATGTGATGTAGCCCCTGCAAACCAGAACAGACCAGTCCCCACCAACAGCATCCGTTCACGAGTATGACGCATGTGACAGCCATTGCCCTCCTCGACCATTTTAGAGGGAAGTGAGCAACCAGCCACACGACGCTGCCAAAGGAATATAACCTGCATATAACCTGCCGCAGCGTGTGTATGTGGTCTATGGTGCTAAAACCTTTACGGAGCCCGGCTTGTTCGGGAGGCTGGAAGTCGTCGAGTCTGCGAGATAGACGGTTCGTAATCACTCTCGAAAACAGCTTATAGACGTGACTTTGAAGTGCGATGGGCCTATAGTTTTTATAGTAATTGTCACCCGTTTTAAAGAACAGTACCACCACACTTCTGTGCCACGCCTGTGGCGTTTTGTCCTCGGATATGACGGAATTGAACATCGACTGAAGAGCTTCTAATACTGGCCTTCCGCCCTCTTTCAGGAGTTCAGCAGTGATTCCATCATCACCCGGCGCCCTGTTGTTTTTCAGCTGCTTGAGAGCCGTACTAATCTCGTCTAGACTGACGTCCGGGCGAGTCAGTCCGGCTCTAGGATCTGCTGCCGGACTGTTAACAGGTGGTCGCGCTGTCGCGTACAACTGTCCGTAGAACCGCTCGATCTCTTCCGCAAGCTCAGGTTTCGACGGTACGATTCTGTCGTCCTCTGTCTTCAGCTTAGTCAGGCAGCTCTGCCCTATAGACAGATCTTTGGCGAACACTTTGGAGCTCTTGTTCCGCTCTATGGCCGTTTTAATACTGTCAGTATTAAACTGCCGAAGGTCGCCAGTCAATGACTTCGACATCTGTCTGTTGAGCCGCCTATACACTAAAGCATCTTCAGAGGACTTCAGAACCATACCGCGCCTCTCATCCATGAGCTTGAGAGTCGAGTCGGAGATTTTCTTGGTCTTGCTTGTGTGGCGGGTCTTAAAGCATTTAGACCCAGCCGTACGGACAGTTTCCACAAACCTGTTGTTGTATTCGTCCACATCTACGCAATCACTCAGGCATTCGAAGTGATTTTGAAGTTCAAGTTGGAAGCTCTCGGGGTTTTAGATTTGGGCAGGTGCTGGTCGGAGCGTAGACTTCATTAGCCGGGATCTTTCCAGCTTGACATTAATATTCAGTGTGCCTCTAACCATTCGGTGATCGCTGCCGGTTTTGACCGAATTGATCACAGAGACATCACTGAATATATGTCGCTTCGTGGACATAATGAAATCTATCTCATTTTTCGTTGCACCGTCAGGATTGATCCAGGTCCACTTCCGGCACAACTGGCCCTGGCAACATACAACGTACGGACGCTGCGGACTGACCAGAAAGTCATGGAACTGGAGGAAGAATTGAGCGGGTTACGATGGCACATTGTAGGGTTATCGGAAGTCCGAAGACAGGGGGAGGACTCGATAACCCTCAAGTCTGGTAACCTGCTCTATTTCCGGGAGGGCGAACAACTGTCTCAGGGTGGTGTCGGGTTCATCGTCCACAAGTCCCTCGTGAACAACGTTGTCAAAATCGAGAGTGTGTCGAGGGTGGCGTACCTTATACTCAGAATAACCAAACGGTATTCGCTGAAGGTCATACAGGTCTACGCCCCGACCTCCGCACACTCCGATGATGAGGTAGATACGATGTATGAGGACATTTCCAGAGCCATACATGGTTCTAAGACCCACTACAACGTTGTCATGGGGGATTTCAAAGCGAAATTGGGCGTTCGAGGTGATCATGAGCTGAAAGTGGGACGATTTGGATATGGGCGACTCAAAAGGGTAGGCCGAGGAAAATTTATTCAAGCTTGTACATAAATACCCATTAATTGTCGGTAACGTTTTAGTCTCAGGTGGCTATTGACATCTCTGGGTATTAGAAATAAAAGAAAATATTGCTAAAACAAATAGTACAATCTCCGGGTACTATATCCTAATATACTTGCCGCTAAATGATAGTGTTCAGCACTATCGTATTCCGGTCAGGTGGTAATGTACGGCCCTGTAATTTTCGGCACAGAGTCATAACACCTTAGGCCTCGGGTGTTAAAAATACGCTTACACTCACAGCCCCACAGTAGGTATAAATCTATGTCGTGGGTGCCGTTGTACACATACAACACATACACAGACACCCAGACCCGAAACAAATATCTGTAGGCCATACAAATATTTGTCCCGGTGCGGGGATCGAACCGGCGACCCTTCGAATCAAACGGTCATCTCACACCGCTGGACTAACCGGGTCGTCGTCGGTGTGGTAGCGCATCTGCATTTTGATCTTGGTCTTTTTGTGGGTGTCTACAGGCTGCAGTCATCACTTAATACCAATGTGAACTGCATGCTTGTTTGCCACTTCCATTACATGAAAAAAAAAAAACAAAAGCAATGGGAAACTTCATGTTAAATACTCTAAGATATTAACTCTTTTTTATGTAATGAAGGTGACACTCAAGCGTGCAGTTCACAATGATGTTAAGTGACGACTGCAAAATATAGACATCCATACAAAGACTAGAGGCCAAAATACAAATGTGTTGCCACCCCTGAGATCTCTGTGATAGTTATTACGGAGCCATACATTACCATCTAACCGGAACACGATAGTGCTGAACACTACCATTTGGCGGCAGCTAGATTAGGTATTGCGGTGGTGCCTACGCTCTCGAGCTCCTACACTGAAACTCTACCACCAGTAAGAACTCTAAGTTATTAACGTCTTCTGGTCTGAAGATACATTCATAACTACGCAATATATTTTTGATAACTACCTCAGTAGCCTAGTGGTGGCCCCTACTAATACGCTGGTGGTCCTGGGTTCGATTCCCGGGTCGAGGCATATCAGAGATAACGATTAAAAATCCTTTATCTCTAGTTCTATTGTGATTTTTCCATTTTCTGGTTGTACAGTACCTCGGAATTTGGTTATGTGCCCGGAGCTGGCGACAGGCTCGCCACCTGTTACATGGGCCAAAACGTAATCATCGTGGGTGTTTGCATGTATGATTGAATGCATGCATTTGCCTCTGCCTACCCCTTCGGGGATTACAGGCGTGAAGTTACGTTATACTTTGATGTACTTAGAATTTTAACCGGCATGCTACTTCCTTAAAGATAAGAGCCACATTCGAACAAATTTATTGTGCACTTAGCATATTTCATAGATAGACTAGAGGCCTAAGTACTACTTCAACGTAGTACAAGATTATATCAATTTACAACCGATGGCCTTTATTATTAACGACGTAAGAGAACAGTAAGTTATAAATCCCATTTACTGTACAAAGAGCAACGCCCTAAGGACGAATTCATTGTCCTTAGGGCTGTCCCTCCACTTTTGTTATTGGTATTTTAATATTAAGATGGCTATCAACGGAACGTGACAACCCCACCGCCCACTAGCAGAAGAATTTACTACTACTGGAAGAGAATTCTTCCACTAGTGCAGACAGTCAACTGAACAATGGGGGTAAAACATAGAGCCTATACCTGTCGCCTAGATGTTTTAATGTGTGCGTGAAATTGTTTCTGTATTTTGATAAAGTCAAGGTATGAGTTACGTAGTAATAGACGATTTTTGTAGTGTGCGTGTGTGTCGCACGCATTTCCCCCCGCAAAAAATGACTGTTTTGCTTCGGTAATAAACGCTATGGCTACTCTCCAGTCCGCCGCGACCGGTGGGCCGTGATGCTCTATGGGATCAAACCATTCCAATGGTAGTAGGTGCAATAACGCAACAGCAGTGTCCTGTCATAAAACTACCGCCACTGAAATCGCCAATACGCATGCCAAGCGTGGCGATTATGGCATATCCCCCTTATGTGATGGCTTTGGTCTTTCAGCTAAAATTATGATAAAATAAAATAAAAAGAAATGGCAATGGGTAGGCCATGTCTGCAGAATGAATAATAATCGATGGACAAAACGTTTGACAGAATGGGTACCAAGGGACAAAAAAAGAAAGAAAGGAAGACCGAATCAAAAAAGATAGAGAGACATATTTTTTTATGTAATGAATGTGGCAAACAAGCATGCTGTTCACATTGGTGTTAAGTGATGACTGTAGCCTATAGACACCCACACAAAGACCAAGGTCAAAATGCAGATGCGTTACCACTCCTGAGGCCTAAGGTGTTATGTCTCTGTGCCGGAAATTACAGGGCCGTATATTAGACTTAGCGGCAAGTATAATATTAGGTGATGCGGTGGTGCCTACGCTCGCGAGCTCCGTCACTGGAGCTCTACCACCAGCAAAATCCCTACATTGAAATCTCCAGTCTCATGTAGATGTTTATATGCTACAGTATTACTTACCATCAATGTAAAAACTGTATGCTTGTTTGCCACTTCATAACACAAAAAAAGCTAAGCACTTCTTTGTTTCTTCAGTTTCAGTTTATTCATTTATTTCATATAATTAGGCTCCTGGAGAGCACTTTTACATCGTCATTTTTTTTTAAAACTAACCTAGAGTGAATAACCACTAATAATAATCAAAAACACATAATAAATTAAATAGACACTGAACAATTTTTTTTCTGAACTGCCAACCTTAAAAAGACTTCATAGCCTGAGTTGATAACAAAGTACAAGGCACAATCTAAACATACGCCCTGTGTTAATATTTGATAACAATTATTATAAATTGTAACATGTACCCAATTCCAATAGTTTACAATCAACGTTATTCGAATTCGGGGTAAGGTCTGTGTTACACTATCGATTTTATAGCTAGTTGAAAGCGAGGCTGTGGGCAGCGGCAGCGAATTCGCCAAGAGCTCGCCTAGGATTTGCCGCGAGTCGGTGCACACATTAAGGTCGCTAATTCTTTAATACGTATTACCTACTTCAGAAGTAAGGTTGGGTTAGAATTACCTACCAACTTAATGTAGTGCGAATTTAAATAATATTTAGTACCTATAGACATAAAGTATCCAATTATATTTAAAATTCATATAAGAGTGATTATAAGAATAGAATAGAATATTTCGCTTCTTTACAAGAATAATGTGACACCTCATATAGAACGATTTAGATGAAATGTCATGTTATTCTTGTAGGAATAATGTTGCATTTCATAAAGAACGATTTAGATGAAATGTCACATTATTCTTGTAAAGAGGCGATTTGTTTATTGACAAAAATTGTGTACATTTAACAGATATGAAACAAAACTGGTTTTCGGATTTATCTCGTGTATATTAAACTAAAATGATTATTTAAAATCGAACCCGACGTTTCGGTCGCTTTTTAGCTTCCGTAGTCTCGGGCAGACTGAGGTGGTATTTATCCGACTAAATGCGCTTTGAAAAAATATTATGTGCAGCTACCTCCATCTATTTCGCAAACGTCTAGCGGCTAGCGTATCGTTCAGCATTAACACAAAAGTTACTACTAATTGTATCTTGAGGTCTTACAGACTGTTGCGTGTGGGTTTTTGTTCCACTGAGTATTGGATCCCATGTTGGTGACAATCGCCAACCATCTTCTCTATTGAAATTTGTATGTTTTTTTAATCTTTTTTTAAAATCTCAATAGCCTTGCGAACCATTCTTGGAATTGGTCTGTGTTCCGTAGCGAGTATTCGAGTTTGGGCAAACCGAATATAATGAGTTGGTTTGTCCGTTATGTGATCACAGACTGCAGACCTCCCTGCTCTACGGTGTTTGACATCAGCAATATGTTCTTTAATTCTGGTGGAAACCGCTCTCTAATTTAGTACTTAACGACAATTTACCACACTGGGTATACAATTTGTTTTAAGATTTAAAAAAATATGTATAAAAGAATAAAAATATATGTGTGTCAGCTCCAACGCACGACGGGAATTTACTCGGCGTGCGTAGGAGGATCGCTAGTGTGCGGCCGGTCGCAGCACTCGCGGGGGAATGTCTCTCATTCTTTTTCATGTTCAATCCTACAGATAATATATTCGTCTCTTTCTACGTAACACCTCAACCTTCGAGTTACACTCGATTTTACTCCTCTTAAATTGCCGTAGCGGGCCTTATAACTCAAATCGATTCCTATAGTAATTAACACATGTCCCGATTTGGTACATAGCGGACAGAGGATTCGGTACGCTCCGAACCAAATCTGGCCGTGTGTAGAGGAGTCCGGCGGACATAATTATTATTTATCAAGTTTAATGCGGTCCGTTCGCGCGCATTTAGTCGGCGGATTCGGTCCGCTGTATCGAATCCGGTCGTTTGTTACTACTATTAAGCAATAAATTCCAACGAAAAAAATCTTCTTATGTATTACTAGCTGTTGCCCGCGGCTTCGCCCGCGTGTATGGAGTTTTATAAATAACTAAGTAGCCAATGTGTTTTCACAAAAACAGCTCAATCTCTGTACCAAATTTCATCAATCGGTTCAGTCGTTTGGACGTGAAAAGGTAACAGACAGACAGAGCTACTTTCGCATTTATAATATTAAGTAGGGATAAGGCGTTCAACATAACAGCTGTTTGACAGTTAGCGCCACTAGACCAATTCGAATTAAATATTCATAGAATAGAATGAATAGAATAAGAATAGAAGTTCTTTATTCGGATAACAACACAGAGACACAAAGTATAACATTTAAATAACATTAGACAATAGATGTAAGCAATTTAATACAACAGACAGGTAGGTACATAGAATAAACCACGTCTGTCAGAGTCTCGCAGAGAGCTTACTGCGCGCTTGCCTCGCTTTCAATTCGGTAGTGTGATGAGGCCCTATGGCTTACGTCATCTACATGACCTGAATATGAAATGATTTGACTATGTGTTTGATTCTGATTCGAATCAAATCTTGAATTATGAATACGGAGAATGTGACGCATTTCAAATTCACCGTTGAATTATTAAGTTATTGAACGAATAATTTTCCAGATAGATAAAGATTTGTTACTGATTACTGGTAAAGTCCCAGTGTAGAAGCTCGATGGCGTAGGCACCACTGCATTATCTTATCTATCTGCCACTAAATGGAAATGTTCAGTACTGTTATGTTCCAGTTAGATGGTAATGTATAGCCTCGTAATAACTACTTCAGAGACTATTATCATTCAATCTACATTTTGACCTCTGGCCTTTGTGTCATAGGTCTATAGGCTGCAGTCATCACTTAGCATTTGACGACCCGGTTAGACCCCAAATATTTTTTTCGGGTCTGGGTGTTTCTCCGGCACCCACGACACGTTTATACCATACCTGACACGACACGACAGTAGGTATAAACCTGTCGACACACGACAGGTTTATACCTACTGTGGGGCTGTGAGTGTAAGCGTATTTTTTTTATATCTCTCGTCAGCACGGGGTCCAATTTGAACCCCGGACCTTTGTCAGGCCTGCGCGGGGTCATGGGGGGTCCAACACGTAGAGGCCCTTTCGAGAATTTTGATCTACTTTGTAATGGGTTATATTCGGCGGGACCTCTTTCTGACTGCATCAATAGTTAATACAGGCACAGACAGACCGCGCAGAATATATGGGACTATTGTAATGATAAGTGACTCGCCAAACTTTGGGCTATGTGGGTGAACTGGGGGGACTAACTGGCTGGGCCTATGGAGTGAGATCCGGCACCTGCCTATATTCAACATCTTACATTATAGAATCCTACTTTAGGCAGGTGGTGACTCGCCTCTCCTTATTTATTTTCTTATTATTATTTATTTATGTAAACTGTGCTTGTTTGCCACCTTCTTTATCCAATAAAAGGCGCTTCGTTTCAATTGAACGTTAAATTGAGATTTTATCATCGCACAAAATGAAGTAACGTGTGAAACAAGCTTCAACAAACTCCAGTTACGCTTGAACCGTAATTAATTATTATAATGGAACTGTTCGTTGAGTTGTTAATGGAAAACTAATTTAGAAGTTGCGAGTTTGTGTACACAGCTTAACAATTTGGAAGATGGCGATGGAAGCGAATCGTAGGAGATAGTAATCTTGTGAAGTGAAACATAGCTTTTCCCCTAGATTTCCTTGAAAGATAATTTTATTCATATAATACTAGCTGACCCGGCAAACTTCGTATTGCCTCACAATGAAATAACGTGTCAAAGGGTTGATACGGAAGGATTGATATTTGTATGGGAAAATAAAATTGTGGTTTTTACTGTTTCCCTTCGATATCTACATTTTTCTTACCTGTTACACCTTCCCTGGACTTCCGAAAATCATTGAAAATCAAAATTAGCCAAATCGGTAAAGCCGTTCTCGAGTTATAGATTACCGAACAGCAATAGATATGATTTTAGTGTAAATCATATCTATATATAAAACGGAGTGCCAGGTTTCCTTTATGTGGTGCGTATTTTTGTCGACACGCGCCTTCATCGTGGGCGTTGTCTTCAAGGAACACGATAAAATAATATGGCTGCTAGTTAGTTATTTCCCTATTTTAATTATTGCAATGCTTAAATCATGAACTTATGATGAGATTACAATAATATTTTACAATACAGAACAAATGGGTTTTCCAGTGACAATAGTGTACGACAGCTCTTCCAAAAAAAGTGAGTGACGTTCGCTCATTATCAATAGTGTTCTCTTTGGTTCGCCCGTCATTCCAGCCAGGCACAACTCCATTCGGTAATCTCCCACCGTTATATATAAAAATCTATTGCTGTCCGTAAGTCTCGCTAAGACTCGAGAACAGCTGGACAGATTTGGCAAATTTTAGTTTTCAATGATTTTTGGATGTCCAGGGAAGGTGTAACACGCAAATATGCATACACGCATGGTTTTCCTGAATGATTTTGTGAAGAAAAACATAACTTTGCTCGCTTCGCATATCACCAGTATGATCAGTATTTTACTGGAAGAGAATTCTTCTACTAGTGCGGTTTGAAGTTACGATAGGCCAAGTCCTAAAACTTATGACGCAATTCCATAACAAAAAGTGCTTTTAGATTCTTCGTTTAAAAAAGTATGTTAATCTCGCCACACAACGAAATAATTCACATGAAATTTATTGCCAATATCAATCCAATTTACTTCGAAAATTGTATTTTCCCTCACAATATAACTAGATGGCCTTTCCTGCTTATATATTACCAAGAATGAAACACCGTTACGATAGCAATATTCTTAAAAATGAGACACACAAAAAGCCCCTTTTTTAGTAACTAGCGGCTCGCCCCGACCTTGCACGGGTGATATGAATGTAATATACCCTATGTGAAAGAATGGAGAAAAAAATGTTATAAATATATATAGAAAAACACAGTTGGTAATAGATGGCGCTGCTGCTATCATAAAGCAATGCAATAGATGTGAAGGAAAGATTTGACAAATCGGGCAGGACTTCAGTAGCTCAATTGGAAGAGCGGCTGGACTAGATTCCCAGTAGGTCGCGAGTTCAAGTCTCGCCTGAAGTCAAATTTTTCTTTCCATTTTTCTTTAAAAATAAAATATATTTCACAAGCATGTGTTAATGCGAAATAATATAAAAACAAAAACACAAATGTTTATTTTTTGTAATATTAACTAAGTATACATATTATAAAGTAACTTTACATTTGTACTAATTGGAGGCCGGATACACGGATCCGTGTATTTGTTTATTTTGTATTCATGGATTGCCCGAGTGGCCAGCTATAAACTGTGTCTGTATTTCGAGAACCGACTGTGCAATAGATCTTTGAAATTTGTTCGGGCAAATACACGGATCCGTGCGGGACGGCCACCCACTCATTACACGGATCCGTGTGCTTGGCAGTGAATGTGTGGATATTGGTTGTAAATGGTACTATTCGCATAAACACCTCCAAACTAGCGGCACAGAGGCATATGAGCTAAAGCTTCAGGAATTGCAACACATTGCATTGAAATTACAATTTCACAGTACAACACCAGTGCAGTTTTTATGCAGATGTTCGGAAGTATTAGTTACTATCAATGTGTACTATCCGTATGTTTCCCACTTCACAAAATAAAAAAAAACGATTAAGTAGCGGGGATTTACTGGTGGTACTTAATTGTTATCTCTCATTATTATTATCTCTCTCGTCAGCACGGGGTCCAATTTGAACCCCGGACCTTTGTCAGGCTTGCGCGGGGACATGGGGGGTCCAACACGTAGAGGCCCTTTCGAGAATTTTGATCTACTTTGTAATGGGTTATATTCTTATTATTATTTCACTCATTTATTCATAATCTCATTATATATTTTTTTACATATACATGTATATAAAGGAAAAAAAAAAAAACAACGTATATATAAAAAAATACAAAATGGTTACCGCCGGTAGCGGGAGCAGGGTCCAAGCTGTCGGCGGTTAGGGGCTCAGAGAGAGGAACCTCCTCACAATACGTGCCGTGTCGAGAAGAACCGCTTTCTGCACCAAGCCTTTGATCCAACTTCCCAGCGAGAGCCTCTTAAGGTGGTGGTCGAGGCTCTTCGCCATGAGTCTGTTTACCGTGACGACTATCGGTACAATTACAGCCGAGTCCACATCCCACATGGCGACAATCTCGTGAGACAAGTCGAGATACTTAATTTGTTTGTCTTTTTCCGCTTTCACGAGATTCTCATCATGAGGGATGGTGACATCGACTATAATTGCGCGGCGTTCCAAGCGATCTATCGCCACTATATCAGGCTTATTGGCGACAATAGTCCTGTCAGTGATGATAGATCGATCCCAATACATCGTGACATGGTCATTTTCGAGTACTGGGTCGGGTGCATACCTGTAGTACGGCACCTCCGTGGCTACAAGGTTGTATTTCAGAGCAAGTTGCTGGTGAATTATCCTGGCTACTTGGTTGTGCCTGTGCAAGTATTCGCCGTTGGCAAGGCTCGAACAGCCGGACACAATATGCCTGAGGGATTCCCCCGGTCGGTGGCATGCCCGACATATGTCGACCGTGCCATCCTTCAGGATAAACTTCCGGTAGTTATTGGTCATTACCACTTCGTCCATAATTGTGGTGGTCGAGGCTCCCTTAGGATCCTCGGACCACTGTCTGGTACGCACAAAAACCTCATTGTCGGTTCGAGCGCCGCTGCGGCCCTCGGCAACTCGACAAGTGTGGCATTACAGGTCGGCAGACTGGGATGGACTGAGGGAGTTCCTGACGTCCTACCCATGGAGGCAGCTTTGTTTCTCGTCGGAAGATCCGAGCACGTGTGCCGATGCTGTAACCGATGTGATACACCAGGGAATGGAATGTCACATTCCGTACTCTGTGGTATCCATTGGCGGACAGTACCAGCCCTGGTTCGATAAGTCCTGTGCTGTGGCTTCTAGTCACAAGCAGGAGGCTTACAGAACCTGGACTGCGGCTCACGCTTGTAAGGATCCTAATGCCTCCGGCCTTAAGAGAGCACTCAACGCTGCATCCAGGTCCACTAAGCGGCGCATGGCCAAAGCGAAGTCCAAGCACATCGGTAGAGTTGGCAGGAAACTAATGAGGCACCCTCCCGGGAGCCGTGCCTATTGGTCTCTTGCCAAAGCTATCGAAGGGAATTTTTGTCGGTCATCTTTCCCACCACTGCGTAAAATTGACGATAGCCTGGCCCACACGGCAAAAGAGAAAGCTGACCTTCTGGGCAGCCTCTTTGCCTCAAACTCGACTCTTGACGACATGGGTATCACAGCGCCTACCATCCCGCGCTGTGAAAGCTCTATGCCTGACGTCAAATTCACTCAGAAGAACGTCAGGCGAGCTCTTTTATCCCTTGAAGTTAAGAAGTCGAGTGGCCCGGACTCCGTCCCTGCGGTGGTGTTGAAGATGTGCGCTCCCGAGCTGACCCCCGTTCTGACGCGCCTGTTCTCGCTTTCCTACGATCAAAGAACCGTACCGTCTGCGTGGAAGACCGCCCTCGTGCACCCGATACCCAAAAAAGGGGATCGCAGTGACCCGGCCAATTATAGGCCCATAGCAATAACCTCCCTACTCTGTAAAGTCATGGAGCGTGTGATCAATACTCAACTGCTGCAGTATCTAGAGGATCATCAGCTGATCAGTGACCGCCAATATGGATTTCGTCATGGCAGATCTGCTGGTGATCTTCTAGTATATCTCACGCACCATTGGTCCCACGCCTTGGACAAGAGTGGGGAGGCATTGGCTGTAAGCCTGGACATTGCTAAGGCCTTTGACCGGGTCTGGCACAGGGCACTCCTCGCGAAACTTCCATCCTACGGTCTTCCCGAGAGGCTATGCAACTGGACAGCCAGCTTTCTGTCTGAGCGTTATATACAAGTCTTAGTTGACGGTCAGCGCTCAGACAGACTACCTATCAACGCTGGTGTGCCGCAAGGCTCTGTGTTATCTCCCACGCTTTTTCTTCTGCATATCAATGAAATATTGGAGCAAAACTCCAATTTTCATTGCTATGCCGATGATAGTACGGGAGATGCACACTACACTAGCCGTGCAAATGCCTCTCGGACACTTATCGAGGAAAGCAGGACTAGACTTGTGTCTGAAATCGAGAACTCTCTGGAGCGGGTCTCGGATTGGGGTCGACTTAATTTAGTACAGTTTAACCCCTCGAAGACACAAGTCTGCGCGTTCACCGCAAAAAAAACCCCCATTCATTGTAGCACCACAGTTCCAGGGCATTCCGCTCGCCGTTGATAAGAGTATCGGTATCCTGGGCGTTGACATATCGAACGAAGTGCAATTCGGGAGTCACATTGAGTGTAAGACCAAGTTGGCATCCAAAAAGTTGGGGGTGCTTAACAAAGCGAAGCAGTATTTCACATCGGGGCAGCTACTACAGCTTTATAAGGCCCAAGTGCGGCCCCATCTGGAATACTGCTCTCATTTGTGGGCGGGAGCCCCCAAATACCAGCTTGGTCCACTTGACTCCCTACAAAAACGCGCCGTTCGTATTGTTAACGATCCAGAACTTACCGACAGGCTCGAACATCTGAGCCTGCGCAGAGACATTGGGAGTCTGTGCGTGTTGTACCGTCTCTACAATGGTGAGTGCTCTGCTGAACTGTTTGACATGGTGCCACCGTCTCTTTTCCTACACCGTACTACCCGCCGAAGAGAGAAGTTCCACCCTCACCGACTGGACACCTGGCAGTGCTCAACGGTGCGGTTTTCACGTTCGTTCCTGCCCAGAACGTGTAAATTGTGGAACGAACTTCCCTCTGAGGTGTTCCCTAGGTGCTACAATATGGGGTTCTTCAAAAATGGCGTCAAAAGAGTCCTTCAGGGCTGGCAGCGCGTTGGCAACTCCCCTGGTGTTGCAAATGTTCATAGGCGACGGTGACCACTTTCCATCAGGTGGCCCGTTTGCTTGTCTGTCAATCTTCAGACATAAAAAAAAAAAAAAAAAAAAATTGCACAAACAAAACCTTCGGTTTCCCCAAAGAGGTCCCCGAATCGTAGCCAGCCTACAGACGCAAGAAAGTCTACATCGGGCCCATGAAGAGCCCGGTAAAATCGTCCATGCAGCTCCTTGCCCTGCCATACACTCACGCGGTCACTGGTCGTCAGCACCACAGGTTTGCGCCAGTTCTCTTTAGCCAGTGAGAGAGGTGTGAGTCCACTGTCAACTGCTACCATATCCCGGTGCATACCCCTATCGGTGGCCCGAAAGTATTCTCTGAGATTGCACACCTCACGGTTGTGGAGGGTTTTAGCACTAAGAAAGCCTCGGCCCCCACACTTCCGCGGGATGTACAATCTCATCACCGATGAGCGTGGGTGGTGCATCCGGTATGATGTCAGCAGAGAGCGGACCCCCCTGTCTAGGGCATCCAGGTCGGTCTGAGTCCACTTGAGTATGCCAAAGGAGTACATCAAGACTGGCATGACCCAACCGTTGAAAGCACGAACCCTATTACCGCCTGACAGGAAACTTTTAAGAACTTTTTTCAGGCGGCCAAAGAATCGTACTCGCAACGATTGTTTCATGTCAGCCTCGCATATACCTAAGGCCTCTGACATACCCAAGTACTTGTAGGTTTCGGTTGCGGAGAGCGATCGAAGTTGAATGGAATCCGTGAGTTGTACTCTCTCGGATTCCATTATCTCTCCTCGAGTTACATGCATAACCGCACATTTTTCAATTCCAAATTCCATCCTGATAGAGTTACTAAAGTTTTCAGTCACCTTCAATTATTATTATTATTATTTACAGATTAAGTGATTGAGTTACTTTATTGGTTCAAAAAAAAAGGATTTGCTTTCATCCGCTCACTTTTTTTAATTGTTTCAGTAGAATAAAATACTCCTAGAAAATGTATTACGCTCCACTCAATGTTATCAACACAATAATATACTGCTAATAATTTACTACATCCATTTTGAACAACTGTACCTTGTGTGTACTGAACGTTGAAGTGATTGCTCACTCTGTCATGTTAACTATCAAATTTCAAACCTCATTTAAGTAAATGTTAACTCAATTGGAAATCGACGGAAACCAATAAACAGTTGTTAAGCTCCCAAGAAACCGCCACTAAGGGTCCATGCACACCACGTTTTCCACAGGTGCCATCGACTCGCGTTTCATAATCGCATTTTAAAAATGTATTGATTGGAAATATTAAACATTTGTATGACTTTATAAATGTTATGTAGTCATAAACATTAGCATAAAAAGTGGACATTTCAATGATGAATTAAACGATTCATGCGTTGCCATTGCTGCGGTCTAAGTTGACCTCGGTGCCGAAATTACAGGGCTGTACATTTACCACCTGACCATAAACACGATAGCTCTAAACGCTACCATTTAGCGGTATGTTGATTTAGTAATACGGTGGTGCCTACGCCCTCACGTTATGTCACTATAGCGCTTCACTCCTTTCCTCCGATTCAGTCACTCACAAACCAAACGCGTCGGGAAGGCCCGAGCTCCCACGTCACCTTTTCAAATACTAGTGTAAAACGTCCGTGCATTTGTAACGCGTTCCGCGACCGTTTGTATCATTACGGTCTAAATTGTAACCTTTTCAATTTAGCAGCGTAGGTAACGTGCGATTTTAAGATGTGCGTGATGGCGCGTGAAAAAAACGTGGAGTGCATGGACCCTTAAAATAATCGTATACATTGACCTCTCAATAAAATTAGTTACTCTATGGAGCCGTGTTAATAACAACTTATTCGTCACTTGCTTTCATATTGTGATCATTATTTCTCGTAGTAAAAGGTCGTAACAAATGTTCTGGTAGGTTTGTGATAACGCGTTCCTATGGCGTCAAATGCTCGTTGACGGTGCCGAAAAAATTGTAGTGTGCATGGGTCCTTATAGCGTACCCAGTCTTCAGAATTGAACGAAAATTTCAACTCAATAAACTAATAGTTGAGCCTAACTTTGGTAACTAACACATTATATATCACACACGAGTATAATGAACTAATACACTCGAGTATCTTATCCTACATCGGAAATGGAGGATTAAGTGTTTTTATGGAGTTATCATCACTTGCAAAATATTCCTTTTGAAAAAATGTATACGTATCAGAATTGGTAGAGATCCAGTGAAGGAGCTCGAGGAGGCACCACCGCATTACCTAATCTATCTGCCGACAAAAGGCAGTTCAGCATTATCGTGTTCCGGTTAGATGGTAATGAAAGTTTTTTTTCACATCACGAAATGGCAAATAAACATACAGTTTACAACGATGTTAAGTGATGACTGCAGCCTAAAGATATCTTCACGAAAACCAGAGATCAAAATGCAGATTCGTGGCCACCCCTGATGGGACTTCAATTGTTACGTCTCTGTGATAGATATTACTGCGTACCCAGTCTGCCATTTGGTGACGTGAAAAAAAAACACGTTACAATCTATACTTATAATAAAACTGTAGAAGTGTAAATTCTGTACACTGAAAATATTAAAAAAATAAATATCAGGGGATGTTACTAGATCGATACCGAACACAAATATGTGATTAGAAATTTTTTTGTCTGTCTGTCTGTCTGTCTGTCTGTCCGTTTGTTCAAGCATCACACAAAATCTAAGGGTCCGATTACGATGAAACTTAGTATGATTATACTTTGACCTTTGGCGCACAACACTGGGTACTTTTTATCCCGGAAAAATGTCTGTTTGTCTGTGTGTTTGTATACGCAAATTTCAGAAACCGCTTATTCGAATTGCGGTTTCCATTAATATATTGTGGTAAGTTTTACTTACCATTTAATGTTTGTTTCATGTGAATCGGATCAGAAATTAAAAAGTTATGTAGGGAACATTATGTTTATGTATATATTACACATACATTATTTATTTATTACGTATTTATCAGTATTACACATTCACTTACACTATACAACATCCATACATTACATATCACACAAATACAGTTACACAAATATTAATATGTAATTATTTATTTGAATTGTTAATTATTATCGTGACTTTCTCCTTGTTCTTCTTGTACTGTACCTTCTGTTGTGACGTTTATACAATTATAGTTAATGTGAAACAGTGTGTGCGGACTTGTCATTGGTAACGTACCATTTAATCCTTACCACACACCATACCACATACCACATTGGTGACCCCGAACTTTTCACGCCACATTACACGGGAAGATGAATAGTGGAAGCGACATTAACGAGTCGCGCATACCTACGCGACGACATCGCGCCATCAAAATGGCGGCACGCGTCGAGCAGCACGGTGCCGACATATCGGCGATTCTTCCGCTGACATCCAGCGACGCCAGGGTACCCCCTGTCTGGCCTCACGTTCCATCCGAGCTGGTGGATAGGCTCAACTGCACCATTGCGCCGACACCCAACGTTGCTGCGTCTTCAACGTCACCATCTATTGACAAGTTGACGCAGCAAATCGTCGAGCTGACCAAGCAGGTCAGCATCCTCATGGCCCGGCTTAATGAAGAGACCCAGTGCAGTGACAGCGATCGTACCACGAGGGTACGACACAGTGGACGGCCGCCACGCCACGGCCACCATAGCAAAGTTGGTGGCAGAGCTCATACCTGCATCAAGACCAGTGACTCCGAGGACATCGAGCAACGGGCAAAGCAATCGGTGATGGCGACCAGCGATTGCCAGGCCACCACGGGTCGCCTGTTCATTACAGACCGTGACACCAACACTCAATTTTTAGTGGACACTGGTAGTGATATTTGTGTGTACCCGGTTAGTGCTATCCGTGAACGTAGATTTAAGACTTCGTTTCAGCTCAGTGCTGCTAATGGTACGGCTATCGACACCTACGGTTATTTGCAACTGACGCTAAATATAGGCCTACGTCGTAATTTTCCTTGGCGCTTTGTGGTTGCTGATGTCACGAAAGCCATAATTGGCGTTGATTTTTTGTCGCATTACCGTCTTATCGTTGACATCAGCAACCAAAAATTGGTCGATAGCCTAACCAATATCAGCACTGTAGCTTCTGTTAATATTTTTAATAATAATGAAATTGTGTCGAGTGTGAAGGTACCGACTGGCGGTAGCAGCGTTTACCACCGTATCCTGGCCGAGTTTCCGGAGATCACACGCCCCGCCGGTGTACCAGGTACCGTAAAACACAACACTACACACCACATTCGCACTACACCAGGCCCCCCAGTGTCGTGTTCGCCTAGAAGGTTGGCTCCAGACAAGCTTAAAATTGCCAAACTGGAGTTCGACGCCATGTTGGCGAATGGCACAGCTCGTCCGTCAGATAGCCCATGGACATCTCCTTTGCACCTAGTGTCCAAAAAGGACAACGGCTGGCGTCCTTGCGGCGATTATAGACTACTAAACGCAAGGACAATACCAGACAAATACCCGATTCGTCATATACATGACTTTTCTCACAGTTTGTCCGGTTGTACGCACTATTCAGTTTTAGATTTAGTGAAGGCCTACAACCAGATACCGGTGGCTGATGAGGATATACCGAAGACCGCGATCACCACACCATTCGGTTTGTTCGAATTTCCTTTTATGACGTTCGGGTTAAGGAATGCTGGTCAGACATTTCAGAGGTTCGTGGATGAATTGACGCGTGGTCTTGATTTCTGCTATCCATACTTGGATGACTTCCTGGTGTTCTCCAGGAGTCAGGAGGAGCACGAAGACCATTTGCGCCAGCTCTTCACCCGTATGCAACAGTACGGCGTACTGGTTAACACGGCCAAATGCGTTTTCGGGGCTCCTGAGGTAACATTTTTAGGTTACCATATTTCAAAAGATGGTACCAAGCCCCTGGATAGCAAGGTCAAGGCCATTTCGGATTTCCCCCTCCCCAAAACTGTCCGGGAATTACGTCGATTTTTGGGGATGGTTAACTTTTACCGGCGTTTCATCCCAAAAGCCGCACAAATCCAGGCACCTCTGAATGCTCTGCTGACCGGGTCTGTCAAAGCTTCCCACCCGGTCGACATAAAAGGAGACTCACTAGAGGCATTTAATAGTTGCAAGCAGAGCCTCTGCAACGCCGCGCTCCTCGCTCATCCGAGTTCTGATGCCAAGTTAGGACTGGTCACTGACGCCTCAGACACAGCGCTAGGTGCAGTCCTACAGCAGCTTCAGGACGGTGTTTGGCAGCCTCTAGCATTCTTTTCGCGCAAGTTGAGCCCCTCACAAGTGAAATATTCACCGTACGACCGCGAGCTCCTTGCCATCTACGAGAGTATCAGATACTTTCGCCACATGCTAGAGGCTCACGACTTTACTGTGTATACTGACCACAAACCGCTCTGTTACGCCTTCCACGAGCGGAAACGTAACTGCTCACCGCGTCAGTATAGACACTTGGACTTCATCTCGCAGTTCACATCTGATATTAGGCACATCGCGGGTAAGGACAACGTCGTGGCTGACGCCCTTTCTCGCGTTGAAGAGCTACAGACGCCTATAGACATTGAAGTCCTCGCCAAGTTCCAGACCTCCGACCCTGAACTGGCAAAGTTAGTGGCCGGAGAAACTTCTCTTCGCCTCGCGAAGATGACAATACCTGGCAGTCGTACTGAATTGTACTGCGACGTCAGTACACCGACCGCCAGGCCTTTTGTCCCTGTAAATCTACGTCGACAAATTTTTAGCTGTTTGCACTCTCTCAGCCACCCCGGTCCCAACGCTAGTGCTAAGCTCGTTGCACAACGCTTTGTTTGGCCCTCCATGAGGAAGGACTGCCGAGAATGGTCTAAGGCATGTTTGACCTGCCAGCGCTCGAAGGTAAGCCGACACGTTTCGTCGCCCTTGGGCACGCTCGCTTTACCTTCGGCGCGTTTCAAACATGTCCATTTAGACCTGATCGGCCCATTACCTCCGTCCGGTGGATATCGGTACTGCTTGACAGCCGTCGATCGCTTCACGCGATGGCCGGAAGCTGTCCCCATCACTGATATCACCGCGGAAACCGTGGCCAAAGCGTTTATATCGTGTTGGGTGGCCCGATTCGGTTGCCCTACTGACATTGTTACCGACCGTGGTAGGCAATTCGAGTCGGCTTTGTTCCAGCAGTTGTCCAAATCCATTGGATTTGACCACCGCAGGACAACTGCTTACCACCCACAGTGCAACGGCTTAGTCGAGCGTTTCCACCGACAGCTGAAGGCAGCTATTGTTTGTCACGCAGATGTCAATTGGACTGAGTCTCTCCCTCTCGTTCTGCTTGGTATCAGAAGCGCTTATAAGGAGGACCTTCAGTCCACATCTGCCGAACTGGTGTACGGTGAACCGCTTCGCCTACCTGGCGAATTTTTCGGTCCCTCGGTAGTTGACTACTGCACTACTGACATCTCAGACTTCTCAGCGCGCATTAGGTCTTTCGCTGAAAAGTTGAAACCTGTTCCGACTCAGCACCATTCTGGCAAACGGCACATTTTCATTTTTAAAGATCTCGATACATGTAGCCACGTATTCCTAAGGGAAGACGCGCTACGTGTATCGCTACAACCTGCGTACACCGGACCACATGAGGTTATCAACAGGGGTGGGAAAGTTTTTAAAATTAGAGTCAAGGGTAAAGTTGTCTCGGTATCGGTAGACCGCCTTAAGCCAGCCTACATACTGTCGGACGACGCTGCCCAACTTCAAACATCCCAATCCATCCCAATCCATCTCATATCCAATTATCCCAACCACAACCCCCAGATCCTCCCCATCCTCCGCCTGGGGACAACCCTCTGCGAGCTACACGTTCCGGGAGACGAGTCCGCTTCCCGGATTATTATCGTCCGTAGACACGGCCTCTGGAGGGGAGTGATGTAGGGAACATTATGTTTATGTATATATTACACATACATTATTTATTTATTACGTATTTATCAGTATTACACATTCACTTACACTATACAACATCCATACATTACATATCACACAAATACAGTTACAGTTACAGAATGTGGATAAAACTAAAGTATTAGTATTTGAAAGAGATGAACAGAGAACAAATGCAAGGGTAGTAGTAGATGATGCAGTGTTAGAACAGGTTGATGAAATTGTATATCTTGGATGTGCTTTTAGCAAGGATGGTAGGTACACCACTGACATAGAAAGAAGAGTGCTTGCTGGGAATTGCGTGAATGGAGCGTTGGGTAAGCTGCTAGAATCTAAACATCTCAGCCAGCGGGCTCGACTAGCCGTACATAATGCTGTACTTACTCCAACGCTTTTATATGGAAGCGAGAGCTGGGTATGCAGGAAAGAGCATGAAAGTAAGTTGAACGCGGTCGAGATGAGATCTTTGCGCAAGATCTGCGGTGTATCACTCACCGATCGCGTTCGTAATGAAGATGTAAGAAAGAGACTTTGTGTGAATGATAGTATCGGTGTAAAAATGAAAAAAGGCATGCTCCGATGGTTCGGGCATATAGAAAGAATGTCGAATGAGCGAATGACTAAACAGATATACAATGCGAATGTGGATGGTTGCAGAGGCCCAGGAAGACCAAGGCTGACCTACCATGACCAAATAGGTCGAGTTCTGTCTGATGGTGGGGTCAAAAGTCTTAGGAATCGGCGTGCATGTATGAAGAGAATGATGAAGGTAGACGAGGCACGAGAGGTTTGTCAGAACCGGGATGTCTGGCGCTCTACACTCTCTGCCTACCCCGTTAGGGACCTGGCGTGAAGATACATACAGTTACACAAATATTAATATGTAATTATTTATTTGTCACGAGCATACTCGGGTGAAACCCGTAGTATGCCGCGATCTATTTTATCAACACAAAATATCACAACGGTTGCGGGTACGCGCGCTTCGCGGGCGTGAGGTCTACCTGCGAATTCTCGCGCCGCCCGACCGTCGCGGTTGCAACGCCAGTCGTGCTTGCCTACTCGACGCGTTTTCTTTGTCTCGCTATTTTGTTGATGTTATTTGATTTGGACTTGTGATTTCTATGTTTAGTGTTTGTGCCGTGACCTATACGTACTGTTAATTATTATCGTGACTTTCTCCTTGTTCTTCTTGTACTGTACCTTCTGTTGTGACGTTTATACAATTATAGTTAATGTGAAACAGTGTGTGCGGACTTGTCATTGGTAACGTACCATTTAATCCTTACCACACACCATACCACATACCACATTGGGGTTGTGGATGGGACAATTGTAACTGTATTTGTGTGATATGTAATGTATGGATGTTGTATAGTGTAAGTGAATGTGTAATACTGATAAATACGTAATAAATAAATAATGTATGTGTAATATATACATAAACATAATGTTCCCTACAGTTATATCAATTTAAAGAATCATATCGAACATTTTTAAGCTGTAGGTATCTATCTTCTATCTTTTAGGGGATTTCGTACCTAAAAGGTAAAAACGGGCCCTACGGATTACTAATCGTCCGATGTCTGTCTGTCTGTCCGTCCATCTATCTGTCTGTCACCGGGCTGTATCTCATAAATAGTGATAATGATAGCTAGAAATCTAACATTTTCACAAATTATGTATTTCTGTTACCGCTATATAGACAAAATTAATTACTAAAAATAAGAAACTGAAAATGTTAAGGGACCCAAGGGGGCGACTTAAAAAAATAACGGTAGCAAGTAGACGCTTAAAATTTTCACAGAATACTAGGTCTTATGTTGTATATAATCTTCCATAATAAATAATTAAATGAAAATAAAGTACATATTAAACCCATACAACAAACGTAATTTTTATGCAAGTTTTTATTCCGAACCCTTCGTGCACGAGTTCGACTTGCACTTGGCCGATTTTTTTTCTTTAAGTTGGTGGCATTGGTGGCGTTGGTGTCATTGGTGTCGTTGGTGGCGTAGGTGATGTTGGTGACTCTGGTGGTGGTGTTGGTGGTGGTGGTGGTTTTTAGTGGCGATGGAGGCATTGGGGACGTTGGGGGTGTTATTGGTAGTTTTGGATGCGTTGGTGGCATTGGTTGTGGTAGTGATGGTGGTTTTGGTGGCGTTGGTATCATTGGTTGGCATTGGTGGCGCAGGTGTTTGGTGATGTTGGTGTTGGTGGTGGCGTTGAGGGTGGCGTTTGTGGTGGTTGCGGCGGTAGTGGTGACAGTGGTGGTGGTGATGGTGGAGATGGTGACGATGGTGGTGGTGGTGTTGGTGTTGGTAGCAAAAGTGGTTAAAAATGCACAACAGTAACGGTAATATTCAATTTTTCGCTTCTGCCGGCTCTTACAGAGTGCATATTTATTATGTATAGATCTATCTTTCATCTTTCATTCTCTGTCAGTAGCACTATTTGACTGAAACTTTACAAAACTTAATAATAATTAGTTATAAAATAATATTATGCATAGAAGTTGAAAATGGCTTTTTCGAAAATACAGTTCAGCGTAGGATGGACGTTTGTAGGTAGGTACGACTGAGCGTTTAAACACATAATTAGCAATTTTTCGCAATCCTAGCAGCCTGTGTGCTTTCATTCCCGATGGCCATACGTCTAATATCGTGTTTACAGAAGCATTACTGTAAAGTAGATTTTCTTAGCTTCTCAAAATTCATATCCAAATGCGCTGCCCGAAGTCACTATTCCACGCGAACAAAGTCGCAGGCACAGCTAGTATTATAATAAATGAACGTAATTTGATGACAATTAATGACTTAAGAAATAGGCTTTTCATTCGTTTTATATCAACTCTCGCTCGCATCACCAAAATTGGGGTTCAAATGTTCAACCTTTTTTATAGTTATCACCAACATCATCGAACTCATGCTGTTCTATACATTCTGTAGTTTTAATTTTTTTACTGGTGGTAGAGCTCCAGTGACGGAGCTCGCGGGCGTAGGCACCACCGCATTACCTAATATACTTGCCGCTAAATGGTAGTGTTCAGCACTATCGTGTTCCGGTCAGGTGGCAATGTACGGCCCTGTAATTTCCGGCACAGAGGCATAACACCTTAGGCCTCAAGAGTGGTAACGCATCTGCATTTTTACCTCTGGTCATTGTGTGGGTGTCTATAGGCTGCAGTCATCACTTAACATCAATGTGAACTGTATGCTTGTTTGCCACTTTTAAAACAAAAAAAAAAAATTACGAATTTTCATAGTTACATATACATACAGTAGGTATACTTTTTTATAGTTATCACGAACATCCTGGTTCGTTTTGATGATTTTTTTTATAAAAGAAGTGATATCAATACCTGACTTGTGAATATTTCCTAGTCTCAGATCCTCTTGAATACATCAAAGAATCATCAGAGTGGTCACAATCACATACACAGAGATGATTTAAAAATAAAGATATACTATGTCGCACGTCTATTACAACTTTCTATATTAGTTTACTTACTTACGTATGAATGTTACGAATTTTACAATTTTCAGTTTCTTTGAAAATAGTAACAGTTCGAGTCTCAAATAACAGTGTCATCTCGACTCTCCGGGTTCAGTCGACGCGTAGACATCGTAGCGGACGCCTGCTACGAGTCGCGTGCTACGTGCGTAGCCAACTTCGTAGCGCTGTGACGGGAATTACCGTAATATTTAAAAGTATTATTACTCTGTAATAAAATAAAAAGTGTAATTATTATTAAAAACTAAAATAGAATATTAACGTGTATATATTTTTTGTTTGGTGGTAAGGGTTCTCTTAGTAAACATGGATACAAGTGTCATTTGGTTAACTCATTTAACTGTTAAGTGAATTAAGTGTGACTGTTTGTTGTGGAAAGAAATGGTAAGTTCTAGTTCATTGTTGTAGTATTATAATTACGGCATTAGTATTATGATTATGAAGAATAAAAAATTAAAAACTCATATTTTTTAGAAACTGGTTTAAAGTAACGCTACGTTTACACACACATAAACATTTATCAATAAGTTGTTCTACACGTGTCAATATAATTGGATGCTACTTAGTACTTGCAATAATTTTATCTTCTTATGTCTTTCTTATTTTCTATTTAATAGCGATAGATTTGGTAGATTTACCCCGTATCTTTATCTGACGCGCTCGATTAAATCCAGAAATTATCAGAATCAGAAACTTATTTATTAATTTAGGAAGACAAGCACCATCTATACATATAATAAAACAGTAAAACCCGCCTGTCTGTATATTGTATAAATATAATTACGAAAAACTAATTGGGGGCGATGTTAAAATAGTATTAGAACACTTTTCAATGATTTTTAATTTTATTGTCTGTCTGTTTGTCTGGTTGTCCCTTTGTCCAGGCTAATCTCCGAAGATACTAGACGGATTCGAATGAAACTTTTTGTGGTGTATAGATACTAAGCCTGGCCAACATTTAGGCTACTTTTTACTGCGGGAAAATCCCTCATTCCCACGGGAATCTCTACATTTAATAAAATCGTAGGAGAGTCAAAACTGTACATTGAATATTTTTTAAAATAATACTTGGGACGTGATCTACAATAGAAATCGAAGCCAAAAATATAGTTTTCAGATTTTTTGTCTGTTTGTATCTATGTATATCCGGGCAAAACTAAAAAAGCACCTACTAAATGGCGCCTGTTAGTAAAATTCATGCAAAATTTGAAGAAAAATTTTGCTAATTAATACTAACAGATCCGGTCAACATATAGGCTACATATTATCACGCTATCTCCTACGGGGGAAGAGCTGTAAATCTTTAAAATCGTAGGAAAGTCAAAACTGTTCATTGATTTTTTTGTTTTAAAGAATATTTGGGGTGTGATTTACTATCGATATCGAAGCCAAATATAGTGTTTGTTTTGTCTGTTGTTATTTGTCTGTATGTATGTGCGAGCTAAACTCAAAAAGTAATGGATCTTAATGGATTTACTTCTAATTTTGCATGTATATCCGAGAATTTTCAAGGATACCTCATTGGGTAAGGTTTATAGGAACCGTGCATCCAAATAATGGCGAAAGCTTTTTCCTGCGGTTGTTACTTCACACGGTCCGAGGCCCAACTTATTTCACTTTTCTGAGGATATTTGATGGCGTGGAGTATCCCACTTACCGCGCAGCCTGCGTAGCACGTCACCTTCTCGACGGTTACCAAAACTGGGATTACACCCTCGCGGAGGCAAGCGTCAGTGACAGAGAAATATCGCCATCATCTGTCTGAAGATTTTCTACGAGCTTTAAGACACGTGCTACTGGAGACGAAGTCAAAGTAACTAATGAACGCATGCTGAACACCTGTATTAGATCAGTTCAAGATGTGGTAATTTCCACCACCGTCAATCGGTGGTGGAAAAAAACTATCAAATATGGGCTCCCCAAATCATCACCGCATCAAGACCGTAGAAATTGGGAGTAGGTACTGAGACAAATTACGATCCGGGCGAAATGACCATGTCGCTTTGTTATCTTCAGAGCAAATAACAAATTTATGATACTGTCCTCGAAAGCGTTGGGCAAAACCAGGGTAAAATGTTTTTCTCCTGGATTTTGGATGCGCCTGGTGGAACAGGAAAAACATTTGTTATCACTGGCATACTTGCAGAGGTCAGAAGGCAAGGCAAAATTGCTATTGCTGTAGCGTCGAGGGGAATTGCTGCCACACTGCTTCCGGATAGCAAGACAGTACATGTTTAAAATTCCCTTATATTTAGAGAGCGCCGAAATGACGTTTTTGAAATGAGTGTACGATGGCCAATAGAAAGGCAGTTGAGGCCGTTGACAGAACCCTGCAGGACATCCGCAGGAACGAACATTTGAGTGGGTGGTGTCACATTACTGTTCACTGACGATTTCCGGCAAACGCTTCTCGTTTTGACGCGAAGATCGAGGGCTGACAAGATGAATGCTTTGTTGAAACGATCTTAAAGAGTTCGTACTTACGCTGCGCTTGACCATTAATATGAGAGCTCGGCTCGACGACAATGCACGTGCTCAACAATTTTCCGATGTCCTTCTAAGTCTTCGCGGAAGCACTCTACCAGAAGAGAGAGGTGAATAGGTGGTGTTTCCAGAACCCTCGACAGAGATGTCCAGGAGAGAAAAACTCATTCTCGGTGTCTACGGGGACATTAGTCGTATACCGTACCAGCAGAAAACGATGTTTTGGGTGTGTAAGCGGGCCATTTTGACGCCCAAAAATGATCAGACTGCAGCAATTAATAGGCAATGAAGTGGTCTATACCTCCATAAATACTGTCGTCGAGCAAGATGACGCCACACATTATCCTATGGCATTTCTGAACTTCCTGTCAGCAAGCGGGCATTCCATCGCATACCATCAAGCTGAAGGTAGGTGTCTCGATTATGCTTCTTCGGAACTTATCTCCTCCGAAGTTGTATAACGGGACCCGGCATTGGCGAGGCAGTATTTATACCACGCATTCCTCTCATACCGCATAACTACACATTCCAGTTCAAGCGTGTACAGTTGAATGTTTGCTTCGCGATCACCATCAATAAGTCCCAGGGGCAGACACTGAGTCCTGAGGTCAGCGGGTGTTAACCTCAGGACAAGTTGATTCTCACAAAGGCAACTGTACGTCGCTTGCTACCGCATTACCAGTCCCGTCTCTTTTTACATTTTGGCTCCTGGCAGAATAACTACCAACGTAGTTTTATAAGAAAGTGTTGTAAGGTTTGATACCTTTGTACGTAATTTTACTCTTTTGTGTCCGGGAATATATTCCTGCATTATTTTGTCTATTTCCTTCAGTCACATCTTATGACTGAACCAGAGAATATGTAATAATACTACTGAACTCAGCAGGATTCCCATATGACTCCCTTCACTTGCTTCGCTTGCAAAAAAACTTATACTTTTAATTTAATACTATTTTAAAAGTTGTTTGCTTATAATGCTAAAGCGACACTGGCATCTTAGGTATGTTTGGTGCTGTAGAGCCTTCACGCAGACGACGTTGCGGGCAGCTGCTAGCTTATAATAAGTAAAAAACGAACAAAATAAATTAAGGCGACAACCATTGATTGATATACATATCTAATTTCAAATTATTGATATTATAATGGAGAATATCACTTAGATAGATTTAAATATAAATATAATATACTATATACAGTAGAATTTCTCATTCCTCCTTTTACAAACTGACAACAAAGAGTATAGAGGAAAGAATAAGAGTCATTTTTGTCATTCACTGGCAGAGTTCCAAATGCCAATATGATCTGAAAAAAAAAAAAACACCACTAAAATACTGATTCCTGCCAGAACATTCATATTATGGAACTTCCCTCTGAAGTGTTCCCCAGGCGCTACAATATGGATTTCTTCAGAACATGCATTCATGAGGTGCGTCAAAAGAGTCCCTTAAGGCTGGCAGCACGTTGGCATCTCCCCTGGTGTTGCAAATGTTCATAGGCGACGGGGAAACTTTTCATCAGGTGGCCGTCTTCATCTCTGTCAATCCTTTGACAAAAAAAAATCTGCTTCTATAATGAGTATCTCTTGGGCACCTTACTATCAATAATCATACCTGCCGTTGATTTTAATTGCGTTATTTGTTTTTGTTGCATCATTTAATTTCCTTTATCTGAAGCTCGGCGTATTCCCATCGGGTTTGCAGACACAAAAGAATATTCCGTAATTGTTTTGTTATACTTCGAATGAATAAATTGGGTAGGTTAAGCCGAATAAATTATGCGGGGATTTGGGAATTACATTCAGATGTTCTACTAGAATAAGCTACGTTACTTCGCATGTAAAGTATAATTACAGCAAAATATGTATAGGTAGGAAGCGCGCATGGCCCCGTGGCTGGTGTGGATCGGAAGCGATCTACTCGGTGAAGCTTTACGGGAGCGGTCGGGTGTGTGATGGATGACTGCTAGTGGCAAATTAAAATGCGCGTTTCCGTGCTTCGGAGGGCACGTTAAGCCGTCGGTCCCGGTTGCTATCGATAGATAGCAGTCGTTAAACCTTTTCGGAGGCCTTATGGGCGGGTTGAAAACATCCGACATAGGGTTAGCCACTAACCCGTATCTCCACCAACCCGCATTGGAGCAGCGTGGTGGAGTAAGCTCCAGGCCTCCTCCCAAAAAGGGGAGAGATTAGTGCCCAGCAGTGGGATGTATAATGGGTTGCCATTATTATTATTATATGTATAGGTGAAGCGATGACGTATATGTCTTCCAGCTCTAACACTGGAACTCTATCTCTCTCTGTAGAACGTAGCCCACGTAGCACATTACACGCATAATGCGCTACGTGCCTACGTGCGTAGCATTGCTGCGGTTGGTCATGTAATTGATATGACTACACTTGTTTGCGTTAATCCAGATGGTAAATACCGTTAATTCTGGGTTCATTACTGGTAATATAAATGCGCTTACCGTTCAATGTTTCGATATTATCGTTGTAAGGCTTATGTGGCTGATGGCGCTGTACGATACGAGACGGGATTATATAAGAGCTGGTTAGCATTAAATTTTGAGGTAGAATTTTGGAACAGCCTCCATATTTAATTTTATGCTGTAGATCTATAACGTTTTCCAGCACTACCTGGTTATAATTTACATCACGTTCAAGTGGTAGTAGAGGTTCACTGGTGGTAGAGCACCAGTGACGGAGCTCGCGGGCGTAGGCACCACCGCATTACCTAATATACTTGCCGCTAAATGGTAGTGTTCAGCACTATTGTGTTCCGGTCAGGTGGTAATGTACGGCCCTGTAATTTCCGGCACAGAGGCATAACACCTTAGGCCCCTGAGGCCTAAGGTGGCCTGAGGCCTGTGGTAACGCATCTGCATTTTGACCTCGGTCTTTGTGTGGGTGTCTATAGACTGCAGTCATCACTTAACATCAATGTGAACTGCATGCTTGTATGCCACTTCCATAACATAAAAAGAAAAAAAAAAGTTGAGCATATTACTCCATATCAGGGCAAGTGTTTTAATATTATTATTTTGAAAGTAATAGGGTTATTATTTTGATAAAATACACGTTCCGTAGTTATTATTGGTCTTATATCTGTAAAATTACGCCCTATAAAACCCTAAAAGGCATAGGGAGACCTTGTCATAAAATAGATAATACTACTCTTTAAAAAATTATGCATGACACTATATTGTCCAAGATCCTAATGCCGTAAGACACAACTTATTTTCTTAAGCATGTAACTTTCGGTTCTCAGTAGTCTCTTGTGTACTTTTTATAATACCTGCATGTTTGTGTTGTTTTTGCCCTTCACGTACAATTATAAACAAAATATAGCTGGTGAACAAAATTTTCGTGTCATATGTATCTCAAATTACTGTTAGAGATAGGGCTTAACAAAGGCATATTGCATGTTAAATAATAAATTACAATATATAGATAGATTGAAAATGAAAATTTAACATTTCCAATTACAATCAATTTAGAAACGCTTTTATTCTGTCACTATCTATTTGTTACTGACAACCGTGTTTTGCAAATTTTGATTGGATTTTAACTCACTTTTGGTTATTCAATCGAACTGTTTCGCACACCTATTGAAATAGCAACATATACAGGATTACTCTGGAATTTTAAAGCGATTTCATTGTGAACCCGAATTCTAATAAAGGTTTAGTTTAGTAATACGCACCATTAGTAGAGGATTCTAGTTATTAAGTCTGCCTTATATAATTTTACTGTGCTTGAAAGATTAAATAAATATTAGTGAATAATTCAGGTCATCTGGAAACAAAATAACGTTAAATCCGCTAATCTTTTACTATTTGTTAAATAAATAAATGAGATGGGTAAGCCATAAAATTATTCAAGGATTTGAAAATTCCATTCAAATGTTTGCGTACAAAATTCAACAGTCTACTTAGGACTAGCGTGTCTTTCATATTCTTAACAGTAGGTGTATATGTGTAAAGCATTATTAAATTGTAGGTATATTGAAAATGTATATTAGTAAAATGAGCTAAAAGAATAAAATAAGTAATAAAATTTTAACATTTTCTAAAATTGAACACTGGATCATAATGTGGCATTACATGCTCCAGTAAGGATAATTAGGTATTATTAATAGCATAAAGTTTAGTTTAGACGTAACATTTAATTTGTAAATATTAATTACCTATCAATTTATTGTACTTTGCAAGTAGGTAATTTTGCTGTATTATCGTTTTTTAAAGCAATCAATAAATATTTTTCAATGTGGAATTTGTTTTTTTAATGTGATGGAAGTGGCAAACAAGCATGCAGTTCACATTGATGTTAATGATGACTGCAGACACCACCCCTGAGGCCTAAGGTGTTATGCCTCTGTGCCGGAAATTACAGGGTCGTACATTACCACCTGACCGGAACACGATAGTGCTGAATACTACCATTTAGCGGCAAGTATATTAGGTAGTGCGGTGGTGTCTACGCCCGCGAGCTCCGTCACTGTAGCTCCACCACCAGGAAAACTTATTATTATTTTATTCTTTGAGTTTTTTTTATCAGTAAACGGAATATGCAAGCGACCATTGACCACACCAAAAAGGCCGTTGCCGCTTCTTCTTCTTTGCGTTTCGATGATAAAACATTCCTATATTATATCGGTCCAGAACTTGGCCACTGTAACAGCTCCATCGGTGGCTGTCATTAAATCCTCCTGTGTACAGGTGCTTGGACAGGCAGGACATGAGGTGAGATGGACCATCGTTTGAGTTGCACCGCACAGACATTCCAAATCGTCGACCTCAGTAAATTTCCACCTGACCATGTTTTCCTTACTGCGTCCAATCTGGGTGCGAAGTCTATTTAAGGACTTCCAGATTGGCCAGGGAAGTTTATCCAGGCGGCAGATCTTCTGCAGGTGGCACAAATGGAGTTGGAAGAGAAACTCCCTCCTTCCAAAGTTGGCGTCTCGCTTTTGATGGATCGGAAACTAGGGGGTCCACAACTTGCATAAGACTTTTGCGACTTATTAATCGTTTTTGTACAGGGTTGTAAGAATGCAAAGGGTGCCGTGTGTCAGTCAGTTTAGCTCTTTCTAGAGAACTAGCCACGGCCCTACGCACACTTGGCGGCGCTATGCCAGCCAGCCAGTGGGTAAAGCAAACTCACCGGTGTCGGCTTCAGACAACCCGTAATGATCCGGCAAGTTTCATTTAAGGCCGTATCCACTAACTTAGCATGGGCTGACTGACCCCACACAGAGCCAATCCAGAGGTTCGCAAAACTTGAGGCGAGGCTCCCCATTTAGTGGAAGTCAGACGCTGATGCAAGTTGTTGCGAGCATGTACTTTCTTCCTGATAACATCACAGTTTTTTCCGAAAGTGAGGGATCTATCCAGGACTATTCCCAAGTACTTAGGGTGGTTATTATGAACGATGGGTATACCCTGCCAATTGATGTTGAGATGACGTCCTGCTTGATGGTTACGCAGGTGAAAAATGCAGGATGTTCCTCCACACACGTGTAGCAGGTGTAATAAGCTCATTAGATTATTACCTTCACATCTCTCGAACAACACACAAACCTGTGGGTTATCATGTTTGCACTATGGTGACGACCCAGTTAATCCAGCGGTGTGAGACGACCATTTGATTCAAGGAGTCGCTAGTTCAATCTGCGCACCGCAGATATTTATTTCGGGTCTGGGTGTTTGTGTATGTGTTGTGTGTGTACAACGGTATCCACGATACAGGTTAGTACCTAGAGATGGGGCTGTGAGTGTAAGCGTCTTGCGTGTAAGTGTCTGTCAGTGATAACGAACGCCGTTTGCGCTTAATATCTTTATCATCGTGCAAATCTTTGGTCACTACATGGCCTAGGTGGAATGCCCTTTTAATGGCATGTCATCGGCTGGCACATTAATCGGACATTTGACACCAGACTTAATCGGACATTTGACACAAAAATAACACTTTCATGCATTAAACCCTCAAATCAGAAATTGGTAGAGCTCCAGTGACGGAGCTCGCGGGCGTAGGCACCACCGCATTACCTAATTTACTTGCTGCTAAATGGTAGTGTTCAGCAGTATCGTGTTCCGGTCAGGTGGTAATGTACGGCCCTGTAATTTCCGGCACAGAGGCATAACACCTTAGGCCTCAGGAGTGGTAACGCATCTGCATTTTGGCATTGATCTTCATGTGGGTGTCTATAGGCTGCAGTCATCACTTAACATCAATGTGAACTGCATGCTTGTTTACAACTTACATTACATAAAAAAAAAGAAAAAAAAATCAAACAAAGAACTTGCATTTTCTATCTGAACTTACCATCGTAATACCGCGTTTCCATTATCGGCAATTGGCGCTAACTCGATAACAGCGAGGCGTCGCTAATGTAACTCTCATATCTCAATTGCCATGCAAATGTCATTTTGTCGATGTCGCGATGTAATGATATTGTGGAGTATGTGAGCATTGGTCTACTTGACTGTTGGTTTTAAACAGTAATTTGGCTATTTGATAAGATAATTGCTATTGTATTTTTATACTAAGCGTAAAAAAACCAAACGCAATGCAGATTGTATACGCGTTTATCACGCCCTATCACTATAGCAGAACTTTAATTACATTACCACTTAACTGACGCACGAAAGGGCTGAACCAAACTTCATCAATAAGCTTAGAAATGTGAAATACCATCATCTAGCTTCGTCACTGAAACTCTACCAGAAACTACCATCAGTAATATAAGTATTACATAGATAACACAAACGTACTTATTTTTTAGTACATAACATGTAAATAATATTGATATACCTTCATCAATTAAATCCTCAAATCAAGGCAAAGAGGCAAGTTAACATCCTATTGCCGCGTTTCCAATTGTTAGCAATTGGTGTTAATTCGATAAAAGCAAGCGTCTCACGAATGTCACTCTCATATCTCAATTGCCATGCAAATGTCATTTTGTCGACGTCTCGAAGTACCTAATGACATTGTGGAGAATGCGAGCCTTTTTCAACTTGACTGTTCACTAGAGATAGTACTTGGATATTTGATAAGATAATGTTCTCTTTGCACAGATTTTAGTGTGGTCAGTAAATTATTGAAGTATACATAGACATAATTTGTGGCCACATTTTGGTGCTTGGGCAAAAATTTCAGGACCGAACATTAACTTAGAAGCACTGGACCAGGCTAGGGGGCAACTCACATACTAACAAGGTCACACATAGGTGAGTTTACCACCATCTTGATCTATGATTGTAGACTCATACCTTTACGGAACTAAGCGTGATGGCTAATACCATTAAGCAGCAAGTACATACGACAAAGCGATGCTACCACCTGGTAGTTTAATCCCTGAAGCCCTGTCATCAGTATTATATGTTGCGTAGATTACATAAGCCTATAGAAAGCGAAGAATTATGACACTTCAACTGATTAAACCCTCAAATCAAGGCAAATAAATTGCATTACCTCACGGAAGTTAACATCGTAATGCCGCGTTTCCATTATCAGCTATAGAAGCTAACTCGATAGAAGCGAGGCGTCTCACTAATGTAACTCTCATATCGCAATTGCCATGCAAATGTCATTTTGTCGTTGTCGCGATGTAATGATATTGTGGAGTATACGAGCCTTGTTCAACTTGACTGTTGGTTTGAGACAGTAATTGGGTTTTTGACAATATAATTGATTGTTCCCTTTGTACAAATGTTTGTGTAAAACTTTTCAAAATGTTTATAACAAGGGCAGTGGTGATAATAACTGAAGAACATAAATACATGTAAACAAAAGAAAGTAGAAGGACGTCCCGTGTCAATACTGGCAGCAGTGTACGGAAACGTTGGACCGCATTACCATTAAGCGGAAAAAAGATTAGATAATGCGATATTGCAACCTTTGAGCTCTACCACAGGAGCTCTAACAACTGTAGTCATAGATGATACGTCTCTACGCAATGTAAAAAAATAATATTTAACATTTTTTTACACTAACAGGTCGACCTAGTTTGGAGATCATTGATTTTAAGTTCAAAAATGTAACATGAGTAATGTATGGAAATAAAAATTATTATTATTATATTCCTCAAATCAAGGCAAAGAAACTACATAACCTCACGGATGTTAACATCATAATGCCGCGTTTCCATTATCACTAAAAGGCGCTAACTCGAAAGAAGCGAGGCGTCTCACTAATGTAACTCACATATCGCAATTGCCATGCAAATGTCATTTTGTCGCTGTCTCGATGTAATGAAATTGTGGTGTATGCGAGCCTTGTTCCGCTTGATTGACATAAATTGGGTATTTGACAAGATAATTAATGACTGCCTATTGTTATCTTAGATCCGATTTTCTAACAATTATTATTATTTGTGAAGCGTGCACATGGCCCCGCGGCTGGTGTGGATCGGAGGCGATCTACTCGGTTAAGCGATACGGGCGCGGTCGGGTGTGTGTAGTGTGACCGCTAGTGGCAAATTAAAATGCGCGTATCCCTGCTTCGGAGGTCGGTCCCGGTTGCTATCTATAGATAGTAGGCGTTAAACTTTGTCGGAGGCCTTATGGGCGGCTTGAAAAGATCCGACAGCTGGTAGGCCACTAACCCTTATCTCTATCCAACCGCTTTGGAGCAGCGTGGTGAAGTAAGCTCCAGGCTTCCCAAGAAAGGGAGAGACTCGTGCCCAGCAGTGGGACGTATCAAGGGTTTTTCATTATTACTATATTATATTATTATTTGTATAAGCTGTTAATAACGGCACATACAAGTTTATACATACATACAAAAAAATGTTTGTGTATGTATACAACGGCAGCCACGACACAGGTTTATACCTAACGGGAGGCTGTGAGTGTACCTCTGGTTTTTGTGTGAGTGTGTAGGGCTGCAGTCATCACTTAACATCAACCGCATGCTTGTTTGCCACCTTCGTTGTATAAAAAAAAACTACAAACTTAGTCCGAATGAGTGTCCTACTCAATAACATTCACTCTGGTCCACCATTAAATTAATGCATTTACAATGTCACTTTGTTTGCATTTCATCCAATTCACGTTCCGCCTGCTCGCTTCTAACGTGATTAAAACTTTTACAAAGCTTTATATCTTGTCTGGACAGTTGGCTGAGATTAATGTTCTTTAAAATTAGAATGTTGGATGTTTGATAGCCGTTCTTGGATTTTGATAGCCATTTATTAAGTACCAGCTGACCTGGCGAACTTCGTATTGCCTCACAATGAAATAATGTGTCAAAGGTTTTGATAGATACGGACTATTTGTATAGGAAAATGAAATTAAATGTAAAGATGCAAGTGGGAATGAGTGATTTTCCCGCAGTAAAAAGTAGCCTAAATGTTGGCCAGGCTTAGTATCTATACACCACAAAAAGTTTCATTCGAATCCGTCCAGTATCTACGGAGATTAGCCTGGACAAAGGGACAAACAGACAGACAAAAAATTTAAAAATAATTGGAAAGTGTTCTAATACTATTTAAACATCGCCTCCAATTGGTTTTTGTAATTATATACAATGTACAGACACGCGGATTTTACTGTTTTATTATATGTATAGATATATAGAAGAGTCTATTTTTTTTTATGCGCTAACACTCACAGCCCCACACTAGGAGTAAACCTATGTCGTGAGTGCCGTTATACACATACAACACATACACAAACAGCCAAACCCGAAAAAAATATCTGTAGGCCATACAAACATTTATCCCGGTTCGGGAATCGAACCCGTTAAGACGGTCGTCACTCGCCGCTGGATCCATTGACTGTCAATGTTCTTCTAACGTACGTTTTGGCCCATGTAACAGGTGGCGAGCCTGTTGACATCTCCGGGCACATTACCAAACTTCGAGGTACTGGGCAATTTCCAGAAAATGTAAAAATCCCAATAGAACCAGAGATAAAGGACTTTACACCATTATCTCTGATAACCCCCTACTCGGGAATCGAACCCAGAACCTCAGCGTAGTAGCAGTGGCCTGCTACCACAAGGCTACCGAGGCAGTTTTAGTTTAGTTCTTCTGTACTGTTTTTTTTAAGCTGATCATGAAGTGACACACAAGCATACAGTTCACATTGATGGTAAGTAATACTGTAGCTTATAAACATACAAATGAAACCAGAGATTTCAATGTATGTTGGACGACCCGGTTAGTCCAGCGAGCGGTGCGAAACCACCGTTTGATTCGAAGGGTTCGATCCCTGCACTGGAACAAATATTTGTATGGCCTCCAGTTATTTGTTTCGGGTCTGGGTGTTTGTGTATGTGTTGTATGTGTACAACGACATCTACGACACAGGTTTATATAATACCTAATGTGGAGCTGAGAGTGTAAGCGTACAAAAAAAAAAAATGCGTTGCCACTCCTGATACATAAGGTGTTATGCCACTGTGTCGGAAATTACAGGGCCGTACATATATTGTATGAATGTTTTTTTAAATTTTTGAGTTTTAAAAGGAACACACCGAATCGAAAAATATCTAATTCAGCAAAAATATGTTTAATTCATAGGTCACGTTAAAATAAAACAAATCCCTTATTTCATTATCGCCCCTTCAGAAATAAGTTTTCATTTATTCAAATCGTCTCTTCACGGGGAAATCGAAAAGGTCAGGCTTTCATTTTTCATCTATTGAATAAAAAACGAGTCGATATCGCTCACAAAGACTCGAATAATTTGAAACGTTTAACAATCGAATACAATACGATTTGAATGGCGAATATCATTTGAGTTTGATTACAGGACCACCGGTATGAAAAGTTTAATGAATTAGACAGGCTTTTTTTGGGCACAAAAATGGTAAACGTGTCGGATGGTGAAAGGAGATGATGTGAGCTCGGCTCTGGTTCGTACACATCCTCAAAAAATGGGTAAATTAAAGAAGATCCCAAAAAAATACAATTAATTTATTCAAGAATATACTTTAGAGTTACAAGTACATTTAATTCAAAGGATTTTATCATTTTTAACTATGTTCAACATGGCGGTGATACAGCTAACGCTTGGGATCAACCAATTTCGATAGTATTTAGAAAATATTACTTTACTTTTTTTCTCCAAGTAGGTGGTACTATATAATAAAAAGAAATTGAAAATGTCAAAATGACTTCGCCCGCCATATTCGCCAGGTTGGTTTTGAGTTGCAATTCTAACTGCAAATAATGTTTTGTAACTGCAAACAAAGCTGAGTAAGCGAAAATGTGCAGTAAAAAACGTTTTTGTATTGATTTTGCCTGTTTAATGATATTGTGTACAATACATAGCCGGAGGTCCATACATTTTTGCAACATCTCCTTTACCACTTCTACTGGTAGAGTTCTAGTGACGGAAATCGCGGGCGTAGGGCGTAGGTTGTGCCTACACTCGCGTAATTACCTCTATCTGCCGCCAAATGGTAGTGATCAGCACTATCGTAGTAGTTAGATGGTAATGTATGACCCCGTAATAACTATCACAGAGACAACTACTTAGGTCTCAGGGGTGGCATCGCATCTGCATTTTGACCTCTGGTCTTTGTGTAGATGTCTATAGGCTGCAGACATCACTTAATATGTAGAGAGCTGTATGCTTGTCGGCCATTTTCCTAAGATAAAAAAAAAACAACAACCTACTTTAATATCTATCTTTATCTCCATCGCTCATAATTACTGCGAAAGAGAAACAAAGCGTATTTCCGTAGAGTTCACAAATTGTACTCAACTCCCAAGACCTAGTATCGTCACAGTCACAAAGTTGTCAACTTTCGTCATTAGCACTTTTGTCGCGACTGTACCGCCCGAGGTACGCTCGAGCGTGAAATTGAAATAGCTTGGCTCTTGAATTCATTATCTGTCTCTTTCCAGCGCATAAAGATTAAAGGGGATAGACATGTTAACACTTACAAAGTGCAGTGTTTTCGTAATTTCAACTTCGTCGTTTTCTGTAACGCTGATAGAAACTGGATAAAGTGTGATATTTTTATAGTGAGGTGTTTTAATTTCGTATGGGTATATTTTCTACTATTTGTTCAAGCCCGTGGCAAATAGACAGCGAAACTAGCGTAGCAAAGCGTTTTTAATAGCACGACTGCAGCATTTAATTAAATGTTGCCACTCCTAAGGCCCATAATTTGGTAGATAAAATATGTGTGTGAGTGTGTGGTGAAAAGGTAAATAGATATTTTAGCAATGAAAAGTCCTTACATAAATTATAATAATAAGTAAAACACGAGAAGAATAAAACTATACGTACCATCTCTGTGCATAAAAAGAAAAAATAAATAAATAAATAGTCACAAATTAGAACATAAAAGTTAGGTCAAAAATACTAAACATATAAATGGTGCATAAACAAGGTTATATAGTCATAATATAGTGTGTGACTATATAACTGATAATGAATTTTTTTGATCTCAACTCACTAAATAAACATTTTTCATCATCTTCATATATAGATGACTCCACCAAGTCACAAACATTAATCTCTTTATATCATACATATATAAATAAAAATAAATAAATAAATAAATAAGTTCTACCTTTCCATCCGCTTGGAGGGATGCCCATATAATACCGGTACCTAAAAAATCGAACCCGAAACATTTTAATGAATATCGTCCCATCTCCATTGTCCCCTTTCTTTCTAAAGTCCTTGAGCGCCTTATCCATCAGCAGCTAAGTTCTTTCCTTTCCAAATCCGTTACAATCTGGGTTTCGTCCGGGTCATAGCACCACCACTGCCTTAGTCAAGATAACCGAGGATATCCGGCAAGGTATGGAAGTTAGACAAGTTACTGTGACGGTATTGCTAGATTTTAGCAACGCCTTCAATACTGTTGACTTTGATATCATGCTGGCAATCCTACGGTCTCTCAACATATCTCCGACAGTTATTGCATGGTTTCGTAGTTACTTGTTTGGGCGTCGACAACGCATTCGCTCAGGTGACAAATTCTCTACCTGGTGCGATGTTTTGGCCGGTGTCCCGCAAGGTGGCGTGCTGTCTCCACTTCTTTTTTCCATTTTCATTAATTCAATTAGCCTCTGTCTATCTTCTCTCTATCACCTTTATGCAGATGATTTGCAAATATATATTCAATCAAATTTAGATGACTTATCAAGTAATATACAAATTATTAATGAAGACCTTGATAAAATCTACCAGTGGAGTAAAAAATATGGCCTACTGGTCAACCTCGCTAAGAGTCAAGCGATTATTTTCGGTAGCTCTCGGTTGATTAATCGCATTAACTTCTCTAATTTACCACCTATCCTTTTTAATGGAGCAGTTATAGATTATTGTGATACTGTGAGAAATTTGGGAATAAAAATGGATAGCTGTATGTCATGGACTCCACAGATCAGTGAGGTTAGTCGGAAGATGTTTGCTGCTGTCAGTTCGCTTCGTAGACTCAAGAATTATTTACCCACTGCCACTAAAATTATGCTTGCCAATTCCATCCTTTTCCCTATTCTTGATTATGCTGACATATGTTATCTTGACCTAACACAGGAGCAGCTAGGCAAGCTTGAGCGCCTTCAAAATCTTTGTATACGGTTCATATTTGGATTACGCAAATATGATCATATTCATATCAAACAGCTCAAGTGGCTTCCTATTAATCTTCGCAGGAATACACACATACTTTCACTTTTATACTGCCTACTATTTCACCCGCATTATCCTCAATACCTTAGAGATCGGTTCCACTTCCTTAGCCAAAATAACTCCCTCTTTCTTCGCTCCTCTAACAACCTTCGTCTCGCGATTCCTTCTCACTTCTCTTCCTTCTATGCTAACTGCTTTACGGTTGAAGCTGTCAAGCTGTGAAACTCTTTGCCCCTGACTATTCGTCAGTCGCAATCTCTGGCAACATTTAAGCATCGTCTTAAAAGGTACTACCTAAGCTTAGACCCTTAAATAAGGTCACCCGTTGGTAAGACTATTCTTTATTATGTTAATATATACTTAATATGATGTATTTATTTGTATTTGTATTATATTATATATAATGATGTATTTACATATATATTTACTACTTAGTATATGTAGGTATATTGTGTAAATTATTCAGATGCCTACATGTATTTCTAAATATGTTATTGTGACGTTTTGCGTTCAGGATTATTATTTTCTAAATTTGTACACCCCTTTCTCTTTAGTTGTTAAATCTCTCTACAATTAGGTTGTCTGGTAGAGATCGCTTTGAGCGATAAGACCGCCTATTGTGCATTTTCTATTGTTTTTTTGTTGATATATCCTTTTATGTGTACAATAAAGAGTATTCTTCTTCTTCTTCTAGTGTGTTCCTATTGGACAATATTTTTTTAGGTTAAAAAAGCTTAGGCTTCTATAGTCAATAGGGGCTAATTTAATAGTAAGAATGATTTCGGATTATCAGTGCTTACGTAGGCAGTGTGCAGTAGAGATAACGCTCTACGAAGTCGAAACTAGTCGATTGTCTCTTTCATAGGCTCGATATGCAATGTTTTTTTGCTGGGGACTGTCACAAAATTGTGTTACACTCGCAGCTTTTTAATAAAACAAAGCATTACTGTTAAAATAAGTTGTCATAAGAAGCGCGCATGGCCCAGCGGCTGGTGTAGAACATAAGCGATCTACTCGGTTAAGCACTACGGGCGCGGTCGGGTAGTGTGATGGGTGACCGCTAGTAGAAAATTAAATGCGCGTTTCCGTGCTTCGGAGGGCACGTTAAGCCGTCGGTCCCGGTTGCTGTCGATAGATAGCAGTCGTTAGACCTTGTCGGAGGCTTTATGGGCGGTTTGAAAACATCCGACAGCGGGTTGGCCACTAACCCACCAACCTCCACCAATCCGCATTGGAGCAGCGTGGTGGAGTAAGCTCCAGGCCTCCCCCTAAAAAGGGGAGAGACTCGTGCCCAGCAGTGGGACGTATAATGGGTTGCCATTATTATGTCTCTCGTCAGCACTGGGTCCAATTTGAACCCCGGACCTTTGTCAGGCTTGCGCGGGGACATGGGGGGTCCAACACGTAGAGGCCCTTTCGAGAATTTTGATCTACTTTGTAATGGGTTATATTCGGCGGGACCTCTCTCTGACTGCATCAATAGTTAATACAGGCACAGACAGACCCCGCAGAATATAATGGGACTATTGTAATGAAAAGTGATTTGCCAAACTTTGGGCTATGTATGAACTGGGGGGACTAGCTGGCTGGGCCTATGGAGTGAGATCCGGCACCTGCCTATATTCAACATCTCACATTATCGAATCCTCCAAAATCCGGCAGGTGGTGACTCGCCTCTCCATTATTATTATTATTATAAGTAGTTATAAAAAAACAATGTCATATTTATCACCACCATTATACCGGCTGAGTACATTTCGTTGAAGCATATTTTCATATTTTTATTACAAAAAACTGCACATTTTACCGAGGCTCTTTGTTTTCATGTCATACACATAATGCAGCATAAAAAACGCAAGCGATTTTTTTGGGCCGCCATTTCAAATATGGAGCATACGGAAGAATTTTCTGCTATCTATTGTAGTTTAAGGGCGGTTACACAAAACTGCGATGCGATGCGACCACATCGCAGGCGATGTATTCGTGCGAGCTCGCAAATATTTGCGATGCGATGCGAACTCGCTGTTTTTTTTTTCTAATTTAATGGCATCGCTTGTTATGCATATTGCCAGTGTCAAGTAAAACGATATTTCGTATTCGTAATAAGCAACGTAAAAGTCAGAGTCAGTCAGTCAATTTATTAGTCCGTCAGTCAGAGTCACAGTAATTCGAGTAAAGCGATGGTTACTTTACCAGAACATTTACAATTAAGTTTAAGAGGCAAACCGAAAGAACGTGTTTTCGCACTGTTATTCTATTTCACTATACACGAGCACTGGAATAAGCCTATATCAAATAAAATACCACCAACTATATTTAATGCTAGCTGTGCCCGCGACTCCGTTCGCTTGAGAATTTATGATTGTTCAGTATCTACCCGAACAAAGTCGTGGGTGCAGCTAAAAAAAAGTCTAAGCCTAAGCCTTTTACTTCTTATTACATAAGCTATCTGCCAGTGAAAGTCCCGTCAAAATCGGTAGAGCCGTTCCCGAGTTTAGCCGGAACAAACAGAGCTAGAGCTCGCGGGCGTAGGCACCACCGCATTACCTAATATACATGCCGCTAAATGGTAGCGTTCAGCACTATCGTGTTCCGGTCAGGCGATAATGTACTTTAATTTCCGGCACAGAGGCATAACATTTTAGGCCTCAGGAGTGGTAACGCATCTGCATTTTGACCTTGGTCTTTGTGTGGGTGTCTATAGACTGCAGTCATCACTTAACAGCAATGTGCACGGCAGGCTTGTTTGCCATTTCCATAAAATAAAAAATAAATCTGTGAAATGTTGTATGTACACAGGCAGAGTATATACGGCTGTAACACATATGACTTTTAATTGAGTTCAGAGGTTCCTTAGGGAAATTTTAAATACACGGGGACGAAGTCGCGAGCAAAAGTTAGTAAACTATAAAACTACTATAAAATCATGCACACCTTGCAACCACAATTTAACGTTATACTTCTACGAGGACCACGTACATATTACCGTTTACCACTTAACTAGCATAAAAGAAAAATGCCAAGTCAGAAACGTGCAATAAGTCGATTAAGCGCTTTCCGAGCAAACAGCCAGCATTGCATTCGAAATAGGTAATGACTGAGCCAATTACTAATGCTGAAGTGAAGTAGGGTTGTGCGTTGAGAAATTAATGGATACTTTTTTTAATTCGATGACTCTACTCAGCAGTCCTTTGAGAGCTCGAGAGTGTAGGTAGCGTAATGTAAAGCAGCAATTGCTAAAGTGGCTTTAATGATAATGATAACTCGTGGTTCCGTAATCGGGGTCGCGCGAAATTATCTATTTTTGTACCTTATTATGTTATGTAGGCCGGGAATAGACAGTTCAGTCACAGCACAGCATGCGTAGTTAAAGGCAAAAGTTCAGTTTCGATATGTTTTCAGTAACTGTTTTTCTGCTGTTTATACGTTCTGTTTTAACCGTTACCGTCTTTGAAACCTAAAGATACGGTTAAGGTAAGGTATAGTTTCAAGTTACAAATAGGACCTAAAAGTATGTTTGTGTAAATCATGAACAAGTATACAAATTGTCAAACAAATGTCACTACAGTCTGTTGAAACGACAGGTGTAATGTGACAGCAAATAGATGAAAAAAAGATTTTATTTTACTCAGGACAAATTCGTAATACGAGTAGTAGCTGGTTTATAAAGATATATGTTTGACAACCCTAAGTTCCTGGACGATAACTGACTGCCGCCGGTGGGGATATTGATTTTGCAAATTTTGAACCGGAACTCGAAATAGCTATCGAATTCGCAAATTTACCTAATTTCAGTAATTTGATTGCCTCGGTACTTTAGTGGTAGTAGATTACTTGGAGTAAGTTCACGGGTTTCATTCTCGAGTGGGGAAATAGCCAACTTATCTTTGAGGCTCTGTGGCGTTTAAAGAAGTTTCTTGCGTAGTTATTAGGCTCCAAAATATAACTGACTAATAATGGGTCTTTGTCCCTATGCATGAATATCAAATATGTGTAGTTAAATCTCTTTCGTAAAAAACTGACTTGAAGTGTTTTCCACATATGCATTTTAAAAATAAATTAATTTATTAACCATCGAATTTATGTTTTTGTTTTAAAACAATATTGAGTTTAAAATATGAGATATTTTTGTGCAATATAGAAAAATGGTCGACAACCCTAACATCCCGAGCGATAACTCGCTTGGGATGCCGCCATACTGGCGGATATTGATTCAGTAAATTGTTAACAGGAAACTCGAAATAGTGATAAGCGATTGACCTCAAAACACTTACCCCCTTATTCATAAACGTACTTTAGATATGTTTTAGCTATAAAATGCTTCGTCTTTGTCAGTTGCATTGTCAAATGTGCAGGATAGAAAAAGACAAAGGACAGATTAGCAACACTTTAGCTAAAATACGTTTATGAATAAGGGGGTTAAACTATATATTGCTACTAAAGTTCATGCTCTTGAAACTTTCTTTATTTATCTACGTAGAATAATAATACGACAACATTATAATCCCTACTATATAATACTCTGTCTGTCTGTCTGTTACCTTTTCACGTCCAAACGACTGAACCGATTTTAATAAAATTTGGTACAGAGATAGAGCTGACTTTGAGAAAGAACATAGGTTACTTATTTATTTATAAAACGACATCCACGCGGGCGAAGCCGAGGGCAACAGCTATTATTTTTATATTTTCCAAATTATATGTCTGTCTGTCTGTCTGTTACCTATTCACGTCCAAACGACTGAACCGATTTCAGACCGGTACAGAGATAGAGCTGACTTTGAGGAAGAACATAGGCTACTTAGTTATTTATAAAACGATCCTTCGTGGAGTGGACGAAGCCGCGGGCAACAGCTAGTATTTGTACATTTTCCAAATTTGGTATGCATTACCCCGTACTATCACAGATAAGATAACTAAGGTCCCAAAGGTGGCAACGCATCTGCATTTTGACCTTTGGTGTTAGTGTAGATCTCTAAAGGCAGCAGTCATCACTTAACGTCCATGTGACATACAAACTTGTCTCCCACCTTCGTTCCAAAAAAAATTGGTCTAGTTTTTTTAATGGACTAACGCAGGCGGCTCTTCTAGAGACGGCATCTTCTAGAGTCTTCTTTACTAGGCAATTGGCTAGGACAGAGGACTCTCAACCTAAACAAAGGAGATATTGCGAGCTCGGCTCTGGTTCGTACACTACCTCAAATAATGGGTAAATTAAAGAAGAATCCGAAAAAAATACAATTAATTTATTCAAGAATATATTTTAGAGTTACAGCCACATTTAATTCAAACGATTTTATCATTTTTTCAACCATGTTCAACATGGCGGCGATACAGCCTACGCTTGGGATGGTAGGTACCTATGTAAATAAAACAAAACGAATGCTATCTGTATGGCCTTGTAATTTCCGGCACAGAGGCATAACACCTTAGGCCTCAGGAGTAACACATCGGCATTTTGACCTCGGTCTTTGTGTGGGTGTCTATAGATACTAATTGATTTCCAATTTAAAGAAATTCATAGGAACTTCTCTAAATTGATCGATTCGATACATCGTTTTATTGTTAATATGTGATGCACTAGTAAGTTTTTTTTTTATGTAATGAAATTGGCAAACAAGCATGCAGTTCACATTGATCTAAAAAGATGACTGCAGCCTATAGATACCCACACAAAGGTCCAGAAAAAACCAGAGGTTAAAAAACAGATGCGTTACCACTCCTGAGGCCTAAGGTGTCATGCCTCTGTGCCGGAAATTACAGAGCCGTACATTACCACCTGACCGTAACACGATAGTGCTGAACACTACCATTTAGCGGCAAGTATATTAGGTACTGCGGTGGCGCCTACGCCCGCGAGCTTCACTGGAGCTCTACCACCAGTAAAAATGCGAGTTGGACTCCCATGCAGAGGATTTCGTACAATTGACCTTAATTAACATAAGTTTTTTATAAATCTATAAGAAACATACGATATTTTAGGATGATATTGCACTTTCCCCCTAACGTGGGGATCAAACCCCTATCAAAAGTGGGATGAAAAAACAAATAATCTACACAGATTAACTCGTCCGCAGTTAAAGGACGTTATCAAATTATCATTTAAATATCAAGATGTAAGTTTACGCCGATGTTGACAGTTAACGAGCCCCGTTGGGTTAACTGTCATAATATACGACCCTCGTCACACCTTGAGAAAGGTAACGGTAATACAACATACAGCAAAAACTTTTACCATTTACAGACAAATTGACATGGAATACATTATGCGCGGCATCTTTAATAAAATGAATTATATTCTTTGAAATATTTTTTGCTACTCATAAAATGATATTAACCTGAATGGTGTCTTGAACATTTAAGGGCATCATTTTTTTTCTTTCTTTTAGCAAAGTTGGTAATACCGTTTATTTTTTTTCATCTAAGTCTGCCCACAATACGCCAGTAGTTAGTGTTAGTGTTTAGTGGCGAGCCTATGGCTGTCTCTATACACATTAACAAACTCCTACACGGTGACACTGGGTAACTTACAAAAATAGTTAAAACCTACTGCACTTGTAGGGGGTCCTAACGCGGGGATCAATTCCACCTCTCGTAGCACAATTGGGGTAAAAACGAAAAATCTAAAGAAATTATAAGACCATGTTAAAAACAGCTAACTCGTCAGCAGCTATAAAACGTTTTCGAATTATCATTTAAATATCAAGATGTAATTGTTTTTATATTATTTCGCATTAACACATGCTTGTGAAATATATTTTATTTTTAAAGAAAAATGGAAAGAAAAATTCGACTTCAGGCGAGGCTCGAACTTGCGACCTACTGGGAATCTAGTCCAGCCGCTCTTCCAATTGAGCTACTGAAGCCCTGCCTGATTTGTCGAATCTTTCCTTCACATCTATTGCATTGCTTTATGGTAGCAGCAGCGCCATCTATTACCAACTATGCTAGTTAGGCAAGCCTCGCCTGAAGTCGAATTTTTCTTTCCATTTTTCTTTAAAAATAAAATATATCAAGATGTAAGTTTACGCCTTTATTGACAGTTAACGAGCCCCGTTGGGTTAACTGTCATAATAAGCGACCCTCGTCACACCGTGAGAAAGGTAACGGTAATACAACATATAGCAATAACATTTACCATTCATACGCAAATTGATATGGTAAGTAGATGTGTAGTACACAGACATTTATTTATTTCTGATAATAATTTACTTCTGTAATAAAATTAAGGAATGATTTAGGGATACTAGCTATACGGATGAACTTCGTGTTACCTTTAGAAAATAGCTATTGTCTACTCTCAGACCTATCTACGTATTATATCTACGCAATACGAAATATTAAAAATCGACCAAGCCGTTTCCGAAGAATAACGCTTCTTTTACAGGGATTTTTTTAACCAGGGGATCATGCGTTACGTATTACGTATCCACAGTCGGGGAGAAGGGTGGGTTATGTGGGAATTCGGGAAAGGATATCCGTCTTCCCACTAAAAACCCCTGGGTATTCCGACTCGTCCATCAGTGGCGGGGCCACGGGACCGCTTTACGCAAACATGTGCGACTCCGCCGACGGCTGCTTGTTTCGGAGCCCTCCTCGGAGCCCTTCGGCTCCAACGCTTAGTGGCGTGCGGAGCATCTGCACGCCAGTCAGTGGGGGACCTCCGCATTCGGGCTACGGACATCCCCTAGTCCAACACCCGAAGGTCCTTGCCCCGATCACTCTCAAGACGAGGAGTTCGGGCACACAACGCGGCCTCGAGGGATTCCGGGCTTCACCGGTGTGGGAACAACCACCGGCTGTTGAGCGCCCCCGCTACGACAAGGTGGAAACCCTCGGGAGGGTCGATTCTTGGCCGTATTATAACCTGAATTAACCTATTTACTACGCCAATTTTGTACTAACACGACACGAACAGCAACAGTGTGCTCGAGTGAACGTGCGTATAGAAAAACATACGCAACTAAACAAGATCGTTCATGGAACCGAAACGGTACGTGACTATGTGAAGGCATTAGCTACAAATGTTACAAACCTAACCACTTAAGATTGCTGTTAGATTCACCCTTATTAAACTACCTGTGTGCGTCACTCCGATTTTCTCCTCAATTATTCATGGGGCAACCATTATTATAATCTCGTTACAACCTGAGTACTTGGAATTAAATAAAACGCACTTAGTACGGCCCTGGCGCCGCATCGCATTTACTCAAACGTCATATAACTGATAGGTTCGTTGTAGAGCCTTGTTCGATGTTGCTTAGTAGTACTTTGAATTCTGGGAATTGGTCAATCGAGTTTTTGTGGTTAGAAGAAAGTTGAAAAGAACAATCGAACTGCGGCAAGAATACAAATTCGCTATTCGAATTTCTACTTTTTGATTTTCTTCAAGTTTTATGAAATTGCGATTGAAAGATTTTCTATACTATCTTATGGATTTAGGTCTGCAATAAAATTATACTATTATTATTAAATAACATAGGCTTCTTATAGAATTCCCTGTAAAGAAAGTAATGAGCATATTGTAAGAGAAAGGTCAAGTTGAACACATGACATGCGTAGAAAGAAAAGCTATACTTTATTACTTTGAATAATATGAACTTACTTTACATTTATTTTGTTACGTTTTCAAGAATAGAATAGAGACTAGTTTAAGAAGTAATATTCTTATGTTTCAAATAATAGGGATGTTGAATAGTATTTTTACTGTAATTTCAAAAACTATAGGTAAAATATATAAATATTGTCTTTGAATCATCTCCTCAATAACTTATAGTTTTAAGATATAACGAGTCAAAACGCTGTGAGTAGTGAAACTGATTCAAAATGACTGAACATTATGACGTCACGACGTAAAATCAAAACAACATGAAATATTTTCATCATTACTGTGTTGTGTACAAACTTTATTAAATAAGTTATTGCAAATCGTTTAAAGAAACTAGAAGTGAAATTAATAATACTTTAATAGTAAATAATTAATAGTCCTTTATTTATCAGTTTTTCGTCACTTCTAAGTTTTTCTATATCAAACGATTCGTTTATCTACGCTTATAATTTTGCAATTTTCTCATTGTTGCGAAATTTATAAGCGTGGCTGTTACACTTAATACACAACAAAATAAAATAAATACCTAATGTAACCTCAGCTAGTCAAACCACAGTACCGCAAAGTTTTGGAGTTATCGAGCAAACAACGCTATTTACATATGAAATCCCCACGGCAGAACTTGTTGAAAGTTTGAAGAACTCTTATGACTGCTTTACACACTCACACAGCGAGAAAGAACGTTAACGTAACGCTGCAATACAAAAAGACTATGTACATGAGTGTAATTCAAAGAATCACCTATATACTGACGGTGGCATACAAGCATGCAGCTCACGTGGTTAGAAAACGAATAGGTACTGCACCCTATAGACATCTAAAACGAATGGTCAAAAGCAGAATTGTTGTCATCCCCAGTAATATCAGGGTCAAATATTACCGTCTTATTAAGTAAGTTAAGTAAGTCCGTAAGTTAGTATGGCGACGTCACAATCTCGCGTTTCATCGCGTCGGCTGTGTAGCGTAGGCATTAGTATGCGAATCCTTTGTCGCCGATATTAAATTTGAAATGTAAAATGACTATTGTGCCAGAACGATCGCTGGTAGAGTTCAGTATAGATTTCTATGCGTTCATTCACAAACATTCTGGTTTTGTGTTCCCTGTACAATCGTTTACAATAATAGGTTTTTTTTATCAAGGTGGCATTATTTATTCTACTTTCTTTATGATATTAAAATTCAGAAGTGTTTTTAAATGGAATTGTTACATGACTTTGTTACATTACTGGTGGTAGAGCTCCAGTGACGGAGCTCACGGTCGTAGGCACCCACCGCATTACCTAATATACTTGCCGCTAAATGGTAGTGTTCAGCACTATCGTGTTACAGTCAGGTGGTTATGTACGGCCCTGTAATTTCCGCCACAGAGGCATAACACCTTAGGCCGCAGGAGTGGTAATGCATCTGCATCTTGACCTTGGTCTTTGTGTAAGTGTCTATAGGCTGCAGTCATCACTATCACTTAACATCAATGTGAACTGCATGCTTGTTTGCCACTCTTATTACATAAAAAAAATATTACAGAAGTAATTTTGGCATCGGGAGTAGGTAATTGAGACTTGACGGCCCCACCACCAACTAGCGGTAGATTCTTTTTCTACTGGAAGGGAATGTTTCCACATTTGTCTTCTACTGGAAAATATTTTTTCCACTAGAGCAGGCAGTCAACCGAACAATGGCGGTCAAAAGTAAATGCAATATTCGATCGAAAATTCGTCTATCAAGCGTGGCGATTAAGGTATATTCTCCCTTAATGACGCAAAACACTGCTGTGGGCATTTAAAGCCGAAAGACGTCCACTGCTGGACAAAGCCTTCGCCAAAGACATCCACAACAGGGTTGAGCGACATAAGGAATATTTTTTCTATGGAATGGAAGTGGATGCAGCCTATAGACACCCACACGGAGACATTGGTCAAAATGTAGATGCGTTACCACTCCTGAGCCTTAAGGTGCTATACCTCTGTGCCGGAAATGACTGGGCCGTACATTATCACCTAACCGGAACACGATAGTGCTGAACACTACCATTTAGCGGCAAGTAAATTAGGTAATGCGGTCGTGCCTACGCCCTCAAGCTCCGTCACTGGACGCACACACACGAACGCACGTCGCGAACACACGCGAACAGATAACATTATTGACTCGGTAAACGCCAAGATATGGCTAAAGTTTGGGTGATCCGAACCCAAAGCGTAACATTTGCATATTTGAGTGGAAATTGCGAAGATACTCTTTACTCACACATAAAGTTTGTATAACTTTTGCCAATATCGTCTACCTACGCTTGGGATAGAATTTTCTTCTTCAAGAATAACATAGTACCAAAGTATGGAAACATTGATACATACCTACATTATTATAGCTTAAGCTTTTTTTCATGTTAGTTAAAACTGGTGCAAACTGACTAAACTGCTTCAAATTTTAAGTGTAAGTAAATAAAGGTGTTAAGATGCAAGTACATGTAAACATAAGAAGCAGCCAAACGCGAGTCGGACTTGCGTCTGTAGGATGTCATATGATTTATAAATTGTGAAGCAATAAGCGGGAGGTTTGTAAGGACCGGGATATCTGGCGCTTCTCACACCCTCTCTCTATTCAAACTTCAACTCAATTTTTTTTTAATTACTTGTAAATAATAGAATGTTCTTGTGATGGGTCAAATGTCAAAATATAAAATTGAAACGAATAACAACTTTCCGTTGGCGTAAAGATAACATACATACATTATTTACATACTTTACTGGTGGTAGAGCTCCAGTGACGGAGCTCGCGGGCGTAGGCACCACCGCATTACCTAATATACTTGCCGCTAAATGGTAGTGTTCATCACTATCGTGTTCCGGTCAGGTGGTAATGTACGGCCCTGTAATTTCCGGCACAGCGGTATAACACCTAATGTCTCAAGAGTGGCAGCGCATCTGCATTTTGACCTCTGGTAATTGTGTGGTTGTCTATAGGCTGCAGTCATCACTTAACATCAATGTGAACTGCATGCTTGTTTGCCACTTTTATTACATAAAAAAAAAAATATATATATTATAAATACTATTGACATAGAAATATTTACAAAATTTTATGAATCCGGATAATTTAAAAAAAATATGACTTCTGCATGTTTTCAAAATTTTAGGCACACTTTCTCACAATATGTGTATATAGGTTAAAAGTGGACCATCGTTTGAAATTTTCTTATTTCTGTCACTGATTTCATGCGTGGACCAAATTTCATCTCAATCGGTTATTGAAATAATACTAGCATCGGTAAAGCATGACAGACGCATGAATGTTCTTTTTTTTTTCGTTTACCTAAAAAGAATTTTAATAATACGTCGGTTATCTATTTTCATAAAAAAATAGGCGATAGGGAGATAGGACTGAACCTCACAATGCGGGTCACTAAATAAATGCCTTATGAAGATCAGTAAAACATCAATATGCAACAACTGATTACATCCTAAAATCTCTATCTCCGGCTTCAACGTATGTAGGAAGATTACGGGAATCGCTATAATAAAATTCAGCGGAATACTCCAACGTAGATTCCTGCCAAGTGAAATTAAAGATAAATCTGCCAATTTTCTGCCAAACGAGGACGAAGGAGGAGTAAAGGCCAATTACCGCGTAAAGATTTTCCAAGAATGTGCAGATGCGATTTGAGATGATGTCTGATTAGCAATGCTGAGCTATTTATACGACTTTTAACGTTTGGGCAAGATGAGCGTTATTAAAGCTATAGAAAAAAGTAAAAATTTACAAGGATGTGTCTCTCAAAATGTTAATTTTTCCATTTTGTCGGCATGACTCACTTGTGAATGATTACACTTCTTTACTTATACGTATACATCTATACTAATATTAAAAAGGGGCAACATTTGGTGTTTTTGTATGTATGTTTGTAGCGTTTTCACACAAAAACTACTGGATCGACTTCTTTCCCAATTAGAAAGCTGCAGCTTTACTGAATGACATAGGCTATTTATATTTTTTTAGTTTATTGAACTATTATTCCCCTTACAGTACAAGGAACCCTGTTTTCTTACGATAGTGCTGAACACTACTTTTTGGCGGCAGATAGAGGTGTAGTGATGCCTATGCCCGCGAGCTCCGTCACTAGGGCTCTACCACCAGTAAATATATTTTTTAGATAATAATGATAAGGATTTATTTTGTTATCACAATTATAAAAGTAGGTACATTTTTCTTACTTTAAAACAAAATACATGAAAGATTTTCGATATTTTTTGTAATAATAATGTTCCGTGTCTTGTGGCCGTATACCTCACAGGTGGAACCATTGTCACCATGACAAGATGTGATGATGGGATCCTGGAGAAATCGAGGGAACTCTTCAAATTTCATAGCACACTTGAAAGGTTTTCGATATTATATAATGTTCCGTGTGTTTGCTTTCGGAAGGCACAATTTGATGAAGTGGAACTGGTGATGAAGACTATCTATGGTACCATCTTAGTTGAAATACCTACTTTTACTGTAATAATACTGATAATAGTTACACGTTTGTTAAAAACATTGTTATTATAAACCGCGATTGTTCGAAAACGCCTGAACCAATTTGAACATTTTTTTTGTTTGAAGGGGTATAACTTCACAGGTGGTCCCATTGCCACCGTGTCAAGATGTGATGATGGGATCCTGGAAAGATCGAGGGAACTACTCAAATTTCATAGCACACTTGAAAGAAGATGATGATAGAGGTGGTGATGATGGCGGTGATGATGGCGGTGATGATGGTGGTGATGATGGTGGTGATGATGGTGGTGGTGATGGTGGTGGTGATGGTGGTGGTGATGGTGGTGGTGATGGTGGTGGTGATGGTGGTGGTGATGGTGGTGGTGATGGTGGTGGTGATGGTGGTGGTGATGGTGGTGGTGATGGTGGTGGTGATGGTGGTGGTGATGGTGGTGGTGATGGTGGTGGTGATGGTGGCGGTGATGGTGGTGGTGATGGTGATGGTGGTGGTGATGGTAGTGGTGATGGTAGTGGTGATGGTAGTGGTGATGGTGGTGATGACGATGGAGGTGAAGATGATGGAGGTGATGTTGAAGATGATTATGAGGGTATGATGATGGAGGAGATGATGAGAGTTGATGATGGAGGTGATGATGATGAAAGTGATGACGATAAAGGAGATGTTCATATTATTATGCGTGTCATGATCATCATCACCGTCATCATCATCATCATCTTCATCATCACCTCCATCAACATCACCATCATCACCATGTCTATCGTCAACCCTCTCATCTTCATCACCACCTCTATCAACATCATCACCACCATACAATGATGTCCACAACAGTGTTGTGCGTCATAAAGGAAGAGCCACAGTTCCTATTGGAACAATCTATCACTACAGTAGCGGTTAGCGAGTTTTTTAAACATTACAAAACTACCTATCTTAATAGCGGGTTTTATCACTACACTTTGAATTAGCCTTTTGCTTGTCTGCGTAAAAACCAGCTAATGGAATAGATAGTTTTCGAAATCGCTATTAGAATTCAAAAGTTAGTTTCGTTTCGTTGCCATTCCAGAAAAGCCGCTATTATACACCTCTAGAACTGATGATAAAGACTATAGATAGTATAGGTCGCGCCACGTAAAAAGAACGCTGGAAGAAAGTAGAAGGGATGTGTTCGCACATCGGTACACTCGCGCACGAAAGTACTAGCCCTATTGGTTTATTTTTGATCTAGCTTTCGCTTGCGGTTTCGTGTATTGGTAGGCAGATTGAAAACTATATTACATAGAATAACATAAAATTAAATAAAAACACATGACGCGCAGCTTGACCGCCAGCGTTCTTTTTACGTGGCGCGACCTATAGTAGTAGTAGTTAAAATACCTACCTACTTTTACTGTAGTACATAATACTAATAATAGTTACACCACTAAAAAGCAAAAAATAAATTATTTTAAAATTTAAAAAAACCGTCTACAAAAAAAAAAATACCGAATAGACAAAACACTAAAAAGCGATAAATAAACTCAATTAGATAATTTCGTTTTAAGGGAATAAACACGTAACCTATTAATTATAATAAGACAATTACTTTAATATGGGCTACGTACCTACCTACTCATAGGTTTGAAGTCGGTGCCAAGCCAATAGTGCGGCCCGCGCGTCAAAACTAATGTTGTGTTGTTGCAGTGTTAACAAATGCGTCTAAATGAATCGCAGTGAAATAGGCTCTAATTTTTTTTATTCAACTTGGCACCGACTTCAAACCTATGAGTAGGTAGGTACGTAGCCCATATTAAAGTAATTGTCTTATTATTATTAATAGGTTACGTGTTTATTCCCTTAAAACGAAATTATCTAATTGAGTTTATTTATCGCTTTTTAGTGTTTTGTCTATTCAGTTTTTTTTTTTAAGGCGGTTTTTTTTTTAATTTTAAAATAATTTGTAATTTATAATTTCAATATGGACGAGCTAGATTCTCTTGGAGCACACTTTGACAATTACCTACTGTATTAGAGCTTCGACACTCAAACAGAAGACTTATTCCAGAGAATTACAGCCTCTGTATTACGACGTACTAATCGATAAATTGGAGATAAGATTCTTATCACGTCGCCGACGAAAAGCAAATAATCGAAATTATCCTAAAATTTGAATAATTTGGGTCATTCTGTCATTATTGGTACCTCATAAAGGCGCCAATTTATCGAGTTATTTAGAATCTGTTGCTAATTTTATGATACTACCTGTTACCCGCGGCTCCGCCCGCGTGTTGTTCGCTTTTCGCGTAAGCTGTGGAAACTCAAATCATCCCTTGAATCCCACAGGAAGATTTTTTGGTGATAAAAGCTATCCTATGTGTTAATCCAAGTTACCCTCTATGTGTGTGTCAAATTTCATGAAAATCGGTTTTACAGAAATTAAAGAAAAAACGGAAAGATAGATTTGACTTCGGGCAGGAATCGAACCTGCGACCTCAGGATAACCAAAAGCGACTGGACTGGTTATCCTGAGGTCGCAGGTTCGATTCCTGCCTTAATTTCTAAAATTTCACAAGCATGTGTTATTGCGAAAAATAAATAGTAATTGTTGTTTTATATTATTTCGCATTAACACATGCTTGTGATATTCAATAAACTGAAAAGTCTATTATATCGGTTGCCTAACTAGCATAGTTGGTAATAGATGGCGCTGCTGCTACCATAAAGCAATGCAATAGATGTGAAGGAAAGATTTGACAAATCGGGCAGGGCTTCAGTAGCTCAATTGGAAGAGCGGCTGGACTAGATTCCCAGTAGGTCGCGAGTTCGAGCCTCGCCTGAAGTCAAATTTTTCTTTCCATTTTTCTTTAAAAATAAAATAAATAGTAATTGGTTCGACAGTTTTAGCGTGTAGGAGTAACAAACAAACATACAAACATTTGCATTTATAATATTACTAGGATAGTAGGATTAGTAGGATTTCGGATATTTATAATAAGCATTGCTATAAAAATGAAGAAAAGACATGAGATCCGATGGTTCTGACGTGGACGTGGATGGTGAAGACTTAAATTTTACTGATGGATTGCTCTTACTGGTTTTACTGATCACTTTAATTCCCATCTGTATTAGATTTAAGAATTTTGACTAAAAGAGCAACACTCTCAGTTTGTTCATTAGCGGAGTTCTTCTCAATAGTGCCTGCACTATGAGCTCTGCTAAGTGAATGTCTATGTTTATGACGAATTGATTTTTCTTTTTCTTCTATGAAGGAATTGAAAGATTTGATGTATAAAATCGGATGTTTTAATTTGATTATTATTAATACTTACCTATCTAATAATAATTATTATTGTAATCCATTCGCTATAGGCTTCGCTATAGCTTGTAAACTGACAATGCAAAAGTGTCCTTGTAGACCATACAATAAAATATTTGAGTTTGAGTTTGGTAGAGTACTCGAGAGCGTAGGCAGCAACGCATTCCCTATTCTATCTGTCGCTGAATGACACGTGTTCCGGTTTGATGATAATGAATGGCCCCGTAATAACTATATCACAGAAACAGTATAACTAAGACACACCGCGGACACTCCGCCAAAATACCATACAAACGCTTAATTTGGTTTCTATTACGCAGACATCAATCAGTGACGTGTATTTACACGCGCACCTGTGTGCGTAGCACGTACAAAATACCAATCGTCGCCCATAAGAGGGGAAGGGGTTGAGTGATGCGGGAAAATCGGGCGGGACGTCGAAGTGTCCATTCTATACGTAGTATTATTACATATTCTCTGACTAAGGTGTGAAAATGCACCTGCATTTGAACTCTGATTTTTGTGTAGATGCCTATACATATACAGCCTTATTAATAAACGTAGACCAGAGCGATTTTAACTTTATGCCAAGGTTTAAGCTAACATTTTTAAAAATCACTATTAATAAACATAGACCAAGCAGGATTTAAGAATATTCTCATCTACTATCGGTGTAAAAGTTATACCTCAGCGCCATATGGTTTAACGACTGGTATAGGCATGGCATAATAGACTATTTCGATTTTTTGACATCTGCGGGACACGTGTTTACGTCGCGTAACTTGTAGCTGAGACAAAACAAAAGATATTTTTATTGATTTCAGAGTTTGTTTAATAATTTAGACAGAGATGGACACATGATTTGCGAGTGGTAGATGCAATAAATGATGTTGTGAACCAGATTCCACTTACCAGACGTGTGACGTATATTTTTTTATTAGTAGTTTTTTTAATATAATATCGATAAAATGAAGGAAACACGATATAAATTAAGCTTACTTAATTAGATAGATCATAATATCGAGATCTTTATCTTACTTTTCATATACTACTTTTTCCCACGTCTTTTATCTCGTTCACAATTATCTTGTTTGTATTTTCAATAAAATACATCTTAGGTAGTTCATATTCTCTAAGCACTGATCGAAAAACTAAGTAGAAACCAGTTCACAAAAAGAACCACGGCTAACAATAAATAAACACCACGCGATAACTATCAAATCATTTACATGCGTCACAATCAGTAATTCGAGTAAATAAAGCGATGGTTGCTTTACCAGAATATTTAGGTAGAATTACATTTTGGCGGCAACCTGGAAAGGCGTGTTTTCGAACTGTTACACTATTCACTATACACGGGCACTGTAATAAACCTCTAACAAACAAAACGGCACCAACTTTAATTAACATAAATTAAAACTGCACCAAGGAAATGAAACAAAATAAGACACCACACACCTATTCAAGGTTCCCGCCAAAACTCAACAAATCGCCTCTTTACAAGAATAATGTGACATTTCATCTAAATCGTTCTTTATGAAATGCAACATTATTCTTACAAGAATAACGTGACATTTCATATAAATCGTTCTTTATGAAATGTCACATTATTCTTTTCTTTCTTTCTTTCTTTTGGTTAATGGCAACTACCAACTTTTAAGGGTAATTCTGCCACATTATTCTTGTAAAGAAGCGAAATGTATAAATGTTCCCGTTGACAAGATTCACTCGTTACTGTCATTTGTCAGTGTCAATTTTTCAATAATGTCACCATCCAGCGTTGTATTCATTCAAAAGTCATTCACTAGCTCACTCTTTTTACTTTTAAAAAACTGGGTTGCCATAACGCACGTGTTAAGCCCGTTGTAAGGAATGTATTGTTAGTTCGCGGCTTAGCCGCGTTTATTGATAACACTTTAATTACCAAGTTAATACTCCGTTACTATGGGAGAAACAAGTCCAAGTATAAGTTGGGATGGTGCTTGGACCAAGCGATTTTTATTAATAAGACTGATAGACTGCAGTTATCACTTAACATCCATGTGAAATGCATGCTTGTTTGCCACCTTCGTTACATTAAAAAATAATAATAAGTACTTAAAATTTTCACATTTTACTATTTAACTGCCTCGGTATCCTAATGGTAGCAGGCCACTACTACTACGCTGAGGTCCTGGGTTCGATTACAGGGTAGGGGGTTATCAAAGATACTGGTGTAAAGTCCTTCATCTCATGCATGAAATGCAAGCATTTACCTGTACCTACCCCTTCGGGGATTATAGACGTGAAGTTACCGTTTTTTTTTTACTACGAACTATTTTTTTTATTCATTTAAACGAACGTTAAATCTTTATAACAGATAACTTGACTAAAGTTATATATCAAACAAATATACATAACCCCAGTATGCCTTAACAGCTCTTTTATGGTTTCCTATCTCAAAAACAAAATAAACCATCAAATAGATTTATGCGATAACAAAAGGTCGTTAAATCTCTCGTCCCACGCATCCCTAACCACATTAAATTATGATTAAATATTCCAAAAGTATTCATACCATACACATTAATCTCTCATTTGTCAGAGCTGAGATTTTGTATAAAAGACCGTAGGACATTCGCCATTCCCTATACGAAACCAGAGAATATGTAATAATAGTACGTATAGAATGGACACTTCGACGTCCCGCCCGATTTCCCCGCCTCACCCAACCACCTCCTCTCTTATGGGCGACGGTTGGTATTTTCTACACGCTACGCACACAGGTGCACGTGTAAATACACGTCACTGATTAAGGTCTGTAATAGAGATCAAATTAAGCGTTTCTATGGAATGTGATGAAACTTCATGAATAAAAAGCTTTTGAGATACGTTTTTCTGCCTCATAGCCTAGTGGAAGTAAGCCTACTGCGCTGGAGCCCTGAGTTCGATTCCCGGATCGGGGATCGGAGATATCGGTGTAAATTCCTTTATCTTTGGTTATAGGTATTGGGTTTTTTCCATTTTCTGGATGTTTCCCAGTTTGGTACATAGTGGCAGGCGATGTCAGTAGTCTGTTACATTGGCCAAAGCGTATCGTGGACGTTTGCGTGTATGTTTGAATGCATGCATTTACCTCTACTTACCCCTTCAGGATTACAGGCGTGAAGTAACGTTTTTATGGAAGTAGACTGGATGTCTGAAAACGTATCTTTACGCCTGCAATCCCTGAAGGGGTAAATAGTGGTAACTACGTGCACTCATCATGCATACGTGTATCTATGCAAACACCCACGATTGGCCAGTTTTTTTTATGTAAAGGAAGTGACAAACAAGCACGCAGTTCACGTTGATGTTAAGTGATGACTGCAGCCTATAGACACCCAAACAGAGACCAAGGTCAAAGTGCAGATGCGTTACCACTCCTGAGGCCTAAGGTGTTAGCCTCTGGGTCGGAAATTACAGGACCGCACATTATCACTGACCGGAACACTATCGTGTTCCGGTCAGGTGGTAATGTGGTGGTAGTGTGTTAGTAGTGTTCAGCAGAACACTACTAGGTAATGGGGTGGTGACTGCGCCCGCGAGCTCCTTCACTGGAGCTCTACCACCAGTAAAGCTGTTGATCAAGCGAATAAATTAAGACCAATGTCCAAAGACACTCCTGTTCAGGGAAGTGCCTTTCAATAGCGTATCCGAGAATATGCTGCGATAAACGGAATACGCGACAAAGCCCTAACCACTTATAAGCGAAGCTGGCCTCTTGAAACCGAAGAGGTCTCAACCCCGTCCTATTTTATTAGGGTTACGGATGAAATCAAAGCAAAATATGCTCTATTTTGAGGTGTTGTAAATATAAATTGCAGTGTGACAGTTGCTTGTTAAATTCGAGACTGAAATTTTAATATGAGAAAAATTAGTTAGTGATTTAATTAGCGCTTGAGTGTGGAAGTCTTGGGAAAGACAATAGTGGCAGTTGATTGGTTTTGGCTGGAAGATAATTAAATATTGTATACTACAAAGCATAGGCCTGTATTAATCTTTTTTTATAAATAATATAGGTACGCTTACACTCACAGCTCCACAGTAGGTATAAACCTGTATTGTGGGTGCCGTTATATACTGACAAGTAACAACACATACACGAACGCACACCGCTGGACCAACCGGTAGGAAAATTGGAAAGAAAGAATATATCGGGCAGGAATCGAACTTGCAACCTTAGGATAACCAGCCGCCTAATAATGTACCCTCAATGCATGTTGAACCGATTTAAAGAGAAATTGGGCTTTGGTAGCTTAGTAAAGTAAACTTAGTAACTTAGTAAAGTAAATCAATCAATTGCGAAATAGTTGCTTACAGACGATGGGAGAGAAGCTGTGTTGTGTCGTGGATGTAGAAGCCAATCGGTCCCATAAAAAAATTAATAAGTTTGTCTGTGTGATTCCTATTTTATGTCATTTTTTAATTGTTTTAAACTTTCACGATTTGTATTCATATTTTTATATTGTAAACGGGACTTAATCGCGTACTATTTTAATGGAAGTATTTACCTCGACACTCGACGTTTCGGCCGTAATGCAACGGCCGAAACGTCGAGTTAAATAGTACGCGATTAAGTCCCGTTTACAATATAAAAATATGTCATTTTTTGTTCCGAAAAAGAAATTCGACGCTCGGATATGGGTTTTGGTTAACTTGGTAAAGTAAATCAATTAATTGCGACATAGTTGCCATTAGGTCCTGCAAAATTTTGGTTGGTCTGTGTGGTTTTTATTTTTATGTGTATTTTCGTTAACTTGTAATAGAGATTTTTTTTTTTTATGTAATAAAAGTGGCAAACAAGCCTGCAGTTCACATTGATGTTAAGTGATGACTGCAGCCTATAGACACCCACACAATGACCAGACGTCAAAATGCAGATGCGCTGCCACTCCTGAGGCATTAGGTGTTATGCCTCTGTGCCGGAAATTACAGAGCCGTACATTACCACCTGACCGGAACGCGATAGTGCTGAACACTACCATTTAGCGGCAAGTATATTAGGTAACGCGGTGGTGCCTACGCCCTCGAGCTCCATCACTGGAGCTCTACCACCAGTAAAAGTAAGTAAGTAAAGTAGATTAAGTAATAATACGAGTACTACGTATAGAATGGACACTTCGACGTCCATCAAACGGTCATCTCACACCGCTGGACTAACCAGGTCGTCTATTAATTGCGCATCGTGCCGACGAAAGAAACAATCGGCTTGTTTCGACTTCGTAGAGCGTTATCTCTGCTGTACACTGCCTACGTAAGCACTGATAGTGCGGTATTGGTCAAAACTTGATCAAAATGGCCGAAAAATGTCACATAGGTAAAGGTGTAAAACACCTAGAACACTTTCTTAAACCTTAAATCCGCAATATCATCATCATTACTTTTATCATGTATTATATCACTGTGTTAATTTAATTTCTGTTTAAGGTATAATGCTATTTATGTATACATATGTATATATATGTATATATTTATTATATATTTATATGATAGTTATTTATTTGTGTATTATATTTGCGCTCTCTGCCAGTCAACCATTGGACTGGCAGAGAGCGCTTTAAGCGTTAAGTCCGCCATTTGTACCGATATTTTATTGATGCAATAAAGAATAAATAAATAAATAAATAAAACAAATAACGCTCTACAGACCCGAAGTAAGCCAAAAGATCCATCCTAAGTCGATGTGCAATATTTATTTTTGAATGCTGTACATTGACTCGTCGAAGTTCTACATAGATAACACTATCTATACTTCACAATCTATACGCAAGTTAATTTTCCAAAGATCTTTCCCGTAGGTGTTGTTAATAAAACAGATGCTACAGCTAATGAAACATTACGTGTTACGTGAAGGTTTTACTACCCTAATAAAAGTCCCTTGACCGCAAAACTTGTACTGAATACCTAAATGAAGAAATGCGGAGTTTAATGAACCATTACTTTTTGCCATGAATAAATAGTAATTAACACAAAAAAATCTTTTTACTGTGTGCAATAGTTTTTATTTTTCAATATTTAGTGTGATTGTTATTACAATTTATAAAAAAACATCGTCCACGGAATCGTGCAAATTACATTGTACAAGCTCACCGCGGACACTCCGCCAAAATTCCATACAAACGCTTAATTTGGTCTCTATTACACAGACATCAATCAGTGACGTGTATTTTGACACGAGCACCTGTGTGCGTAGCACGTAGAGAATTGGTAGAGAATACCAAACGTCACCCATAAGAGGGGAGGAGATTGGGTGAGGCGGGGAAATCGGGCTGACGTCAAAGTGTCCATTCTATAAGTAGTATTATTACATATTCTCTGACTAAGCTGTGAGATATTCATAAAAATGATGATGATGATGATGATGATGAAAAAAAATTTTTCATCATCATCATCAAAAAATTGATCATAAAAATAAATTGATATTGGCAAACAAACTTGGAAATAGTATAAAACTTATCATAATGGACTAAGTATAAAACTCAAACTAAAAATTTTATTTCAAATAGGTTTGTTTACAAGGACATTTTTGCATTGTCAGTTTACAAGCTACCTATAGCGAATAATAATAATAATGGCAACCAATTAACCGTCCCACTGCTGGGCACCAGTCTCTCCCCTTTTGGGGGGGGGAGGCCTAGAGCTTACCTACTCCACCACGCTGCTCCAATGCGGATTGGTGAAGGTGTTGGGGTTAGTGGCCAACCCGCTGTCGGATGTTTTCAAACCGCCCATAAGGCCTCCGACAAGGTTTAACGACCGCTATCTATCATCGATAGCAACCGGGACCGACAGCTTAACGTGCCCACCGAAGCACGGAAACGCGCATTTAATTTGCCACTATGGGTGACCACCCATCTCTTTACGCGACCGCCGTCAGCCTATCTACACCGGTCATGCGCGCTTCAGCTATAGCGAATGACTAATAATAATAATTATTATTCAATAGGTATTAATCATAATCAAATTATCCCAATTCAATTCCTTGGTAGAAGAAAAATAAAAATTAATTCGTAATAAACATAGTCATTCACCTAGCAGAGTTTCAAGTGCAGGCACTACTGTGAATAACTCCGCTACCCAACAAACTCAGAGTGCTCTTTTAGTCAAAATCCTTTATACAGATAATGTGAACGTCCATGGCGTATGCATATGGTTGGGGAAAAAGTTTCTTCGCATTTTTTAAGATAATTCAAAACATTTTTTAATATAGTTTATTTAAATTTAACTAAAGTATGTATGTACCATTTTATTCGATAACCTTTTGCCATCTTGTAGGTTGAGACGTGATCCCATTGCTATAAAAATTTTGGGACTTCTCATCAAATTACCGCGACAAGTGGATTTGGCAGTCCTCTCGTGATGTTAACCTAACATTGCATAAAGAATTCTGAAGAGACCGAAACAGGTGGAAATCTGAAGGTGCAAGGTCAGGACTATACGGCGGATGCATTAACACCTCCCAGCCAAACTCTCTTAATTTTTGCTGAGTGGCTATAGATGTGTGAGGTCTAGCGTTATCATGATGAAACACCACACCCCTTCTGTTGATCAATTCCGGCCGCTTTCTCTCAACTTCTTGCTTTAATCTCATCAGTTGTTCGCAGTAGAGTTCAGAATCGATAGTTCTGCCTGGTGGTAATAGCTCATAATGAATAATGCCCTTCCAATCCCACCACACACACAACATCACCTTATTGCGAGTTAACCCGGGTTTCGCCACAGTCTGTGAAGCCTGACCGGCCTTTGACTACGACCTTTTTCGCACGTTCTTGTCGTACGTGATCCACTTTTCATCACCCGTTATCAGCTTCTTCAAAAATGATTCGGTTTCATTACGTCGTAATAAAGAATCACAAATGAGTACACGGTTCATTAGGTTTCTTTCAGTGAGCTCGTGAGGTACCCAAATATCGACCTTTTTATGTACCCAGCTTTTTTAAAATGCGCCAAAACTGTTTTGTGATCAATTCTCAGTTCTTCAGCTACGTCGTAACTACTGATATGTCGATCTTGCTTCACTTTTTCAAAAATGGCATCCAATTTATCCGTAATAGGGCGACCAGAGCGAGGTGCATCTTTGACATTAAAATTTCCGGATTGAAAACGCTTAAACCAAATTTGTGCTACTCTCACAGACACTGCACTAGGTCCATAAACATCGCAAATTTTTTTCGCAGCTTGCGTTGCATTTTTCCCTTTTTTGTAGTAAAATTTTAAAATGTATCGAATTTCTTCATTAGATTCACTCATCTTGACAGTACGAAAAACAAATGAAAATCACACATTTGCCTAATTTGAATTTGGAATTATGTTCTTAAAAATTTTAACTTTCAATGATACCAAAACCAGCCAGATACAAATACTACAGCCAAAGAGATTTTATTACAAGTTCATACATACTATAATGCGGAAGGACTTTTTCCCCAACCTATTATTATTATAAATACACACATGGAAATACTTATCAACAGCTTACTATCGTGATAGAAAATAACACCCGCAAACCAGAACAGACCAGTCCCCACAATCAGCACCCGATCACGAGTATGACGCATGTGGCAGCCATTGCTCTCCTCGACCATTTTGAAGGGAAGTGAGCAACCCGTCACACGACGCCGCCGAAGGCAAAGACATTAAAGCGAGCATATATAAAAACAAAACATACAATTACGATAATCACTTCCAGCGAGATGCAAATTCAAGCATTATAACACAAAAGTATTTCACGAAGTATTCAAACCGCATGGATGGAAGTTATAATTCAAAGCCCTCCAAAGTTCCTAGATGTTTTGTTTCGTGGCATCGCATAATGGAATTATATTCGGTGTGTTATTGGTACTAATAATAAAGTTGAAGAAGCAACTTTCTTAAAGTTAGGTATATTTAGGTTTGACATTTAGTTGAAATAAGCAGAGAGAGTATGTGTTAAGAATACAATTAAATGTTGTTATTTATTGAAGTGTTCGGCAGAATGATTCAACAGCTGTGTAACACTTCAATCAATAATGTAATAGATTATGGATCACGGTCGAATAATGACACGAGTGAAAACAAGGTTATGGTCTCATTTGAGTTTAGTATAGTCCAACTGCTATATGCGGTTGGCTTATTATAAAGCGCGAATGAAGCGCGCATGGCCCCGCGGCTGGTGTAGATCGTAAGCGATCTACTCGGTTAAGCGATACGGGCGCGGTCGGGTGTGGGATGGCTGACCGCTAGTGGCAAATTAATAGGCGCGTTTCCGTGCTTCGGATAGTTAGCAGTTGTTTAACCTTATCGGAGGCCTTATGTGCGGTTTGAAAACATCCGACAACGGGTTGGCCACTAATCCGTATCTCCACCAACCCGCATTGGAGCAGCGTGGTGGAAGCTCCAGGCCTCCCCCCCAAAAAGGGGAGAGACTCGTGCCCAGCAGAGGGACGTATAACGGGTTGCCATTAATAATATTATTATATAGTCCAACCACAGCCAACTTGCGGACGCACTGCAATGCCTGCAGAATACTTTTGAATTATACGATAGATGCAGAATGACAGAAAGAATGCGAATCATTAAGAACTGCGAAAATAACCAACTTAATAGTAAAATTTTAGGAGTGTCTTTCTTTAGGTAAGTATATACTGCCGAAGCGACACCAATTTGTGGCGACAAGGTAAATATAAGGTTGGGGAAAAAGTTTCTTCGCATTTTTTAAGATAATTCAAAACATTTTTTAATATAGTTTATTTAAATTTAACTAAAGTATATATGTACCATTTTGTTCGATAACCTTTTGCCATCTTGTAGGTAGGGACATGATCCCATTGCTATAAAAATTTTGGGACTTCTCATCAAAATACCGCGACAAGTGGATTTGGCAGTCCTCTCGTGATGTTAACCTAACATTGCATAAAGAATTCTGAAGAGACCGAAACAGGTGGAAATCTGAAGGTGCAAGGTCAGGACTATACGGCGGATACATTAACACCTCCCAGCCAAACTATCTTAATTTTTGCTGAGTGGCTATAAATGTGTGAGGTCTAGCGTTATCATGATGAAACACCACACCCCTTCTGTTGATCAATTCCGGCCGCTTTCTCTCAACTTCTTGCTTTAATCTCATCAATTGTTCGCAGTAGAGTTCAAAATCGATAGTCCTGCCTGGTGGTAATAGCTCATAATGAATAATGCCCTTCCAATCCCACCACACACACAACATCACCTTATTGCGAGTTAACCCGGGTTTCGCCACAGTCTGTGAAGCCTGACCGGCCTTTGACCACGATCTTTTTCGCACGTTCTTGTCGTACGTGATCCACTTTTCATCACCAGTTATCAGCTTCTTCAAAAATGATTCGGTTTCATTACGTCGTAATAAAGAATCACAAATGAGTACACGGTTCATTGGGTTTCTTTCAGTGAGCTCGTGAGGTACCCAAATATCGAGCTTTTTTTTGTACCCAGCTTTTTTCAAATGCGCCAAAACTGTTTTGTGATCAATACTCAGTTCTTCAGCTATGTCGTAACTACGGATATGTCGATCTTGCTCCACTTTTTCAAAAATGGCATCCATTTTATCCGTAATAGGGCGACCAGAGCGAGGTGCATCTTTGACATCAAAATTTCCGGATTGAAAACGCTTAAACCAAATTTGTGCTACTCTCACAGACACTGCTTTAGGTCCATAAATATCGCATTTTTTTTTTGCAGCTTGCGTTGCATTTTTACCTTTTTTGTAGTAAAATTTTAAAATGTATCGAATTTCTTCATTAGATTCACTCATCTTGACAATACGAAAAACAAATGAAAATCACACATTTGCCTAATTTGAATTTGGAATTATGTTCTTTAAAATTTTAGCTTTCAATGATACCAAAACCAGTCAGATACAAATACTACAGCCAAAGAGATTTTATTACAAGTTCATACATACTATAATGCGAAAAGACTTTTTCCTCAACCTATTATATATACGGGAAATAAACCCGTAAAATAATGAGGTCATTATAAGTCAGTATAGAGAAGACCGGGAACAAACAGGCGGTTCCGTTTTTAAAGTGATTTGACAGATATTTTGTATGACGTTTTCACGTCAGCTGTCATGTTGCTATGGGAAAGTGTAGTTAATTGTAAGCAATAAACTGGAACCATACTACCAAGGGGAATGTCCTATGTCATGACCATACTTTCGTACATATAGGTCAATGCGTAAAATAATTTTATTTAATAATTAAGATAGATGGAACATATTTCCTGAAAAGCAAGTTACGTAACAAAGACAATAACAACTTAAATATACATTAAAATATTCGGATACACAATTTGATAGCAAATCGCAGCACTCTTGAAAAGATAAACTATCATAAACACATCTGAAATCAGAAATTAGGGGCATAATCATTGATAAATTTTATTGCAACAGGATTAACTCACGTCACTTATCAAGGTTTATTCCACCACGCTGCTCCAATGCGGATGGGTGGGCTAGTGGCCAACCCGCTGTCGGATGTTTTCAAACCGCCCTTAAGGCCTCCGACAAGGTTTAACGACCGACTGTTTGTTGCATATATTTGTCAGAATCCATTATGTTGTTAGTCAATTTAAAATTTGTTTTGTGTTCTTGTTTTAGTATTGTTCGTAATGTAAAAAAAACACGCAGGGAAAACGCCTTAAGGTAAACAACTACAATGTGGGGGCGCCCTAATACAAAGATTTCAAAATAGTTGATGAGTCATTTGTGTTTGGTTTGTATCATGATATTTTATTAGTATCGTGCACATCGCACACCGTACCGGACTTGTGCGTTGCGTACGGCCCGTGCATCGTTCGTCGCAAAATATTTGTGACAGTATCTAGCTCAGACAGTGGACATTCGTGATTAGCTATCGCTGTTATCGTATTTTATTTACAACTATATATTGTGATAAAATGGGTATTCACTGTGAAATAAATCTACACAAAATACATGATGGCACTTTCGTTGCTGGTAGTATTGTATCAGGCGTTATTAAATACGCTGTTGATGAAGAAACTACATACAAATCAATTGTAATATCACTAAAAGGTATTGGTAGAATGGTTGTTAAAAAACAACGTAGGCGTAACAATAAAACAGAAACAGTTCATTACAGAAGCAATGAAGTTTATGTAGACGTTGATAATGTTTTAAACAGTGATGGAAAAAATATAGAATTACCTATTGGCTGTTATGAAACACCTTTCTCATTCCAACTACCTAGCAATATTCCATCAACACTTAAAGTTAGAAGACAGATGGCTAATCATGTAATAACATGTAGTATAGATTATTACGTCCGAATTAAGTTCGAAAGGACAGAGTTTTATAAATTCAATAAGAGATACAAGAAGGAGATAACTGTTACATCTAATGCGATACCAAAATTACCAACGGAACCTGTCATTTATGGAGAAAAAAAGAAATTAACCCAGTTGTTCACTAGCAACAGTATAGTGGACATAAAAGCAACCATTGCTAATTCTATAATACAAAATGGTGGAAAAATTAATTTGGAGTACGAAGTTATGAATAATACCAACGTGAAAATAAAATCTGTTGAGACAAAATTAGTGGAAATGTATACATTTACATCTCACTCATATCACAAGTTAACAACTCATGAAAGCGTAAAGGAAACAGAATCCAAAAGTGGATCGATCAAGAGTGGACAGACACAATCAATGGATGTACAAATTAGTGTTCCATCAGACAGGAATTGTCTGGATCATTCTAATATTGTTTCAAGAGATTATTACGTTTTCATCACAGCCGAATTACCGTTTCCACATCGAAATGCTGTCCTTCAAATCCCCGTGCAGATAAACAGTAATTTTGACCCTGACAATTTAACAACAGACTCAGAGCCACCTCCTTCTTATTGGGACGTGATGGCTGAAGATAAAGAAACAGATTCTTGAGAAACCCATAAAGGTAATTAATAGCTTCAGCAAGAGAGATTAACTATAAAAACATTTTATTTTAAGCTATTATACCTCTTAATGTATACAGTAATACCCCGACTTAAGCTACCTAATTGTACGAAAATTCGAGTACACAATTTTTTTTTATAATACCGCGCGCATCTGATTCCTCTTTCCGCTCGGTCAGTGTTCTGTTTACGAGAAGTTCGAGTATACATTATTGATTTGCCTATAATTATGTCATGAAAAAGACCAAACAATGAGTTATTTGAACCTAGAATTTATATGCAAAGGTAAACTCCGACTTACGCGAATTCGACTTAGTTTTTTTTTTTAATGTAATGGAAGTGGCAAACAAGCACACAGTCCCATTCATGTTAAGTGATGACTGCAGCCTATAGACACTTACACAAATACCTAGGTCAGATGCGTTACTACTCCTAAGGCCTAAGGTGTTATGCCTCTGTGCCGGAAATTACAGGGCCGTACATTATCACACACACACGATAGTGCTGAACACTACCATTTAGCGGCAAGTATTAGGTAATGTGGTGGTGCCTACGCCCGCGAGCACCGTCACTGGAGCTCTACCACCAGTAAAGAGAGTAAGAGAGAGACGTTTTACGAGTTGAAACAGGTTTTTGTTATGTTGTTTGTTAATGCTCGGTTTATTCTTATAATTAACTGCCTCGGTAGCCTAGTGGTAGCAGGCCACTACTACTACGCTGAGGTCCTGGGTTCGATTCCCGGGTAGGGGGTTATCAGAGATAATGGTGAAAAAGCCTTTATCTCTGGTTCTATTGGGCTTTTTCCATTTTCTGGGAATTTCCCAGTACCACAAAGTTTGGTAATGTGCCCGGAGATGTCAACAGGCTCGCCACCTGTTACATGGGCCAAAACGTAACCGGCGAATCGTGGGTGTTTGCATGTATGCTTGAATGCATGCATTTACCTCTGCCTACCCCTTCGGGGATTACAGGCGTGAAGTTACGTTTGTTAATGCTGTTGTTCTTTTTCATTTGTAACCTTTTTGTAATTTTTTGATTCCTTATTCTTTATTATATTTTTATGGATGTACTGTGTTTTTTTTGTGTCTCTTTCTGGACCGAATAAAGAGTTTTATATTGTACCTATTGTATTATCTTAATAATGAAGCATCTGTACTAACATAATTAGTTAGGACCTGGTTGACCGAGCTTCGCTCCGTAGCGATTAGTATGAATTGCATATACGACTAACGTTAGTAGACTAATGGTTCTTCTATTCATCAATAGATGGCGATAGTCGTCGGTTATGAAGAAAATTTATTATTAACTTGGAACCGAGCTTTTCTTGGACCTGGAACCTAAATAAATCGATTTCTTGACCCGAAAAACCCCTAATCTGTAAGTTTCAAGAAAATCTTTTATAAAGATAAATGGAAAGAAAAATTTGACTTCAGGCGAGACTCGAACTCGCGACCTACTGGGAATCTAGTCCAGCCGCTCTTCCAATTGAGCTACTGAAGCCCTGCCCGATTTGTCAAATCTTTCCTTCACATCTATTGCATTGCTTTATTGCTATATTCAATAAACTGAAAAGTCTATTATATCGATAGCCTAACTAGCATGGTTGGTAATAGATGGCGCTGCTGCTACCATAAAGCAATGCAATAGATATGAAGGAAAGATTTGACAAATCGGGCAGGGCTTCAGTAGCTCAATTGGAAGAGCGGCTGGACTAGATTCCCAGTAGGTCGCGAGTTCGAGTCTCGCCTGAAGTCAAATTTTTCTTTCCATTTTTCTTTATAAAATATATTTCACAAGCATGTGTTAATGCGAAATAATATAAAACAATTTTCAAGAAAATCGTTGGAGCCGTTTCCGAGATCTTGATTCTTGATATACAAGAATTGCTCATTTAAAGGTATTAGATTATTTTTACTACACAGACATATTTATAAAGTATTTGTCTTTGATACCTACAACGAGTTAAAATAAGAATAAACCGGCAAAGTTAATGTATTTAAAAAAAAAACAAGAATTTAGAATTTTAGGGCGTTCTAGTAAAAGGTAAGTAAATAAAAATATGTGTTACCGTACCTTTGTAATTACATTACCAGACCGTTGAATTTTGTGTAAAGTTTTCAGAAGGGTTTTGTAAAAGGCAGTATATTACATTAATGAAATTATTGTTGTAACAATAGACATGTATTTTTACTAAGCTACCGAAGTACTCTACCTACTTCGGTAGCTAAGTGGTAAAGCGGCTGGACTGGTTATCCTGAAGTCGCAAGTTCGATTCCTGCCCGAAGTCAAATTTTTCTTTCCGTTTTTTCTTTAATTTCTGAATTTCACTCGTATGTGTTTTGCGAAAAATAAATTGTACGAATACAAACACTGTGACACAAAGAATAGTGTATAAGGGCACGTCGATTATTGGAACATTGGGTCCCTAATTGTTCCAATAACCTTGAAACTAAAAAGGACATAATTCAATCCCTTTTATTCGTCAAAAAACATATAATAAGTTTCCAAAATTTACAAAAATCATTTTTAGACACACTGAAAAGAATTCAGTGTGTCTAAAAATTATAAAGAAAATTAATGACAACAATACTATAGGTGCCTAGTAATACAGAGTGAAGTACAACAAGCAACACAATGAAACCAATCTCAGGAAGAAATAAAAACAATATACACGTATAATTTACAGTGTCTATTCACGAAGGCGTCAAGTTTGTACGTTGTTTTTATGTAAGTAAAGATAACAGCTACCGTGTGGGAGAGCCTTAACGTAAAGAATTGAAACTAGTTGATGAGTCATTAGTGTTTATTTATATTTTAGTATTGTGCACATCGCACACCGTGCTGGACATGTGCGTTGCGTGATGCCCGTGTATCGTTCGTCTCAATGACTTTATGGAAATATCCACTGATTACAGTGGACAATTGTGATTATCTTAACTTATTCGCAAACTTAATAGATAAATAGGTATATTTCGGAAGCTATAATATCACTAAATCATCAGACTGTACAAAAAGCGTGACCTCAATACTTTAGCGTCATCAAAAACTCATCAAGTGGACTCGGTTCGGAAAACCCGAAGTGTTGCATTGTGTAAATATTGAACATATGAAATCACTGCGATAAAACGGGTATTCACTGTGAAATAAATCTACACAAAACACAAGATGGCACTTATTCTGCTGGTAGTTTTGTATCAGGCGTTATCAAATACGCTATTGATGAACAAACTACATACAAATCAATTGTAATATCACTGAAAGGTATCGGTAGCATGGTTGTTAAAGAAGAACGAAGAAATGACAATGAAACCGAAATAGTTCATCATACAATTGAAGTTTATATAGACGTTGATCATATTTTAAACAGTTATAGAAAAAAATAGAATTACCAATTGGCAGTAAATAATTGTAACATTGAATGTAAAACCAAAATTACCAATGGAACCAACAGTTTACACTGAACGAAAGAAATTAACCCAGCTGTTGAGTATTGTTAATTCTATAATACAGAACGGTGGAAAAAATCGCTTGAGGCAGGAAATTATGAATAACACGAGTCAAAATAAAATCTGTTCATACAAAATTAGTTGAAACGTATACTTTCACATCTCAATCATATCAGAAGTTAACAGCTCATGAAAACGTAATGGAAACAGAATCCAAAAATGGATCCATCAGAAGGTGACAGACACAATCTATGGATGGCGAAATGAATGTTCCATCAGATAGGACATCTGTAGATAATTCTAATATTGTTTCAAGAAATTATCATGTGTGAATGTATAACAGTAGAATTACCGATTCCACATCGAAATGCTGTTCTTCAAATTCCCGAGCCGATAAATAGTAATTTTGACCTTGACAACTTATCAATAGACTCAGAGCCACCTCCTTCTTATTGGGACGCGATGGCTGAAGATAAGGAAACAGATTCTTGAGAAATCTATTATAGGTTTATACGTATAAAAATAAATGAATAATTAACTATAACAGTAATTTATTTCAAAGCATTATGCATGCATTACCTTTAAGAACACTTTACTACTAAAATGATTTCGAATAACTTAATTAATCGGTGTTGATACAAGACTTTTTGAATACACCTACACAAATATATAAAAAAACAATTGCTGTTCTTTAGTCTCGCTATAACCCGAGAATGGCTGGACCAATTTAGTTAATTTTGGTTTTTAATGATTTTTGGAAGTCCAGGGAAGGTTTAAAAGTAAAAAATATGAAGAAATTGAGGGGAGAGAGTAGAAATCATAATTTTGTTTTTCCATACAAATAATCCGTATCTACGAGTATCAAACCTTTGACACATTATTTCATTCTGAGGCAATACGAAGTTTGCCGGGCTAGTATGTTATAAAATATGTGTCTATTGAAATTTAACGGATACATTTCCGAAATTAAGAATAGATACCAGTATCAAATACTGTCTGTCCACTTAGAATAGAATAGAATAGAATAGAAAAACTTCATTTGTAACAACAACATAAACACTAAAACAAAGAACACAAAAACAAGGTTGTTACAAAAAGGTCCCCAATACAGCATAAAGCCGGTCTTACGAGCGGCGCTGGTCTTCCATTGGGGCCGATTTTGTGACATAAATTAACCTAAATTACGCCAGCAAAACGTCTGTCATCTACAATAGACAATTTATAAAAATTGGCTGAAGCATGGTACACGTTACAACGATGTATGCTTTAAATAATATATTATAACAAAAAAACTTTGATTTCTTTCTTACTTTCTTTATCCACTTTATTTATTAATTTTAAGATAGTTCGTTTAGGGTTTTTTTAAAAGCACTAATTTATGGTTTTATACAAAAATATAAAAAAATACTTTTAAATAAAAAAAAATAAGGTACTAAACAAATGTTTTCAGTACAAAAACCATAGACCTAACCAGCTTTACATCACAAAATATGAAACCTAAATATGATGAGAGATAGAGAGGGACCAAATGCTTCAAGTTTTATATTAGCACAAATAACGCGCCCAATAATTCGATTAGCGACACCGAAAAACAAACGCCTAACTTTGGAGGGCTTTGAATTAAAACTTTTCTCGATGCGGTTTGGATATTTTGTATAGCTTAATTGTATTACAATTCCTGATTTCGCTTTTGACTAGAAATAATTCTATTTAAAGAAAAATGAAAAGAAAAATTTGACTTCAGGCGAGACTCGAACTCGCAGCCTACTGGGAGTCTAGTCCAGCCGCTCTTCCAATTGAGCTACTGAAGTCCTCCATATTCTGATATTATTGATCATTATAATTTTATATTGTAAATTGGCATATGTAGGTATACCAATTTTTGTTCGCTTTAATTTATTTTTTTTATACGCTTCATAAGTGGTGTTTGTAATCTTAAATGAATAAATACATTTAATTTTCTAACTCTGATTTTGATGAAGTAAAAAGAGTATTTTTTCCATTGAATCCAAAAGAAATGTCTCCCATCAATTTGTGGGGTGCCCCCATGGAAATCATGTAGACCGATTTTCAAAAGACTTTAAATCCTTGCATTACCTTCATTGTATATTTTTGAGGTTGGTTGTTTTGTCAAAAGTAACCTTTATATTTTTCGTAGTAAAGGAGAAACATCCTATTATTCTACTGATACCCGAATCGTTTGGTTGCACAATCCTGCTCTACTACATGTTTTTCTAGAAATAGTTATAATATGTGTATAAAAGTGTTTAACAAGCTGCCTGATACTGTTAAATCCTTACCATTTATTAAGTTTAAGTCTGTACTCTTTGAAATATTACACAAGAATTGTTTTTATAACGTCGATGAATATTTAGATTGTAATTTTCCACGATACTATAACTGACATAATTTAATATCTGACATCTCCTAATTTGTACTTACTAATATTTTACAATTTTACCATTATTTGACATTAACAATTGCTTTTATTATTATAGCTGTATGAGTTACATAGACAAGTAGAATTAGTTTTTAGGGTAAGACATTTTTTGACATTTTTATTCAATTTTGTAATATTGTTGACATAATATGTATAAGTAATTTGTAATTCACTAGCGATAATACTGTATTCTATCTTTTCGCATTCCAAGAATAACATGGATAAATGTGTGATACTCTATGTAACTTTCAAGCTCGGTAATGACCACATTTAAGGCAAAATAAAAAAAAACTATTCTAAAAATATTCTAAAAAACTATTCTATTTAATAGTCAAAGTTCCTCAATGTTAATATAACAAGCGAATTAATTAAAGTAGTCCGTATTTTAACAAACTTCCTGAAACTTGATTCGGTTTTCCAATTCAAAATCTATCCAATATTTGAGCACTTTAAGATACCGTATCGCTTTTATGCGAGTAAACTTTTTAAGAACCGACTTAAAAGTTTTCATATTCAATATATAGAATCAAAGCACTGCCTCGGTAGCCTAGTGGTAACAGGCCACTACTACGCTGAGGTCCAGGGTTCGATTCACGGGTAGGATGGTTATCAGACATAATGGTGTAAAGTCCTTTATATCTGGTTTAATTGGAATTTTTCCATTTTCAAAAAAAACCCAGTACCTCGAAGTTTGGTAATGTGCCCGGAGATGTCAACAGACTCGCCACCTGTAACCGGCGAATCGTGGGTGGTGGTTGCATGCATGCATGCATTTCCTTTTGTCTATGCCTTCGGGGATTACAGGCGTGAAGTTAAGTTTTTAGTATCAAATCAAACCAATTTATATTTTTACAACCGAATCTCGATAGATGATTGATGGACAATATAACGATAAATCTATATATATCAGAATCAGAATCTGCTGCTGCCACCATAAGGCAATGCAATAAATGTGAAGGAAAGGTTTGACAAATCGGGCAGGACTTCGGTAGGTAGCTCAGTTGGAAGAGCGGACTAGATTCCCAGTGGCCGCGAGTTCGAGTCTCGCCTGAAGTCAAATTTTTCTTTCCATTTTTCAATGTATATATTTTGAAGAAGACATGCTTATGTGTTCATCGCTGCTTACAAACACTACCGGGGAAGAAATTTTTAATAAAATAAATATATTTTTTGAAGAAAATCATCTCAGTTGGAACAATTGCATTGACATTTGTACAGATGGGGCCAAGGCGATGACAGGTAAAACAGCAGGAGCAGTGTCACGAATGAAAAATAAAGCGCGTAATTGTAGTTCCAGTCATTGTATTCTGCATAGACAAGCACTTGCGATGAAGCAAATGCCGTCAAATCTAAAATTAGTTATGGATGAAGCGGTAAAAATAATTAATTTTATTAAATCACGACTACAATCCCGATTGTTCTCATTATTGTGTGAGGATTATGGCAGCAAACATAAAACACTGCTGCTCCATACAGAAGTGCGATGGCTGTCTCGGGGTAAAACTTTAACAAGGCTATTTGAACTTAGAGCCGAGTTACAAATGTTTCTTTCAGCAGATACTTCTTTTAATTTGAAGGACCGTTTGTATGATAAAACTTGGTTGTTCCGATTGTCTTTTATGGCGGATATCTTTAAAAAACTTAACGAATTGAATTTATCGTTGCAAGGTAAACAGACAACAGTGCTTCAGGCCTATAATAAAATAACCGCTTTTAAAATAAAATTAGATTTTTGGATCATTTGCATTGGTAAGAAAGAAATAGAAAGCTTTACGTTACTCAGTGAGTTTGTTAGCGAAAACGACTCAGAAATGTTTGAAGATGATGCGTTTGAAGAATTGGTCCAATATCTCAGTTCGATGCGCGCATCTTTTGAAAAGTATTTCAAAAATCAAAATGAATTCATGGATTCATAATCCTTATTTAACCAACTTGGAAAAGCCTGAAAACATGTCAAACGAGATATATGAATCTCTTTTAGAAATGTCATCAGACACAAGTATGGAGTCACTGTTCAAAACGACGCCTCTCAATGATTTTTGGTGCAGAATCCAAGATGAATATGCAATGCTTGGCCAAATGGCTCTGGATATTCTTCTCCCGTTCCCAACTACATATTTGTGCGAAACAGGATTCTCTGCCTACGCAGCCACGAAAACAAAATATCGCAATAGACTGGACGCCGAAGCTGATATGAGACTCCAACTTTCTTCCATCAAACCTGATATCAACCAATTGATGAAAAATAAAAAACAGTTTCATACCTCCCACTAGTAAGATTTTTTCTTTTTAAATGTTACTTTTATTATGCTGATTAATAAAAAATACACACATAAAAACAATTGTTTTATTGTAGGGTTCCATCAAGTAATTTGATTCCCAAAAGGATTCCATCATTTAAAAAGTGTGAGAACCACTGACACCCTCTATTATATTGAATTAGGTCCTAATTCAATATAATATACCAGGGCTGTCCAGACAACGGCCCGCGGGCTGTGTGCGACCCGCGGATTGCTTTTATGCGGCCCGCGGCTTGCTTTTGTGCGGCCCGCGGCGCATGTTTTAAAATATATCTCTACAGTGTAAAATAATCAGTTTTGGATACCTATAAATAATATGGATAATAGAAATCTTTCTCAATTATTTATTTTATTCTTTTCGCGTAGTGTTAGCAGGCCACTACTACGCTGGGGGTCCTGGGTTCGATTCCCGGGTCGGAGACTATCAGAGATAACGGTTTAAAATCCTTTATCTCTGGTCATTTGGGATTTTTACATTTTCTTGACGTTTCCCAGTACCTCGGAGTTTGGTAATGTGCCCGGAAATGGCAACAGGTTCGCACCGGGTGTTTGCATGTTTGCTTGAATGCATGCATTTACCTCTGCCTACCCCTTCGGAGATTACAGGCGTGAAGTTACGTTTACGTTAAATTTGTTTACAAAAGAAGTCTGTAAGTAAGATGTTTATGTTTGTGTCCTTATTAGTTATGTTTCTGCTTTCATTAAATTCGTATCACTGCCGCTTTACATCTTACAATAAGTATTTAACTAGCCGGTTTGCGAAAAATACTTTAAAAGCTTCTTTTTTTTCTGTGGCCCTCAAGCTTTTGTAGTAAATTTAATTGCCCCCGAAAGTATGTAGTTTGGACAGCCCTGTACCACCATTAGTACCATGTAGACCATTTTTAATCAGCCGTTTTAAATCTGTTTAACTGTGTTCTCGTCGACTGTATCGCCTTCCTTTTGGCGAAATTGCTAAATTAAATTCTGTTCTTCAAAATTCTTTACGGTTTTTACTGGGGTTGCATCTGTTCTGGCCTTGTTTTATCTAATTTAAGAATATGCAATCGGTATCAATAATCTTTTATGCCTTTTGATTGGTAACAATAAAAAAAAGATATATTACAAAAAAATAAACTACACAGGCTTATTTTTTTTTATTATAAAGGCATCGCTGTTACACATACCTCTTTACAAGAAAAATGTGTCACGTTATTCATTCTTGTAAAGAGGCGATATTGCCAGAGTCAAGTAAAACGATATTTCGTATTCGTATGTATAAGCAGCGTAAAAGTCAGAATAAGTCCGTTTGTCAATTATTTATTATGTAAGTCAAATGAGACACAGTTAGTAATTCGAGTATGGCTGGCGATGGCTAGTACACCAAAACATTTACCCCCTTATTCATAAACGTATTTTAGCTAAAGCGTTGCTAATCTCTCCTTTGTCACAAAGACAAAGCATTCTATAGCTAAAATGTATCTAATGTACGTTTATGAATAGGGGGGTTTGAATGACTTAGGTGACAATTCATCCGCAAATGTAACTTATTCGCGGATGGGGGTGACGAACAGATTTTTCTTTTTCTTCTATGAAGGAATTGAAAAATTTGATGATTACCATATCGGTTAAATATTATTATTAAATTGGTATTTATGAATACCTATTGGACTATTATTAAAAGTCATTCTCTCTAGGTAGCTTATAACCCGACAATGCAAAAGTGTACCTGTAGACCAATTTGAAATAAATGATTTGAATTTTGAATTTTTTAATTAAGTTCTGGAGGCAACCTGAGAGGCCGTGTTTTCGCACTGTTATTCTATTTCACTATACACGGGCCCTGTTATAAACTTATATCAAACAAAATACTACTTTTTTGAAGGTCTAGATTATTTATCCTCCACGCTTTCTTATACGTCCAATTTTGGTGACAATGATAAATTGTAGCCATGGCACGTGGCATGACAAGTAATTTCTTACATCATCCCATCCATCAAAGGGATAGAGTTTATCATCACAAACCTTACCATTACCTTTTGTGATGCTAAACTGAATAGCTATTAGCTTTGTTTCCTTTCTTCATACCCGTTATCAATGTAAAGAAATGAAATAAAAAATAAATTGAAAACTGATTAAAAAATGGCACAACATTTTCTCTGTTCTTAAATTGAATCGTAATAACTAGCATAGTTGGTAATAGATGGCGCTGCTGCTACCATAAAGCAATGCAATAGATGTGAAGGAAAGATTTGACAAATCGGGCAGGGCTTCAGTAGCTCAATTGGAAGAGCGGCTGGACTAGATTCCCAGTAGGTCGCGAGTTCGAGTCTCGCCTGAAGTCAAATTTTTCTTTCCATTTTTCTTTAAAAATTAAATATATTTCACAAGCATGTGTTAATTCGAAATAATATAAAAACAATCGTAATAACATCGACAGGACTTAATATTGTTGTTGACAGTAAACTTTGCACATTTATTTTTATCAAAGTGCAGAATGAGCTTCAACGTAAAGATGCTTGTGATTCTGAGGAGTTATTAAAGTTTTTTTTCTGTAGGTACCTAACGCAGGTGGCAAGGCAAACATGCCTGCAGTTTACATAGATGTTAAGTGATGACTGCAGCCCATAGACATCTACACAAAAACCAGGCGTCAAATTCCCCGAAGAGTCCGACAGAAAAGTTATTACTGGTGGTAGAGCTCCAGTGTCGGAGCTCGCGAGCGCAGGCACCACCGCATTACAAATTAACTTGCCGTTAATTGGTAGTGTTCAGCACTATCGTGTTCCGGTCAGGTGGTAATGTACGGCCCTGTAATTTCCGGCACAGAGGTATAACACCTCAGGCCTCAGAAGTGGTAACGCATCTGATTTTTTTTTTAATAACTTAGACTATGCCGAGTAGCAATCTAAATACAAATAAATAAATACGCTTACACTCACAGCCCCACAGTAGGTATAAACCTGTGTAGTGGGTGACGTTGTACACATACAACACATACACAAACACCCAGACCCGAAACAAATATCTGTAGGCCATACAAATATCTGTCCCGGTGCGGAGATCGAACCCGCGACCCTTCGAATCAAACGGTCATCTCACACCGCTGGACTAACCGGGTCGTCAATTTTGACCTTGGTCTTCGTGTAAGTGTCTATAGGCTGCAGTCATCACTTAACATCAATGTGAACTACATGCTTGCTTGCCACTTCCATTACATAAAAAAAAGAAACACTGGTGTTTCTGTCGAGTGGGTGTCTTTAGCGGGAGGCGAACGTTGAATGGTATGGCGCGATGATTTTCGGCCTAAAGCTGACGTCGGTAGGTATCGACGCAGCTCGGCGCGTCGCGGCGGCGGGCGTGAAGTACCCACCAAGATTGGCGGTCATTTTCTTTCACGTTACCCTCACAACGAGAGGCCAATTTTAATAATAGTGCTGCACACTTCTAAGTAATTCAATTGAACATACGCCCTCGAGTCTCTGCACTGAAACTCTACCTCCAGAAATATATAGGTAAAATAATTTAAGTGTCAGGGGTGGCAACGCATCTGAATTTTACATACCATGCATTTAAACTTTTTTTTTTAATTTGACATACTAAAAAAAAAAGACCAACGTTTGACCACTCACCTGATGGAAAGTGAAGATGTAGGCGAAGATGAAGCACGTCTAGAAAGTACCTATTCACTCTAGATTTGAAGATGCCCAGGTTGTAGTTTTTTTTAAACAAAGAAGCCGGCAAAGTATTTCATAACTTAGCTGTACGTATAAAAAATGTACGATAATTAAGTACCCAATTGTGAAAATAAAGAAAAAGTTTTCTACGTATTTTTTAATATCATTTTGGAACAATCAAGCGAGTTGTCTTTGTTTTGAAATAAAAGAGAAAATATATTTCAGTTAGAAATGGTTGCCTTAGCATTTTGATCCTGTATTTATACAATTAACCTTACCTCAATCAAACTTGTACATTTCAGCTTAATACTACGGGAACAAATGGACGGTCATTTGAAAGGGTAAACGTTACACGATAGAATATAAACAGTACACGCCCAGTCTAGGGCTGCCACCCAAGGTTTGACACGAAGTTTAAATTTTTAGTCTTGTTTTTTAATATCTGGGCTACGGGCTTATACATCAATGTCTTCAAGTAAGTAGGCAAGTAACATAAAATAAAATTACAATGTTTGAAAGCTAAGTTTCTTTTTTTTTGGTTAGATGGTAATGTATAGCCCTATAATGACTGTCACTGAGACATAAATACTTTGGTCTCAGGGATGACAATTCATGTGCATTTTGACCTCTGAATTTTGTATAGATATCTATAGGCTGCAGCCATCACTTAACATCGATTTGAACTACACGCTTGTTTGCCTCGCAACCTTCGTTATTTTAAAAAAAGCAAATCAGTATTGTTCCATATTAAAAACCGAATTTATACATAACTTTATAAACCTGTTATTTATGGCTACGACAGCCCAACTCGCCCTTGACATCCTCCTCTCTGACAGCTGACAGATGACAGCTCGCTCTCTTGCCATTCTGTCTTCATTGTATCAAGACGCCCTCTCAGACTAATATAATCTAAACATATTGTAAAAGTGTAGAAACAAAATAAATACAACTATTAAACAGCAAAATTGGCTTTCACTCCTGTCTAGAACATCTTGGTCCTTAGCCGCATGTCCAGATATCCGAAACCTCAAAGTTCACTATTCTCGGTAGGTAGCCCTAGTTGCACTTCACAGGGAGGTACGTAATGCTGGAATAGAGGTAATGGTTGGGAGTCACGCAATGCGGTTTTGAGGGAAGAGAACAAATGAAGACACTATTCTGCCATGTTTTTATCTAGTGTTTTATTTTTTGGAATTTTTGTAAGTGTGGGTTTGAAGTGTTTGAAGAATTTCTTCTAAAAATGTTTTTAAGCTTTTTCAGGGAAGGTAGTTTTTTGTGATGGTCACTAAAATATTTACAGGGATGGCAACGCATCTGCATTTTTACCTCTGGTCTTTGTGTGTCTATAGGAAGCAGTCATCACTTAACGTCAATGTGAACTGCATGCTTGTTTGCTACCTTCATTTAAATATAAAAAGAGGGTAGAACGGACAATTAACACTACTCGACTACCAAAAATTTGCGCTTCAAAACGAAATATTTCAACACCACGCAGCTACCGAGGCTGTTATCTTTTTACAGAAACATAGTACCTATCAAATAATGAAAACAACGAAACGATGTTTATGTAATTGTTAAATAACATTGTTATAAAACATAAAAGTTATCAATGAGTTGTTAAATTTTTAATGAATTTTCCAACTAATGCGTAGTTAGTTCGATCGGTGTTGTTCTATATTGTTTACTTTCCGATAAACTTTATAGCAATAGACGAAAGTTTTGCTAATTTGTTAACATTCGTTTACATAAGCTGCCTTGATGACAGTTCTTTGTAATGACTTTTACGGTTCTTTACGGCGATAAGATCATAATAGGCGAGTCTGCTTGATGTGTAATAATTGCCTAAGTCTAGATCTAAATTATTTTCGGGCTCGCCACCTGTTACATGGGCCAAAAACATAACCGGCGAATCGTAGGTGTTTGCATGTATTTTTGAATGCATGCATTTACCTCTGCCTACTCTTTCGCCCGGCACTGCAGAGCGCCATAGGCGGCCTTAGGTGTGGGCGGTGTGGGCCCCTGCTCACAGTCTCGCGGTGAAAAGGGCCTCACATAGTAGTACCCTACCGGTTCATAAAATCTTTTTTTGCTCGTTCATCCTTCTAAAGGGCTTCCAAACCAATTTTATACAGGGCGGCCAAGGCACGCTATGCCACTGGCCGAGGGCCTTGCTAAATATACCTTGCCCACTTCAAAATTAAGTCTCACACCGCCTCTGCAGGGCGCTACCGGGCAGAATACTAACAGCAATAATTATTATTTAAAGCTTCTTTGTTTGAACAAAGTAGGACGTAGACGTCTTCTAAATAGAATAGATTGGGTCAATTTGCCACACGTTACATTTGATGAAATAAATTTACCGTATAAAGAGAATGTTAAAAGTTTGGGTGTCATATTAGATAGTAATCTTTCATGGGGGCCTCAGATTTGTGAGGTAAGCAGGAGGGTCTTTGCGACAATAGGTTCTTTGAGGAGGTTACGGAACTTATTACCAATTCCTACCAAAATTGCGCTAGCTCATGCTCTTCTTTTTCCAATACTGGATTATGCTGACATAAGCTATCTTGATGTGACCCAGGAGCAATTTAATAAGCTTGAGCGTCTTCAAAATATTTTCATAAGGTTCATATTTGGTTTACGTAAGTATGATCATATTTCCGAATTTCGTAAAAAGCTCAAGTGGCTCCCAATTAACCATCGCCGGGATACACACATTCTTTCTCTTCTGTACAATGTGCTATTTAACCCTGCAACTCCACTATACCTGAGGGATCGCTTCAACTTTCTTAATAATAATCACTCCCTTTCACTTCGTTCTTCCAATAATCTTTCCCTTAGTACTCCTTTACACTCCTCTCTATTCTATCACAAATCTTTTTCAGTTAAAGCAGTTCAACTTTGGAATAATTTGCCTGTCGAGATTCGTAAAACTCAAACCATTGCTATCTTCAAGAAACAAGTTAAACATTTTTACCTTAGTCTCTAACTTTCTTAGTTCTAGTATCTACTTTTAATTTCCATCTTTCCTATCCCTATCTCTCTCATTCCCTTTATTTCTGTTATTCATCAATTGTGTTTTTTTTTTTTTGCATTCCATGAAACTTGTTGATGTACTTATGACATTATATGTATATTGTATCTTACACAGTTGTTACATTAAGTATGTACACCCTACCGACTACTAAATTTGTGATCCTTTATGCAAGGTTGCCTGGCAGAAATCGCTACCTGAGCGATAAGGCCGCCTACTGTACCTGTTTTACTGTCGTCTATTTATGTAAATTGTTTCTGTTTGGTGTACGACAAGAAATAAATAAATAAATAAATAAATAAACAATTTGTGCCGATTTTTCAAATCTCCTCCATGTTCTGTACAAAAACAGTAATTTTACGGCAAAACTTCGTTAATTTTATTCTTCGTTAATTGTATTTGCGAGATGCAAATACAATTAACGAAGAATACCTGTTAACGTTTCCACGGCTGCCATTCTTAATTAGGCACATTAAAACCCTGTGAATTTCACACGCTTACCTAACTGAAAATAATTAAATAATTTAATTATTCAGACATAACGCTGTTGGGGTTCCGTAACTGTAGATATAAAACCATATTTCGCATTTGTGCATTGTCTCTCTAGATTTATTTAACTTCTAGTACAATAGTACCTACCTAGTATTTTCTGAGATTTCGTTATGCATTAACTACTTTTTGCTTTTATATTCAACTTGTAACGGGAATAAAGCACACCCTCAAACACCCTAATTAGAAAATCGTTTTGTATAATCATAATACATGAACTAACATGTTTTAGTATTAAATATATTTTATAATTGTTTTATATTATTTCGCATTAACACATGCTTGTGAAATATATTTTATTTAAAGAAAAATGGAAAGAAAAATTTGACTTCAGGCGTGACTCGAACTCGCGGCCTACTGGGAATCTAGTCCAGCCGCTCTTCTACCTACGGCCGCACATAGAACAAAAACCTACTCACACACACACACTGTCGCGATGTGATGTAGCGTAATTTGCGCAATAGTCGCTACTCGCTAGTAATAGGATTAATTTTGACAATTTTATTTCTTAAATTATTTTTATGACAAAATGCACGTCTCAACAAGTTTTATTGAACTTGATGAGACTAGCATTGGATTGTTTTGGTTAAACATAAGTCTCATTTTCGTTTGTATTGACTGTTCACCAAATAGGCGACCATAATGTACTAAATCGTAATTAATTTTGGGATAAAAAATTACCTATATTAAAGATGGCTGAAATCGATTCGCTTATCACTTCTGAAGATAGAGCAACACCGGAGGGGAGTAGCCATATGCAGGCTTTCCCCTCTGTCAAAGTACAAGCCCAAATGGGCCTATACCTGTCGCCTAGATGTTTTAATGTGTGCGTGAAATTGTTTCTGTATTTTGTTAAAGTCAAGGTGTGAGTTTTGTAGTAATAGACGATATTTTTATTGTGTGCGTGTGTGTCGCACGCATTTCGGCATTTCGGCATTTCGGCATTTCTGAACAAACTAATTTCAGGATGTGCATTTATTACGTTACACGTTGTATAAATGTGAAAAAAGGGAACCCTTCGCAGTGACCAAAATATTTGCTCTTGACCAGTTAAAGGAAACGTAATGCTCGGTGGACAGATTAGGTAAAACAATGTCCTTTACAACAAATGTTTCTTCGAAATTTGTTTGACAAGGGTAAAAATATTTCCACGAATTTGTAAGGACACTGATATTTCACTATGGGTTAAATTAGAGATCTCTTGGCCAGCTTGGGGACGTAGACACCGCGGGTTGCTTAATATATCTACAGCTTAATATTGATCCTCAACGCCACTTGGTTCGAGTAACAGTTCTTTCACACAGCCACTTACCGTTTCGGTTCAATGCGTCAAATTAAGTGGCGTATGTGTCTATATACGTATGTTTACACGCGGGTACTGTTGCGGTATTGCCGCGCTATTATAGTGGAAAAATCGTTACCTGCAGAACCAAATGCTTGTGTGAAAGGAGTGTCCGATAATATTTTTTATGTAAATACAATGGTGTACAGGCATGCAGTGGCGTGGCATGGGCAGGTGCCACTCATATAGGTGGCATGGGCAGCCCGCACCAGATGCCACTCATATAAGGGTGTTACCGGACTTTGGATTGAATGAAAAGTATGTGTGGCTTAAAATAATCTTATACACCTCTCGTTGAGGGAGCAGTCCATCCAGTCTATCTTGTCTATCGGAGACAATACGACATAGAGCAACGCGGGCCACCGGCCGCCGCGACGGACCGCAGCGGAGTAGTGAGTAGCCATAGCGTTTATTACCGATGCAAAACTATCTGTCATTTTTTTCGGGGGGAAATGCGCACGCACTGCGACACACACACACACACACACTACAAAATCGTCTATTACCACGAAACTCACACTTTGACTTTAACAAAATACATAAACCATTGTTGGGGTGCCAAGCTCCAGGTTCGGTTGCTGGTGGTCTTAACATTAAAAAACTGTGTAACTTGTAGCTGTATAATGACTAACAATAAAATCAAGGATTACAATTAAGGGTGCGCGTGCGTACGGCATCGGATGATGCGAGAAGTGAGGCGCGGCGCGGTCGAGGGCCTATGGTATGCTGCGACCCCCCGCGTCCCGCGCGCAGTGCCCGATGACTTAGTGGTGGGAACAACCATTTCACCACATGTAAACTTCTAGGCGATAGGCATATGTCCATTTGGGGTTGTACTTTGACAGAGGGGAAAGGCTGCATATAGCTACTCCCCCCCCGGTCCGCGGCCGGTGACCCGTGTTGCTCTATGCACTACAATGACGGCGCAGCGTTTTAACAAAGTACGTTTTTATCACCTATTCAATTTTTTCTCCAAATTACTTATTGTTATCATAATCGTCCTCATTTCATCACTGACTATAGAGATGTAAACTCATTATTAAATTTAAATTACTTTAAGTATATACTGTCCAAATATTATGACTACAACTTCTTCTGTGTTAAAAATAGACATGCTCAATAAATGGTCTTGTATTGTATAAAAAAAAATATTGTAATAGATTTGAGCATTTTAAGGAGAAATGAAGAAATTATCTTATCTTATAGTCTCACCATACATTATCCTCGTCTTACTAACGGTACCACGGCATGATATAATTGATATAGCCATAAGTGAAACCGAACTTTTGCTTTAGTTTTTTTAATGCCTTGAAAGTAACAAACAAGCATGCAGTTCTCATTGATGTTAAGTGATGACTGCAGCCTAGACACCCATACAAAGACCAGAGATCAAGGTGCCCTGCGGTGTGCCCTAAGTAGAACATATCTTAAAAGGGTCATAGAGGTTCTGGTAAATGTGCTTTTCAATCATTTATCACGACGCGACCTCAAGTCTGTGAAAGCCTACTTGAGAATGTTAATTACGGCACTTTGTACTCTAAATGGGACTTGGGGGAAATATATAATAGATTTTAAAGTAGAAAGGTCTTTAAGGAGTACATAGGAACTTTCAAGATTAGAACTTTTTACAAGAATTTTAGGTGTTTAAAAGACAAAGTATTTATTGAACTTGCACTATCGTATTCCGGTCTGCATTTTGAACCCTGGTCTTTGTGTGGGTGTCTATAGGCTGCAGGCATCAGTTAACAACAATGTGAACTGCATGCTTGTTTGCCACTTTCAGTACATGAAAAAAGTTTTTATTTCTTCAATTCAGTATCATGACTCGCCCTTAAGTCCACGTTGACAATAACACGTATATTAATGTTGAAGATCCTCAAAGGGACAATACAAGCGGTATTATATCCTCGACACTCGAAACCGTGTGAGCCCTTTGAAAGTCTGTAACTTTCTTTTATGTCACTCTCGTAACGTTTATTGCGTTTCTTTTGTTTAGATTTCTTTCTTTTTTTTAATATAATGGTATCGCTTTTACGCATATTGCCAGTGTCAAGTAAAATGATATTTCGTAGTCGCAAGCAACGTAAAAGTAAGAGTCAGTAGGTCAACTATCAGTCAGTCAGTCAGAGTCACAGTCAGTAATTCCAGTAAAGCGATGGCTACTTTACCAGAACATTTAAAATGAAGTTTTGGAGGCAAACTGAAAAACCGTGTTTTCGCACTGTTATTCTATTTCACTATACGGGCACTGTAATAAACCTATATCAAACAAAATGCCACCAACTTTATTAAATATAACTCCAAAATACACCAAGAAAATGAAATAAAATAAAAGCACCACACGCCTCGTTCAACGTTCCCACCAAAATCCCCTTTGTTTAGATTTGTTGACGTGTCGCTTTCCTTTTTTTTTAATGTTATGCAGTAGCAAACACGCCTACAGTTTACATTGATGGTAAGTAACACTGTAGCCTATAAACATCTACATGAGACTGGAGATTTCAATGTAGATGCGTTGTCACTCCTGAGGTCTTAGGTATTATTTTTTATTTATTTTATTTTTTATTTATTTATCGATTTGTTTCAGGCAATTTAATTTTTTTTTCAGGAGCTTACGGGCGTAAGTACCACCACATTACCTAATATACTTGCCGCTAAATGGTAGTGTTCAGCACTATCGTGTTTCAGTCAGGTGGTAATTAATATACCTACGGCCCAGTAATTTCCGGCACAGAGGCATAACACCTCAGGCCTCAGGAGTGGTAACGCATCTGCATTTTGACCTTTGTCTTTGTGTGAGTGTCTATAGGTTGTATCAATATGATCGGCTTATGCCGAACGACTTTTGTCGGGTAAGCCAGTATTCTTACAAAATTTGATAGACATGATAAATTATTTAGGTACTTAACACTTAGGTACCTATTATTAGTCCAGTACTCTTAATTTTAGCGAAAAATGAATTCACTTTCTCTTACGTACTTACTTAATATCCTTGACATATAGTTTTAAAATTGAAATAAGATTTTGTTTATTCAAACTTTGATCCATTATTTGTAGTTATAATCATATCACCGGACAATTTTATTTTTCTAGAATTCACCTATGAGAGTTTTCATACCAAAGCATAATACAACCTCGCTCAAATTACAAGCCTTCAAGGTTCGCCCCAGTTACCTTCAAATCGATTCAACTTTCAACCCTTAACAAGGGGGAAGATAAAAGACGACTCGAGCGCACTTGAGGCCTTTCGTCTCTCATCGACATTTCTGAGGGCATCTTCAAAGGTGTGCAGCGATGTAAAATGGGTTATATTTATTTTAAAGAAAAATGGAAAGAAAAATTTTGACTTCAGGCGAGACTCGAACTCGCGGCCATTGGGAATCTAGTCCAGCCGCTCTTCCAACTGAGCTACCGAAGTCCTGCCTGATTTGTTAAATGGTGGCAACAGCGCCATCTTTTGCCATACTATGCTAGTTAGGCAATAGATGGCGCGGATTTTCTTTCCATTTTTCTTTAAAATAAATTTATATCACAAGCATGTGTTAATGCGAAATAATATAATAAACAAAATGGGTTATAGTCCCAATACAGTAAAGCTTAGAAAATCTTTGTTTTCATACCTCGTTTCATTAGTTTCATGTACTTTCGTGGCAATTAAGTAACTTGTATCATGAATATGTTATCCCACCAAAAACATTTTCATGTAAAAATGTTGCCAAGACGAGTCTAGTTTGCTTATCCTGTGAAAAAGTTATCAGATATCGTATAAAGCCATGCTCCAAAGACTACACGCTCTAAACCTATCTTCATAAACTCTACACTTTAGCCAAAATGTTTGAAATAGTGGTCAGATCTCATTAGATGCTAATATACCCACCTTTTATAGAAACGTTTCGTCGTACCCTTGCGCATCGCTTGGCTCGTCTTGGCGGCGGGGGGGGGGGCACTACCGTGCCAGCAGATTTATTATGAGGTCCAGAATTAGATAACCGATAATGATTATTATACTGAATGGAATTCTCTCGCGTGATAACTATCATCAACACTTTCTTTTACCCAATTACCAAAATCATTTACCTAATGTACTCGTATAAAGCTAGCAAAAGTCTGCAAAAACGTGAGCTGACAAAAAAAGATTGCAAAAAATTTGAGTTCGAACAGGAATTGAACCTGACATCTCTGGATAAGTAAAAGTTACCTAGGACCCATTTGAGAACCATTTTTAGTTTTCCGTAGTAATCAAGGAACCCTTATAGTTTCGCCATGTCCGTCTGTCTGTCTGTCTGTCTGTCCGTCCGCGGTCCGGCGCAAAAACTACATGTACTAGACTTGAAATTTAGCACAAGTATACACCTTAATCACGCCGACAAAGTGGTAGAATAAAAACATGAAAAAAATATATTTAGGGTAACCTCCCCTACGTGTAACGCGCAAATTTTTTTTTTCTAGATTTCCGTATTGTGTGGGATATTGTTGGATAGGTCTTTAAAAAATATTATGGGTGTCCGAACATCATTTTTCGATTTAGTCAACAGTTTAACGTGACTTATTTATTTAGCTTTAAAGTGCAAATTTTCGTTAGACTCAAGTGCCCCCCCCCCCTACAGACTAAACGGTTGTTGTTAGAAATTCAAACGTTACGGCAATAGTAGCTACATATAACGAAATTAAAAGGAAAACTATCACACTCATGTTGGCCTTGCAAGTTTGCGAGTAATAGGCGATCAAATGTATTTTACTCGAAAATTTTGAACAAGTCCGTACAAAATATTTATTTATTTTTTTCATTACATCCCTTACTCTGTAACTACGGAACCCTACACTGCGCGTGGCCCGACGTGCATTTGACCGATTGTTCCTTTTATTTATTCAACAATTTTACCTATAATTTCAACAACACATTATTTGACTTTGTTTAGTTGGTACCGAAGTAAAAAAGGTAAAGAAATTCAATGAATATTCTACGCATGACGCGTTCAACAAGTTAAGCAAATCTCTGTTGGGCCCGATTTGTTCAAACTCCGAAATAAGTTCACCATTTACACACGTCAGGATTTAAAGGCAAGTTTGTGCTTGTAGAATGGTACGTGAGATTTTTTCTGAACAAAACTTAGCAAACATACAATGAATGTATTGAATATGCTTATTATAAACTATATTTCCATTGTATATACCTATATCTATTCAAAATTTGATAGCCATGATAAATTATTTAGGTACTTAACACTTAGGTACCTATTATTAATCCAATACTCTTAATTTTAGTGAAAAATGAATTAACCATCGTCCATTTTAATATCGATTAGGTAATCGACATTAAAATGGAGTCGCAGAGAGCATTACAACTCCGCTAAAATTCCATACACACGCTTAATCTGGTTCCCTATGACAGAGACATTCAATCTGTGACGTGTATTACACGCGCACACAGAAGCGTAGCGTAGTGGTCGTACATAGGATAATCCGATGTACGACTTCGGGCTGAGACCATTAATTTTCAATTTTCAAATTTTTTTTAGCATCAAAAACTTGGTGACCGATCTCGAAAGTGAAAACATTACCAGATTACATAATTTTTCTTCTTCTTTTTATTGTTTATTTATTTTTCTAAATAACATATGCGCGTGAACTTTAGAAATTAAAGGAAAAACGGAAAGAAAAATTTGACTTCGGGCAGGAATGGAACCTGCGACCTCAGGATAACCAGTCCAGCCGCTTTACCACTACGAAGTTCCACCAGTTCTTTTTATTCTTCACTTAAATTGTTGTATGACATTAGAACGCCCTATCTAGCTATTTTTATCGACCCAGTAGGTATTATAGTTGCATTTAACAGACATTTGTGATTTACATTTAACAGACCAAAGACAAAACAGGTACAAAATCTATCGAAATAAATAAGAAAATATCAATATTCTACTCAACACCCGTTCAAATTACGAATCAGTCTGAAATAAATTCGGAGAAAGCTTTGCGGGGTCTCCATTGGCCCTAATTTGTTCAAAGTTTGTAAAAAGTTTGCTCCGAAACACTGTCATTCCTCTTATGCGAGTAATCTGTTTGTCGGACGAGACGTGAGATTTCCACTGTGCAAAAATGGAAATGATTAATTATTTTGCTGTCAGAAAATTGAATATCTGATCTAAAAAAACTGCTCTGTAAGCACGATGGAAAATTTAACAAATCTAAATATGTGTAAGTAAGTTTATGTACAAGTAATTATATAGTTTTATCATTTTAGATTCTCCGAAAATATTTTCTCCAAACTCCCATAAAATTTTTGTATGACATTAGAACGCTTCTATCTGGCCAATTTCATCGACCCAATATCATAGTTACACTCAAAAGAAAAATCTCATAATTTTACGATTTATCAGACCAAAGGCATAAAATACGTACGAAATCTATCGGGATAAATAAGAAATTATCAATAAATATTCAACTCAACACCCGTTCAAATAACCTGTCTGTCTGAATTGAATTAGGAGAAAGCTTTGCGTTGAGTCTCCAATGGCCCCAATTTGTTCGAAGTTCGTAAAAAGTTTACCCCGAAACACGTGTCATGGCCTTTTACGCGAGTAATCTGTGTTTGTCGGACGGGGCGTGAGATTTTCACTGAACAAAACTGGGAATATTGAAGTATAATTTTGAAACACTGAATGAAATATTCAGTGTATTATACTGAATATTTAATCTGAAAACTGAAATAAGACAGCGATGGAAAATTTAAGTAAGTGTACATAAAAATAAAATTTTATAAAATAGGCTTACACTCACAGCCCCACATTAGGTATAAACCTGCATCGTGGGTGCCGTTGAACACACACAACACATAAACAAATACCCAGTCCAGAAACAAATATCTGTAGGCCATACAAATATTTGTCCCGGTGCGGTGATAGAACCGGCGACCCTTCGAATCAGACGTCTCACACCGCTGGACTAACCGGGTCGTCATTGTTGAATATACCTAACATATGATTTTATACCACTATCTTAAGGATATTCATTCCATTTCAGATCCATTTTTCTTTAAATAAAATATATTTCACAAGCATGTGTTAATGCGAAATAATATAAACACAATTATTGAGGGTAAAAGTGACTTCCTTACGATATTCAATAAACTGCAAAATCTATTATATCGGTTGCCTAACAAGCATAGTTCGGCAATAGATGGCGCTACTGCTACCATAAAGCAATGCAATAAATGTGAAGGAAAGATTTGACAAATCGGGCAGGATTTCAGTAGCTCAATTGGAAGAGCGGCTGGACTAGATTCCCAGTAGGCCGCGAGTTCGAGTCTCGCCTGAAGTCAAATTTTTATTTCCATTTTCTTTAAATAAAATATATTTCACAAGCATGTGTTAATGCGAAATAATATAAAAACAGGTAAAAATCTGTAGGTAGGTACATACAATAACGAAGACCTTAAACAATGACGACCCAGTTGGTCCAGCGGTGTGAGGCGACCGCTTGATTCGAAAGGTCGCGGGTTCGATCCCCGCACCGGGACAAATATTTGTATGGCCTACAGATATTTGTTTCGGGTCTGGGTGTTTGTGTACGTGTTGTATATGTACAACGACACCCACCACACAGATTCATACCTAATGACATGTGTAGCTGTGAGGGTAAAAAAAACTATAACTGATAGTAATGGAATATATGATATTCAGAAAAAAAAGGTTACAAAATTTTATTTATTAAAATTATTGTAATTATTGTATTGTATTGTACATACCGAAAAGTAGGGCCCCCCAACGAGTGGGCCTTAAAATGAACATGGACAAGACGAAGGTCATGTCAAATGTCCATGTTACACCCACTCCTGTTATGGTCGAGGGTACTACACTCGAAGTTGTTGACAATTATATATACCTGGGACAAACGGTCCAGTTAGGTCGGTCCAACTTCGAGAAAGAGGTCAATCGCCGAATCCAACTAGGTTGGGCAGCGTTCGGGAATCTACGGTACATCTTTTCGTCCGACTTACCGCAGTGTCTCAAGAAAAAGGTCTTTGACCAGTGTGTGTTGCTAGTGATGACTTATGGGACAGAAACGTGGTCGCTCACTATGGGCCACATAAGAAGGCTCAAGGTCACTCAGAGAGCAATTAAGCGAGCTATGCTTGGTGTTTCTCTGCGAGATCGAATCAGAAATGAGGAGATCCGCATGAGAACCAAAGTTACCGATATAGCTCACCGAATAGCGAGACTCAAGTGGCAGTGGGCAGGGTGTGCCCTGACGTGGTGTGCTCGACGAACTGACGGCCGTTGGGGCAGAACAGTTCTCGAGTGGCGACCGGGCAGGCCTCCCACAAGATGGACCGACGACCTGGTGAAGGTCGCGGGCAATCGCTGGATGAGGGCAGCCCAGGACCGTTCGTTGTGGCATTCTTTGGGGGAGGCCTTTGTTCAGCAGTGGACGTCTTTTGGCTGAAATGATGATGATGATTGTACATACCTACGAAGGAAATTTGGCTTTGAAGAACCTTGTACAGCAACTGTTTTATGGAGAAACTATTGTAAGATTATGCTGCTACACAGTGGCGGACTAACGTCGTCAGGGGTCCGTGGCGGAATTTGTCATTTGGAGGCCCCTGATGGCATGACGCACGAGCAGAAACAAAGGTCATGAGGTAAAATTAAGAGCCCCTCATTATGATTGATACAGTAGATAGATTTTAAAATGCAAATCGAAAAAACAAACGACATCTCCCTCCCTGGTTTTTACTGTTTCCCTTCAATTTCTTCATTTTTTCTTACCATTTAAACCTGTCCTCGACTTCTAAAAATCATTCAAAATCAAAATTAGCCAAATCGGTCCAGCCGTTCTCAAGTTTTAGCGAGACTAACGAACTGCAATTGATTTTTATATATATAGATAGAAGATAGATAGATTACATCATACTATCTATGAAATTTAACCCAATTTCACAAGCGAATGCCTCTCACACGGGCACTCAAAATGTTTCCCACATTTCACTGTAGGTGTTGTACCTACATTGTAACATCACCGCTATGACATATGACATCCTCAGTTTATGAACTGCAGCCGACATGCCGTACATGCGGTATATCAACGTTGACATACGAGAAAGCTTTACGTTTGTACTTGCCGAGATTTTTACAACACAGCGCAATTTTGGAAAGTTATAAAAAATGAATTCAACGTGTTCGTCTCGCACTTGGTTGACTTTTTGACATTCGTTAATTAAGGTACCCTCAATGTAAACTACACTTTTTATGTAATAAAAGTGGCAAACAAGCATGCAGTTTACACTGATGTTAAGTGACATCTGCAGCCTATAGACACCCACACAATGACCAGAGGTCAAACTGCACATGCGTTGCTACTCCTGAGGCCTAAGGTGTTATGCCTTTGTGCCGGAAATTACAGGGCCGTACATTACGACCTGACCGGAACACGATAGTGCTGAGCACTACCATTTAGCGGCTTGTATATTAGGTAATGCGGTGGTGCCTACGCCCGGCAAAAATCGTATTGTCACAGAATTAAATAATGTGTCAAAGGTTTGATAGATACGGACTATTTGTATGGAAAAATGAAATTGTAGTTTTTACTATATCGCTTGAATTTCTTCATATTTTTGTAACTTTTAAATCTTCCCTGGACTTCCAAAAATCATCAAAGCCAAAATTATCCAAATCGGTAAACCCGTTCTCGAGTTTTAGCGAGACTAACGAACAGAAATTGATTTTTATACGTGTAGATAATAACAAGGACGTTAAACATTCTAATATTTTGTTTTCACGTTATTTTTCGCAATAACACATGCGATTGAAATATTTTTCTTTCCATTTTCCTTTCGTTGTACTGTTGCCGCACCGTGCGCTTTGTGTGAAAACAAATGACCGTCTGTGCGCCATACGACAAACACACCGCTTCGGCACTGCAGCGGTCCAACGTAAAGCGGTAAACGTCTAAATCAATTGTTTTTATATTATTTCGCATTAACACATGCTTGTGAAATATACTTTATTTAAAGAAAAATGGAAAGAAAAATTTGACTTCAGGCGAGACTCGAACTCGCGGCCTACTGGGAATCTAGTCCAGCCGCTCTTCCAATTGAGCTACTGAAGTCCTGCCCGATTTGTCAAATCTTTCCTTCACATTTATTGCCTTGCTTTATGGTAGCAGTAGCGACATCTATTACCAACTATGCTAGTTAGGCAACCGATATAATAGATTTCACTCATTTTACGAACCGGGTCGTGACGCGATATAGATATTGGGTAAAAACACTTTTTACCTTTATTCCGACGTTTCGACTCGGTTGCACAAGCCGTGGTCGCGGAAAAAGTGTTTTTACCCAATATCTATATCGCGTCACGACCCGGTTCGTAAAATGAGTGAAATTAGTGTTAAACGCGAGTGTTTTAAAAGTTATATTGCAAATCGATATAATAGACTTTTCAGTTTATTGAATATCGTAAAGAAGTCGCTTTTACCCTTAATAATTGTTTAAATTGTCTAAATCAATGATTCCCAAAGTGGTCTATATCGACCCCTGGGGGTCTATTACAAACTAAAAAGGGGTCGGGGTCTGCGAAAAAAAATATTGGGGGTCCATGAAAGGAAAATGGGGGTCCACGATAATGGATCTCAACACATACACTGATAGATTTTAAAATGCAAATCGAAAATACGCGTGAGCAACAAAAAAAACAAACGACATCTCCCTCCCTGGTTTTTACTGTTTCCCTTCAATTTCTTCATATTTTCTTACCATTTAAACCTTTCCTCGACTTCTAAAAATCATTCAAAATCAAAATTAGCCAAATCGGTCCAGCCGTTCTCAAGTTTTAGGGAGACTAACGAACTGCAATTGATTTTTATATATAGATAGAAGATAGATAGATTACATCATACTGTCTATGAAATTTAGCCCAATTTCACAAGCGAATGCCTCTCACACGGGCCCTCAAAATGTTTCCCACTTTTCACTGTAGGTGTTGTACCTACAATGTAACATCACCGCTTTGACATGTGACATCCTCAGCTTATGAACTGCAGCCGACATGCCGTACATGCGGTATATCAACGTTGACATACGAGAAAGCTTTACGTTTGTACTTGCCGAGCTTTTTACAACACAGCGCAATTTTGGAAAGTTATAAAAAATGAATTCAACGTGTTCGTCTCGCACTTGGTTGATTTTTTGACATTCGTTAATTAAGGTACCCTCAATGTAAACTACACTTTTTTATGTAATAAAAGTAGCAAACAAGCATGCAGTTTACACTGATGTTAAGTGACATCTGCAGCCTATAGACACCCACACAATGACCAGAGGTCAAACTGCACATGCGTTGCTACTCCTGAGGCCTTAGGTGTTATGCCTTTGTGCCGGAAATTACAGGGCCGTACATTACCACCTGACCGGAACACGATAGTGCTGAGCACTACCATTTAGCGGCTTGTATATTAGGTAATGCGGTGGTGCCTACGCCCGGCAAAAATCGTATTGTCTCAGAATTAAATAATGTGTCAAAGGTTTGATAGATACGGACTATTTGTATGGGAAAATGAAATTGTAGTTTTTACTATATCGCTTGAATTTCTTTATATTTTTGTACCTTTTAAATCTTCCCTGGACTTCCAAAAATCATTCAAAACCAAAATTATCCAAATCGGTAAACCCGTTCTCGAGTTTTAGCGAGACTAACGAACAGAAATTGATTTTTATACATATAGATAATAACAAGGACGTTAAACATTCTAATATTTTGTTTTCACGTTATTTTTCGCAATAACACATGCGATTGAAATATTTTTCTTTCCATTTTCCTTTCGTTGTACTGTTGCCGCACCGTGCGCTTTGTATGAAAACAAATGACCATCCGTGCGCCATACGAAAAACACACCGTTTCGGCACTGCAGCGGTCCAACGCTAAACGTCTAAATCAATGATTCCCAAAGTGGTCTATATCGACCCCTGGGGGTCTATTACAAACTAAAAAGGGGTCGGGGTCTGCGAAAAAAAATATTGGGGGTCCATGAAACGAAAATGGGGGTCCACGATAATGGATCTCAACACATACACTGATAGTACCAATTTACTTACATCATACCAGTGATTCCCAATGTGGTCCATGGGAGACTCGATGAGGGTCTACGTAGGCGTGAATAAAAATGGGAATATGGGAATGTGATATAAATGTAGCAAGGACGGGGGTCCACAGTAACCAGAAAAAATTGTAAAGGGTCTACAAGAAAAAATAGTTTGGGAACCTCTGGTCTAAATTGAAAGAGCCCTAAAAATCGGACTATACACATCATCAATGCGAATGTGTTTGGTTGCATAGGTCCAGGAAGACCAAGACTGACCTACCATGACCAAATAGGTCGAGTACTGTCTGAGTGTGGGGTCAAAAGTCTCAGGAATCGGCGTGCATGTATGAAGAGAATGATGAATGTGAAAGAAGCGCGGGAGGTGGATCAGGACCAGGATATCTGGCGCTCCACTCTCTGTCTACTCCGTGAGGGACTCGGCATGATGATACATTCACATCAACGAATTCATATCATATTCAGTAAATTATGAGAAAGGAGACGTCCTAAATGTACGGTATTTGGGCCCGCACCTTGTACACTATATTGAGAGAAGAAGCATAAAATACTAAACCATTTTCAGCTATTTAAATCGTATATTACGTATATCTTCGATCAACTGTCGTCAGTATATTTCAAAAACAAGAATGACATAGTAGCAATATGGTGACATATTGCTGTCATAATATATGAAAATCACAATAATAAAATAAATATATCCGACAAAAAACCAATGATTCTAATTATTTTTTGAATTTCTTTCCTAGATTCGTAACGTAACCTCACGCCTGTAATCCCCGAAGGAGTAGGCAGAGGTAAATGCATGCATTCAAGCATACATGCAAACACCCACGATTCGCCGGTTACGTTTTTGGCTCATGTAACAGGTGGCGAGCTTGTTGACATCTCCGGGCACATTACCAAACTCGATGTCGTGGGAAATTTCCAGAAAATGGAAAAATCCCAATAGAACCACAGATAAAGGACTTTACACCATTATCTCTGATAATCCCCTACCCAGGAATCGAACCCAGGACCTCAGCGAAGTAGTAGTGGCCTGCTACCGCTAGGTTACCGAGGCAGTTAAATTTTTCCATGATTCTACGTATTATTATCTATCTTTTGATACAGTGTACAAGGTGCGGGCCCAAATAATTCACACATACCCTTAAAATAACCAAGGTACATAAAATATCGTAGTTTCGGATTTCGCAAACCTCAAATTAATATTCAATTTCGAAGTTCAGAATTTTCCGTCGGTTCAGGGATTCAGCAACAGTTATCTACCGGTTCACGAGAAAACTTTCCAGATTCGGTTCATAACCAATCCGCTGAATTTTTTATTTATTTACCGAGTTATATTGGCGGGTGGGGTGGAGTCCGCAGTATTTTTATTTTTAAATGAATATAAGATTGTTTTTAATTACTTAAAAATAGTAATTGATGTGGTATTTTTAATGTAAGTAATTGATGTGGCATTGAAGCATTCAGTTCACATTGATATTAAGTGATGACTGCAGCCTATAGACACCCGCACAAAGACCAAGGTCAATATGCAGATGCGTTACCACTCCTGAGGCCTAAGGTGTTATGCCTTTGTGCCGGAAATTACAGGGCAATACATTACCACCGGAACACGATTGCGATGAACACTACCATTTGGCGGCAAGTATATTAGGTAATGCGGTGGTGCCTACACCCGCGAGCTCCGTCACTGGATCTTTACCACCAGTTAATTATTATTCTGAAAGGATTTGATCTATAATAATAATAATGGCGACCCATTATACGTCCCACTGCTGGGCACGAGTCTCTCCTGTTTTTTTTTTTTTTTTGGGGGAGGGCTGGAGCTTACTCCACGACGCTACTCCAATGCGGATTGGTGGATTTATAATCTATAGAATTTATTAATATATCCACTAGGTTGCCTATCAAAAAATGGGAGCAAGTAATTTAAAAAAAATTTTTTTTTTGTAGATTTTTTTTTTTAATTTGTTTTTTTCAATATAATGTCGTTCACCTCACGGCAATATGTATAAAAACTCTGAAAAATCACGGCCGCCGTTGCGAACTTGGCCGCCCTTAGGTACGTATTTTCGTTCCGCCCCGATCACTTTTTACGTCCATGGCGTACCTACATGAACCATTTACATCTCAAATTAAAGCTATTTATTTTCTCATTATTATGGTATACGGGAGCCAAATGAAATCAGCCGTAAATTAGAGTTGCTGGCCTTTAAAGATAAAATAATTTAATGAAAAATACTTGCGGCCAAATTCTGATAGGCAACCTAGTGGATATACCTATATTCTCTAGATTATAAAGTTGCGTATAAATTAGGTTTGCAGCATATCTGGATGAACGAAATGATTTTTCAGTGGATCTTAGCCTACATCTACCTGCTGCTTTATAATAAAGTTGCGTGCTATCGTGTTTTGATACAACAGAGTTATGAGAACTGAGGTTTTAGGAGTGGCTTGCAATAGAGGATTCGCTAAAATACCATAGGTAAGTAATACTTTACCTGTGAGTATATTGTGACGTTGTGTTTTTTGTAGTCTGGTCTGAAAATTGTCAAAACGCCATCTAGTTCATCACAGCCGTACTAAGACAACACTATCAATGTATTCCATACCACCGGGTTTTGTTTATCTATAGCTTTTCAAAAGCATAGTTTTTTTTTCTTTTCTCCCAGAAAAGTACACTGGAGTACAGTGTTTGTTTAAAGTGTTATTCTATTTTTTGCACTAGTTTTTGTTGTTAGGAGTGGGAACTTTTTATGTACCAGTAGTTGTTTTTTAACCTTTTAGGAGGTTCACTAGTGTTTGTTTTAGTCTTTACAGGTACATTGGTGTTTTTTTTTAACCTATTACAGGCTGACTATTTTGTTTTTTTTTTAAATAGCAGTGTCTTTTCATGACCAAGAAGGATGGCAGTTAACTTTTATAGCGCTGAGGGCAGCGCAGTTTCTCCCTTTGGTCGAAATTTTGTAGGAGGGGCTGTATTGTAACGTTGTATTTTTTGTAGTCTGGTCTGAAAATGGTCATAACGCCATCTAGTTCATCACAACCGTACTAAGACAACATTATCAATGTATTCCATACCACGCATATTTGGATTACATAATTTATTAAAAGTTTTAATTTGTATAAAAACAAAATTTAAATAATTACAATTTAAATATTAAAAATGTTAATTAAATATAACCAGAAAACATAATTAAAATATTATTTGGTGAATTTCATTAGCATCGTTGCTGAAAGTCTGTAAAAGACGTGGATCCATGGCCGGTAAGGAGGAAGGTCTGAGAGGTTATTAAGACGTCATCTGTGACATCTGTCATTTGTTTTTGCTCGGCCGAAGCCGATATTGGCGAGGAGCTCTAAATATGAAGAGGCGAAAAGCCTTGTTTATTTTGGCCATCATGGCCTAAATGCCTATTAAATAGGTTTTTTATCATCAATTGTGGTAAGATCTTCAAGAATCTTTGGATATTTTCTCGTTCACATGTCGATTTGAGAAATGGCGTGATGATTTCATGTTGGGTTGATATGTTCTTAGGTTTTCGCGAGCTACACTCATTGAAATAAAACTATTTTTACGGATTTATCTCGCGTATATTAAACTAAAATGATTTTTAAAATCAACCCGACGTTTCGGTCGCTTTTCAGCTTCCGTGGTCCCGGGCAGGTGACATTTGTCTGACAGAAGTTTGAAAAAATTTTAGGTAGCTACCTCCATCGATTTCGTAAACGCCTTGCGTAGCGTTCAGGATTAACACAATAATTACTTATGGTATCTTGAGGTCTTGCAGACTGCTGCGGCTGGGATTTAATCTTGCTAAGTATGGGATCCCATGATGTTGATAATCGCCATCCATCTTCTCTATTGAAATTTGGGTGTTTTTTAATTTCAATAGCCTCGCGTACCTACCATTCGTGGAATGGGTTTGTGTTCTCTAGCGAGTATTTGAATTTTATCAAACCGGATGTAATGGTTTGGCTTATCCGCTATGTGTTCACAGACTGCAGACCTCCCTGTTCTTCGGTTTTTGACATCAGCAATGTGCTCTTTAACGCGGGTGGATACAGCTCTCTTCGTTTGACCAATATATGAGAGTCCACAATCACAATCTAATTTATAAATGCCAGAATTTTGTAATGGAATATTACTTTTAATGGGTCTTAAATACTGATGAATCTTTTTATATGGTTTTGAAAACTGTTTTAATGGAATTCTTTTTTAAAATGTTGCTGATTTTATCTGTGACACCCTTAACGTAAGGTAGTATAGCTGGTTGTCGTTCTACTGTAGGTGGTTTCACGCGGCCTCTGTGACGGACGGGTGGTACATGGAGCTTGTTGTTATGTAGCACCTGGCGTAGGTGCTTCAGCTCCCCCCTCTTCATGTTGGGTTGTTTGTTGCAGCCAGTTTTCCTAATGTCGGGAGGAGTTGGGATGCAGAGGCTTTATTCTGCTAAGAGATATTAGCGAAAAGTCCTCGTAAGTAATTATTTCCACTTCCACAAGTTTTGTTTAGGGAGGCTGTTTGATTCATCTTGAGTTTGGTACTAGATTCTTCATGAACCAAACAGAGATAATGCAGATTATAACCAGTGTGATTTTGTTTCAGATGCTGATTTTGATTATTTTGATTGATTTAAATTATTATTTTCATGATTTTTCTACATTACATGATGATATTTTCTACACTTTTATTCTTTTTGTTTAGGTTCCATAATTTAGCATTGGGTATATTTAACATGGGGAATTCGTACCTTCCATTTTAGGTACAGTTCTTTATTGGAATATTTTTTTTTCCCCAATTATGGTGTTAGATACCGTTGATTTTAGGCATGCTTAAATTATGAGGATTCCTAACTAACCTATGGATGCGGGGTGTGATTAACTAGATGGCGTTGTGACCATTTTTAAAACCAGAAAAATATACAACGTTACAATATATATACCTATACGATACCGTACTTATAATACGACGACCCGGGTAGTCCAGCGGTGTGAGATGACCGTTTTATTCGAAGGGACGCGGGTTCGATCCCGTACCGGTACAAATTTTTGTATGGCCTATAGATATTTGTTTCGGGTCTGGGTGTTTGTGTATATGTTGTATGTGTACAATAGTACCCACGACACAGGTTTTTACCTACTGTGGGACTGTAGTAAGGCAAGGACGTAGAGTGTAGGCGTATTTTTTTTAATATTATGTCGTCTTTTCTGCTTTTCTTTTTTTGTTTTTTGCTTTCATTAATTAGCTTGGTAATGAATTGTGTGTATCGAAAAATTAACTATTTATTTCTTTCTAAAACACATAATCCACTTCAACTGAGCCATTTGATCAATTTATGATAAGAACTTCTGTTACAGACGAGTGTGTCTCTATTTAGTAAATCAGATATAAAGCCTTAAAATAACCAAGGTTCATAAAAAAATTGTGTAGTTTTGGACTCCGCAAACCTACTTTAGCTGACACCTTCGGGGAATACACAGCGTGAAGTTACGATAAAAATAACGTTGCAAATAAACATAAAGAAAATTATCTCACCGTCTTCAACAACCAGCAACGTAAAAAAGTTACAACACAAAAAATCACTGACAAAGGAGTCCAATATAAAAAAAGAATAACCGAAAAAAGATCACAAAAAAAAATAATCCTGTGATATTAAAGCGTTTACCGCGCAAAGGGGTAATTTCTGAGAAAGTTGTGCTTGTTCTAAATCAAGTCTTGTTACTTTGAAATAAAGATCAAGTTGCTACGTGTGTGTTAATCAAAGGAAAGACAGCAAAGGCGGCAGTGGTCGCTTGATTTTACAGTTGAGTAACGAGATATTGATCAGAAGTAAAGTTTCATGTCTATTAGATAGGATGCTAGATCTATATTAGCTAACTTATAGCAGCGAAAGAAAGGTCAAAGTTTATAAAAAGCAAGTTCATTTTCCTGGCGGTAGAGTTTCAGTTATGGAGCTCAATGCCAGAGAATATGTAATAATACTACGTAAAGAATGGACACTTCAACGTCCCGTCTGATTTTCCCGCCTCAATCAACCTCCTCCCTCTTATGGGCGACTGTTGGTATTTCCAACGTGCTACGCACGTGTAAATACACGTCACTGATTGATGTCTGTGTAAAAGAGAGCAAATTAAGCGTTTGTATGGAATTTTGGCGGAGTGTTCGCGGTGTATCAATGCTATTAATAGTGGAGGAATATTCCTCATCTAGACTTACTTTAGGTTGGATGGTACCTTAAAGCAACACGGGCCACCGGCCACGGCGGACCGGAGGGGAGTATCCATATGCAGGATTTCCCCTCTGTCAAAGTACAAGACCAAATGATCCTATGCCTGTCGCCCAGTTAATTAAATATGTGTGTGAAATTGTTTATGTATTTTGTTAAAGTCAAGGTGTGAGTTTCGTAGTAATAGACGATTTTTGTAGTGTGAATGTGTGTCACACGTATTTCCCTCCGCCAAAATTGACAGACTGTTTTTCATCGGTAATAAACGCTATGGCTACTCCCCTCCAGTCCGCCGCGACCGGTGAGCCGAGTTGCTCTATAGATGGTACGAGCTTGTGATGTCACACAGGCAAAGCACCTTATGAAAGTAGCAAACAAGTGTGCATTTCACATGTAAAGTGACGAGTGCAGCATATAGACATCTACACAAAAACGTGAATTGTTTGACGTAAAGGAGATGTTGCAAAAATGTATGGACCTCCGGCCATGTATTGTACACAATATCATTATCAGGCAAAATCAATATAAAATCGTTTTTAAATGCATATTTTCACTTTGTTTGCAGTTACAAAACATTATTTGCAGTTGTCTTTGTTTGCAGTTACAAAACATTATTTGTCGTTATCGTCAGTTGTGTTGTATGTGAAAATGTCAAAATGCAGAATTGCAACTCAAAACCAACATGGCGAATATGGCGGGCGATGTCATTTTGACATTTTCATTTTTTAAATTGTTTTTTGATTATAAGTATAGTAAGAAAAAAGTAATATTTTCTAAATACTATCGAAATAGATTTCATGTGTTAATACTAAGAACCTAATACTAATCGATTTTCAATATAAAGAAATTTATCGGAACTTCTTTAAATTGATCGATTCGATACATCGTTTATTGATAATATGTGATGCACTAGTAAGATACAGATAGCATTAGTTTTGTTTTATCTACATAGGTATCTCAAGCGTCAGCTGTATCGCCGCTATGTTAAACATGGTTGAAATTGATAAAATCGTTTGAATTAAATGTGGTTGTAACTCGCAAATATATTCATACGTAACTTCACGCCTGTAATCCCCGAAGGGGTAGGCAGAGGTAAAATACATGCATTCAATCATACATGCAAACACCCACGACTCGCCGGTTACGTTTTGGCCCATGTAACAGGTTGCGAACCTGTTGCCATCTCCGGGCACATTACCAAACTCCGGGGTACTGGGAAACTTCCAGAAAACGGAAAAATCCCAATAGAAGCAGAGATAAAGGATTTTTAACCGTTAAATATATTCATGAATAAATTAATTGAATTTTTTTCGGATTCTTCTTTAATTTACCCATTTTTTGAGGACGTGTACGAACCAGAGCCGAGCTTACAACATCTCCTTTGCAGCGTTCGAGACAAACCTCAGTGGTTTTTAGTAATGCCATGTTAAGAAACAATATGTATCTAAATGTTCTTTTTTTATGTGTTAAATAAATTAAAAAAAGCAAAATTACTTTCGCTTCGTTTCTCCGTGATCCATAAAGTTTCCATTGAAACAAAATATAACAGCAAAATCTGCTACAAAAGCCGCACCGAAGAACTTTTCCGCTACAGTTCTATTCAAGAACTAATTGGTACTCGAAAAAGGAAAAAATTCAAGCCAGGTCATCAATGAAATAGAAAACTGGTTTGCAGGCTAAAAATACGATCCGCATGAAATATCTGAAAATATGCGTTTTGATGTCGATATATTGTATAAAATAGGTAATATTTTCATGTGAATAAAATAGTAAACAGTTATAGAGATGAATTATTATGGCATATTCTCCGCTAATGATGCACGACGTTATCCTGGATACCTTCGTGCTTATCCTAAGATCGCTTAAGCGAAAGATGTCCACAAATAAAGTCGACTGATTTAGAAAAATAATTTTACAAGCCCGGTAGGAAATAGTCTATACTTCTGTACTTAATATTAAAAAGAGGAAAACTTTGTTTGTTTGGTTGTATTGAATAAGCTCAAAAACTACGGGACCGATAATAAAAATTCTTTCACTATTCTAAAGCTACATTATTCACGGGCAACATAAGCTATATATTATATTGGAAAAAATAGGGTTCCGTAGGATATTTGGGTTTTTCAGACACAAGGTGTAAAAAATCAACCAGAAAAGTTACTTATTTTGCGTAAGCTGCCTAAACTTAGAAGATATCGAGGATGGCTTTAGGCTATATCTATAATCATCACGCTAGGATAAATAGGAGAGGGTAGGTAACATTGCACCCGCGCGAAGCGGGGGCGGGCCGCTAGTAATAAATAAAATGAAGAAGTATCGATAATTTCGAATCCCGTAACTGAGTTTGTCCCGGTTTCATCGAAATTATTGGTCTTACCTACAACTTATGATAGACGACGCCAGATGATCCCGTGGGCATGTCACTGGTTTGCTCGTGTAAACATTTGCAAAATATTTATAATTATAATTAAAAAAAACAATCAATTTATATTGTCCAACTATCTCACAGTTATTTATTTATATATAAAACTTAATTTTTGTCCGGTGTTTAAATAAAAACCTAAGTCACAACATACTGATTACCTTCACCTTTAAGTTGGGACAACATTCATGTGACATTATATCTATGATCCCGGTAAAATATGATGAAGATGTGTCGATAATCCCGGATTCCGTGATCGAGTTTATTCCAGTCCCATCGAAGTGATTGGATACTGATCGACGCCAGATTATCCCGGGGGATGATGCCATGTTACTCTCATTTAACTTTTCTTGTTATAGAGGATAGTTGATCCGTACGTGCAACATCAGGATAACGTTAGTAACTTACTTTTTTTTTTAATAAAATTGAAAATATAGCCAAGTAAATTCGCTGGAAAACCCTGGCTGGGTTCTGCACAATATAGGTAAAAGTGCTTTTACTGGTGGTAGAGTTCCAGTGACGGAGCTCGCGGGCGTAGGCACCACCGCATTACCTAATATACTTGCCGCTAAATGGTAGTGTTCAGCACTATCGTGTTCCGGTCAGGTGGTAATGTACGGCCCTGTAATTTCCGGCACAGAGGCATAACACCTTAGGCCTCAAGAGTGGTAACGCATCTGCATTTTGATCTTGGTCTTTGTGTGGATGTCTATAGGCTGCAGTCATCACTTAACATCAATGTGAACTGCATGCTTGTTTGCCACTTCCATAAAAAAAAAAAAAAAGTTAACACTGTTCAAATGAACTATTTACTACCTCCATTGTTATAAAATACTAGCTGTGCCCGCTGTAGACAGACAGACAAAATTAGTAAAAATATTGTTTTGGTATATGTATGTACCGTGTATACATACCCATGTATATGTGTATGCATTTAATAAAAGGCGGTACTTTTTATATTACAAACAGACACTACAATTTTATTTATTTGTATAGATAAACGTAAAGATAGTGGTGGTAGAGCCAGTGAACTACCGCCTTTTTTATAGTATACTTGCTATACCTTAGGCATCAGGGGCGGCAACACATCAACATTAAAATCTGTAGTTTCATGTAGATGTTTATAGGCTACAGTTTTGCTTACCATCAATGTAAACTGTATGCTTGTTTTTCATTTCAATAAAATTAGGCCGGTCGCTAATATGTAGCCATCGGGAAACGCTGCATTTAACAAATCCCTTAAAATTTTGATTTGTATCAAAATGAATGGCTATTGTTTTATCCCAAAAGCTGCTTTCGCTTTAAATATCCTGAGTTTTAAACAGATGCGGGGGATTAATTCTATTCCGGGATTTGGATGCGGTATTGTCGTTGTAATCTACTCACACAACTCTATTAAGTATGCTACTGTATTTGGTATGTAAATTTACTTTTTGACGGGGTGAATGACAAAAAAAAGTGAATTTATTTATATTTCCTTCGCCAATCTGCGTAAAAAATACAGGGATCTAATTTAGGGTATTTTTGACTATTTTACGCTTTACAATTATCTGAAGTGGGGGGATTTCACCGTTTCCTCTGAGAACTGATTTTAACAAAATGAGGTTTAGCTTAAAATTTGGATCCAAATTCAACCTTATCACGAACAATTATCGTCGGTGACATCGAAATAGTGTTATTGAACTTGTTTAAGAACGTAAAACGCGTTTTATTACGGGTCGTGAAGGTAACGTAGGATATTTCCAAATATTAAAAATGTTCATTAAATTACAAAGAGAAAATTTAGAAAAAACCTGGTAATTTACATGAAATTAGCAGGTTTTTTTCATGAAATGAAGGCAAGCCCTAACGCATTGATATACTTTGTATATCAATGCCCTAACGCAACTTTTTTTTTCGCGTGAGCGCACGACTAGTTCAACGTACGAAGTGTTTCGTGGCTTTGGACCGGCAAAATGAATATTTAGAACTGTGTATTTTTGCCATTAGTGTACTTGGCGACACAGTTTAGTACATCTAAGATCATTTCAACTTGAAAGCACCGTGCTTTCAAGCTTATTTTGAAAGTGGGGGAACATTGTTATGACTGGCATAGGTACGTTTTATTCTAGTAGTGTTGTTGTTGTTACAGCGATACAAGATGGCGCTAGTAGTAAATTACATCGCGCTTTCGTCTTAATCAGCCTGACTTATAAGATTTAATACTGTTGAATTTGCAGAACTAAATAATCGTATTTTCTATATATAAGTGACTATTTTTGTAGATGTCTCTTCTGTTTTGGAATTGACGTCGCGTTTTAGATGTGTATACATATTACTACCTAGTACTACATACATATTACATAGAGCAGCTCGGCCTACCGGCCTACCGGTCGCGGCGGATTGGAAGTAGGCTTGGGTTGTAACAGGTCAATCGCAATACCTGTTGTTCCTGTTCCGTAGAAATACCTGTTCTCAATATCTGTTATTTAATACTAGTCTGTTCTTGTTCTAGGCACGGGTTGCCACTACCATGTCAGTATGATGGGATAAAATGTTATTTATAAATATATTTGTTTTAGTTTTAATTTAAATAATCGTAAATTCGTAGCTTTTACAATTAATTATCTTCATTTGTTCATCGAAACAACTTGGTAAATTAATATTAAAATTAGTGACACGCTTTACTGAATGACCAAAATCATCTCTCATACTTATTTATATATATAATAGAACGGAAAAGTAGTTGAAATCATCATATCTATCGGTGGTCTAGCAATTTTTGGCGCGCATATTTATTCGATTTTTTTCACAATAAAATCGTGTATTATTGAGAAAAAAAACGAACAAATAAATCGATTATTCAGAAAAAATAATGATTATTAATCGGTTTTTTAAATAATCTTTTTTTTTTCACATCCCTAAAACGTAGTACATATTATTTCATATTTTCTGCTCTGCCTAAAATAAACTAACTTCGAGTCTAAAATTTAAATAAAATCGGTTATTATTTATTTATTTAATCTTCCAAGCACAATAAAAGTACATGAGGCTGACTTAATGCTAGGTAGCATTCTCTACCAGTCAACCTTAAGGTAGTGTAGAAAAGTCAATATGGTAGTGCAATTGAAAATTTCGCGAAAGAAAAGAATAAGGCAGTAAGTATAATAAACTTACATTAAACTAAATAGCCTAATGATATATATTATGATATAAATACACATATAAATATAAATATGTATATATATATATATATATATATATATATATAATATACATACATAATAATAATTTAGTAAAAGAAAGACGAATTCAATATTGTAAAGAAAAGAACTCAAGGCATCTTAAGGTAATAGTCACGGAGCTTACGTTTGAAAGTGAATTTACTAGGCGCTTTTCTTATATCCACGGGTAGCGAATTCCAGAGTTTTATTGCCGAAACTGTGAAAGAGTTTGCCATGTAACCGGTTTTGTGTGAAGGAAGACGGAGAGCAAGATATTCCGATGAACGGAGACTAAGAGTGTGAGAGTCGCCCAGAATTTGAAAATTGAGTTTTAAATAGTCGGGAGCATTAGGATCGTTAAGGATTGAAAACAATAAGCAAAGCATCCTGACAGATCGTCGTTGCCGGATGGGAAGCCACTTCAGTTTATTTCGGTAAGACGATATGTGATCATATTTTCGGAGTCCGTAAATGAAGCGAATACAATTATTTAAAATACGATCCAATTTATTCAGAAGTTCCTGGGAAAGATCCGGAAAGCAGATATCAGCATAATCAATGATGGGCAACACAAGAGATTGAACTAATAATCGTTTTGTACTAGTAGGTAAGAAATTTTTAAATCTGTACAGAGACCGCAGCGAAGCAGTGACATTCTGACTGATTGTCATAACTTGTTTAAACCAATTAAGATTAGAATCAAAATACAAGCCCAAACTTTTTACGAACGGAGAAAAAGAACAGAACAGAACAGTGTCGTGTGTATTGGTATTGACTGTTATCAGACCCTACCTGTTATATGACTGGCGACTGTTCCTTGAGCGTATCATAGATTGTGAGTATTTATTTTTATAGGAACAGGTATTTGTTAACCACGAGAGCAACTGTTATCGGTTATCTGCCTTCTACCTGTGATTTTTACCTGTTCCGATAAATACGCCTCACCTCTAACTGGAAGGGAATAGCCATAGATAGCGTTTATCAAGTTTATTAACCGATGCAAAACAGTCGATCATTTTGTGCGGGGGGAAATACGTATGACAACTATGACACACTCACACTACAAAAACCGTCTATTATCACGAAACTCACACCTTGACTTTAATAAAATACATAAACAATTTCACGCACACATTTCAATATCTGGGCCACGGGCATAGGACCATTTGGTCTTGTACTGTGACAGAATCAGAATCAGAAACTCATTTATTCATTTAGGGTGACAGGCACCTCTTATGACACGTCAAAAAAGGCAGACAGCCGCAACAGAGAACGCTGACAGAGGGGAAAACCTGCATATGGCTACTCCCCTCCGGTCCGCCGCGGCCGGTGTCCCGTGTTGCTCTATGATATACTAGAACTAGCTGACCCGGCAAACGTATTGCCTCAGAATTAAACAATGTGTCAAAGGTTTGATAGATACGGACTCTTTGTATGGGAAAATGAAATTGTGGTTTTTACTTCATATTCAATTGCCTTCAATTTCTTCATATTTTCTTACCTTTTAAACCTCCCCGGGACTTCAAAAAATCATTCAAAACCAAAATTAGCCAAATCGGTCCAGCCGTTCTCGAGTTTTAGCGAGATTAACGAACAGCAATTGGTATATACCTAGAATACGCATTGATTTATTGGCCTGACGGTCCTCACATGACATACGTAAGGATGAAACGATACCATTGACGCCATCGAGGTATCAAAACTTTTACTCGATACTAGATTAACACGTTCGTTTTCTTTAGACTGTGCTGTGTAATAGAGGCTTTTCTGGGCAACGAAACGAAACTAACCATTGAACTCTAACAACGGTTTCGTAAACTATCTATTCCAGTAGCTGGTTTTTAGGCAGTCAAGCAAGAGGCTAATTCAGTCGATAGGTACCGTATTTAACCGTATTGGTCGTCAAGTATCGACATTTACTCAGTATGTCGATACTTTTACTTTTTTTAATGTACGGCCCTGTATTTTCCGGCACAGAGGCATAAGACCTTAGGCCTCAGGAGTGGTAACGCATCTGCATTTTGACCTTGGTCTTTGTGTGGGTGTCTATAGGCTGCAGTCATCACTTAACATCAATGTGAACTGCATGCTTGTTTACTACTTCCATTACATAAAAAAAAAAAAAATGTCAGTATCGGTTGAAAAATAATGATACCTACTTACTCTTATCGAATGGTATCGATAAAATTATATAATCGAGAAAATAAAAGAGAAATTGTATTTCATTGTAGGTATGATAATTTTAATTAGTGATCGCCCGATGGTTGAAATTCGACCGCAATACGGTAGGTTACATAATTATGCTTAAAATATGACTAACTAAGCTTGAATTCTGGAACGAAAATCTATTGTGAAACTGTTTTGCCACAAGCACACAGCACAAGTCAAGTGCATGCAAGTTTGTGTAGTAAAAATTTAAATATAGATTTAATTTACCTAGTCTGTATCACAATCCACACAAAAACAGCTATCAGTAGCCTATGAACATTTACATGACATTGAAATTAGAGATTTCGATTCGCGAGCATAGGCACCACCGCATTACCTAATATACTTGCCGCTAAATGGTAGTATTCAGCACTATCGTGTTCCGGTCAGGTGGTAACGTACGGCCCTGTAATTCCCGGCACAGAAGCATAACATCTTAGCACTCAGGAGTAACGCATCTGCATTTTATTCTCTGGTCTCTGTGTGGGTGTATATAGGCTGCAGTCATCACTTAACATCAATGTGAACTGCATGCTTGTTAGCTATTTTCCTTACATAATAAAAAAAACTTGTCGTTAAGCACGTAGAATCTTGGAAAAGTACCTACTCAAAAATTAATTTGAATCGTTGTTTTTTTGTCGGCAATATATATTTTGTATAATTTTATATTACCAACAGTATGTCACCATGTTGCTATTACGATATTCTTCTTTTTGAAATATACTTAAGTACTATAATTAATTGAAGGTATAATAAACGATTTGAATAGTTGAAAATGATTCCTTATTTTATGCTTCTCTCAATATAGCGTACAAGGTGCAGGCCTTAGCTTTTTGGAACGACTCTTTATAACGTAACTTCACGCCTGTAATCCCCGAAGGGGTAGGCAGAGGTAAATGCATGCATTCAATCATACATGCAAACACCCACGACTCGCCGGTTACGTTTTGGCCCATGTAACAGGTGGCGAACCTGTTGCCATCTCCGGGCACATTACCAAACTCCGGGGTACTGGGAAACTTCCAGAAAATGGAAAAATCCCAATAGAAGCAGAGATAAAGGATTTTAAACCGTTATCTCTAATAGTCCCCGACCCGGGAATCGAACCCAGGACCTCCAGCGTAATAGTAGTGGCCTGCTACCACTACGCTACTGAGGCAGTTACGACTCTTTATCAAAGTTTAAAACACTAACTTGATGAATAGAGTTACGGCCTGGTCTGATCGCTATCTACACAAAAACAGCTTCAACAACTCTGAATCAGTGACCCAAAACTTTAAACTAGTTCTAAATCGTCGTCCACCGAGAATAAAAGGGTTATCGCCGACCTTTCTCGTACTCAATTTATTCAATTACGTCCCTATTTGCCCTCTGGGGGTTTTGATGAGAAACTGTATTTAAAATTTTAAATCACGATGAACGTCTTAGATTCGAGCTTTTTGCATTTGAAATAATGTACGCCTTTTTAGGGTTCCGTAGTAAACAAGGAACCTTCTAGTTTCGCCATGTCCGTCTGTCTGTCTGTCTGTCTGTCCGTCCGCGGTTTAGCGCATAAACTATTGGTACATGGACTTGAAATTTAGCACAAGTATACACCTTAATCACGCCGACAAAGTGGTAGAATAAAAACATGAAAAATAAAATTGTTTTGCGCTCGGAATTTTTTTTTTCGTTTTCTATATACCTACCTAGTGTGGGATATCGTTGGATAGGTCTTTCAAAAATGTTAAGGGTGTGGTAATATCATTTCAATTTCAATTTATTTTTGCTTGTTACATGGTTCATTTTTCGATTTAGATAACTGTTCGTGACTTATTAAGCTTTAAAGTGCCAATTTTCGTTAGTGTCGGCGACGACCACGGACAAAGGTGATCAATGAATGTGTTTGTGTGACAAAGACCAAAAGTGTAAGTGTACGTCAAAGTAGTCTTCGCGTAACGTTTGTAGAAAGTAAATAACGTGTATAGATGTATAGCTATGTATAGACGTTCTCCTCGTACGATAGTTTTGGATACGATTTTAATTCTTTGCCTTATATCAACTTCAAATAATGTTAGTCATGTGAGAATTTATTATAGGAAGTCATTTTATATAATTAAACCTCTATAATGTAAAGGATATAGGCAGGAAACGTAATTTTCTTATTATTTTATGTTTTATCATTTTCTTATTTTACGAATGTTTTAGGTTCCTTTTTTAGATGTCACGTTTATTTGTGTATTGTTTTCGGATAGAGTAATGTTTGTTCTTTGTTTTTATGTACTTTTTATAATAATTAGTCATAGCATATAAAAGTTATTAAGAAATGTTTAAAGAAATACGCGGAAAATTGTTACATTTTTTATATTTACTTACGAATAACTTTTTAGTCTTTTTATGAATGTTAATAAAACTTATGTACAATAATAGAGAAAACTGTAACGATTGTAAATATGTATAACACATGTATGTAACTATGAGAACTTTAAAAATAAAGAAAGAAAACCAGGTCAGCCATAACAAAAAATAAGCACAAATTCGGGCAAAATACGACCGAAAAATGAGGCTCTCTTTACGGTATTGTTCGAATAATGGGGCTCAGGGCAAATTCCAAAGTATGACATGGTCTCCAGCAAGTGAAAACAAGTGAAAACAAGTGAAGTAACAAGAAGAAAAAGTGAACCTGGAAGACTGGAAGACTGGAAGACCCCAGTGATTCTACGATAGAATTAGGTCGTCGGGGTAGGGTTACCAAGGCTTGGCTGGCCTGCTTTTCGGTCATATCACATGTAACCGATTGTTTCTTTACTGAAACACCCCTTCCCCGCACCTCCACCCCTCTCACTGGCGGCGCAGATCCAGACCGGCGTATACTGCCATCGGTGTCAACACTACGAGCGGGCATCCGGCGCCGGACGGACAATAGGTCCGCCCGTACATTCAAACGCCCGCACATTACGGTCGTGGTGGTTTGCAGGTGCAGTACGTACGTCACTGCATCATAGCTCGCTAGAAGAGCGCCCCACGACATCTGCTGGTCCTTCGAGCCGGATCTTCGTGTTGAACACCAGACCTACGGACTACTGCCGCCGCCATGCCAGTCACCAGGAGCCACCGAGGAAATTCACCAGCGGACCGGCCGGCTGCACCCCGCGCCACAGAAGAGACTCCAGAGACTACGGAATCTTCAGGAACGACGGAATCTTCAGGAACAACGGGATCTTCGAGCACCAACACGGAGGGAACACTCACCACATCATACGAATCAAGAGTGACATCGGGAACAGAGACCAAAGAAGACTCTGTGGTGGCTGCTCCTGCCGCTTCTGCTGCTCCTGCTGCCCCTATTGCACCGACTACGACGGCAACGGGAAATAAGACGCGCTCTACGAAGACAACAAGGCGTCGAGAATTGGAAGCCAAAATGGAATTGGCACGTCGTCAATTGGAAGAAGCAAAGGCAGCTGCGGCACTAGCTCAGAGTCAATGGGAGCTGGTCCAGATTGAGAACGAAGATTCCGAAATCGAACAAGAAAAAGATTGGGAGTCGAACGTCCAAACGTGGGTGCAGTCGACGGTGGACAGGGTGTCCGGGAAGGGGCATCAAGGAGATGTGCCCGGGGAGGGGCACCGGCCGGAACCGTCCGGGAAGGGGCGGGCCAGCCAACCTCCGACGACCACCGCCGCCGCAGCCGCCGTCAAGCCAGAAGATCAAGCGGAATCATTAAGAAATGGAAATAAGGAACTTGCGGAGGCCATCGTTAAAGCAATAAGTGTTGCGCCACGACATGTATCAGCATCGCAACCTAACTACGTGCATGAATTACCCGGCTTCGACGGAAGAAGCGATGAATGGATCGCCTTCAGGACGGTTTATGAAGACACCGCACCGCTATTTACGGAAGCACAGAATATGGCGCGGCTGCGGCGGTCTATTAAGGGCACAGCAAGAGAGGCAATCAAGAGCCTGTTATATTCGGAGTGCCCACCTGAAGAAGTACTAGAAGCCCTTCGTCGAAGATTCGGAAGACCAGAAGCCCTGATCCTGATGGAATTAGAAAAAGTCAAGAGTCTATCCAGGATCCATGAAAACGCACGTGACATTTGCGTGTTCGCCAGCCAAGTGAACAACACTGTCGCGACTATACGGGGGCTAAGAAAACCTCAGTACCTGCACTCACCAGAGATGGTACGAATCATCGTGAACAAGATGCCAGCGGTACTGCAATATCGGTGGTACGACTTCGCCGCCGATGCTACGGATCAAGATCCAGACCTGGTGCAATTGATGAAGTTCCTCAACAGGGAAGCAGACCGATGTGGACCGTACGCGACACAAGAAATTATGCATCAATCGCGTCAGCCTCCACGACGTCAATTTGCACACGCCGCTTCAGAACAAACAGAAGAAAAGAAGACCTGTCCACATTGCCAGAACGATCATCACCTACTCGAATGTCGCAAGTTTCTACAGCTGCCAATGAAGGAACGATGGGACGCCGCTGTCAAGTCAAGATTGTGTTTCAAATGTCTCCAAGGACGACATCGTAAAGAAACATGCCGACGTCCTCCATGCAAGGTGTGCAAGCGATGGCATCACTTCGTGCTTCATGAAGACCGCGGGGATATCCCGAAGCCCGAAGAGAAAAAAGAAATTGCGAACAACGTCATGTTATCAGTGAACACGGCAAGGACAGCCAAGGCGTACTTGAAGATGGCTCCCGTTGAACTGTATGGACCAAGAGGAACTACCCAAGTCTTGGCGTTGCTGGATGAGGGATCAACCGTCACGCTGCTCGATGCCACGGTTGCAAGGCAGATTGGCCTCAAGGGACCCGTGGAAGCACTCACTCTGGAAACGGTGGGAGGAAAGACCATCACCAAAGGAGACTCCATGAGAGTTAGCGTGAAGATAAAAGGATTGCATCAGACAAAGAAAAGAAGTATTTCTGGGGCACGAACCATAGACAACATTAACCTGACGCCTCAGAAACTAGACAAGAAAAGAATAGAAGAATGCGCTCATCTCAAGTCAATGACGGACCAGTTATATTATGAAGGAGAGTCACCCAAGCTATTGATCGGACAAGACAATTGGGAGCTCATCGTGTCCAGAGCCACACGCAAAGGGAAAAGAGGTCAACCCGTAGCATCATTGACCTACCTCGGGTGGGTGCTACACGGGTCCGATGGAACGAGACCGGTGAACTTCGTAACCTGCGCGCACGTATCTTCAAAGGAAGAAGAATTAGAGAAGATCGTCAAAGAACACTTCGCCGTGGAATCATTAGGAATCCAGCCACGCCGACCGACGACAGATATGGAAGAAAAGGCTCTGGCAATTTTAGAAGAAACCACAAGAAAACTGGACGATGGGCGCTTCGAGACCGGCTTGCTCTGGAAGAACAAAGAAGGAACCATGCCAGATAACTACAGACAAGCCGAGAACAGATTGAAGAACATCGAAAGGAAATTGGACGGGAACGCAGCATTGAAGCAGGAATACGAAGCACAAGTGAAGAATCTTCTCGACAGCGGATATGCCGAAGAAGTACAACATGAATCCGCATCGAAGAAGAAATGGTACCTGCCCCATTTCGCCGTGACACACCCCACCAAGAAGAAGATAAGGCTGGTCTTTGATGCTGCTGCCAAGTGCCAAGGGAAAAGCCTCAACGACGAGTTGCTGCCGGGACCAGATCTGTTGCAGTCACTATTTGGAGTACTTCTGCGGTTCCGCCAGAAACCAATCGCTGTGGTAGCAGATATCAAGGAGATGTTTCTGCAGGTGAAAATGCGGGAAGAAGATCGAGACAGCCTTCGATTTCTATGGAGGGGAGACCAGCGAAGTGAAACGCCGAAGGAGTATAGAATGACATCGGTCATCTTCGGCGCCGCCTGTTCCCCGAGTGCTGCTATCTTCGTAAAGAACAAGAATGCGACTGAACATCAAGAAGAATATCCCGAAGCAGCACGAGCCATCGAACGTAATCATTACATGGATGATTACCTACACAGCTTCGGGACAAGTCAAGAAGCAGTCGAGATAGCCAGCCAAGTAAGCCTGATCCACAAGAAGGCCGGGTTCGAGCTGAGGGGCTGGGCTTCTAACGATGAAGAAGTTTTGAAGACGCTCACCCCAGAAGAAAACAGCAAAGAAGTAGAGTTGGGGACTAAAGAAGAGAAGACATTGGGTTTGAGATGGTTCACCAAAGGCGACGAGATCGGGTTCAGAACGTGTCTTCGCAATATACATGAAGAGGTAGTCGAACAGAAGAGAGTGCCAACCAAACGAGAAGTCACCAGCGCCGTGATGTCAACATTCGATCCATTGGGGCTAGCATCGCCAGTGCTCATCCAAGGCAAGAAACTCATTCAGAGTATATGGAGGAGCGGCGTCAGATGGGACGACAACATCACAGAAGAAGACAACAAGATTTGGTCAGACTACCTAGACAGCCTGCAGCTACTAAAGGATCTTCGGGTACCAAGGCGCGTCACGCAGTCCAACACCGAGGGGGAGCTTCACGTTTTCGTCGACGCGAGTGAAGAAGCCTACGCCTGCGCGATCTACCTGAGGCAACGCGACGAAGACGGCGGACATCGAGTGACACTTTTAGCGGGCAAAGCTAGAGTCACTCCTCTGAAACCGGTGTCCATTCCAAGGCTGGAGCTGCAAGCTGCGCTACTGGGATCCAGAATGGCGCGGTCGATTGAAGAGGAGCTGGACATCATGGTCGCCAAGAAAGTCTATTGGAGCGACTCCAGCACAGTCCTAGCATGGATCAAATCAGACCCTAGGACCTTCAAGCCGTTCGTAGCACATCGTTTGGCGGAAATCGAAGACACAACGAAACCTCAAGAATGGCGCTGGGTACCTACGGCTCAGAACCCAGCTGACGACGCGACGAGAAACGTACCCAGAGACTTCGGGAGCGACCATAGATGGTTCCACGGACCTGCGTTCCTGGCACTAGAAGAGGAGGATTGGCCGAAGCCGCGCACCATCAAGACAGAGCCCACCGGCGAAGAAAAGGAGAAGCCGATTGTGGGAACTACGAAGACCGTCGACAAACACCCGACACCGGACCCAGTCAGGTTCTCCTCCTGGACCCGGTTGGTGAGGACAACTGCAAGAGTGCTTCAGTTCGTCGACCTGTGCCGAAAGAAGAAGCTGCCAGTGAACGTGTCCCGCAAGTCTGAGCGTCAAGATCCTACCTGGAAAAGCAACAAGAAAAAAGCCAAGGTAGCCATGAAGCCCGTGAACAAGAAGACCCAAGAAAGAAGATTGATTCCCCTTGAACCCGACCAAATGAAGACTGCTGAGAAGATTTTATTACGAAGAAGCCAAGAAGAGAGCTTCCATGAAGAAGTACGCTGCGTCGAGAAGATGAAACCATTCGAGAGGAACAGCAAACTTAAGAAACTGGATGTCGTCATAGAAGATGGATTACTACGACTCCGAGGAAGAATCGACGCAGCGAGACATGTCCGGCAAGACAAGAGACCTGTGGTGCTAGACAGCAAGCACTACATCACCAGATTGCTCATCGCACACTACCACGAAGAGTTCAACCATGGCAACCACGCGACGGTGATCAACGAGTTGAGGCAGCGCTACTGGATCCTGGGGCTACGATCTGCAGTGAGATCGACGGTTCATCGGTGTCAGTGGTGCAAAGTATACCGCGGCACGCCACAGCTTCAGCCGATGGGGAATCTCCCGCTGGAGCGACTACGACATGGAGAACCACCATTCACATGCACCGCCGTAGACTACTTCGGGCCTATGATCGTCACGGTAGGCCGACGTCATGAGAAGAGATGGGGCGCCCTGTTCACGTGCCTCACAACTAGAGCCGTTCACGTCGAGCTAGCAGCGTCTCTGTCAACGGACTCCATGATTCTGGCGCTGCGACGGATGACTGCGAGACGGGGAATGCCAAGGACGATCTTCAGCGACAACGGTACGAACTTCGTGGGGGCCAACAAAGAACTTCAAGAAGCCTTCGCCAGCCTCAACAAAGATGACCTCATCACCGCTGCAGAACGTATGAGCATCAAGTGGAAGTTCATACCACCTGGAGCTCCGAACATGGGGGGAGCATGGGAACGCCTGGTCCGGTCCATCAAAACGGCCCTGGCGGTGACCCTCAAGGAAAGACACCCCAGAGAAGAGGTTCTACATACACTGCTGCTAGAGGCGGAGCATCTGGTGAACTCGAGACCGCTTATAGAAGCCGATGAAGACACTGAAGAAGGTGCCCTCACTCCCAACCACTTCCTCCTGATCCTGCGGCACCCGACTGGGAACTTTCACCGACGACGACCTCACCGACCGGCGTGCATGGAGAGTAGCTCAGCGACTGACCGACCACTTCTGGAGCAGATGGGTGAAAGAGTACCTTCCAACTCTGATCCCGAGAAGAATCGACGCGAGGGCTGCTACGAGAGACCTGCAGTGTGGAGACACAGTCCTCATAGTGGACTCCACGCTGCCACGAGGAACCTGGCCGAGAGGCGAGGTGGTCCGAACCTACCCAGGACCCGACGGGCGCACTCGAGTACTAGAAGTGCGCACTACCGGGGGCGTGCTGAAGCGCCCCAGTTCCAAGCTGGTGCTACTGGTGCCAGCGCAGCGCGACAAGGAGCGGACAACTGTCGAGATCGACGGCAGAGCATCAACCAGCGAGCCAGACTGCGGGGAGGCAGCCATCGCACCGAGTCGAGAGCACCGAGTCGCCGGGCCAGGAGTTGGTGCTTCGCACGAGGGGGAGGATGTCGGCGACGACCACGGACAAAGGTGATCAATGAATGTGTTTGTGTGACAAAGACCAAAAGTGTAAGTGTACGTCAAAGTAGTCTTCGCGTAACGTTTGTAGAAAGTAAATAACGTGTATAGATGTATAGCTATGTATAGACGTTCTCCTCGTACGATAGTTTTGGATACGATTTTAATTCTTTGCCTTATATCAACTTCAAATAATGTTAGTCATGTGAGAATTTATTATAGGAAGTCATTTTATATAATTAAACCTCTATAATGTAAAGGATATAGGCAGGAAACGTAATTTTCTTATTATTTTATGTTTTATCATTTTCTTATTTTACGAATGTTTTAGGTTCCTTTTTTAGATGTCACGTTTATTTGTGTATTGTTTTCGGATAGAGTAATGTTTGTTCTTTGTTTTTATGTACTTTTTATAATAATTAGTCATAGCATATAAAAGTTATTAAGAAATGTTTAAAGAAATACGCGGAAAATTGTTACATTTTTTATATTTACTTACGAATAACTTTTTAGTCTTTTTATGAATGTTAATAAAACTTATGTACAATAATAGAGAAAACTGTAACGATTGTAAATATGTATAACACATGTATGTAACTATGAGAACTTTAAAAATAAAGAAAGAAAACCAGGTCAGCCATAACAAAAAATAAGCACAAATTCGGGCAAAATACGACCGAAAAATGAGGCTCTCTTTACGGTATTGTTCGAATAATGGGGCTCAGGGCAAATTCCAAAGTATGACATGGTCTCCAGCAAGTGAAAACAAGTGAAAACAAGTGAAGTAACAAGAAGAAAAAGTGAACCTGGAAGACTGGAAGACTGGAAGACCCCAGTGATTCTACGATAGAATTAGGTCGTCGGGGTAGGGTTACCAAGGCTTGGCTGGCCTGCTTTTCGGTCATATCACATGTAACCGATTGTTTCTTTACTGAAACACCCCTTCCCCGCACCTCCACCCCTCTCACTGGCGGCGCAGATCCAGACCGGCGTATACTGCCATCGGTGTCAACACTACGAGCGGGCATCCGGCGCCGGACGGACAATAGGTCCGCCCGTACATTCAAACGCCCGCACATTACGGTCGTGGTGGTTTGCAGGTGCAGTACGTACGTCACTGCATCATAGCTCGCTAGAAGAGCGCCCCACGACATCTGCTGGTCCTTCGAGCCGGATCTTCGTGTTGAACACCAGACCTACGGACTACTGCCGCCGCCATGCCAGTCACCAGGAGCCACCGAGGAAATTCACCAGCGGACCGGCCGGCTGCACCCCGCGCCACAGAAGAGACTCCAGAGACTACGGAATCTTCAGGAACGACGGAATCTTCAGGAACAACGGGATCTTCGAGCACCAACACGGAGGGAACACTCACCACATCATACGAATCAAGAGTGACATCGGGAACAGAGACCAAAGAAGACTCTGTGGTGGCTGCTCCTGCCGCTTCTGCTGCTCCTGCTGCCCCTATTGCACCGACTACGACGGCAACGGGAAATAAGACGCGCTCTACGAAGACAACAAGGCGTCGAGAATTGGAAGCCAAAATGGAATTGGCACGTCGTCAATTGGAAGAAGCAAAGGCAGCTGCGGCACTAGCTCAGAGTCAATGGGAGCTGGTCCAGATTGAGAACGAAGATTCCGAAATCGAACAAGAAAAAGATTGGGAGTCGAACGTCCAAACGTGGGTGCAGTCGACGGTGGACAGGGTGTCCGGGAAGGGGCATCAAGGAGATGTGCCCGGGGAGGGGCACCGGCCGGAACCGTCCGGGAAGGGGCGGGCCAGCCAACCTCCGACGACCACCGCCGCCGCAGCCGCCGTCAAGCCAGAAGATCAAGCGGAATCATTAAGAAATGGAAATAAGGAACTTGCGGAGGCCATCGTTAAAGCAATAAGTGTTGCGCCACGACATGTATCAGCATCGCAACCTAACTACGTGCATGAATTACCCGGCTTCGACGGAAGAAGCGATGAATGGATCGCCTTCAGGACGGTTTATGAAGACACCGCACCGCTATTTACGGAAGCACAGAATATGGCGCGGCTGCGGCGGTCTATTAAGGGCACAGCAAGAGAGGCAATCAAGAGCCTGTTATATTCGGAGTGCCCACCTGAAGAAGTACTAGAAGCCCTTCGTCGAAGATTCGGAAGACCAGAAGCCCTGATCCTGATGGAATTAGAAAAAGTCAAGAGTCTATCCAGGATCCATGAAAACGCACGTGACATTTGCGTGTTCGCCAGCCAAGTGAACAACACTGTCGCGACTATACGGGGGCTAAGAAAACCTCAGTACCTGCACTCACCAGAGATGGTACGAATCATCGTGAACAAGATGCCAGCGGTACTGCAATATCGGTGGTACGACTTCGCCGCCGATGCTACGGATCAAGATCCAGACCTGGTGCAATTGATGAAGTTCCTCAACAGGGAAGCAGACCGATGTGGACCGTACGCGACACAAGAAATTATGCATCAATCGCGTCAGCCTCCACGACGTCAATTTGCACACGCCGCTTCAGAACAAACAGAAGAAAAGAAGACCTGTCCACATTGCCAGAACGATCATCACCTACTCGAATGTCGCAAGTTTCTACAGCTGCCAATGAAGGAACGATGGGACGCCGCTGTCAAGTCAAGATTGTGTTTCAAATGTCTCCAAGGACGACATCGTAAAGAAACATGCCGACGTCCTCCATGCAAGGTGTGCAAGCGATGGCATCACTTCGTGCTTCATGAAGACCGCGGGGATATCCCGAAGCCCGAAGAGAAAAAAGAAATTGCGAACAACGTCATGTTATCAGTGAACACGGCAAGGACAGCCAAGGCGTACTTGAAGATGGCTCCCGTTGAACTGTATGGACCAAGAGGAACTACCCAAGTCTTGGCGTTGCTGGATGAGGGATCAACCGTCACGCTGCTCGATGCCACGGTTGCAAGGCAGATTGGCCTCAAGGGACCCGTGGAAGCACTCACTCTGGAAACGGTGGGAGGAAAGACCATCACCAAAGGAGACTCCATGAGAGTTAGCGTGAAGATAAAAGGATTGCATCAGACAAAGAAAAGAAGTATTTCTGGGGCACGAACCATAGACAACATTAACCTGACGCCTCAGAAACTAGACAAGAAAAGAATAGAAGAATGCGCTCATCTCAAGTCAATGACGGACCAGTTATATTATGAAGGAGAGTCACCCAAGCTATTGATCGGACAAGACAATTGGGAGCTCATCGTGTCCAGAGCCACACGCAAAGGGAAAAGAGGTCAACCCGTAGCATCATTGACCTACCTCGGGTGGGTGCTACACGGGTCCGATGGAACGAGACCGGTGAACTTCGTAACCTGCGCGCACGTATCTTCAAAGGAAGAAGAATTAGAGAAGATCGTCAAAGAACACTTCGCCGTGGAATCATTAGGAATCCAGCCACGCCGACCGACGACAGATATGGAAGAAAAGGCTCTGGCAATTTTAGAAGAAACCACAAGAAAACTGGACGATGGGCGCTTCGAGACCGGCTTGCTCTGGAAGAACAAAGAAGGAACCATGCCAGATAACTACAGACAAGCCGAGAACAGATTGAAGAACATCGAAAGGAAATTGGACGGGAACGCAGCATTGAAGCAGGAATACGAAGCACAAGTGAAGAATCTTCTCGACAGCGGATATGCCGAAGAAGTACAACATGAATCCGCATCGAAGAAGAAATGGTACCTGCCCCATTTCGCCGTGACACACCCCACCAAGAAGAAGATAAGGCTGGTCTTTGATGCTGCTGCCAAGTGCCAAGGGAAAAGCCTCAACGACGAGTTGCTGCCGGGACCAGATCTGTTGCAGTCACTATTTGGAGTACTTCTGCGGTTCCGCCAGAAACCAATCGCTGTGGTAGCAGATATCAAGGAGATGTTTCTGCAGGTGAAAATGCGGGAAGAAGATCGAGACAGCCTTCGATTTCTATGGAGGGGAGACCAGCGAAGTGAAACGCCGAAGGAGTATAGAATGACATCGGTCATCTTCGGCGCCGCCTGTTCCCCGAGTGCTGCTATCTTCGTAAAGAACAAGAATGCGACTGAACATCAAGAAGAATATCCCGAAGCAGCACGAGCCATCGAACGTAATCATTACATGGATGATTACCTACACAGCTTCGGGACAAGTCAAGAAGCAGTCGAGATAGCCAGCCAAGTAAGCCTGATCCACAAGAAGGCCGGGTTCGAGCTGAGGGGCTGGGCTTCTAACGATGAAGAAGTTTTGAAGACGCTCACCCCAGAAGAAAACAGCAAAGAAGTAGAGTTGGGGACTAAAGAAGAGAAGACATTGGGTTTGAGATGGTTCACCAAAGGCGACGAGATCGGGTTCAGAACGTGTCTTCGCAATATACATGAAGAGGTAGTCGAACAGAAGAGAGTGCCAACCAAACGAGAAGTCACCAGCGCCGTGATGTCAACATTCGATCCATTGGGGCTAGCATCGCCAGTGCTCATCCAAGGCAAGAAACTCATTCAGAGTATATGGAGGAGCGGCGTCAGATGGGACGACAACATCACAGAAGAAGACAACAAGATTTGGTCAGACTACCTAGACAGCCTGCAGCTACTAAAGGATCTTCGGGTACCAAGGCGCGTCACGCAGTCCAACACCGAGGGGGAGCTTCACGTTTTCGTCGACGCGAGTGAAGAAGCCTACGCCTGCGCGATCTACCTGAGGCAACGCGACGAAGACGGCGGACATCGAGTGACACTTTTAGCGGGCAAAGCTAGAGTCACTCCTCTGAAACCGGTGTCCATTCCAAGGCTGGAGCTGCAAGCTGCGCTACTGGGATCCAGAATGGCGCGGTCGATTGAAGAGGAGCTGGACATCATGGTCGCCAAGAAAGTCTATTGGAGCGACTCCAGCACAGTCCTAGCATGGATCAAATCAGACCCTAGGACCTTCAAGCCGTTCGTAGCACATCGTTTGGCGGAAATCGAAGACACAACGAAACCTCAAGAATGGCGCTGGGTACCTACGGCTCAGAACCCAGCTGACGACGCGACGAGAAACGTACCCAGAGACTTCGGGAGCGACCATAGATGGTTCCACGGACCTGCGTTCCTGGCACTAGAAGAGGAGGATTGGCCGAAGCCGCGCACCATCAAGACAGAGCCCACCGGCGAAGAAAAGGAGAAGCCGATTGTGGGAACTACGAAGACCGTCGACAAACACCCGACACCGGACCCAGTCAGGTTCTCCTCCTGGACCCGGTTGGTGAGGACAACTGCAAGAGTGCTTCAGTTCGTCGACCTGTGCCGAAAGAAGAAGCTGCCAGTGAACGTGTCCCGCAAGTCTGAGCGTCAAGATCCTACCTGGAAAAGCAACAAGAAAAAAGCCAAGGTAGCCATGAAGCCCGTGAACAAGAAGACCCAAGAAAGAAGATTGATTCCCCTTGAACCCGACCAAATGAAGACTGCTGAGAAGATTTTATTACGAAGAAGCCAAGAAGAGAGCTTCCATGAAGAAGTACGCTGCGTCGAGAAGATGAAACCATTCGAGAGGAACAGCAAACTTAAGAAACTGGATGTCGTCATAGAAGATGGATTACTACGACTCCGAGGAAGAATCGACGCAGCGAGACATGTCCGGCAAGACAAGAGACCTGTGGTGCTAGACAGCAAGCACTACATCACCAGATTGCTCATCGCACACTACCACGAAGAGTTCAACCATGGCAACCACGCGACGGTGATCAACGAGTTGAGGCAGCGCTACTGGATCCTGGGGCTACGATCTGCAGTGAGATCGACGGTTCATCGGTGTCAGTGGTGCAAAGTATACCGCGGCACGCCACAGCTTCAGCCGATGGGGAATCTCCCGCTGGAGCGACTACGACATGGAGAACCACCATTCACATGCACCGCCGTAGACTACTTCGGGCCTATGATCGTCACGGTAGGCCGACGTCATGAGAAGAGATGGGGCGCCCTGTTCACGTGCCTCACAACTAGAGCCGTTCACGTCGAGCTAGCAGCGTCTCTGTCAACGGACTCCATGATTCTGGCGCTGCGACGGATGACTGCGAGACGGGGAATGCCAAGGACGATCTTCAGCGACAACGGTACGAACTTCGTGGGGGCCAACAAAGAACTTCAAGAAGCCTTCGCCAGCCTCAACAAAGATGACCTCATCACCGCTGCAGAACGTATGAGCATCAAGTGGAAGTTCATACCACCTGGAGCTCCGAACATGGGGGGAGCATGGGAACGCCTGGTCCGGTCCATCAAAACGGCCCTGGCGGTGACCCTCAAGGAAAGACACCCCAGAGAAGAGGTTCTACATACACTGCTGCTAGAGGCGGAGCATCTGGTGAACTCGAGACCGCTTATAGAAGCCGATGAAGACACTGAAGAAGGTGCCCTCACTCCCAACCACTTCCTCCTGATCCTGCGGCACCCGACTGGGAACTTTCACCGACGACGACCTCACCGACCGGCGTGCATGGAGAGTAGCTCAGCGACTGACCGACCACTTCTGGAGCAGATGGGTGAAAGAGTACCTTCCAACTCTGATCCCGAGAAGAATCGACGCGAGGGCTGCTACGAGAGACCTGCAGTGTGGAGACACAGTCCTCATAGTGGACTCCACGCTGCCACGAGGAACCTGGCCGAGAGGCGAGGTGGTCCGAACCTACCCAGGACCCGACGGGCGCACTCGAGTACTAGAAGTGCGCACTACCGGGGGCGTGCTGAAGCGCCCCAGTTCCAAGCTGGTGCTACTGGTGCCAGCGCAGCGCGACAAGGAGCGGACAACTGTCGAGATCGACGGCAGAGCATCAACCAGCGAGCCAGACTGCGGGGAGGCAGCCATCGCACCGAGTCGAGAGCACCGAGTCGCCGGGCCAGGAGTTGGTGCTTCGCACGAGGGGGAGGATGTCGGCGACGACCACGGACAAAGGTGATCAATGAATGTGTTTGTGTGACAAAGACCAAAAGTGTAAGTGTACGTCAAAGTAGTCTTCGCGTAACGTTTGTAGAAAGTAAATAACGTGTATAGATGTATAGCTATGTATAGACGTTCTCCTCGTACGATAGTTTTGGATACGATTTTAATTCTTTGCCTTATATCAACTTCAAATAATGTTAGTCATGTGAGAATTTATTATAGGAAGTCATTTTATATAATTAAACCTCTATAATGTAAAGGATATAGGCAGGAAACGTAATTTTCTTATTATTTTATGTTTTATCATTTTCTTATTTTACGAATGTTTTAGGTTCCTTTTTTAGATGTCACGTTTATTTGTGTATTGTTTTCGGATAGAGTAATGTTTGTTCTTTGTTTTTATGTACTTTTTATAATAATTAGTCATAGCATATAAAAGTTATTAAGAAATGTTTAAAGAAATACGCGGAAAATTGTTACATTTTTTATATTTACTTACGAATAACTTTTTAGTCTTTTTATGAATGTTAATAAAACTTATGTACAATAATAGAGAAAACTGTAACGATTGTAAATATGTATAACACATGTATGTAACTATGAGAACTTTAAAAATAAAGAAAGAAAACCAGGTCAGCCATAACAAAAAATAAGCACAAATTCGGGCAAAATACGACCGAAAAATGAGGCTCTCTTTACGGTATTGTTCGAATAATGGGGCTCAGGGCAAATTCCAAAGTATGACATGGTCTCCAGCAAGTGAAAACAAGTGAAAACAAGTGAAGTAACAAGAAGAAAAAGTGAACCTGGAAGACTGGAAGACTGGAAGACCCCAGTGATTCTACGATAGAATTAGGTCGTCGGGGTAGGGTTACCAAGGCTTGGCTGGCCTGCTTTTCGGTCATATCACATGTAACCGATTGTTTCTTTACTGAAACACCCCTTCCCCGCACCTCCACCCCTCTCACTGGCGGCGCAGATCCAGACCGGCGTATACTGCCATCGGTGTCAACACTACGAGCGGGCATCCGGCGCCGGACGGACAATAGGTCCGCCCGTACATTCAAACGCCCGCACATTACGGTCGTGGTGGTTTGCAGGTGCAGTACGTACGTCACTGCATCATAGCTCGCTAGAAGAGCGCCCCACGACAGTTAGAGTCAAGTGTCCTCTACCAACTAAACGGTTGTGGTTAGAAATTCAAACGGTACGGCAATAGTAGCTACATATAACGAAATCAAAAGGAAAACTATCACACCTACGTTGGCTTTACAAGTTTGCGAGTAATAGTCGACCAAATGTAATACTCGACATTTTTTAACAATTCCATAGAAGTTTTTTTTTTTATTATAAATATAATCTAAAAACTACGGAACCCTACACTACGCGTGGCCGCACTTGACCGTTTTTTTTAAGTTTACTATCGACTCGCCCCGGCTTCGCACGGGTGCAATGAACGTAATATAGCTTAAGTCACCCAGTGAAAATGCAGCCTTCTCAATATGAAAGAATTTTTGAAATCAGTTTAGCAGTTTTTCTTTGAAAACGTTACAAACATACATACAAAAACAAAAATGTTTCCCTTTTTATGTAATGAACGTAACCAACAATTTAAATGATTACAACAAAACAAAACAAAAATTGTATACCTATGTTTTGTTCATAATCTGATAGTCTTCATTTTGCAAACATGCCAAAATCAAAGATCTGGTAATCAAAACTTGTTCTTTTTTTTTTTTTTTATGTAATAAAAGTGGCAAACAAGCGTGCAGTTCACATTGATGTTAAGTGATGACTGCAGCCTATAGACACCCACACAATGACCAGACGTCAAAATGCAGATGCGCTGCCACTCCTGAGGCATTAGGTGTTATGCTTCTGTGCCGGAAATTACAGAGCCGTACATTACCACCTGACCGGAACACGATAGTGCTGAACACTACCATTTAGCGGCAAGTATATTAGGTAATGCGGTGGTGCCTACGCCCTCGAGCTCCGTCACTGGAGCTCTACCACCAGTAGAATAAAATAAAATGGTATAATATGTAATGTTTTAGTAAGTAAGTAAGTATTTATTTGCATAAAATGTAGGTAAAAATTGATGGAAGTGATTATACTGGTAACCTAGTAGGTACATTTTGTCACAATGCGACGTGCAAATCTTATTAAAATAATATCTTATAAACAATGTCGATCTTAATAAACGAAATTAATTACATTAAAATTAAGGCATGTCATCAATTAATTAATCTATAATATAAAAATAAGTCGGGTTTTCCTTCCTGACGCTATAACTCCAGAACTCAAGAACCGATTTCCACGGTTTTGCATTCGTTGGAAAGGTCTCGGGCTCCGTGAGGTTTATAGGAAGTTAGAAAAAAAAATAAAAATTAATTAAAGAAAATTCAGGAAAAATTATTTATAAAACGACATCCACGCGGGCGAAGCCGCGGGCAACAGCTAGTCAACTATAAAAAATGAATAATAAAATACCCAAATAGTGACATAATAATTGATATTCTAATAGTACGGTCAAATATAAAATAATCAAAATTACGGACACGAAATGTCAGAAAAATGTGAAGCATTACATACAGTCAAGATTTGTTTTTTCAAGTCAATACATTCTGATACAGAATAGAAGCACTTTTCGATTAACCATAATTTCACTCTTCTAACAAATATTCTAAAAGGTAAAGCTTTCATGTCACTTGGAATAGCGTTATAGATCACACCACACATTACATAACTACTTTTTAAATACATAGCATACATTTTAACAATCGATTCTTTTTCATAGGTTTTCGCGAGCTTCATACATTGTAGAAATTAAACTTGCGGTGTTAAGTTTGGGAGTGTTGTATACGCGAGAAAATCCGCAAGTTTAATTTCTGCAATCGATTCTTTAGTATGTTTTTAGGCTTTCGCGAGCTACACTCATTGAAATAAAACTATACCCGGAATTTTAATTCGATTCCTGGTTTGACAATTTCAGTGTTGCAACGTAATGACAACTGCTAAATAGTGACGTTGCGAAATACATCGTACGAAAATGAAATATTTCCGAATCGATTCAATTCGTTTATAGTATTATCTAAACGATTACTTTTTAGCGCAGTAGTTTCGTTTTTCACGTACTTATAGGCGTTGCGGATCATTACTTATTCAGTAACCGTCAAAACTTTTCGTATAGGTTTTTTTTCTCGTTGGGGTCAATGTGTTTACTTTTTTTTGTGATGTACTTGGCTGAGGATTCATTTTGATGGCGAACCGAAACAAATAAATACACATAAAGTTAAAAAAAACTTTTATTATAAGTTTTGTTTTTTAAAAACATTAACTTTTAATATAATATTGCAATAGTTACTAATAAATAAATAATTATTGTGAATAATAATGTTTTTTTTTTTTCAATAAAAACGATCAATAAATCTTGAAATATGCACACCAATATTAAAATTATATAAACATAAAATCGCGATTTTTTATCGATTGTTGGATCCATCACTATTATGTTAAATGTGGTATCATTATTTTAAGAAGTGACAGTAGCTAATGTCAAATTGGGAATGGAATTAAAAGTCCGGGTATAGTTTTCGGATTTATCTCGTATATTAAACTACTAAAATTATAATTTAAAATCGAACCCGACGTTTCTGTCTCCATTCCGCTTCCATGGTCTCGGGCAGGCTGAGGTGACATTTGTCTGACAGCAGTTTGAAAAATATTATGTGCAGCTACCTCCATCTATTTCGCAAACGTCTTGCGTAGAGTTCAGGATTAACACAAAAGTTACTAATTGTATCTTGAGGTCTTACAGACTGTTGTGGTTGGGCTTTAATTCTACTGAGTATTGGATCCCAATCGAGTCTTTCTTAAATCAATATATTTTAGTAAATAATAATATATTCATTGGAAAGTCTTATGTGAAATAAATTTTTATTTTGACATCATTTATATTTAAATACGAAATAATTACATATAAGAAGTTTGCGTCTTAGCTCTTTAATGATTTCGGTCTGATTCACCAAACTTTTGAATTTATTTTATTTTAAAGAACAAGCATGTGTTAATGAAATAATATAAAACAAACATTTATTTATTTACAACTCTAAACTAAACTAATAATCTGAACAAAAACTTTAATCAACTTTCAATCAGTGACCCAAAACAATAAACTACCTCTAAACTGTCGTCTACTGAGAATAAAAGCGTATCAGTATATTATACGTAACGCTTAGGGTCATAGCCCACTAGAGCCACCCGTCACCCGACCAGCGCTCGAACGCCTCGAGCGGTCTGCGCTCAACACATCAACTCCGCCCCGTATCGACCGTAAGCCGTCAACGCGCGGGTGGCGGGCGGTCCACGCGGGGACGGCGAGTGGCCCACTCGGTGACCACTAGCTTGTCTTGTGTTGACTTTGCATTGCCAACGCGCTGTTCTCAAGTGGACCGCGCGCGGTCCGCGAGTGGTTCACAAGTAACATCGCGTCGTTCACCCGTGGACCACCCGTCGACAACTAGTGGACGCCGTAAAATGAGGCGGTGCTGGTTGGGTGCCGGGTAGCTGTAGTGAGCTATGAGCCTAAAACTGACCCTTACCTTTACCGTACTCAGTTCACCCAATTACGTCCCTATCGCTCCATGGGGGATTTAACGAGAAACTACATTTAGAATGTCGAATCAGAACGCTTTGATTCGTACGTTTGATGTATTTTGATTCATTCATCGTCTTTTATTTGTATCTAGCTTTTGGAAATTGAGAAACGAATTAGATATTTATTTAAGAATCACGGTATTTATTTACTCATATGATTTAACTACCTCGGTAGCCTAGTGGTAGCAGGCCACTACTACTACGCTGAGGTCCTGGGTTCGATTCCCGGGTAGGGGGTTATCAGAGATAATGGTGTAAAGTCCTTTATCTCTAGTTCTATCGGGATTTTTCCATTTTCTGGAAATTTCCCAGTACCTCGAAGTTTGGTAATGTGCCCGGAGATGTCAACAGGCACGCTACCTGTTACATGGGCCAAAACGTAACCGGCGAATCGTGGGTGTTTGCATGTATGCTTGAATGCATGCATTTACCTCTGCCTACCCCTTCGGGGATTACAGGCGTGAAGTTACGTTTATATGATTTTTTAATCCGTCTATTTCCATAACATCCAACAGAAAATGTCCCACTTGGACTTCCTATTTTGGGAAATTACAAAATATTTATTTTATTTGTTCCCAAGACATCCCACTATAATTTCCCATTTGGGACGTTATGTCATTTAAAGTAAATTAAATGGTGACTTAATCCCAAAATAAACCCACACTCAATAATTTATACCTCATTAAAAACAATCAACTCTCCCAAAAATGTCCCCCTACTGTGGGCTGTGAGTGTAAGTGTATAAAAAAAATATTTCTTTAGTCTGCTTGCTACAATAATAATAATGGCAATCCTTGATACGTCCCATTGCTAGGCACAAGTCTCTCCCCCCCTTCTTGGCCTGGAACTTACTCCACCACGCTGCTCCAATGCGGGTTGGTAGAGATACAGTTTAGTGGCCAACCCGCTGTCGGGTGTTTTCAAACCGCCCATAAGGCTTCCAACAAGGTTTAACGACTGCTATCTATCGATAGCAACCGGGACCGACGGCTCAACGTGCCCTCCGAAGCACGGAATAGCGCATTTTAATTTGCCACTAGCGGTCACCCAACACACACCTGACCGCGCCCGTATCACTTAACCGAGTAGATCGCTTGCGATCTACAACAGCCGCGGGGCCATTATAGACAAATTAATTTAATAGAACTACGGTATAATTGTATCATATTTTACACAAAAACAACTCTATTTGAACCAGGGACTCAAAACTTTAGCTCTAAATCGTCCCCTACCAAGAATAAAAGCGTTATCTCCGACCTTTATCGTACTCAATTTACCCAATTACGTCCAGATCGCCCCCTGAGGGCTTTGACGAGAAACTGTATTTAGAATTTCAAATCATGACAAATGTCTCAGATTCGTATCGAGCTTTTGGCATTCGAGAAAAAAAATACGCCTTTATTATTATAATCTAAGGGTCTTGATTATGTAAACATCGCGTAATCAAGACTCTAGTAATCAGATCTCGGCAAAGATCATCATTTTTCGTTTGAATATTTCCTACGTGAATAAATAAAATTCTTATATTATTATCTTTGTTAACTAGAGTCCATTTTTTATACCATTACCCTTTGTCGTACTCATTTCACCCAATTACGTCCCTATCGCCCTCTAGGGGCTGTCTCGACTATATTTAGAATTTGAAATCAGTACAAACGTCTTTGATTCGTAATAGAGTTGAAGACTGTGACCGCCAAACTTTTGTCGTTTTGTAAAAGCGGGCAGTTTGTCAGCACTTGCTTATAAAAAATGGAAATAAGCGTTGGCAAACTGAGTGTGCTTCAGTCCAAATGGTCGTCACACACCGCTTACTGGTTTGTAGAATTATTTAAAAAAGATCCGGACGAATAGAGCACCTCCTCCTTTTTTGAAGTCGGTTAAAAAGTTTCCATTACCCAATTATTACTTACAATTAAACAAATATTCTAAACATTTTTTAATCTGGTACCTAAAACTTTAGGTAACGTCTAAAACGTCGCGTACCAACATTAAAGCGTATCAGCACATTATACGTAATGCTTATCGCAGACCTTTGTCGTACCTATTCACTTCGCCCAATTACGTCCCTACCGCCCCCTGGGAGCTGTCTCGACTACATTTAGAATTTTAAATCAGTACAAACGTGTTTGATTTGTAATAGAATAAGACACTGTAACTTCCAAACTGCAAAATCTGGCAGTTCGTCAGCGCTTGTTTACAAAATTAGTAAGAACAGTTACTTTTTTACATTGGACTAATTAGGTAACAAAGGTGCATAAAATAACCATTGAGTTTTTTTCTGTAGCGGAGTTCTTCTCAGTAGTAACTGCACTACGAACTCTACGATGTGAATAACTTTGATTTCCACGAATAAGTTTTTCTTTTTCTTGCTTATCTAGTTGTACTTTATGTAGTAGTTTTTCACTGGAGGTATTTATTTATTTTTAATGAATTTTTCCAAAAGGGAAGTTGTATTTGATAAAAATCATATTTTCATTCATTCTTTTTTTAATGGCATAATTTTGTTATATTCTGGGAAACATTTGAGCTAGTTATCCCGAGGTTTGTGTACCGCTCGAACTCAAATTGTCTTTCTTAAAACTAGAATCTTGCAAACATTATTATAATACGACAACAAAGACAATATGAAGGAGTTCATGATATCATTTTAGCTATCCATAGCACAGTTCTCCAATAGAGATCACTCCAGGGGAAAAGGAAAACATTGGAGTAAGCAAACATACGAGGACAAGGAAAAAGAAGCGTGTGAATAATATTGAATTATATGCATGAGTTATGTGCACATTACGGAAATTTCAAATATATACGGACATCGAATTTATTCTCTATTTGAGGAAAATTTAAAAATCCTTATGAAAAACATTCAGAACATAATTGAATTTATCTTTTGGATCTTTGCATGTAAAATGGTACGCAAAACAAAGCAACAAAATTTCAAAATCAAATACGCTTTGACTTACAGCAGAGAATATGTAATAATACTACGCATAAAATTGACACTTCGACGTTCCGCCCAATTACCCCGCCTCACCCAACCTCCTCCCCTCTTATGGGCAACGTTTGGTATTGTTATGCTCTACGTGCTACGTCTCAGGTGCACGTGTAACGTCACTGATTGATGTCTGTGTAATAGAGACCAAATTAAGCGTTTGTATGGAATTTTGGCGGAATGTCCGCGGTGTGCGTACAATCCCACACTGGGGATTTCCCTGTGTTGAGAGTGCCGTTATTTATTTATTTATTTATTTATTTATTTATTTATTTATTTATAACAGGTTCTTTTGTACTTACAGCTTAGCCAAAACGCACATAAGATAAATTACAGTACATACATTTAAAGTTAACATGACGTACATACACTAATTACAAATACATTAAAAACATTACACATTTACTCAAAAAATCCCTTACACTAATATTAAACAAATCGATATCCGGATTCTGGGCAACCAGAGCGTTGAGCAGACTCAGAGCTTGGTATGTCGGTGCAGAGCGGGCCGCCCGCGTGTGCGCCGGGGGCAATTCGAACAACCGTCGCCGATGCTGCCTCACCAGACGATCAGGGACATACATTGCACAGCGAGATATTGTTGTTATACACAAACAACACATACAGAAATACCCAGACCCAAAAAAAGTGTTGGCCATATAAACATTTTGTCCCGATCAAATCAAGCGGTTATCACACATCGGGCTAATATCGGGTCGGCCAATTGGTTCAAATATGAGAAGCTAAAAAAATTCCTCAATATATTACGCGTCACGTGGCTTGTCCGTGATGGATATTAAACTACTTAACCCAATTCAATCAAACTTTACACAACGTATGCAGTTTGAGAATATGTAATAATACTACGTATAGAATGGACACTTCGACGTCCCGCCCGATTTCCTCGCCTCACCCAACCTACCCCCCCTCTTATGGGAGACGTTTGGTATTCTCTACGTGCTACGCACACAGGTGCACGTGTAAATACACGTCACTGATTGATTTCTGTGTAATAGAGACCAAATTAAGCATTTGTATGGAATTTTGGCGAAGTGTCCGCATATAAATGATGAATGGTTACACCCGAAACAAAGAACGTTGAACATATTTTATTTATTTAGTTCATTTATATACTTTATTGTACACCAATACATTAAAAAGACAAAAAATAGAAGAGATAGACGGTCTTATCACAAAACTACAATCTCTTCTAGACAACCTTTGGGTTCAGGAATCTGCGTAAATTAAAATAATACATCTACATGAAAACGAACAACTTTGCAGTAATTTACCCATATAACCTTTCGCTTTATGAATTCCATATTTTAGATCCACCCTCACAGTTCTATTTCAATATCACTCGTGTTCAAGATATTTATCACAAGTGACGTTGAAAATATCTTCCCGGCTCTTAGTGTTGGATAAAAGCTGTAAACTCCCTAGAGATGTGCTACAATAACGTAATCCCGAGACCCACGGGATTCGAGAAAGAATTTATATAAAACAATTTCGCCAAATCGTTTAGGTTAGATGTAAAAATGTATACACATGTCAACTTTTTGGTTTTTCTGCTTGCAGTTGTAACCTATGAAACTTTTTCATCGTATTCTTTATTACTGGTCATGCCCGTTCTGGTAAATGTTTGTAGAAGCGCTGACAAGCTGTCACCATCTTCAGCTTGTCTGAGAGCCGTGGTAATTGGAAATCCCGTAATTTTCTTTATGGCTTCAGACCATCTGCTAGGTTATTGGCCTCTGGGTCTTATCCTTCTATTTTACCACAACCAGCGTGTGACAGTTGTTTGTTTGTCTCATACTACTAGTACTATGTAACCAAAATAAGTGAGAATACGCTGGTAATAAATTCTTGAAAGCCTAATCTTTTTAGCTGATTGAGAATTAATCTAATTGCTCTTTTGTTGCGCGAAATTCTCCTTCAGTACCACACTTAGAACATGCAATGCAGTACGTACAGAAATATAAGAAAATGGAGAACACAAGAGTTGTGTTATAGAAATGGAAAACAAAATCATTTAAGTTCATACATTTCTGTCTGATTCTAGTGAAGTGATAGTAATTATTTTGGGATTTATTGCATACCACAGCGCACAGGCATCTCAAAAACCATGTGATACGTACAAAAACACTCAAGTTGATACAAAAAAAAATATTTTTAGAGCATGTAGTGTTGCTTTTATAAATTTAAAAGCAAAATTAAAACTATACTTCATTGTCTTCAAGTTCCTTTACGCGATATTTACTTTAAAGATTTAATGATATCAAGATTTATCTTCAAATAAAATAAAGTTCTGTATTCCGGGATTACACTCGTGGTCTCCACTGTCTATTTGCTAAGAGCAAACACTTTTAGATCGGAACAAATGAAAAATTCGCAAAATCTTCTAAAACTGAAAGACAGTCTCGTACTCAAATAACCGTATATTTGAGCACCGTTAAAATTAAAGATCATCCGGACGACTGATTTGATTCCACAGACCCATGTTTTAGAATTTTGGATATAAATATTTTAATGTATCAAAGTGGAAAGAAATTTTCGATGATTCAAAAAATAAGATGTCTTAAATTATAGATATGATTGATTTTATCGTTTTTTTTTAGGTCAGACGCATAGTTATACATGCATTTAAAATTTATTTTTATGACGAGCTGTGCCCGCGTCTTCGTCCGCGTGAGAATTTATGATTGTTCAGTATCTACCCGAACGAAATCGTGGGCGAAGCTAGTATAAAAGTAGCCTAAGTTACTCCTTATTACATCAGCTATCTGCCCTTGAAAGGCCCGTCAAATCGGTACAACCGTTCCCAAAATAGCCCCGCCAAACAGACAGACAGACAAAAATTGGAAAAAATGTTGTTTTGGTATATGTACCGTTTATACACACATATGCATTTAGTAAAAAGCGATTATTTTAATATTACAAACAGACACTCCAATTTTATTTATTTGTCTAGATACGACGAGATGGTGGAGATGGGCAGTAGCGTCCCGCGATAAAACTATCGCCATTACTATCGTCAATACGCATGACTTGACGATTTTTTTGTTTGTTTCGGGCTTTGTGTAAGCGGCCTGTCTCGAGACGGTACTAGTCTTCTTCACCGGGCAATCGGCGAGCACAGAAGGCGCTCCAGCCTAAGCCCTTGACGATGATGGCATTTTCTTGTCTAATTACGCATAGCCTTGCTGTGGGAATATTTGAATAAGGCTTTTGTCCCAACCGTGGACGTCTTTTGGCTGAAGTGTAACTATAATAATAATAATAATGGCAACCCATTATACGTCCCACTGCTGGGCACGAGTCTCTCCCCTTTTTGGGGGGAGGCCTGGAGCTTACTCCACCACGCTGCTCCAATGCGGACTGGTGGAGGTGGGTGGGTTAGTGGCCAACCCGCTGTCGGATGTTTTCAAACCGCCCATAAGGCCTCCGACAAGGTTTAACGACTGCTATCTATCGATAACAACCGGGACCGACGGCTTAACGTGCCCTCCGAAGCACGGAAACGCGCATTTAATTTGCCACTAGCGGTCACCCATCACACTACCCGACCGCGCCCGTAGTGCTTAACCGAGCAGATCGCTTACGATCTACACCAGCCGCTGGGCTATGCGCGCTTCCGAGAAGTGCTTCCGCTTTTGAGAAGTGTAACTACTGAGAACTGATAAGTTTTTTTTATGTAAACAAAGATGGCAGACAAGCATGCAGCTCACGTGGATGTTAAGAGATGACTAAAACAATAGGTCAAAATGCAGATGTGTTTCCACCCCTGAGATCTAAGTTGTTATGTCTCTGTGATAGTTATTACAGAGCCATACATTACCGTTTAACACGATAGTACTGAACCATTAGGCAGCAGATTGATTAGGTAATCAGGTGCATTCGGCCTCCATGCTCTTGCTCACACTCCTCATGCTCACACATGAATAGAATAGAATAGAATAGAATATTCTTTATTGTACACCAGAATTGTAGGAAATACAGATGCTATTATAATAATAGTAGGCAATACAATAAGGTGGTCTTATTGCTGAAAGCAATCTCTTCCAGACGACCTTAAGCTGGAAGGAGAATCATCGCTAATATTGCAGCAGTAGGGTGTACATTCTCTAAAGTAGTAAATACTAATACATTTATATTGCATAAATACATACATAATACTATCAATAATAATAATTTGAAGCTTACATATAACCACAACGATGCGATGAACATTAAACATTACTCGTATTTTCGCTGAGATAGTACTCATTCAGCTGTTTTTTGAATGATTGAAGAGTCTGTGCTTTACGTATTTCCAACGGCAGTGAATTCCACAAACGCACTGCTGTAACTGTGAAAGATTTAGAAACGAAGGAAGAGGAGTGAAGAGGAATTTGGAGAAGAAGATTTTCAGAAGAGCGGAGGGAGAGAGAATTGGATAGGCATAGGTAACTAAAACGACTCTTAAGATAATTAGGAGTTTGGGAAAAGAATAGTAGACATAGTAAGAATAGTAGACAATAGTACAAAGGCATATAAAAACATGACGAAATTATGAGGTTCCTTGTGGGCTGCAGAACATTTTAACTTAAATTAAGCAGCGGTACACAGCTAGCCTTAGAAATATGGGCTTTGATATTTCATCCACCGACACAACCCACGCGTCTTAGACATCAATGTGTCATAAACGAGCACGATATAATCAGTCTGTACAAACACGTCTTGTGTAATAAACGTTGAGTACACAAAACTGAATCTTGTACCAAATGTTTCAGTATTTACCTTGTATCATGCAATTTTAAGAGAACTTGCTTGGTTATAGCGCTTTCTCACAAACATCTATGTTCCTAGTTCAAACATTACGTTTACCGTTACGTCTTACCACGAGGTAACGTTCCAAGCTAAGAAAAGATATGAAAACAGGCGAACAGCACCGTATGTAATGTCTCAAGGACCATTCGGATACACTTTGTAGGGTTACGAACAAAGATGGCAAACAAGCATACAGCTGACATGGAAGTTAAGTGATGACTGCAGCCTATAGACATCTACCCAAAACCAGAGGTCAAAATTCAGATACGTTTCTACACCTGAGGCCTAAGTTGTTATGTATTTATTTATGGGCCATTTATTACCATCTAACCGACACACGATAGTACTGAACACTGCCATTTGGTGGCAGATTAATTCATTGATTGATTAATCAGGTGGTGCCTACGCGCTCGAGCTATTGCACTGGAACTCTACCACCAGTAAACAGGTATACCTATAATAAACATGACGAAATTATGAGGTTCCTTGTTGTCTGCAGAACCTGTTAACTTTAATTAAACAGCGGTACACAGCTAGCCTTAGAAATATGGGCTTTAATATTTCATCCACAACATCTTAGACATCAATGTATCATAAACGAGCACGATATAATCAGTCTGTACAAATACGTCTTGTGTAATAAACGTTGAGTACACAAGACTAAATCTTGTACCAAATGTTTCAGTATTTACTTTGTATCACGCGATTTTTATTAATAATTAAATCAAAAAGTAAAAGAGAACGACGCTTGGATGTGGGCTTCGATACTGGATTAGTTATCCTGACCTGAGGTCGCAGGTTCGATTCTTGCTCGAACACAATTTTGTCTTTGATTGCCACACGAACCCATCGACGATGGGACAGAAGCTGTGTTGTGTCGTCGATGCAATTTTTAGCATTGCGTGTCACAAAAATAAAAAACGGAACCCCTTAAAATCTCTTATGCGTCTATCTGTCTGCTTGCTCGTCTGTGTATCTATCCGTTATACGCACATGTGTATACGTGTGTGCACTTGTGTATGACCTTGCCAATGACAATGACAGATTGTGACCCACCATTTACACGAAATGTAAATTAAAGAAAAACTATGTTATGAAAATAGAATTCTTAGTTAATAGATCTTTTTTCTGTGTAACTTGAGGTTAATAATTACGTTAAAAAAGTCTTGAATATGGTTGTTCCTAATTAGAATCGCAATCAATTGCGTTACTCAAAATAACAATAAAGTACTTTAAAACGTTCTAACTCAAGTTTTAATCACTCAAAGTTAGTTTTAATCCAAACATATTATTTTCGTATGTGTAATTAATATAAACATTATTTTTAAATAATTACAAACGCTGTTTTTACTATTGAAACGTTGACAATATAGGTATCGGTCAATATTTCTACTGTCATAGATTTTCGATCTACCCGAAAAACGATTGTACTTAAATAAAATAGCAACAACAAACCTAGGTACTTATATCAAAGAACTGTTCTTTAAATATAAAATACTTTATTTATACTCAACGTAAAGTTTGACAGAAATCAGAATGATTTTATACTTCCAGGCTGTATGGACCATGTCTTTTGCCTTACTGTGTGTACTTTACCAAATGTGTATTACTGCGGACGTGCCATGCACGACATGTCTTAGGTTTCAACACAAACTACAAGTTTAAAAGTGATTAAATGTGTGTGTAAGTAATCAGTGATTAAATCTCAGCAAAAAGAGGTATTTGCCGTGCTGGTAAATAACTGTTTTCAAGTGGGTCAAAGTTCTATATAATTTCTGGCTTTGTCATTTGCCATCTACTTAATCGACATCAATTAATGTCATTCACCGACAGGGCCGGCTCTAGCTCGTGTGCAGTGAAACCCTGGTGCCTCCTAGGCCTGATCCCCGCGGCTATAGCTATATACTACTCTGCCATCGTAACCTGAAATTTTTTTTTTTTCATATTCCAACAAGCTATTTTATAAGTGGGTATACAAAGCTTACAGTATGGTTTTAGTTACGGCCTTTCTGCGTTTGATAACCGCCACCGCGCTGGCTGGCCGCTTCTGTCATATCATTACCTAATATAATAATAATGGCAACCCATTATACGTCCCACTGCTGGGCACGAGTCTCTCCCCTTTTTGGGGGGAGGCCTGGAGCTTACTCCACCACGCTGCTCCAATGCGGATTGGTGGAGGTGGGTGGGTTAGTGGCCAACCCACTGTCGGATGTTTTCAAACCGCCCATTAGGCCTCCGACAAGGTTTAACGACTGCTATCCATCGATAGCAACCGGGACCGACGGCTTAACGTGCCCTCCGAAGCACCGAAACGCGCATTTAATTTGCCACTAGCGGTCACCCATCACACTACCCGACCGCGCCCGTAGTGCTCGGCTTAAGAGCAGATCGCTTACGATCTACACCAGCCGCTGGGCCATGCGCGCTTCCTAATATACTTGCCGCTAAGTTCGACACACGATAGTTCAGCACTATCGTGTTCCGGTCAGGTGGTAATGTACGGCCCTGTAATTTCCGGCACAGTGCCATAATATCTTAGGCCTCAGGAGCGGTAACGCATCTGCATTTTGACCTTGGTCTTTGTGTGGGTGTCTATAGGCTGCAGTCATCACTTTACATCAATGTGAACTCAAATATCAAAGTCGCCAAAAAAACAAGTTAGAAATCCCCGCCTCTAAACTTAAGTTATATCACTCAGGGCCTTATGCTATGTGCGTTAAATTTTTTAATAAACTACCAGCAAATATAAGAGAATCCAAATATAGCCCAAATTTTATTAAAATATTAAAAGAGTATCTCCTCAAAAAATGTTTCTACAAACTATCAGAATATTTTGAAAACACTGATGATTGGCTAAAAATATAAATATATAAATGCTTAAAATGAATCGGTTTGCTCTCACTGCATTAAATGGATTGCAATACCCAAATAGGGTTCATTTGTGACATTCTAACAAAAATGTAATATACCCCCCATTATAATTATTGTAATTACCTACTGTAACAAATGAAAGCAATAAATATTGAGTATTGAGTATTGAACTGCATGCTTGTTTGCCACTTCGATTACATAAAAAAAAAAACATTGTTGTACCATGATGGTCCAAGACGATCCTCTTAGCTGTCTCAGGGAACGCCGCGGCGCCCCCTGAGTTGGCGGCGCCCGTGTACACCGTGCACACCCTGCACTATAGGTTAAGCCGCCCCTGTTCACCGATCCCGAATCAAGTAAATCAAAAAGGAGAAATTAACGCTCGTATATAGGCTTCGGTACTGGATTGATTATTCTGAAGTCGCAGATTCAATTCCTGCCTAAAGTACTTTTTTTTTTCAATTCCTTCTATAATATCTAAATGCACTCACATGTGTTATTGCGAAAAATAAAAATGTGACAAGAAACCGTTACCATGTGAAAAAAGGGTTAGACGTACGAGGTCAACGACTGGCGCGAAGAATGGGGTCAAGTGCGCTTATACTAGTGGTAGAGCTCTTGTGACGGAGTTCGAGGGCTCAAGTATTGCATTACCTAATCTTTCTGACACGAAATCATATTGTTTGGCGTTATTTTTACTGTCATTTTTTTGCGTGTGAATTTATATTCTCCGAGATGGATTTGAACCTGCGACCTTTATATAATTAGCCCAGTCGCATAATACTAAGCTAACTAGGTCGGTAACTTAATGGTTAATCTACTGGGCTAGTTACCTAGAGAGGACGCAGGTTCAAATTCTAACCGAAGACAATATTTCTTTTATTTTTTCTTTATATGTACGTATCTTCACGACAGGTCCCTACTAATCTTCATCAGCCCTCCCTCCGCGCGAACGCAAAGGAGGGGGAGGGGGGATGGTTCGGGGATTGAGGCGAATCCTCGTACCCCGGGCCTATCTGCCCCCGAAGCGTCGGGGGCGTGGTCCTAAATGGAGATTGTGGTACGCGGGGAAACTCGCTGAGGGAGGTCATACACACACATTTTTTTTGTTTTTTTTTTATAATTTTTTTATTAATATAGTTTCTTTTCTTAGTTTTTTTTGGTAGCTTTTTAGCCCATTTAAAACATTTTGTATTTTTTAAAAATCTTTTTATAATATATGTACATATTTTTTTTTTCGTGCATGTTTTTTTCTTCCCTCAGCTATTCCCCCGCGTGCCGCTTACAAGTGGTCGTGGTCTATTAAATTAAATACGTGTAAGTTCCCTATTGTGAGGGGCCACACGTCCACTCCGTCACTCTGGCCTTAGCCGGGCGACGCAGCCGCGGGCCCGATCGGACTCCGTTCCTCGACCGGGGCATGAACCCGGTCGGTGGGCGGGACTCGAACCCACCCGGGACTCGAACCCACCCAGTACGCGGGTGAGTGGGGCCTGTCAATTGGTATATGGGTGTCAGTGTGAATGTGTGTGTGTGTGTGTCAGGTCCCTAAAGGGGTAGGCTGAGAGTGTAGAGCGCCAGATATCCCGGTCCTGACATACCTCTCGTGCCTCATCTACCTTCATCATTCTCTTCATACATGCACGCCGATTCCTAAGACTTTTGACCGAACCATTAGACAGAACTTTCTGGGCCTCTGCAACCATCCACATTCGCATTTTTTCTAATTTTTTTTTAATTTATTTCGGTCGTATAGTAATGCCGTTACTGCTTGCAATTTCTGGCATAGGGGTTGAAAATCTTAGAATTTAATCGAAAACTCATCTGTTTATTGACTTCTGGTATATATGTAAAGGATTTTAATGTTCACTTACCACGAATTTGACAAAGAGAGCCCTTTGCCGAATGCTCGGTGAATAGATAACGACCATCTTGAGACGAGTTACCTAAATACGTCCAAAATGCAATAAATGTTAATTTCTATAATATTAAAAAAATATGAAAATCGACAAATGGCAAGAAAGGGATCATGTAGTATTATTTTAAGGCCTTGTAATAACTATCGTAGAGACATAACAATTAAAGTTTTGTAAGATAAAAGATTAAAGATTAAAGATTAGAAGATAAAGAGTAAAGATTTGTTGCCATCCCTGAGGGATGGCAACAAATCTGCATTTTGACCTCTTATCTTTGTGTGGGTGTCTATAGTCTGCAGCACGGAATAGATAAATAAAGATGGAATGGTAATGTGGGCGTGGCAAGCGCGCCTCAACTATGCGTCAACACTCACAGTTGGGCAGAACCATTCGTTCGCCGCTCGTAGTGTCGTGTAGACTGCTTCGAACGACGCATCTCTTGGTAAAATACCGTGTTTTACCGTGTTTATCGTGTTACCAATTTTAACATGTAATATGAAATGTCAGACCTGAAGTATAAAGCGAGGAGGTATATCTTTTCATCGGTAAGTCACAAATAACATTTATTGCTTAATACTTGTAAAGAACATATAAATAAACAAAGGAATATTTTATCTATTCCATGGTCTGCAGTCATCGGTTAACATTTTTTATGTCATGGATGTGACGTACAGGCGAACAGTTTACATTAATGGCAGGCAAATAATTAAGCTAATATATACTCGTAATTACATAAATCTGGAGGTCTATTGAGACTGCAAGTTTTATGCATTGGTATATGGGTAGCCACTGGTGGTAGAGCTCTAGTGATGGAGCTCGCGGGCTTAGGCACCACCGCATTACCTAATATACCTACTTGCCGCTAAATGGTAGTGTTCAGCACTATCGTGTTCCGGTCAGGTGGTAATGTACGGCCCTGTAATTTACGGCGCGCAGGCATAACACCTTAGACGTCAGAAGTGGTAGCGCATCTGCATTTTGACCTCTGGTCTTTGTGTGGGTGTCTATAGGCTGCAGTCATCACTTAACATCAATGTGAACTGCATGCTTGTTTGCCACTTACATAACATAAAAAAGCCACTTCTGAAGTCGAAGCCTCAGTGCCGGAAATCACCGGGCCTTTGATTACGACCTGATTCGAACTACCATAATAGCTATTTGCTTGGGTAGTTCCTACGCCCTCAAGGTTCATAGTACCTTATTACATTACCTATACCTGTAAAAAATAATACATTTAGATTTATAGTAATCTAATGCAAACATAGTAGGTAATTCAAGCAAACAAAAAGGCAAAGTTGCGGGTACCTGCAATAAATAAACAAGTATGAACTAGTTAATTCCAGTTAGAACCGACTCGAAGCGAATTAATTCAGTATCTGGAGAACAATTCACGCAACATCTGTCATAGTCAAGGCTTTATGAAAAAAGGCGAATAAGAAAAAAATCACCGGGAGGCGACGGCAGTGCTTTCTTGACGCGATATTAAAGATTAAGCTATTTTTGATACAATGTTAGAATGATTGTACATCTTTTGATGGGCTGTGCTCGGTGACTTATTGGTACCTAGTAATGATAGTTGGTTTGAATTCCCGTGTTCCTGTTATGCCTCTTTGCCGTGAGTTACGGGGCCATATCTTAAAGGTCATTTACCAGCTAGCAGAGTATCTCATGCGGTGGTACGTAGGTATTAATTTACACCCTCGAGCTCCGTCCACGGAGCTCTACTTAATATTTCTATTGGTGTTTGCAACCATCATTACAAAAAAAATCTGATGCAAGCATCTTTCAATGCGAGCTAAACGGCGGATGATCACCTATAACAAATAAAAAAGTATGAACTATGAACTAGTTTAATATACTTAGAAATGACTCGAAGCGCAGTTCCCGTATGCCTGTTATGCCTCTTTGCCGGTAATTACGGCGCATATCTTATGAGTCATTTAGCAGCTAGTAAATCAATCCAATGCAAGAAAAGCTGCGGGTAATAGCTAGCAATAAACAAAGAAGTATGAACCAGTTCATTCCAGTTAGAACCGACTCGAAGCGGATTAATTCAGTATCTGGAGAACAATTCACGCAACATCTGTCATAGTCAAGGCTTTATGAAAAAGGCGAATAAGAAAAGAAATCACCGAGAGGCGACGGAATTGCTTTCTTGGCGCGATATTAAAGATTAAGACATTTTTGATACAATGTTACAATGATTGTACCAACTTACATCTTTTGATGGGATCAGTTCGGTGATTTAAGGGTGGATTTCAGTATTAGCTCTGCGAGCTAGTTTTAGCTTAACTGAGTTGAAAACTTGACGCGTTCACCGGTTAGCCTGAGATATCGTTTAGCAAAATCGCGTTTAAGCAGTCATGTACAAAAACAACATAGAATACAGTAAAAAATTTGTCCGCAACAATTAAGTATATCAATCAATTTTTAAATATGTAACTATATACAAGACGCCATTAAAATTGTGTCAAAATCCAACTTAGCCTGTAGATTCGAAATTCTTAAAGTACCTACAGTATGGCCAACTTTAAACTTGCAGGCTTAAAATTATTTAAGTCTAGGCGTTTTGTTTTGCAATCAATTTTCATCAATTACCTATCTTGTGAAAACTCTAAAAATTAATCATGCAGGTCATAAAGCTTACACGCTTCAACGTGTTTTATTCATAAAAAAAAATATGCATATCGTATTTTATGTTTTGAAAGATGTCTCCCTATACTACTAGCAAACTGCGAGGAATGTACCATCGAAGAAGTGTCCGGTGGATCACGGTGCTTTAATTGTGAAACTATAAAGTATTATTTGCAATGATTTTGGATCACCAAACCCTTCCTGGATAGTACATACATGAATAAATAACGCTTGTCTCAAATAAAATACGACCTGGAATTAAGTTACAATAAAGCTGAAATAGACGGCGCTCGCTTATTCTCAAGATAGATAAGAACTAAATCTTTACCAGATTTGTCCAGTTTGAATCGGTTTAAGTGGATTAGACTGGTTTATTTGTGTATTTAGCACTAGCAGTAATTTGCCACTTCAATTTCAATATCTTTATTACAGACAACTTGAATCCATCGTGTTAGCAAAACTTGCAAATAAGTAAGGGGTTAATAACAATTAAATGCAGGTAACACGAAGCAAAGTACGTTCACGATATGAAAGTATCCCTTTAACAATATTTATACTGGTGGTAGAGTTACAGTGAAGGAGGGCGTAGGCACCACCGCATTATCTATTTGCAGCCAAATTGTAGTGTTCAGCGCTATCGTGTCTCGGTTAGATGGTGATACCTATATAGCCCCGTAATAACTTATCACAGAGACTTTACAACTAAGGTGTCAGGGCTAGCAGCCCATCTACATTTCGACTTCTGATCATTGTATAAGTATCTATATACTGTGGTCACCACTTAGCATCAATGTGATGCTCTGCATACTATCTGTTCACACATATTGTCAACCCCAAAAATATGGAAAAAAAAAATCATTGTAGATTTCTATAAAAAGGCCGCAATTTTACTACGCCCACAAATTATTAACAATTCAGTCGATTCAGATTGTAATAAGTATTGTGTCACAAAATATTTTACTCCCATCTTTAAATCACACAAGCCATGAAAAGCATTCAATGGCGCCTCTCGTAGATTTTTTTCTTATGGTGGATAAGAAAAAAATCTTTCATAGCCTTTGGTTATGACAGATGTCGCGTGAAGGGCTCTCGAGATACTAAATTTGTTCGCTTTGAGCCGCTTCTAACTGGATAAAACTGGTTTCCTTATTTATTTTTCTGATTTATAAACTCTAGTTCGTTTTATTATGATGGGGGTATGCACAGATATATGTATGAATAAATCCCATCAGAACAGTTTCATGGAAAAAATATTGCGAGTCTCGCAATGCAATCATTTCATGACCAAGCTATATTTTTGTATTTTTAGTTACTAGTTAGCACATGTCATCATAGGTTAACTGTACCGATAACAACTTTGAGTGTGAAAGAAATACATTTAAAAGCGACATATGAAACTTAACATTTAATTTTACAACTCGCTGATCAAAACGTTTACATGTATTCCAACATTCCGTTAATTCAACCGAAGCTTGCTTAATCATTCGAGAAATGAACGCGGAAATTATTTTCCGTGTTAGTTGCTGTACGTAATTTTCCCACAGTGAAATTTTATGTATTGAAAAAATGAGCTGTAATATGAATCTGCGTGATTTAAATGTTTAAGAGGGTTACTCACACTCCTGACGCAAGGGCAATCTAGGATGTAAGAGTGGGGATGACCCTTATTTGCCACCTTAATTGTGACGTATGTAGTCCCAAGAAGGGGCAACTTCCAAGTGTGTAGAGATACTCTCAATAAAGTGTGGTATCAGGTAGCGTTTTGCGATTGAATTTGATAACTCATGAATTAAATACATACACTCATGAATTAAATTATCTGCAAGATTTATCTTATATTAAAGTACACATTATATCCTTTATGTTTTCATGTAATAACTGGAGAGAGATTAATTTTTACCATACACAACACCACTATTAATTCAATCGGCAAATGTACCTTAAAAGAGACAATATGAAACATTTTGGATCTCTAGTTTCATTGAAAATAGAGACAACGCGCCGTAAAATACCGTAAAATCGATCTACAAATTTAAGAAACTTGTTCCAGTTTTAACATTTTCTTATTGTTTCAGAACAATCGGCGTTGATCGCCTGGAATGAGGCGCTCGCCGAGCCCGTCTTCACCCCCGTACCTCTGTTCACCCCTTCGAACCATTTCGAACAACCTTATCCCTTCACTATCACTCTTTCTATTGTTCTTACCTATCCTCGATACACAAATGATTCAAACAGAAGACATAAATGAAAGTACAGAACTCTTCAATACAATCACCAATATCCATAATATAACACATAACAAAATTATAAGAAACGAGCTTAATGTTAAAATTTCTAGTAAATACAAAAAATTAATGGATAGATTTAGAAGGAAAATAATTGAAAATAACACATACGAAAGTGAAATTGAATCCATATTTATTAATGATACGTATGACGATGTAAATATAACAAATGAGTATAGTAAAAATAATGTAGAATCAGATAAAGAGAAACTCAAAGTCAATGACGATACAAGAACTAAGATATTCCACGATTATTCGTCAACGGTTAATAAGAATGAAGCCAACAAAGAATTTGAGATCAGTATAATTGATGTTGAGAGTGGGTCTGAAAATGATTCAGAAGCAATTAGAGGAAGCATTCCACGTGAGCGTGTTTCAAATGAATCATTACTGTTTACTGATGAATCTCGTATTACTACGGTCCCGAGCACATTGCGATCAACTCGCCCAGGATTTGTTGATGGTAAGTGATTTTATATCTTATTTTTATTTGTGTAAAGTTTATTTAAGAACAAATTTAATAATACATTATCCCAATGTTACTCTGTCGATAACGGTTTTGAATAGCCCACGTGATGTGAGCAATTGTCCGATTAATTTATTTTCAATCTCAGAATATCTATATGCAGATTCTTGAAAGTTTCATACGGACCCGTTTTTTTGTGTTACGTACAAAAACGAAAAATCACCATAGGCGCCTTTTTTACTGAGCCTCTCCGCCAAAACCCGTCAGAAGTGTGTGCATAGATCCCTAATTTATCTCGACTAACAATATTCTGCTTATAGCTGGTGTTCTTAAGTGGTAACGTAGCATCCTATTGGTGAAAGATTTTAATAAATCGGTCCAGTAGTTTTCGAGCCAAGTCGATACAAAAATTCAAATGCTCTTTCTTCATAACATTAGTAAACCAGAGAGATGTAAATTGACTAGAGCTAAAAAATAGACCTCAATACAGGTTATTTCAAAAAAACAATTTTCTATAAACACAAACAGAAACGAGTAAAGCAACAAGCAGAATGCAGTAATGAATAAAACTCTGCGATGAAATTTTAATTGAGAACCGAGAAAAGACCACTTTGAACTAAATCCGTAGTTCTTTTAAAAGAAAACTTGGGAAGAATCTCTTGACTTCAGTTTTACATTTTTAAGTAAGAAAAAGGCGGTGGCTTTTAAAATGGCATTATTCAAATGTTAAGGAATTAAGGGTGTACTCATTAAACAGTGTCACTGTTTCGAATAACTTGAGATGGAATTGGCAATTGCGTAGAGTCCACGTTACTATTCTTAAAGTTCTGAGTCCTGGCTTCATAAAGCGTCTGTCGGAGGTCTGCGACAATATCATCACCAGTCATTAATAAAATTACCCTATGTACCTTATTAGATCTACAAGGATGCAAACAAGTAAAATCTATCTAATGTTATGGTTCCTCAGTATTTAAGGCATCTTATTATCTGAGGCCGTGTTCCCTACGCATGTTTTGCCTATCATTTTATATTATAGAGGTTCGGTTGTTGATAGATAATACATAACGGAAAAACATAAGCCGTCACGCATCTGTTACCTCCAGATTGTGCACATGCAATCAGTATTTCATTAATACGCAACTTAATTAATTTATGAACCAAAGAGGATAATTTCGGATATACCTACATATAACATAATGATTCCCGTTTACAGAATTCCACTCATATCGTACTTCAATACACACTTCTCCTTCAATGTAAGATATAGCCGAGAAATCCATTACCGTTATGAACTGGAAGTCTATCAAATTCTCGTATCTGCATATTTCAATCACATACTTAACATATTCCTCCTAAGAATCAATTAACATCGAAGCATTATTAGCATTCAAACAGTCCGTGTTGGAGAATTCTAATAACATACAAACTTTTCACTGGTGGTGGAGCTCCAGTGACGGAGCTCATGGCACCACCGCATTACCTAATATACTTGCCGCTAAATGGTACTGTTCAGCACTATCGTGTTCCCGCCAGGTGGTAATGTCCGGCACAGAGGCATAACACCTTAGGCCTCAGGACGCATCTGCATGTTGACCTTGGTTTTTGTGTGGGTGTCTATAGGCTGCAGTCATCACTTAACATCAATGTGAACTGCATGCTTGTTTGCCACTTCCATGACATAAAAAAAAACTTACTTTATTGGCGCATAGTCCAGAATAAGCCTTGGCCCCCGATACTAGAATGCGCCATTTTTATCTATTGCTGCCTCTCGCCAGTCTCCGATCTGGTAGGTAAGGATCCAACTGCAGAATCATTTCGTTCATCCAGATATGCTGCAAACCTATTTTCACGCATATTTATAATCTAGAAAACATATATCCACTAGGTTGCCTATAAAAAAATGGCCGCGAGCATTTTTTTATATTTTATGTTAAATGATGACTGCAGCCTATAAACATTCACACAGAGACCGAGGTTAAAATGGAGATGCGTTACCACTCCTGAGACCTGGTGTTATGCTTCTGTGCCGGAAATTACATGGCCGTACTATATACGTATATTCTCCCCTAATGACGCACAACACTGTTGTTGCGGCTTTGGACATCTTTCCACCATGTCCACCAGTGGACATCTTTCGGCTGGAGTGTTGATGAATTAAAAGATAAGCGAAAAAGTTTGGGAGTGTTGTATACGCGAGAAAATCCGCAAGTTTAATTTCCACAATGTATGAAGCTCGCGTAAACCTACGAAAACGTTATTATCGAAAAAGTTATTTGCGAATACGTAGACGAATAAAAATATAAATTATTTATCTATTTATCACCACGATTTCCAAATGCCAATTGGGAATATGCAAATAGAATTGTCCGTTTCGCTGAAATGTATCAACAGCGTTTATTTGCAGTTCATTACAACAATATTGATGAAAGTATAAACAGATTTAATCATCGGTAGCGTAACCAAAATATTGTGTGTGATCTCAATTAATAATTTATAACAAAGCACTCGGTGCCTTGGTTGATAATGATGGCAGGCCACCGTACAGATTTTTTCATTACAAAAGATATAACGTGGATATATTATTACTGGTGGTAGAGCTCCAGTGACGGAGCTCGCGGGCGTAGGCACCACCGCATTACCTAATATACTTGCCGCCAAATGGTAGTGTTCAACACTATCGTGTTCCGGTCAGGTGGTAATGTACGGCCCTGTAATTTCCGGCACAGAGGCATAAGACCTTAGGCCTCAGGAGTGGTAACGCATCTGCATTTTGACCTTGATCTTTGTGTGGGTGTCTATAGGCGGCACCACTTCCATTACATAAAAAAAAAATATAACTGTCAAAGTACATTTGCCTCAATAAATCGCAACTGTCGAATTATGCAACACCCACAGAAAAACCAGAGGTCAAAATGCAGATGCGTTACCACTCTTGATGTCTAAGGTGTTATGCCTCTGTGCCGGGAATTACAGGGCCGTAGTGGCCGTACACCTGACCGGAACACGATAGTGCTGAACACTACCATTTAGCGGCAAGTATATTAGGTAATGCGGTGGTGCCTACGCCCGCGAGCTCCGTCACTGGAGCTCTACCACCAGTTATACATATCTACTAAGATAGAATATCTAAACGTGATAATAATTATAAGATATATTTATTTTTGTTCTTATCGACCATTGAGTTAATCTCTACTGTGGTGTGACCACGGGGAATATCGTATTCCGCGTGGTACCACCAGTGTAACCAACGGTTTGACCACGGGGAACGCACCGTTATTTTTAGGATTCCGGACATCAAAGCTCTTCCATTAATAAAATTGATAGAGAAATAAAGTTGCAAAGTTGAATTGCAGAATTCAGAATAAATATGTTCCGATTTGAAGGAGTACCTTTTAACCGTAACGTACGTATGATTATTTTAGCAGAATGCAAATACTCGCTGCCAGCCCTGAGCCATGGTTATATCGAGCCATACATCCTACTGATTTAAGTATAAATGCATGAATCACTAACTATCAGGGAATACAAGTTCAATGAAGTTGAGTAAAATATTTATTTATTTATTTATTTATTTAACTTTAATGCACAAATGAAGGAACTGTACATAAGGCGGACTTAACGCAACTAAGGCATTATCTACCAGTCAACCTTTGGGTAGAAAAGAGATCAACGAAATGGGTGCTATAAATTAAAAGCTATATTATGTAAAATTATTAAATCTATAACAACATTACAACAAAGTTAAAAGTATATAAACTTACAATTATCAATACATATATGCCATGAATATATATATATAACATAAAATAACAATGTTTAATACATAGATATGTATATAAATATATACAATATATATAAAATAATATAATAACCTACATTATATATGTATATATATAAACATGATAGCACAATGGTTAAGATGATTTATAAGCAAAAAAAAAAATTAAATTATTTCAGATGTCAGGACGGTGCATCCCGGAAGAATTTTTGTAAATTACGTTTGAATATAAATTTACTCGGAGCTTTTTTAACATTGAAAGGTAGCATGTTCCAGAGCTTGATAGCTGTAACAGCGAAAGAGTTAGACATGAAACCGGTACGGTGAGAAGGGACTGCTAGAATGAGATTTTCAGAAGAACGAAGGTTGAGGTCATGGGAATTGCCGAGATAGTTAAATATCTGGGTGGGACGTGTAAATAGTCCACACCAAGGCGGATTATAAATCCTGAGTATAGTAAAATGATCACTCTCAAAAATTTCGGCACCAAATCACCTATCCCTCCGGATCAAACACCCCAATGACAAACGTGCAAGCCACTCACCAAATTGAAGACTGTACCAAGGTACCGCAGATCTGGTTATTGTTCTTGACGACGCACGTGGTCAGTTTTGGTGTTTACTTTTCGCCGCCGGCGTCTTCTTTGACCATAAATTGATCTCCACCTTATTCGGAGGGTCCGATAACTTCGGAATTAGGTTAAAGGGCACAAATCTAAGTGCAAATCCACAGATTTTTAATTATTATAAGATCGTGTGGTCACAGTTGATAAGGTAAGAGAGTAATGAAGAAAAATCGTCATATGTTTATTTTTCTTCGATTATTTAAAATAAACTTTTTTCTTTTAAATATTGCTTCGGCCAGTCATGGCCGCGCTAATTCTTATTAGGCCAAGTAAAAACTCTTTGGACGCCCGGCAAATCAAATTGGTGCTAGCGATACACATCAGCCACTAGGCATTCAATCCAGAGGGCCAAAATAATGAAGAACCAAAATTAAGAGGCTTCACCATATCTTTTTTCCAACAAAACAGCGATTCGTATACGAATATCATTTTCTTGGGAGCATGATTTATAAATGCCTCGGAAAAATGAAACAGCTGTGTTTCGGGCGGTCTATGTGAAGAAGTTAATATAGGAGTGGCAATCTATGTCGTACCACACTGCGCTGATTAAGGTTCTGTTATATTAAAAGGCTATTTATTATTACACGAAACGGTATTCAGGGTCCGGCAGAAAGGGTGGGCGTGGCCACACGCCGGGTTGCCGCTTATTACACTATCCGGTCGACAGTGCCCTAACTCAGTCACAGTACAAATGTGAACAGTATGGAAACTACGTACAAAACGTTGAAACGGCGCAATCACACAAACATGCGCATCAACGAGGCCCCCAAGGGGTTCTCGCGGTGCTACGAGTCACTCGCTACTCGAGCGTCGATGCGCATGTCGATGTTTGTGTGAGTGTGCCGTATTGTAGGTACGTAGTTTCGATACTGTTCATATTCATACGGTGTGTAGTTAGGGCGTTAGGCTGACCGGGCCGCTCCGGTCGCCGTAATTAGGGCCCTAACTCCCTAAATGTTATGACACTACCCTGACCCTTGCTATCGTACCCTGAATAAGGTGCCATGTAATAAGTACAATACCCTGAAGCGTGCATTTCGTAAATACATAGGGCTCACCTCAGCACATCACCAAAATATAACAACTTAAATGTTTACTTCTTTTAAAAAAGTAAAATATTGAATTATAGAGTTTAAATTATTTTTAGTTAATTGTTTTTTTAAGAAAAACAATTGCTGTGAGATACTGAGGTACGAGGAGACTCCGCCCGTTCTGCCTATATGGAATGCACGGCACTGGTTGCATCGTAATAGACAGCAGTGATTAAATTCATGTTATTTTTCAAATGTAAAAATAATTTTATTGTAACATGTTACTGCGGAAGCCATTTCGGTTGGAAGCGATCCACTCCGTTAAGCGATACGGGCGCGGTTGGGCGTATGATAGGTGACCGGTAGTGGCAAATTAAAAGGCGTGCTTCGTAGGGCACGTTAAGCCATCGGTCCCTGTTGCTATCGATAGGTATCAGTATTAAACCTTGTCGGAGGCCTTATGGGCGGTTTGAAAACATCCGACAGTGGGTTGGCCACTAACCCTAATCTCCACCAACCCGCATTGAAGCAGCGTGATGGAGTAAGCTCCAGGCCTCCTCCCAAGAAGGGGAGAGACTCGTGCCCAGCAGTGGGACGTATCAAGGGTTGCCATTATTATTATGTCACTGCGAAATGGGCTGCGTTGCACCAGCATATTTTGAAATTTATCAGGGTTGGGTGAAATACTGTGCATCTTGAACGGTTTTCTTACAAATAAAAAGTATGCAGTTTTAAATCGCTTTTAGTTTAATTTAATGTTACACTTTAATATGTACTACCTGTTTTACTGGTGGTAGAGCTCCAGTGACGGAGCTCGTGGGCGTAGGCACCACCGCATTACCTAATATACTTGCCGCTAGTGTTCAGCACTATCGTGTTCCGGTCAGATGGTAATGTACGGCTCTGTAATTTCCGGCACAGACGCATAACACCTAATGCCTCAGGAGTGGCAGCGCATCTGCATTTTGACCTCTGGTCGTTGTGTGGATGTCTAAAGGCTGCAGTCATCACTTAACATCAATGTGAACTGCACGCTTGTTTGCCACTTTTATTACATAAAGAAAAAAATAACTTTAATGGCACTAATTGAAAATTTTAGCGATCCTGATTGACCTACCCAATATCTCTAAATACAAATGTACCTAAAAAGCAGCATAAATCACCATAAAAGCATTCTCATCGCTAACAAGAGCAATCTGTCAAGAGCATTTCAAACGAACCGCTGAAACAAAGCATCTGTATCAGAAGGCTTCCAAATGACAACTGTCATCTTAATAAGGAGACTCGGCTTTGCGTGATATTGCGGATTTTGGAGAATATGAATCGTTCCAGCCTTTTATTATCTCTTTGTTGGCATTTATAGTTTTTTTGATGACATCACTTTTATGACCACTCTCGGTTGAACAATGTTTTATGATAGGGTAGGAATTTTAACAGACCGAATCTATTATTATCTACAAAAGTTTACTAGTGTAGTTATGTCGTGGAATACTTAGATAAGTAATTTCTTTTTTACGAATACGTAACGTGGTAATGTCCCAGTCCACACTGGAACATTACCACGTTCGAGGGAGTATCGTAGTGGTCAGCACTAAAGTGATGACTTCAGCCCTACACAAAGACCAGAGACCAAAATGCAGATGCGTTGCCACCCCTGAGACACCTGTTGTCATGTCTCTCTGATATTACGGGGCTGATAGTGCTGAACACTACCATTTAGCGGCAGATAGATTAGGTAATGCGGTGGTGTTTACGCCCTCGAGTTCCTACACAGGAGCTCTACTTTCACTTAATGTTGTAACAATGGCTTGCTATCCCTTTTTTTTAACTAGCGGAAAATGCGTTATGCATGGAGCATAACGCATCGCACCTTGGAGAGAAGGGTTATGTAGGACTTCGGAAAAAGACATCCATCTAGCCACTAAAACGCCTGGGTGTTCCTACTCGTCCGCTATTAGCGGCGGGAACGCTATCGCGCATCAGCGACCTTACCGGGGGCTGCCCGTTTCCGAGCCCTCCTCGGAACCTTTCGGCTCCAACCAACAGCCAGCCTGGGACCTCTCCATTGACATTCAGACAGGCCTGCTACCCCCAGACTAACTGCTACTATGACAGTAAATCGTATTTTAGTAAACTATTTAATTTCGTAAATAAAGTTCAATACAACATCAAAATCAAGAGACCGAAGTGATTATTTAAGATACTTATTATTTTCAACAGTTTTCCTTACTCGAAACTCGAAATTAGACATCCTTCACTATCAGTCAAAATGTCATTAGTGGATGTTTCAATCATCAAAAGCATCGTAAATCAAAACGATACTTACTCGATACTTAACAATCCATTAATTAGATATACGTCTAGTGCGGCTAACTAGTTGCTTGTTTCCGACATATTCCATTACCAATGGATCACTTTTAGTAATTTTCCCTGATGGTAGAATTATAATGACAGAGAAGAATAACGGAGACTTGCTCTGTAGCTACCACAGTATAATAATGGCAACCCATTATACGTCTCACTGCTGGGCACGAGTCTCTCCTCTTTTTGGGGGAGGCTTGGAGCTTACTCCACCACGCTGCTCCAATGCGGGTTGGTGGATATATGGGTTAGTGGCCAACCCGCTGTTGTATGTTTTCAAACCGCCCATAAGACCTCCGACAAGGTTTAACGACAGCTATCTATCGATAGCAACCAGGACCGACGGCTTAAGCTACTATAAGTTTCAATATTACCATCTTGAATGATATAAGCTAAAATAAACAAGGAAACATTATGAATTACAAACATTTACATCAAATTCGCGACAGATTTGTTCCCAAATTAGCGATTATGTTTGCTTGTTCAACAGCGACGGGGTGTGGGGAAAGTTTGCTTATTGGTTATTAAGGGCTCCCTCGCTCACTGCCGACACGGCACGGCGTGTCTTAGTAAAGAATTTTATTACTTATCAAGTTATTTTGAATCTTATTTCTACGACTTTGTGCCGCGATATGCTGCGGCTTGACGAGTCATGCCGTTTCATTCCATGGGTTTGCCGCGGTGCGCCATCGCATCCCGCAAGACATACGGCTCTCTTAGTGTCGATGAATTATGATTGCTAAAATAGTTGAAATGAGATTGAAACTTAAATATGCCGTGCCATGCCGTGCCGGCACATAGCGTTAATTTTATACGAGGATCATGGTTAATATAATATGGTAAGTACAGTAGAAGCTCTTTATTCGCGCTTCCTTCATTCGCGTTTTCACTATTCGCGGATTAAAAATATGCGACTCAAGTCCTATATTTGCGGCTTAAGAATTCTTTATTCGCGGATTTAATTGGTAATCGGTACATATGTCCCTAAATGGAAAGCATTCGGTATCCGTTGTCATTGTCAACGCTGCAAGAGATAAATGAAATAGACATTATTACAACTACGCCTAGATTGTGTTTTCGAAAGCTAACGACGTTGTTTGTTTCGTTCGATGGTTCCTTTGAGGTAAAGTCGCCTTCGCCGTGGTCGGTGTTTTTAAGTATATAAACAAACTGAAATATATTACTTATAATAAAACAGTAAAAGCCGCGTGTCTGTACATTGTATATATTTACGAAAACCTAATTGGGGGCGATGTTAAAATAGTATTAGAACACTTTTCAATTATTTTTATTTTTTTTGTCTGTCTGTTTGTCTGTTTATCTGTTTGTCTGTTTGTCCCTTTGTCCAGGCTAATCTCCGAAGATTCTGGACGGATTCGAATGAAACTTTTTGTGGTGTATAGATACTAAGCCTGGCCAACATTTAGGCTACTTTTTACTGCGGGAAAATCATTCATTCCCACGGGAATCTCTACATTTAATAAAATCGTAGGAAAGTCAAAACTGTACATTGAACAGTTTGTAAAAGAATACTTGGGACATGATTTACAATAGAAATCGAAGCCGAAAATACAGTTTTCGGATTTTTTGTCTGTTTGTCTGTATGTATGTCCGGACTAAACAAAAAAAGTACTAAATGGATTTACTTAAAATTTTGCATGAATATTAACCGGTCCGGTCAACATATAGACTACATATTATCATGCTATCTCCTACGGGGGAAGAGCTGTAAATCTTTTAAATCGTAGGAAAGTCAAAACTGTACATAGATTTTTTTGTTTTAAAGAATATTTGAGGTGTGATCTACTATCGATATATGTATGTATCTTCACGCCAGGTCCCTAACGGGGTAGGCAGAGAGTGTAGTGCGCCAGATATCCCGGTCCTGACATACCTCTCGTGGCTCGTCTACCTTACTATCGATATCGATGCCAAAAATAATGTTTGTGTCTGTTGTTGTTTGTCTGTATGTAAGTCCGCGCTAAACTAATGGATTTACTTCAAAATTTCGCATGAATATCCGGGAATTTTCAAGGACACCGCAATGGGTAAGGTTAATAGGTATCGTGCATCCAATTAATGGCGAAAGCTATTTTTTGCGGTTGTTACTTCACACGGTCCGAGGCCCAACGTATTTCGCTTTCCTGAGGACATTTGATGGCGTGGAGTATCCCACTTACCGCGCAGCCCGCGTAGCACGTCACCTTGACGGTGACCAAAACTGGGATGACACCCTCGCGGAGGCAAGCGTCAGTAACGGAGAAGTAACGCCATCATCTGTCTGAAGATTTTCTATGAGCTTTGAGACACGTGCTACTGGAGACGAAGTCGAAGTAACTAATGAACGCATGCTGAACATCTGCCTTAGGTCATTTCAAGATGTGGTCATTTCCACAACACCCTCAGGACGAGTTGCTTCTCACACGGGCAATTGTACGTCGCTTGCTACCGCGTCGTCCAGTCCTGACTCTCTTTACATTTTGGCTCCCGGCAGCATAACTACCAACGTAGTTTATACGAAAGTGTTTGATACTTTTGTACGTATTTTTACTCTTTTGTGTCCGGGAATATATTTCTGCATTATTTTCTCTATTATCTTCAGTCACATCTTATGACTGAACTCAGCAGGATTCCCATATGACTACCTTCACTTGCTTCACTTGCAAAAAAACTTTTAGTTTTAATTTAATGCTATTTTAAAGTTGTTTGCCTGTAATGCTAAAGCGACATTGGTATCTTAGGTATGTTTGGTGCTGTACTGCCTTCACGCAGACGACGTTGCGGGCAGCAGCTAGTTAAGTATATAAACAAACTGAAAATTTAGATAAAACAAACTTGTTACTCAAAACATAAAGTATATTATTGAATGCTGCAATTGGACCATTGCCTTAACCTGCAGATATTATGTAACTTATCAAAATGTATGGTCAAAAACTTAAATTAAACTGATTTTTTAAGTTGTTGTTTTTTTATTTCGCCGCCTAGGAACGTATCCCCTATAATTCTATGTAAATTATTCACGATTTCTATATTCGCGGCATATTTACGGAACGTATCTATACCCCACGAATAAAAAGTTTCTATTGTATTGCAAAGTTCTAGTTACTGTTTTCATTGAGTTTTTGTATATATTTTTGAATGATAGACAGACAGACGTAAACCGTGATCCTGTAGGTAAGATCCTTTCCTTTTCATTTGAGGCATGGAGCCGTAATATACTTCAAAACCATGCTCTTCCATGTAATGAAAGCAAGTGTCATTTACATTGTCCTTTAGAACAATACATTTCACGTTTATTGAACTCTCCATCGACAGCTTTGTTGAATTAACAGAACTGTTAATGACATTTCCATCACATTTCAGAGTTAATAGCTCTTGAATTGTAATTAATTACAGTTCAAAAGAATTCAAAGTGGTCAGCTCACATCTTTGTGTTAAGCTCGGCCTTAATTACAAAGGACTAATTATTTGAGAAGAACAGAATAATTATGTCAGTTTTCTCTATTGTAGGTAATCATAATTTTGCATTAGTTGTAAGTTCTATGGTTCATAGAAAAGGGATTTCTTTTTGTAATTTAGGGTTACATTCTTTGCCCTAACTTTGATCGGCATAAAATATGCATAACTTGGGTAGGTACCATAGTTTAAAAAAAGGATAGGGAGCGGCCCTGGGCCCTCGGTCCGAGGTGCCAACCCTAAGCCGCTAACGTGTTTAATTTACATTGGAAAAGTATTTTACTAAATGCAACCAATTTATACTTTAACATAGTAGGCTTAATCATTAATTATTATATATATTTTTAATATGCCTAAACAGTTATGTCAAATTAATATTGTGCGTATAATAGTTAATTATAAAGTTAAAGGATAAGTTATAGTATGCCATGTTAAATTACGACATATGATTTTAAGCGAAATAATAGCTAAAAAATAACGCTGAATAAATCAATCTAATGGTGTTAAAATTATATCAAAAAGGTCCAAAAATCCGGTTTGATTTAGCGTTTTCATCTGTAACTGTTTAAAATTGTTTTGCTACTATTATCTCCTGTAATTATATTAAATGCTTCTAGTAACATAATCAGACATTATCAGGTATAATTATTTTCAATAGGTATAATGTTAAAGTATTACTAGCTCACTGGCCAAACTTAGGATTGTAAGGGAAAATGAAGTTTGTTGGCAAAGTTCGAGAGATGGCGCTGCTCGTACTTACATCACGGTATCGTTATCTTTAACTCACATTGTATATAGTCACAACGGGTCTATATTAATCCGCAATGTGAACTGCTTAAAAATCTACTTGTCTATGGTAGTGTTCAACACTATTGATATTTTTTCAAAAGTGATAGCTATTGAATTAGCTTTTGCTTTAAAATATAATGTAATAAAATTATTATATTGTTAATTATAGTGAGACGTGGGAGAACCTAGAAACGATTAAAACGAAACGAGAAACGTTCTAAGTGTTCTCACCTCACCTTTGAGATTAGAAAATTAGCAAATTAGCATCTGAACTGAAACACTAAACTGTTTCGAATCTTTGAATGTATCATTTCGAACATTTGGCACATTGCGTCAAAGATCTACTGTGGCGAAAGTCCAAAACAAACAACTCGGCTCTCGCTCTCTTGCTTCGCTAGCTGATTCAGATTCAAATGTTTCAAATGTCAAGCAACCGCATGACCGCAACGGAGACACGGTTGCGGTCAAGCGGTCACACTCAATCACTTAAGCGACATGAACTGGTGGTAGAGCTTCAGTGACGGAGCTCGCGGGCGTAGGCACCACCGCATTACCTAATATACTTGCCGCTTAATGGTAGTGTTCAGCACTATCGTGTTCCGGTCAGGTGGTAATGTACGGCCCTGTAATTTCCGGCACAGAGGCATAACACCTTAGGCCTCAGGAGTGGTAACGCATCTGCATTTTGACCTTGGTCTTCATGTGGGTGTCTATAGGCTGCAGTCATCACTTAACATCAATGTGAACTGCATGCTTGTTTGCCACGCACATTACATTAAAAAAAAAATGAACGCGATAAACAGAGAGCAATGATGTTCGAGTTCCAAATGTTCTAAATGATGCATTTGAAATATTATTGGTGTGCCAATCTTTCGGAACAGTGAATCAGAACAGTAAAGAGTTACACACGTCTATAACATACGACATACATTATTCAATATGCATCTCTGTTGATTAGTTAGAGCTGCGCGGGTTACGGCGGGTTGGTGAATGCGCCTTGCGCTAGGGATGGACATTGAAAAAAAAACAAGGATTTGTTTCGATGTCATCATGTAATGTAGTCATGCATCGGAAAGTTACATCGAATTAAATTTTGTAAACTCGAAATTTCAGAAAATACATCGATGTTTTTCATACATAAATCGTTTTTTTAAATTAGTATAATATATTTAATATAGGTATGTTATTTAGAGGCACTTAATTCAAAAAGCCTTTATTACCCTAGGGTTCGGTTGCACCAAAATATTTGTCAGTAATTTTTTTTTTAATAAAAAAATAAAATTTTATCTTTTTCTCTAACTTTAACAAATTTGTTTAACGTAGAGAAGGATGTAAAAAATTGCATTAACAATAACTTTAACTAATGTTTTGGTGCCACCGAACCTTACGTTTTATAAGCTGATAACAATTTTGTGGGTTTTGGCGGGAACGTGGGAAAGAGCCGAGCGTATTATTATTTTCAAAATATGTGTACAGTCGTTTTTATGTGTATAAATGGTGGGATGTTTATTATGATCCGACGACGGTGTGCCATTACCCGGTCGGCAGTGGAACGGCTAGGAAAAATCTGGAAGGACAAGAGGATCACCAAGACCACGAAGGTCAGATTGATGAAGTGCCTTGTGTCTAACCGCTTATACGATTACTTAGAGAAAAATAGTATTTTAAGTAAAAATCAGTATGGATTTCGAAAGGGTCGATCTACAGTTCTAGCAGTATATAAATATATCCAGCAAGCCTATTCATATATAAATGAAAAGAAATATGCGGTAGGTATTCTGCTGGATATGACAAAGGCATATGATAGAGTGAAATCTGATATCCTTCTCTCAAAACTATATGACGTAGGAATAAGAGGTATTGCGTACGAATGGCTGAAGTCGTACCTCAAAAATAGAAAACAATATGTTCAAATTGACTTTCACGACATAAAAACAAATACAATAGAAAAGTGTGTGTCTGATAAAAAAGTACTTAACTGCTCTATTCCACAGGGAAGCGTTCTAGGATGTATACTTTTTCTTATATATATAAATCAACTTCCTAAAATAATTGACACGCATTGTGTATTGTTCGCAGACGACGTATCGCTTTTATTTGAGTGTGAAAATACTGTTGATTTTAAGAATCGCTTAAACCAAACTTTCAGGCTTGTCATAAATTGGTTAGAGGCCCATAATCTTAAAGTAAACTACGAAAAAACGAAACTAATAGAATTCATACCCCACCAAAAATCACCATTAGACATTGAGTTACAAATTGATAATATCCGCCTAGAAAAGGTTAAAACGTGTACATTGTTAGGTTTACAAATTGACACTAATTTAAACTGGAAACCGCACATTGAAAACCTTAAATCTAAACTAAGCAGATTCTCATATGCGCTCTAGAACTTAAAGTAAGCACTGACAAAAATACTGCACTAGCAGCGTACTACGCATATGCACACTCTTGGTTAAGCTATGGCCTTATCCTATGGGGAAATGCTACAAATGTAGAAGATGTTTTCCTTATCCAAAAGAAGTTAATACGTATTATTATAAATATTGACAGCACCGAATCCTGCAGACCCCATTTCACCAATTTAAGAATCTTAACCCTGACAAGCATGTACATACTGGAACTATGTACATTTTGAAGAAAAATCCGGCTGTATTTGTTAATGCGCAACCTAGCAGATTGTATGAGGCACGGAAAAATCAAAGAAATCGATTAAAATTACCTCCAAGTCGCATCGACTTATTCAGGAAAAGCCCTTATGCCAGTGCCATACGGATATTCAATAAGTTACCATTTGAATTAAAACAGGAGCAAAACACAAATAAATTTTTATATAAATTGAAATCCAGTCTTAACAACAAATGCTATTACAATCTTAATGAATTTTATAATGATAAACATCTATGACACAACTGCCTCGGTAGCCTAACTGCCTCGGTAGCCTAGTGGTAGCAGGCCACTACTACTACGCTGAGGTCCTGGGTTCGATTCCCGGGTAGGGGGTTATCAGAGATAATGGTGAAAAAGCCTTTATCTCTGGTTCTATTGGGATTTTTCCATTTTCTGGAAATTCCCCAGTACCTCAAAGTTTGGTAATGTGCCCGGAGATGTCAACAGGCTCGCCACCTGCTACATGGGCCAAAACGTAACCGGCGAATCGTGGGTGTTTGCATGTAGGCTTGAATGCATGCATTTACCTCTGCCTACCCCTTCGGGGATTACAGGCGTGAAGTTACGTTACATCTATGACATTTTTAATTAATTTGAAAATTTACCTTTTACAATTATTATTTACGTTGCAACTGTAATTAATAATAATTAAATGAAAATACCTTATAAAACTAAAGCCTTACTGGGATAACAATACTGTTTTCCAATATTATATTGATCTTGACATGATAATAATACATAAATGAAATGAAATCTGCTTCACGTTCAAATAGTTTTATATAATTTTGCAATTTAAAATATGTACCTATAATTTAATTACTCGCCAACCATATTGCTATACCCAAGAGGGTTTCATGATGCACTTAGATAATTATTATTACCACCTGTACTAAACATCTCATGATTTATGTAATAAATGATGAAATTGAAATGAATTGAATTGAATTGAATTTCCAATCTTTCTTTATGCAGCAGAAACATGGTCTCTGAGACTGCAAGACCGTCGCAAAATCGATGCCTTGGAGATGTGGTGCTGGAGACGCCTCCTGAAGATCCCGTGGACGGCTTTCCGTACAAATGCCTCTGTCCTAAAAGAGCTTCAAATTAAAGAACGCCTTTCGTCAACTGTGCAATTACGAATATTGAAGTTCTTTGGTCACATCTACAGAAATGAGTGTTCGATGGAGAGACTCGTGGTCCAAGGTCAAATAGAAGGCAAAAGAGGACGCGGCCAATCACCAACCCGATGAACCGACCAAATTAAAAACGCTACTAAGTGTACTATAGTCCAGTGCGTACGCAACGCCTCTATCCGTCAAAAATGGAAGCAGATCACCAAGACAGCCGTACTAGACAAGAACAACACAACAATTTAACTCATCTGCACAACCACGACCACTCTGACAAGAGTGCCCGATTAAGAAGAAGATATTTTTCACAACACATCTCCTCGCTTACTTTTTCAAACGGTTTTAGTATTTTTACTACATTTTTCGGCACAGCAGTTTCACTGGCTTGAACCATAGGAGGAGCATTAGGGTATATAGCTATAAACCTTTCGAGCATACGTAATTGTTAGTTCCACCGCGTTGAAACATCCCCTACCGAGTGTTTAATTTTTCCTTCGGGTATGTTAACCGCTTTTTGAGAATTTCTCAATTGGTCGGCACCAACTTCGCTCTGGTGGAACCATTGCACAATTCTTCGAACTTTGTTTATGAATATTTTAATATCATTCACCTTAACTGAATTCTGCACAATAAGATCCAAGTGTAAGCTATGCAACGAATATGCTTTTGCTCTGCCAAATTATAATTCAATAGCTTTCACTATATTTGCACCATTGTCGGGAGTTACGGCTATAATTTTTTCATCGGGTATTTCCCATTTTTCACATATAGTTTTAATGGTAGTCGATAAATATTCGGCGGTATGACTCTCCGAAAGCGGTTCACAAGCTACGAGTATGTTGAAAGGAACAATCTTAAAATTTTTGATACAATTAATAGTTACTACCATATAGCTCTTCAGTTGTAAATCTTTCCATTCGTCAATCGTTAAACATATATTGGTAACGGATTGTAACTTTTTCATTATAATCGTTTTTTCCTCCTCGTATTTTTCATCAATGATACCGGATATTGTTTTGCGATATCGAATTCTATACAATGATGCAATTTAATTAATTTTTCCGAAGCCTTCTCCTTCGACTACGCTGAAAGGAAGATTATCGTGGTATATCAATTCTGCTATAGCGTCTGTAATTTGATGTTCCAATATTTTTGAAAATGATATACCTATCCGGAAAATTTCGTATTCCCTCACATTGAAATAATGTGTCAAAGGTTTGATATATACGGACTATTTGTATGGGAAAATGAAATTGAGGTTTTACTATTTCCCTTCAATTTCTTCATATTTTCATACCTTTTAAACCTTCCCTGGACTTCCAAAAATCATTCATAACCAAAATTAACCAAATCGGTCCAGCCATTCTCAAGTTTTAGCGAGACTAACGAAAAGCAATTGATTTATAAATATATATATATATATATATATATATATAGAAGATAAGAAGATGTCTTTTCAAATTATGCATATAACCCGAAACAACCAATAACCCGAAACAACAAATAACTAAGCTTGTACACATTGTACATAAACCTTAAAGCCCGACACTCTATCGAGTTGGATATTAAATACCTTCTATAAGCCATTGAATATCCAGTAATGGACTTATTCCCACTTTGTCCACTTCCACTAAAGTTATATTGAAACGGATTTCAATCTGAGTTTACTTTGCGTTGAATCTCAGATTGTCGAATTCGATGAACGTCTCTTTGACTTTGAAATTGAAATATTTGGGCAACGTAATCTATATATTTGATTAGGTTGAATATGCATAGGTATATGGTTGAAAATATGTATATCTTCATTCCGGTGAATGACAAAGAATGACTCTTTTTCTTTTCTTTTTACTCTTTGTTATCAGTTTGTAAAGGGGAAATGAGAAATTCTACTGATATGCTTTTTACATTAGTATATGATATTTAGTTTTATCTTAGTGATATTCTTGACTATACATATATTTTTATCTTGTTTGACATGTACAATGAGCTTATGTATATCAATTGTTATTCATTTTAATTTATTTTGTTTGTTTTTGACGTGTCATAAGAGGTGCCTGTCGCCCTAAATGAATAAATGAGTTTCTAATTCTTTCTGATTCTGATATCCCTTACACAGAGGTAGGCAGAGAGTTTGGAGCGCCGGATATCGCGGTCCTGACACCTCCCGTGCTTCTTCTACATTCATCATTACTTTCATGCGTGCACGCCGATTCCTAAGACTCTTGACCCACCCTCAGATGATGTCTGTTTTTTTGTTCGACGACTCAATAAATGCGTGCGTGTGACGACTGCTTGATTAATATGGGAGATACATTGATATGATAATTGGGTAGGTGCAAAGTATCTACCTTGCACCCGGTTGAGTACCTCCCCAAATCTAAGGTTTCTATAAAGGGCCAAACTCTTAGGGCTACCGCCATGAGCTTATGAGCATATTCAAAACGTAAGAAATTTGGATGGGAGCTTTGATTGAAGAAGAAAAGAATAGAAGGTTCACTAAACGTCCTTTCTGGGTATTTGAAATTCTCGAGTAAATCTTCACCTCCATTTTTGTAAGAATCGAATCTTGCCGACAAGAGCACAGCATCAACATCGTGGGTCAAGGACGCGCCAGATATTCTGAGAGGGTGTAAAAGGTGTTTAAACAAAGCTGCTATCCAAAGTTCAGACGATTCGGAAATGAAGTAAGATCGTGGCTGACATTTGAAAATTTTTAAGGGCTTCCCTACGGGCGCGTCTCTGTAAATAAACTTTTAAGTTTGTGGAGTTACCCGTCTGGGTGCAAGGTATCTTCCATAATTTAATCTGACGCGCTCAAGTAACTACAAAAATAGCATCTAGTGCTCCCCTTCCATAATACCTAGTATTTCACCGATCAAACGCGTATAAATGTTTATTTCAAAGATGGCTTATTTATTTGCTCGATACTCGATAATCATTCGGTAATTAAGCCCTTTTGAATGTTCATTCGATGAATCTGGTTAGTGATGCTGAAATCATCAGAACGTACAAATCTAATTGATGTATGCTTGCTCATCGAGTTTATTGAGATTCCGATTGGATTTATATCATACAAGTAGCTCGCTTTATCTATATACGAGATCTTTATTTATTTAATTGGATTGAGAACTTTTGGAAGCACTCTCGCACAATTTTTTTTTATATAATGGGAGTGTATAGACACCCACACAAAGACCAGGGGCCAAAATGCAGATGCATTATCAATCCTGAGGCCTAAGGTGTCATGCCCTGTGCCGGGAATTACAGGACCGTACATTACCAGCTGACCGGAACCTGTAGACATCAAAGAAAACAGAAAATCAGGAGGTCAAAATGTAGATGTTGCTGAGGACAAAGTTTTCGTGTACATGTGTGTGTGTGTGTGTGTGTGTGAGCGTGCGCCACAAATAAGAATTCAAAAAAATAATAATTTCAATAAGGTGCAAACAAATCACAACGATCGATTCAAATTATAATTTCAATAAGATGCATCGGTACACAGAGGGTTACAATGTGTGTATCCAATAGCCAACAGCCACGCTTTTTTTTGGCGTATCAAACGTGAATTTGATAATCCTATTGGCACGAGGCTGTATTTGAGTTTAAATCCAAAAACTCGATCCATTGATTCGTTAAGCTTAGCGATAGCGTATCGAGCCTTTTTTCTGGTTTGTATAAAACCATTCGAAGTTGTCGAGACGTGATGACCCATATCGACCCTCTAGTGGGGAAGAATTCTTCCGTTGGTGCAGTCAACCGAACATATTTTGATAGGCAATACCAAAGAGTATACAAATACTACGTGGCAATACATAGGTACAAGACGTGTTTTTTTATGTATGAAAGGAGACGTTCCAAAATGTATGCAGCTTGGGCCCGCACCTTGTACACTATAATGAGAGAAACGTAACTTCACGCCTGTAAGTCCCGCAGGGTTAGGCAGAGGTAAATGCATGCATTCAAGCATACATGCAAACACCCACGATTCGCCGGTTACTTTTTTGGCCCATGTAACAAGTGGCGAGCCTGTTGACATCTCCGGGCACATTACCAAACTTCGAGGTACTGGGAAATTTCCAGAAAATGGAAAAATCCCAATAGAACCAGAGATAAGGGACTTAACACCATTATCTCTGATAACCCCCTACCCGGAAATCGAACCCAGGACCTCAGCGCAGTAGTAGTGGCCTGCTACCACTAGGCTACCAAGCCAGTTAAATAATCACATAATAATGAAAGAAGAATCATAGATTACTAAATCATTTTCAGCTATTCAATACATTAACAATTAATTGTCGTAAGTATATTTCAAAAACAAAAATGTCGTAGTAGCAATATGGTGACAAATTGATATCTTCTATTTGTGAGAACACATAAATGGTGAAATTATAATTAGCAATTACTTGTACCTGTCTAAAGGAGATGTTGCAAAAATGTATGGACCTCCGGCCATGTATTGTACACAATATCATTAAACAGACAAAATCAATTTAAAAACGTTTCTTACACTGCATATTTTCACTTATTTAGCTTTGTTTGCAGTTACAAAACATTATTTGCTGTTAGAATTGCAACTCAAAACCAACATGGCGAATATGGCGGGCAATGTCATTTTACATTTTTATTTTTGAAATTGTATTTTGATTACATAGTACTTGGAGAAAAAAGAGAAATTTTCTAAATACTATCGAAATTGATTGATCCCAAGTGTCGGCTGTATCGCCGCCATGTTGAATATAGTTGAAAATGATAAAATCGTTTGAATTAAATGTGGTTGTAACTCTAAAATATATTCTTGAATAAATTAATTGTATTTTTTTCGGATTCTTCTTTAATTTACCCATTTTTTGAGGACATGTACGATCCAGAGCCGAGCTCGCAACATCTCCTTTAAAACCGTTTGTTCTCCTAAGAAAATGAAATAAAATAAATCGTAAAATTATTATATGAATTTTTTTCCATGAGAATTATGGATTTTCCATTTTTCCATAAGAAGTATTTTTCTCTATCTTTTGATATAGTGTACGAGGTGCGGCCCTAACGTGGAACTTGTCCTTTGATAAAAACAATGTTTTATTTGGTAAACAGATAGGTCAAGGTGGACCAAGGTTCGGATCTTAGACCACACCGCGGACACTCCGCCAAAATGCCATACACACGCTTAATTGGGTCTCTATTACACAGCCATCAATCTGTGACGTGTATTTACACGTACACCTGTGTGCGTAGCACGTAGATAATACCAATCGTCGCCCATAAGAGGGGAGGAGGTTGGGTGAGGCGGGGAAATCGGGCAGGACGTCGAAGTGTCCATTCTATACGTAGTATTATTACATTTTCTCTGCTTAGACTTTAGATCGTACACGCCGTTAAATAACGTTGAAATTCCAACAAATCGTATCAAACCTTTGCATTTTATCACTCCATTTGCGCAATGGTAAAAACAAAAAAACTCAATCGGTGAGAGCTTAAATAGATCGCTTCAGTATCGGATGCAGGACGCGACCGAGTGGATGCACGTGTGATGTGATTACTGGGGGCCTACTAGGGTTCATGTTCATGAAATAAAACTTTTTTATGTACTATTTATTTTTTTATACCACATGCGAGTGAACTTTCTAAATTAAAGAAAAAACGGAAAGAAAAATTAGACTTCGGACAGGATCGAACCTGCGACCTCAGGATAACCAGTCCAGCCGCTTTACCACTAAATTACCGAAGTCCCACACCGATGCGTCAAATTTTGCTTTCCTGTTTTGATTTTTAACCGATTTAGGGTCAGTTAGGGCGGTTTATGTCACGATCAAAATACTAAAACAAAACATTAGAGTTTACTGCTTATAAGAAACTATTTGAGTTATAAGGTCCGGTAAGAGTAAAATCAAGTGTAACACGCAAGTTGAGGCGTTACGCGCGATTCCCCCGCGAGCTTTGCGACCGAGCCAGGGTGTAAAAATTTAGTACAAAAGCAATGGCAATCCAATCAATGTAAGGGGAAGTGAATGTTTAAACGTACTCTACACAGGACACTGGACTACACTCTATTTACTGTGACTACACTCTCTCTGTTACACTGGAGCTCTACCACCAGTGAATAACAATACCCCTCCGAAACGGCTGCACCGATAATTATGAAATTTTGTGTGTATTTGGTAGGTATGAGAATCGGTTGTAGTCTCTTTTTGATATCCCTAAATCGTAAGGAAGATTCTCACAAAATATATTTTTTTCTTTTTATTGGAAAATACGTAACGTAACTTCACGCCTGTAATCCCCGAAGGGGTAGGCAGAGGTAAATACATGCATTAAAGCATACATGCAAACACCCACGATTCGCCGGTTACATTTTTGGCCAATGTAACACGTGGCGAGCCTGTTGCCATCTCCGGGCACATTTCCAAACTCCGAGATACTGGGAAACTTCCAGAAAATGTAAAAATCCCAATAGAACCAGAGATAAATGATTTTAAACCCTTCTCTGATAGCCCCGGCCGATCGACCCGGGAATCGAACCCAGGACTTCCAGCGTAGTAGTAGTGGCCTGCTACCACAAGGCTACTGAGGCAGTTTATTGGACATTTTATATTTTAATATATACGTCTAAGGCGATACGAAGTTCGTCGGTGCAGCTAGAAATACCTATCATAATATCATAAGACAAAGGCTAATTTCGTGTGAACTCCATTTCTAAGAAAATTATTTGTGAGGGGAAAGTTCATGACTACACCGTGTGTACATTAATTTTAACTTGTTGAACTTTGATTACTTTTAGTGGTAAACTTTCATCCATACTGATGTTATGGTAATTAAAGTAAACCCTGTCTTGTTTATTTAAAGTAACTTGATGGATACGCAGTCACGTAGGTGGTAAATGACTGAAATAGGGTTAAGTTTATTATAAGCTGAAATTATAAATATTTATCTTTATATTTTTTTATTATGTCATGAAACGGCAACAGCGTACAGTAGTGAATGCCTATAATATAAAGTATAAACCAGAGATTTCAATGTAGTTACGTTGCCATCCCTGAGCTCTAAGTTGTTATATGTCTATGCCAGATATTACAGGGTTGTACATTATCACCTGACTGGAACACGGTAGCGCTGAACACTATAATCAAAGATATTATAAGAATAAATTGACAATACACACGCTTTTCTATGAAAACTGCTTCAACCATTGTAATTGGGAGGAGCTTATCTTGGCGCGAAATAAACACCAATTAGGCTCGAGTCAAGCACACCTGACTTCACCTGATTAGTGTCTGGTCGCGCCACAAAACGTCTCAAAAATGGTGTATTATCAGTTCGTAACTTCGTACACGAGCTTATAGACGTGATTATACTACAAAATCTAGATGTCCGTTGTTTTACGTGTAAATGAGTTAGCTGACAGTACTCCCTGTTTTGACACGATATATTTGATAATGGACGATGTGATATCGCGTTTAGCAACAAAATTATGACTCACCGGTGATAAGTAGGTAATGCTACTGAGTGGTTTAGTTTGCTTTACTGTTCGGTTTTTACTTACACCAAAACACTGAACAATTTGGCATTTTTAACGGTTTTTTCTCACAAAGTTTGCGCTCGGCGTGCGAATGCACAATGAATGGATGATGCTTGATGCGTGAGCCGGAACGGTCACCTGACCGTCCGGCAATCTAACTCCTCTAATATTTTTGACTATAATTTAGCGGCAAGTAGATAAAATACGGTGCCTACTCCTCAGTCTGTTAGTTTGTTAATAATTTTTTTTTAAAATACAAATTGTCGAACATTTTCAATGCTCACTTATACTCGTATTATTATAGACTTATTTGAATGAAATTAAAATTTTACTTGTGGTAGAGCTCCAGTGACGGAGCTCGCGGGCGTAGGCACCACCGCATTACCTAATATACTTGCCGCTAAATGGTAGTGTTCAGCACTATCGTGTTCCGGTCAGGTGGTAATGTACGGCCCTGTAATTCTCGGCACAGAGGCATAACACCTTAGGCCTCAGGAGTGCTAACGCATCTGCATTTTGACCTTGGTCTTTATGTGGGTGTCTATAGGCTGCAGTCATCACTTTACATGTGAACTGCATGCTTGTTTGCCACTTCCATTACATAAAAAGAAATAACCAACATAAAAAACCTTTATAATGCCCGCCTCATTACACTGTATTGTTACTTAAAAGCTTATCTCAAACTTTTAAACAGAAACAATACACCCAAATCCATTGAAATCTTGCTCGTCGATAATAAAAACGAAAAGCGAGTTTCCATTAACGAAATTGAGTGTTAAAGCGTCCATAACTCAAGATGAGATCGGCTTATTGCTTTATAAGATGATCATGAGATTTATGCCCCAATAAAACTGGGCTTTAATTGAATGAGTCGGTGACGACAGACTAAAAGAACGTGGTGAAAGGAGATGTTGCAAAAATGTAGGTATGGACCTCCGGCCATGTACACAATATCATTAACACTCAAAAACAATATAAAAACGTTTTTTACAGCATATTTTCACTTATTTAGCTTTGTTTGCAGTTACAAAACATTATTTGCAGTCAGAATTGCGACTCAAAACCAATATGGCGAATATGGCGGGTGATGTCATTTTGACATTTTCATTTTTTTAATTGTTTTTTGATTAATATATGATGCACTAGTAAGATACAGCGCGCATGGCCCAGCGGCTGGTGTAGATCGTAAGCGATCTGCTCGGTTAAGCACTACGGGCGCGGTCGGGTAGTGTGATGGGTTACCGCTAGTGGCAAATTAAATGCGCGTTTCCGTGCTTCGGAGGGCACGTTAAGCCGTCGGTCCCGGTTGCTATCGATGGATAGCAGTCGTTAAACCTTGTCGGAGGCCTTATGGGCGGTTTGAAAACATCCGACAGTGGGTTGGCCACTAACCCACCCACCTCCACCAATCCGCATTGGAGCAGCGTGGAGGAGTAAGCTCCAGGCCTCCCCCCAAAAAAAAAAAAAAGGGAGAGACTCGTGCCCAGCAGTGGGACGTATAATGGGTTGCCATTATTAGTAAGATACAGATAGCATTAGTTTTGTTTTTTAGACATAGGTAGGTACCTACTATCCCAAGCGTGTATCGCCGCCATGTTGAACATGGTTGAAAATGATAAAATCGTTGAATTAAATGTGGTTGTAACTCTAAAATATATTCTTGAATAAACTAATTGTATTTTTTTCGGATTCTTCTTTAATTTACCCATTTTTTGAGCAAGTGTACGAATCAGAGCCGAGCTCGCAACATCTCCTTTACTCGTTCGCAGAAGGTAGACTTTGAAATAAATTAATGCAAATTTTGACAGTTTAAAATTGTTGTCAACGCAAAGAAAAAGTATTGATGTGAAATAATTTAAAATTCTACAAAAAATCTTGTTCGATGACTATTTAGTCAAATATTAGCCTTGAAAAGTTTCCGCGATTGTTTTCTATACACCCCGCAATTGACATTTCAAATTTGACACGACCCTTAAAGAAAAATACCGTTTCTTTATTTTTCTTTTCTGATTTCAATATATATATTTTGTTTTTTTTTTACTGCTTAATTTCTGTGAAAAAAAAAATAAAACCGAAAAACATGTGATGACGTCACTTATATGGTGGAATGAAGTAGTTACCATTGCCTATCTATATATGAAAACATTATTGTTACATACTCTCTGACAAGATGTGTCAAATTGATATGGATACGTCAATGTCAAAGTATAAAACTAGGAAGTAGGGCTGGTGATCCGAGACCTGAGATCGATTAATTGGAAAAGCGATTTTTAGGAACCAAAACATCGATTTTTATTTAAATAATTATAATAATTTATTTAAATCGATCCACAGTACTGGATTGATCTAGTGAATCGATACTATACCCTGGAAAATCGAAGATCGATCTTTTTGGTTAATTCACATACGGACATAGGAAACATACAGATCATAAGATTGAACGTTGAAACGTGAGTATAGGAAGCATTATAACCAGCATTGAACACTGTTGAGTTGCTTTTTTTTGGTCGTCTGTTTTCCTTGAAATTTAGTATAACATATCCCAAATCAAAAATTGATCAATTATCGAAGATCGATTTTTTCAAAGTGGATTTAATCGTGAATGGATTTTGGACACTTCGATTTGAACATTGATTTATTTCAGAAAGAATCGCCGTAGCAGCTTTTCATAGACTTCGTAGTAGGGGGAACTACGAAGTCTATAAAAAGCTGCCAAAAACTTATTTATTAAAAAAAAACAAGTTTTAAACTTTTAACCAACGACTTAGCCCTCAGGCTGTTGATATAATATTGATATTTTTTATTTGTAGTTGGATCAAGGAAGACATTAATCGACGACACGCAGGGTCAAAGATTTTTTTTAAATTATATTGATAAATCGATAATTTTTTCGATATATCGAACACTGGTACTGATATTTTTAAAATAAAAAGATTAACAGCCCTACACCGAGTTTGACTAGCTGACAACGACAAGACAGTGACATCTACATTTTTTTAAAGGGTCACGGCACAAGGCAATAGTTCTATCGCCATTCCACCGTATGTGTGACGTCATATGGCGCATACGTATTTTTAGAATACACTAACTGTCAAAGTAGAAATTATGAATAAAAAGTACAAAATTTCGAAAAATGGTTAAACACGGGTGCCCTAGTTTTGGATTAACTTTTGAATAATGTAATAAAACATGTAGGTTAAAAATATGAAATGTTGTCAATTTCTATACACCCTGTTTTACGGTATCTTTGTAGTCCTTCATCTGTGAGACAGCCTGACGAGCTCTTTGATTAGATTGGCTATCAAATCTTGATAGAATATTTTGTTATCCTTGTTAACGGTGAATTTTGATGAAATGAGGCAATTCAATTTGTACTTTGAGATATAGAATAAATAATTACCAAACACTAAGCCCAAGGCTCCAATAAATTTGTAATCTGCTGAAACTACGATGCTAATAACATCCAAACTTAATATTTGGAATAAATGATAATACATTATTTATATTATTCTCACTGTCCCCGCGACTTCGCCCGCGTGAGAACTTATGATTGTTCAGTATCTACCCGGACGAAGTGGTGGGCGAAGCAAGTATAAAAGTTTTATTATTATTTCACTCATTTATTCATAATCTCATTATATATTTTTTTACATATACATGTATATAAAGGAAAAAAAAAAAAAACAACGTATATATAAAAAAATACAAAATGGTTACCGCCGGTAGCGGGAGCAGGGTCCAAGCTGTCGGCGGTTAGGGGCTCAGAGAGAGGAACCTCCTCACAATACGTGCCGTGTCGAGAAGAACCGCTTTCTGCACCAAGCCTTTGATCCAACTTCCCAGCGAGAGCCTCTTAAGGTGGTGGTCGAGGCTCTTCGCCATGAGTCCGTTTACCGTGACGACTATCGGTACAATTACAGCCGAGTCCACATCCCACATGGCGACAATCTCGTGAGACAAGTCGAGATACTTAATTTGTTTGTCTTTTTCCGCTTTCACGAGATTCTCATCATGAGGGATGGTGACATCGACTATAATTGCGCGGCGTTCCAAGCGATCTATCACCCCTATAGTGATGATAGATCGATCCCAATACATCGTTATTATTATTTATTATTATTGTCATTTATTGATAATAAAAAAAAACAAAAAGCCAAGTGACCAAAGATACTCCTTATTACATCAGCTATCTGCTGAATTCAAAAAATGTTACTACGTGGACAAAGCTGCGGATATATATAGTTATTAAATTAAATAGTAACATAACATCGCACTTGTTCCATTCCATGACAAACGTATATGACTCAAATACGAGAATATTCATAAACGACCGTGTAAAAACTTTGGAAGCCGAAGAACAAATGTATTTAAATGTGAATGAGACGAAAGGGTTTTCGGAGCTAGGAAAAAGCTTTATGACGCCATTGGGGAAAAAAGTGGGTATTATACATAGGTATAGGTAGATTATTTCATTGACTATTTATGCCAAGTGTTTTTGTAGCACTAGCTTATATAGCCACTTCACTGAGTGATGTAGGTTATATTACATTAATTGTACCCGTGTGAAGCCGGGGCGAGCCGCTAGTATTAGGCTAATCACTGCAATGGCTAGACCAATTTTGACTTTCACTGGCAGATAGCTGATGGAATTAGGAGTAACTTTTATTTTAGATTTAAATTCTACACGGACGAAGTCGCGGAAACAGCTAGTTATGAAATAAAAAAGTGATCAGTAATTTAAATTTCCCGGGTCCCGGGAATCGAACCCAGGACCTCCAGCGTAATAGTAGTGGCCTCCTACCACTAGCTTACTGAGGCAGTTACTTAGGTACAATATGTTGGGTGATATATAAATAAATGACCTAACTGTGACCTCACTTATCTTAACATAGCTATTTTTACAGTTCTGAGATAATTACCACTCTCACTTCTCCTTTTTTTAATTAAAAGGATGCATCTAGAGAAGAACGCTATATTTTTTACAAATAATGCACAAAAATACATCATTTTCTTTTCATTTATAATATCTCTTTTATTAAGCACTAGCTGTTGCCCGCGGCGTCGCCCGCGTGGATGTCGTTTATATAATATAATTTTATTTGCTTGAATACTATAATATAATTTGCTATAAACCTCACGGAGCCCGAGACCTTTCCAACGAATGCAAAACCGTGGAAATCGGCTCGTGCGTTCTGGAGTTATAGCGTCAGGAAGGAAAACCCGACTTATTTTTATATTATAGATTGTTTTTAATTTTCTCATTAATACAACGAAAATGCCAATTTTGTAAAACACAACAAATCCATTTTGCGGCCCTTCATAACCCTTTTACGGTGGTAACCAGGCTTAACATTTTTCAAAAGAAATTAAAACGTAATACTTGAAAAAGGGTTACCAAACTTCAGCAATACAATTACTTTTTGCACCTTAATTTATTAGCTTTATTGCGGGCCCAACGATGGTTCTTTTTAGGGTTCTATACTTGATTTTTTTTCGTGCGGTTTTGTGTATGGCAGAACGACGCGTGCCAGTTCCGCTTTCTACTGGTAGTAGAGATCCAGTGACGGAGCTCGCGGGCGTAGGCACCATCGCATTACCTAATATACTTGCCGCTAAATGGTAGTGTTCAGCACTGTCGTGTTCCGGTCAGGTGGTAATGTACGGCCCTGTCATTTCCGGCACAGAGGCATAACACCTTAGGCCTCAGGAATGGTTAGGCATCTGCATTTTGACCTTGGTCTTTGTGTGAGTGTCTATAGGCTGCAGTCATCACGTAACATCAATGTGAGCTGCATGCTTGTTTGCCACTTCCATTACATAAAAAAAGCTAGTAGATATATAATATTTTTTATAAAATAAAGTCCCCCGCCGCGTCTGTCGCGTTAAACTCATGCGGTTTCCATCAATAAGTAGAGTGATTCATGATGCAGGTCTGTATATTATAATTTGTTTAGGTTTTATGTCAATTGATAAGAATATACCTAACGACAAATGTTGGAGGGTTCCGCGCAATTTTCATAAAAATGGATCACAAGTTTTTGCTTCACGTAAGTGTGTTTGTATGTTGCTTCACGCCAGGTCCCTAACGGGGTAGGCAGAGAGTGTATTGTATGTATGTATTATATGTACATATATATATATATATGTATATATTGCTTCACGTATTTAGGGAAACCCTATTAGAAATGTATGGTACGTAAGATAACATAAGACATCTCTTATTATACAAGGAACCATGTAAACGCGAGTCCGACTCGCACTTAGGCGGTTTTTTCTATTACCAATTAATCGCCCAAAACCCACGCTAGCCCACGCCTGAACCGTTTCTTAATTAAAATGGAATTAAGCGAGTCTGTTTGTAAGATAGCTTTTTCAAGGAAGGGTTTGCATAATTGGAATTATGCAAATTGTTTTTTCAGAGATTCTTAATTTTATTTGTACACAACAGAATTAACATTTGGAAAGTGGAATTCATACCAAAAAAGTTGGTTAAAAATTGTTTGTTCTATTCTTTATGACCTCGTACATAATTTGGCGTAAGAATATAGCTTTTTTGCCGTTGGAAATAGCGGCTCTATTTTCTACATTACCTACATTATTTGCCACCAAATGGTAGTGTTCAGCACTATCGTATTCCGGTTAGATAATGTATGACCCCGTAATAACATTTACAGAGACTATAAATAATTTTCACATTTCTTCATCAGGCTTGCCAAAAACAACGACGAATCGCATCGTATCCATTTTGGGGCTGTTCGAGCTGTCAGTTGGAGACGCGCCCCGAGCTGATGGGGCCTCGGAGTTGGCTGCTGCGAGGTTGGCGCTGACCCACGTCAACTCCCGCCCCCTACTACCGGGGTATAGGCTGCATCTCATCACCAATGATACCAAGGTGTGTTATTTACAGTGTTTTTGGTGCAGACGTGAGACACAGTTTATTAGGGTGTGTTATGGGTTGTTTTAAGTTTCATTTTAGTTATGTTAGAAGTTATTTGTTTTTATTTTTAGACCTAATTTTTGTCTTTTGTTTTTGTTTTGTAAATATGCCTAAGCAGTTTATCTGTATCTTGTATGTCCTGTTTTTTTTCCTCCAACCAAGATTTTAAGGTAGATAATTTAATAAAAATATTGATTTGTGGTATCAAAAATGTGAATAAAATTCATTTTCGGTTATTCGAAATTAATTTAATTCGTTTTTTTTTTTTTTTTCAGATGCGTTGTCAACCATACAGTTCACTTTTTATGCTATTTTTATTTATGTAATCGATGTGGCAAACAAGCATGAAGTTCACATTGATGTTAAGTGATGACTGCAGCCTATAGACACCCACACAAAGACCAAGGTCAATATGCAGATGCGTTACCACCCCTGAGGCCTAAGGTGTTATGCCTCTGTGCCGGAAATTACAGGGCCATACATTATCACCTGACCGGAACACGATAGTGCTGAACACTATCATTTAGCGGCAAGTATATTAAGTAATGCGGTGGTGCCTACGCCCGCGAGCTCCGTCACTGGAGCTCTACAACCAGTAAAATGTTGCTCTCAATATAAACTGTTTCCCCTTTGCCCTTCAGTTTTATCCTATTGAATCGGCAAATTTCAAACAGAATACAAACACTGAAATAAACACAAAACAACATTATTATTTTTAGATCTATATTCTTCAACATCACATTGTCAAAGGTTGAAAGGCTTCAGTAGAGAGATCAATTGACACAATTCGCGTGGAAATGTCGTGAACCGCGACTTTGATCGCTGTAGGTAGACAGAAATATTTATTTGAGTAATATTTGAAGGGGTTATTTATATACACTTAGGTTTGGTTGCATTAACGGAGTTGGCACTTCAGTGCGAGTGCCATGCGACCGCACTGTAGTGCCCACTGCGTTGGGAGAGGGTGGCGACGAGCCTTAGGCATAGAGCAACACGGGCCACCGGCCGCGGAGGACTGGAGGGGAGTAGCCATAGCGTTTATTATGGATGCAAAACAGTCTGTCATTTTTTGCGGGGGGAAATGCGTGCGGCACACACGCACACTACAAAAATCGTCTTTTACTACGAAACTCACACCTTGACTTTAACAAAATACAGAAACAATTTCACGCACACATTTAAACATCTAGGCGACAGGTGTAGGCCCATTTGGGCTTGTACTTTGACAGAGGGGAAAGCCTGCATATGGCTACTCGCCTCCAGTGTTGTTCTATGGCCTAACGGCACCTCCGAATGAGGTACGGGCTTCGGCTTAGGGCGTGAGGCTACCTATAGATATACCGCGATGCCCCTTTTCTCTCCACTCCCGCAGCGTTACCCGCTAGACCATATTATTATCTTTCCTTACTTCAACAGTTCAAAACTTACCGTTTGTGTAAATGCGTTAAGCCTGTAAACGATATGAAACAAATATTAAACACCGACGGTGCATAATAACATGCTTTTATTGTCAACACTGAAAAAAAATCGTATTTGACAGCATAATCCCCATCTGAAAAAAGGTTCTTTTTGACCATTTATTGAATTCATTTGTTTCAAAAAATGTGATAAATGAAGAATGGCTCTACCGATTTTGGGCAAAATTCACATAAACCGTCTACTAAATACTCCGAACAAAGCCTGAACATTTGGTTTGGATAAATGAGCCCGCTCTTGAGTTATAAAATACAACGAAAAGTGGCATTGATTTTTATAAACATAGATGGATTTAAAAAAAAAAAAAACGATTTAAAGAAAACCTCATTGAGTCTTAGCGTGTGCAACACCAACCAACTTTAAAAACCACGTCCATGCTAAGCCGAGGACAGATCTGCCCGGGCAAGAGAAGAGTGTCGAGAACCAATCGGCCGCTACACCGACATAGTTCTTGCCTTCTCTTCTAGATAAAATAAATGCTATGTTTGTCCCCAGTGCGACCCAGGAGTGGGGGTGGACAGGTTCTTCCACGCGTTGTACACGGAGAGAGAGTCGCGGATGGTGATGCTGCTGGGCACAGCATGCTCAGAAGTCACCGAGAGCATCGCGAAAATTGTTCCTTATTGGAATATTGTTCAGGTATGCCCTTTTTATGTTTTTTTTAGGCGGAATAGAACTTTACTGCCAGGCTATTACACGACACGGTATTCAGGGTCCGGCAGAAAGGGTGGGCGTGGCCTCGCGCCAGGTTGCCGCTTATTACACTATCCGGTCGACAGCGCCCTAACTCAATCACAATACAAATACACGGGCCGCTCCGATCGCCCTAATTAGGGCCCTAACTCCCTAAATGTTATTACACTACCGTGATCGTACCCTGAATTCCCGTGCCGTGTAATAAGTCCATATGGTAAGATTACTACAAAAAAATATTTAAAAATGTACTTAACATCTTAGAAATATTATTTTGAGAACATTTGTTAGCATTTAGGTGCATGAATACATGTATTACTTTTGAATACCGCGAGGATTCGTTTTGGAGTTTTGTTAACAACACTCTGACACGAGAATCTCGTACATTCGAATTTGACGTTACTTAGGTTAAGGCAATATATTTTATTATGCCAAAAGGAGGAAAGCAAGCCTACCTTCCAGATGTGTTCCAAAAATCACTTAGGTATCTAAGTATGTAAATTTTAGACACCGACCCAAAACTAGAGATTTCAATACTAAGGCTTCACCTCTCTTTAGGCCTGAGATCTATATATTATATTGTGCCAGAAATTACGAGGCTGTTCATTACCATCTATCTGAATACGGTAGCGACAAACATAATAGACCAGCGGTTGTCAAACTTCGAACAATTGAGACAGTAGTAGAATTCGCAAAAAAGAACAAGAAACTATAACACACTAGCGTTAACAAACTTCTAACGAACACGTACTTTTCTGGCTATAAAGAAAAAAAAAGATACGTTTTTACGTAATTATATAAGTTCTGTTTTGTCCCGACGACTTTTTAGTTGTGCAAGGGTCCTTTAGTATAAAGTTTTTGGCGTTCTTGACTTGAACTTGTGCGGAGACAGTAACTGAATCAAAAACTGACAACAAAGTTCTGTATTGCTACATTTTCGATGTCACTTATTGAACTAGACAGTTTTCGGGTTCTTTGTGTTAAGTTGGATTAGAATCGCCATTGTTCAATACAGTCCGCTAGGGAAATTCTGCTTAACATACGAGGAACTACATCTTAGGCTATTTTGTTTGCAAACTTTTTGTGCCCGCGACTTCGTTCGCGTGGAATATTGACTTTGGGCAGCATATTTTGGATATAACTTTTGGTTAATTATGGATCATACGAAAACACTTATGGATAGCTAAAAAATCTGGTTTATATTGATACTTTTCTGTACACGATATTAGACTAACGCCACCAACGCCACCAATGTCACCATCGCCACCAATGGCTCCAACTCAACAAACGCTATCAACGCCACTAACGCCATCAAAGCCACCACCACGACCAGCAACGCCACAAACGCCGCTAAAGGCTATATAAACCGCATTGATTGATAGAAAATGGTCATGGAGCGTCCGCGAATCACCGTCACGGTTATATTTTAATAAAAGTTGGGTTTCCACGCGGTATAAGGTTCTTATACCGCCTCCAACCATGGTTTAAGAACCTTATAACTATTCTGGTTTCGGTTTTTTTTTCACATTGATGTTAAGTGATGACTGCAGCCTATAGACACCCACACAAAGACCAGAGGTCAAAATGCAGATGCGTTACCACTTCTGAGGCCTAAGGTGTTTTGCCTTTGTGCCGACAATTACAGGGCCGTACATTACCACCTGACCGGAACACGATAGTGCTGAACACTTAGCACAACCATTTAGCGGCAAGTAAATTAGGTAATGCGGTGGTGCCTACGCCCGAGAGCTCCATCACTGGAGCTCTACCACCAGGTTCTATATCCCGTTCAGAGACGCAAATATTATGTTACTATACGCACGTTCACATGAGCGTACTGATACGGTATCGCCGCACCAATTTAGTGGGGTCTAGCAAAAAACCTTTAACTGTAGAACCAAATCTGTGAAAAAACTGGATTAAGTATTCCTTTAGGTCGAGCAAAAACCGGGTGAAACCATACCTGTGGAAAAAAAGCATTAGGTAATCCTGTGTCGGAAATTACAAGGTAATTTTATCTCGAATGAAAAGTTTTTTCCTTGAGCTTATTCTACATACGTGCGAATTATCTGACGTTTTTGCACCTGTAAGCAATACATTCACTTTTATCACTCTACACATCTTTTACCTCACATCTGTTCAGTAGTCCGTGTAAAAATAACATTCATAGATCAGCATTATCACCGTCTCACGTATCGTAAAAGAGAATATAAACTGACTTAGCAACGAGACATTATAAAATTAAATACTCATTTCCATACACCTACGATGCTCGTTGTACCGCAAATTAATATTTACTTTTCGCAATAACATGCTTTGAACATCCCATTTGTATTAGTTTCCTGCAACATTTCAAGTGCAAAAAGAGGCAATAACGTATCGGAGCCTGCTTTCTAAAATTTTATTGTTTTGCAACATCCAAATATGGTTAGAGTGTGGTCCAAATTAAATTACGCTTATACTCATATTCTAAGTCGTAATCTCCATCTTAACTCAACCTAACTCAGTGGCATTGGTATTCTTAAATGTAACTAATAATGTCAACTCGACATTCTGCCTCCGTTTGAGGTAAGAAAGCAATTGTCAAACCCCAAGGTACCTCACGACCTACCTTGAAGTTTCGAGGAGTATTTACATTTACGTAATATTCTTGCGCTGAATAAGTTTTTCGTGTCGAAACTGTCTGAAAATATAATTAAATACCATATTTTTCTATAAAAATATATTTTCAAGACTTTGTGAATTATCTATATGATAATCCGTACACATGAGTTACTGTCAAAATACAATTAAGAATAATGGATTTCGAGGTGTTCTTATAAAGTATCCTAAGCTGAGTGTAAGTCAAGCAATGTTTCAAGTAACGTATTTGAATAAGTTAGTTACTCACAGTCAAGGTCTAGATTTCAGTAAACTGATATGGATAGAGAGCTATGTGGGATACTAGTTCGGTTTCAATTACAATCGATTTAGTCGACGCAGGCAACACAGGTTGAATTAATTCGAGATACAATATGATCTATGTGGCTTCGGTTTCTAAATGACTTGAGGGTGATATAAACGTAACTTCACGCCTGTAATCCCCGAAGGGGTAGGCAGAGGTAAATGCATGCATTCAAGCATACATGCAAACACCTACGATTCGCCGGTTACGTTTTGGCCCATGTAACAGGTGGCGAGCCTGTTGACATCTCCGGGCACATTACCAAACTTTGAGGTACTGGGAAATTTCCAGAAAATGGAAAAATCCCAATAGAACCAGAGATAAAGGCTTTTTCACCATTATCTCTGATAACCCCCTACCCGGGAATCGAACCCAGGACCTCAGCGTAGTAGTAGTGGCCTGCTACCACTAGGCTACCGAGGCAGTTGTATCTTGATTTAGTTACCCCCTTATTCATAAACGTATTTTAGCTAAAGTGTTGCTAATCTCTCCTTTGTCCTTTTCTATCCTGCACATTTGACAATGCAACTGACAAAGATAATAAATTATGTATGTATGTATCTTCACGCCAGGTCCCTAACGGGGTAGGCAGAGAGTGTAGAGCGCCAGACATCCCGGTTCTGACAAACCTCTCGTGCCTCGTCTACCTTCATCATTCTCTTCATACATGCACGCCGATTCCTAAGACTTTTGACCCCACCATCAGACAGAACTCGACCTATTTGGTTATGGTAGGTCAGCCTTGGTCTTCCTGGGCCTCTGCAACCATCCACATTCGCATTGTATATCTGTTTAGTCATTCGCTCTTTCGACATTCTTTCTATATGCCCGAACCATCGGAGCATGCCTTTTTTCATTTTTACACCGATACTATCATTCACACAAAGTCTCTTTCTTACATCTACATTACGAACGTGATCGGTGAGTGATACACCGCAGATCTTGCGCAAAGATCTCATCTCGACCGCGCTTACTTTCATGCTCTTTCCTGCATACCCAGCTCTCGCTTCCATATAATAGCGTTGGAGTAAGTACAGCATTATGTACGGCTAGTCGAGCCCGCTGGCTGAGATGTTTAGATTCTAGCAGCTTACCCAACGCTCCATTCACGCAATTCCCAGCAAGCACTCTTTTTTCTATGTCAGTGGTGTACCTACCATCCTTGCTAAAAGCACATCCAAGATATACAATTTCATCAACCTGTTCTAACACTGCATCATCTACTACTACCCTTGCATTTGTTCTCTGTTCATCTCTTTCAAAAACTAATACTTTAGTTTTATCCACATTCAATTGTAAGCCTTTCTCCATACAATCCTCTTTCATGACTGTGACTAGTGCTTGTAGCCCAGATGGTGTAGAGCTAACAATTACCGCATCATCTGCGTAAAGCAGACAGTTCACCACTAAGTCACCCATACGCACTCCCACATCCATCAACTTCACCCTCTGGAGGCATTTGTCCAGATATATAATAAACAGCCTAGACGAAAGCACGCAACCCTGTTTGACACCGATGTTAACATCAAACCAGGGTGACATGTTACCATCTACCCGACACATGCTTGACAGCCCACATACGTGGACTGTATTGCATGGAGCAGACTGCCATCAATACCATACTCTGGCAAAATGTCCCACAGCTCCTTTCGTAATACCCTATCAAACGCCTTCTCCAAATCCACAAAACCGCAGAAAACCTTCTGGCTCACAGCCAGATGCTTCTCTACGATGTTGCGGGAAAGAAAACTTGATCCATACATCCTCTTCCAGTTCTGAAACCACCCTGTGCATCCCACAACAACCCGTCGGACTTCTCTTTCATTCTTCTTTCTAAGACTTTCTCATGCACTTTAGCTGACAAACTGATCAAACTGATCGCTCGATAGCTGGTGCAGTCCATACGTGAACCCTTGCCTTTATACAAAGGCACGATGACCGCACATCGCCAATCCTTTGGGATTCTTCCGGACCTCCAGCAAAGGTTGCACAACACCCAGAAAGAATCCCAAAGGGCAGCACCACCATATTTGATCATTTCGGCAGAAACCTGATCAATACCCGCAGCCTTACCACATTTCAAACTTCGTATCGTTATAAGATAATAAATATTAATAAATAAATAAATATCGTTTATTTCATCCCAAAGACAAATCATTCTATAGCTAAAACGTATCTAATGTACGTTTATGAATAAGGGGGTTAGTAGATATTTTTTTAGGATTTACTGGTCGAAGTGTATTATCTTCGTATAAATACAATTTTATTTTATAATTTTGATCAAACGATATAATAAATTACTTACACCCATATTCTTAGTCGTAATCTCGACCTTAACTCAACCTTACTCAATGGAATTGGTATTTTAGTTGTAACTAATAACGTCAATTCCACATTCTGCCTCCGTTTGAGGCAAGGAAGCTATTATCAATACCAAGGTACGTCACGACCTACCTTGAAGTTTCGAAGAGTATTTACGGAACTGTCTGGAAATATAATTAAATGCCATATTTTTCTATGAAAATGAATATTCAAGACATTGTGAATTATCTTTATGATAATCCGTACACATGAGTTACTGTCAAAATACAACTAAGACTATGGATTTCGAGGCGTCCTCATAAATTACATACACAACAAAAATTATAAGCGGCCCCATTATTTGAAAAAAAAGTACGCATCCTTAAAGATAATATTAACAGACAAAGCAACGAGACTTTATAAATACTCATCAGTTGATACAACGAGCTTCGTAAGTGTACATACCAAGCTGCGTTGTACCGCAAATTATTATTATCTTTTCATAATAACGTATCATAAGAATCTCATTTGTATTAGTTTACTTATATACTTGCAATATTTCAGTGCAAAACGAGTAAAACAAGTACCAGAGCTTGCTCTCTGACATATAATTCTGTTTTGGAACATCCAAATATGGTTTCAGTGTAGTCCAAATCAAATTGCACTCAATTACCTACACTCAAGTTATGTTACACGATTCGCAAGCAAATAAAGTAAGTTTATTTATTTATTTATTTATTTAACTTCAATGCACACGAATAATAGGCACATAAGGCGGACTTAATCCAACCAGGGCATTATCAAACCAGTCAACTTTCGGGTTGTAATGAAAAAGGAAGAATAGGTGCTGAGAGGTTACAATATATCCATATTAAGTACGTAGAGAATAAATACATAATATAAATAATAAAATAATTGAATAGAAAATAAACTAAATTATAAAATATAAAAATTTATAAATATAAAAAAGTTTACTTTCGATTTAGTTGACGATGGCAAGTAAGATAGAATTAATTTGAGATGCATAAAACATAATGTATGCCGCTTCGCTTTCTACATGGTTGAAGGGTGACTGTTGCGTTTAGTTAGGTACTTCATCATTTCAGCCAAAAGACGTCCACTACTGAACAAAGGCCTCCCCCAAAGAATGCCGCAACGAACGGTCCCGGGCCGCCCTCATCCAACGATTGCCCGCGACCTTCACCAGGTCGTCGGTCCACCTCGTGGTCTGCCTATGCTTCGTCTTCCAGTACGCGTTCGCCACTCTAGAACTCTTCTGCCCCAACGGCCGTCAGTTCTGCGAGCTATGTGCCCTGCCCACTGCCACTTCAGTTTCGCTATTCGGTGGGCTAGGTTCTCATGCGGATCACCTCATTTTCATGGGTTTGTAGAACGAGGCTTCACGAAAGCTGTGTTTATGTGTACTGTGTACCCATTCCCATACACCTACGAAGCTCGTTATCCCGCAAATTAATATTTAGTTTTCGTAATAACATGCCTTGAAAATCCCATTTGTATTAGTATACGTACTTGCAACATTTCAGAGCAAAACGAGAAAACAAGTATCAGAGCCTGCTCTCTGAAATGTCATTCTGTTTCAAAACATCCAAATATGGCTCCAGTGTCGTCCAAATCAAATTGCACTCAATTACGTACATACAAGATCTAGATTTCAGTAAGCTGATATGAATATAGAACAAAGTTGGATACTACTTCGCTTAAGCGGGTTTCAAGCAAATACAGTGAGCTTACAATCAATTTAGTCGATGCAAGACCACACAGGTTGAATTAATTCGCGACTCAATGTAATTTATGTTGCTTCGTTTTCTAAATTGTTTGAAGGCGATATCTTAATTTTGATTAGTAGTGACAATTTTTAGGAAAGTTTATGTAGTTGAACTAAAGTTATATTTATCTTTCAAAAATTACATAATATCATACAAGATGTATAAAGTTTTATCATAATGTCAGCGGATCCACACAAAACTTCGATGCGATACTCTGCGATGCGACATCGCATCGCAGGAACTTGCGATCCGAATTATTGCGATGCTATTTCGTCTGACGTATTGAAATATGGTCAACTGAATCGCAGCAATTCCTTTTGCAAGTTTCTGCGATGAGGCGTTGCATCGCAATTTTCTTTGTTAGATATTAAGTACGAGTCTAAATATTTTAGGTAGAAGATGTGCAACTTATTTTTACTGGTGGTAGAGCTCCAGTGATGGAGCACGCGGGGGTAGGCACCACCGCATTACCTAATATACTTTCCGCTAAATGGTAGTGTTCAGCACTATCGTGTTCCGGTCAGGTGGTAATGTACGACCCTGTAATTTCCGGCACAGAGGCATAACATCTTAGGCCTCAGGAGTGGTAACACATCTGCATTTTGACCTTGGTCTTTGTGTGGGTGTCTATAGGCTGCAGTCATCACCTAACATTAATGTGAACTGCATACTTGTTTGCCACTTCCATTACATATAAAAAAATACTCTTTAGATTAATAGGTTTAATACACATAATATTCCTATGAATTGTATAGCATTAACGAATTTCTTAAAAGGATCAATCACCATCTTACGTACCGTTTAGGAAAATAAGCAGACAGAGTATTTGCGTAGGTATAGGTACCGCAAATGATTGTTTACGTTGGTAATGACGTGGTAAGAGGAACTCATTTGTACTGTTTTATTAATGTAGGTACATTGAACATCTATTTGTAAAACGTAACTTTAAACGAAATTAGAACTTAATAATAAATATAACCCATTACAAAGTAGATCAAAATTCTCGAAAGGACCTCTACGTGTTGGACCCCCCATGTCCCCGCGCAAGCCTGACAAAGGTCCGGGGTTCAAATTGGACCCCGTGCTGACGAGAGACATAATAAAAATATAATAATAATGGCAACCCATTATACGTCCCACTGCTGGGCACGAGTCTCTCCTCTTTTTGGGGGGAGGCCTGGAGCTTACTCCACCACGCTGCTCCAATGCGGATTGGTGGAGGTGGGTGGGTTAGTGGCCAACCCACTGTCGGATGTTTTACAAACCGCCGATAAGGCCTCCGACAAGGTTTAACGACTGCTATCCATCGATAGCAACCGGGACCGACGGCTTAACGTGCCCTCCGAAGCACGGAAACGCGCATTTAATTTGCCACTAGCGGTCACCCATCACACTACCCGACCGCGCCCGTAGTGCTTAACCGAGCAGATCGCTTACGATCTACATCAGCCACTGGGCCATGCGCGCTTCCATGCGCCATTAGAACTTACAATCTGAAATTTGATACAATTTTGGAACATCCAAATGTGGTTCCAGTGTGGTCCAAATCAAATTACACTCAGTTACCCACGTTTAAGGTCTATATTTCAGGAAGCTGATATAAATAGAGAACAAAGATTAGGTAAAACTAGTTTGGTTAAGCGGGTTGCAAGCAAATACAGTGAGCTCGAGTGAGTTGATTTAGTCATCTCAGGTAAGACACGTTGAATTAATAATATTGAGGTAGGTACAATACAATCTTTAGATTTTAAAAAAATGGAAAGAAAAATCTGACTCCGGGCAGGAATCGAACATGCTACCTCAGGATAACCAGTCCAGCCTCTTTACCACTAAGCTACCGAGGTTTTCTTTCCATTTTTTCTTTTATTTCTAAAGTTCAGTCGCATGTGTTATTGCGAAAAATAAAAATATTACAACAACGCAATCTGTTTCTAATAGGTTGGGGTTTTGCATTATAGTATGTATGAACTTGTAATAAAATCTCTTTGGCTGTAGTATTTGTATCTGGCTGGTTTTGGTATCATTGAAAGTTAAAATTTTAAAGAACATAATTCCAAATTCAAATTAGGCAAATGTGTGATTTTCATTTGTTTTTCGTACTGTCAAGATGAGTGAATCTAATGAAGAAATTCGATACATTTTAAAATTTTACTACAAAAAAGGTAAAAATGCAACGCAAGCCGCGAATAAATATTTGCGATGTTTATGGACCTAGTGCAGTGTCTGTGAGAGTAGCACAAATTTGGTTTAAGTGTTTCAATCCGGAAATTTTGATGTCAAAGATGCACCTCGCTCTGGTCGCCCTATTACAGATAAATTGGATGCCATTTTTGAAAAAGTGGAGCAAGTACGACAAATCAGTAGCTAACGACGTAGCTGAAGAACTGAGAATTGATCACAAAACAGTTTTGGCGCATTTGAAAAAGGCTGGGTACAAAAAAAAGCTCGATATTTGGGTACCTCACGAGCTCACTGAAAGAAACCTAATGAATCGTGTACTCATTTGTGATTCTTTACTACGACGTAATGAAACCGAATCATTTTTGAAGAAGCTGATAACTGGTGATGAAAAGTGGATCACGTACGACAAGAACGTGCGAAAAAGGTCGTGTTCGAAGGCCGGTCAGGCTTCACAGACTTTGGCGAAACCCGGCTTAACTCGCAATAAGGTGATGTTGTGTGTGTGGTGGGATTGGAAGGGCATTATTCATTATGAGCTATTACCACCAGGCAGGACTATCGATTCTGAACTCTACTGCGAACAACTGATGAGATTAAAGCAAGAAGTTGAGAGAAAGCGGCCGGAATTAATCAACAGAAGGGGTGTGGTGTTTCATCATGATAACGCTAGACCTCACACATTTATAGCCACTCAGCAAAAATTAAGAGAGTTTGGCTGGGAGGTATTAATGCATCCGCCATATAGTCCTGACCTTGCACCTTCAGATTTCCACCTGTTTCGGTCTCTTCAGAATTCTTTATGCAATGTTAGGATAACATCCCGAGCGGACTGCCAAATCCACTTGTCGCGGTATTTTGATGAGAAGTCCCAAAATGTTTATAGCAATGGGATCATGTCCCTACCTACAAGATGGCAAAAGGTTATCGAACAAAATGGTACATACATACTTTAGTTAAATTTAAATAAACTATATTAAAAAATGTTTTGAATTATCTTAAAAAATGCGAAGAAACTTTTACCCCAACCTTAGAAGTCACCCTGATTGCTTAATTTAGTTACTTACGTACTGAATAGTTTTTACATTTAAGATTTTAAGGTAATAATGGTTGACCTATTTATTTAAAAAAAAAAAGTGTAAAAATGATTATTTCCATTTTTTTTTATGTAAGGAAGGTGCTGGTTTCACCCCTGAGACTTAAGCTGTTATGTCTCTGTAACAGTTATTACGGGGCCATACATTACCATCTAACCGGGACAAGATAGTGCTGAACGGTGCTGAACACTATGTACCATTTGGCGGCAGATAGATTAGGTAAAGCGAAGGTGCCTACGCCCTCGAGATCCTGGAACTCTACCACCAGAAAATATATATATAATATATACGTCCTAAAAGTGGCAAGTGGTTTCCTCTACCATTTTTGATGGGCTGCTGGGATTGCTGGGTAACCAAAGTCGTTGCCATGTGCCGACGACTCGCCGCGCCGGCTATGTGGAGGTGAATATTAGCAGCGATTTATTCCTGCTGCAAATGCGGCGACTATTTCAAAATCTCCTATACTTATTGGAAGAAAATATTATTCATTTACTTAAAAAACATTTTTTCCAAAAAATTCTAATAAAATGTTGAGTCGCCAACACACACCCTATTCAATAAAATACACAAATCATCAAAATCGGTCAACTCTGATAAAAGTTATGCGTATAACCACGTTGCAATCAGGAAGCGAATAAACAATCATTCCCTGGTTTTCTACCCTTGAAATTTAAATGGGACTTATTTCAAGGTATGCTCTTACCAATAAAAAAATAATTATCAAAATCGGACAACTCGGTAAAAAGTTATGTGTACATAAAAAAAATATAGACGCGTCGACTTGAAAACCTCCTCCACATTTTTGTCGGTTAAAAAAGGACCGCGAGCCACTTCCCGAGATTTCACGAACTCGTATATCCTGTTTCCATTTCACGACACGTATAAAGTAGGTACAATACTGTTGGAAACATTAGAAATGCAATAAATACAAACAAGTAATGGGCACTTCGTCTTCTTAATAAGAAGAATGAGCACTATAAAATGTTACCAATAAATATAGACAACTAATGGCGAAAATAAATACCTATTTGTTACAGGTGTCCTTTGGTTCCACGTCACCTGCACTCAGCGACCGATCGGAGTTCCCGCTTTTTTGCCGCACTGTAGCCCCTGATTCGTCGCACAATCCTGCTCGCATCGCTTTTATCAGGTACTACTTATCAGCTTTTATTCGAAAATTTATGTAAGTAATTGCGGTTCTTCTTGGAGTTGTTGGAAAAAATTAAGCCGCCTTGGACCTTTCATCGAAAACACAGATATAGCTCAAAAGGGTTTAGGCATATGCGAAATAAATTCATAATAAATAAATAATAATGGCATCCCTTGAAACGTCCCACTGCTTGTGCCCTTTTCGGGGGGAGGCCTGGAGCTTACTCCACCACGCTGCTCCAATGCGGGTTGGTGGAGATACGGGTTAGTAGCCAACCCGCTGTCGGATGTTTTCAAACCGCCCATAAGGCCTCCGACAAGGTTTATCGACTGCTATCTATCGATAGCAACCAGGACCGACGGCTTAACGTGCTCTCCGAAGCACGGAAATATGCATTTTAATTTGCCACTAGAGGTCACCCATCACATACCCGACCGCGCCAGTGTCGCTTAACCGAGTAGATCTTACGATCTACACTAGCCGCGGAGTCATACGCGCTTTATAAACTAGTTTTATTTCAGTGAGCGTAGCTCACAAAACCTAAGAACATACAATGTCCTCCAACCACAACATTCCTTCCACAGACAATTCGGCTGGGACACCGTTACAGCATTCTCGCAGAATGAAGAGATTTACTCGTTGGCTGTGAACGAGCTGGTGACTCAACTGGAAGCCGCCAATATAACATGCGCGGCTTCCATCACCTTCGCTGAGTCAGACTTCAAGGAACAGCTGCAGCAATTGAAGGTAGGTATTTACCTAAATAAAACAACTATTTATAAAAATACTGGTGGTTCATCCAATGACGGATCTCGTGGGCGTAAGCATCGCCTAATCAACTTTTTTATGTAATAAAGGTGGCAAACAAGCATAGAGTTCACATTGATGTTAAGTACACACACACAGACCAGGTCAAAATGCAGATGCCACCCCTGAGACCTTAGTTCTTTTGTCTCTGTGATAAATTACGGGGCCATACTTTACCATCTAACCGGAACACGACAATAACGGAACCGAACAATACCATATGGCGACAGATAGTTTAGGTAATGCGGTGGTGCCTACGCCCTCGAGCTTCTACACTGGAACTCTATCACCAGTAAATGTTAGGCAAGCCCTATCGTATGCCGGTCAGGTGGTAATGTACAGCTTGTAGCGTCCACTACATTAAGGCGCCAACTAGTGTAACACAGATGAAACCTCACAGTACTTGTCTAGTACGATAGATGGCGTGCATTCGAATTACATCGCACATGCGAAGATTTCTCAAGATTTGGCATATATACAACTTCCCAACGTCAATCGTAGGGTTGCGGCCCGCCAGGCGCTACCACCTCGCCTGGTCGGAGGATCCTCCCCTTTTCACCGGAGGAACACTTCCACCCGTTCCTCCACAAGCTTAAGGAGTTGTTTGAAATCTCTTGTTTCTACATGAAACATGAATTTCGGTCTTACCCAACATTACAAAACAACACAAAAGTCCAATTCTAATTTTAATAACGTTAGAAGCAAAACCATAAACTCTTATACAGTTAGATCGATTAGTATTAATTCCAATCCCAGCCGAATCCAAAGTGGTCGTCAATGTAGGCGGCACGTCTCAAGGCGGCACGTCTCCAGGCGGCAATAGCACACCGCGGACACGCCGCCAAAATTCCATACAAACGCTTAATTTGGTCTCTATTACCTAGCCATCAATCAGTGACGTGCACTTGTGTGCGTAGCACGTAGAGAATACCAAACGTCCCCCATTAACTGGTGGTAGAGCTCCAGTGACAGAAATCGCGGGCGTAGGCACCACCGCATTACCTAATTGCCGATAAATGGTAGTGTTCAGCACTATCGTGTTCCGGTCAGGTGGTAACCTCAGAAGTGGTAACGCATCTGCATTTTGACCTCTGATCTTTGTGTGGGTGTCTATAGGCTGCAGTCATCACTTAACATCAATGTGAAATGCATGCTTGTTTGCCACTTTCATTCAATAAAAAAAAAGAGGGGAGGGGGGTTGGGTAAGGCAGGGAAATCGGGCGGGACGTCGAAGTGTCCATTCTATACGTAGTATTATTACATATTCTCTGGCACTAGTCTACTTCACCCGGCAATCGAGCGAGGGCGCTTCAGCCTAAATAAAAGTTAACGCAACTGCCTAAGGGAGACCCCTGTGGCTCCGAACCACGGCTTAGGGCGTTGCGGAGCGACACATTAATACATATGCGATATGCTTAGTTTCGTCCTTGAAAGAAAGCACCATGCTACTCGTTGAATATACTCCAAATGCTGACCTTATTTCGAAATTTACCCAACATACGAAAACAACACAAAACCGAAATTCTAAATTTAGCAACATTAGAAGAAAAACCGCAAACCGTTATACAATTAGATGGATTAAGTTTAATCCCAATCGCAGCCGAATCCAATCGTAAACAATTTGTGGTGAGTTTAACTCGATGTTCCGGGATAGATCGCAATTTATCCACTTCAAATAAAATTAATCATAGATTTCATAGATTCACAAAACAACTTAAGCGGGGGTTGCACCTTGCATCAAGAAAGTTATAGAAGGATGTGAAATGTTACAATAACATTAACAAATATCATCGTGCAACCCAGGCATTATTATATATATTTACAAATACTATACCAGTTCTAACTTACGATTAAGTCAAATTTTTCTTTCCGTTTTTTCTTTAATTTCTAAAACTTCACTCGCATGTGATATTGCGAAAAATAAATAGTACGATTGAATTATTCATTCGTTCGTCATCATTTTAGTCGAAAGATGTCCACTGCTGAATCAAAGTATGGGGGGCCATAAGGGGGATATGCCCAGTGGCGGATTTACAAATTTGACGCAATATATACAATTTCATCCACCTGTTCTAACACTGCATCGCAGGATACTAAAATTCAAAATTCAAATAATTTATTTCAAATTGGTCTACAAGGACACTTTTGCATTGTCAAGTTATAAGTTACCTAGAGTGAATGACTTATAATAACAATCCAATAGGTATTAATGAATACCTACTTAATAATAAAATTTAACCGATACGTAATTTATGTAAATCATTTTTTTTTTCAATTCCTTCATAGAATAAAAAGAAAAATCTGTTTGTCATAATCATAGTCATTCACTTAGGAGTTACAAGTGCAGGCACTACTGAGAAGAACTCCGCTACCCAAAAAACTCAGCGTGTTGCTCTTTTGTCAAAACCTTAGATTTAATACAAATATCATGAAATAGAATGTAAAATTAAAATAAAATAAAGACTATGTGAACGTCCATGGCATATAAATATTAGCATGTAAACACATACGCAAATACCCATTAACACCTTAATATCGTGATAAAAAATAACACCAGCAAATCGTAACAGACCAGTCCCCAGTTCACGAGTATGCTGCATGTGGCAGCCATTGCTCTACTCGACCATTTTGAAGGGAAGTCTCGCGTAGTTGCACTCACTTACCGAACCATGGCGGTCAAATCATTCCGGTCAAACTATTCCAATGGTTCAGAAACCGCCATGGTTCGGTTGACTGCCTGCACTAATGAAAGAATTCTCTTCCAGTAGCAGGAAATTCTTCCGTTAATGGGCGGTGGAGTCGTCACTTCCCGACGGCAGAGCTTTAATTAAATAATGATTACAAACAATTTTATGTTTAAACTAGCTGTGTCCGCGACTTCCTTCGCGTGGAATAGTGACTTAGGACAGCATTTTTTCGGATACAACTTTTGTTCAATTTAGGATCATAAACACGTATGGATAACTAAAAAACGCAACTTCTTCTCTGAGATTAGAGAGACATCGTTTACAAACAAAATTTTGCTTCCTAAATATCAGCTTTATTGAACACCGATAAGATCTCGGAACTCAAAGTTAGTTAGTTCATTAAAAAACTAGAAACTATCTTCAAAATCATAACGCGTTAGTGAAAGTGGTCCAATTTAAATTCCACATAGATCGGGACACCCTGAAACATTCGCCCGGCCTTAATTAAATCACGGTCCTATCCCTAATCAACCTTAACTCACCTGAATTTATTAAAGTATAATTAAACGGAAAAGTTACACGAACTGGGAAGTTTTAATAGACCTAGTTAAGATTAAGGTGAAACAAGTGACCGTGTTAATAAGTTGACCGTGACAGACAATGAAGGCAAATTAAATTACTTCACATCCAACCACTTCTTTAAAGTAATGATAATTGTTATAGGTTAGGATTCCATTGCATAGATACATAGATACAAATAAATAAAATTGGAGTGTCTATTTGTAATATAAAAATAACCGCTTTTTACTAAATGCATATGTATACATACACGGTATATATACCAAAACAACATTTTTTACAATTTTGTCTGTCTGTTTGTCTGTCTTTTTGACGGGGCAAATCTTAGGAACGGCTGGACCGATTTTGACGGAACTTTCACTTTCAGATCTATTACATAGAAAAAGTCTGAAGCACTTACTAGATTAAGTATGTAATAAGGCGTAACTTAGACTACTTTTATACTAGCTGCGCCCACGACTTCGTCCGGGTAGATACTGAACAATCATAAATTCTTACGCGGGCGAAGTCGCGGGCACAGCTAGTAATAAATAAAATTGTAAAAATTTATAATTTAAATAGATTTGAAGTTGGTTTTGGATTGAGCAATTGGTTACCTCTCTCGTATGAAAATACTGAAAAACTTATTGAAACGAATATAAAGAGTAGATATTGTAAAATATCTTAGAATTACATAATCTGGTGTAGAGCTCCAGTGACGGAGCTCGCGGGCGTAGGCACCACCGCATTACCTGATTTACTTGCCGCTAAATGGTAGTGTTCAGCACTATCGTGTTCCGGTCAGGTGGTAATGTACGGCCCTGTAATTTCCGGCACAGAGGCATAACACCTTAGGCCTCAGGAGTGGTAACGCATTTGCATTTTGACCTTGGTCTTTGTGTGGGTGTCTATAGGCTGCAGTCATCACTTAACATCAATCTGAACTGCAAGCTTGTTTGCCACTTCAATTACATAAAAAAAAAAAAAAAAAATCTCATGTTCTAATTTGTTTTCAATATACTTCATTTATACCTAATTTGTAAGTACTTACTAGATTAAGTTAATTTGTAAGCTTACGTATTTAAACTAAATTTTATAATTGAGGTTAAGCCGCACACTTTCACTGACGCTAGCCATAAATGAATACTATTGTCGACCTAATAGAGCACTACCAATGAGTCCTAAAATACGAGGTTGCCGATTTATTATTCTTATTCTTATATTTATTTGAACTTCTCAATTTTGCGAGCATAATTATAGCTACATTTTATTCAGTCATTGCTTATTCAGTGCTCCTCTGTTATTATGAGTTGCTTTTATTAATTCGAATAATTTGTTGACCTTTCAGTGAAAATATCTAGTGTGGTTTGTATTTTTTACACTCAACGTTATGTAGAGTTAAGTTTAGTGTAGATTTATACATTTATATTTCTTTAATTTGTAAAGTACAATCGCATGTGTTATTGCGAAAAATAAATCGTATAAACTGCATATCGGTTGTGTAACTATTAATCAGTTATCAATGGATGTCGTTCACCGACCCTAAATCGGTTAAAAATCAAAAAGGGAAAGCAAAATTTGACGCATCGGTGTGGGACTTCGGTAGCTTAGTGGTAAAGCGGCTGGACTGGTTGATCCTGAGGTCGCAGGTTCTATTCCTGCCCGAAGTCAAATTTTTCATTCCGTTTTTTCTTTAATTTCTAGATTTATACCTGTTATAAAACCAAATCCCCACTGCGTGTGTCACTACCATTTGGTGACCAGATATATTAGGTAACTAGCTGTGCCCGCAACTTCGTTCGCGTGGAATAGTGGCTTTGGGCAGTATTTTTGGATATAACTTTTGGTTAATTTCGGTCGGGACGCTGGGCGTCCGGATGGTGGGCGTCGGGATGCTGGGCGTCGGAACGCTTGACGTCGGGACGCTGGGCGTCGGGACGCTGGGCGTCGGGACGCTGGGCGTCAAGGCACTCGACGTCGGGACGCTGGGCATCGGGGCGCTGGGCGTCGGGACGCTCGACGTCGGGACGCTGGGCGTCGGGACGCTGGGCGTCGGGACGCTGGGCGTCGGGGCGTCGGTGCGCTGGGCGTCGGGACGCTGGGCATCGAGACGCTTGACGTCGGGACGCTGGTCGTCGGGATGCTGAGCGTCGGGACGCTGGGCGTCGGGACGCTGGGCGTCGGGACGCTGGGTGTCGGGACGCTGGGCGTCGAGGCACTCGACGTCGGGACGCTGGGCGTCGGGACGCTGGGCGTCCGGACGCTGGGCGTCGGGACGCTGGGCGTCGGGACGCTGGGCGTCGGGACGCTGGGCGTCGAGACGCTCGCCGAAGGGACGCTGGGCGTCGAGACGCTCGCCGAAGGGACGCTGGGCGTCGGGACGCTGGGCGTCGGGACGCTGGGCGTCGGGACGCTGGGCGTCGGGACGCTGGGCGTCGGGGCGCCGGGCGTCGGGGCGCCGGGCGTCGGGACGCTGGGCGTCGAGGCACTCGACGTCGGGACGCTGGGCGTCGAGACGCTGGGCGTCGGGACGCTGGGCTCGGGACGCTGGGCGTCGGGACGCTGGGCGTCGGGACGCTGGGCGTCGGGACGCTGGGCGTCGGGACGCTGGGCGTCGGGACGCTGGGCGTCGGGACGCTGGGCGTCGGGACGCTGGGCGTCGGGACGCTGGGCGTCGTGACGCTGGGCATCGGGACGCTCGGCGTCGAGGCACTCGACGTCGGGACGTTGGGCGTCGGGACGCTGGGCGTCGGTACGCTGGGCGTCGGAACGCTGAACGTCGGGACGCTGGGCGTCGGGGCGTCGGTGCGCTGGGCGTCGGGACGCTGGGCATCGAGACGCTTGACGTCGGGACGCTGGTCGTCGGGATGCTGAGCGTCGGGACGCTGGGCGTCGGGACGCTGGGCGTCGGGACGCTGGGTGTCGGGACGCTGGGCGTCGAGGCACTCGACGTCGGGACGCTGGGCGTCGGGACGCTGGGCGTCGGGACGCTGGGCGTCGGGACGCTGGGCGTCGAGACGCTCGCCGAAGGGACGCTGGGCGTCGAGACGCTCGCCGAAGGGACGCTGGGCGTCGGGACGCTGGGCGTCGGGACGCTGGGCGTCGGGACGCTGGGCGTCGGAGCGCCGGGCGTCGGGGCGCCGGGCGTCGGGACGCTGGGCGTCGAGGCACGCGACGTCGGGACGCTGGGCGTCGAGACGCTGGGCGTCGGGACGCTGGGCTCGGGACGCTGGGCGTCGGGACGCTGGGCGTCGGGACGCTGGGCGTCGGGACGCTGGGCGTCGGGACGCTGGGCGTCGGGACGCTGGGCGTCGGGACGCTGGGCGTCGGGACGCTGGGCGTCGGGACGCTGGGCATCGGGACGCTGGGCGTCGTGACGCTGGGCATCGGGACGCTCGGCGTCGAGGCACTCGACGTCGGGACGTTGGGCGTCGGGACGCTGGGCGTCGGTACGCTGGGCGTCGGGACGCTGAACGTCGGGACGCTGGGCGTCGGGACGCTGGGCATCGAGACGCTCGACGTCGGGGCGCTGGGCGTCGGGACGCTCGGCGTCGAGGCACTCGACGTCGGGACGCTGGGCGTCGGGACGCTCGACGTCGGGGCGCTGGGCGTCGGGACGCTCGGCGTCGAGGCACTCGACGTCGGGACGCTGGGCGTCAAGGCACTCGACGTCGGGACGCTGGGCGTCGGGACGCTGGGCGTCAAGATGCTGGGCGTCGGGACGCTGGGCATCGAGACGCTCGACGTCGGGACGCTGGTCTTCGGGATGCTGAGCGTCGGGACGCTCGGCGTCGAGGCACTCGACGTCGGGACGCTGGGCGTCAAGATGCTGGGCGTTGGGACGCTGGGCATCGAGACGCTCGACGTCGGGACGCTGGTCGTCGGGATGCTGAGCTTCGGGACGCTGAGCTTTGGGACGCTGGGCGTCAAATCACTCGACGTCGGGACGCTGGGCGTCGGGACGCTGGGCGTCAAGATGCTGGGCGTCGGGACGCTGGGCATCGAGACGCTCGACGTCGGGACGCTGGTCTTCGGGATGCTGAGCGTCGGGACGCTGGGCGTCGGGACGCTGGGCGTCGGGACGCTGGGCGTCGGGACGCTGGGCGTCGGGACTCTGGGCGTCGGGGCGCCGGGCGTCGGGGCGCCGGGCGTCGGGGCGCTGGGCGTCGGGACGCTCGACGTCGGGACGCTGCGCGTCGGGACGCTGTGCGTCGGGACGCTGGGCGTCAAGACGCTGGGCGTCGGGACGCTGGGCGTCGGGACGCTGGGCGTCGGGACGCTGGGCGTCGGGACGCTGAGCGTCGGGGCGTCGGTGCGCTGGGCGTCGGGACGCTGGGCATCGAGACGCTCGACGTCGGGACGCTGGTCGTCGGGATACTGAGTGTCGGGACGCTGGGCGTCGGGACGCTGGGCGTCGGGACGCTGGGCATCGGGACGCTGGGCGTCGGGGCGCCGGGCGTCGGGGCGCTGGGCGTCGGGACGCTCGGCCTGTAATTTGACCTCTGGTTTTTGTGTTGTCTTTAGACTGTTACTTAACATCCATGTGAACTACATGCTTGTTTGCTACCTTCGTTACATAGAAAAGAAGGAAAAAACCTACAAAAAAAAACTTAATTCACGCCGGTAACCCCCGAGGGGGTAGGCAGTGGTTAATGCATGCATTCCAGCATTTTTACTGGTGGTAAAGCTCCAGTGACGGAACTCGCGGGCGTAGGCACCACCGCATTACCTAATTTACTTGCCGCTAAATGGTAGTGTTCAGCACTATCGTGTTCCGGTCAGGTGGTAATGTACGATTCTGTAATTTTCGGCACAGAGGCATAACACCTTAGGCCTCAGGAGTGGTAACGTATCTGCATTTTGGCCTTGGTCTTCGTGTAAGTGTCTATAGGCTGCAGTCATTACTTAACATCAATGTGAACTGCATGCTTGTTTGCCACTTCCATTACATAAAAAAAAACATATAACATTGCTTGTATGCATGGATTTACCTCTGCATACCGCTTCAGGGATTACAGGCTTGAAGTTACTTACGTAAATTTAAAATTAAATACTATTTGTTTCAGAAATTGGACACAAGGATTATAATCGGCAGCTTCTCTCAGGAGATGATACCTAAGATCTTTTGTGAGGTGAGTTGCTTTCTAGTTTGCCTTAAAAATAACGGAAAGTTGTCATTTATTTTGCATTCCAAAATAAATTGAGCCATTGGTAGGGCTCCAGTTACGGAGCTCGCGGGCGTAGGCACCACCGCATTACCTAATATACTTGCCTCTAAATGGTAGTGTTCAGCACTATCGTGTTCCGGTCAGGTGGTAATGTACGGCCCTGTTATTTTCGGCACAGAGGCATAACACCCAGGAGTGGTAACGCATCTGTATTTCGACCTTGGTCTTTGTGTGGGTGTCTATAGGCTGCAGTCATCACTTAACATCAATGTGAACTGCATGCTTGTTTGCCACTTTTATTACATTAAAAAAAATCCCCATTTCTCTCTAACTTTTTAAATAAGGGAGTGAAAATCGAATAAAATTTAAGCTAAGTACGGACCGTTTAACATTGTGTAATTCATATTTTGAATTACGAATTTATATTACTGTGATACTATGACCAAGGGCGTTGCCAGCCGACATAGAGCAACACGAGCCCCCGGCCGCTCCGGTCCGTCGCAAACGGTGGCCCGTGTTGCTCTATGGCCCGCCGACGATATACAGTTTAGCTTTAGGGAGGGCCGGTTGGTGCTAGGTTGTTTTTTTATGTAATGGAAGTGGCAAACAAGCATGCAGTTCACATTGATGTTAAGTGATGACTGCAGCCTATAGACACCCACACAAAGACCGAGGTCGAAATGCAGATGCGTTACCACTCCTGAGGCCTAAGGTGTTATACCTCTGTGCCGGAAATTACAGGGCCGTACATTACTACCTGACTGGAACACGATAGCACGATACCATTTAGCGGCAAGTATATTAGGTAACGCTTGGTACCTATACTTATAACACATGTCATGTACAGTCCGGGACTATACACCTGCAATGTTATGATAGATAAATCAAAGATTCGATAGTCAAGTAAAGATTGTATATTGTTTGTTATATTAAATGCTATAAAAGATATGCTAATAATGAGTACGCCATGTTTGTTGAATGACATCTGTTTGCGAACCAACGTAAAAATGCATGATTTACAATATTGCTGATGGCGCGATTTTCATGTGCTATGTACGGGACCGTACATGCTCCCGGGGAACAAAGAAAAAGATCATTTAAAAACTAACTGTTTTCTAAGATTGTTAGTAAAAGCTTTTGTTACGATGAAATTGATGAGGTGCGACAAACGTGATAAACAATTGTTTATGTTAGTATATTAAAGATAATTGTTAGTAAGCTTAACTACTTTCATCGGTTATGATTTGTACCGATCGAAGGACAGGCGACGTGCCTCTGTCTCTTTTTATTTTACGCGCACTTATTTTTGAATATTCATTATTTTTTGACACGCACACACACTGAGCACTGAGTCTTTCATGTAGGAGTCGCTGCTGCCCTCTCCTGCCACCCCCTGGCAACGCCCATAGCCATATAATTTTGTTTACTAACACAATATCAGGCGTTCAGGTTGGGCATGTTCGGTGCGGAGTACGCGTGGCTGGTGGCGGGCGCGCCGCCGCGGATCCGGGGCGTGACGCCCTGCGCACGCGCACAGCTGGCGCGCGCGCTCGAGGGCCTCGTGTCTGTCACCGCGCACCGCGGGATCGTTGGCAACGTCGTGTCTTATTCAGGATTGGTGATTATCTATTTTCTACTGGGCTTAGATCTTTTAATTATGATACAAATATTCTCAAGTTGGTGCTACCTTAGGACTGATAGGTACGTAGGTATGTGATCAGTTTTAATGAAACATTTAACAAAAAAGCGGGGTAAGCCAGTAGATCGTCACGCAAAGTGCGCGGCGCGGAAGCAGAACTGGGGCTGGCCCCATCTGCTGCGGCTTCATCTTGTCTACCATGCAGGCCGGCGTTGGGTGCCCTTGGGTTGGTTAAGAGCTTCGGTGCAGAAGGCACGCGTGGCCAATTGAGAGAGGGTAGGAGCTTTTTTAATAATATTTTTACTATATGTTTTTTTTAATATTTTTTTTTATTACCTAACATAAAAGCGGGCTGAATACCGCGTATTTAACATGTATGCTGGAAGGACAAATAAGCCAAATAAACACCAAAAAATATGTGTAATCTCCAATATTTTTACATTGAAAACTTAGGATTTTAATATTAACGCTTATCTTTCTCTTTCAGACCAACGAAATGTTCCATAGAGAAATGGATAGAGCTGGTGTGCCAATATCACCTTTCGCGCCTCACACCTACGATGCTGTTTGGGCCATCGCCTTGGCTCTTAGCAAGGCTGAACTCCTCTGGAGAAGTCTGGAGGTGGAAAATGGAACATGGTCCAAATTGGGCCTGGGACACTTCGACTACGACAGAAAAGATATGGCTGAAGAGTTCCTCAACCAGATGGCGAATTTAAGCTTCTTGGGGGTATCAGTAAGTTTCATAATATCTTAAGTTATAAGAACAAGATTATTTGCTTGATTGTAGGGGTTCCGTACCTTAAAAGGAAAAAAGAAACCCTTATAGGATCACTCGTGCGTCTGTCTGTCTGTTTGTCCGTCTGTCACAGCCAATTTGCTCCGAAACTACTCGACCGATTGAGTTGAAATTTTATGAATATATGTAAATTGGTGACCCAAAGATGAACACGTCAAGTAAAATAATAAATTTTAAACAGGGGGCTACTTTCGGGGGGTAAATCAGAAAATTAAAAAAAAAATCGTAAACTGTATCGTGTGACGTGATATCAAATGAAAGAGGTTGTCAGCATCTCAGATATATTTCTTTTATAATTTTTGCATAAACAAATTTGAAGTTATTTAAGAAAAACGACGAAAATTGACCATTTCCCCCCCTATTTCCGAAACTACTGAACTTAAAATTTTGAAAAAAATGTGGAATATAGTTCTTTGCCTATAGATCACTGGAAAACTTATAAGAAGTATGTACGAAACCCTCACCACGCCAGTCGAACTCGCACTTGTCCGGTTTTGTAACTGCCTCAGGTGTCGGTAGCAGGCTTCCATACTAGAGTTCCAAGTGGAGTCAATACTGAGAAGAATTCAGCTGCCGAAGAAACTCGGTACCTACAGCTCTTTTGAAATCAAGCTTAAATCTAACACAGTCTGTTTTCAAAAATATATAGATTATGAGAACACGCTGTGTTTTTTTAGAAACTCTTGATTTTGTCACTTTGTTATAATAATAATAATAATAATGGCAACCCATTATACGTCCCACTGCTGGGCACGAGTCTCTCCCCTTTTTGGGGGGAGGCCTGGAGCTTACTCCACCACGCTGCTCCAATGCGGATTGGTGGAGGTGGGTGGGTTAGTGGCCAACCCACTGTCGGATGTTTTCAAACCACCCATAAGGCCTCCGACAAGGTTTAACGACTGCTATCCATCGATAGCAACCGGGACCGACGGCTTAACGTGCCCTCCGAAGCACGGAAACTGTCACTTTGTTAGCGTGCGTCATTAAATATCCTTATCTATTCATGCTTAAATTACAACTTCCTAGTTCTAAAAATCTCTTCCAAGAGTTCTAGGAATCTGAGCCAATCTCCGGACAGATGAGTGGACTGAAATGGCGAAGTTATAGGTATAAAAAAGCTAGGAATCAAATCATCATAACCTAAAATACAACAGTAGTTTTAAGTATGTTTAAATCAATGAAATAAATGAAAAAAAAAATTAATTCACAAATAAAAAATCTAACTTCTTAAGTACCAATCCATAATTAATCCGAATCTTAACAATGTAGTATTTTTTGCCATCAAAACAATATTTGAACCCTTTGATGTTTGTAGAACTTTATGAAAGTGTGTAACATAAAGTCATATTTCTATCCAACGTTTCTCGAATATCAATCTTGTCAAGTTATTTCGGCCCCGAATCCATTTATATTGCTGCCAGTTATGAAACAAACATTGCACTATACATTTTTGACAACGATATCCAATTTCATCAATCAGTCACAGTATAGAGCAGTGATTCCCAAAGTGGTCTATATCGACCCCGATCGATGGTCTATATATTTGAATATTATTATCGAATCACCTTGCTATAAGGCGTTCACATCGTTTATGTACCTATATCTTTTTGATTACAGACTATAAGTTGTAGGTAAGTTTGATTTAAAAAAATCTGAAGCTACTGACTACACTTGGTACTCTGGTCATCATGTCAATTTATTCGTTGATTACTACACTACATAATAGGTTTTGCTACCAACTTCGTCTATTTGACTTTCGTGTACTTTTAATCATTATAGCCTATATGTTATTCCCATGTATAACCTATATTACTGTAAAGTCTCATCCCAATCCATTCAGTAGTTTTTTCTTTGAATGAGTAACAAACATTCATACTCACAAACTTTCGCATTTAAAATACAATAAACGAGGAGATAATTCACATGACTGTACCTTTTTTTCAATAAAAAGGGATGGTGTCCAGTTAGTGAAAACATAAAAGTGGTTTTATTTAAGTTTCATTTTGTGGACACACGCAAAAATATTGTCGTGTCCTGACGACGAAATAACAAGTCAAATTAATTTCAAGTTTAACCAACTGGACACACGTGTGTCCAGTCACTTGTGTTCAGTTGACGAATAACCCATTATATCAGCCGAACGATATACGCTGCTGGATCAAAGCCTCCCCCATATGGGGGATATACCATAATCGCCACGCTTGGCATGCGGATTGGCGATCGCAGTGGCGGTAGACCCATCTTGCATTATTGCACTTACTACCGCGCTACTAAATAGTTTGGAACTCTGGTGTATACAATAACATAACCTTCATTGTGACGAGAAAATTATTTCTTTTTCTGCGTTAACGCATTTGTAACTACCTAATTTTCAACTGGTGATAGAGCTCCAGTTAATCAACTTGCCTCTGAATGATAGTGTTTAACGCTATCGTGTTTCGATCAGCTAGAAATGTAACTCAGGAGTTGACTATCAGTTAAGATGTCTATAGGCTATAGTCGTCACTTACCATCCATGTGAACTGCCACCATCTTTAGTTACATTAAAAAAAAAAACTGTTTTTCCGGTAAATGTCGTGCAAAGTTGTTTCAGCCTTTTAAACAAATATACATGTTGAGCAAAAACATATCAGATTACTAATAATCTCTTCCCTTTACCAATGTTCAGAAGGTCGTCCCTTTTTTGTGATAATTTCGAAAAGAGCGATGGGAGTATGAGTGATGTTAGCTTAGCGGTAAAAGTGTTTACTTTGATATTTAATACTTAAGCAGTTTATCTCGATTTATTTTACCTTCTTGCCCTTTGGATTAAACAGAAAATAATCTATACATATAATAAAACTGTAGAAGTGTAAATTCTGTACATTGAAAATATTAAAAAAATAAATACCAGGGGATGTTACTAGATCAATACCGAACACAAATATGTGATTAGAAAATTTTTTGTCTGTCTGTCTGTCTGTCTGTTTGTTCAAGCATCACACAAAATCTACCGGTCCGATTACGATGAAACTTGGTATAATTATTATTTAACTTTTGGCGCACAACACTGGGTACTTTTTATCCCTGAAAAATGTATGTTTGTCTGTGTGCTTGTGTACGATAATTTCAGAAATGGCTTATCCGATTTACAGTTTTCACTAATATATTGTGGTAAGTTTCACTTAACATTCAGTGTTTGTTTCATGTCAATCGGATCAAAAATAAAAAAGTTACGACACTTTAAAGAATCATATCGAATATTTTAAAACTATTTTCTATCTTTTAGGGGGTTTCGTATCCAAAAGGTAAAAATGGACCCTACGGATTACTAATCCTCCGCTGTCTGTCTGTCCGTCCGTCCGTCCGTCTGTCACCAGGCTGTATCTCATAAACAGTGATAGCTATAAAGCTAAAATTTTCACAATTTATTTATTTCTGTTACCGCTACAGCGATAAAATTATATACTAAAAATAAGAAAATGAAAACATTAAGGGGTCCTAGGGGGCATACAATAAACGTGTTTTTTTTTCGTATTTTTTTTGCTCGGAATCAATAACGGTAGCAAGTGGACACTTAAAATTGGTGTCGTTGGTGGCATAGGTGTTGTTAGTGACTCTAGTGGTGGTGTTGGTGGCGTTAGTGGTTCTGGCGGTGGTTTTTAGTGGCGATGGAAGCATTGGTGGCGTTGGTGATGTTGGTGGTGTTGTTTGTAGTTTTGGAGGCGTTGGTGGCATTGGTTGCGGTGGTGGTTTTGGTGGCGTTTGTATCAGTGGTGCCATTGGTAGCGTAGGTGTTTGGTGATTGTGATGGCGTTGATGGCAATTGTTGTTGTGGTGGTGGTGACGAAGGTGGTGGTGGTGTTGGTGGCATTAGTGGGTAAAAATGCACAGCGGTTATATTCAATTTTTCTCTTCTGCCGGCGCTTACGGAGTGCTTATATTATGCAGAGATCTATCTTTTATCTTTCATTCTCTGTTAGAAGCACTAATTGACTGAAACTTTATAAAAGTTTGTAATAATTTAGTTAATAAACAATTATAGTTACTAAAAATATTATACATAGAAGTTTAAAATGGCCTTTTCGAAAATACGGTTCAGCATAGGATGGATGCGCGTTTAAACACATAATTAGCAATTTTTCGCAATCCTAGCAGCCTGTGTGCTTTTCTCCGATGGGCATGCATTACTGGGGAAGCATTACTGCAAAATAGTTTTTTTAGCTACCCAAAAGTGTTTATGATCCACTTATGATTAACCAAAATGTATATTATATTCTTTATTGTACACCAGTAAACAGGAAAGACATAACAAAAAACAGAAATTACAGAAAATGGTACAGTGGGCGGCCTTATCGCTCAGGCAGCGATTTCTTCCAGGCAACCTGGTATAGGATAATAAATGAAGAAGCAGTAGTACACTACTATCCAAAAGCGCTGCCCAAAGCCAGTATTCCACGCATATAAAATTGCGGGCACAGCTAGTCACATATAAGTACTTTCGTATCTACCAGTATGAAGATAAAGTCGCTTAAATCTTTCAAATTACACCACGGATTTTAAATCGGGTTTCATCTATAGATAAGTGGTTCAAGAGAAAGGAACCTAATAGGTATAATAATGGCAACTCTTAAGACGTCCCTTAAGGCTGCTGGGCACGAGTCTCTCCCCTTTTTGAGGGGATGCCTGGAGTTTGCTCCATTGCGGGTTGGTAGAGATACGGGCCAACCCGCTGACGGATGTTTTGAAACCGCTCATAAGGGTTCCGACAAGGTTTACCTACGTTTAACAACGTAACATAAAATAAAAACTTATAAAAATTGCACTTTGGTTGACATGTGTGAGACGACATAATTATGGAATAAAATGACATAAAAAAAAAAAAAAAAAAATATTTATTCAGTAACAAAGGTATAAAATTACAGTAATCAGTGGTCGGAGCTACCTTTTAAGCAACAAGTTTGCTTGTGTTAGGCAGCACCGCTCTTCCATAACAAGTTTTAAAGAAACCTATTTGTTTACTTATGTGTACACCAAATGTATAAAATATAAATGTAATGTGTAAAACAAATTATATGTTAGTAAATGGAAAGAGTCAAAAAAAAAGAAAAAATAACAAAAATAACGCTAGGAGAGGTATAGTAGTAGTTGCAGTTGTGTGTGTGTGTGTGTGTGCGTGTGTGTGTGCGTGTGTGTGTGTGTGTTTGTGTGTGTGTGTGTGTTTGTGTGTGTGTGTGTGTGTGTGTGTGTGTGTGTGTCTATGAGTGATTTACTAAACATTCAAGTTGATTATATGTCAATGGTAACAACCATTCAATTACTTTTTTTTTTACATTTGTAGTTCGTAAGATGATAAAAGTTTTGCTCCTTATTAATTTTATTATACAAGTAAATGGATTGAAAAGTAAACTGCCTCTCAGCAAATTTTGACTTTATTTGAGGTAGTGCTATTACATTACACTTTCGTCTTTTATTATTAATTTTGTCTTTATCAAATACGAGAGTCTTGTGTTTTTTTAGGGCTATTTGTAGTACATACAACTTTCTTACAGATAGGATGCTGTATGTTTCATATAAACTATGAGTAGCGAATCTGTATGGTTTGAAAAACATTACCTTTAATAATAGTCTTTGAGCCCTCTCAATATCTAAAAATCTTGTTTTTGTAGCAGCACCCCAAATCGAAATGCCGTAGCTGATAACTGATTGAGCTAGCGAGATATATGTCTGAAGTAAAAGATTTTTAGGAGCTACATGTCTAAGTATTTTAAATATCCATATTAGTTTCCTGATTCTATTTGTAAGTACCTCCAAGTAGTTATGCCACGATAAACGCTGATCTAGTATGATACCAAGGTATTTAGTGTGTGTAACTTTTACTAGTTCCTCACACGCGCAGTGCTTGCTAGGATGATTATTACAGTTATGTAATACTATACTATAGTTTCCTGGAGGTTGTGTATTATTATATTTTGTGAAACAGATGTAATTGCTTTTAGAGACATTAAGGGTCAGTAAATTCGTATTTAGCCAGCATGCTATTTTTGAAAGTCCACGTTCTGAGTTAATTTTTAACTGGTTCCAATCATTAGCCGAAAAAACGATTGCAGTGTCATCAGCATAAGCAAATAGTTTACCTCCGTTTAGTTGCATGTTGCAGAGACTATTTATATAGATTAAGTACATTGTAGGACCCAACACGCTGCCTTGAGGAACACCACAGGTGACAGTACACTCTGTGCTAACAAACGTTCCAATTTTAGTACGTGTTTGACGATTTGTCAGGTATTCTTCAAAAAGCTTATGCGGAATCCCCCTAATTCCTATGTTTTGAAGTTTAGTTAAAAGCCTAGGAATTGACACCGTGTCAAAAGCTTTCTTTAGGTCTAAAAAGATGCCCAGGCATTTTTTATCAGAATCTACATTATCAACAATTAGTGATGTTAGGCCTAAGACTGCATCTTCGGTGCTTAACTTTTGGCGAAAGCCGAATTGCGAAGCTGATATTATATTAAATTTGTTTAAAAAGTTTAACAGTCTTGTATTCATCAGTTTTTCCAAGATTTTTGAAACGGAAGAAAGCACTGAGATTGGTCTGTAGTTGCTAGGGTCCATTTTACTCCCAGTTTTGTAGACCGGAGTAATAATTGCTTGTTTGAGAGCGACGGGGAACACACCTTGTTGGAAACATAAGTTAATTAAGTGTACCAAGATGGGAACGATTTCTTTGTGTGCGTGTTTCAGAAATATAGTAGGTATACTGTCCCATCCAGAGGCACTGTCAGATTTCATTGACATAAGCACAGAGTGTACTTCAATCGGGTCCGTATCAAGCAGTACCAAAGACGATAGAGGTTGTGTAGGTGTTGTACTGTAATCTGTTTCAGTAGATCGATTTATTGACGGATTAGTAATAATGTCTGTAGCCAATATCTGACCCACTGTCGCGAAGTAGGCGTTGACAGTATTTACAGACTCTTGGGGGGATGACACTGACTCTAGTAGTTTCAGGTTACAAGATTTAGGTGGCTTACGTCGTGTTATATTATCAATTGACTGCCAGAGTTTCCTTGGATTCCTGATAGCTTTATTCAACTGTCCTCTTTGATAGTCCCGTTTAAGTTTTCTTATTATGTTATTGCAGAAGTTACGATAACGTTTATAAGTTATTTTAAGTACATGATTATCCGGTTCTAGTCGTAGTTTCTTCTGCATGTTGTTTCTATTCTGAATGCAGCGGAGTGCTCCCATGGTTATCCAAGGTTTAATAATTCTATTATTTCTTGGGACTAGCGTGATAATACTATTTGCTCGGATACACTCTTGCAGAATATTTATTAAGGTTTCAGTGATGATGTTAGGGTTATTTTCTTTTAGTAAAATGTTAAGGTTAGTATTTTTAAGACAGTCCAAAGATTTTTCATAATTAATTATTTTTCTATTCTTACTATTATGTACGCGATTTTGAATTACTTTGTTTAATTTTAAAAATATCATAAAATGGTCTGTTATAGTGGTGTCTAGCACAGCTATTGAGGCTGTTCTGTTGCCATCGTCAAGCTTTAAGATGATATGGTCGAGGCAGTTATTCTCTCTTGTCGGCAAGAGATGGCCTGGGAGCAGTCCGTGCATAGATAACATATTCAAATAATTTAGTCTATTTGAACGGACCTGTGTGGGCTCTTCTGGTTTATATATTAAATTAATATTTATGTCGCCTGTTATGATTACATTTTTGTTTAGTTTTGTGGTCTCTAAGTGATGATTTAGTGATTGAATAAAATAATGTGTCTATTTATATATTATTATTACAATCTTACCCCCTTATTCATAAACGTATTTTGGCTAAAGTGTTGCTAATCTCTCCTTCGTCTTTTTCTATCCTGCACATTTGACAGTGCAACTGACAAAGACAAAGCATTCTATAGCTAAAACGTATCTAATGTACCTTGAATAAGGGGGTTAGACTATTGGATAAAAAGACATAGTGTGTCATCTAATAAAATAAAATATTGCAAGCATAATTCGCAAATGTCAAGTTTGCAACACCAGTTCTTATTGCACTTATTGTGTATTATGTTACCCGCGAAATCGAATTTTAAATGTTTATTTAACAATTAGTATTTTTTTATACAAAAACCTAAAACAAAACAATTAAACCTTTGTCTAACAGCTTTTATTTGCAGGGTCCCGTCTCATTCAACGGTGCGGATCGCATAGGAATGTCAGCATTCTACCAGATACAAGGTACGTTACCTAGCTGATTATTGAAGTAAAACTTCTTTACGCACGCTTCTTGATGCACCATACCCAACATACTGAATGGCTACCACAAAACACGTTTCCAGGAGGTCGGCCAAAAACAGTAGCGCTATACACCCATGGCAGAGAGATGACCTGTCCAGAATGCGCTAGACCGCAGTGGGCTGGTGGGATACCCGCTGCCAGAAGGGTTCTGGTACTGAGAGTGGACTCGGTGTGGGCACCGGCGAGGTTGGCAGTGGCCGCGCTGTCTGCTGCTGGGGTGGCATTGGCGCTGTCCTTCTTGGCTTTCAACTTGCATTATAGTAAACGAAGGTTAGTCTGGACATGCAACAGTTTAATTATTCAAGAATAAAGGAAGCTCCATTTCATTATTGTGATATTAGAATAGAATAGAATATTCTTTATTGTACACCAATAATTTTTACAAAAATAAAATTAGATGTATAGCAAATAGGCAATACAACCAGGCGGTCTTATCGCTTAAAGCGATCTCTTCCAGACTACCTGTAGGTGGAAGGAGACTTTTGATTTGGTTAAGACGGTAGGGGTGTACAGGTATTTTATTTATATATATGTAAAGAAATACTATTTCTTTCTTCGCACTCTGTGTGTTTACTTACCATGAAGTTTGGTTATAGTTTTTAACTTTTTAATTGTCTGATTTTAAAGAAGAAACGAATTCAGAATGTCAGATGACAGATTTAAATATGAATTGATTGACAATTGGATAATCAATGAAAATTTTAATATTATATTATTTTATGTTTTAAAAGTGAAAGAATAAACTTTCATTGTCGTTTCTTCTTTACAGGTTTGAGTTCATATTGTTTTATATTACCTAAACAAAATAGTCTCTGTATAAAAAAAACTAACAATAAATCTTCTTTACAGCAACACAAGGTTTATTTCTTTCATGTAGTAAAACAGACTTATAAAACGACAATTTTGTTTATAAAAAGATGCAAATGGAGCAGTTACGTTTTGAATTCACGATTTTACCGGCGAATGATGGAAAATCTAATATTTGTTGTGTAACCTCAATCACAACTAAAGATGAAAAAAAATTTGCTATACCAGAGGAATTACAGTCTGTTGGATTTCACGAAGAATTAATTGAGACAGCTGTGTACAACAAAGTAAAAAATAGTTTAAAGAAAAGACATCAGACACGAAGAGTTTGGATAACTATGACAGATAAATTACGAGAAATTTACATAGATGCTGATGGTAACTTACAATTTGGAGAACAATATCTGGAGGAAATTGAACATAACCGAGCATCTGAAGAACAAATTAGAGATTCGAATTTATTGGAAGAAATGTTTACAAAGTTAATAGAAAATACACATGATTTAAAAAAACAGAATCTGAAATATGTCGCAGAGAAGTTTGTGATTGAGAAATTTACGAGATAGATACAGGACATAGAAAAACAGAGTCAAATCTTTTTCATATCACAAAACTAATTCCAGTACAGATAACAGAGGATGAGAATGTGCAAGTATCAAATGGAGAACTGGAGTGAAAATTCACGGGTGAATTTTCTTCCCCATGGGGGGAGATGTAAAGAAATACTATTTCTTTCTTCGCACTCTGTGTGTTTACTTACCATGAAGTTTGGTTATAGTTTTTAACTTTTTAATTGTCTGATTTTAAAGAAGAAACGAATTCAGAATGTCAGATGACAGATTTAAATATGAATTGATTGACAATTGGATAATCAATGAAAATTTTAATATTATATTATTTTATGTTTTAAAAGTGAAAGAATAAACTTTCATTGTCGTTTCTTCTTTACAGGTTTGAGTTCATATTGTTTTATATTACCTAAACAAAATAGTCTCTGTATAAAAAAAACTAACAATAAATCTTCTTTACAGCAACACAAGGTTTATTTCTTTCATGTAGTAAAACAGACTTATATATATATATTTTTTTTATTTTATTAATTTAATTACTGTACGTATTATTTATTTAACCTGTGATATTGTTATAGTACAAGGTGTTGCTGATAGGTCTAACAATATTGCATGCCTACACTGATGTGAACTTCACTCTGAGCCTGGGTTGCACCACGATATTTGTTCAAGTAATTGTAACACTAGCTGTTACCCGAGGCTTCGCCCGCGTGGGTGTCGTTTTATAAATAACTAAGTAGCCTATGTTCTTTCTCAAAGTCAGCTCTATTTCTGTACCAAATTTCATTAACATCGGTTCAGTCGTTTGGTCGTGATAAGGTAACAGACAGACAGACAGACAGACAGAGTTACTTTTTATCGTAATATATAGTAGGGATAACTTAAATGGTGCATCCTAGGCTAAGTCTTTTTCTCCTTAGAATATTAAATCACCAGTTATTACAAATCAAACATTGATTTAAATTTTATGCATTTCAACCCTGATAACAACAACTGTCTGAAATACACATTATTTGTTTGAGATATATGCACGCGTGTTATGTGTGTGATGGTGGGTCGAACGCTACCCAGAGCGTTATTATTAGGGTTGTCAAATAAAATAACAACTAAAGTAATTAATTTTTAAACTTCGTATCAAAACTATTGTGAATTAGAATTGTATAATAATTCACAATGATTCGGTAAAAAAGATGTAATATGCCATGCATTTTTTTTCTTCTCGTCCTCACTATGCCTAATTTACTTGCCGCTAAATGGTAATGTTCAGCACTATCGTGTTCCGGTCAGGTGGTAATGTACGGCCCTGTATTTTCCGGCACAGAGGCATAACACCTTAGACCTCAGGAGTGGTAACACATCTGCATTTTGACCTTCGTCTTCATGTGGGTGTCTATAGGCTGCAGTCATCACTTAACATATATGTGAACTGCATGTTTGTAAATGCTTGTTTGCCACTTCCATGATATAAAAAAAAATACTATGCCCATGACAGATAATATGTATAATGTAGATGATAAATATCTATGAGTTCGCAACCCAGTCGAGTTCTGTCTGATGGTGGGGTCAAAAGTCTTAGGAATCGGCGTGCATGTATGAAGAGAATGATGAAGGTAGACGAGGCACGAGAGGTTTGCCAGAACCGGAATGTCTGGCGCTCTACACTCTCTGCCTACCCCGTTAGGGACCTGGCGTGAAGATACATACATACATAAATATCTATATTTTCCACAGATCAATCAAACTATCATCGCCTCGCTTGAACAACATGACTCTGATCGGATGCGTATTAGTCTACACCGCTGTCGCTTTACTCGGTGTAGACAACGCTATTCTACCTTCCTACATACCCTTCTCTGCTATGTGCACTGTAAGTATTGAACCAACCTACTAATATTAATGCCGAGTTTTGGCGGGAACCTTGAAAGAGGCGTATGGTGCTCTTATTTTTTTTTTTTTTTTTTTTTTTATGTAATGGAAGTGGTAACAAGCATGCAGTTCACATTGATGTTAAGTGATGACTGCAGCCTATAAACACCCACACAAAGACCAAGGTCAAAATGCAGATGCGTTACCACTCCTGAGGCCTAAGGTGTTACGCCTCTGTGCCGGAAATTACAGGGCCGTACATTACCACCTGACCGGAACACGATAGTGCTGAACACTACCATTTAGCGGCAAGTATATTAGGTAATGCGGTGGTGGTATTTCATTTTCTTAGTGTATTTAAAAGCTATATTGAATTAAGTTGGTGGTATTTTGTTTGATATAGGTTTGTTACAGTGCCCGTGTATAGTGAAATAGAATAACAGTGCGAAAGCACGACCTTTCAGGTTGCCTCCAAAACTCCATTGTAAATGTTCTGGTAAAGTAGCCATCGCTTTACTCGAATAACTGACTGTAACTCACTTGACTGACATACTTATTAATACTTAATAAATAATTGATTAACTATATTATACTACCTTTACGCTGCTTTAAGAATATGAAATATCGTTTTACTTGACACTGGCAATATGCGTAATAGCGATGCCATAATAACAAAAAAAAATTTATATATATATATATTAATACCTATAGTTCTTATAAGCTCCGCGATTGAATATTGACAGGTATTACAATAAATCAAATCAAATCGCGAGCTTTCAGTAGAAAACATTATTCTCGCGTAGTATTACTGGTGTTACTGGTGGTAGAGCTTCAGTGACGGAGCTCGCGGGCGTAGGCACCACCGCATTACCTAATATACTTGCCGCTAAATGGTAGTGTTCAGCACTATCGTGTTCCGGTCAGGTGGTAATGTACGGCCCTGTAATTTCCGGCACAGAGGCATAACACCTTAGGCCTCAGGAGTGGTAACGCATCTGCATTTTGACCTTGGTCTTCATGTGGGTGTCTATAGGCTGCAGTCATCACTTAACATCAATGTGAACTGCATGCTTGTTTGCCACGCCCATGACATAAAAAAAAAAAAAAAAAAGTGTACAATACTCCCACAACTTCATTCAACTGACATTTCGGTGGCTTTCCAGCTACCTTGAAAATCGTCAAATTAATCAGTCCGTTCAGTTGACTTTGAATAGTTGACGAGCGATATTTTGGAGAACCTTTATTTGCAGGGCAGAGTCTACATACTGTCGGCTGGATTCTCATTGGCTTTTGGATCTATGTTCGCCAAAACCTATCGCGTTCATCGGATTTTTGTGAGGTAAGTATTTTTATTCAGATTTATTTATTATCTAATGCTTACTGGTGGTAGAGCTCCAGTGAAGGAACTCGCGGGCGTAGGCACCACCGCATTACCTAATATACTTGCCGCTAAATGGTAGTGTTCAACACTATCGTGTTCCGGTCAGGTGGTAATGTACGGCTCTGTAATTTCCGGCACAGAGGCATAACACCTAATGCCTCAGGAGTGGCAGCGCATTTGCATTTTGACCTCTGGTCATTGTGTGGGTGTCTATAGGCTGCAGTCATCACTTAACATCAATGTAAACTGCATGCTTGTTTACCACTTCCATTAAATAAAAAAATAAAAATAATAAAAATAAAAAAAGGTACGCGCAATGGTGGTCCGTTTCCGGGAACTATTTACTACAAATATAACAATATTTGTAGGCCATCTAACAAAATGCGACAAACATAGAGCAACACGGGCCACCGGCCGCGGCGGATTGGAGGGGAGTAGCCATATGCTGGCTTTCCCCTCTGTCGCAGTACAAGCCCAAACGGTCCTACGCCTGTCGCCTAGATGTTTAAATGTGTGTGTGAAATTGTTTATGTATTTTTGTTAAAGTCTAGGTGTGAGTTTCGTAGTAATAGACGATTTTTGTGGTATCACACGAAGGTAGACGAGGCACGAGAGGTTTGTCAGAACCGAGATATCTGGCGCTCTACACTCTCTGCCTACCCCGTTAGGGACCTGGCGTGAAGATACATACATACATACATACACGTAGTTCCTTTCACAAAAAAATACAGACTGTTTTGCATCGGTAACAAGCGCTATGTTCCCTTGTGATTCTACTATGGTGAACGTTCCTGGGGGAGGCCCATCATTAGGTACACGCAGCGGGCTTAATGCATACAGTTGACATTCGATAAATCGAGAGACTTCTCGAAAAATCCACGGACCAGACAAAAATTACCGAAAGTTCAAAATAACAGGAGATAAAATAGCCTTGGGAGGCCTGCATCGGTCCGCCTGCCAACACCAGTAAGACGCTTCCATTTCAATGGAAGCAGAAGAATCAGAGGCTGAGGGACGCGAGTCCACATAGTGTTTATGTGGACTCTGGACAGCTGGACTGGTTATCCTGAGGTCGCGCAAGTTCGATTCTTGCCCGAAGTCAAATTTTTCTTTCCGTTTCTAAAGTTTACTCGCATGTGTTATTGCGAAAAATAAATAGTACCTACAATCGTTGTTTATACCTATATTTCTGTTACAGTAACCGGAGTGGAGTCTGCAAAACCAAGCTTCTACAGGACACCCCTCTTATATCTCTAGTGTGCGCTCTTCTGTTAATCGATGGGATGATAGTAACGTTATGGGCGGTCCTGGACCCTATGGAGCGGCATCTGAAGAACTTGACAGTGGAGATCAGCGCGACGGATCGGAGTGTTGTTTACCAACCACAGGTTTGAATTTGCGATATTTTTTTCGTAAGAATGACTTGTTTCGTGAAAATATAGTAACTCAACTTCACGTCTGTAATCCTCGAAGGGGTAGGCAGAGGTAAATGCATACATTCAATCATACATGCAAACACCCACGATTCGAAGAGCGTAGATAAGTATAGAAATATAGGCTGCAGTCATCATTATTTGAACTGCATGCTTGTTTGCCATGTAGATTACATTAAAAAAAAATACATGTGACTCACAATTCATATTCAAGTATACCAGTAATAATCATAACACCTTTCTTTCAGCTAGAAGTGTGTAAATCGCAAAACACCACAGGCTGGTTGTGTGCTCTCTACGCCTACAAGGGCCTACTCCTCATTGTCGGCGTGTACATGGCTTGGGAGACCAGAAACGTGAAGATATCAGCCTTAAACGACTCCAAATATATCGGCATCAGCGTATACTCGGTCGTCTTAACCAGCGCCAGTGTAGTGGTTATTGGCACCATCATTTCTGAGAGAGCTACTCTGGCATATATAACGATTACTAGTTTGATACTGATCGCCACAACGTCGACTTTGTGTTTGCTGTTTTTGCCGAAAATCATCGCTATTCGGAGCAAAGGTACGTTCTCCATTTTGTTTTAGGACTAGACTTGCTTTTTCCCGCTACTTGATTCAGAATCAGAATCAGAATCAGAAACTAATTTATTCATTTAGGGTGACAGGCACCTCTTATGACACGTTAAAAACAAACAAAATAAATTAAAGCGAATAACAATTGATATACATGTTCAAACAAGATAAAAAATATATGTAAAGTCAAGAATATCACTAAGATAAAACTAAATGTAATAAACTAATGTAAAAGTATATCAGTAGAATGTCTCTTTTACTCTTTACAAACTGATAACCAAGAGTGAAAAGAAAAGAAAAAGAGTCATTCTTTGTCATTCACCGGCAAAGTTCCAAAGGCCAATATGATCTGAGAAAAACTTGCCGGAAAAAACTCAGTCGGCTCTTTTAAAAAATATAAGGCTGGGATTATAAAGTATAAGACTGGGTTGCACCACGACTTTTGTTAAAATTAAAGCTATTGTAACATTTCACATCCTTTTCTAACTTAAAGAAATCTGTTAAAGTTAGAAGAGGATGTGATTAACAAAAGTCGTGGTGTAACTTAGGCTAATTAATTCATGGTTTTGACTGACTCACGTATCAACACATCCTACATACGAATATTTGGAAAGTGTGTTCTTGTAAATTTCGTCCCTAAGGTGGTTATAATTTGGTTGAAAACCTTGAGGTTTGATTTACTAAAATCGTGGTTTTTCTTAAACATCCCCCAACAGTATCCTATGCCTATAAAGGCTTACTGTCGGTGTATGATGTCACATGGCTTGGGAAACCGAAGGAAGGAACCGAACCGGAGGAACCGAAGGAAATGGCGTCAAAAGAGTCCTTCAGGGCTGGCAGCGCGTTGGCAACTCCCCTGGTGTTGCAAATGTCCATAGGCGACGGTGACCACTTACCATCAGGTGGCCCGTCTGCTTGTCAGTCAACTTAATGACATAAAAAAAAAAAACCTGAAGTTTTCTTTAAGAGTGTGCGTCAGTCCCGTTACACGTTGTATATTTTCACTTTTAGCATTTTTTTTTCAACATCCCTATTGGACCCTAACGGAAGACGAATCCCTAAGCGGAGAGTTCCCTGACTGTACCTCCTAATCAGTCGCTTAAATTTATTTTTCAAAAACGACTTTAGAATAAATAACATGAAGTTAATGAGCTTCAATCAAGGATGAGGAAGTCTTAAGGAAATTGTATACTGCGTAACAATTTCCTGTTCGAATGTCTGCTTGAAAGAGCAAATGTTGTGCTTTAGTGATCAAACGTTTCTTATGTGATGTATAAAATATGTGTTTGATGTTTTTCCTTTTTTTTGTCTTGGAAATAATTAAATTTTCTTGTGATAGACCATTTTTTTTTATGTAATGCAAGTGGCAATCAAGCATGCAGTTCACATTGATGTTAAGTGATGACTACAGCCTATAGACATCCACACAGAGACCAAGATCAAAATGCAGATGTGTTACCACTCCTGAAGCCTAAGGTGTTATGCCTCTGTGCCGGAAATTACAGGGCCGTACATTACCACCTGACCGGCACACGATAGTGCTGAACACTACCATTTAGCGGCAAGTATATTAGGTAATGCGGTGGTGACTACGCCCCCGAGCTTAGTCACTGGAGCTCCACCACCAGTAACAATTTACAAAAAAAAAAATTACGGCACAGATGCATAACACCTGAGGCCTCAGGAGTGGCATTTTGTGAACTAAATGCTTGTTTGCCACCATCATCACATAACAAATAGTAATTTCCCCATTTATTCCAGCTGAAGAAGACCCAGTGATACAAAGCATGGGCCTGAGGTTAGAATGCAAAACCAGGAGGTTCGTGACCGACGAGACACAAGAGCTGCACTTCAGGATTGAAATACAGAATAGAGTGTACAAAAGAGAAGTCGCCGCTTTGGACAAAGAGATCGGAAGACTGGAGAAATTACTTTCAGAACCGTTGGAAGTTGTTGGATCTAACTCATCTATAGTACTACATAAACGGGTGTGTATAATATTAAGGCGGGTACAAATTCCGGCTAAAGTAAATTTTTAAAAATTTATCTTTAAAGATATTTCAGCGACCTCTTCACGATATACAAATAAACTCAAAATTTTGTTGTTTCGATTAATTAACATCGTTGACAATAGATGTCGCTACTGCCACTCCAAGGCAATGCAATAAATGTGTAGGATAATTTCGACAATCAGGAGTGCGACCGCCTTTCGACATTGCTATTGTCGTTGTCATTGCCACGGAATAGATAAATAAAGATGGAATGGTAATGTGGGCGTGGCAAGCACGCGACAACTATGCGTGTACACACACAGTTCGGCAGAAGCATTCGTTCGCCGCTCGTAGTGTCGTGTAGACTGCTTCGAACGACGCATCTCTTGGTAAAATACCATGTAGTGCCAATTTTAACATGTAATATGAAATGTCATACCTCACGTATAAAGCGAGGAGGTATATCTTTTGATCGGTAAGTCACAAATAACATTTATTGTTATAATACTTGTAAAAAACATATAAATATACAAAGGAATATGAATATTCGAACTTAAACTGCATTATTTAAACGTTACTGCCAGCGAATACATTGCTCGTTAAGCACTCGCTCAATTAACGCTATTACTGTCTCCGCTGGCAATGTACAGCATGTAATGCGTTCGCTACACTTCGACTTGTTTATTGGTGAGTATATTGTTGTGTACGTGCGAGTGTTTATTGTCTACGGGCGTTACATCTTAGTATGCAAACTTACGCAAACGAATAGCTGCCCTCAGATTAATGTGTGGGTGATTGTCGAGATGGTGTTACATTTGTGTAAGAAATTGCATGGTGGGAGAAAAGCGGCGACAAAATTTGACAGAAATGACAACGACAATAGTAATGTCGATAGGTGGTCGCACCTCAGGTGTGGACTTCAGTCGCTCAGTTGGGGGAAAGCGGCTGGACTAGACATCCCAGTAGTAGCGGGTTCTAGTCCCATCTGAAGACAAATTTTCCTTTCTATTTTTCATTAAAAATAATATTGTATAATAGACTTTCCCTTATTTCATAAACGTACATTAGATACGTTTTAGCTATAATATGTTTTGTATTTGTCAGTGGTATTGTCAATTGCATAAGGTAGAAAGAAACAAAAGAGAGATTATCAACATTTGAACTAAAATATGTTCATGAATAAGGGAGTGAATCTATACTCTTTCATGAACTGCATAAGGTGCAAACTCTTGTTATTTCTCCCCTTTTATCCTGCCATAGAAAATAGGAAAATTTATCATGTATTTTAAGAAGAGAATTTTGTAAATATTTTTTAAATGTGCTTTGTTTATTAGTTTCTAATGTATCTTACCTTTTCATTCAAAATGTATCTAACCTAATACACAAAACTGATGTATGATGATATTATTAATGCATGTTGATCTAATAAGAAATATTAAGTAGGAATGACATAAAAACTCACACAATCCATATTGTTCCAGACGGAACTAAACACCGTAGAAGAAGAAGACAGACCAGGTACGAACGGACGAACACACAGTATAAGCGGAGGTTTACCAATGCTTCTCCTATCCGTACTACCTCCAGTCATCCCCCGAGCCAGCTGGCCCTCCGCAGAGGCCTGCAGAGGTCGAAACTCCGTCAGTTTCAGCTCCCAACCCAAACTCAACTACAGGAAATCCCAACCGGCTATAGACTTGTACAGCCTCTGCCTAAACAAGAGAGAAGAGAATCATGGCATTCTACGCCGACTCAAAAGTTTCTTCGGCAGCAAACCTTCCAGTCGAAAGGCATCAATGATGTCCATAGCAGACCCCACAGGCCAGAGTATCGCGGCCGCCCTGAAGATGCACGTCGGCATGATAGCCGGCCTCGTCCCAGGGCATCGGAAGCATTCCATGGTCTTATCCTGCAACACACTGAACGTGCCAAACCCAGAGATGAAATTGAGGAGAGAATCGTACGCGAAAAGCGGTCCGATCATCCGGATAACGGACGACGAACCGACCTGCTCGAAATACACGTCAGACAGAAGTATTTCTCCCGGACAGAGATACGTGGCTGAGCCGGAGACCAGGGTAAACTTCGTGCTGCCTGCTACCCATAAGAGACCGATGTCACACCAGAATTCCTGTGAGAAAATCAAGGGTTCTCCAAGGTTTCCCCACAGGATAGCCCCAGCTGGCAATAGCTTGTCGACCCTGGATACTAGGCGGAAGACCAGTGCAGATAGTGTCTTCAATATCTCTGAGAGTGTGTTTGATGAGCATAGAAGGTATAGTCATCAGAATGTGAGCAATCAGGAGCATAAAGGAAAAGCTGCGTTGGAGAGCAAGTGGAAATCCACAGAGGACGCCAGACCTGGGCCTTCTTCTAGACATTAGATTACTTTAGAGCCAAAAGAAAATGTGCCAAAACACTGTCTTAGATGTTTTTGAGTGTATTTTTTATTTAGGTGTATATTTAAACGTAATACTTTTTTTTAAATTTAATTGTTGAAAAATTGTTTTCAACTCTAAAACCATAGAGCAACACGGGCCACCGGCCGCGGAGGGGAGCAGCCATAGCGTTTATTACCGATGCAAAACAGTTTGTCATTTTTTGCGGGGGAAAAGCGTGCGACACACACGCACACTACAAAAAATGATCAGATACTACGAAACTCACACTTCGACTTTAACAAAATACAGAAACAATTTCACGCACACGTTTAAACATCTAGGCGACAGGTATAGGCCCATTTGATATGGCTACTCCCCTCCGGTGTTGCTCTATGTATAAAACTAATGAGTCTGATATCGCTCATATTACATGTGGCACAATAATTTTTGCGCCGATTGCCCCAAAAATGTCCACAGTAGTGTTGTACGTCAACATGCCATAATCGCCACGCTTGGCATGCGGATTGGCGATCACAGTGGCGGCAGTTTTATAGTGGGACGTCGCTGCCTATCCCGTGTTATTGTATGGAATGATTCGCCATGTGCCGCGTAGTATTGTGTAGATCACTTAAGCCATAACCCTACACTAGACGAACCATTCTTATATTTTGTATTGTAGCAATTTGCGACTGTAACAAAATTTCAGTTACCTACACTAAAATTGAAGTCGAAGAGCAACAGAAATCAAATATTTACACTCTCAGAAACACTCTCACGGAGCTCGTGCATGTAGACCCCACAGCATTACTGCATTACCTAATCTACTTGTCGATAAAAAGTAGTATTGAGCACTATTGCGTTCCATTCAGATGGTAATGCACGGTCCCGTATTTTCTAGTCCAAATGTATAGCTCAAGTGTCTGGAGTGGGTATGCATCTTTCAATCTCTGGTTATGTTGATGTTTATAGCCTAGTTTTTTTATGTAATGAAAGTGGCAAGCAAGCATGCAGTTCACATTGATGTTAAGTGATGACTGCAGCCTATAGACACCCACACAGACCAGAGGTCAAAATGCATATACATTGCCACTCCTGAGGCCTAAGTTGTTATGCCTCTGTGTCGGAAATTACAGGGCCGTACATTACCACCTGACCGGAACACGATAGTGCTGAACACTACCATTTAGCGGCAAGTTTATTAGGTAATGCGGTGGTGCCTACGCCCGCGAGCTCCGTCACTGGGGCTCTACCATCAGTATTACTTACCATCTATGTGATTTGTACTTTTATTTGCCACTTCATTACACAAAAAATACCTCACATGGCTTCCCGTGTAATTATAAATGGCAAAGTAGACCACTTATGACCTCTGGTTTTAATGTAGTCGCCATAGGGTGCATCCTTATTTGCCAACATCACTACATAAAAAAGAGCAGTACATAAGCCTTCAGGCGCGTCGAACTCTCGCTAACTAACATGATCTCAATTCAAAATAAATTAGTTCAAAATAAGTCAAATGCAATAACTTAAAATGCGTATATGTAAGCAAATATGGAAATACATATCCAAATAATGTATTTCTTAGTATTGTGAAAATTAAAACATTAGCGAATTCTATTAGTGATTTGATAACTAGATGTCTCGTTTTATATATAATTTTCAAGATAAATACATGTTTGGTTTACAAGATCATAAATGGTAATATAGTATGTATAATATGATGAGAAGGGAATTTAACACCAAAATGTAGATCTTATTATACCTAATGATGTTTATGAATTAAATTAAATATTATAGGCTGTGTTCCAAAATGCACTGCGGCCACTGCGACAGTCACGTTCCGATCGTTCCGATATAGGTGACAGATACTGCCGCAGGTGTCATGTGGAAGTGTATGACGTCATACTTGACGTAATTTTTATACTCTCAATGGTTTGATCACGTGACCAATCTGTCTTAAATTGTTTTATTTGTTTATTATTATTGAAAAATTCCATCGACACAAAATAATGCGAATTCGTAGAAATTGTTTTGATTGCAGGGTGGAACCATTATTTTATTTAAAAGAAAGTAACTTAAGAAATGTATAATCGTGCATCTATCCAGTATACTGGACAGCGTTCCGTTTTAATCAGTAAACAGTGCTGTCGAATAAAACGGAACGGCTTCGCAGTACACTGTACTGACATCACCTCTTGCAGTGGCCGCAGTGGATTATGGAACATAGCCATAAATATCCATCATATATATGATATCATCAGATATTCTTCTTCAGTTTTATGGTTTCACCACTAACTACACCTTGACCAATTATATAAATCTTTATATTTTTCTACGAAATCACTACAAAGGTTTGTTACTCCTATACAAATAAAACTATAAAATATATTAAAAAATTAAATAAATCTCACATTGAACATATCAAAAATACTAATTCAGTAACACTTACAATAATATTGGCCTACTGTTATCATGACTGGATATAGTTATGAAAAATTTGGTCACCCTACGTTAAACTCCTAAAACTGTTTGTAAAATAATATGATGATGTATATGAATTAAAACCGAAATACTGAAAATTATGACTAAAACTATTAAAGTAAACTTTTGAAACATAAATTTAATGTGTATGAAGTAATAGGTTGTTATACACTATACAAGGTGTCACCGAAAAGTCGAACAATATTGTGAGGTGTTCATCTATATCAGGTTTTAAATCACTTTCTGAAACAATAAGCACGAAATCACAACTTTTTTTTTTTGTACAAAGTTTAAAAAATAATTATTTGTTAAGTTATTTTATTTGACAACCCTAACAAGTCGTCAATGAAAACGCTCAGCATTTCACACACAAATACCGTGCGTGGTGACGATGAGGCGAACGGTACGCGTATATGCGTATGAAATGAAGCATCTCAGCAATTCATACCAACGCAGATTCGCCTTCGACTGATACGCTGTCAGCTGTTGTTAACAAGTTGAAATACATAAAATTCGAATCAAAATTTGACTTTTAATAATTGATGATTTTACATTCTGAGGAGAAAAAGACCTTGGGGGATGAAGTCAACATCAGCATAGGCATGGACTGTTGAAATATTGTTGGACCCTTCCGTTACACCTTGTATATTTTATATATTATGCGCAAAACTTGAATGCGTTTCTGAAGTTAGTTACAAGTCGCTGGCAATTTTATGGCATCATCATCATCATCATCATCATTTCAGCCAAAAGACGTCCACTGCTGAACAAAGGCCTCCCTCAAAGAATGCCTCAACGAACGGTCCCGGGCCGCCCTCATCCAGCGATTGCCCGCGACCTTCACCAGGTCGTCGGTCCATCTCGTGGGGGGCCTGCCTACGCTTCGTTTTCCGGTACGTGGTCGCCACTCTAGAACTCTTCTGCCCCAACGGCCGTCAGTTCTGCGAGCTATGTGCCTTGCCCACTGCCACTTCAGTTTCGCTATTCGGTGGGCTATGTCGGTTACTTTGGTTCTCATGCGGATCTCCTCATTTCTGATTCGACCTCGCAGAGAAACTCCGAGCATAGCCCTCTCCATTGCTCTCTGAGTGACCTTGAGCCTTCTTATGAGGCCCATAGTGAGCGACCACGTTTCGGTTCCGTATGTCATCACTGGCAACACACACTGGTCAAAGACCTTCTTCTTCAGACACTGCGGTAAATTGGACGAGAAGATATAACGCAGCTTCCCGAACGCTGCCCATCCGAGTTGGATTCGGCGATTGACCTCTTTCTCGAAGTTGGACCTACCTAACTGGACCGTTTGTCCAAGGTATACATATTCGTCAACAACTTCGAGTGTAGTACCCTCGACCATAACAGGAGTGGGCGTAACGAGGACATTCGACATGATCTTAGTCTTGTTCATGTTCATTTTAAGGCCCACTCGTTGGGAGGCCCTACTGAGGCCATTGAGCATTGTGCCAAGGTCTTCCAGGGTCTCAGCCATGACTACGATATCATCTGCAAATCGGAGGTGGGTGGGAGTACATCTACTCACCGTTAATGTTGATGCCGAGTCCGTTTCAGTCCAGAAGCTTGAAGACATCTTCCAATGCAGCGGTGAACAGTTTCGGAGATATGATATCTCCCTGTCTCACACCTCGCTGCAGTTGGATAGGTTTCGAGTTCTGGTCCTGAAGGCGAACCGACATAGTGGCGTTTTCGTACAAGCTTCTTAGCACCTCGATGTATCGGTAGTCGACTTGGCACCTCTGGAGTGACTGTAGCACAGCCCAAATCTCGACCGAATCGAAGGCTTTCTCATAGTCCACAAACGCTAGACATAGGGGCTGGTTATACTCTTCGGTCTTCTGTATAACCTGCCGCAGGGTGTGTATGTGGTCTATGGTGCTAAAACCTTTACGGAACCCGGCTTGTTCGGGAGGCTGGAAGTCGTCGAGTCTGCGAGATAGACGGTTCGTAATCCCTCTCGAAAACAGCTTATAGACGTGACTAAGAAGTGCGATGGGCCTATAGTTCTTAAGAAGGGTATTGTCACCCTTTTTAAAGAACAGTACCACCACACTTCTGTGCCACGCCTGTGGCGTTTTGCCCTCGGATATGACGGAATTGAACATCAATTGAAGAGCTTCTAATACTGGCCTTCCGCCCTCTTTCAGGAGTGATTCCGTCATCACCTGGCGCCCTGTTGTTTTTCAGCTGTTTGAGAGCCGTACTAATCTCGTCTAGACTGACGTTCGGGATATCTTCGGTGTAGTGTCGGGTCAGTCCGGCTCTAGGATCTGCTGCCGGACTGCTAACAGGTGGTCGCGCTGTCGCGTATAACTGTCCGTAGAACCGCTCGATCTGTTCCGCAAGCTCAGGTTTCGACGATACGATTCTGTCGTCCTCCGTTTTCAGCTTAGTCAGGCAGCTCTGCCCTATAGACAGATCTTTGGCGAACACTTTGGAGCCCTTGTTCCGCTCGATGCCCGTTTTAATATTGTCAGTATTAAACTGCCGAAGGTCGCGAGTCAGTGACTTCGAGATCTGTCTGTTGAGCCGCCTATACACTGAAGCGTCTTCAGAGGACTTCAGAACCATACCGCGCCTCTCATCCATGAGCTTGAGAGTTGAGTCGGAGATCTTCTTTGTCTTGCTTGTATGGCGGGTCTTGAAGCATTTAGACCCAGCCGTACGGACAGTTTCCACAAACCTGTTGTTGTATTCGTTCACATCTACGCACTCACTCAGGCATTCGAAGCGATTTTGAAGTTCGAGTTGAAAGCTCTCGGGATTTTGGATTTGGGTTGGTGCTGGTCGGAGCATAGACTTCATTAGCCGGGATCTTTCCAGCTTGACATTAATATTCAGTGTGCCTCTAACCATTCGGTGATCGCTGCCGGTTTTGACCGAATTGATCACAGAGACATCACTGAATATATGTCGCTTCGTGGACATAATGAAGTCTATCTCATTTTTAGTTGCACCGTCAGGACTGATCCAGGTCCACTTCCGGCACTCCTGCTTCCTGAAGAAAGAGTTCATCATCTAGAGGCTCTCTTTCTCCATGAAGTCAGCCAGAGTGTGGCCCCTGGTGTTTCGTCGCCCATATCCAAATCGTCCTACTTTCAGCTCACGAACGCCCAATTTCGCGTTGAAATCCCCCATGACAACGCTGTAGTGGGTCTTAGAACTATGTATGGCTCTGGAAATGTCCTCATACATAGTTTCTACCTCATCATCGGAGTGTGCGGAGGTCGGGGCGTAGACCTGTATGACCTTCAGCGAATACCGTTTGGTTATTCTGAGTATAAGGTACGTCACCCTCGACGACACACTCTCGATTTTGACAACGTTGTTCACGAGGGACTTGTGGACGATGAACCCGACACCACCCTGGGACAGTTGTTCGCCCCCCCGGAAATAGAGCAGGTTACCAGCCTTGAGGGTAATCGATTTTATGGTATAGAAATACATATATGACTTGGTTGGAAAAAATGAACGAAAAATGCGGCAGTAGTTTCCTCTCATCAGACATTCGAACTCCCTTTATTTCTGCCACATGGGTGCTGATGATGGAGACGGGTCTGTTCTGGGTCGTTCGCATTATCTGATTGTGATGACTATTTGTATTAGATTTGCGACCCGCTCTAGCCAGAGAATATGTAATAATACTACGTATAGAATGGACACTTAGACGTCCCGCCCGATTTGCCCGCATCACTGAACCCCTTCCCCTCTTATGGGCGACGGTTGGTATTTTGTACGTAAATACATTGATTGATGTCTGTGTGATAGAAACCAAATTAAGCGTTTGTATGGAATTTTGGCGGAGTTTATTATAAAAGTTTTACTGTATGTAATAACTAGGTAATTTTTTATTTCTAGACGTTTTGAAAGTATCTGTAAAGATTCGTGGCGTTTTAAGTTTTGCGCGTACTGTATTTATACACTTTTTTTATTTTGCTGTTTTAAATTAACTATTAGTACTATTGACTATGGAAACGTTTTATATACTGATTTGAAAGTATTAAAAGTAATAAAGCAATATTATAGTACCTAAATATAAGGTTATACGGATCAAATTATGATGGAATATTTTCTAGTAGATTTATTTATAGATGATAAATAAAAGTAAGTGTGGATACTAGGAAAGTGTTCAAATTTTGTAATAAAAATATGTGTTATTGTAACTGTGTAGATTTAGACTCTACAGTGTGAAATGTGATTAAATTATCTAACACCGTATCTACTTTAATTTTATTACATCCATTGTCCAAAGAAGGTACAGTATCTTTAGACATCACATCTTGCAGCAGTGTTTTTCGGAACATAGCCCAAAGACTGCCGTAAAATGTATACTACAGGAAGATAGTCAAATACCCAATGCATGTTGAATGTGAATTTCGTATCGCTACATCAATTTTTTTATCATTATAAGTACATCCGAAAAAATCCGAGTTAGTGATCCCAGCCCAACCCTACCTATACTTGAAACAATCTAGGCTAACTTAATTTTAACAATTACTCATGTGTTTCTTTTTCTTAAGTGTTTTTTGTACCTATACTCTTCGTTTAGCGCCTTAATATACGTAATAATAATGCAACGTAAACATCTATGTATCATTTGCTATTTTGATTTGGTAGGCGTTCAAGGTTTCGTATACTGGTTTTGTTAATAACTATTTATCCTTAAAAGCTACGGAATCCAGACTGCTAGGTTTTTAGGTAGCAATTAATAGTGAAAAAACATTTCGATAATTCGCAGAAGTTTGTACATACGGGACGGGTCACTGACGTTAGAATGGCCGGTCACCTTTAAAAATGTTATATTTTCAAAAATACGCAGGTAGCAAATATTTAACGTTAGGTAGCAAATAGGTAGCAATTTTCTAAATCTACATTTCATTTCATCTGCATTTTGACCCCTGGTCTTTGTGTCGGTGAACAGACAGACAGACACGGCGGAAGACTTCGTTTTATAATATAGATAAACACTAACCCCCTTATTCACGTATTTTAACTTAAAGTTGCTAATCTCTTTTTTTTTTGTCTTTATTATCCTGCAAATTTAACAACGCAACTGACAAAGATTAAGCATTATATAGCTAAAACGTATCTAAAGTACGTTTATGAATAAGGGGGTAACAATAAAACCACATAGTAATGATCAACAAATATATTACGATCAAACTTCAACTGACATCCTGGCTATTCTATTTTCAATAATACGTCGTATATTGGCGTTAACGCTCGGCAACTCCTCGTGTTTTCTCACCGACGTTTCTATTTTCTGGACGAGTTGTATCTCGCGCGGCCAAGCCACGAAGTTAGTGATGGAACAACCTTCTGGGGAACCCAATCGGCCGGTTCTGCCGCATCGATGGAGATAATCGGCCGTGTATAATGGAAAATCGTAGTTGATTATGTGACGAGTCTGAAACAATCATTACAAATACATTAAGAAAAAACTGGGCGTTCGTGTACAATGATTTCTGCGCACAAATATAAGGCTTTGTAAGCATATTAAAAAAAAATAGGTTCGGAGATATCAATTTATATTTGACGACCCGTTTAGTCCAGCGGTGCGAAACCACCGTTTGATTCGAAGGGTCGCGGGTTCGATCCCCGCACCGGGACAAATATTTGTATGACCTACAGATATTTGTTTCGGGTCTGGGTGTTTGTGTATGTGTTGTGTGTGTACAACGGCACCCACGATACAGGTTTATACATAGTGTGGGGCTGTGAGTGTAAGCGTATTTATTTATGTATTTATTATTTGGTTAGAATAATTATTAAAGAAATAAAGAGGCACGACCGCGATGCCTATTCTATTTGCAAAATGGTAGTTTTCAATAGGTACTACCGACCATCACATTGTTAGTGTCAGAAACACCCTTTGTGTAAAAATCTATAAGCACAGAATTCACAACTGTGAAGTGTGTTTTAAATACATAAGTTTCACTGGTGCTAGAGTTCTAGTGTAGGTGCTCGAGGGCGTAGGCACCACCGCATTACCTTTATCTGTCGCCAAATGGTAGCGTTCAGCACTATCGTGTTCCGGTTAGATCGTAATGTATGACCCCGTAATAACTATCACAGAGACATAACAACTAAGGTCTCAGGGGTGGCAATGCATCTTTAGTTTATTCATTTATTTCATATAATTAGGCTCCTGGAGAGCACTTTTACATGGTAATTTTTTTTAAACTAACCTAGAGTGAATAACCACTAAGAATAATCAAAAACACATAATAAATTAAATAGACACTGAACAATTTTGTACAATATGGAAAGCATCAATTATTTACAAATTCCTCCATTTCCCCATTTCAAAAGAAACTGAGAAAGAATGAATTTGGTCGTCATAATAAAGGTTATTCACTTGGCAGAATTCCAAGGGCAGTCAATACTGAGAAGAACTCCGCCACTGAAGAAACTCAGTACAGCTCTTTTGAATATAAACTGAAATCTAATACAGTCTGTAAATCCAAAGTACAGGTTTTCGAAATAGCCTGGGAGCGATCGCTTCAATCCCATGGTGTAGTGTCATTAAGATAATCACATGTTTTATAATAGTTGCACATGTATATCTGCATTTTGACCTCTGGTCTTTGTGTGGGTGTCTATAGGCTTCAGTTATCACTTAATCAATGTGAACTGAATGCGTGTTTGCCACCTTCATTACATAAAAAAAATACAATTTCAGAATTTAGAATATTTTCGATAGTAGTGGGTCTCAACAAATCAAAATTTTAGGTCTCATGTTATAATGACCTATTGACATTCACCAGGCACATCATCTAACTCCAAAAGTATGTATGTATCTTCACACCAGGTCCCAAACAGGGTAAGTAGAGAGTGTAGAACGCCAGATATCCCGGTCCATACCTCTCGTGCCTCATCTACCTGCATCATTCTCTTCATACATGCACGCCGAAAGTGCACAGAGAAATGTTAAACCAAAACAAACTCACCCGTACAGTATCCAATCCACGCGACGCAATATCAGTGCACGACAACACATTCACCTTTCCACTTCTATACAAGTCAAACTGCCCAGTCTTCAAGTCAACAGCCATCTGCCCGTTAATGTTGACGCATTCCACATTGTTCTCATTCAAGAACATAGAAACAAAGTCGCAGGTCGCGGTTTTGTTCGAGAAGATCATGACTGGACGTTGCAGTTTCATATCGGTTTGGACTAGCTTGAGCAGTTCCAGGGGTTTCTGCGCCTTGCCGATACGGATGAATCTGGAATTAAGGTAAATATCAGGATTAGGATTTTCTCAATTGAACAAGATTTTTACTGTCTTCAATAAGTTTATTACATCACTTTACACATTACATAGAAACACAGTTCAAACGGCAAGCCATAAGAAGGAAGGAAACCACAGACAGTAGTGATGTACATCACATTAATGGCCAATTACTCAAACGTCACTTAAATGTAAGTGGGACTTAAAAGTCTTCTATCTTTATAAAACACGTTCAAACGATAGAGATACCTCACATTTGAGGGTTGCTTAAAATTTTTACTGGTGGTAGAGCTCCAGTGACAGAGCTCGCGGGCGTAGGCACCACCGCATTACCTAATATACTTGCCGCTAAATGGTAGTGTTCAGCACTATCGTGTTCCGGTCAGGTGGTAATGTACGGCCCTGTAATTTCAGGCACAGAAGCCATAACACCTTAGGCCTCAGGAGTGGCAGCGCATCTGCATTTTGACCTCTGGTCACTGTGTGGGTGTCTATAGGCTGCAGTCATCACTTAACATCAATGTGAACTGGTAGCTTGTTTGCCACATTATTACATAAAAAAAAAAAAAAAATATTGAGTCACGTTAGAGTATTCAGCCATTAGTGTTGTACCTGCACCACACCGCGGGCACTCCGCCAAAATTCCATACAAACGCTTTATTTGGTCTCTATTACACAGACATCAATCAGTGACGTGTATTTACACGTGCGTAGCACGTAGAAAATACCAACCGTCACCCATAAGAGGGGAGGAGGTTGGGTGATGCGGAGAAATCGGGCGGGACGTGGAAGTGTCCATTCTATACGTAGTATTATTACATATTCTCTGCCTGTACATAACGGATAACCTTTAATATTTACAATCTTTAACAGTAAAGAACAATTAATTTACATGAAGTCTATATCGTAGCCATATCGTTAATGAAATGATAGAGGATTTGTTGTGTTCACATGTTCACTGTTCATTTAAAGACATCATGATGTGCCTTGGCTAGATCAATGATAAGAAATCATTCGTTGATACCTGAGTTTTTTGAGTGTTTAAATAGAACCACATTGGTATATCCCCATTTATCACTGATATACTGATATACTTTTTACATTAGTTTATTACATTTAGTTTTATCTTAGTGATATTCTTGACTTTACATATATTTTTTATTTTGTTTGACATGTATATCAATTGTTATTCACTTTAATTTATTTTGTTTGTTTTTGACGTGTCATAAGAGGTGCCTGTCACCCTAAATGAATAAATGAGTTTCTGATTCTGATTTTGCGACACCTGTTAGAGCTAAGTTCATACGCTCAAGCATGTCTCTCTGCAGTCTCTTTAAGAATAAGTAAGAATTTTCCCTAGGTTAGCTCGAGGACTGGATTTGTACCTTATTATAATGTGATATAATCACGATGTGATATATAGGTATAATAATAATAACAACAATAAAGCCTTTATTATTCTGATCTCTACAAGTTTTTATATCTTATATTTATATTTATGTTAGTTGTTAGTACCTGTCTTAATTTAAATTTGTAGGGTTAGTACTTTTTGGAGATTCAGCCCCATTTTGGGTATAGGCCTCCTCCATCCTTTTCCAGGCAGTCCGATCTTTGGCGAGATTGAGCCAGTTAAAGCCAACTGTCTGGACTATGTCATCAGACCACAGTTTATAAGGCCTTCCAACATTTATTTTTCCTGGTGGCCCTTTCAAGCTTGTGGTTTGTAATGTCCACCTGTCATCCACAATTATATAAGTATATCACATTATAATAAGGTACAAATCCAATCCTCGACTGGAACTGGAACTGTGGTATACCCGGTATTCTTGGGTACGCTAATGTATCCAAGAATGCCAGGTGTGAGTAAATCGTTGATGTTGCACTCATTATATCACGTTTGGGATCTTATAACATCTTTGTGTTTTGTATTTAGAAGTTTTCCCTTTTTTATGTAATAAAGGTGGCAAACAAGCATGCAGTTCACATTGATGTTAAGTGATGACTGCAACCTATAGACACCCACACAAAGACCAGAGGTCAGAATGTATTGCCACTCCTGCTGAACACAACCATATCACGGCAGATAAAATTAGGTAATGCTCACCACCGTGCTACAATATGAAATTCTTCAAAAACTAGTGTCAAGAGTTTTTCAGGGCTGGCAACTCTCCTGGTGTTTCAAATTCTCCAGGCAACAGTAACCACTATCCATCATGCGGCAGTCTGATTGTTTGTCAACATCTTTGACATTAATAAGGGTAGTTGAATAAAAAACTTACTTATGAGGCACATGGGGCAAAATCTTGTGTATTTTATTAGTAGTGACTGTCCGCAGTGACTGTGGGTCCACGAAGGAGCTGACAGACTCTGGCAGCTCGTGTGGTAATGTCGCACTCACTAGAGTCAACTGGCATCCGATCGGCGGAGACTGGATTTGGACTTTGTGTTGTATCTGTGAGATGTAAGAAAAGATAAATATGAAGCAGAGCGGCCATATCAATATCAGCATCCATTATTAAAAATCTTTAAAAAATTTAATTGTTAATTTTTACTTCAAACTTTTGAATTGATGAAATATCTATTTCCGTTTAAAACAAACAAAGATTTACAAAGAAACTAATTTCCTCAGGATCTGTACTGTACCAAGAGTACCAACACATCATATTGCACAATCTCTGAGTCTCTGATCTATCTGCAAATCTATACAGATTAATTTTTTTATAAAGTTTCCATCACTATCTTTATATTTGAAAATGAATGTTTGTCTGTATGTCCTTTATATAATCGTAAAAAATGCATTTGATCATGTGTTGATCTTTAGCAAAACAGTTGTGCATGAGCCCGCGAAGGTTTCTGAGTTGGCAAATTCGACAGATGGCGCCACTGTCATTTTTTAGTTGGTGGCATAGCAACGCGCGCAGGGTAATGCTGGTATTTTATAAATATGCAATAAATCATTACATCATTACCACTTCAATTGAAACATATAGACACTTTTTATAAACTTCCAACAATGTAACCTACATTTTAAGCAAATTAATGATTATGATTATGAAGGCGAATTGTTACAGTACACTAAACTAATTGTTAGTAAAATATCAACTTTCTCACTCACTGAAAACTTCTTCAGCAAATTGGCTAGCTTCCCAATGAAACTATCATCAAGCAAGGTATCAGCTTCGTCCAACACCATGTGATGGACATTATGTATCTTCAGGATGCCAGTTGTAACCAGTTTGCTGTACGCCCCGAGGGTTGTTACGAGGAGATCTGTGTATTCGATAGGAGGATCCAGCATCTTCCGTTTGGTATGCCCACCAATTAATGTGGATACATTTATGTTTAGGTTCTGCGTTAAAGATTCTGCCACTTCTCCTATTTGCGTTGCTGAAAAGATTTTTATTATTATTTTTTATAGAAAACATTAGTATCGTTTTTAGTCATTAGAGTTAAGTTTTAAGTGATTATAAAGTTGGTAATTGATTTTAAAAGAAGAAGGGATTATTTAATAATACCAAAGTTGGAAAGCAATTATTTTTTTAATATTCACTAATATAACTAAGTGAAGTTTGGACAATTGAAGTTATAAGTAGCAATAACCTGTGTTATACAAATAAAAAAAAAATGTATATTATTGTTTAATTCCTCAGGCCACCAGAAAAATATGACAATTGATTTCTTATTGTTCTCGGACCCAATCGGGTCCATTGCGGCTTGAAGCAGGGTCCATAACATAAAAGGATAAAAAACATAACAATGTAACCCATGTCACCTGTGTGTCCATCTCACACAGCCAAATTGTAAGCAATGACCCAAACATGGAAGTGCAAACTTATTATACTTACTTACATTAACTTCAAACTACACTACTACTACTACAAAGGCCACTTTTGGGGGATAAATTACAAAATAATAAACAGCATCTCATAATAATGTACGGCCCTGGAATTTCCGTCACAGAGGCACAACACCTTAGGCCTCAGAAGTGATAACACATCTGCATTTTGACATCTGGTCTTTGTGTGGGTGTCTATAGGCCGCAGTCATCACTAAACATCAATGTGAACTGCATGCTTGTCTGCCACTTTAATTACATAAAAAAATATAATTCTCTTTAAATTTCAGTTTGGGATGGCATTATATATAAAGTTATCAGATTATACTTGCTTCAGAACTGTACCCTTTCTTATCATTTTCAAAGGAACTAACCAAGTTCTCGGCTGGGCGTGATAACAACAGCGAGAGGACTGTTAAATTCCTCATCCACACTCGGTTTCCATTCAATAATATGGTGTAATATGGGTAGCAAATAAGCTAATGTCTTCCCGCATCCAGTTTCAGCAGTCACTGCGGTATTAAAACCCTGCAAAATGGCGGGGATAGCACGCGCCTGTATCGCTGTAGGCAATTCAAATCCTCGTTCCATTAAAACCTCTCTTAATTCTTGACACAACCCGATCTCCTCAAAACTCTTCTTATACACCGGCTTCTCTTCACTTTTATTTGCATTATGTATTATGAAGTAATCGCCTTTGGATTTATTGTGCATCCAGCCTTGTGAAGCTAGTTTTATGCCTTCAAACTTACTGTAAGTTTGCCCTTCGTAATGATTGTATTCTGGCCGCTTACATGTTATTAGAGGAAGTTTTTTCTTTGCCTGCTGCACATTGTAGTAGCGACAGTATGTGAGGTTCAATATAGGTCGTAGTTTAGACATTTTCTTGGTTTTATAAAAATACTCATTTCATTTTTCATTAGAGCTCACAAGTTAACCTCCAAATCCAATTTTTGCAAAACTGATTGAAAGTTTTGACTTTTGACATTGACAGATATGTATGACACTTGTTTTTTTATTGGCTCTTGGCAATTGTTCTAAGACATTTCTGCCAACATCTCGTTTGACATATGTAGATATTATTATGTTTTCAATTATATAAATATAAGAAGTTATATTTCTTTTGCGTAACAACCCAATAAACCAGAAATAAAATAAAACGATAAAAAAGTTAAGCAACTAACTTCAGACTATCGCTTTTATCTATCGATGTGCACGCGCATCGTAAAAATTTAGTCTCATATTTTTTCCAATCGCGCCAAAATATGTTAAACATCAAAAACCATGGCATAATAGTTAATGAGGACCATATCTTAGCATATTAAGCTCCACGGGGCTGGCTTGGATTCACCAATTGAGAAGTCCATGCATCACACAGGAAGGTATCAAATTATGGGAGAAAATTTTAAATAAATAAATAAGTAAATAGAAATAACAATATAAAAAACATAGACACATGAACAATAGGCGGCTTTGTCGCTTAAAGTGATTTATACGAGGCAACCCACTAGAGAGAATTAACTAAATCTATGACAAAAAAGAAGGTAAAAAAACTTTGTACTATAACAAATCACCGGAGGCGACGGAAGGAAACCCCAGGGTAGCGAAATGGGTATATAATCCTTCGTACCGCCGACTTGCTGGTATCTGTAGATGTTGATAAGATTGTTTTGTTTGATTTTGCGAACGACAAAGCTATCATAGAATCAGAGCTGAAGGATTGCACACCTTTTTCTGTAGTAGATCCCGACCCGGGAATCGAACCCAGGAGCGAAGCACTACTGCTTGCACGGATTGCTAGCACTAGACTAATAAGGCAGTTAGGTAGATACGCCTTCGAACTCTGCTACCTGATTAAGTCCCCTAGACACGAGAAAAATATGACAATAATAATCGATTTTCAATTACGTCTAGCCGCCGGCGGCTTCTTCATCCTTGAAGGAAACCTACTTAAGTTTATTATACGAAAAGAGCATAAGTATTGAGATACTAGGGAACTTGCACTCAGTTGAACGCACTGAATAGCGTGTTGGATAAACAAAAGGAAGCGAGTCAATATACAATATCGCAATCATTACAAACGTTGAGGGGACACTTTAGTTTGATTCTCATAATAAAACACTTTTTGGGGTATACAAAACATTATTTTATAGTATCAAGATTTTGTTTCTCAATAGGTATTCAATGAATTATCTAATTGATTATTAAATTATTCTTTAGTTTCTATAATTACTCTAATCACTGGTGGTACAGCTCCAGTGACGGAGTTCGCGGGCGTAGGCACCACCGCATTACCTAACATACTTGCCGCTAAATGGTAGTGTTCACCACTATCGTGTTCCGGTCAGGTGGTAATGTACGGCCCTGTAATTTCCGGCACGGAGGCATCCTTAGGCCTCAGGAGTGGTAACGCATTTGCATCTTGACCTTGGTCTTGGGTATCTATAGGCTGCAGTCATCACTTAACATCAATGCGAACTGCATGCTTGTTTGCCACTTCCATTACATAAAAAAAAATCAATTGAACTGTGTTCCACAACCCATTTACTTGGCTTTTTATAGGTAGAAAGCCTATCAACTATCCCCTATACCCTGACAAAACAAGTAGTCACACCTGACACATTTGTAGACAAATTGATTGGGTATGTAATAACACGGTGACAATACGGACAGGATTTTTGGTTTGCGAGTGCGACTTTCAGTATTTTTTTGTGGAATGGCAAAAGACAGGCGTGAAATTATGTTTCCATTTACATTCAGCTACCCACAGAATTTGCGTATCACAAATTTCTGGACCAAAACACAAAAATATGTACATATTTTATGCAAAATCTCACCCTTTTACTGCATTTGGAGTGACTCATATTTGAATTATTCCATCGTAATACGTATGGATGAGGCGTCCGAATTTTAGGATCAGTCCTATCTTCATTTGTACGTCTATCGTTGTATTTTGCGAGGTTGTTTTCATGAGGAACGTAACTTTCCTCTGTGCCTTTTGGTGTGGTCGTTTACCTAAAAGGATTATTTCCATTTCCATTCCATTATGAAATGAAGAATGAATGAAGAATCTTTTTTTCGCAATAATACATGCGAGTGAATTTTTTTTGTGCCACCCCAAAGAAATGCAATAAATGTGAGGAAAAAATTTCACAGTCAGATGTGGACTTCAGTATTCGGCTCCCAGAGGATGCGGGATCGAAAGTCCCCTGAAATCATTTTTTTTCCTTCTTTCTGTTTTTCTTTTAAAGATAAAGGTTTTTTATTTACTGCGCAGTTTCTTCTCATCCACAAACATTTCAAATTGAAAATAGGATTCCGTGATATTTTTTTATCAACTTGAGCTAATGATCTTCAAATGGGAACTACCTATCTATCTATCGTGCACATTGCTTGAAAACCGAGTTCAACTAAGATGCTCGAAACTATAATCGATTGAAATTAATTCCAAACTATTTAAGTACCTTTAACATACTTAATAGAAAACAGACGAGGCAAAATTTTGGGCCACCTGCTGCAACACCATCATAAACATCATGCATGACAATCATAGAAGGGAACATTGAAGGAAAGAGAAGCAGAGGGAGACCAAGAAGAAGTTACATAGATCTAGTAGAGGAAAAAGTAACAGTTGTGTGTCGTACCAGGGTATCAAGAAATTAGCACATGATAGAAGACGTTGGCGGTTATTCCACCGACCCCAGGCCAGAGCCCAGAATTTAAAAAAGAAGAAGAAATGAAAAAAAAAACATTTCAAATGCATTTTGTAAGATTAAGCAGAATCACCCATCGCATTTGGTTGTATCCAATATGTCATGCGTCTATATCGCTTAGTTTAATTTTCGATACCGTAAATGATAGTAGTTCTTAAAATAAACAAAAAATGAGAAATATTCCTGAAATTACCTGAAGTGTTTTGTTTTTATTTTATAGTTAGAACTTCTTAAAAATCAGTTTTAGTGACAAGATTTATCTGAACAACAAATAGGTACGATTGAGCGAACATTTTTATTTTCTTAACCGTTTTACAGACGAATGTGAGTAGGCACGAACTTTGCTGACTTATAAATGTATTTTTCATAAAAAAAATAATCTAAATACCTAGTTTGAAGTCTGTGGAATTGGAATTTGGAACACTGAAAAGAAAATGTGAGTACCTACTTAGTTATATTCATAATTTTACTAGCTGTTGCCCGCGGCTTTGCCCGTCTGGATGACGTTTTATAAATATTTTTTCCTTGCTATAAACCTCACGGAGCCCGAGACCTTTCCAACGAATGCAAAACCGTGGAAATCGGTTGGTTCGTTCTGGAGTTATAGCGTCAGGAAGGAAAACCCGACTTATTTTTAATTTAGGTACCTACCTCTAGGTAACTAATTCGTATTATGTTACATTTGGCGTACCTTTGGTCAAAATGAAGTAATAGTTTGTGGTTTAAACATTCACACATTAAATACCTACATACCTACAATAATTAAACATTCAAAGATTATAAATAATCATGTTACCACTACTGGTATAATAAACACGGCAAACGGGCAAATACAGACGAGACGGAAAAAATGCTTCCCTATTTTAAAATAATTAAATAATTTAATGAATAACTATTTTAAATTATTTAAAATAATAAATTTAAGTACCTATGTCGAGCATTGAGCGATGCGACAACGCATCGAAGTGCAAAATGATATTGTGTAATGATAAATAAATGAACCTATATACTTAAATGTATATAATTTATCAATTTTATAAATGTAAATAAGTTTCGCTTAATATCCTATGTAACATAGCAAGTGAGTGTCAAGTACTAATACGAACCTATGTTTGGTTTACCAGTAGGTACTTTTTTATTTTAAGCTTCATTTTGTTAATTAATGTGAATAAATAAAAAAAAACGAAAATACCTATATCTTTCTACCAGGCATTATTGTAGCAAGCTTTTCTATACTTTCTATAAGCGCTTTTGTACTACGCAGAATCAAAATTCCCGAAAATTTGGCGAAAAATCTGTGAGATTGTAAAGCCAAGCTTTCAAAGCAAAGTCTGCGTTCAGGTAAATGCAAAATGCAACAAAAGGCCTGTAAATCGCAGGAACAGTTGCCGGTTATCAAAGAGTTTCGAGATATCCGCTGTTCAAACAAAAATTCACGAGCGACCAACGTAAAATCGCTGAAATCCAGTGGTGATTATAAATGTGCTGTAAGTGCGCTATATTTGGCCAACAATTTTCTAAAGTTAGAAATAATTTGTTTCTTCTTTATTTTCCAGTTATATAATTTAATTCATATAAATTATCGGTGAACCATACATAACTGTTTTAATTTATATAATAATTTTTATACCCCTAGAGTAATTGAGGAGAATTCATCCGGTAGTGCTGTCAACCGAGCGGTTTGCCGTATGTAAGGGTATCCAGCTCCAGTTCCTTGTGATTTTTTATTGTGGACTAGCTGACCCGGCAAACTTCGTATTGCCTCAGAATGAAATAACATATCAAAGGTTTGATAGATACGGACTATTTGTACGGGAAAACTAAGTTGTGGTTTTTACTATTTCCCTTCAATTTCTTCATATTTTCTTACCTTTCAAACCTTCCCTAAAATAAGAAAAGCCCAGAAATAATTCAAAACTGAAGTAAACTAAATCGGTAGAGCCGTTCTCGAGTTTTAGCGAGACTAACGAACAGCAATTGATTTTTATATACCTATAAAGATTTGTTATTAAAAAGACATCAGGTACTTTGTATGATAATGTTTTTTAAAAATGCCGTGCCGCTGCAATCGGCCGTGAGTCGCCGAAACGCGGTTATTTATGTGTTTTGGCCCTACGGGATGCATCCAACGTTATGCGGGACATTGGACGCTTTTTGAAATTCGGGACGTTTGGACCTGTAATATGAATATCTACATAGAACCAGAGATTTAAATACAGATGCGTTGCTTCCCTAACGCCTAAGCTCTCACGCTTTTGCAATAGGTGATATCCAAAGATTATCTACAATCTTTGGTGGTATCTATACTTTGGAGTTCCGGGTTTAGCGCAGTTGAGATTGTTGGCATAGAAACAATTACTTCTATACTAGATAATCCATCAAAGTGCCCGCCTAATCATCAAGGATGACCTTTTTAATTTGTCCCGTTTGTAACAGGAAACACGCATGTTACGTTCTTGTTATAAGAATTACACAATGACAAGCCTATTAAAATCTATGAGCGGAATATTACTCAATAGCCTGTTGATGTTTATAAAAAGAGTCGACCAGAAAATTTAAATTCGGCACGATACCGAATGTAACTTGGTATTTTTACTAAATACTAGTTGAAATATTAATATACATACAGTATTCAATTTGTTTCATATTATTTTAGGCTTAATAACTTATACCTATGGTTGTAGGTTACTTATGCCTCAGGAGTGGTAATGCATCTTCATTGAAGCGTAACCAACGTAACTTCGCCTGTAATTCGAAAGGGTAGTTAAATTAGGCAGAGGTTACAGAATTGTAATTTCCGACACAGAGGCATTATCACCTTAGGCCTCAGGAGTGGTAACGCCTCTGCATTTTGACTTAGGTCTTTGAAAAGCTAAATGCCATAGAATTAGCGTTATACCTCTATGGTAAATGCATGCAGGCTTGCCAAATGTTACACGGCCCAAAACGTAATCGTAGATGTTTGCCTCTCATTTACCTCAGCCCTTTCCCGATCAACAATACTGAAGTAGATATTTACTTGAAAGTCTTTCCATTCTTAAAAACAGTGTGTTCAGTTCTTACCACAGTAAATGCATTTTAGCGTCTATTTTTCACCCGTAATTTTACAGACTTCGCCGGAAAGAGGCGATTTATAGAGATTTCAGTAAAGAAAGCATTCGCATCGCTTGTTTTCGCTTCACTATTATGAGGCTACAGTTTTATTGCGCAGCTTAGTTGCAGACAGATAAATAATTATGATTTGTTTTTATTTAACGAAGTTGGCAAGCAAGCATTCAGTTCTCATGGATGTTATGTGATGACTGCAGCCTTTTTGAGCCTATGGACATTTACACACAAACCAGAGTTCAAAATGTAGTTTCTAATAATTATCATCTCTCCCTCTACACGTGAAGTAACGTAGTATTATTACATATTCTCTGGCTTAACAGAGGAATGGGGAGGGGATGGTTGGACATACATGGGTGCCAGGGTTTCATTGCACACGGGCGCTACACGAGCTAGAACCGCCCCTGTACATAGCCAAGCAGTTAGTAAGGCGTGGAGACATTACCACACGGTGGCCAGTTGAGTTAGGTTATGTATTTCAATACTAGCTGATTGGCTACGTAGCCGGCAACGTGGCAATGGCATCCTAGTGAGTTAGGGCCACAGAGTACTATAATACATACTGAAATAGAGACCAATTTTCAATATCAAGCAAAGCAAAGCAAAAGGAACAGCTCACTTACGCTGTCTGGCGACTCGTTTTGGAACTACAACCTAAGGTCGCCCGTAATAGCCCGTGCGTAGTTAGTTATTCACTGCTATTCCATTATAAAAATAGTATTTTGGGCCGCTTTATGTATATTTGTCTGTGACGTGCATTCCATACATCGCAACTCGAGGGCAAAATCACGGAAAACGCTTAAAAACACTGTTTTTAAGCAATATTAGACACGACGCAATTGCAGCACGACATGTATGTGCCACGTCCATTGAGCTGATAATTACATGGAGGTGCTCTTATGATCTATACAAAATTTTATTTATACATATATCAGAAATATTTCCATAAAAAAAGATAATATAAGTAGATCTCTTTCTAGTTAATGTAAAAATTTAGTAAAGAAAAAGAGACGACACTATGTTTGTTTATTTTCAATGTCACAGTCGTTAACACTTCAGAATCAGAATCAGAATCAGAAACTCATTTATTCATTTAGGGTGACAGGCACCTCTTATGACACGTCAAAAACAAACAAAATAAATTAAAGCGAATAACAATTGATATACATGTCAAACAAGATAAAAAATATATGTAAAGTCAAGAATATCACTAAGATAAAACTAAATGTCATAAACTAATGTAAAAAGTATATCAGTAAAATGTCTCTTTTCCCCTTTACAAACTGATAACAAAGAGTAAAAAGAAAAGAAAAAGAGTCATTCCTTGTCATTCACCGGCAAAGTTCCAAAGGCCAATATGATCTGAGAAAAACTTGCCGGAAAAAACTCAGTCGGCTCTTTTAAAAATATCTCTTAGGCATATTTTTACAATTTTCCATAATTTAAACAAGCTTAAAATTAACAATATAATATCAATATTACACTTTGATTATTACATTTAACACCTTTGTGGAGCTAGATCAGCAGGAGCTAGATTTAGCCAAACATTTCTATCCTTGAGATAGTCCTCGAGTTTACTTCTCTATACCATTCTTTGTTCGGGTGCCTAGTCGCCATTTTGTGTTATGATGATTGTGGTACATTCGATGTCAAGTGTACTTATATATACTTATATTAGTACTTATAGTAGTACTTATATTAAATTTGTGTGTTATTAATGGAAAATACATGAAATATTGACTTATAAGTGTGCAGGAATTATTATACAAGATGCCAATATGTTGTACAATGCAGTGTGGGAGCAAAAAAACCCAAAAATCAACCATAATTGACTCTTTACAGGTTTGTAGCCGTTATTCATGCGATAGCTGGATAATTTTGTGATTGTGGCTGAAGAATACCTTTTCAAAGGAAATATATTTACACATAATCCATATATATAGCATCATATTGATAAATAACATCTGTATTTTCAATGTTTCCATTATTGTTGGTTTGGTATCTTGTAGGCTCCAGTTGCTTCTCTACTCAATGATGAGTCCAATTTATATATTTTTATCTACAAATACAATTAGCTGACACTAGTGGTCTCAAATCTGTGAGTACAGACAGTGGTGACTGTGGTGATTGCAGATATGTTATGTGATAAGTAGTGGATATATATTTTTTTATGTAATGGAAGTGGCAAACATGCATGCAGTTTACATTATGTTAAGTGATGACTGCAGCCTATAGACACTTTACACAAAGACCGAGGTCAAAATGCAGATGCGTTACCACTCCTGAGGCCTAAGGTGCTATGCCTCTGTGCCGGAAATTACAGGGCCGTACAAGGGTTCCTTTAGTTTTTTTTATACATTAATTACCAGACTAAAGTCGTATGCCCATTTATGTATTATAATGAGATCAAGTCCTGTTGCATTTTGTCTTGAACTTTGTGAATCAAAATTATATTTTTTAATCAATGTCAGCGTCAGCTTTTAGATTCCGTTGTTACATAACTTTATATATAGTACTGATTAAAAGAATTTTCTATAACCACATGTTTGTTTTATTTACCTGACTGCGGAACGTGGAAGAGGGGAATGTATCAATGTTTGTTCCTTTATGGCGCAAAATCCCGAACGGGTGTCCCTGTCTATTTAACTGTTCTTCAAAGCCTATATCTGGTTTTTAAAATGTATTAATAAAATAGGTAAACATGCATGCAGTTCACACCCACACAAAGACCAGAGGTCAAAATGCTGATGCGTCATTACTACTGTGGCCTAAGGTGTTATGCCTCTGTGCTGGGAGTTATAGGGTCGTACATTACCACCTGACAGGAACACTACCATTTAGCGGCAAGTATATATGAATTAATGCGGTGGTGCATACGCCCGCGAGCTCCGTCACTGGAGCCTTACCACCAGGCTAATCGTAAATAAAGGTTATTTTAGTAGGGCCAATATTCCGGCCTTGGCCCTAGGAGGCATATTTGCCTCCGGAGGCAATCGCCGTGGGGGCAACTGGGCATAATTCCCCTAGATGACCTGTTGGGAACACATTTCCACCTCGTGAAAAACTTACCTTGTACGTATGGTCCCACACGTGCAACGTAGGTTCCGTTTCTCCGAGTACATTTTTACTTGAAGTAGAGCTCTAATTTAACTACCGCAAAATGGCGTGCCGTGTTCAGAGCTATTGTATTCCAGTCAGGTTAGAGGCATAAGAGGTTAAAGTGCCAAAAGCCGTTAAATAAGAATTAATATATTAAATTACATTTAATTTTGTAATAATTTGTAGCGTTAAGAATACAGCTTGCCGAAAATGTATCGAGTTATAGAAACATTTTCCGTATCGATATTCGGCAAGCATTTGGGTAACATCTCTATCAACGGCAGCCATATTGTGTTCTTGCTGAAGTTTAGGTATGCACCTTTTTTGTAGGTATTTCGTGTCCAGGTCACGTCTGACAACATTATGGTCACAATGGCCACGTCTGACAACATTATGAAATTATGAATGAACCCAATGAACATAATTGGAACAAATTTGCGCGTCATCTGTTGGTACGTGTTAGCAACGTTCATTTGCCCTTACATTGATAAGATTGCCATCGCATTAGTATTAAGTTTGTACACCCTGAGCAGAGAGTATTATAATACTACGTTTAGAATGATTTGCACACCTCCCGATTTGCACACATACACAACCCCTTCCTCTCTTATGGGCGACGGTTGGTATTTTGTACGTGCTACGCACATAGGTGCGCGTGTAAATACACGTCACTGAGTGATAGAAACCAAATTAAGCGTTTGTATGGAATTTTGGCGGAGTGTCCGCGGTGTGCCCTGAGTTAGGGGCCACACAAATGTACTCATTGGGCCCATAGAATAAATGAATGACGACGTTATGCAGAAATGACGACATCTCTCGATAAAATAGTAGAACTTTTTTCCCGTAGCGTCACACTTGGAACAAAGTTTTTAAAGTAATCCAATGATATATCGTTAGATGTCGCTTTAACAGTACAAAGATCATACATTACAAATGAATAAATAGATATATTATAATTCATAATATGATTACGTTTAATTTGCACGCAAAAGTGATTTTTATTTTGAAAATAATAAAAGCTTCGTTTTTTTTGTTTAATGAAGGTGGCCAACAAGCATGCAGTTCACGTTGATGGTAAATGATGACTGCAGATTATAGACACCCATATAAAGGCCTGAGGTCAAAATGCAGATGCGTTGCCACCCGTGAGATTTTAGTTATTATTTCTCTGTGATGGTAATTACGGGACCATACATTAACACGGAACGGAACACGGTAGTGTTGAACACTACCATTTAGCGGCAGATAAATTAGGTAATGCGCTGTTGTCTACCACCCATAGAGCAACACGGGCCACCGGCCGCAGCTGACCGGAGGGGGGAGTAGCCATATGCAGACTTTCCCCTCTGTCAAGTACAAGCACAAGTGACCCTATGCCTGTCGCCGAGATGTTTATATATATAATGCACTGCTGGGTACGTATCTCTCCCCTTCTTGGGAGGAGGCCTGGAGCTTACTCCACCACGCTGCTCCAATGTGGGTTGGTGTATTTTGTTAAAGTCAAGGTGTGAGTTTCGTAGTAATAAACGATTTTTGTTGAGCGTGTGTGTCACACACGTTCCCCCCCGCAAAAAAATGACAGACTGTTTTGCATCGGTAATAAACGCTCTAACTACTCCCCTCCGGTATGCCGATGGCCCGTGTTGCTCTATGCTGTGTCTATGCTATACCACCAGTGCTAAAACTGTAACAGTACCTACCATTAAATAGACCAAGGCGTCGGGGCGTGAAGACCCCATCGCCTCGTAAATATGATAACGCGGGATGGGAAGCAGAGTCCGCAATAAATCTACCGCCATTGCGGTCGCGAATCCGATTATGGCATAATCTCCCCTAATGACGCATCAACATTGTTGTGGACGTCTTTGAAGAAGGCTTTGATACCTACCATTACTTTTTTTTTAAATCACCGCGACATTGACCAATGAACACAACATTGACATCTGTGATGAATTCATACCAATCAATTGTCAACAATCACCACAATAAACTTTCAATAAGTTATGTCGCCTGAGATTAAAATAACCTTCGGAGAAGATGCAATATGCATGATGCAGTTGCCAAACGCCATCGAAACGCATCGCTCTGCACGCGAATTGCGTTCAGTATTTTTTTCGGACCATTGCATATTTTTTTATTTTTAATCTTCGAGCGTTCCCTTGCGTTTTCAAATTTCGATGGTGTTCGTTATTTAAATTTTGTTTGTAATCTGTGATCTTTTCGCGGTTTCAAGAATTTCAAACTTTCAGTGGTGTTCGATTTTTTTGGAAAGTTTTTCGTGAATGAGTTATTCATTTAAATTTAGTGCAAAGTTCAATCCAAATTGTTTTTTTAGTGTTTTGTCGGTGTTTCAAATAAAGATTTCAAAATTAAACAGATAAAGGGTAAGTTCTTGTGAGTATGTGTTAGCAGTTGGTACCTACTCTACCTACAACATGTGTTAACGTCATGCATGTCACGAGGAAGGAATAATAATATTATGTAATAATTAATTAATACATAAGAGTAGATAGCATCATCACGTAAATTCATAATACACAAACACCTACCACACACAAATACACACATACATCACACTCACACATACCTATGGTCGCTCACACGCTTACTCACACACGCACGTAATTTCGCTGGCTTAATTTTAAAATTTTTACACTAATTTATTTATTTATTTAAAATTTATTTATATACGTTATTGTTGCCTAATTTAATCTTAGTTAAATATATGTAGAATCAAAACTACTAAAACGATCTGTTATGTAATTGTCTTGTTGTCTTAATTCTTATTGTATCTAATTTAGATTTACGAATTATTGCTTTCTTTATGCATTGAACTTAACAAACACTTTGTGACAATCTGCGAATGTGTACAAGGCTAGACGTTTAATGGATTTTGTAAACTGGGTCTCAGGGCGCCCAAAATACAGGCTCTGCCTAGTTTGGGGTCCGATGGCTAATTAGCATAAGAAAAGTCAATCCTGTATTCGTTTAGTTTTAAATATACTAATGTACGAATGTCTTTGGGGATGCAATACATGATCTAAGATTTATGATTATGATTAGGAATAATATATTTGCTTCCTATACATACCTACTCTATTATCTTATCTTAACTATCTATCTTTATATATAAAAATCAATTTCTGTTCGTAAGTCTCGCTAAAACTCGAGAACGGCTGGACCGATTTGGCTAATTATAGTTTTAAATGATTTTTGGAAGTCCAGGAAAGGTTTAAAAGGTAAGAAAATATGAATAAGTTGAAGGGAAACAGTAAGAACCACAATTTTATTTACCTATACAAATAGTCCGTATCTATCAAACCTTTGACACATTATTTCATTCTGAGGCAATACGAAGTTTGCCTGGTCAGCTAGTACTAAAAGATAAAGGTTCCGTAGTCTACAAGGATCCCCCTTATCCGTTCACAAAACTGGTGGTAGAGCTCCAGTGACAAAGCTCGCGGGCGCAGGCACCACCGCATTACCTAATATACCTACTTGCCGCTAAATGGTAGTGTTCAGCACTATCGTGTTCCGGTCAGGTGGTAATGTACGGCCCTGTAATTTCCGGCACAGAGGCATAACACCTTAGGGCTGATAACGCATCTGCATTTTAACCTTGGTATTTGTGTAGGTGGCTGCAGTCATCACTAAAATTTCGTTACACTACCTACTATTAATAAAAAAAGTGACATTTAAAGGGGGAGGTGTTTTTAGTATTTGTGACGTACCTAATATTTTTAGGGGGGTCACAGATAGTGTGACACAGCGTGACAATAGGGAGGAGGGCGTTAGAAAAGGTGTGTTTTAGCATGATGTATTTTATAGACGGCCCCAAAGAGTCGATCCTGACACCTAGGCGCCTAACGCCCTGCCTAGTTGAGCTAATGAGGAACTTATACTTATTAAGATTCGTCAAAAGATGAGGACCTCATTTTCCACGAAGACTTGTGAGACAAAGTCATGTTTCGGACGTATTAAAAAGTTTTGTTTTCTTAAATATTATGCTTGAACGCCATTTCGATGAATATTTTTACATAGGCATTTGTATGTATGTTGTTGCGTGTATGGAGTATTTAAAGACATACTGCAGTTAAGTTAACATCCATGTGAACTGCATGCTTGTTTACCACCTTCGTTGCATATTAAAATATTAAATCAATAAAAAGTTTACCGGCATGGTGTCAGTCAAAGCTATCGTTATATCTTTACTTGCCGAACCAATGAACTATACACAAACACGATTAACTCTGACCCTGATATGAACTGATCAATATAACATTCAAGCGTATACCTAACTACAAAGAAATAGACTTCTATAGTAATACGATTCGTAGAATTTCATCAGTGTAGTTTAGTAGTAGTAAGTTTTTTTTAGACACGTTTGTAGGGTGAACGTTCATCATTGCTCCAGCTAAAAGACATCCACTGCTAGACAAAGCCTTCCCAAAGCAGGCCCACAATAGTGTTGGTGCGCTTGCAATATTGCCCAACAACATTTGTTCTACGACTATTTACAAATCTTGATAAATAACCCCAAAAAAATAAACAAATAAATGTTTTCAAAAGAGCATTGCCCCGCTCCACATGGCGATATTTTGCTTAAAATGGCCTAAACAAAGGTGCGTAGTGATGTAACGAATATTCGCATTCGCGAATATTCGCGTATTTCTGGACATTCGCATTCGCTAAATTTATGCGAATATTTTGCGAATATGTACATCCGAAAAAATAAATAAGATGTCGATAACAAAAAGGTAAATTACCTTAACAAAGAAATACTAGTTTCTCTTAATATTTTTACAAAATCACACACACAGTTATCTGACGTTTAAAGCTATCTGCCAGGTAAAGATTACTGATAACTTTTTCTGTTTCGCCATCAAACTCCCTGATTATTTATTATTTCGAAGTTATAGCGTACCAGACGAGATTAGTACGAGAATAGACGAGATTAATACGACTCTCAAATAGCTCAAAAACAACAGGGCGCCGGGCGATGACGGAATCACTGCTGAACTCCTGAAAGCGGACGGAAAGCCAGTATTAGAAGCTCTTCAGTAACTTGATGTTTAATTCCGTCATATCGGAGGGCAAACCGCCACAGGCGTGGCAGAAAAGTGTGGTGGCACTGTTCTTCAAAAAAGGTGACAATACCCTTCTCAAAAACTACGGGCCCATCGCACTTCTAAGTCACGTCTATAACCTATTTTCAAGAGTGATTACGAACCGAATATCTCGTAGACCCGACGATTTCCAGCCTCCCGAATAAGCCGGGTTCCGTAAAGGTTTTAGCACCATAGACCACATACACACGCTGCAGCAGGTGTATGTGGACAGAAGTCAGAAGAGTATAGCCACCAGCCCCTATATCTAGCGTTTGTGGACTATGAGAAAGCCTTCGATTCGGTCGAGATTTGGGCTGCACCACAGTCACTCCAGAGGTGCCAAGTCGGCTACCGATACATCGAGGTGCTAAGGAGCTTGTACGAAAACGCTACTATGTCGGTTCGACTTCAGGACCAGAACTCGACCTATCCGACCTAACCTATTCAACTTCAGCGAGTTGTGAGACAGGGAGATGTAATATCTCCGAAACTGTTCACCGCTGCATTGGAAGATGTCTTCAAGCTTCTGGACTGGAACGGACTGGGCATCAACATTAACGGCGAGTACATCTCCCACCTGCGATTTGCGAATGGTATCGTAGTCATGGCTGAGACCCTGGAAGACTTTGGCACAATGCTTAATGGCCTCAGTACGGCCTTCCAACGAGTGGTCCTTAAAATAAACATGGACAAGACGAATATCATGTCGAATGTCCTCGTTACGCTCACTCCTTTTATGGTCGAGGGTACTACGCTCGAAGTTGTTGACGATTATGTATACCTGGGACAAACGGTCCTGTTAGGTCGGTCCAACTTCGAGAAAGAGGTCGATCGCCGAATCCAACTGTGTGTGAGTGGCGACCGCGTACCGGAAGACGAAGCGTAGGCAGGCCCTCTACGAGGTGGACCGACGAACTGGTGAAGGTCGCGGGCAATCGCTGGATGAGGGCGGCCCTGGACCGTTCGTTGTGGCATTCTTTGGGGGAGGCCTTTGTGCAGCAGTGGACGTCTTTGGAAAATGTAACATGCGGCGGACTTAATGCTAAGTACAATTCTCTGCCAGTCAACATTCTTCTCTTAAACTTTAATCAGTCTTTACATTAATTTTCTACTATTTTGAACTTCAAGTGATTCTTCTATTTACAATCGAGAATAATAATAAACAAAACAAAAAAGTTAACCTCTATTTACCTTTTTTGTTTTGTTTATTATTATTCTAAAATGTGTTTTAGATAAAAACAAAATACACACTAGGAATTATAATTATCACACATGTTCTTCTCCAAAAATCTACTTCCTATTAAGACAAAAAATGTATCATCTTTCAATGAAGTGAAAATATTAATATCAAACAAGATAATATTGCACTATTCAACTTATTATACTATACGTAAAATAAGTCCGTAATATAATATTTCACTAGAGACTGATTTACTCATCTTAAAAAATCATTAAACTCACTCTAACCTCAATTTTTTCGAATTCCTGCGACAATGCTCGGAAAAACAAATGACAATGACAAATGCGTGCAAAATAAAGCCGTAGGCAAATGGCGCCAAATTGGAAAATGAATATTCGCATTCGCATTCGCATTCGCGAATATCAACGGCAGATATTCGCATTCGCATTCGCATTCTCGAATGCCTAAAAATTGATATTCGTTACATCACTAGTGCGTGGCATACCTTCGCTAAGAGTCAATGCCATTTTAGAGGCAAAAAAAAAATAAATTAAAAAAACTACGAACCTTAAAAAGTCGTAGAACAAATGTTGTTGGGATTGATGTAGAATGGCTGACTGCAAGAGGTGATGCGCTAATTACAAATAACCCCATAAACCCTGTACAATAACTTTGTCCACAGTCTAATACCGGCACTACACGTCGACAGATGCATGCAGATGCATCGTCAGACGTCATCTGCGTATGCGTCCGCCGACGACCGCAGACTTTTTTTTTGTTTTTTTTTGTCGGGCTTTTTGTAGGCGGCCGGTCTCGAGACGGCACTAGTCTACTTCACCGGGCAATCGGCGAGCGCAGAAGGCGCTCCAGCCTAAACAAAAAATTAGCGCAACTACCTAAGGGTGACCCATGCGGGTCCGTGCCTCGGCTTAGGACGTTGCGGAGAGACATATGAGACACATGCGATTATGGACCTTGCAACTTTCGCTCTACTCCATTCGGTTGGCGATAACCGGAATGTCATCGGCCTCGCGGGGCCGGGGATAGGGTCGGGATCAGGGGCGGGCGCGGCGCGAAACGCGTCGGCGCGTTGTATTGGCGGTTTGTGTAGAATGTTTCTGTAAGTGATCATTTATAGTGGCGATGGCCAACGTGGTCTCATCGTCCGGGTCTTTTAAGACGTGCCTTGGACGCGATCAAACGAGTGTAAATCGCGGCCGCTCTGACCAGCGGATTCAGGTGGTGACTCGCCCGATCGAAATAGCGAATGGAAGCTCGCTTCATAAACTGCCGGATGGTAGGCAGGTTAGCATCAATGTGCAAGTTTTTATTACGTACGTACCAAGGCGCGCCTACGGCTCTACGTAGGAATCGATTTTAGACGCTCAAATCACCTCCTCTACACGTCGGCGTAGGTATGCGTCCGCCGACGTGTAGAGGAGGTGATTTGAGCGTCTCTGGTAGGTATTTAACGTCGCGTTGCCGCACGCATACGCAGACAGATGACGTCTGCAGATGCATCTATCGACATGTAGTGCCGGCATAAGAAAGGTCGTATTTTTTATATACTGTGCTCCATCTTTGGCGAAACACGCGTAGGTAATCTAAAGTATAATAGTGTGCCTATGACGAAAAAACAATGTAACTAACCTGGCTTTATGCCTAATCCATCCATGACATAATAATGAGTGTCATCTCCATTCATAATAAAATTACCAAGGCCAAATCTGATCATTATTTCACGATGGTAAATGTTAGCACAGATAATAATTGTGATTTATATGTATAGGTAGGTACATATCTATGTTCTATATTCTTTATAGTAAGCCAGCCTTAAAAGATAGATAAACCTAATACCTATGCCATCGGGAACTTTTTGTACATCTACTAAAGAGAAAATATTCCACCATCGCGGCTCGACCCAGGCGGCTTGATTTTTTTCAACAACTTCAACAATTTATTCTTAGGTATATTCAAATCAATTATACAAGCCTTAAAAAAATTATAATTTTATTATACCCAAACCTGCCTCATAAAGCACTCTATGTATTTGAGAAAACCGCATGAAAATTTTATTTTATTGCCATAATTTTTTATCTAACTTTGACTTTATAGCGAACAGACAAACAGACGTGGCGGGGTCTTGTTTTTTATAGTTTTAATTTTGTGTTTTTTTTTGTTTTGACTTGTCATGTATCTGAGTTAGTTAGTGTAATTGCACTTGATATCCGTTCTAGTGAAGGTCGCGGGCAATCGCTGGGTGAGGGCGGCCCAGGACCGTTCGTTGTGGCATTCTTTGGGGGAGGCCTTTGTGCAGCAGTGGACGTCTTTGGAAAATGTAACATGCGGCGGACTTAATGCTAAGTACAATTCTCTGCCAGTCAACATTCTTCTCTTAAACTTTAATCAGTCTTTACATTAATTTTCTACTATTTTGAACTTCAAGTGATTCTTCTATTTACAATCGAGAATAATAATAAACAAAACAAAAAAGATAACCTAATTACGTTTGCTGCGGCCGGAGGTCCGAAAAAAAACCAATTTACTTATACTTAATTTATTTAAAATAAAACTTATTACAATTTAATTACTAATTCTAAACCTATGCTATTGTCCAAATGCGATATTTGAATGAATGTTCTAATAATGTTGCGAAATAAAGTAAACTATAGTCATCACTAAATTTGGGTCACGAAACATTGCACTGCTGCTGCGTCATCTCTATACCTAGGGTTGGCATATCTAATTCCTCCACCCCTAGAAAGGCAACTATTTTAGGACGTTTAGTGAAAATGTTGCCGGAATTCCTTCAGGATCGTTGCTGTCCTCAGAGGTTGCCGGCGGCTGCTGGTCCTTCTTCGTAGCTGCTTTGCATATCAGTAGGTTGTACTTTTTGATTGTAATGGCGATGATGACTGCAGCTGTACCAAACGTTATCAGGTAGAACGGCAGTGTGGTATGGTAAAATGTGGTCAGCTCTGCTTGATCGAGATGAATTGGAGCTTGCACAATAACTTTGTCTCGAACGTCACGAAGTCCTCGGAGATCAATGGAGTTGAGATTCACACGAGTTGAGATTTTTTCCTGTTTTACATAATCATAGGGTATATGCATGAGTTTAAGAGGCTGACCTTTTACTTCGTCGTTGTCGCTTACTATGGTCAACTCTGCGGTCTTCAAACTGCAGCCAACAGGAATGGTAATCAGGTAGCTCCCTTGAAGCGTTATAAAATCGTGCCTGGAACAGATCAGCTGGACTTTTGTATCATGAGGAAAAGTTACAACATAATGAAGGTCATCAAGTTTCTCCATTGCTTCTTTTGCCAGGGTAACAGTTGCAAACTGACAGGATTCTTTGACGATCTGATTGGTGATTAGCTCTTGGATACAATCAGGTTTAGTTCGAATCTGATGGTTGATTCCTCTTTCACAGAGATACCAGTCGTTCAACTTCGGACATTCTGTCTCTATGTACACGAATGACATCTCGTTAGTTGCTAGGAAAGGGAAGGTAGGGATCAGAGCCTGATTATTTTTATTTGGAACTATTGTTAACTTATACATATTGAAAATATCTTTACTTATAATAGGAAATTTAAAAACGAAAACTATTTGCCTGTCTGTATAATATGAACCTGGTTTAATAATTTCATAGTATTGTCTAATATCTAAGTCCAAAATTTGTTCTGCGTATCATACGTATGTTTTAAAGTTACTAACATAGAGTTTAATACATCTATATCTATCATAGTATGGTGCATGCTAGATGCACGTATAAAAGCTAACATATTCTCTATTCTAATTAATTCTAACATTAAGTCCTCTATATTTTCTGCAATTATCTCTAAAAGTTGAGCTAATTTAGCGTATTTAATCAAACTATTTTCCTTAAAAACACTAGAATCTAATATCAAATTGATGGTGTTGCTAGTTAGTTAGTTAGCTAAGCTCTCAAGTTTTATCTCTCGGCCCAGTGTTAGACTGAGAGTCATGATTGTCAGAATCCTGTAACAAATGCACATCTTTAGGGGGACGTTTTAATCGCGATTTTGCTACAGGACCACGTTTTTTAGATGTATAAATATGTATTGGCAAATTGGCAAGTACAGTATCCTGCGTATAGCGAGGTGCAGTTTTCTGACGACTAGCTGCGGGATTTTTAATGAAAATTTGCTGCGCTGGTATATATTGTATTTCGGGCTCACGATTTCTATTTCTATTTTCTATTAATGCGGTACGACTAGCGAGAGATGTTTCATTAATGATATCGTAAACCTTTTTCATTTGGTCCTTATGAGTTTGAATATATTGTTGTAAAAGCTGTTGAGTAATGTCGATGTCAAGACAGTCTCTTGGGTCAAAATGTCCTGTTAGCAAATCAAATGGTCTGCACTTGGTAAAACTGTGTATAGAACTATTATAGGCTATGATCGCATACGACATAAGATTTACAATAGGTTCATCTTTACGCTGTAATTTTAAAAGCCGAAGATGTTCCAGAATTGTTGAATGGAAACGCTCTACATTACCATTAGCATTAGGTGAATGAGCTAATATTCTATGATGATTAATTTTATGGAGACGCGTAAATTCTAAAAACAATTGATTAGTGAATTCTGTACCGTTATCAGTAATTAAAGTTAGCGGGACACCATGGTGACTACAAAACTGTAACAAGGACTGTAAAATACTGACAGCCGTTCCGTCACGCAAATGATATGCTTGACCGTACTTAGTAAAAACATCTATAAGTGTTAAATACTTTTCGCTCTGAACTGTAAAAAGGTCCATGTGAACGATTTCAAAAGGTTTAGTGGCTGGAGGTACTACATTAAACTGAGGTCGGATCGGATTCCTATCATACTTAGCCTGACCGCAAATTGTACACTCATTTATAAATTTACTTATGTGATCTTTCATTTTTGGCCAATAATACTTTCGGGATAAAGCCATATAACATTCATTAATGCCACGATGGTTAGTTTTACCATCATGATAGTGGCGGATTATGTCTTGTTGTCGTAAGTATTCCTTGACATTTTCTAATTCCACTTTAGCTAATACAAGATTCATGGAAGAACTTTTAAATTTTTCCTGCAAAATGGGTACAATTGAATAAAGGCCTAACGGTGGATTAATTAATATAGCTGTTTTTACTTTAGGTGAGACATATTCTTTAATAGAGTTAATGACATCTGTTTCTAAATTGGATTCTGATAGTTGAATACTGATACGTGTATGAGTGTCAAAAGGTTTTGTAACTACTGGTTTTCTTTTAACGTCACTAACTATGGTGAGACAGATCTGTCGATGGAATTTATTAAGAGGTTCGTCAGTAAGAGGAATTTCAAGGATGGGATTTTCGTCACTTGTATGAACAGTTTCAGTACTAGAATTTGGTTGAGTAACAGGGTGTTCAGATGGGTTTCCCATTAATGAGTTTAATTCATCTATTTCCTCTATTAATGATTTAGCATCTCCTGTATGAATTTCAACTCGAGACAATGCATCAGCATTCGTATTGGTTTTGCCCTTTTTATAGACTACTGTAAAATCGAATTCACTCAATTTAAGACGCCATCTTGTGAGACGTGAGTTTGGCTCTTTTAAACTCATCATCCACTGTAATGGTTTGTGGTCAGTCACGACTTTGAACTTGCGTCCAAAAAGATAAGGCCTGAAGTACTTGGTGGCCCATACTATAGCAAGGAGTTCCTTTTCAATAGTGCTATAGTTCATTTCACTCTCGTTTAAAGTTCGAGAAGCATAGCATACCGGTTTGTCAGAACCTATAGTACCCTGTGATAAAATGGCTCCAATTGCAACATTTGAGGCATCAGTGGTCAAATTAAATTCTCTAGTAAAATCTGGATATTGTAAAATTGGATCATTTATTAAAAGAGTCTTACATTTTTCAAATGAGTTAGTGTAATCAGCGTCTAAAATAACTTTTCTATTCTTTTTTAGACACTGCGTCAGTGGTTTGGTAATTCTGGCAAAATCGGGTATGAATTTTCGGTAATAACCGAGAAGGCCTAAAAATTGTTTTATTTCTTTAGCGGTTTTTGGTATGGGATATTTTTTAATAGCAGATATTTTGTCGGGATTTGGTTTAATACCATCTCTTGTAATTATATGACCAAGATAAGCCGTTTCATGCTTTAAAAATTCTGACTTGTCCATCTGAATTTTGAAGTTGGACTCTCTAAGTCTTTGAAAAACTTTTTCTAAATTAACAATATGTTCTTGTAATGATGTGCTGAATACAATTATATCGTCTAAATATACCAGACAAATGTCGTTTTGAAGACCTCTCAGAACGTTATCCATCACCCTCTGAAAAGTAGATGGAGAATTTTTCAAGCCCATCGGCATTCGAAGAAATTCGAAGTGCCCGTGCTCTACGTTGAATGCGGTCTTAGAAATGTCCAAAGGGTCCATTTCCACCTGGTAAAAACCACTTGCTAGATCGAGGGTCGTAAAATACATACATTTACCTAATTTGTCAAGTACATCACATATGTTGGGAATTGGGTATCGGTCGTCAAGTGTCTTTTCATTTACTTTACGAAAATCGACAACTAGACGCCATTTCTGTTTGCCAGAGGCATCTGCTTTTTTGGGAACGACCCAAATGGGCGAGCTCCATGCAGAATCGGATGGTCTGATTATACCCTGTTCTAACATTTTACCTATTTGGTCACGGACTTCCATTCTATGAACAAAAGGGTAACGGTAGCTTTTTGTATAAACCGGTACTTCGTCACTAGTCCTAATGCGATGTTTTATCTTGTTAGTGAATGTAAGGGGTTCACCTTCAATATAAAAAACATCTGCATACCTAGAACATAACGCTTCAATATTAGCTTTCTCTTCCGGGTTTAAATGGTCTACCCGTAACCGTGAGGTTACTTCCTGTGCTCGCGGCACGTGTTGCGCAGTGCGCGCGCACTCAATAGTCAATATTTCAGCGTGTGCGGGCCGATCAAGTGATAATATAACATCGTTAGAAGTTGGGTTTTCTATTTCTAGATAGCCGTGATTATTACTAACTTTTGTAATGCATTCGTGTATAATGCAGTTACAAATTATTTGCTCCTTAATGTGCACGTCACCGTCTGAGACGTTAACGGGGATACGTATCACTTTAGAACTGCCTGCTGGAATGATATCCTCGTATAAATTCACATTTCGGGAATTGTACATTCTAATGGGATTACACGCTGAGCGCGTTAACAACTGACCCTGTTTTAAATCGATGCGGGCCTCCCATTTTTGTAATAAATCTAGTCCAATAAGACCGTCAAAATAGTCATGAAATTTATATATGAATAATTTAATAGTATCATTGTCATTAAATTCTGCAAAACACGGTAAAGATATAGAATAATTATTTCGACTTGTCGCGTGTATGTTTGTCACCTCAAATGGATCAAAATTAAGTGAAAGGTCTGAAAAAAAATTTTCCACGGCTTCAGGGCTAATGAAAGACTGATTAGCGCCCGTGTCAATTAAAAACTTCAATGGGGGTTGAGAAATTTGAATGTAAGGTAATTGTCTTTGGGTTTGAAGGTTTAATTCTATCCTGGTTTTTGTGAAGTCGGGTCCTGTTGAAAATCCTGTTCTAGATTATTAGAGGAAAACTGTGGATCACATTCGTTAATAACTAATCTATTTTCATCAGTATCAGAATTTTCATAACAGCCAGAAGTATAGTCGGGTGTAGGCGTAGTATACGAATTCATATAATAATCGTAATAGTACACCGGATCTTGGCAACCGTCGTTGTATACTCATTGTCATATGCCGCGCATTCATTCATATTCATTTCTCTGCTTTTAAAATAGTTACTCGGAGGTGGGTTCCCTAGCCTATTCCAATCATGTCCAGTTAGCATGCTAGTATGCGGCAGAGTTTTGGGTACAAATCGCTGAACACCGCTCATAGGCTGGGGGTTCGGTGGATTATTTCGGGGTGGTAATTTAAATATATTACTACGGGGGTTGTAATTTGGGGGTAGTGCACCAAATATTTTTTGGGTATTACTGTGCATACGGGGTTGAGGCTGATTGGGTTCTGGGAATTTAAAAGGTGGAAGGAGTGGTCTTGTCGGTCGTTGTCCTATAGGTACTGGCCAATTAGGTACTGGACCCTGGTAAGCGTGAAGGCGAGGGGGTACAAACGGTACCGTCACGGGTGGTACATACACATTAGGCTTGGGGATGAAATGGTTTCTACTTAATGGCTCACTACGATGTTGTTGGTATGTAACATTCAACTCCTCCTGAACATATTCAAGCGCTTTCTCAATGCTACTGGGTCGCATGCAACGTATGCGGGACCCTAATGGTTCCTTAAGGCCGCGAACATAAGCCTGCATAGTCACCTTTTTATATAGGTCACGCTTCGCGTCTATAGTAGTTTTTAAAGTTTCGTGTAAGGTCACATATGTCATTAAGGTACTGAATAAATTCTGGCAATGGTTAAAAAATTCCTGCGGAGTTTTGGAACCTTGCGTAGCCAAAGAGAGGTCACTGTATAAAGCCGTTTCATCACGTTGATCGGAAAAATTATTAATTAATGTATTACGAATCCCTATCCAGTTTTCAGGAATACCATTGGAATTGATGGTACTAGCCGCTGTGCCAGTAATTTTATTTAATATTCCGTTCAACACACATGAATTCGCAAAGTCACTACCTGGCTCGTTAACTATAAACTTATCTACTAACTGGTCACAAATTTTAATAAACCGAGTTAGCACATTAGGGTTCCCGTCAAATTCAGGGACATGGCGGAGAGCCCTATAAATCATATCCTGGTCATGTGCCATTCTTATTTCTAAATCAGCTAACGTATCAATATTTCTAAAATTATCTACTAACTGCCGGTGAGTCTGGCGATTTGCAGACTCCCGAGAACTAGAGGCTCTAGGATGAAAAATCTTGAAGTGTAAGATTATCAATAAAAAAAAATACTCTTAAAAATTTACTCTAAAAATTACTAAAAACCCTATTAGGAATGAAGGAAGCAACACGAGAACGATTCAAGTGTACTTACAAAATCTTCATAACTGGTTCTCTTTCTTGAATCGATGTCTGGATTCCTCCTCCTGGTCTGCAGCAGGTCCGTAGATTCAGGATACTCGGCAGCGGTGCTTGATAGCCACCCCGGGCAGCTCGCGGATATGAATTCGATTCTTGAACCCTAAGTATCGCTAAACTACCCGTGAGTATCCTACCGACTGCGCCAATTACGTTTGCTGCGGCCGGAGGTCCGAAAAAAAACCAATTTACTTATACTTAATTTATTTAAAATAAAACTTATTACAATTTAATTACTAATTCTAAACCTATGCTATTGTCCAAATGCGATATTTGAATGAATGTTCTAATAATGTTGCGAAATAAAGTAAACTATAGTCATCACTAAATTTGGGTCACGAAACATTGCACTGCTGCTGCGTCATCTCTATACCTAGGGTTGGCATATCTAATTACCTCTATTTACCTTTTTTGTTTTGTTTATTATTATTCTAAAACGTGTTTTAGATAAAAACAAAATACACACTAGGAATTATAATTATCACACATGTTCTTCTCTAAAAATCTACTTCCTATTAAGACGAAAAATTTATCATCTTTTAATGAAGTGAAAATATTAATATCAAACAAGATAATATTGCACTATTCAACTTATTATACTATACGTAAAATAAGTCCGTAATATAATATTTCACTAGAGACTGATTTACTCATCTTAAAAAATCATTAAACTCACTCTAACTTCAATTTTTTCGTATTCCTGCTAACAATCTTTCGTAAAGTAAACACAACATTCATCGGCCTGGTTCGGATCGGCTCGACAATGCTCGGAAAAACAAATGACAATGACAAATGCGTGCAAAATAAAGCCATAGACAAATGGCGCCAAATCGGAAAATGAATATTCGCATTCGCATTCGCGAATATCTACGGCAGATATTCGCATTCGCATTCTCGAATGCCTAAAAATTGATATTCGTTACATCACTAGTGCGTGGCATACCTTCGCTAAGAGTCAATGCCATTTTAGAGACAAAAAAATATTTTGTATGGGAAAATTAAAAAAAACTACGAACTTTAAAAAGTCTAGAACAAATGTTGTTGGGATTGATGTAGAATGGCTGCCTGCAAGAGGTGATGCGCTAATTACAAATAACCCCATAAACCCTGTACAATAACTTTGTCCACAGTCTAATACCGGCACTACACGTCGACAGATGCATGCAGATGCATCGTCAGACGTCATCTGCGTATGCGTCCGCCGACGACCGCAGACTTTTTTTTTGTTTTTTTTTGTCGGGCTTTTTGTAGGCGGCCTGTCTCGAGACGGCACTAGTCTACTTCACCGGGCAATCGGCGAGCGCAGAAGGCGCTCCAGCCTAAACAAAAAATTAGCGCAACTACCTAAGGGTGACCCATGCGGGTCCGTGCCTCGGCTTAGGACGTTGCGGAGAGACATATGAGACACAAGCGATTATGGGCCTTGCAACTTTCGCTCTACTCCATTCGGTTGGCGATAACCGGAATGTCATCGGCCTCGCGGGGCCGGGGATAGGGTCGGGATCAGGGGCGGGCGCGGCGCGAAACGCGTCGGCGCGTTGTATTGGCGGTTTGTGTAGAGTGTTTCTGTAAGTGATCGTTCATAGTGGCGATGGCCAACGTGGTCTCATCGTCCGGGTCTTTTAAGACGTGCCTTGGACGCGATCAAACGAGTGTAAATCGCGGCCGCTCTGACCAGCGGATTCAGGTGGTGACTCGCCCCATCGAAATAGCGAATGGAAGCTCGCTTCATAAACTGCCGGATGGTAGGCAGGTTAGCATCAATGTGCAAGTTTTTATTACGTACGTACCAAGGCGCGCCTACGGCTCTACGTAGGAATCGATTTTAGACGCTCAAATCACCTCCTCTACACGTCGGCGTAGATATGCGTCCGCCGACGTGTAGAGGAGGTGATTTGAGCGTCTGTGGTAGGTATTTAACGTCGCGTCGCCGCACGCATACGCAGACAGATGACGTCTGCAGATGCATCTATCGACATGTAGTGCCGGCATAAGAAAGGTCGTATTTTTTATATACTGTCCTCCATCTTTGGCGAAACACGCGTAGGTAATCTAAAGTATAATAGTGTACCTATGACGAAAAAACCTGGCTTTATGCCTAATCCATCCATGACATAAGAATGAGTGTCATCTCCATTCATAATAAAATTACCAAGGCCAAATCTGATCATCATTTCACGATGGAAAATGTTAGCACAGATAATAATTGTGATTTATATGTATAGGTAGGTACATATCTATGTTCTATATTCTTTATAGTAAGCCAGCCCTAAAAGATAGATATACCTAATTAATACCTATGCCATCGGGAACTTTTTGTACATCTACTAAAGAGAAAATATTCCATCATCGCGGCTCGACCCAGGCGGCTTGATTTTTTTCAACAACTTCAACATTTTATTCTTAGGTATATTCAAATCAATTGTACAAGCCTTAAAAAAATATAATTTTATTATACCCAAACCTGCCTCATAAAGCACTCTATGTATTTGAGAAAACCGCATGAACTTTGACTTTATAGCGAACAGACAGACAGACGTGGCGGGGTCTTGTTTTTTATAGTTTTAATTTTGTGTATTTTTTTGTTTTGACTTGTCATGTATCTGAGTTAGTTAGTGTAATTGCACTTGATATCCGTTCTAGTTAACTATAGAAAAAGAAAAAAAGTGACCTTTGGCTTTTTTGTAAAAGCGATAGGTCCCTCTGGTTTTTGTGTAGATATCTTTATGCTGCAGTTGTGAGTTGAATAGTTACAGAAATGGTGTTATTATTATAGTTGATTATATAGTTAGAAATATCTTAGCACAACGTGCCGTTTTAAATAAAAAAAAATACGCTTACACTCACAGCCCACAATAGGTATAAACCTGTGTAGTGCAACAACAACATACAACACATACACAAACACCCAGACCCGAAACATATATCTGTAGGCCATATAAATATTTGTCCCGGTGCGGGGATCGAACCCGCGACTCTTCAAATCAAACGGTCATCTCGCACCGCTGGACTAACCGGATCGTCAATTTTTTTTTAATATAAAAGACTGAACCAATATCGCTGGTACAAGCATTTTTGTAAAAAGTCATTACAAGTTCTTTATTTAAAACTGAACGTTGTCCAGTTGATATTCCCAACTATATACCTAATCACTAAATAATATTCAAAATGATAATAATAACATCATTTATATGACTATTTATCTCACACAGTTATCACTTAACATCCATTTGAATTGAATTTTAATTTATTTAGGTACCAAATTGTTGAATTTATACTTAATATTTTTTTTATTGTAACTGTTTTTCATCTATGTGATGTTTAACCGACTTCAAAAAAAAGGAGGAGATTCTCAATTCGTCCGGATCGTTTATTTTTTTAAAAGGTGTATCTTAGCTTGTGTAAAACTAATTTATTATGTATTCATGTGACCTGCAACCTTGTTTGCCACTTACATACACCGCTTACACAGCTTGATTACATAAAAACCTACCTAGATGTTGCTCCCAATACGGGGATTGAACCCAAAACATCTATTCATTGGTTTCAAACTACTGGACCAACCAGTCATCCAGTACATATTCCTTACATCGTCAGCACGCCACACCGCGGACACTCTGCCAAAATTTCATACAAACGCTTAATTTGGTCTCTATTACACAGACATCAATCAGTGACGTGTATTTGCACGTGCACCTGTGTGCGTAGCACGTAGAAAATACCAACCGTCGCCCATAAGAGGGGAGGAGGTTGGGTGATGCGGGGAAATCGGACGGGTCGTCGAAGTGTCCATTCTATACGTAGTATTATTACATATTCTTTGAGCACGCGTCCATTCCATATGACGGTGTATGAAGAGCAACGTTCGAACGATAGTGTCAACGTAGTTTCTAATTATATGTGTCGTACGTATAAATAATATTGGCAATGCAGTTCCTTTGTGACGGTCTGGTTAGTAAAATAAAAAAAATCGGCAAGTGCTGTTGCCCATTTAGCAGTAGATACCTGTTATCGCACGTTTTTTATATAATGACTAGCTGTGCCCGCGAATCCGTCCGCGTGAGAATTTATGATTGTTCAGTATCTACCCAGACAAAGTGGTGGGCGCAGCTAGTATAAAAGTAGCCTAAGTTACTCCTTATTACATAAGCTATCTGCCAGTGAAAGTCCCGTCAAAATCGGTCCAGCCGTTCCCCAGATTAGCGGGAACATACAGACAGACAGACAAAAATAGTAAAAAATGATTTTTTGGTATATGTACCGTGTATACATACATATGCATATAGTAAAAAGCGGTTATTTTTATATTACAACCAGACATTCCGATTTTATTTATTTGTATAGATTATGAAGGTGGAAAACAAGTCTAGCAAGATAGTTGCATAAAAATCAAATGCAGATGCGTTGATGCCTAAGGGTCATAGCTCACTACAGCCACACGGCACCCGACCAGCACCGCCTCGTTTTACGGCGTCCACTCGTCCACTTGTTGACGGGTGGTCCATGGGTGAACGACGCGATGTTACTTGTGCACCACTCGCGGACCGCGTGCGGTTCACTTAGGAACAGCGAGTTGGCAATGCAAAGTCAACGCAAGACAAGCTAGTGGTCCGTGCGTGGACTGCGCGCCGCCCGCGCTTGCGGTCGAGGTGATACGGAGCGGAGTTGATGTAATGAACGCAGAGGCGGTCTTGCGCTGGTCGGGTGCCGGGTGGCTCTAGTGAGCTATGATCGTTAGGGCCGATTTCACCGTCGTTATCAAACGCGATAATTTCTTGTTAAATGCGTTTTACGTTCTAATACGTGTTCAATAACACTATTTGGATTTCACCGATCAAATTGGTGAAATGGTGAATAAGCTCAAACTGCATGCAAATTTTAAACTCAGTTATACGAAAACACGTTTTATTAAAGTCAGTTCTCAGAGCAAACGGTAAAATCCGCCCTAAGTCGTTTAACACCATGACAGTTGTAACGGGACCATGCAACTGCAAAGCGATATAATAAAGCAATATACGGCCCTGTAATTTCCGGCACAGAGGCATAACACCTTAGTCCTCAGAAGTGATAATGCATCTGCATTTTGACCACTGGTTTTTGTGTAGGTGTCTATAGGCTGCAGTCGACACTTAACATCAATGTGAACTGCATGCTTATTTGCCACTTTTATGACATAAAAAAACCGTTACTAGCAAACAAAAGGGCACGAGAAAATAAATTTAATTCAAATTCGTTGCTCACGCTGATGATAACACGCCTGTTATTTTTTGATTTTATATAAGACCATGTGTTAAACTTATTATAGGTATGGCAGAACGAGGTTTGCCGGATCAGGTAGTAGGAAATACAATATTGAAGCATGTATGATTTATCGATTCAATCCTAAATTAATTTACGACATATTACGAATGTCACTTCTACGAGTGCCTGCTAATTGAATATGAAAAATGGATTGGTAATTTATTAAAAAACTTGGCACGTTCCATTGTATTGAGAGGAGGAAATAGAAGTTGTATATACCTACTAAATATTTAGTGCAATCACAGAAATCTAAATAGCAAGATAATAGAAATGGCATATTGCTAAAAACCATCGAGAAGGCATGTAGCTGGTTTGTATATTCACTACTACATACTACAATGCCTCTGCCTCTGTGCCGGAAATTACATTACCACCTGACCTGAACACGATAGTGCTGAACACTACCACTTAGCGGCAAGTATATGCTATGGTGCCTATGCCCGCGAGCTCCGTCACTGGAGCTCTACCACCAGTAATACCTACCTTGCAACCTGTTGAGTATCTCGACCAAATGTAAGGTTTATATAGAAACTGAGAGCCTAATAAGTCAGGAATTTGAATGGGAACTTTGATTGGGTTCACTTAAGATCCTTTCTGTGTATCTGTCATTTTTCAGAAATTATGCACCTCCATTTTTGAAAGAAGTAAAGAGCACGACATCAGCATTATGGGTCAACGTCATATTCTGAGTGGGTGTAAAATGTGTCCAAACAAAGTTCCTATCGAAAATTCAGACGATTTAGAAGTGAAGTAAGCTACAAAATGTTTTAAGAGCTGCCCTACGGGCGCGGCCCTATACATATATGCTGAAACTTTAAATTTGGTGGCGGTTCCCAACAGGGTGCAACATATCTTCCATTATTATCTTAATCTGACGCGCTTGAATAAATCCAAAAAATCCCCTCTTTGGCTGCCCTACTGTACTCGGTACTATCACGAATAATAATAGATACTTATCGCTATTGTAGAATTGTTCATCCATATGTATTTTAGGCACAGATAACCAATGTTTCGCTTTCGTTATACAAATGTCAACTCTGTATCAACTATAATTTAAGACAGAATAAATTCCACCATTTATAAGTTCACAATTAGACCACCCCACGCAAAACACGAAAGCTGTAAGACAAAGTCTACCGATTGCACGTGATAAATTAATATTATTTCATACAGTAAAACACGATAATTGGCACGGACGCTCCGGCATTTTCGTCATAGACAGTCATACAAAGTTACTGTCATCATTCGGGAATGCATAAAAATAGTTGTTATTTGTTACTAGAATTATGATAACGCACCTTGAAAATTGAAGTGGCATATCTCAAAAACATAAGAAAATGACCTTTATACATTACGGAATAATTAGATCGATTACATGTTTTTAAGTTAGTCGATTGATGTATAAAAGTAATTTTCTTAATTTATTGAGATATGCCACTTCAATTCCGCAGGTGCGATTACTAAAAACATGAACTCTTCATGTGACATAGAAAATGTATTACCTGTCTAGGGATGGCGATTAATTGAAATCGATTTTAAAACAAAGAATGGTTGTTAGTGGTGACCTGCTATTACTAAACTCCAGAAGCAGAATTATGAAATGAAAAAATAATGCATGAAGGACAAATGGCTAAGTTACAATAAAAAGTATCTATTATTAAAAATCTATTCCTACTAGTTTGGAATTATTTTGTTGTTGGCCTCCGTTTTCAAGTAGCGTATTGAAATGTTTTTAAATTTTAATTAGGCGAGCCTATGGCGCACGTAAAACTAAGCTAATAATTATTTAGACAATACATAAAAATAAAAAAAGAAAAAAATCTTTATTAAGTTTCAAATTATTACTTGATTACAAATAATATATTTTGCCTTTCAAGTCTACGCTGTAGAATTTCAATGATTCAATGTACACTTGTCAATACAAGTGTACATTGAATCATTGAAATGTACACTGTAAAAAAGCGTAGGTACTACTACAATAGTAGTACCTACGCTTAGCCTAAATTCTGAATACAACACCCTGTTATTTGTATTTCATTCATATGAGCCTTTGCGTGCCGCAGGCTCTTTGTAAATAATGAGAGCGCAAACTGCGCATGTCCCGATCAATTTACAGTGTTTTCTTCAGCTCGTCACGTACCCCGTTAATGACGCAAATACCATACAATAGAACGATTCCTTGACCAAAGCCTTAAGCTCGTAATTTAATAATCTATTCGTACATATTTAATACAGCTACGTGAATGGAAATCGATGGCTGCGCGCGCATTCCCATACATGGCTTCCTTGTTGCACCAGAAACTGTGACGTTGGCTGAACTTTCCGCGCATTTAGAATACATTAACGCTCCCAAACTTAGAGCCGAAGAGGCTTGTTCCGTGAATCCGTCAATGGATAGGTGACAATTAGGAGTAAAAGTGGAACAGTGCCATTTGAAAATATAGAACGTGCAAGTGCATTCAGCACTAGACAGTGGAAAGTGCATTTAAATGACGTCCGCTCGTTCTCATAGGAATATATTGAAAATTGCGATGAAAATAAAAAGAAGATAGGAAAGAAAATTTCAATTGATTAACTAAAATCTAAAAATGACAACTTAATTCATACAAAAAATAGAAAAATTGGTTGATATAAAAGACGAAAACAGAAACTTAGGTCCAGATATCTGGGCTGGAAGGTTCACATTCGCCTGTAATGGAGAAAGGTGAACGCTTTTCAGAGTACCTGTTCGCGAAGATGGGCCCAGGAGACAGGGGCCCGAAGACCACGGAAGACCGGTCAGCTCCGGTTGAGCCAACTGGTGTGAAAAAATGGCTGGTGGACAATATGATGTTGGTTATAACTCTGGCTGGCGTGCTGGTCGGTATTGCTACTGGTAAGAATTATGTTTAATATTTTATTATATCCTATTTCATTAGTTAAAATTTATTTTCTGACGAATATATACAATTTAGGTTTTCGCTTTGACAAGTTTTGAAAAACCACAATTAACACGCTCAAAACTTATCTAACATAATACATAATTAAATTAAAATATGTTATTGAAACTCAGAAGTAAAAACTTAAGCATTGAAATATGATTTGTTCGTGGAGAGTAATAGAGTACAGTCACTCTAGTCGGACACACTTTAAGCAGTCATTACCGTCAATTAGATATGACGATCAGTTGAAAACATCACGAGCCAAAAACTTTGGTGGATTTAGCTCTGCCAGTAGGGATGGATTGGTTTGCCAAATTGGATAATATTACCACCATAACGCGTTTTCGGATTTAATTTTCCATGCAATTCAAATTTATGTTACAAAAATTGAAAATTATCATGCAGTTCACATTAGAGGTAAAAATACAACAGACATGCGAAAAGGAAATCTCAAATTTTCAAAGCAAATAAGTGCCGTTCTCAAGACTTAGATCTTTATGTCTGAATACTGAAACTTTGTTTACACGTGGCACCATCTATTAGAATACACAAGAAACTAGTAAGCGCGAAACGCAAGAACTTGTCTAGTTCGAACAGCGACGACTAAATCGCGGTTACGAAGTTTTCACAAAGTGCCTGGCCCGACATAACTTCACTTGTCTGTTAGGGTCATATGAGCAATGAATTACATCCCGTTCTTCCACACCGATAACCTGACATAATCCAGTATTAAGTTTCCAAAGTAAGAGTAATCAAGGCACTAAATTCTTTGCCAGGTTTTGGGCTCCGACCATACAATCTCGGTCCAGATGCGCTCATGGTCATATCATATCCTGGAGAACTATTTATGAGGCTGCTAAAGCTCATGATTCTACCTCTGATCATCGCCAGTCTGATCGCTGGTTCAGCGAGTCTGAACGCCAAGATGAGTGGGAGAATTGCTGTAAGAACCTTGCTGTACTTCATTTTGACGTCTATGTTCAATGCCTTCCTTGGCATCATCTTGGCGATGCTGATCCACCCAGGCGAACCGGACTTGAGAGAAGATGGGAGTAGTATGCTGGAGACTAGGAAGGATCATAGCATATTGGACAGTCTACTTGATATTGGTCGGTGAGTTTAATAATTTTTCAGTAAATTATGAATCAAAAGTACTTAACCCTTTCCGGGACAGTATACGAGACATAAAAATTTCATTGTTTTAAGGGTAGACGTTTACTGTCCTTGAAAGTGTTGATATAGAATATAATGTTAAAAATGTAATCAACGAATAGCTCAAGATAGGCAGAGATAAATTATGTATGCTATCTGTTTGATTCCAGATAGCAAATCTTTTTAAAATTACCAAACACTGAAAACACTAAAGTACAAACCATCGAAGATATTATTTTCATAAAGTTTATACAACTTTAACAAGTCCTGAGTCTTACAAACCACATTAAGGTCGTTCGTATTTTCAAAATTAGGTACTGTATCTGATTTCAGGACAATAATGACACTGAACCTGTTAAACTGTTTATTACTATTTCCAGCAACATATTCCCCGACAACTTAGTGCAGGCGGCATTCCAACAAGCGCACACAGTGTACGCGGAGCCTCCCACGCTGTTCGCCAGGAACGTCACCGAAAACGACACGGTGCCACTGGTGCGCGTTGTGAGTTACAGGTGAGATAACTATGCACCCCGCTTTATAGCAATCACAGAAAATGACGTCGCATCCACAACGCACGCTAATTTAAAGACCTTATTTGTTCAAGCAATTTACTGCAGTCAATTGTACGAGGAGATGTATCGTAGCTTCTCGAAGGCTGCCCAACTTGTGCCAACGATTGACCTCTTTCTTAGAGTTGGCCCTTCCTAACGGGACTGTTTGTCCCAGGCATATACTATATAACCTTGATTTGTATGGTGGATGGCCCCAGGTAAATATAGTAAATAACGACGAGCGTAGTCTCAACCATAATTGGAGTGTTGTTTGTCTATCTAAAGAACTATTTTTTATTAACGAAGGTGGCAAACAAGAATGCAGTTCATATGGATGATAAGTAATGACTGCAGCCTATAGACATCTACACAAGAACCAAATGCAGATGCGTTGCCAGCCCTGAGACTTTATTTGTTATGTTTTTGTGATAGTTATAACGGGCCAATATACTATCTTACCGGAACACAATAGCGCTAAACACTACTACCATTTGGCGGCAAATAGATAATGCGTTAGTGCCTACGCTCTCGAGTCTCTACGCTGAAACTCTACCACCAGTAAAAAAATATTCATACAATTATTAATCCCACTTATATCGTACAACAAGTCTATTAAGATCCGCACAAGTTGCCTTAATGGGAATGCAGGTATATTGCCAAAGACTCGCTGGTATATTGTGAATTTCCTATTCCAGATCAGGCACTAATACCCTTGGTTTGGTATTCTTTTGTCTGGTCTTCGGTAGCCTGCTCGGCACTTTGGGACACAAGGGGCAGGTGGTGATCGACTTCTTCCAAGCCATCTTCGAGGTTATAATGAAGATGGTAACTGGAGTGATGTGGTTCACCCCTGTTGGTGTTAGCAGCGTTATCGCCGGGAAGATACTTGGCGTCAGTAATGTTGGTATGTTGAAATATTTTAAGATTACTTCAATGACAATTTGGTACATATTATATTTTTAAAGAAAAATGGAAAGAAAAATTTGACTTCAGGCGAGACTCGAACTCGCGGCCACTGGGAATCTAGTCCAGCCGCTCTTTTTTACGATATTTAATAAACTACAAAGTTTATTATATCGGTTGCCTAACTAGCATAGTGTGGCAATAGATGGCGCTAGTGCCACCATACGGCAATGCAATAAATGTGAAGGAGAGATTTGACAAATCGGGCAGGACTTCGGTAGCTCAGTTGGAAAAGCGGCTGGACTAGATTCCCAGTAGGCCGCGAGTTCGAGTCTCGCCTGAAGTCAAATATTTCTTTCCATTTTTCTTTAAAAAAAAATATTTTTCACAAGCATGTGTTAATGCGAAATAATATACAACAATTTGTGACATGTAAAAGAATCTGTAGATCTAGGCTGTTTCTAGTTGTAGATAGATCAAATTTTTCTAAGAAACGTTGTTTCATATGTACTAAGAAACGACCTATACGTCCACCTTGCTATTGTTATAGTTTTGACCCCAGCAGTCTTCAATGCAATAAGTATTAATCATATCTTATCAATCAACATGACTTCGGCAGTTGAAATTTTAATGTGCTTATACCATTTGATCAGAGCTTATGCATGGTTGCATTGATTCATTAATTATTTCAATAGAGATTGGACAATGTTATAAAAAAGCGTCATTACTCTCAACTAATGAATGCCTAAAAAGCCTTCATATAAACCTACATATTATAATAGTACCTGCCAAAAAACTATCTAAACTGATATTTTTATGAATTTTTTGAGATAACTGTCATTTTTAAGAATTGTTTTTTTTAGGTTGAGACGCCAAAGACAGGAAGTTTTTTTTTTGAAAAAAATGAGTCTCACCATCACCTTGAGTTGTTTCTAATAACAAGTGGGTAAAGAATTCGACAGTGATTGCGAGACTCCCGTGACTTTAAGATCAAAACTGATCCTAATATATACATACATACCTTAGGATCAGCAACCCACGCCAAGTTCCTTACGTGGGTGGTAGGCAGAGATTTTGGAGCACCAGATACTCCGCTTCTGACACACCTCCAGTGCTTCTTCTATATACGTCATTCTCTTCATAGATGCACACCGATTCCTAAAACTCTTTGCCCACTTTCAGACAGTACATGACATCTATTTGGTAAATTCAGGTCAGTCTTGGTCTGCCTGGGCCTCTGGAACCTTCGACATTCGCATTGTATATCTGTTCATTTCAACCCGCTTCCTAAGATCTTAAGGTAGCGGGTTGAATTCGTGCCCCAAGACTATTCTTTCATTTTTATTTTAAAAATCGTCGTTTTCTATTTTCCAGCTCAAGTGATGTCCCAATTGGCGTGGTTCATAGCGACGGTGACAGTGGGAGTATTCCTCTATCAACTCATTGTGATGCAACTGATCTACTTCCTGTTCCTCAAGAAGAACCCCTACAAGTTCTACTGGGGACTGTCGCAGGCTATGCTCACCGCTTCTGCTACTGCTTCAACGTAAGTTTAATTTCATAATTTGCAAGTGTTACAAGCATGCAGCAATAAATTTCCAATAAAATGTTCATTTGTAAGAAGCAAAGTCTTATTAATAACTATTACAGAGACATCACAGCTAAGGCCTCAGGGGTTGCAACACGTCTACATTTTGACCTCTGGTTTTTGTGTAGATGTTTATAAACGGTAGTTATGCTACGTAATTTGGCTTTGCATGGTGACTGACATCCGTGCGGCACTAAATGGGTGCCGATCGAAAATCAGCGCTAGGTTCACGCCTGGCATATTGCTGAATCGGCCATCTCTTTGGTGCTATAAGGAGACACTCCTTCAGAGCAGATCTATGTACCTAGTATGTTGTGCTGTTTTTAAGTGATTGTATGTTTTTTTTTCTCTGTAACCAACGCGTGTTTGCTTTATGCACCAAATAAAGTTTTACTTACTTTTTTTTTTACTTACTTATGATTTAACATCCATGTGATCTGAAGGCTTGTTTGCCACTTTTGTAACATAAAATAAATAGAGGCTTAAGTAAACTAAAACTAACCTGACCGAATAGGTCGAGTACTGTCTGAGATATCAAGAGTCTTAAGAATCGGCATGCATGTATGAAGAGAATGACGAATCTAGAAGAAGCATGGGAGGTATGTAATTTCGGGGATATCTAGCGCTCCACACTCTCTGCCTACCCTGCAAGGGACTTGGCGTAAATATACATCAAGAAATAAATGAAAAAATAAAAATATAATTATATTAAATAATCATTGTAATGCTGGGGCTTAATCCCCCTATACGTTATTCATTTGAATCCGTACTCGTACCTCGTTGCTATTAAGCTAAATCGCTTAATAGCTTCTTACCTACTCCATAAACCCGTATTGGAGCAGCGTGGTAGAGTAAGCTCCAATCCTCCCCTCAAAAAGTTGAGAGACTCGTGCCCAACAGTGGGACGTATAATGGGTTGCCATTTTTAAGCTAAATGTATGTATGTATGTATCTTCACGCCAGGTCCCTAACGGGGTAGGCAGAGAGTGCAGAGCGCCAGATATCCCGGTTCTGACAAACCTCTCGTGCCTCGTCTACCTTCATCATTCTCTTCATACATGCACGCCGATTCCTAAGACTTTTGACCCCACCATCAGACAGAACTCGACCTATTTGGTCATGGTAGGTCAGGTAGGTCATTAAGCTAAATCACATCCATTTATTTATCAAATTTCAGTGCCGCAGCTCTCCCTGTTACATTCCGAGCAATGGAAGGTCCCCTCCGCATCGACACTCGCATCACTCGCTTCGTGCTCCCCATCGGTTGCAACATCAACATGGACGGAACAGCTTTATTCCTCGCCGTCGCCAGTGTTTTTGTGTGTCAGATGAACAACATGCATCTGGGTTTTGCTCAGTTGGCAACTATTTTGTGAGTACCTATTATATAAGAAAAGATAGTTCTACGACTCTTGTATAGTTCTAAGAGTCTTTTTCTCTTGATCTATCAGAGGAACAGTCATGACGTCAGTTTTATCTATTAAATGAGTCAGATGTACCTTCCCTTGGTTTGAAGCATTGAGGGAATCCTAGTTTTAAAAACCTGTTTCAGTCGAAAAACGTTTACAAATGGACTAAAGGCCCTTCCCCTCCCCAAAGTTACCTACAACGAACGATCCTGGGTCATCCTCATGTATCGATTACCTGTGACCTTCATCAGGTCGTCAAGAATCAAGGAACATACTTCTCAAAAAATAAATACGGATTGGGCAAAGGATCAACGGCCAGTGAGGTGGATCCATGACCTGATGAAGGTCGAGGAAACTCGCTCGATGATGGGAGCCCGAATCGGGCTTGGTCAACATCTTTGGGGGTGGCTTTTGTGCAGCAGTAAATGTCTTTCGGTTGAAATGACGATGATGATGAGCTACGGAAGGTCCGCAGCAACCCTCACATCACCCGTTTTGTACTAACCATTGAATGTAACGTTAATATGCACAGAACAGTTTTGTTCTTCGCTGCCGCCAATGCTTTTGTGTCAGATGCATCTGTATTCCGGATTTGCGTAGTTGGGCACTTTTTTGTAAGGAACTATATTAAAATAAAGATTGCAGATCTCTTAAGATTTAGATACGATGTTTCGATAGAACATCTAAACTGATTTGATTGAAATTACTTTTAAAGACTTGTAGCGTCCACTACATTAAGGCGCTAATTAGTGGAACACATGAAACCTCACAGTACTTGTCTAGTACGATAGATGGCGTGCAATGGAATTACATCGCACATGCGAAGATTTCTCAAGAGTTGGCATATATACAACTTCCCAACGTCAATCGTTGGGCCGCGGCCCGCCAGGCACTACTACCTCGCCTGGTCGGAGGATCCTCCCTTTTCGCCGGAGGAGCACTTCCAACCGTTCCTCCACAGACTGAATCTTTTATGTAAGAAGATGCGTCGATATCAACACCAATATAAATAGTTTTATACCGGTTCTAGTAGAATAAACAGCGAAAAGACAGCTCTATTCTTACGAGGTACGTAAAGAGTAGTTTCGTTAAATATTTTTTAATTCAATCCATTTATCATCTCTTGCAGCCTGACGTGCACGGCGGCGTCAGTGTCGTCAGCGTCGGTGCCATCGGCGGCGCTGGTGCTGGTGCTGGTGGTGCTGGCCGCCGTCGACGCGCCGCACCACGACGTGTCGCTGCTGTTCGCCGTCGACTGGCTCGTGTGAGTGTGTAGTTCCCCAGAGAGAGTATCGCTGGCCTCTTACACCCGTATTCACAAACAATACTATGAGGTCTCACAGGGTTGGCAAACGCACAGGGTCATTAAAATCAATTCATAAACAATACTTGAGTGAGAACCACCACTATGCGTTCATATTAACCGACGCCATTTTAGGAATTAACATAGAGACAATTACTGAAAACGTCATGGATTATAGTAATGAAGAAGAGTATGATAATTATATCAATGATGAAATAAATTAAGAAAGCTTTCATTATGAGAACTAAAGAATTATATGGGGTTTTATTATGACGACCGCATAGCAAAAGATTTTTCTTTGCATAGCGTTTCTTCGTCACTTATGTGCAAGTATGCATCTTGAATACGGGTGTTACTCGTGTTTGTGGTGTTTACCTTTTTTTTTTACAAATATATATATATATATATATCTATAATATATATCCATCTGAAGTGCATGCTTGTTTGCCACCTTCGTAATATAAATAAAACATTGCAGAGATCGTATCAGAACGACGAACAACATGTTGGGCGATTGTTACGCGGCGGCTGTCGTCGAGCATCTATCCAAGAATGAACTCATGGCTTGCGACGCTGCTTCCATGGTAATGGTTAAATTTACTTTTGCACCTAACGAAGAAACTAAAATGAAACTGTAGCATCCACTACATAAAGCGCCATCTGTAGGAACACTGTAGAAACACTGTAGAAACACAGAGTACTTGTCTAGTACGGCAGATGACGCATGACCGAGTTGCATCGCACGTAAGTTTTCTCAATAGTTGCCCTATCTACGACTTCCTAACTTTACTCGTTGGGCTGCGGCGTATAGTCTTTTTAGGTCGGAGGAACATTTCTACCGTTTCCTCCACAAAACCTTTACTATAGATATATCGTGCGTTTGTTGTAATTTAAGATTTTTATAATCAGTCTGATGTTTTGCTCTCTTAACAGTTGCCATGATCTTGTTGATCGATTTTTGTGTTAATCCTGAATGTTATGTTCGTAGGTATGTATCGTATGAAGTTTGCGAGTTAGTTAGAGGTAGCTGTATCTACATAAATAATATAATATTTCAAATTGATGTTAGACAAATGCCATATACGAGTATGTTCGAGACATGTAAGCATAAGAGCGATCGTACGTAACATCGGATTGATTTTAAAAATCATTTTAATTGCAATATACGGATTAGCAATTCTATCCTTCTATTCTAAAAAAAGGTTTATTTCAATAAGTAATTAAATTCACCAATCTGCCACCAAATGGTGTTAACTATCGTGTGCCGGTTAGATGATAATATATTATAGTTATTATCTGTGATAGTAGTTTAGTCTGTGATAGTTCACAGAGCCATAAGAACTAAGGTCTCAGGAGTGGCAACGCTAATGCGTTGACAAACCAGAGGTCACAATGCGTTAGCATTTTGACCTCTGGTTTTTGTGTAGATGTCTATAGTCAGCAGTCATCACTTAACACGCATGTGAAACTGCATGCTTGTTTGCCACCTTCGATGCATTAAAAAATATGAAGAGATATCTCATATTCATATTAACACAGACCAATCAGCCTATGCATATTAATTATCCCGCTTGGCATGCGAGTGAGGTCGCAGTTGCGATAGTTTTATCGCGGGACGCTGCTGCTCATCCCGTGTTATTTTATTTACTACCGCCTATTAAAACGATTCCCTATTGGAATCGTTTCACCACTTTCATTGGGTTGATTGACTTCAATATTTTTTCTCCACCGCTACCGATATATGGACCAGGAATAAGTTCTTTGAGTCTTGTACCTAAGTTTTTCTTGATAAATTACTAATTATAATTCAATCACGTGATTAATCATTACTTATGATTCATATGTTATATATTTCAAGGATCCAGTATCAAACGGTCTTCTACCAACGCCGAACACAGAAGAACTGGAAGTAGTGACACCAGGCAAGAAGTCTGTGGACGATGTCATCATTGACATGCATTTACCCAACCACACCCGGATATAGCTGTAACGAGTTTTTTTCTATCGTCTAAGTCTGTTGTACTTATTGCAAGATTTCAAGTGAGAACCTAAGATTTAATGACGACAACAAATATTTTGTTCTGTCTGATGGTCAAAATGTGTAAACATAGGGCAAATGGACTAGGTAAGTAGAAGTAGAAGGTGTTTTGGTATGAAATATCTCAGGATATAGTTTTGACAAAAGATCTGACGAACAGATCTTCAAACTAAATTAAACAAACCTATTATTTATTTAGTATTATTTGATTTATGCTAGAAGTGAAACATGAATATTCACGGATACGTAATAGATGTTGTTTCATTTTATGAATTGAACACCAAGAAGCTAAACTTTTGGAGCAGTCTGACGTTTTATCTGGAACTTGAAGAATTATTGTTCGTAATAAAGAAAGTGAGGCAAACAATATTAAACATTATGATAAAGGGCTGTGTGATAGAGAATGATATTAATAAGGTAAATAAAATAAACACAACCATAATGTTGTAGGTAAATTATAAGATACTACCAGCTCATGTAAAATATCAATTATAATCAAATAGTCCAGAGGAAGATAAAATAATCTACAATCTCCAAATTGTGCACTGACTTCAGATATAGGTAATTCAATTGCATAGAATATTTCTTAAAGTTTTGGTTACCTGGTTTTTATTATGTGTGTTTATTGCATTAGTATTTTAGTTAAATGTCTTAATTTATTCGACACTCTACTGAGAAAGAGAAATGAGTCAGTATGTGTGTTCCTTACTTATAAATTGAGTTAGTTACGGTATTATCCTGAAGTTAAGTTCCTGTTCCCGGAAATTAGTTTTTATTTCTGTTGTAGTAACAAGCATTTTCAATTGCGTAGAAGCAGAGTGTGATTAAAGTGCTACAATAATTACATTAAAAAATAGTGACAATACTATGGATAAGCTTTTGCGAGACAATCATCGGCAAGTTTTAAAATATGAATAAACATTAATAAACTTAGGGGATGTACCGCCTGTAAAAACAGTGTTCAATACCGAACCATTTATTGAAATCGATCATATAATGCAAAAGTCTGAAACTATAAAATATGAGATAAATCTTTGACATCCATTTGGATAGTAAAAGCATAGTAAAGAAAAAGATGTTATTTAAAAAATGAAAGAAGAACAAGTGGTTAATATATCGAATCTTGTAAGAATTGTTTAATTTTCCAAGGAAGTAATTATCAAAATTGAGAATTTTTTTACGCTAATTTTGTTTGGATTTTTTAAAGCATATATATAAAAGAAGAATCACACAAAAACAGTTTTATCTTTTATCTTTAAAGTAAACTGAATTTGAAGAGGCCTTATCTGATATAGTTTCAGATTTGTTGAATTGAATCATGATCATATGGTTTTACTTAAATATGAATAAGACTCAGTTTTATACTAAGATTGATGTTATATCAAGCTTTTAAATGTTTAGGATATAATAAAACACTAAAGGCCTTGTGTAGAACTAGATGTTAATAATGCTTATTATAAGTATAGTAACATACTTAAGTTAAAACTTACTGAATGGGGTATAAGAGGTTACTTTAGTCGCATTAAAAATATTATGGGAAAATTCAATTACGTAGCGTAAAATATTTCAAAGAAGGCACTCTTAGTCATTAGTAGTCATACAATTAGCAATATTACATTCGGTCATATAATATTTAAATTAAATGACGTATAATCACGTAACTTCACGCCTGTAATCTCCGTAAGGATAGCCAGAGATAAGAGCATACATTCAAGCATACATGCAAACACCCAAGACTCGCCGGTTACGTTTTGGCCCATATAACAGGTGGCGAACCTGTTGCTATCTTCGGGCACATTACCAAACGCCGAGGTACTGGGAAACTTCCAGAAAATGGAAAAATCCCTATAGAACCAAAGATAAAGGATTTTAAACCGTTATCTCTGATAGCCCAGGAGGAATCGAACCCAGGATCTCCAGCGTAGTAGTAGTGGCTTGCTACCACTACGCTACTGACGGCCAAATACTCAAACGTCACTTAAATCTAAGAGGGATTTAAAAGTCTTCTGTCCTTATAAAACTCGTTCAAACGATAGAGATCGCGCATTTGAGCGTTGCTTAAAATTGAGTGACGTTTGAGTATTCGGCCATATGGCAGTTAAATTAGAAGACCGAATGTAATTGAAACTGATATTGTAACATATCAAAATTATATGAGCCGAATAAGTAAATAGGTACTTTGAACTGTTTTTCATTGTGTAATGTAGGTGGTAAACAAGCGTGCTGTTCACGTTGATATTAAGTGATGACTGCAGCCTATAGACACTTACACAAAGACCGAGGTCAAAATGCAGATGCGTTACCACTTCTAAGGCCTAAGGTGTTATGCCTCTGTGCCGGAAATTACAGGGCCGTACATTACCTAGTTCCTAAACCGGTTCAGTAAGTGTTAACATATTTATCGCCAGTAGTACTCAGTCCTTTTGATACGATATTTAAGAAAATATTCCTTTTATACTATTCTTTATCCTGAAGAGCCATCAGAAATTTATACTATACTTTACTAGTGGATATGTACTATAAGTATTATTGTTCGTTGAATGAGGTTTTGAATGATTTACTTGAATGATGCAATTTTGACTCTACCGTAAAAAATTGGTACCTTTTAAAATGTTTTCCCTCCAATACTTATATATTCAATCAATGGTTTCTTTTCAAATTTTCAAGTTATTTTATTATTAGTTATTTTATGAAACGTTATTAGAATAATTATGCGAATATTTACAAAAAAATAATGTCCGACTAGTATTATCTTAAGATGCATCTTAGGTGATGAAAAGTTTGGTCGTATTAGTATGAAAGTGAGTTACATGTTTTTATTGAATTATTCTGAAATTCTTAAAATAGATAGTACGATCACTTATTAGTTTTGCACTAAATACGAGAAGTTATTTTCGCGAGTCCAACAGAGTAATGGAGTTGATTGTTTTTCTTTGTATTGATTTGATTCTAATAGTTGACAATTGATTAATTGATGTCATTGTTTTATGTAGTATCTAATCATTTTGTCAAAATACCAATTGTATTAATTAAGAAGTCGCTTTTACCCTTAATAATTGTTTTATATTATTTCGCATTAACACATGCATGTGAAATATATTTTATTTTTAAAGAAAAATGGAAAGAAAGTCTATTATATCGGTTGCCTAACTATCATATTTGGTAATAGATGGCGCTGCTGCTACCATAAAGCAATGCAATAGATGTGAAGGAAAGATTTGACAAATCGGGCAGGACTTCAGTAGCTCAATTGGAAGAGCGGCTGGACTAGATTCCCAGTTGCCGCGAGTTCGAGTCTCGCCTGAAGTCAAATTTTTCTTTACATTTTTCTTTAAAAATAAATATATTTCACAAGCATGTTTTAATGCGCAATAATATAAAACATGTATTAATTAAGTTGTGGAAAGTAGATTAGCGAAATGTTTGAAAACATGACTGCCTGTTTCAAATTGTAATTGAATACTATTTGGTGTAGTAGTCACAAAAACTGATGTGTTAAAAGTTAGGACGACGGGAGAAAGCGAATATGTATAAGGTATTAAAATGCAATTTTCTAAAAGTAACCTACTATATTTCTGTCTGATTCCATAGACCTACTACTACATTAAGATTGTTCATAATTAGACGCTTCTTAATCTTAACTGTATTATCACTGTCAATTACGTTTTCTACGTTTTTCTCCTGTCAGCGTGTAAAAAAATGTGTACGAGTTTTGAATATGATAATAAAACTATTTGCTAAGTACTTTATCAAAGTAGATGTAGATCCAACTGTGATATATAATTTTTTGTATTCCACATACCTATAGTTTGTACGAAATAAAACTAGTAATCGATTTTGAATATTTATTCACTTCTTCTTAAACATCGCACAATCGTTTGGGATTTACAAAATGTATTTACATTACGACCGTTCAGTGATAAATTATCTAAACGAGTGATTTGAACGGCATAAACATTTCCGATACTTAGACAAAAATCACAGTAAATAGTGTATCTAAGAACTATTCAGAAATCATTGTTGAAGGCACTGAATCGACTTACAATAACAAGGAATTTTTTGACTGCATTTTTTAATACATTGATATAGCTTAACATAGTTGCATTACCTAATCTTATAGCTTACAGTAAAGCTGTTGTTTTGTTCATAATACAAATAACATGGCAGTCTTCAATTCATACTTTACAAGACACTAATAATATACAATCTAATATTTACATCTAAAGTTAAAAACCCGAATGAAGACAATATTTACATTTACCGTAAAAATCGGTAATAAGCGCTTAAAATCACTTTGAGCATATTCAGGGAAGTACATTGTGACATGCACAAAATGATACTAAATTACAATACAATGATATACACCGATTAGATCGGCTATCAATAAATATTACAACATCAATACTTAATAGGCAAAACAGTCGCATTTATATACATTACACTAGAAGTCTTTCATATCCTCATAGTGGAGTGAGGTGGTTTTCTATTCGGAGCTGGTGGCAAACCGGGGCCAACCAGCGGTGACATTGACGGTGATCTCGTCGCTAACGGTGAGAGGGACGGCGAGAATGATGGCGACATGGCGGCAGCAGCAGAGAAGCTACCAGGAACATCGTGACTAATTGGGGATCTAGGTAACAGATGCTGGGGTTGCCTACAAGACAACGACGGTGCAGGACAACTCCTCGGAGCCACTGTCGTCAATAATGGCGGAGGGACACTCTTACCACCTGATATCGACGTCCCTTTACTTTTAGCACTCGAAGCACCACTGTTACCACTTTGGAGAGACACCGCATCGTCTTTTAATCGAGCTATCTCTGAAAACACGTGTGCAAGAGGCTGGTATTGTGGTCCCCAATCGAGTAAGTAATCCCAATTGTAACTACCAGTTAATTCTTCTTCGGAATGTACTATGGAACTAAGGCTGCCGGTCATTGAAGGCCCAGCTGTTGGTACGGCTGTGTTTTCTCCGGGAGCGCTAGGAAAAGCACCCAAAGCCATCGCTCTATCTACGGCTGCACTCGCTTCATCAGCACTACTTGCACGTTCACTACCAGTAACTTCATTTAATTTCGCGTAAATAAGATTAGTTATATCATTCTCATGGCCTCCATCCTCATCAAATATGTGCATTGAATCTATTGGCCCATGATGCAGCATCGTATCTTTGCTACCGACATTTTCTGAACATCTTCTCGACGAAGTAGATGCACCACCTCCCGTTCCTGTGTCAACTATACCGAGTCGGGCTAAATATTCCTGAGTATTATGTACAGATACATCGGATAAGTTGTCATCGTCTACTCCGTTCGATTGTCTATGAATTCCAGATTCTCTTTGTAGAGGACCTTCATTTATCATTCTAATTTCCTCGTCCTCACCATCTTCTCCATCTTCAGCCGATCCTCGACCACTCGATCCCGATTGATCAGAACCAGAAAGTTCAGATGTGGTTGCTGCACCAGAATTTGAACTTGCTGTATGAGCGCCGTACGGAGGAATTTCATCGTATTTCGGAGGTGCAAACTGATTTGCCGCACCTACTGGCCCTGTATTTCTTATAGGTATGGTATCGAAAGCGCTTGGGTCGACGTAGCTATTTGCTGCACCTACACCTTCTGAGCTCAGTCCTGGCTTATTAACTTTCTTGTGTCTTTTATTCTTCATGTGAAGGAATAAGAATGCTGCCGCAAATATAATGATGATGAAAATGAAAGCAATCAGTAATCCTAATGCCCAGTCGGAAAGCCCGCTATTTTGTGCGACGGAAGTGTCGTTTATTAGATTTGTATGATCAGAAACAACTGCCATCGGGTCCAACAAAATTTCCACTGCAGTTTTATTTGTAAGAGATCCTTGTCTTCCAGAGCTGGCTGTTACAACCAAACTTATAGATTTATCTGAGCCAAATAAATTGAATACTGATTCAACTTTCTTTTTCAATATGATAACACCTGTTGTTCTGTTAATTTTGAAATATGAATGTGAAGTAGAAAGTTGATAGACAATTCTTCCGTCTATGCCTTTATCTCTATCAGTTGCTGTTGTTTGTCCGATAACATAGCCAGCTGGTAAGGATCCCGATTTCGGTACTCCAAAGTTGTAAGTTTTTTGTGTAAATTGAGGGTAGAACTCATCACGACTTTCCACATCAATTCTTACTTTGACAGTAGAAGACTTTCCTCCCAAGTCCGAAGCTTTTATTGAAAACTCATATTTGTTTTTCTGTTCATAATCAAATACTGAATTCGTGTTGACTAGTCCTGTAGATGACTCTATCAAGAACATTTTCCATGAATCGTCATTTCTATTGTAATTCGTCGAAGCAGGTACTATGGAATAGTTCAGTTTTCCGTATCTTCCTCTATCTAAATCCGTGGCTCTTGCAGTGAATACCGAAGTGCCAACTCTTTCGTTCTCACCTATGGTTTCGAAATATTCGTTAACTGGGAATGTCGGAGTATTATCATTTTCATCGATAATACCCACATTAACGTAAGCTACGTTACATAAGCATGGCGTGCCTTGATCACATGCTACAATAATTAATTTGTATTTCGTATTTCCAGTATCGTAGTCGAGAGTTTTGTTGACCGTTAGGACCCCTGTTGTAGGGTGGACATAAAACAGCTTCTCATCATCACCAGACGTAATATTGAGAAGTACAGCGGCATTAGGTGTGCCATACAAATCAGCGTCTGTCACTGATAATTGTGCCAGAGTATAACCAATTTTAACATCTTCACTCACAGTTAAATCGTAATCTCTGACGGAAAATATTGGAGCATTATCATTAGCGTCAGCTACTGTTACGAAAATTGTGATTGATGTTTTGTTTTGATTGTAGGACAGCACACTTCCTTGTTCTACAGCAGCGAGGCCCAAAACGTAAGAATCTTGAACTTCACGATCCAGTTTGTCGACAAGTATCAAGGCTCCATTTATTGTGATGTCAAATGCGTCCCCTTGGTTTCCAGATATAATATGGAAGTCTAGATTATATTTCTTGAGGACATCATTGATGCCGCCGATTTGAAGCAGAGACGTGCCTTTTTCTGTGTCTTCGTTCACGGTGATTCTGGAATTTAAATATTTCGTTATTAGCACAGCTATTAAAAGAAAATCTCTATCCTCATTGGCAAAACGAATGAACATTTTAGGACTGACAACGTTTTTGTGTTATTATTTTTTGTTTTTATGCATATGTTTCAACCAGTGTTATTGCCTTAAAGACAATTTCACAGTTATCTCCATACATATAACAATGTCTCTATTCTTTCTTTTTTATTCATGTATGGACGAATTTTTGTTACCTTTTCGGGGCAATAAACGTGCAATTTTATTATTTATACCAATATATCAACCCATTTAACATTTCTAACAAAGGGAATATGATTATGATTATTTTATTAAAATAGAAACTACGCAATTTTTAAATGACTAGACTCGGTTCATAACAAAAAATAAAATCACTAGGGATATCTTTATTATTTTGGTATATTTGTGGCACAAAGGTAAAATAATATAGTAATCAATTGGCAACGCATCTAGATAACTTTTTAATATAGGTACATATAGATAGGCAGACTCCTAGCATCAATGTGAACTGCTTGTTTTCCACTATCATAATCTCACGCCACTTTCACTAGTCTGATTCTCGCATTAATTCTAGCCAAGAAACTGCAAATTGTGAAACGAACTTTCTTCTGAGGTGTTATAATACTGGGTTCTTTAAGACTGAAGTCAAAATAGTCCTTCGGGGCTGGCAGCGGGTTGGCAACTCCCCTGGTGTTGCAGATGTTCATTGAAGACGGTCTACTTGCCATCGAGTGGCCCGTCTTCTTGTTAGTCAACCTTTTTATAGAACAAAAAAACAACTATGTCATTAAATATTTACCTGTAAGTGTCTTGTCCAATAAAAGGTTTGATCTCCGATGAAGCACCAGTGCTGATCCTCACTGAAGCCACAGCGCTTCTATTGGGCTTTCCGTGATCAGTCGCCACGATAGCCAACTGCGTGTCTCTTCTAGTAGTTGGTAAAGCGCTGAAGTTGACATACATGCTACCGGTGGCACCATCAATGTAGTAACCAGCACTGGGTCGCAGCATACGATAGGAAACTTTGCCGTTGTCACCAATGTCTTTATCTTTAGCGCTGACTGATCCGAGCTCGAGGGTGCCGGTGCCTTCTGGAAAGTGATTTAATATTGATTAGATATCATTGTGATTACTGAGCTTTATACTGCCAACGGGTAGTTTTTTTTTAATAACATAAGGACTTTTTTGAACCTTATTAAACTTACAATCTATAAGTTAACATAAAATTGCTTATTAGTCCTAAAAGACTAATAAGCAATTTTATGTTAATTTAAACTTCTTAACTGCCTCGGTAGCCTAGTGGTAGCAGGCCACTACTACTACTACTACGGTGAGGTCCTGGGTTCGATTCCCGGGTAGAGGGTTATCTGAGATAATGGTGTACAGTCCTTTATCTCCGGTTCTATTGGGATTTTTCCATTTTCTGGAAATTGCTCAGTACCATGAAGTTTGGTGATGTGCCCGGAAATGTCAACCGGCTCGCCACCTGTTACATGGGCCAAAACGTCACCGGCGAATCGTGGGTGTTTGCATGTATGCTTGAATGGATGCATTTACCTCTGCCTACCCCTTCGGGGATTACAGGCGTGAAGTTACGTTTACGTTTAAACTTCTAATAAAATAATTTTTAAGTAAACGTCTACTGGCACTTTCATAGTATGTCTTATGGGGAAGTCACTTTGTTCGTGTGATTATGCAAAATAAGTCACTTACACTAATTTGGTTTTAACACTACAACTGGTAGTAAAGACCACAACAGCTACGCTGGAGGGTATGGATTCGATATCAGGTTGGGGAATTAGTAATATTTGTTCATAGCGGACTTTCCCAGAGTAGCCTAGGAGTTTGATAATGTAGCCGATGAATGTCAATGGATTCATAATGGAATACATAAATAAAATACGCTTACGCTCACAGTCCACACACACAACACATACACAAACACTCAAATATCTGTAGGTCATACAAATAATTGTCTCGGTAACGGAAAAGAAAACGAACCTACGACCATTGTCATTGGTCGCTCAACTAACAGGGTCGCCAATTTCATCACGTAAGAGTAAAATCAAGTGTGGAATCATGTTTATATGCATTTTATGGCTTCAGAGAATACTTATAGATGTATAGTAATATTATGAAATAACGTCTATTAAATGATTTAAAGCTTTTGTGATATTTTAAGACTGGTTGATTCGCCTAATTTACAGAATAAAAGTCCAGTAAATAAATTTGATTTAGTGAAAAAACATTAAGGTAATAAGATAAAAAATACTAACCTGGCAACACTCTGTTGTAAAATATATCATCGAAAACAGGAGAGTTATCATTGATGTCGGTCACTTTTATCGTCAATGTCGTCTTGGCTACGTGTTCGCTATCTGAGGCGGTTATATTCACCTCGTACACCTGTTTCGTCTCAAAATCCAATGGCTTGTTCAACACTATTTTCCCACTATATCTGTCTATAGAAAATGTATTATCTCCTTGCACAATAGCATACTTAAGAGCTGGATACGTGTCAACATCATTCGCAGTAACAGATGTTAGCACTGTGCCGACTTCCGCTCCTGTAAAGTAACAAAAAATTAATAAAAAACCGTTCGCGATGCCGCCGCTACTCCCCTTTGACTGCCAGTTTAAAGTCACAAAATAAAATAATCTTAAACAAAACCCCAGTCAGAGTACAATGATATAAAAACAAAGAAACAAAAAGGGAGAGAGCGTGGTCCGTTGATCGTGGAGGCACCGCTAAAACATGCACTCGAAAAAAATGTAATACCGTCCAATAAATATTGATCCTAAAGGAGTCCCTTTTATTTAATCTCGGCGCTGGAATCGAAAAGTCGCAATGTAATCCCGCCACGGAGTCGGGAATACAAATTATGTAAAATGCCTCCCCCCCTCTTTGTAAAATGCTTTTTGTTCTACCAATTTATATCGAAAAGTCGATAGGCCGCTCTACAGCAATTTAAAACCGAATACGTAAGCGAGTGCAAAAACTTGAAAACAAACCTTCCGATACCGAGATGACATTCGGCGGTGGGAATGTCGGCTGATTGTCATTTACGTCCACCACGTTGATCCGGAGCGTAGCGGTACCGGTCATTTGAGGGTTTCCTTCGTCTGTCGCTATCACTGTCAGCTTGTACGTCTCGCGTATCTCACGATCTAGTACTATGTTGGTCTTGACCGACCCAGAAAATGCTGGTTCGATAATAAACGCGTTATCGTGGTTTCCGTCGACTATGTGGTACAGAATGCGCGCGTTGGCTCCTCTATCACCGTCCTTCGCCGCTAACTGCACAACGAATTCGCCCTTTGTATTCCCCTCAAGAACGTTCGCTATGTATTGCTGTTGTGTAAATCTGGGAGCGTGGTCGTTTTGGTCCAAAAGATTTATTGTTACGTCGCAATACCCGTATAATATGGGCGAGCCTTCCGTTCGCGCGACGACTACCAGTTGCCGACTCGGGCCCGGATACGATTCGTAATCTAGATTAGCCGAATTGTTCACTCTTATGACCCCAGTATTAGAGTCTATTTCGAAAGCGTATTGATCGTTCCCATTCCCGAATTCGTAAATGATCCTTTGTCTTCGGCCGTCACTTCGAAGTGCTGTGACTTGTATTACCTCTTTACCATATGCCAAGTTTTCTGGAATGGTTATATTGTATGTTGCGTTTTGGAAATTTAATGTCGGTGTTTGATCAGAAAAATCGCCGACACGAATTTCAATGAGCCCTATAGCACTTTGTGGAGGATTCCCTTTATCTTTGGCCATTACTTTTAAATGTATTAACCGTCCATTTTCGCTAGCCAAGCTTTGAGTTGCAGTTAATACTCCAGTTGTTGGATTTATACGAAATTTATGGTTCGCTGTATCTAATAATTCGTAAAGTATTTCAGCATTTGTGCCAATATCATTGTCAGTCGCAGATACTCTAAGTAGACTTTGACCTGGTGGTGTCAATGTAGCCATTTGTTCCCTGAAAGGATATTTTGTAAATATAGGTTTATTGTCATTGACATCTTTTATAGTCACTTCTATAGACACTCTTTGTGAGCGTGCTATGTAACGGCCTTGGTCTGTAGCTACTGCTTCGAAATGATATACACTAGCTTTTTCCCTGTCAAAATACCTGAAAAGAAACACAATAATTAGACATGTTCGCTGTATGATAGAGAAATTGTTATATATAATGTATAGTCATAAATTGCATATTTACCCAGTAGTAAATATTATCCCAGTTTTATTATCTATTCTAAATAACCCTTGACTTTCGTTAGCCAGTGAATATACAATTCGCTTGTTGAATCCTAAATCAGCATCTGTGGCTCTCACTTTAATAATAGACGTATCAATTGGAGCATTTTCTGGAATTGCTGCAGAATAATGACCCGTGTCGAAGACAGGGTCATTATCATTTTGGTCTTCTACCATAATAGTGATGTTGCAAGAACCTTGCAACGCTACGGGTGAACCATGATCGTACGCCGCTATCGTGAGGTCATACTTTGATTGCGTCTCCCGATCTAGAGTCCTAGCTGTAAGTTTTCCAGTTGTTGCATCTATGGAGAATTTGTTCCCAATATTTCCAGATATTATACTGTATGTTATGATACCATTAGCGCCGATATCTTTATCTGTGGCAGCAACAGTATGGATAATTTCAGCCTCATTATTTTCGGGTACTGCCAAAGGATAACAAGAACTGGTTTTGAATGTCGGTGGATTGTCGTTGACATCCAACACACTTATAAAAACGGTTGCTACATCAAAATTCGTGGTTGATTGCAATGTACTGGAATCAGTGACGTATACAGGAAACATGTATTGGTCGGTTTCTTCTCTGTCTATTTTTGTTTTAACAGTAACTGTGCCTACTCGTTCATCGATCGCAAACTTGTCGTTAGCCATGCCAGGAGGAATCATGTAAATCAGGTTTCCTGTAATATAAAAACAAGATTAGATAATTATTTATTGGTACACCGAATAACAATGGGATTGTAAATAAATTTTTAAATATAATAAAATGTATATAAGTACCTGAATTTCCTCTAGAAGATTTGGCAGTCAATCTTGTAACAAAACTTCCTGGGCGAATATCTTCACTGATATTGGCTCTGTAAAATGAGTCTGTGAATCTTGGTGGCACATTAGTAGATTCTTGCAGATTTAATAAAAGTGACATATGACTTTGCTTAGGAAATGGTGTTCCATGATCGGATGCTGTAATATTCAATTTATATTGCCCTGGGCGAATTTTGTTCATGTCGGAAGAGAATTTACTGGATAATGTCAATTTGCCAACATCATAATCCATCGAAAAATATGAGTTCTCATTTCCATTTGATATGTAATAAGAGATTCTTCCATTATCTCCGGAATCTGCATCAATAGCAAGCGCTTGGTACAATGTGCCTGATAAGGTATTCAATGTTACAGATACTTTATTGGCTGATACAAATGTTGGGGTGTTATCATTTGCATCGGTCACAGAAATATGTACTGTAGCTGAAGTTGCCATTCTTTCAGATATGTTAGATGCTAAATCGATTGCTTCGACTATCAACCAGTACTCTTTAAGAAACTCATAATCTAAAGGAGATATTAGAGTTAGAGAACCTGTCAGTGGATCTAAATTGAACACATTTTTAGTGATGGGCAATGATGAAACGATTCGAAAATTTAGTTCTCCATTTGGGCTCGCATCTGCGTCTTTAGCTGTGAAGTTGTACACTGTCATACCAACTGGAGTAATTTCTGATACTTGAATCATAATCGGGTCTTGTGGCCACTGTGGTGGATTATCATTGACATCGATAATTTCTATTCTTACAGTCACTGCACTGCTTTGAGGATTATTCGTTGCAGAAGTGTCTAAAGCTCTCACTTCTAATCGATATTCATCTTGAATTTCTCTGTCTAACTGTCTAGCTACTACTAAAGAACCAGTACGTCGATCAATTTCAAATGTGCCTGGCGAGTGGTCAGACGTTAGAGACATTAGTAAATAGGAAATTTGTCTCTCTTCATCTCCATTTATAGTGTTTTCTCGAATATCACTATCACAACACGCAACTGTTCCAACAACGTAACCAATTTTTGCATCTTCTTTTACCTGCAAGTCATTGCTTGTGTGAATTAATGTATCCTAAATTTAACAAACTGTAATAGAGTTTATAAATGACTTAATAGAATCACTTACTGTTTACTCCATAAAAAGAAGCATGAAAACATGTTTAGCACGTCAAAATTTAGGCTTATATGAGGTTAGTAAATGTTATATTTTCAAAACAAACTTTCTAGTTATGAAAGAAGTGTTATTTGCTTTACTTACTTTAAAAGACAAACTGGAACTGGTGAATGTCGGTCTATTATCGTTCAAATCCAGAACTTCTACTTTCAACTGCCGCACCGTCTTCCTTGGAGGCTTACCGCCATCAGTGGCTACTACTGTCAATCTGTATATCGATCTTTCCTCGTGATCCAGAACTGCAACAAATTATGACGTTATAATTTAGTCCATAGTGAAATATGAAATGTTGTTTTTTTATTTAAAAGTAAATACGTACCAGTGCTAGTTTTGATAATGCCAGATTTAGAATCTATAACAAAAACGCCGTAACCATCCATATCTCTCTCGTTCAATATAGAGTATGTCACTGACGCATTAACACCATTATCTCTGTCAATAGCTTTAACTCTAGCTACTTCTGCACCAGGTTGTTGTTCTTCTCTGACGCTAACTACATCTTCTCTAGGGTCGACTATTTCTGGAGAGTTGTCATTGACATCAGTGATTTTTATTGATACTGGCACTCTGCTTGATCTTGGAAGAGATCCCTGGTCTTTGGCTTCAGCGAATAAAGAATAAGAGTGTTTGAACTCTCTATCTAGAAGTTCTTTTGTAGTTATTGTACCTGTAACAATTTTTTTAAATGTAGTCGTTATCAAAGTTTTTCATTTTACTTTTTTTGAACTATATTTGTGAATTAAAAAGTTACCTAAAGCTAGCTAAAACTGCCTTAGCAAAAAATGGACCAACTACCGTTAGACCAGTGGTAGCTGGTCCATTTTTTGTAAGTTCTCCAGTACCTCGGAGTTTGGTAAAGTTTCTGGAGATGTCAACACGCTTGCCACTTGTTACGTGGGCCAAAACACGAGGGGTTAGGTTTAACCGGTGCATCGTGGGCGTTGCATGTATTATTGAATGTATTCATGTATACTTCGCCTACCCCTTTGGAATTATATGCATGAAGTCACGTCTTTTTAAAAACAAGTACGGAAACATTTTAAGAACATTCCAAGTGGGTGAAAAACTTTACGACGCAAGTAATTTTCCGCCAACATTTTTTATACTTAATGAACTATTGTCATTAAAACGGTGCGTTCCCCGTGGTCACACCGTTGGTTACACCAGTGGTACCACGGGGAATATTGCATTCCCCGTGGTCACACCACAGTAGAGATTGACTCAATTGTCGATAAGAACAAAAGTAAATTGTATATTTTTAAATATTAAATATCTGTCAAATATTTTGTTTTTTTTTAAACTGAAACTAAACAAAGTAGCTGTACCTTATCTAATGTACGTTTACGATTATGATGAAGGGGATTAGAGTAATACCTTATATTATACCTTCAATTAATTGTCATCAGTAGGTATGTTTCAAAAACAAAGATGTCTAAAAAATAAAATTGCGAAATTAATATTAAATAATTAAGCATTTTTTTTTCTTAACTGTTACTATGAAATTTTAAATTTTGACGTGAACAATAATCAAGTACGGAATTGAAAAATAATTCGGTTATTAATAACTGTGATTGTATTTCATGCGATTTCGCATAACGTCGACGGGCATATCGCGAGAGGTTTCTGTCAATTTGGAACCCATCATAATGGCACACAACCCTGAAATTAGACATTCATAAAAGAGATCGCCCGCAGCAAAATGCCTATGATTATCCGAAGGACCACTCCGTATTCGGAACCTAAAAATCGTGATGACAGAAACTTGGAAGGACGATAAACGTGATTTTACGAAACCGATCCAAACAAAAACCACCTTTAAACTTAAACAGTTAAAACAGAAAGTTCTCACAACGAGAAAACTGTCGATGGATAATAAGATGTGGCAGAGACCGCCGTAATGAGCGATGTGAAGCGAGTTCTAGAAAAAAAATGGCCATCGTTATATTCCCGGTGCAAACAGAACACGGACCGATGGATTTCGTTTCGACGATATTAAAGTAAGAATGTAACTTATACGAGGACAATGATATATTTTATACAGCTGATATATTCGCCATCGGAAACGATTCGACCCGCAATACTTACATACAATTAGAATGATTTATTGTTAATATCAAGGATCGGTACCCGGCGTTATTTTACACCTATAATTCATTTGTGGAGTTGAAAATAAAAGGTGCCCGTCAACTGAACGAGTTGCCGATGCGTCCTACACGTACATTCGTAATGTATGAGCTTTAAATAGTCGACGACAGAATCTTGGTCAGGTAAGGTCTGTAATAAAACATGGTAGAGAGCGGCAAAGCTTCTACGTAGCAATATTTTAATAATATAGTTAATGGCGGGTCACGGCGCATGGGCAAGCAGAGACGTTTATAACATTCAATTGACGCGAATAAATTCATCTTGGGTTGCCTCCTGTAGGTTCGCTGGACCTGTACTCTGACCTCTTTAGAATGGAATTGTAATGTCAAAAGTGCACTGTATTTGCTGAGATAGTTTCTGCTTTAGATGTATTCAATTGATAGTCACATACGAACTGTGTGAGTATTAATACTTTAGTTTGGACTTTATCATTGAACAACAACAAATTGTAGCAGTAACACATACGAAGATCATTTCACACTATACTTTATCCGATCTTGATACGAAGTAATGACCAAAAACGGACAATATAAAATGCGATTCACAATCTTATCTCCAATTATATTTTATCTTAAAACAAAATAAAAAACAACGCATCGTTTTGTGAAAATAAACATATTGAAATTAACTGGCAACAGTCGTTGAAGTTGAATACAGGAATCCAACTTCGCAATGATTTCCTGTATGCTAATTCCTGTTAAAAAAATCCCTTTTGACAGTATATGGACATTAAGTGAAATAATGTGACTGCATTGACATTTACAAAGTTCATTGTTTTGAAACGTTTAAAATTTAATCAAATCGGGTTGTCTATAAATATACCACTTGTAATGAGATGTTCTCATTTTCATTAGCAGTTGTCAGCCAGTAGACAATTTTCAACATAGTGGTAAATTTTAACAACTAATTAAATATTGACTGCCTCAGTAGCGTAATGGTAGCAGGCCACTACTATTACGCTGGAGGTCCTGGATTCGATTCCCGGGTCGCGGGATATTAGAGATAACGGTTTAAAATCCTTTATATCTGCTTCTATTGGGATTTTTCCATTTTCTGGAAGTTTCCCAGTACTCCGGAGTTTGGTAATGTGCCCGGAGATGGCAACGGGTTCGCCACCTGTTACATGGGCCAAAACGTAACCGGCGAGTCGTGGGTGTTTGCATGTACGATAGAATGCATGCATTTACCTCTGCCTACCCTTTCGGGGATTACAGGCGTGAAGTTACGTTAACGTACGTTTTAATTAAATATTTTTAAAGAAAACAATGAAATTGGCGTTATTTTGATTCCCTCGTTGAAATTATCAAAGTCATCTCACTCATTTGGATTTTTTTTGGCATGTTTATCAAAACTATATTATTCGCGTAGGTAATAAGTTTAAGCTTTAGGTAGGTAAAATTTGTAGTACCTAGTAGGTATGTAATTTACATTGATACTAGGCGAATATTGCAGTTTTATGTAATAAAAATTAAATGTTTCAAGCAAAAATTACTTGCCTCTTTAATTTAAGTAATTAAATCACTAATTAATCAGAATAAAGTAATTACTGAAACATAACTATTTTTTATATCATGAAGTGACAAACAAGCAATCAGTTTACATTAATGATAAGTATAAATGAATTGTACTCTACAAACATGAAACCAGAAATTCCAATGTGACCACTCCTGAGGCCTAAGGTATACAGTTTGTAAAACTCATTTTCAGCATAGTTCATTATAACTATGCTGAAAATGATTTTTACAAACTGCTAATATAGTGTTTTTTTAAGCTTTGAGAAGTATTTGGTTTTAGTCAACGATAAAAAAAATAATTGTGGGAATACTTTACATTTTACAGAAAAAGGTTTGGAATCACCAAACATTTTATTTGTACCCTATTTGCTGTATTTATGAAATTATATTATGGATCATTAAAAGACGGTAAAAAGGGAACGTGTCACTTGGCACATGATGAAAATCTTCCATCGGACTGATTACGCGAATTTCACACCAAAAAATCTATTCTGACACTTTAAGATGTTATTTCATTTTTTGTCGAACAATCGCATCGAGAATCTTAAGTAATCGATAAAAAAGACGCTTACACTCACAGCCCCACACTAGGTATAAACTTGTGTCGTGGATGCCGTTGTACACATACAACACATACACAATCACCCAGATACGAAACAAATATCTGTAGGCCATACAAATATTTGTCCCGGTGCGGGAATCGAACCCTGAAGGGTTGCCCTTCAAATCAAACGGTCGTCCCAAGCCGCTGAGCTAACCGGAATAATATAATATTTGTTAAAGTTAAAGTTGTTGTAACATTTCGCATCCCTCTCTAACTTTAACAGATTTCTTTAAGTTAGAGAAGGATGTGAAATATTACAATAACCTTAACAAATATCGTGGTCCACCAGGCCCACTTTTAGATTAATCCATAATCATGCCCAATTCAAACCTCATTACTTTCCCACACATTGAAACGGCGGCACACAAAGTTGAAGCGCAAGACCCGAACATCGCCCACCAAAAATGTAACCCGTTGAATCCTGAATTCCCCTATCAACCGCCGCTTGCATACAGTTGTCAGGAGTGATTTAAGAATTCGCCGCGGGGTTGGTTAAAGATGCGCTAACTAGCTCGGGGTGTTGATCTCTGATAAGCCGAATTGAGATGGTAAGAGGCACCATTGATCAGTCAGTTAGTGCTTGTTACCTAAGTTTTGGGATGGCTCATAAGGAGATAATGGGGCTATTGCTAGTTTCAATCTTATGCATATCATTTACTTGAAGACCCTTACTGCGAATGGTGGTGGATAAAATTATAATTGGCTTTTTGTTTCAAACAGTGTAGTTGTCGTCTGTTGTAATAACAAAAAAATGATTGCAATATAAATGTGTACACTCTCTACTATTATTTTTGGCATTGGAATCATACTTATTCCTCATATCTATACAATCTATACTAATATTTGCTACTTACTATAAGAGGAAACATTTGTGTTTTTGTATGTATGTTTGTAACGTTTTCACACAAAAACTACTAAACGGATTTCAAAAATTCTTTCGCTATTGAAAAGTTTCATCTTCATCGAGTGACATATAATATATTTCATTTATTGAAATCGGGGCTAGCCGATAGTATTATTTATATAAATAAAAATTAATCAACCGAAATGTTTGTATGCGCATAACTTCCAATCGACTGAACCAAATTGGGTAAATCTTTGTTTTATTATGTTCGTTCCGGCGGTACAAAGTTAGTAGTTTAATATAGTCACCTATTAAATATAAAATTTGTCTATTTTAATTTCGTCTCATTTAAACAAGAAGAAAACAATCTAGTATGTATTTACGTAACTTCACGCCTGTTATCCCCACGTAACACCCACGATTTGCTGGTTACGTTTTTGGCCCATGTAACAGGTGGCGAGCCTGTTGACATCTCCGGGCACATAACCAAACTTCGAAGTACTGGGAAATTTCCAGAAAATGGAAAAATCCCAATACAACCAGAGATAAAAGACTTTAAACCGTAGTAGTAGTGGCCTGCTACCAATAGGCTACCGAGGCAGTTAATATGTTTTAATTTTGTAATTGGCACGAAATGTGTGAACCTAGTAGATTTTTTATCTTTACTAATATATAAACCTACATTTCATGCATAGATTCAAGAGCCAAAATTCATAGTTATTTTATTATATTATCATCAAGACGTAATATCGCGAAACGAAATCCGAAAACGATATTCCTGGGAAGTTGACCGGCAAACAACCACTTTAGCCTGCTCCCTATTCTTTGAGTTGTTCAGGTATTAACAGCGGTGTTTACTTAATCTGTTTGCCGAGTCGACGAGTCTTAAGTCTTAACACACATCGGGTTTTAGTTCTCAAAGGTGCCGGCTAGTCAAACAAAGGGACGAGTAGGTATTTCTCTGGATGATCGAACGCGGATGGTTACGGTAAAATTATATTGTTCCAAGCGAGTTCAGTTTGAGTCTGTCTTGTTCTATTGTCGATTAATTCAATAACGTTCGTACGATGTTGAATTGAGAATTGAATAAACGTTTAGTGATTCAGTTGGTATTTGCTACAAGTAACATCTTAGTTTAGTTTTTTGAAAACCGTTTGAGAAACCGAATATTCAGCGTGTGCAGTAGGTGTGTTTTTTTATCTCAGGATATACCAAAAAAGCTTTTAGCTTGTTTTCATGTTGCGAATGTCGTAAACTAGTAAATTCTTGTATTAAATACGAAATAACAGTATTAATACATTGAATACTAAACCATAAGTTAGTAATTGAAATGTTAATTATTTTGCCTCATTGACGAAATTTACTAAGTAGAACGTTTCCATATCACTACAACATGCAACAAAAGAAATTGTAACCAATATCGAGTAATAGAAAAAGTATCAAAACTCACCAGTCACAGGATTCACGACAAAACTAGTATTAGATGGGAACAGGCTGTACCTAAGTACAGAATTATCGCCTAAATCAGCATCAATCGCCGCAATCTTGCCCACAAACGCGCCAGCCTTCTGATTCTCTTCAACTTGAAACTCATACGCGGCACGCGAGAACACCGGGTCATTATCATTGGCATCTAGCACATTGACAATGAGACTGGCCGTCGCCGAGAGCGGTGGTATACCATTATCTGACGCTATTATAGTCATCTTGTGCTTAGCTATTGTCTCTCTATCGAGTGGTTTCGCTAAATACACCCAACCAGTTGTTGGCTGCACTTTGAAATGTTTGTCGTTTGTATTATTCTCAGATACTATGCGGTAGGTAATCCTTGCGTTGTTCCCTGTATCTTTGTCTATCGCCTGTATCTCCAGTATCTGAAATGGTTAATTACTTATTGAATAAAAAATACGTTGCTATATCTAAAATACATAAAAACCTGTTTTTTCGTTCCTAACACTAAAGCTATTAGGAACAATTACGGATTAGATTTGGTAGAAGTTGATTGACGAAAAAGTGGTCGTCATTAAAACGCAGTTTGGGATATTAACGGACTACGAAACGTGAATCTGAATCTTAGATACGACTGTTTTGATTGCGTTTAAATTAAATGGCGCAAGCGATTATCTTTTGAACTTTAAAATGACTTAAAATAATGGTCTTAGATCTGCACGAACTACAATTTTAATTATTTCAGAGATGCAGCTATGTTTTGTTCGTGTCTACCAAAAGCCATTACTATTCCGTTTTCATTTTTATTTAAATACTCACCCCCTTATTCATAAACGTACATTAGATACGTTTTAGCTATAGAATGCTTTGTCTTTGTCAGTTGCATTGTCAGATGTGCAGGATAGAAAAGGACAAAGGAGAGATTAGCAACACTTTAGCTAAAATACGTTTATGAATAAGGGGTTTAAAGTTTAATCAAAAAGCAATTTTAAATATACCAATTTAAATGGTATTTAATAAAAATGTAACGGATTGTTAGAACCCGATTTTGGAGGTAAATCTACTGTAGACTTTTTTCTCTCTAGACTTTGCTCACACGTGTGCATGCTTAGAAATAAAATATATGAAATAACTTACTTTAGTTTTAACTGCTTCCGACTCCAAAACATTAGCGGTGTAGGCATCATGTTCGAAAACCGGTGGATTGTCGTTGACATCCTGAACATCAACAGCTAAAGTAAGATTGGCGCTGAGCTGCGGCACACCACCGTCTTTTGCAGAGATCACCAAGGTATGTCTGACGAGATTCTCGTAGTCCAGAGTTCTAAAATCAAATCAATAAGTTTAGTCTTACAGTGTCATAAGTAATTCAAAGATAAATGAAAAATTCCAAATTTTGACCTATTTAGGAACTAGTAGTTAGCAAACTTACTAAAACTACTTATAAATCAAACTAAATAATAATTGTGATCGTTACTTGATTCTTTGGGATTTACTCAAATTACCAAATAGTTAACATGGCTTTTACTAAACATTCACAACTGGAATTCTCCTTTTTGTCAACTATTAAAATTTCATTAAGACTAACTTACCTCAATAGTGTCACCAGACCATGTTGGTAATTAACAGCAAAAGTGTTCGGTGGGCCGGTCGCCGACACCAGGTGGTAAGTTACCTGGCCATTTTTACCATCGTCTTCATCAATAGCCCTGGCTGCGTATACCACTGAACCTATTGCTGCCGATTCCGCTACTGATACTCGCACGGATGAAGTTCCAAATTCTGGCGCATTATCATTCACATCATCCAGGGTGATTTGGACCTAGAATTGAATTTTAAAATAAGAAAATTAGAGTGAGTGCAGTAAGTAATAATAAAAGAAGAAAAATAGGTAGTAAATACAGAAAATATACCGATATTGACGAAATTTCTTATTTGTTTCAATGGATCCTTTACACTCTCCATTCTATCACAAATCTTTTTCAGTTAAAGCAGTTCAACTTTGGAATAATTTGCCTGTCGATATTCGAAAAACTCAAACTATTGCTACCTTCAAGAAACAAGTTTAAAATGTTTACCTAAGTCTATAACTTTCTAAGTTCTAGTATCTACTTCTAATTTCTATCTTTCCTATCCCTATCTCTCTCATTTCCTTATTTCTTTTACTTTTGTTATTCATCGATTGTGTATTTTTTTTTACATTCAGTAAAACATGTTGACGTACTTTTATTTCTGTATGACACTTTACACAGTTACACAGTTGTTACATTAAGTCAGTATGTACACCCTACCGACATATTATTTTTTTGTGATCCTTTATGTAAGGTTGCCTGGCAGAAATCGCTGCCTGAGCGATAAAGCCACCTACTGTACCTTTATACTGTAGTCTGTCTATGTAAATTGTCTCTGGTGTACGATAAGAAATAAATAAATCCTATCCAAATAGGATAGGATCCATTAAGATGGTTAGACGTTATAGCCTGCCAAAGCAATTATTTTCCAGTCCAGTGAGATAAAAATAAAACCTTCCAACAAAAAACGCACCTGTGTCTGATCATAGTTCGCCGGATTGCCATTCGTTGCCCGGACGTTCAGCAAATACGAGGATGTCGTCTCCCTATCCAGCTGCCCCGAAGTCCTGATGGCACCGATGTGAGGTTCAATCGTGAAACGGTTCTCTGGGTCCCCCGAGACGATGCTGTAGCGGACCAGTTGCTTGTCTGTTGGAAAATGAAACAATATCAATAAAATATAGTGTTATCTTTATCTATACAAATAAATAAAATTGGAGTGTCTGATTGTAATATAAAAATAACCGCCTTTTACTAAGTGCATATGTATGTTTACACGGTACCTATACCAAAACAACATTTTCGGGAGTTGGCTGTACCGATTTTCACGGGACTTTCACTGACAGATAGCTTATGTAATAAGGAGTAACTTAAGCTACTTTTATACTAGCTGCGCCCACGACTTCGTCCGGGTAGATACTGAACAATCATAAAATCTCACGCGGACGAAGTCGCGGGCACAGCTAGTCTACTATAAATAGAGCTCAACGGATAAAGCTCGAGAGCGCACACGTCATAGCATCATTTGATCCTAACAGCCTCTAAATGGTAGTATTTGGCGTATATTAGCAATAGCTTACGTATGTTCGCTTATTGATAGCTATTCATGATACAATCTTTACTGTAGTATGTAGTATTTTTCACTGGTGGTAGAGCTAAATGGTAGTGTTCAGCACTATCGTGTTCCGGTTAGGTGGTCATGTACGGCCTTGTGATTTCCGGCACAGAGGCATAACACCTAATGCCTCAGGAGTGGCAGCGCATCTGCATTCTGACTCTGGTCATTGTGTAAGTGTCTATAAGCTGCAGTCTTCACTTATCATCAATGTGAACTGCACGCTTGTTTGCCACTTATATAATATAAAAAAATGCAATTGAAAAGAATGAGTCATTTTTAAACCGCAATATCCCCATTCAGATCTAGTTGTATGGCTCCAAGACTCAGACTTTCTCAACAATAAGCGACGACAGAGGGAATGAATCCATAAAATTTTCTAGGAATCTGAAACGGCTAGTTAAAGCCATCACCCTAGGATGATAACATCACAGATAGTTCAAACGCTGTAGTTCTAGCACTGCTTTCCATGATACATACAGGCATTATATTTGTCGAGTTAAATATGCAATGTTAAAAAATATTAAAGAGTTAAGAATCGGTGAGTTAAAATTTCAAAGATGGTGTACAAAATTATTGCAACTTTGAATTAACAGTAACGCTGACTGCGTAGAAAAGATGCAACAAATAAATAAAAGTATTTTTTTTTATGTAATGGAAGTGGCAAACAGGCAGTTCACATTGATTTTAAGTGATGACTGCAGCCTATAGACACCCAGACAAAGACCAAGGTCAAAATGCAGATGCGTTATCACTCCTGAGGCCTAAGGTGTTATGCCTCTGTGCCGGCAATGACAGGGCCGTACATTACCACCTGACCGAAACACGATAGTGCTGAACACTACCATTTAGCGGCAAGTATATTAGGTAATGCGGTGGTGCCTACGCCCGCGAACTCCGTCACTGGGGCTCTACCACCAGTGGATTCTTAAATAAGATATGTCATTAAGTGTTCCCAAGCGAACTACGCCATTTCATCAAAAAAATCTACGTTAGTTTAGTTTTGATGAAAAATGGCGAAATATAATTATTCGTTATAAAACAGCGAAGCTTAAAATTCTACAGGTTTTCAAAGTTCATATTTTGAAACCGGTAATCGGTAATTTTTTCAGGTAGCTACAGAAACAATAAAATAAACACAAATGGTGACTTGTTACCGTAGTATTGCCATTTACAGCGTGTTTCTTTCCAATAATTACAAGAACATCCAATACAATAGTCGATTCAACCTGCGTTACGACCATTAAGGTTAACCCTTTTCGGCAATTGTCAATATGAAATTTTGACTCACGTTGTACATCCTATACGACCGTGAGTCCAAATATTTGACCTCACTTGTCTCAATTTCAACAGATTATGGGTATCGGCGGAATGGAGCGCGCTGTTTATGGTTATCCTTTTTGGCAATTGTCAATATGAAATTTTTACTCACGTTGTACATCCTATACGACCGTAAGTCCAAATATTTGACCTCACTTGTCTCAATTTCAACAGATTATGGGTATCGGCGGAATGGAGCGCTGTTTATGGTTATCATAAATATTTATGTATCGGTATCATTTTACTTTCGACGTAATGTTGTCTATGGCATGGCTTTATGTCTTCTTCGATCGTCTGGCGTAATGAGGTGACTATCTGTTACGAATTAGAAAATATCGGCACTAATATTGCCTTAAGAAAATTATTTCTTAATTTTTTACATGTTCGAAGTAACAAATTAAAATCACCTATATTATATCGATTTCAGTATTATATAGATTTTTTTATACACTTACATTCACAGCTCCATATTAGGTATTATAATATATAAACTGTGTCGTAGATCGTACACGTGCAACACATACACAAACATCCAGACCCGAAATAAATATTTGTAGGCCATACAAATATTTTTCGAGGTAATAGGTTGAGTTCTGTCTGATGGTGGGGTCAAAAGTCTTAGGAATCGGCGTGCATGTATGAAGAGAATGATGAAGGTAGACAAGGCACGAGAGGTTTGTCAGAACCGGGATATCTGGCGCTCTACACTCTCTACCTACCCCGTTAGGGACCGCAAGAAGTGGCGTGAAGATACATAGACAAATATTTGTTCCGGTGCGGGGATCGAACCCGCGACCCTTCGAATCAAACGGTGGTTTCGCACCGCTGGACTTACCGGGTCGTCAAAGATAGATACCATAGACGTAGATTTCCATAAAGAAATTATGTAACAGAATATTTTAAAATGTATTTCTTTTGTTTATCTTATTCTATATTCTACGAGTATCTAACTAAACACAGTTACGAAGTAATAAATTGATAGATGCTTAACCATGATTAGTTGTTTATTCTATTGATTGCATAAAAAAAAATGCAAATATTTATAAATCTCCAACAGCGGTATGAAGTTCGCGAGTAAAGGAATACAGCAGTGTATAGATTTCCTCTTATCTATCAAAGGAGGTCTAAGCTTCCTTGTAAACTAATCTATCTAAATTATTAGATAAAATTAAGATACATAATAAAGTAATAATAAATAAACTAATCTAGTTTAAAACGAAGTTAATAATTATATTCGTTGTAAACTAATCTTTCTATGTACCTATTTAGTTTACGACGAATATTTTTTATCTTATGGAAGTGGCAAACAAGCATACAGTTCACATTGATGTTAAGTGATGATTGCAACCTATAGACACTTACACAAAGACCAAGGTCAAAATGCAGATGCGTTACCACTCCTGAGGCCTAAAGTGTTATGACTCTGTGCCGGAAATTACAGGGACATTACCTCCTGACCGGAACACGATAGTCTGAACACTACCATTTAGCGGCAAGTATATTAATTAGGTAATGCGGTGGTGCCTACGCCCGCGATCTTCATCACTGGAGCTCTACCACCAGTAAATTGTTTAGGTACATAGTTTTTACATTGTTTTATATTATTTCGCATTAACACATGCTTGTGAAATATATTTTATTTTTAAAGAAAAATGGAAAGAAAAATTTGACTTCAGGCGAGGCTCGAACTCGCGACCTACTGGGAATCTAGTCCAGCTTTTACATTGCTTAGCGATGGAACTGTGTTTTAGAATTTTCGTTATAAAAAATATTCAGAACCGACCACAAGATCTGTGTTCACCAATCCATCAATCCACAACGAACATCCGAATGAAATCATGTCCGACACACGTTTTGACTAATGCAACATCTCCTAACAATGTCTTCTAAGTTTTCCCTATTAATTATAATCTGAGAAATGTGGGTGTACGTAGGTGTATGTAAGTTGTTCGCCCTTTAGTGTCGTGGCCCTGATGATATATCGGCTTAGTTAGTTGTCTTAATTTGCATTATAGGCCCGTTGCTTGCCAGGAATGTCTAGTACTGAACAAAGATAATCTAGTGGGACTTGGCTAAGGTAATCAGAAATATCGTTTGATAATTGAATTTAGTGTTTATTATGGTCAGTTTCATACTCTTCGTAACTTCATCTAAATCAGTGATTCCCAAAGTGGTCCATATAGACCCCCTGGGTTCCATGACACTCGATGGGGGTCTACGTAGGCGTGAATAAAATTTGGAAACATGGGAATGTGATATAAATGTAGCAAGGAAACGGAAACCAGAAAAAAAATTAATGGGGTCTACAAGAAAAAATAGTTTGGGAACCTCTGATCTAAATGAACAACTTTGGTCGGGATAGTTAATAATCTTAATTTATAACTACTGGTGGTAGAGCTCCAGTGACGGTGCTCGCGGGCGTAGGCACCACCGCATTACCTAATATACATGCCGCTAAATGGTAGTGTTCAGCAGGTGGAGCAGGTCAGGTGGTAATGTACGGCCCTGTAATTTCCGGCACAGAGACATAACACCCTAGGCTTCAGGAGTGGTAACGCATCTGCATTTTGACCTTGGTCTTTTTGTGGGTGTGTATAGGCTGCAGTCATCACTTAACATCAATGTGAACTGCATGCTTGTTTGCCACTTCCATAATATAAAAAAACCTGGGTTTGCAAAACGTTTGTAAGTCATTTGCTATAGGTAGCTTGTAAACTGACAATGCAAAAGTGTCCTTGTAGACCAATTTGAAGCAAATATTTAAGTTTAAGTTTTTTGAAAAATATTGAAATAGAATTGCTGTTTTTGCGTGATTAAAAAAAAGGAATTCAGGAAAGAGTAAGATTTAAAAATATTAAAAAAAGTAAAATAAAAAAAAATGGTTCAACATTTAGTTTGCGTTCAAACTGTAATATTTATTTTTCAAAAACACATGCGAGTAAACTTCAGAAATTAAAGAAAAAACGGCAAGAAAAATTTGACTTCGGGCAGGAATCGAACCTGCGACCTTAGGATAACCAGTCCAGCCGCTTTACCATTAAGCTACCGAAGTTCCACTTACCTACTCCCACTACGAAGTCAAAGTTTTCTTTACGTTTTTTTTTAATTTCTAAAATGCTTTTACACTGTTGGTGTTAAGCATTTAATTGTAGAATATGGGAAAAGAGTCGCTCGGGATATATAAATATATATATATGTATATATATATTTGAATGTAATTGAAGTGGCAAACAAGGATACAGTTCACATTGATGTTAAGTGATCACTGCATCCTATAGACACCCACACAAATTTCAAAGTCAAAATGCAGATGCGTTACCACTCCTGAGGCCTAAGGTGTTATGCCTCTGTGTCGGAAATTACAGGGTCGTACATTACCACCTGACCGGAACACGATAGTGCTGAACACTACCATTAAGCGGAAAGTATATTTGTCATTTCAGTGACTTTATATATTCCCAAAAATTCTTCAACATAACAACCCAAACTGCTTATAAAACGGCATAGTAAGTAAACAGAAGGCAAAAGCTTTATATCTATCAAATTTTAATTGGCACTTCTCAAACGATTCATTGCTTGTTTTTTGGGGTAAGTTTTTGTCTGGTTTTTTAGCCGGCCGCTTTTTGGCAGGACGGTTGACGCTGGATTGATATACGGACTTATTCGACGTGCCCGTCTTTGTTTCTGTAACTGGTCTTCCCTCCCCCCACACCCCTCTTCACCGCACTCTGTATGCAGTCGTATATTTTTTGGAGATTTCACGGGGACCGCCTTTGGGCTGGTTTGTCCGCCATCTTGCTTTGATGTCTGTGCCTAGGTATAGCTGTTTGTTTGCAGTGACAATTTATATACAAGTCTGATATTGCAATTCCTTAAACAGTGAATTTCATTGAAATTTAATCAGTTTTGTAAAATTTTTCAATTGTTTTTGAAGCCACTATGATTTCAGTTCGTTATTTGCACTTTTGAATTCCTTAAAAGAATGAAAATTCTCGAATAAAATTTTAAGGGAAAAAATTCAAGACAAATGATAGGTGCGCTTGAAAATGATTATTTAGAAGGTAATGTTGACACGCTTAAACAAATAATAACATCAATAGCCACAACAAAAGCAATACATTTAGATTTATGCACCGAAGTTTTGCAAACATCCATTTATTTAGTCACAGTGTTACCAAGATCTATATTCGTTCAATCATCTCTCTCATTTTAATGAGCCGCCTCATTGGTGTCAGAAATAAATCATGCTTATTATTTATTGTGTTTTTTTAAGGCGTCTGACACGACATCACACTCTGTATCGACTATTCCGAGCTCACCCAGACCTCCGTCGAACTTAAAAATACTTTGGCATTTAAACCGAAATCATTAATGGTGCAGATTATCTCACTCACGAGCCACCGTCTGCCCTCAATTAAGAATTGTAAAGATCTTCTATGCGAATTGTTTAGTCCGATTTAACTTTAATGAATTAATTATCGTGCGATTATCTAGGGAGTAGGAAAAGGTTGTTCTATCTTCCTATCGGATCGGAGGGAATAGATATTGCGATCCAATTTTCAACTGACCTTTCTCAGTTACTATTTCTGTGCAACGCTGTTTTGTATTAGGAACGCGTAATGGCAGATCGATACGATAGATCATAGAATGGAGATAGCATTATAGAGAAACAAGAATTTAATTTAAAAAAAGTGTTCGCGACGCTTGTAACCCTGAAAGGACAGGCAGAGATAAATGCATGTATTCAAGCATACATGCAAACACCCACGATTCACCGGTAACGTTTTGGCCCATGTAACAGGTGGCGGACTTGTTGACATCTCCGGCCACATTACCAAAATTCGAGATACTGCTCATTTTCCAAAAATAATACCAATAGAACCAGAGATAAAGGATTTAACACCATTATCTTTGATAGCCCTCGACCCAGAAATCGAACCCAGTACCCCAGCGTAGTAGTAGTGGTCTGCTGCTACCACTAGGCTACTGAGACAGATAAGATTAAGGATAAGGATTTCATGCAATTGGAATAAGAAGGAATACAACGATAAGTTTAAATAAATAAAAAAAATTGAGGCAACAGCAAATCGATAAGCAGACCTTAAAGTTAAGCTTAATAGTTAATTATTACTTGAATTAATTAGAAACATTAATTAAACAACACAAATCAAACGTTGATTTAACTAATTAATGTGATCACTACAATTATTCTTTATAAAGAATTCCACTACAAGTACATTCCTGTTTAAAAAACCACTTCACTTATTCAATATTTGCAGTCTTAACGGTACACTGATATAAAACTAAAGAAACCTTTATCATTATCATATTACTTATCCAGTTATAGTAGAAATAATCACCCGGAATGGTATAAAAGGCTACAATGAAGTTTCGCCGAAGGCAATGGCGTATCGAGTTAACTTAACAATACTTAAGTTCAACATAAATCCGCAACAATTTCAAGCGACCGGCGAATAATGCGACGTAAAAAGTTGAAAATAATTGTGGTTCAAAAAAGAAGTATAGAAAGGTCCCCGTAAAAACAGTCGTCGGGTACTGACCTCAGGATGTATTCGGCGGGTCCGAATTGTATCCTTGGGCCCGATATTGAATTTCAAATTTTCAGTCGTGTCTCCTTGCAAGAAAGCGTGAACCAAATCTTGATTTTTTTTCGGGGTCTCATAAACTTACCTTTTAGTTGTTATTGGGTGGTTAATTATTTACAAGTTCATATTTAATATAAACCTTTAATGTTTTGCGTTAACCATTTTGTGAGTCAGGCCAAACTTAATTGATTGATTTTTTACTTGTTTTACATTTAAAATTTTGAAATTCAATGTCTTGTTTAACGATAATAAGTTTAATAGCGTGATGTTTGTAATAAAACTTCCTACCTACAGTTTCTCAAATATTTAATGGAATCGTGTCAAAAATAGTAATTTGTTTTATTATTGTAGCACGCAATAACTTACGAACACACTAAGTTTAGATCCTGTGTAAGCAAAATCTGGAGACACTCAATTATGTTTTTAACTGTAAAATTATCTTATTATTATTTTAAATTAATTTCTTCGCGTTAGTTGCAGTGCATTGGTTTGCAACGATGACTCAACGTAATATCTTTTTAAATAACATTATAAAAGCATAACATTAACAGTTGATTTCGTCAGGTATATAATACGTAAAATAATTATCTCTTCGATAAATTTATCAGTAAAGTTGCATTATTAAAATTTACCGACTATAACCTTCTTAGTATTGACTGCACTTGGAACTCTGCTAAGTGAATAACCTTTATTATGGTCACTAAATTCGTTCCTTTTCTCCGTTTCTTTCTGAAATGGGAGGAATTTGTTTATAATTAATTCTTTACGCATATTATTGTTTCGTTTCTTTTTATTTATTTTTTGTGTTTTTAATTACTATTAGTGGTTATTCACTCTAGGTAGTATTGAAAAAAGATGTAAAAGTGCTGGATATAATAAGGATCCTGGTACGCACTTCAGGGGCCTAATCTATTACCTACTAAATAAGACAGTAAAATCGAGTGTCTGTACATTCAATATTTTTCCAAAAACTGATAGCGGGCAATTAAAAAGGAGGAACATAAACAACAAAAAAATGTGTGTCCGTCTGGTACGTTATCACTTCAAAACTACTCAATGCCCTACTGCACGGTTTTCACATGTAAGTCACATATAATATAATTAGGAGCGTTGTCAAAACATTGTTTTTTAAATCGGTTAACAGAAGAAGTTATGGTCTATTAAAAATTTACTTCAAGCACTGCTTCGAAACTTCAACAACTTCAAGCAGAGTCAACTCTGTTACTCTATACGTCCTATATAGTTTTGCCCGCGACTTTATCCGCGATGAATTTAACAAAATTATTGTTCTGTATCTATACGGATGAAATATAAGAATAAACTGAATAAAATAGGTAGATAAAACCTTACCGATGAAGCAGAACACTTCCGTTAATTCTAATTACCTTGGCTCCGTCGATGCCCGAAATATATAGTTCCAGTTTTTACACAACGATGTCAAATAATAATAAATAAGATGCGTGTGGTCTGACGGGGGACTATTCTGAATCGCACGATAATTCAGTCTATACCGTATCTGGACTCTGATAGACATATGAGACATATCTTGTAATGTCACCCATTTAATTTGTTATACTTTCAAATAAATTGATGTAGTTATGACCCTATTGAAGTCTGGAGATTAGTGAGAGAGCCTCTTTGCTTGAAATAAAATTATTTACGGGAAAATACTAAGCGGAAGAATTCGTGCTTTTAGTGAACCGTCGTGAGATTTACGATTTGAACGCCTCAGAATGTTTTAGTAAGTGTGAAATATCAAGAAAGCTCGATTCCAGCTGCCTAATCTTAGACAAAATTTTATAAACTCACACAGTTCATGAATGTTTATCTTCTATTAAATAGTAAATAGTAACATTCAGCTCTATCGTATTCTTTACACCCCTTAATGTAAGAAGAGTTAAGCGGCAAATCCGGTAATATTAACATAAAAGTTGACGACATTGCCGGGATGATCTAATGAAAAAAAACTCAGGCCTTCCTTGAGATAACCAACGCATCAACATTTAAGCCACAAATGTTTACTTAAATACAGTATTAACTTACCAACAATGTTAATTAATTGCTTTACTCTGACAAAAAACTCAATAAAATGTGTTATTTTGGAGTGTAACTAATAATATAAATATCAATCGATAGTGAGAATAGTCCCCCAGCATCGAAGCTCAACAGAGATTCGATTAGAACACCTACTGCATAAAACAGTTTAAACTGTTTAAGTTCACTAGATCCTCTTAACAAAAAAAAGTGTTATAAATAAACCTAATGCCTCCTCTATTTGATTTATTCGGAATACGGTTCTGTTAGCTGCCAAATGGTCCTAGAGGTGTACTAGTAGTCATTATCATCAACAGGCGAAAGACGTCCACAGCTGGACAAAGACCTCCCCCATCATCACTGGTCGCGCGCACCATTCGCGCGACGTGGAGCACCGGGGCATCCCCCTCTGCTGCAGCTTCTTCTGCCCTGCGGCTGCAGGACGGCGTTTGGCACCCCCTTGGGGCTGTGGTGGAGGAGGTGGGCACCATGGACTCATGTCACCGTGATATTGACATCCAGGTCCTGCTGCGATCTCATCCTCTTGACAAAGGCCTGCCCCAAATATTGGCACAACGGACGGCCCTGGGCCGCCCTCATCCAGCGATTGTCCGCAACCTTCGCCAGGTCGTCGGTCCAACTCGTGGGGATACGCCTACGCTGCCCCAATGGCCGTCAGTTCTTCGAGCTACGTGCCCTGCCCACTGCCACTTGAGTTTCTCTATTCGGTGAGCTACGTCAGTAACTCCTCATTTCTGATTCGATCTTGCAGAGAAACTCTATTGCTCTCTGCGTGACCTAGAGCCTTCATATGAGGCCCATAATACTGTTATAGTAGTCACTCGTCGATATTTAGACCTCTGGTTTTGTGTAGGTGGCTGGTTATTTTTTACTATTGTATTTATTTACCATCAATGTAGACTGTAACTATTGATAGCCTGTTTGCCATCACATGATAAAAAAAATTGTGATGAAATCGTATCGTTCAAAAAATTTAGTACAATATTCGTATTGTCTAAAAAGCAATATAAGTATGCTGAATGTTATCTTGATAGATTACCATTTACACACATATTATTATCTAACACATATTATTATTTTATTCAGTAATATCGTGTTTCGGTTTAAAGGTAATTTAAGGCTCCTTTATTTGCGCCCAGAGGCAAACAATCTTATGCTTCAGGTGTGGTTAAACACGTCAGCATTTGTTCACCTTTGGTTTTGTGTAATGCATGCTTGTTCACTACTTTATAATAAAAGGAAATCTTTTGGGATTTGGAAAATTCTAATGTAGTACCACAGTCTAAAGAAAACGAACGTGTTAATATCTGCCCAATATATCTCTTAGTTCTTTTAGTGTGACCAATCGGCAATTACTTATGAAATTCACCGAGGTATTTCACAGTTATTTTTAAATTGAATTTGTATTTATAAACAAAATAACTGTAATGCCTAAGATACTTTACTTTAATAATAAAAATAGTCGCACTGTTTCAATAAATCACAAAACCACGCACATCGGCAAAACAATGTGACTAAGCAATCACATCAAGCAAGTCAGTCGTATCTCATTAAATTATATTTTTTAATTAATGGATATATTTATCTCCGGGCGAGGCGGTCATAAATCTGTTGGGGGCGTTTGAGCATTGCTTTAAATATTACAGGCTTTCTAATTAAAGCCAGATCGCGGACTTGGGTCTAAGTCAAGAGTTGGTGGAACCCACAATTTTTATTGAAGTAATTTGTGCCGTTTGTTGTGGCAATATTGGAGGGAGGCTTCTTTACAGCAGTGGCCGTCTTTGGCCAGAAATGATGATGATCAATGACTCACTGTGGGCTTCACAAGAAAGCTCAATGTCGAGCAGAGAGCAATGCAGAGCGAGCTATGGTCGGAGTTTGTATCAGGAATGAGGAGATCCGCATGAGAACCAAACTAACCGACATAGCTCTCCGAATTGTGAAAGTCAAGTGGCAGTGGGCTGGGCACAAAGCTCTAAGAACTGAAGGCCGTTGGGGCAGATGGGCCCTCGAATAGCGACCGCGTACCAGAAGACGAGACGTAGGCAGTCCCCCGAGGTGGTCAGACGACTAGATAAAGGTCAGGCAATTGCTGGATGAGGGCGGCCCAGGATCGTTCGTTGTGGCAATATTTAGGAGAGGCTTTTGTCCAGCTGTAAACGTCTTTCGGCTCAACGATGCAATGATTTCTACGGAATGTAAAATAAGGCGTGATAGGTAAATTGCTGTTGGTAGCTCCAGTCCGTCCCTGAAGCCAACGACACCACCGCATGAGCTAACTTACTAACTTCACATCGCTAATGTGTTCCGATCAGGTGGTAATATATGGCCTAACCAACTACTTGATTTTACTGTGAGGTAAATATTTTTTAAACACAATATTCTAGATCTCAAGTTATTATTTCATAGGTATTTTTACCAAGTTATTATTTGAAAGATATTTTCTTTAAGTTTTTATTTCATTCATTGAAATTTATTCCAAGGGTTTTCCTCAATGATTTCTCGCTTGGACCAACTGAATCATCTGAATAATACAATATGAGATAATACCCAAACGTTATCCACTCCATCGGTTTTTGATTTGCAACTGCCTCTGATACCGAGTTAATTACAATGAGATTTATTAACGCCACACACCACACAAGTTTTGTGCAGGTTTTTGAACGATCTTTAAGTTTATTGTAATTTTTCTTTTTTTATGACTTCATGACGCTTGTTCGTGTTATGTGGTTTTATTTAATGTACCTATGGTGTCACATGATTATGAAAAAGATGTGTGTCTGTAGTCGGTTTACGGATGACATTTTTAGGGTTCCGTAGTAAACAAGGAAACACCCTAATAGTTTCGCCATGTCCATCCGTCTGTCTGTCTGTCTGCCTGTCCGTCCGCGGTTTAGCGCAAAAACGATTGGTAGAGACATGAAATTTGGCACAAGTATACACCTTAAAGACAAAGTGGTAGAATAAAACCATGAAGAATAAAATGATTAAGGGTAGGTACCTCCCCTACATGTAACGCGCAGATATATTTTTTATTTTTTGTATTTTGTACAGTGTAGATCTTCTTTTTAGGTCTTTCAAAAATGTTAGGGGTGTGCTAAAATCATTTTTCGGATTAGTTTACTGTTCGTGACTTATTAAGTCTTAAAGTGTCAATTTTCGTTAGAGTCAAGTGTCCCTCCCTTTACCAACTAAACGGTCGTTGTTAGAAATTCAAACGATACGTAATAGTAGCTACATATAACGAAATTAAAAGGAAAACTATCACACTTAAGTTGGCTATACTAGTTTGCGAGTGATAGTTGACCAAATGTAATACTCAATTTTTTTAACAACGCCATAGAAAATATATATTTTTTTTATTGCATTAATCAAATCTAAAAACTACGGAACCTTATACTACGCGTTGCCCGACACGCACTTGACCGGTTTTTAGATGACGTCGTAAGAAAACATGCGTCACAAGCCGTACGCTTCGGCAAATCGTGCCTTTATCGCTTGATTCGCTTATTCCGAGCTCTCGCTTGCACGCTCGGTTCAGGTGGCACGTGACACTTTTTATGCATGCAGGCGGCGTTCATGGATTTATAAGACGTTATTACATCAAAAGACAATTTTAAAAAGAAGCTTCCTTTATGAGATTTGTAATATTTTTCGTTATGAACTACCCGTATTTATTCACTTGTTTATGGCATGTTACAAATCTAAACTATGCAATCTAATTATTTTCTAAATAATACTGACATGTGTAAAAGCTTTGAAAACAAATTTGTTAAAATAAAATGAAAGTAGCTAGTAAAGTCATAATAAAGATTACACAGAATAAAATTATTCATCATGCATTAAGCATCATTTATGTGCCCATGCGCATCAGCAACACGTTTGACCTAAAACAAGCCTTATTATAAAGTTCAACCATTCAATATCTTCAACAATTCGATCGATCCCTTTCAGTTCAACAGGCGGTGCCGATTCACCATGAATCATAGTGTACACTATTGTTGTAGAGCTACAGAGCAGGATTCTCATAGACAAGTGCACGTAGGTCTGTAACGGACCTCGCGATTTTGTGATTTAGAGAGAGGCTCGCTAGCCGGTGACTGTGCGCCGCCTGTCACACCGATGTGAAAGGACGTAACGGGCTATAGTAGGAATATTTTTGGAGTTTACTTTTTTTATGTTATGAAGTGGCAAACAAGCATGTAGTTCACATTGATGTTAAGTGATGACTGTAGCCTATAGACACCTACACAGAAACTGAGGTCGAAATGCGAATGCGTTACCACTCCTGAGGCCTAAGGTGTTATGCCTCTCTGGCGGAAATTACAGGTCCGTAGATGACCACCTGACCGGAACACGATAGTGCTGAACACTGCCATTTAGCAGCAAGTATATTAGTTAATGCGGTGGTGCCTACACCCGCGAGCCACATCACTGGAGCTCTACCACCAGTATAAAAACTATTTGAGTTATAAGGCTCGGTATGGAAATTTTATGAAGAGTAAAATCAAGTGTAACACGAATGTTAAGGCTTACGCGCGATTCGCGCTGCGACTAAGCGTGTTTCACTCGGCCGCACACTAACGATCTCCTTACGCACACCGAGTAAACTCCCGTCGTGTTTATTTAAATACTGAGTAACAACCCTTAAAATATATATTAGGAATGCCATAATCGTTCGACGCTACATTATTGCATTTTCTACTGCCTTGTTGGAATAGTTTGATTGAAGAATTTTTCTCCACTAGTATGTCATGGTGTAGTGGTGGTAGTGGTCATGGTGTCAACGTCTCAATGCAGAAAATTTTTATGTATTTGGTATTTTATTTATCCACAAGTTCAGTAGAACTCTACTAAATCATGACAAAACTATAATCATGAAATCTCTCTGTCTCGAGATCTAAAGCCTAATAACATACAATGTTTTTTTTTTGTGTAATATAATTGGCAAACAAGCATGCAGTCACAGTAATGCAGTTCAAATTGATGTTAAGTGATGATTACAGCCGATAGACACTAACACAAATAAAGAGGCCTAATGCAGATGTGTTACCACTCCTGACGCCTAAGGTGTTATGCACGAAAATTACAGGGCCGTACATTATCACCTGACCGGAATACGATAGTGCTGAACACTGCCATTTAGCGGCAAGTATATTACGTAATGCGGTGGTGCCTACGCCCGCAAGCACCGTCACTGGAGCTCTTCCACCATCGACTAATGTCATAAAAAACTTACAATGTTATGTTTTGTGCAACAAACTTGGTTTTATTTATTTCCACTACATGATTAAATCTTCACTTGAAGACAATAAACGATTACGCGACGGTGTAACAAGGTCCAATGTGGAGTCTAGTTGTATAAATATTAGCGAAACACAACGCATTGCAAGTGAGATAGCATTCGTGGTTTATAGAGGCGCAGTGATTTAGCGACGATGTTCTAATCATTCTGTAAGGTTATTAGAAATTCTATCGCTTTGCTCAGATCAAAGTGTACAGATAACTTTGGAATGGGAGAAAATTCTACTTTTTATTGCAGACTTGGTTTTTGTATAGAGTTTGCTAAACGCATAGGTTTAGATCCTTATAGTAACGCGGCCTACCGGTCGCCATAGCGTGTATTACCGATGCAAAACAGTCTGTCATTTTTTGCGGAGGGAAATGCGTGCGACACACACGCACACTACAAAAATCGTCTATTACTACGAAACTCACACCTTGACTTTAACAAAATACAGAAACAATTTCACGCACATATTTAAAAATCTAGGCATGTCGCCTAGATTTTTAAATATGTGCGTGGCCCATTGCCCATAGGCCCATTTGGGCTTCTACTTCGACAGAGGGGAAAGCCTGCATATGGCTACTCCCCTCCGGTGTTGCTGTATATTAAGATCCCACTGCAGAATCATTTCGTTCATCCAGATATACTGCAAACCCATTTTTTACGCATATTTATAATCTAAAGAATATATATTATATCCACTAGGTTGCCTATCAAAGAATAGCCGCAACTATTTTATTTATTTCTTTTTTGGGAAAAAAAAATATTTGTTTTTTCAAATATCGTCTATCTCATGGCAATATGTATAAAAACTCAGAAAAATCACGTCTTCCGTTTCGCACTTGGCCGCCCCTACGTATTTTCATTCCGCTCCGATAACTTTTTACGTCCATGACGTACATGTATTATTTATATATCAAACTAGCTGTTGCCCACGGCTTCGCCCGCGTGGATGTCGTTTTATAATCCTGTATTTTCTTTGCTATAAACCTCACGGAGCCCGAGACCTTTCCAACGAATGCGAATCCGTGGAAATCTGTTCGTGCGTTCTGGAGTTATAGAGTCAGGAAGGAAATCCCGACTTATTTTTATAATATAGACTAGCTGTTGCCCGCGGCGTCGCCCGCGTGGATGTTTTATACATACGTTTTTCCTGAATTTTCTTTGCTATAAACCTCACGGAGCCAGAGACCTTTCCAATGAATGCAAACCCGTGGAAATCGGTTCTTACGTTCTGGAGTTATAGCGTCAGGAAGGAAAAGCTGACTTATTTTTATATAATAGACTAGCTGTTGCCCGCGGCTTCGCCCGCATGGATGTCGTTTTATAAATATTTTTTTCCTGAATTTTCTGCTATAAACCTTACGGAGCCTGAGACGTTTCCAACTAATGCAAAACCGTGGAAATCGGTTGGTGCGTTCTGGAGTTATAGCGTCAGGAAGGAAAACCCGACTTATTTTTATATTATAGATTAAAGCTATTTTTTTTTCTCGTTATAATGTACACGGGAGCTAAATTAAATCAGCCGCAAATAAGAGTTGCTGGCTGTTAAAGATAAAATAATTTAATTAAAAATACTTGCGGCCAAATTTTGACAGGCAACCTAGTGGATATATATTCTTTAGATTATAAAGTTGCGTAAAAATAAGGTTTGCAGCATATCTGGATGAACGAAATGATTCTGCTGTGGGATCTTAACCTAGCAATGTATAAAGGATGATAAAAGTAGGTCTTTTGTTAGTTTCTGTTAGTGTTAATATATTACGTAATGTATATAACTACACGCCTGTAGTCCCCGAAGGGCTAGGCAGAGGTAAATGCATGTATTCAAGCATATACGCAAATACCCACGATTCGCCGATTACGTTTTGGCCCATGTAATAGGTGGCGAGCCTGTAGACATCTCCGGGCCCATTACCAAACTCCGAGGCACTGGAAAGCTTCCAGAAAATGGAAAAATCCCAGCAGAACCAGAGATAAAGAATTTAACACCGTTATCTCTGATAGCCCTCGACCCGGGAATCGAACCCAGGCCCTTGTTTTTCATGTCTGTTAGTTTGCGTTAAACCGACGTTTTATGCAAACTAGATGAAATAAATTCTAGTAGTAATTTCGAATATTTATGTCAACGTAGTTTTTTGTAATCTTTATAAGAATCTCTTAATGTGTTGCTAAGTGTAAAACTCGAGAACGACTCGACCGATTTCACTCATTCTCTTTGAGTTGTATTGTTATTGTCCGGAGAAGGTTTAAAGGAAAGAAAAAAATTGATGGTTGTGCGAGAAATTAGAATTTTTAAGAACATTTAAATGACCATTCGGTAGCAATGGATGATTGAAAATGGCATCAAATTACCCGTAACAATCTACATTGCACCCGCGCGAAGCCGGGGCGGGTTGCTAGTAAATAATATAGATCATCATATATAATCAGAGTAAACATAAGTAATGAATGCCTATAAATGTAACAGGCACTAAAAAAAAGAACACCACGCAAGTGACGATTATGGACATCACTTTATTATATGAATGACTCTGTGAAAAAGGAATAAAATCATAATCAAAATAAGAAAAAGTAACTCTAATATCCAATTTGAATAACCACGTTATCGTATGTAGATTAGATCGGCGTTTCAAAGGGCATTGAAATTGCTCCGAATGATACGCCCGTTCGATTCCGGCGTGGGATCGATGTTTTGAAAATTTTAGGGGCACATCTAAGATACTTTCAACAGTTCCATTTACGTACAATGTTGTTCGATTGCGCGTTTTAGGGTTCGTGTGAAGTTTTAATCGCGTTGGATTTAAGGACTTGAACGCTTATCTGTGTTAAATGTTATCTGTGTGTGTATCATAGTTTTTTATGCACTCTGTGAACTGTTTCTCTGTCTTCCGGCCGGTTTTAATTGTTCAGTCATGTTGTTTCAATCCGTCTCAGTAAATGATTTCTATGTTCATATTTGCCTTTGTATTAATTTCATCATAAAACCCCATAAAACGGCGACGAATTAAAAAAAAATCTACGCCTTATTATGGGGTTGACATGGGGAGGGGAAGGTACGTGCGGATGCCTCCCTTCACTTGCCCCCGCCGGATTTTTTTTTTAGTTATACTTTTCTTTTTTTTAAGTAATGAAGATGGCAAATAAAGCATGCAGATCACATTGATGTTAAGTGATGACTGCAGCCTATAGACACTCACAAAAAGATCAGAGGTCAAAATACAGATGCGTTGCTACCCCTAATACCATAGTTGTTTTATTTCCATGATAGTTATTGCGGGCCATACATTACCTTCTAACTGGTACACGATAGTAATGAACACTACTAATTGGCGGCAGATAGATTAGGTAATGAGTTGATAATGCAATGGTACCTACCGTGGTGTAGGCACCATTGCATTGCTGAAACTCTACCATCAGTGTACGGACCTGTAATTTCCGGCACAGAGGTATAACACCTAAAGCCTCAGGAGCGGCAGCGCATCTGCATTTTGACCTCTGGTCAATGTGTAAGTGTCTATGGGCTGCAGTCATCACTTAACATCAATGTGAACTGCAAGCTTGTTTGCCACCTTTATTACATTAAAAAAATCATTGCAAGAAAGTAAATTATTCGTAGACCTAAACTAAGATATAACTGTATTGCTACCGCATCTTATTTTGTGATTCAATAACTTCTGTTGTATATTATAATATTGAATATTTACATAATATAAAGTTACACCTAAACTAAAAACAACATGCGTCTAAAAATTCCGCATCACTGTCTTCCTGTGTTACTTCTGTTGTTAATTTATATTTAATATTCCTACAGAACCAAGCTTCAACGCTCGCACTTGCCTCAAAAATGCAGAGAAAAACAATCGGCTACATTGTTTCGCATTCATTTGTCATTGCCCAAAGCGATTTAACAGTTTGCAATAATCGAAGTGTTTCGATATGATTCCGAAGACACGATCGAGTTATGTTCATGACTTGTTCATTAATTTCACTTGGTTTTGGTTCAAGTATCTAAGGTGTGTCGTTTGTTGGGCAACCTATATTTCGTTATCGTTTTTTGTATCGCACAGTTAACGACAGATCAACAAAAAGAATTGCTGCTGTATGCCGGAGCCATCTCTCCGTAAAAACAAATTGATGGGACATAGAAACATTGAGGTGTATTAGGAAAAATATGGTATGAAGGCATCAAAACATGACAAGCCCATCATCAGGCATGAGTATGGAACTATGAACAAAGCCCATGAGGCATATTTACATTGCAAACAATAAAAAGTGGGACTTCGATAGCTTACTGGTAAAGCGGCTGGACTGGTGATCCTGAGGTCGCGGGTTCGATTCCTGTCAAATTTTTCTTTCCCATTTTTCTTTTATTTTCCAAAGTTCACTCACATGTGTTATTGTGAAAAATTACAATATTACAAATAAAAAACTGCTTAAAAGCGGAAATTTCAGTGAACAAACATCATCCCGAATTCCACGATTTTCAAACTAGTGGACATCAAAATAATTTCAATACAAAGGCACTGGGAGATTAGAAAGTCAAAGAAGTTTAAGCAAAAGCGACGTGGCGAGGGACGGTTGCCCATCACGCGCTCGTGAGCGTTCTGAGACAATAGCCGATTATTTGTACGTAGATACTCATTGTGAGATACAGAATATTGGAATAAGCGTGATAATATGTTAATAATGCAGCTGTATTAATACGATTTGTAGCTACAAAATGCTTTCCGTGGCGAGTGAAGAGGATTTAAAAAAAAAGCGAAATGCAGATGCGTTGCCACCCTTTAGGCCAGAGAACTTTAATGTAATCAATGAATTCATTTAATTTTTTCCATTGGTTTTCAAGACATTGTTTTATGAAAGCATCTCGAAACCTTACTCAAAAGTTCACTAAAGTATACCTAAATATTAATGTTTAGTAATTTACGTCACAAAACAGGACATGTGCATTGGCTGAGGTACATCAAAATTGTTCTCCACGTGTGACTTTGAAATTAAATATTCCTAAATGGTTGAATTGAATGCAAACTATCGCTATAGAAACACCTTCAATCTACAACTTTGTTTTCTGCTGTCCATATTCATTTAGAATTAAGTCTATTCGCCAAGCCAGATGAAACTGATTGAATGTAGGAATTCTAATTGTTACGTTACACGCAAAGGCTCTCAGAGCGAACCTAGTGTCGCTAACCCCTTTTAATTTAAAACGGATCAAATCTTGCACGATTATAATAAATTTGTTAAAGCGAAATGAAGCCATAAGGTAACTCGATGCACCGGTAGTTTGCGGTATTCTAACATTAATATTTACTCTGTCTCTAAGTGATTTTCTTTGTATGTAATCCCAAACGTCCGTTTGTTTGTTTAAGATGCTTTCTATTCTGTATTGAGGGGAATGCGCCGGGTGTATTTCTGAGGTTATCTATAAATTAATATAACGGTCCCTTTATTTTTACTGCTTTTCAACTTGTTGATGAAATTTTAAGAATATTTTCTTAACGTGAGACGTGATATGGGGAGAGAGCAATGAAAAAGTGATTTGAAAATACTTGAGTTTTTAAACAGAAAACGTATCACATTACTCTATTCATAGATTATATTATACGTAAATAATAATGCATATTGAAGATTCGGAAGCACTGATGTGGGGTGAAGTATCTAATTTTAAATTAATTGAAGGGTTTCATAACTATTTGCCTCTATCGCCGCTTGATTATGCCATTTCAACCACGGAATAGATAAATAAAGATGGAATGGTAATGTGGGCGTGGCGAGCGCACCACAATTATGCCTGAACACACACAGTTCGGCCGAACCATTCGTTCGCCGCTCGTAGTGTCGTGTAGACAGCTTAGAACAACACATCTCTGGGTAAAAATGCCGTTTTGTGTTATTTTAACACGTAAAATGAAAAGTAACACCTCCAGTAAATCGAGGAGGTATAGTCACAGATATTTAATACCACCGTTACCCTAAAAACTCTTTAATAATTATTAAATTGAACTAAAACGAAAATCTTCACTAGTGTTGTGATACATACAATATCGATATTTTTTTATGGTCCATATCGATATTTGTATAGTTACATATGTAGATTTTTTTAAATATGACAGTGGTGGATTGAACATTAGCATCTGAAACACTTAACTGTGCCGAATCATTTTATGCATCATTTGGAACATTCGGAACATTTGGAACATTGCGTCAAAGATATGAAATACAGATCAACTGCTTAGTTCCAGGTGGTGTACCCGATGGTATGAAAGTGATAATAAGTTAATGTGACAATGTTTCATTATACTTTTATACAATTTTTTAAAATAACACTCAAAACCGATTACTCCTCATACTTCATCGATCAGCAGCACTGCATTATATTAATATTTGTGTAGTTATATTAATATGTCTATAATTTACCTGCTGCTAAGTGGTAATGTACGGTGGTAGAGCTTCAATGGTAGAACTCGAAGGCACACAATTATCATGTGAGTAATATGGGTATGGGATGTCAGTTAACCTATAATGATGGGTGTCAATTTTGTGGTTTCTTGGGGTGCTGATTACGAAAGAGGCAACCGTTTTCGGATCCAAGATGGCGGACAGACTTTTTATCATAATGTGATATGGGTATCAATTTCGAGGTTTCTTGGGGTGCTGATTACGAAAATAGCAGTAAGTGTTTGGGAGTGGTCTATTTCAATTGACCAATTGCAGTTTTAATTGTCTCTGTAGTGTCAATGTCAATGTGTGCAACTGGCGACAGCGGTTTCAATATGAAAATGAGTCTTTAGCCGTTCTATCCTTATTTATCTATTCTGTGATTTCAACAATTCAAATTTTATTTAGAAAATTCACTCACCTCCATCACTAGCAGTAGCCTTCAGGTTCCCAACAATGGTTCCACTTCGCACATCCTCTCGAACGTGAAAATTGTATCTTGGCTTATCAAACAGCGCCGACCCCACTCCAGCATTCATCATAGTAACATGAACAGTGGCTCCTTGGGGCGCGGTCAAACCACCTCCATCAGTGGCCGCCACATCCAAGTCATATTTGCCATTAGCTTGTATCAAAGCTGGCTTCGTAACGAAGATCTCTCCAGTGCTCCTATCTATTCTGAACGCATCATTATCATTCCCGTTGACAATCCTGTAAGTGACAGTTCCGAATCTCGCTGAATCTGCGTCAGTGGCCGACACCGCGACTATTGGCTCAGTTGATGATATCCTCCCCTCTTTCAAAGAAACGTTGTAATCCTTAACAGTGAATACAGGAACATTGTCGTTGATATCAAGCACTTGGATCTTCACCATTGCAGTCGTCGACAGGCCCCCTGCGAATAAATAAATAATTGGTCTCTTGATTGTTTGTATTGTTGTAATGTTATGTTTAATTGACAGCCGCTTGATTTATACCGATGTCAGCGGAGTTTTCTAAACGTACTGTGATAATAAAATTATTGTTGACTAGATTATTTTAAAGAACATTTGCATGAATTAAAGCACATTTTACAACGAGCCCTGTATTTAATTTACATTTTTTCTTGCTGTATACATGTAATCGATATATTACCAAACACGTTAAGAAAATCTCAGGACAAAGTTTAAAGAGATCGTATGACAAATTCCGTACTTTGCCTGTAAGGTTGTCCAGAAACACATAAAGACAAATTGTTTATATTTCAATAAATTGTTTCCTTTTTATACACAATTACTTTAATTCCCAAAAGAATTCAAGTTTCATTCCAACAGTATAATTCAAGAACGTCTTAATACCAACGATTTAAACCTTGACTATTGAAAGGTGAAATTACTACCGAAATTTCCTTTCTCAGGCCGCCTTGCAAATAAAAACGATGCGATAGTTGTTTCTCGCCCTATAAATCAGCTGGAAACAGCGAACAGACGCGGAATTTATTCTCCGCTCGCGATTTCGTCGGTGCCTTATTTTTGATTCTATATACTTAGGTGTGTAAGTACATATAGATGTAGTGTGGAGAATATGTGTTCAGTGAATGACTGTCACTCTATAAATATTTTTCTTTTATTTAAATATGTTCTGATGTTAACATTTGAAATGGGGTGAGGTTTCACGGTAAGTCAATAAAATTAAATACTAGTGAGTACTGAAGTTAGGTACGTACTTATGATACTTGACGACCCGGTTAGTCCAGCGGTGCGAAACCACCGTTTGATTCGGAGGGTCGCGGGTTCGATCCCCGCACCGGAACAAATATTTGTATTTCCTACAGATATTTGTTTCGGGTCTGGGTGTTTGTGTATGTGTTGTATGTGTACAACGGCATCTACGACACAGTTGTATATAATTAAATTACCTAATGTGGAGCTGTGAGTGTAAGCGTATTTTTTTAAAAACTTTTTTTAATATTTTCGTGACGTAAATCAGAACAATATCTATAGTTTGTACTCTGAATTTTCTCTATAATCGAAATTACCTCTATCAGAAGCGATCACAGGAAACTCGAAGTCGGTGTTACTCTCGTGGTCTAGAGGTGTAGATATGCAGAGCTCTCCAGTGTCAGGTTTGACCAAGAACTGAGGCTTTGCCAGGCCATCGCCGAGGGTGTAATTGACTATCGCGTTCACACCACAATCAGGGTCTATCGCTGACATCTGGAACAAAAGAGCGAGATTAAATTAAAGACTTGGACAATAAACCTGCGTTATACGTTATAGAAATATGGCAAAAGAAAAATTAAAAAAAAAAACAAAAAATATGTTTTTTTTTTCTTTAATAGAAGTGGCAAACAAGCATGCAGTTCACATTGATGTTAAGTGATGACTGCAGCCTATAGACACTCACACAAAGACCAAGGTCAAAATGCAGGTGCGTTACCACTCCTGAGGCCTAAGGTGCCTCTGTGCCGGGAATCACAGGGCCGTATATTACCACCTGACCGGAACACGATAGTGCTGAACACTACCATTTAGCGGCAAGTATATTAGGTAATGCGGTGGTGCCTACGCCCGCGAGGTCCGTCACAAATACAACATAATATGCAAAAAAAAATTACGAGAAAATTTTCAATATCAATAATTAAATCTAATGATAAATCATTTATCATATTCACTATAACAGTGTTGCTAAGACGTTAACGTTAACCGACACCACAGACTATCAATTCAGAATCCCACTTTGCGAATACACAAATAAATGTCCAGAGTCGAGATACCATCGTAATTAATTAGAGGTATTTAATTCAACTAGAATTGATCAGAGCCTGTGAGGTCCCTGTTGTTATGAAGCCACAATAGATGGGATCCTACAGTGTCTGGAATGTTGCTTACAAATTACACGTGGTTTTGAACGGAAGCTAAGAGAAATCTTTGCTTATACGCAAATACCAGTGGTGAAATATTACATTCTTGGGTCCTAGTTCAGTTCAGCTTTTAGTACCTCATAATTGTTTTGTTGTTTTACACGCACGTTTTACTTTGATAAAAAATAATCTCCAAGTGCATTAATATTTAATTTTAACCATATATCACTTCATAATTTTCAGTGAAATGAACTTTAGTACATCATGGTTTATCGAACGTCAAGTCCAAGTAATCAGACCCACGTTATAGATGACCACTAGCAATACTTCTTAAGGCACAGCGTATTTGAATTCCAAGCGACCAGCGGCTAGTATGAAATAAGAATAAAACCGGACCCAACGCATGACCCTGTGCAAAACGTTGAACATATTAAAACAAAACAGCGTCGCTTGTTTTCCATCCACACGTAAAGTAGATAGGTGTCTCGCGGTTCCAGTACCAAAAATAATATCGCAAACGTATTTTGAAACGTAATCGAAAAGAAAGCAACAAATTGACCCGGTAGGTGTTAAGTGGTTGAAAAAAGAGAACACCGTAACATTGTCGATAATTAGTTCGAAATCATCTTTTTCTCTTTATCAGGAGTACGATGGGCGACAAGAAGTGCGTGATGTCATGAAAGGTTCGTGTAATTTTCGCACTTGCTTCATAGCAATTTCGGTGTAGAATCGCATGAAATAATTTGATATTCCGTGTAACTGGAGCCACAGTGTGCCCGTGACAACGGCACCTGATTAATTGCGTTGGAGTGCAAAGCGAAGATAAATGGCTGGGCTTGTAAATGTGAAAGGTTTGTTACCAACTCTAGTCCGTATTACCATACTCTTAGGTCGAAAACCTCCTGTATATCTCTGGTAAGGTTAATATTAGTCATTTTACACGTAAATTTCCTGTTGTCTTCATTCGTATGAATTACATTCGGTTCTTTTGCTGCTGAGTCAATTAGAATTATCACTTCCTTTTACGTATCTTCGATAAAGTGAAATATGATATTATTGTAGGCGTAATTTTTAGAGTTAATAATTATTAATCTAATAATTTCTTAAAATACAACACTTCACAATCTTAACGCGATTAAATCTTATTGACGCACACAGTCGTCTAAGATAAAGCTTAACAAGTGTTGAATAGAGAACCGTTTCCTGCTACAAGTGTCAAATGTTACTCTTACGTAGATATAAAAGTTTTCGTAGACTTGCGGCTTTTCATTTAACTTTTTTATTCTACTCGTAGTGTACGTACTGCTAGGTAGTGTACTGGTAGGTGTACGGTAGCTTCTAAACTTGGGCGATTTTTTTATAATCATTAATTATGTTTTTTTACAGTTATTCACTAACTCTAACACCATTTAATTGATCACTGTCTGTCTTTTTATAGTATACATTTCTGATTTATTACATAGAACTACAATCAAACTCATCCAATTGTTATCTACAAACTTCACAAAAAGCTATTATGTAGTATAAAAATGTACAACATAGTTACAATACAATTGATAACGCGCGTCTGTATTATAATAAGAATAAGAACAAAGCTAGAACATAAAGTATCCCAACCTTTCAAATTATCTCGACATAAACATATCAATAATAATAAAACAGAAACGGCAATCAATAAGAAATAATGTTGTACACCTGAAAACAAAATAAATCGCGTACAAGTATAGTCCATATCAAAATATGACGTTTGAAGATAGCAGCGGTCTTTGCAAGATTGATACTAAAGTACTTAAGCTGTTTATATTTAAATTTTCAAGCGAGTTGACACAGGTTATTATCGGCTACCTCAGCCAAAGATAAGAGGTTCCACAATGAGATTTATTGCACACTCTCGTTAACACAAAGTGTTCAAAATGCTTTTTATAAAAGTGTTACCGGACTCTCACACGTCTCAATTAGGAACTTTAATGCGACCGCTATGTTTTCGCTTTGAAGATTAAAATCGATGTTGTTCACGGGAGTGAAGTTTTAATTCTTATATGTCACCATCCTGTACGCCATTAGTGGCGGAAATAATGGGTCGTGCCGACTTTTACAGATCAGTTTTTAAAGGACTTAGTTTAAATTCTATTACCCACTATTTCTATTGATTTTTATTGTTCTTGCTGACATTTAACATTTGCAATTCGATAATTATCATCTAGCTAGTTCTTCCTTTGTATAATGCATTTAAATTGTTACAAACATATTAACGTTAATTTACACATCTTTGCGCAAGATCTGCGGTGTATCACTCACCGATCGCGTTCGTAATGAAGATGTAAGAAAGAGACTTTGTGTGAATGATAGTATCGGTGTAAAAATGAAAAAAGGCATGCTCCGATGGTTCGGGCATATAGAAAGAATGTCGAATGAGCGAATGACTAAACAGATATACAATGCGAATGTGGATGGTTGCAGAGGCCCAAGAAGACCAAGGCTGACCTACCATGACCAAATAGGTCGAGTTCTGTCTGATGGTGGGGTCAAAAGTCTTAGGAATCGGCGTGCATGTATGAAGAGAATGATGAAGGTAGACGAGGCACGAGAGGTTTGTCAGAACCGGGATGTCTGGCGCTCTACACTCTCTGCCTACCCCGTTAGGGACCTGGCGTGAAGATACATACATACATACATACACATTAAAAAGCGTGCATTAATTATTTTATTAACATCGCTGACACCCACGTGTTTTATTACAATTGCAATTAAACAAAAAGATTATCCACTTTAGGCTTTGTGAATGTTCGCGTCAAATTCGAGTTATTTAAATTCGAGATACGCATTCAAGTTAGCCTCTCATCTAAATAAAGCGTACATCTGCCTTGTTTACTCGAAACAAAAAGGTATAAATAAATGATTTGTAACAAAAATAATAAACATTCCCCACTCAGTTCGGCCGTTGCTAAAGGACATTGTAATTCAGTCTGATTGGCACACAATAATGGAATCAAACATGAGCCATTTAAAAATTGTCTGCGTTAAAAGGAAAAAGGTAGAAGCGACAGTGGTTTAAGGAGCAAATAAAATGCACCGGGGACAATACCAGGGCCCGATTCCGAAGGATTTGTAGTGCCATTAGCTGGAACAGTTTAATATTGCTGCCGAGCGATTTGGTGCTCTATTACCATGAATTTATAGACCAAATTATACATATTTTGAATGCTCCGTAATTAAAAAATGCAGCGAAATTGTGACCCGCATTCCAGCTATCACTGACATAATAAATTGTTTCAAATTGATGCTACTGTACTTTTCGCATGCTTAGATAATTCATTGTGTTTGATCAAATGAGTTTTTGCCGCGACATTCGAGACCCAGATTTTAGATTGTACCTAATATTAATATATTCATGTCTATCTGCTTTGTCAATAATTTACTGCGCTATAAATTGGAGTATCTTTGTTTATCGAAAATAAGTAGAAAAAATATAGTAAATATATACCTATTTATCGCTTTAATAACCCATTCAATTACCAAGTTTCTTATTATTTATTAAAAGAAATATACAGTATTGAAGTAAGGCTCATAACAGTTTATGTGTCTTACTTCAATACTGTACTGTAATTTCAATTTTTTTTTGTTAATTATGGTAATTAATTACGTAATTGTTCATGGAATTATTATTTAATACATAAGCATTTAATAATATTTAGAATGCATAATATGTTATATCATTAATATCGATTTTTATAAATAATTTATGTCTGTCTGTCAGTCAGTCTGAATTTGCATGCTAATTTTTACTGGCAAAGTATGTGAAACCATTGCTTAGTCATAATTTTGAATCTTTGAATCTTAGGTAAAGGATTCGAGTAAAGTGAGACTTAAAAAGCATTTAATGTTTATATTCATTAAATATATGAAAATGATGATGGAACCACGGTTGAATGCAAGCAACACTAAGTTTAACGAAGTTGAACGCATTTAAAGAAAAAAAAAATACCAAGAGCAAGATTGCATTCAGCGACCGCTGAAATCCTTTTACCGCTTTACCAAAATTACTGCACAGTATTTATTCAACTCCATTGAAATCCTTCCGAGTACAATCTTTAACTAAAGAAAACCAACGTCAACAACACTTCAGAGTAATCCAATATCATTATCGATCTATCACCAACGCAGACAATTACAGGCGTAACATCGGCTTTTCCGAGAACCAACGGTAAACTAGTTTGGAAAAAACGTAACAAGTCACTTAATTTGAGAAGCTATCATTATGTAGCTAACGAGAGAAAAAATAGTTTCACGTCCTCGGAGCTGTCAACATGTCCTGTGACTGCGAAACGTGCCCCCACTAGCTTTTTGCAACTAAATCAATCTGTATCGGGGGAATATTATCATGTTGAACCATTATAACTATTGAGTTGTGAAAGTCATTCGACATTTAAAAGTGACCAATAAGATTAAAATTCTGATTGATGAAATGAACACTGTAGCGTAGGGAGATAGTAAATGAAAAATCTTCAGAAAAACTAGAGATATCCCACTGCGACTGTCAAAAATTACTTGGACTTACATTGATAATTCTTGAATCCAAATCATACTTTGATTGCTATAGTAATTGTTAGTTGATCACCCAATATGAAGTACCCACATTGCAGGTTCAGAAACAGTAAAATGTAAATTTACAAGGTTAAATTGGACTCCAACCGCAACCGTCTGCAACTCCTCAAGGTACAGTTACTAATTGGACCATAATGTCGCTTTTAAAAAACGTTTTGGAGTCATAAATACATACATAGAAAAACTTTTATTTTTACTTAAGCCCAAAAAAGTTAAATTTGACCTTATATACATTTCTTTAGACTAAAGCGCATTTGAGAATATAGAAGGACTAAAATAAAAGGAGAATACTATAGCAGTGCCCGTGTTCAGAGCTCATAATACGACCCCTAGATACTTTGTAACAGGTGTGATTCCGTGAAATACGAGGACTCTGTGTCTATGCATTCCCTATGCCTTATTTAGTTTATGTTTCTTCATATTAAATGTGCATACGTTTTATTTAAGTGCAGACATCTCTGTTTACCTTGTTAACGTTGACCTTGACCTACTAGTCATTGTATGTCGACGTCTTTTAATTCTGTTCCCTTTTATTGTTCCGAATAAAGCTTAAACAAATGATCTATGCCTTTAGATGGTAGGTCGATACTTGATACACGACTTAGACACGGCTTTATGTTTTTTATGTAACGAAGGTGGAAAACAAGCAAACAGTTCATATAGATGATAAGTAATGACTGCTATAGACATCGACGTAAAAACAACAGATCAAAAGGCAGATGGTTTGCCACCTCTGAGATCTTAGTTGTTATGTCTCTGTGATAGTTATAACGGGGCCGTACATTATCATCTAACTGTAACACGATAGTGCTGAACACTACCATTTGGCAGCAGGTAGATTAGGTAATGCGGTGGTTCATACGTCTACACTGGAACTTTGCTAGCAGTAAAAGCAGAGAATATGTAATAATACTACGTATAGAATGGACACTTCGACGTCCCGCCCGATTTGCACACATACACAACCCCTTCCTCTCTTATGGGCGACGGTTGGTATTTTGTACGTGCTACGCACAAAGGTGCGCGTGTAAATACACGTCACTGATGGATAGAAACCAAATTAAGCGTTTGTATGGAATTTTGGCGGAGTGTCTGCGGTGTGGTAAAAGTAAGTAGGTATTTACTAAATAACGAATAAAAAACTTTTAAAGAGTGAAAATAATTTTTAAAAAGTTGGGCTTATTCTGTACTTATTGACGCTAGAAATTTGAACTTTGAATAATATGTATTTTAAAAATAATTCTAAATGTTGTATTGCATTATTTCTGAGCATACTTTTTGCATTTATTTATTTTTATCTAAATATTTTCTAACATTATAAGTCTCATAATTGGAGACAAAGTTTTCGAGTCACGGTACACAGAACACGATAAAAATCTCAAGCTTAATCGATAATTCCGTACCATTAACTGTAGATTATTCGATTCAATAAAGTACCTTGATACGAGTATTTTTTAATTGTAATCATTACGAGTCCCGTCACTGACCTTTGCATTCCTACCTTTTTAACCATTGAATGCCTTATTGTGTGGAATGCACTTTTTTGATTCGTCAAGTGATTCAATATCAATTTCGTTTTCGTTCAAATCAAGTCTTGTTTTTAATTTTTCGTTAATTGTTTTTTTCTTTTGATTTAAAAGTGATACGTAAGCTTACCATTTAAATGGATCAGGTGAAAACTATAACTGTCTTTAAAGGGATTTCAACGCGTAGTATAACATACAGTTCTAACATTTTTTAAATGTGATGATGCTAGCAAACAAGCATGCATTTCACATTACCACTGAGGCATAATTAGGCCTTAGGCCTCAGGAGTTGTATCGCTTCTGATTTGATTTTGGTCTTCGTGTGGGTGTCAATGGGCTGCAGTCATCACTTAACATCAATGTGATTTGCACGTTTGTTTGCCACTTCCATAACATAAAAAAAAGATTTGTATCAAAGTTATAAAACTGTAACTAATCATTGAAAGAAAGTGTTATTTCAATGTTTTCTTGCCAATCCAGTGAACTCGATAGCCTCATGTTAACGTCAAGGTGCAGGTTCGATTCCCAGTGGAGTGTCTGTGTGAACGCGTTCGCGGAAGGGCACCCGACACTGTGGTTGCGGTTGCCGGACCGATGAGCTTTCATTCTTGATTCAAATAAGTTTTGTTTTTTTTAGAGGCTTAGAGATGATTGTACTTTGGAGTCTTCATTTGAATAACATTTTATTACTAACTTTAGATTTGTACTAAGAATAGTATTTCTCAAAATTAGAGCTACTATTTTAATAATTAAAACTGTAATTAAAACATTCAGAAAAAACATGACTTCACGCCTGTAATCCCCGAAGGGGCAGGCAGAGGTAAATGCATGCATTTAAGCATACATCCAAACACCCACGATTCGCCGCTTACCCTTTGGCCCATGTAACAGGTGGCGAGCCTGTTAACATCTCCAGGCACTAATGTGCCTGGTCGATGCCAAACTTCGAGGTACTGGGCAATTTCCAGAAAATGGAAAAATCCCAATAGATCCAGAAGATAAAGGACTTTACACTATTATCGTTGATAACCCACTACCCGGGAATTGAATCCAGGACCTCAGCGTAGTCCTAGTAGTGGCCTGCTACCACTAGGCTACCGAGGCAGTTCTACAATTCTAGAAAACATTCAGGTCTTCTAGAATTGTAATTGTGTATGATTTATTTTGGAATCAAATTGTAAAGATATCGTGAAACTGCTATCTGACGATCATGATGAAATATATTAGATCTAATTAACTAAGTTCACAATATGGTTTTATAGTAGTTTAGTTTTGAGTTTTAAAGTATATTTATATGCTAAACGCAATCTCAAACTAAATCCTTACACGCGTGCCCGCGACGTCGTCCGCGTGAGAATGTATGATTGTTCAGTATCTACCCGGACAAAGTCGTGGGCGCAGCTACTATAAAAGTAGCCTAAGTTACTCCTTATTACATCAGCTATCTGCCAGTGAAAGTCCCGTCAAAATCGGACCAAAACCGTTCCCAAGATTAACCCCGCCAAACAGACAGACAGACAGACAAACGGACAGACAGACAGACAAAAATGGTAAAAAACGTTGTTTTGGTATATGTACCGTGTATACATACAAATGCATTTAGTAAAAAGCGATTATTTTAATATTACAAACAGACACTACAATTTTATTTATTTGTATAGATAGATGAAATAGCTGAATCAATCCCTAACCATGCATAGCATAGTCCAAAACAATATCGCTTCAAATGAAACTGTCATCTATAAAACTTAATCATTATCATTTCTACATAACGGCCAGAAATTTCCCATCCGTTGAAAGTTATATACAAAATCTCAATAAAGTGACCAACTGCAATGAAGTTATCAACGTAGTTGTAATGTAATGATATATTCCAAGTTAATGCAATATGCGCTATAACTTCATCAATTATATCAATTATACACACAGCTATACCAGTTCATACTCGTAGAATGTCACCTCGCCTCGTTACAAGTGACTTATCGATGGATTATAAAGCTATGAAATGTCGACACGTAGAGCGTTTTAGGATTCCGTACCTAAAAGGTAAAAAACGGGAAACTAAGCCTCCGCTGTCTGTCCGTCTGTCTATCTGTCACCAGTTTCTCGTAAACTGTGGTAGCTAGAGAGCTGAAATTTTCACAAATTTTTATTCCGTTGCCGCTTTAACAACAAACAAAAAAAATGTTGAAGCGTTTTTGCTCAAGATTAATAACGATAGCAGGTAGACGCTAAGACACGTAATTTTGAAGCAATTTACTACTCGATCTTAATAAACAGGTAGAAAATTGAAAATTAAAGAAAAAATGTATTTGGAAATATATTAATAAAAATAAACACCAAACACAAAAAAAATATATACATACAACAATAATAATATATAATAATGGCAACCCATTATACGTCCCACTGCTGGGCACGAGTCTCTCCCCTTTGGGGGGAGGCCTGGAGCTCACTCCACCACGCTGCTCCAATGCGGATTGGTGGAGGTGGGTGGGTTAGTGGCCAACCCACTGTCGGATATTTTAAAACCATAAGGCCTCCGACAAGGTTTAACGACTGCTATCCATCGATAGCAACCGGGACCGACGGCTTAACGTGCCCTCCGAAGCACGGAAACGCGCATTTAATTTGCCACTAGCGGTCACCCATCACACTACCCGACCGCGCCCGTAGTGCTTAACCGAGCAGATCGCTTACGATCTACACCAGCCGCTGGGCCATGCGCGCTTCATACAACAAACGTGATTTTATTTTAAAGATGACGATACGGAAACCTTCGTCTGCGAATCCGACTCGCACTTGGCCGGTTTTTTTTCAATACTGTTACTCTTATTATATTATTAGAAGTTATGCTTGTTAATAATGAAGTTGATTAGTTCTTTTTCAAAGCTGCCATATTATTAAAAGTTGATCATGAAGCTGATGGGAAAGACAGGTTTAGTTGGTGGGAGATTGAGAAAATTTGCAATGGTGTTATCTCTAGCAATAATTACCACAGGCATTATGAACGGGCTAAGTTAATTTATGTGATTTTAAACTTATCAAGTGATGTCTGTTGAATATCACTTAAAACTAAGAATGTATGAAGCACATGATTAAGTAAGGATTAAGTTACTTCTTGATGCTAAAACTGTTGTAAACATAAAGATGACATTCAAGCTACTTAATTGAGCTAAAAATATTATAAGATTTATTTGTATATCCAATGAATATATTAAATTCTTTGAAATATTAATTTAATGGCCACTGGAAACCAATAAAGCTGAAAAGCGAAAAGGCTTTTATCACGAAATCGGCAAATCGTGGGTGTGTGCATGTAAGCTTCAATGCATTAATTTACTTCTGCCTACCCGTTCAGATATTACAGGCATAAAGTGAAGTATTTAAATAAACTCGAGCCGAGGATCGAACCCACAACCCTAATGCAGCAATAGCTTAACCTAACCACTAGACCACGGAGACAATTAACGATTTAATATGAACGTACATAAAACATAATAGGATCTTAAAAACAACACCGATGAAACAAAAAAACAAAATGAACAACCACATTATTTGCATTAAAAAATTGTGTCGCAGATCCACCGACAGTAAAAGCAAACAAAACAAAAGCCGTTTAAAAGGATGTCATTGTCAATAATTAAAAAAAGTAAAAAACATCGGTCCGTCATACTGTTCGTACGGCGATCAATGACGTATCGTGTGTCGAGGCGTTGACGTGCGAATGATGCGATGCGATGCGTGTAGACGTGCCGTGATATTATGCCAAAAGTTAATTGGAAATCAAAACCGTGTACTAAGTAGGGTTCCGCATTCATTTCATTTATTTTTGTACTGTCTGAAGGTGAGGTCGAAAGTCTTAGGCATCGGCATCGGCGTGCATGTATGAAAATAATTATGTAGGTATACCTATAGATTCTTCTACTGGTAGGTGTGTAAGGACCGGTATATTTGGCGCTGCAGACTCTGCGTCACACCGCGGACACTTCTCCAAAATTTCATACAAACGCTTAATTTGGTCTCTACTACACAGACATCAATCACTGACGTGTATTTACATGTGCACCTGTGTACGTAGCACGTAGAGAATACCAAACATCGCCCATAAGAGGGGAGGATCAGTAGTAACAATGCACAGCTGTTACTACTGATCGTACACACCGAAGACCTGAAATTCGGGAGCACTTCGAGAGATTTTCAATATCAAAAACGCGAATTATTCGCGTACTATTTTGTAGAAAAAAGGATCTCTACTATCATATTATATATTAATTTTATAAATGCGAAAGTTTGTATATTTGTTTGTTTGTAACTCCTTCACGCAAAAACTGCTCAAGCAATTTTTATGAAATTTGGCACACACATAGAGGGTAACTTGGATTAATACATAGGATAGCTTTTATCCTGAGAAAAAATGTTTCCGTGGTAGATATGCTGTGGGATGATTTGATGAGTTTCCACAGGTTACGCGAAAAGCGACCTCCACGCGGGCGGAGCCGCCGGTAACAGCTAGTATTATTATAAAAAGGAATGTAACCTGATGGTAGAACTCCAGTGACGGAGCTCGCGAGCGTAGGCACCACCGCATTACCTAATATACTTGCCGCTAAATGGTAGTGTTCAGCACTATCGTGTTCCGGTCAGGTGTTAATGTACGGCCCTGTAATTTCCGGCGCAGAGGCACAATACCTTAGGCCTCAGAAGTGGTAACGCATCTGCATTTTGACCTCTGGTCTTTGTGTAAGTGTTTATAGGCTGTAGTCATAACTTAACATCAATGTGAACTATATGCTTGTTTGCCACTATCATTACATAAAAAAAAGAATGTTTATCACACTTTCACGCGAAAACTACTTAACCATCATGATGCTTTGTACCTATTCTTGGAGTTATTAAATGTAACATAATATACTTTTTATTAAAAAAATCGACGTGTGGCACTCGGGGACTGCCGCGGTAAAGCTATTGCATAGCATTTTGTATCAACTTATGCAATTATAATTATTTATTTATTTTATTTATGCAGTATTTATTTTTTTCTTTGATATTACACTTTTTGAGCGTGGTGACCGATACGAAAACATTTTTTTTTCTTTTATTAAATAAAAAAGTTAATATTGTTTGAAATATTTTTATTATTTTACAATACATATAAACAGCTGCTTATGTATTCGTCCGATTTCGGAGCAGCTCGTCTCGATTCGTGCGAGCTTCGTAGAGTCGTACAATACGTCTAGTTGCACGCACACAAACACCGTGTCGAAGACTGCCGAAAAGAAATGACGATAGACAATGCAGGGCCTTCAAGCCACCCCTCCGTGCCCGTCGGAGTGGGGAGCATGAGGTTTTTTCGTTACGGAATTTCTGGATTTGGTCCCCGCGCTCAAGGTCCTCAATAGAAGCTATGCAATAGCTTAAAAACCTACATGCGTACTAACTCGCGTTCAAAAGCTAGTAATTAAATAAATCACACGAGGAGATACCACAATGCATAGAGCAACACCGGAGGGGAGTAGCTATATGCAGGCTTTCGCCTCTGTCAAAGTACAAGCCCAAATGGGCCTGTACCTGTCGCTTAGATGTTTAAGTGTGTGCGTGAAATTGTTTCTCTATTTTGTTAAAGTCAAGGTGTGAGTTTCGTAGTAATAGACGATTTTTGTAGTGTGCGTGTGTGTCGCACGCATTTCCCCACGCAAAAAATGACTGTTTTACATCGGTAATACACGCTATGGCTACTCCCCTCCGGTCCGCCGCTGCCGGTGGCCCGTGTTGCTCTATGCCACAATGCTACAATGCACTTATACCTCATCAATAGTTTAAAAAAGTAGATTGAAACTGACAATAATAGTTTCTATTGTAAAAAAATATTTTTGCGTCATATTAATGATTCAAATCAAGCAAGTTTATAAAGTTTGACCGCTAAATATGTGTAATGATTGTGAACTACGCCGCAGTGCCGCAGAATTGCTCCGCTAATGAATTTCGAAGCGTAGACTTGCGTTAATAGAGAAGCGAGATTTCTTAAATGACTCGCTTGGGTAATGGTCCAAGTTACGAACTGTCGTCACTGTTGATTTTTCACATTTATTACAAGCAGAAAAATTTTAGTGTTTAAGTTTTTGCGGTTGTCAAGGTTTGTACCATCGACCACACAACACAGCTTCTCTTATCGTCGATGGTTTGCACCAACCCAGTCTTTTTCCAGACTGATACCGCAGTGATTCTGTATTTTAATGTCGTAAAGAGGTAAACACGCGTGCCGTTCACATTGATAATAAATTAAACTATTATTGTAGCGTAACATGTACGTGAAACCAGAGATTTCACTGATTCATTGCCACTTCCACACTCCGCCGAAATTCCATAAAAACGATTAATTTGGTTTCTATTACACAGACATCAATCAGTGACGTGTATTTACACGCGCACCTGTGTGCGTAGCACGTACAAAATACCAACCGTCGCCCATAAGAAGGGAAGGGAATGAGTGATGCGGGGAAATCGGGCGGGACGTCGAAGTGTCCATTCTATACGTATAATTATTACATATTCTCTGCCACTTCTGAGGCCTAAGCTTTTAGAAAGGAAGATAGAAAAAACTGATTTTTTCTATTTTGGACTGTAAGGGCTGACCGTCTAACTCTAATGCTTTCGTTTATGACGATTTCTCTATTTCGTACCGCTTATTAAAATCATTTCACATCATCATTTTGCTCGAAAACGAACAAAAACACTTCCAGAAAAAGTTAGGCTGTACGAAACCGACAAGATTATGTCATAATCGAAAGCTAAACGAAAACATTAGAGTTAGGCGGTTGGCCCCCTGAAATGGTCGAGCTGTTATATCCTATTTTTATATTGTTATAATATATTACTTAAGATTATTTTTTATAAGTGTATGTACAACTGAATAATAGATATCTATCACCTCATTCGACGAAAATCACTCCTAGACATGTACTAGCATTAGGAGTACCTCTTGTCGAATGAGTTGCTATGAAAAAGTTAAATAATTTACATATACTTCCTTGGCTAAGCCAAACTCGCAGATTTTATAATAATGAGTGAATATAAAAAGCGCAATTTTCAAACAAGCGGAAAATTAGTAAAATAATTCAATTTTGTCATGCTTTGGTAATTGTATGACTATTATTCGTAAAACGAACAGATGCTATTGTTTGTCGCTACTGCTCATGACTTACACCATGTTATTACGGTGTTCTCCTACCTGTTTCATGGGAGCGAACCACGATTAGTATACGAATCGGATTCCGAAGTTACTATTAAATTGAAATTTATTTTGACCTCCATTATTTTTGGGCGATGTCGAAAAATTCTTGGTCTACGTCTTTGTGTTTTGGTTGTTAAGGCACATTCTACCAGATGTTGCGCAACTATGAGCATCTTTTTGAGAGACTTGAGAACACCTGACATAACATTATATTTTGTATCATAATATTTTTTATTCCTCTGTAGTCCGGTCAATTTAGACTTTGACCCTTGCAAAAATTCCCAGAAAGCTGACAATTTGCATAGATTTGATTTGGACACCGTTGTTATGAAATTGTGAAAAGTCCCCATCGATTCCATGTCTGCAAATTTTTTTATTCAAGGTCAAAGGTTGCAAAAATGTTTTTTTTTTTTTCAGCAAAACGGTTAAATTATGATAAAATATATCAAACAAAAATTGGAGATCATGCAATTATAAACAAAAATTTTCCTCACACATTTTTACATAACACTAACCATTTATGAAATAAAATGATTACGATAAAATGTTCTGTTTTATTTACATCCTAAAATTCAGTAGGCAATGTAACTATAGGGCCCCATGGCCACATTTGCTATGGGCCCCACACCGGCTGTATCCGGCACTGCCTCCATTAGTGCCACCATAACGACAACACAGTGTAAAACATAACATGTATTATGACCATTAGTTTCTCATCAATTAAAATCTAGACATATCATTACATCATTATCCTTATAAAGTTCAATAACCGAACCAATCAGAGTTTCTAAATTATTAAATAGATTGTAAAAATCAATAGACGATGCAAATTAGTTCGATCGTGATTTATTTTTTATAGTAGCAGACGTGATTTAGTTAGTATCTATATTATGGAAGTATCTGGTCTGATATTGAAAGTCAAATCAAGAGTCTAAGAACTATCAGGGAACTCGTTGCTTGATCACAGAGGGTACCTTATATGATGGTAATAGGAACGATATTTGGTTGATTTTGGATGAACGGAGTGTTTCTCTACTATACATAATATAATGAATCCGCGTACAAATTTAATGGAAGTGGTAAACAAGCATGCAGGTAGAGTTCCAGTGACGGAGCTCGCGGGCATAGGCACCACCGCATTACCTAATATACTTGCCGCTAAATGGTAGTGTTCAGCACTATCGTGTTCCGGTCAGGTGGTAATGTACGGCCCTGTAATTTCAGGCACAGAGGCATATCACCTAATGCCTCAGGAGTGGCAGCGCATCTGCATTTTGAACTCAGTGATAACTTAGCATCAATGTGAACTGCATGCTTGTTTGCCACTTTTATTACATTAAAAAAAAATGCAGTTCACATTGATGTTAAGTGATAACTGCAGCCTATCGACACCCACACAAAGACCAAGGTCAAAATGCAGATGCTTTACCACTCCTGAGGCCTAAGGTGTCTTCTCTATAATATATTAACCTCGTTCAGGCCTAGAGTAAATCATTAACGGTGGACTAACAATTTGAAAATCATATCACAAACTTTCAACATGTCCAAGTTTGATATAATTACCCAAACTCTTAAGTCCGTTTCACATGAAAAGACTGTCAGCGTTTCCACTAATCAAAATTCGAAGATACGCTTCATTATGTCATAAGGTTAAGGTCTCTGCTGATAAGTCGAAAGACGGGTCTTTCGATTTGATGAAAATTCTTGAACGAATGTGTTGTCATGGCCTTTAGATGTGAACTTATTAGAAATTTAAAGATTGTTAAGAAAATCGGGATAAAACCATTCAAACTCACACTATTTGTTATAAAGCGATAATTTTTTTTTAGTAAGTAATCCTTTTAATAAGGACGAATAATTCTCCAAAATTAATATATGTTATTGTGTTCCAAATGTTACATTAGTAATAAAAAGTAAAAATAAAAAAAACGTATTACGTTTTTTTTTTATTGTATGCAAACACCCACGATTCACAGGTTACGTTTTCTTGCATTCAAGGTGGTCAATCGGACACCTGTCATATTACCAAAAGCCACAGCACAAAAAACACTAATAAATTTCCGAAAAATTAAAAAAAAATCCAACAGTACCTTCTTATTTTCTAATACGGCATTCGAAGCCAGGGCTTCAGTTCCAGTAATGGTCTACCACTAGGCGTAGGAAGAAGTTTAAATTAGATTAAAAAAATATATCTAAGCAAATGATCAAAGTTAAGTTTTGCCACTAATTGGTAGTGTTCAGCACTATCGTGTTCCGGTCAGGTGGTAATGTACGGCCCTGTAATTGCCGACTCAGAGGCTTAACACCTTAGGCATCAGGGGTGGTAACGCATCTGCATCGACCTTGGTCTTTGTGTGGGTGTCTATAGGCTGCAGTCATCACTTAACATCAATGTGAACTGCATGCTTGTTTGCCACTTCCATCACAATAAAAAAAAAACAGTAAGCCTTCGGCACCCATTCAGTGTGCGTCCATCCCGCCTTCCCGATTTCTAATCCCTAAATAATTCTAGCAGATAACTCGGGTTGAGGATTAACCAACAATCAATATCGTATTAGTGTCTTGTTTATCGGACGGTTCGTTGTGTTGCGTAAGTGTCGACGCCATCTTGAAATTGTGGTACATATTTCTGATGTCTAAAAAAATTTGAATTGAATACGTCAGTAATGATGCCTCTTAATTTGATAATTTCACCGGGTTCAAGTGGAAAGATAAAGATTTTAGAAAGGTCTTATATTCAAACGTGTGTACATTTTTACTGACTCTAGTGACGGAGCTCGCGGGAAGTAGGCACTACCGCATTACCGCTACTTGCCGCTAAATGGTAGTGTTCAGCGCTATCGTGTTATGATAATAATAATAATGTACGGCCCTGTAATTTCTGGTAGAAATATCAAACCATAATATAATAAGACAGTGAAAATCGAGTGTCTGTACATTAAATACTTTTCCAAAAAACTGATAGGATATTAAAAAAGAGAACTGAAACAAAAAAATCAATTTTTGGAATTTTTGTCTGTGTGTCTAGTACGTTATAACTTCCAAACTACTCAACGGATTTGATCGGTTTTCACAGAGGTGGATTACATATAATTAGGGGCGGTGTCGAAACTTTGTTTTGATAACGATGAACTTGCAGAGAAGTCATGGTCAATTGAAAATTTACTTCAAGCACTGCATCAAAGTAAATATAAGTCTATTATAGGTCTGGATAATTGTAGTTTCCACAGCTCACGCGAAAAGCGACCTACACACGGGCGGGGCCGCAGTGGTAGTAGTTCTGCCTCTTACGGGGCTATACCCTCGAGCACAATAGTGCTGAACACTATCATAATCATTTGATGGCGGATAGATTAGGTAATGCAGTGTTATGCATACGTTTCCGATCACATAGTAATATAAATAATAGCAACCCATTATACGTCCCACTGCTGGGCACGAGTCTCTCCCCTTTTTGGGGGGAGGCCTGGAGCTTACTCCACCACGCTGCTCCAATGCGGATTGGTGGAGGTGGGTGGGTTAGTGGCCAACCCGCCCGCTTCGATCACATACACTGATGTTTTACCAGTAATTTTTCAAAGGAACCAGCTAATCGAGGTGATTATGCTCAAGAATATTGCATTCGGCGGAATCCACACAGTGAACCATTAGTGTTATCTCATTATTCAGTACTAGTTATAAATCTCTCTAATACACCTATATCTTATAAATCTTTCGCGCTGGTTAATTAGAATCGCCGAGCGAGCTTTGCGATGATCGCGCCCGTGATTGTGGTATTATTATTGAGAAAAAGTGCTGATCTCGTTTTTTATGTGATGGTGGTGGCAAATAATCATGCAGTTCACATGGATGTTAAGTGTCGACTGCAGCCTATAAGCATCTACAAAATAACCAGAGATATTGAGTGCAGATGCGTTTCCACCCCTGAGGACTATGATGAGACCTGACCTGAGACTATTAGGATTTTAACAAATATCGGAAAAACTGGTACATCCTGCGATGATCCTTCAAGTCCCAAGACCACAAAACACTACACTACACACACTACACACTACACTACAATACAGAGGGGAAAATTATGAGAAAGTAATACTAAATATTACTTATCCTTCATGACTAACCCTTCTGTAAACTGTAGTCTATAATTAAAATCCTAATAATATTAAAAATACATAACAAATATTTTTTTTAATATGTATATACCCACATAGGCCAAAGATTGGCAAATCGCTTTTCATTACAATAGTCCCATTATATTCTGCGGGGTCTGTCTGTGCCTGTATTAACTATTGATGCAGTCAGAGAGAGTTCCCGCCGAATATAACCCATTACAAAGTAGATCAAAATTCTCGAAAGGGCCTCTACGTGTTGGACCTCCCATGTCCCCGCGCAAGCCTGACAAAGGTCCGGGGTTCAAATTGGACCCCGTGCTGACGAGAGACAGAATAAAAAAAAAAGGAGTCAACCTATTCGAGGGTAGCCAGTTTGCAAAGCTGGTCTAATTTGGCAATTGTAGTACGGTTGAATTGAGATATATTGGATAAAAGTCACTTGAAAGAGGACTGTCGTTGTTATTTTTTTTAATTTATATTAATAATAACTGCTTGGAAGGCAACTATGCTGACCATTAATAATATTGAAAATACATGACAAATATTTTTTTTTCACATTTTTCTGTTAACTGTCATGACATGGCTTATCACCCGTTTTCGGTTTATCGTTGATTTCTCGGACACCTTGTATATCGCTTAGTTGTAAAGGTTATTTTGGCGTGTCAAATTCATACCTATGAGCAGTCATAATTGAATAAGTGTAAGACTTATTACACGGCACGGTATTCAGGGTACGATAGCAAGGGTCAGGGTAGTGTAATAACATTTAGGGAGTTAGATCCCTAATAAGGGCGACCGGAGCGGCCCGTGTATTTGTACTGCAACCGGATAGTGTATTATGCGGCAACCCGGCGCGAGGCCACGTCCACCCTTTCTGCCACACCCTGAATACCGTATCGTGTAATAGCCTTTTATGTAACTTAAGGACTTACTGGTCATAGAGTTCCAAGTGTAGGAGCTGTAGGAGCTCGGGAGTGAAGGCACCAGCGCTTTACCTCATCTATCTGCCGCCAAATGGTAGTGTTCAACACTAACGTGTTTCGGTTAGGTAGTAATGTATGACTCCGTAATAACCATCACAGAGACAACAACTAAGGTGTGAGGGGTGGCAACGCATCAGAATTTTGACTTCTTTTTTTTATGTAGATGTCTATAGGCTGCAGTCATCACTTAACATCCATGTGAATTGCATGCTTGTTTGCACCTTTGTTAGATTAATCTAAAACAGATATAATAGATATAAATAGATATACCTACTAAACAGATATACAATGCGAATGTGGATTCAGAGGCCCAGGAAGACCAAGACTGACCTACCATGACCAAATAGGGCGAGTTCTGTCTGATGGTACGGTCAAAAGTCTTAGGAATCGGCGTGCGTATGAAGAGAATGATGAAGGTAGACGACACACTCTCTGCGTACCCCATTACGGACCTGGCGTGAAGATACATACCTTTTTTTTCTCGCCAATTTCAAATACAGTAATAAACGGACAATTAAAGATTACGACAGTCGTTCCATTAAATCCATGCAATGGATTAAATTATTTTTATTTATCTCATGAAAGTGCACCTAGCATAGGAAGCATTTCCATTTAGCCACAGATAAGGTAATGCAAAGGTACATACTAGTTTGAGCTTTGCCACAAGTTCCGTCATTAGTAAGTATCATTTTAAATATTTTATAGCATAAATACTTGTACGTATAATTGAAGTAGTAAATGCTTAACGTATATAATTAGTGTCTTATCATACGCATGTCCTCTTATCTAATTTCCTCGTTTTAATGAATTACCAGTTTCCTTAATTTTATTTGTTTTGATGGTGTATTTTTTTATTGTGATTAAATTTGATTTTATTGATTCTAAGAGTTTATCGGGAGCGGTGTCATAAAATCATAAATAATTAATTATGTTTAAAGAGACTGTAGTAAAGTAATAAATTTACTATTAATTAATTTTATTGTATACGAAGAACTAATACTGGGTACTGGTTTATTTGTATGGTAAAAAATGATCTTCAAATCGTATTTGTAGTTGATCTTATTTTAAACTAGCTACCTATAATTTCACCCGTCCAAAGCGGTCTCCATGATTAATTGTTGATACTCAATTGTTTTTCTTCAAAAGTACATTTTTTTTTAACTTTGTACTAATACTGTTTTGATCATTTATTGCACAGACATATTTTTGGTTAAAGGTATAAATAATAACAAATATATATATATATATAAAAAATAAAAAAGGGTGTTCCGCCGGCAGCGGGACAGATGTCCGAACTGTCGGTGGTTAGGGTCAAAGAGAAAGGAACCATCTCACTGTGCGCCGTGTCGGAGTGCCTACTGCCCTCTTCGCCAGGCCCTTAAGCTCGCGAGCGTAGGCACCACCGCATTACCTAATCTACTGCCGGCTAAATGTGTGGTGTTAGCCGTATGTATCGTGTTCCAGTCAGGTGGTGGTTTATGGCACTGCTTTTTCCGGCACAGAGGCATTACTATGCCGCATATATTATTAAGGTATTTCTTAGGACTCAGAAGTGGCAACGAATTTACATTGAAATCTCTGGTTTATACGCAGCAGTACAGTTACCATGAATGTTAACTGTACGCTTGTTTGCCACTTCATGACAAAACATTATCATATTTTATTTTCCACACAAAAATATACTATGCTAGAATATGTCACGAAAATAAATACCGCATCCTTTAATAGAACGCAATGATACATTATATCGCAAGATGAAAGATGGCATGTGACCACCAGCGCGAAAACTGAGCCTTATGCATTTTACATTGGTCGGGTTCATTCAAATTTCCCTGGTAAAGTTAAACCTAGTTAAATATGAGTACCTGTTTATAGAATTCTATTTATTACTAGAGCTATGCCCGCGACTTCGTCCGCGTGAGAATTTATGATTCTCCAGTATCTCCCGGACGAAATCGTGGGCGAAGCTGATAAGAAATAGAATTCTATAAACCGCATTACCTAATACTTGCCGCTAAATGGTAGTGTTCAGCACTATCGTGTTCCGGTCAGGTGCTAATGTACGGCCCTGTAGTTGCCGGCATAGAGGCATAACACCTTAGGCCTCAGGAGTGGTAACGCATCTGCATTTTGAGCTTGGTCTTTTTGTGGGTGTCTTCAGGCTGCAGTCATCACTTAACATCAATGTGAACTGCATGCTTGTTTGCCACCTCGATTACGTAAACAAAAAGTTACTCAAAAATTTCGCACAACTCGAAAATATTTTTTTATTACATTATTCTAACCTTAAAACTACGGAACCCTACACTGCGCGTGGCTTGACACGCACTTGACAGGTATTACTAATTGCACCACTGAACAAAAAAAAATATCCGATCAAAGAAAGCGCATTTTATTCACAAAACATCCTTAAACTCTGTATAAAGCTCAGGCGAAATAAGTGGCGTAATGCAGCGGTAAAATGTGTCCACTGCTTCCAGATTATCTAATCGAGACCTCTAACGGACCTTATATATAGAGGCAATAGGCATTCCGCATAGACAATAGAGGCTCTTAGCTATTTAAGTTTGTACCGTCCTTTTTAATAGTCGAGGTCACGCATAATATGTAACCGAACTAGCTCGTTGTAGCCTATAAATCTATACATCTATAGAAAGAATGTCGAATGAGCGAATGACTAAACAGATATACAATGCGAATGTGGATGGTTGCAGAGGCCCAGGAAGACCAAGACTGACCTACCATGACCAAATAGGTCGAGTTCTGTCTGATGGTGGGATCAAAAGTCTTAGGAATCGGCGTGCATGTATGAAGAGAATGATGAAAGTAGACGAGGCACGAGAGGTTTGTCAAAACCGGGATATCTGGCGCTCTACACTCTCTGCCTACCCCGTTAGGGACCTGGCGTGAAGATACATACATACATACATACATACAAATAAATATAATTGGAGTGTCTATTTGTAATATAAAAATAACCACTTTTTACTAAATGCATATGTATACACGGTGCATATACCAAAACAACATTTTTCACAATTTTTCTCTGTCTGTCTGTCTGTTTGGCGGGGCTAATCTTGGGAACGACTGGTCCGATTTTAATGGGATTTTCACTGGCAGATAGCTGATGTAATAAAGAGTAACATAGGCTATTTACACTAGCTGCGCACACGACTTCGTCCAGGTAGATACTGGACAATCATAAATTCCCACGCGGGCGAAGTCGCGGGCACAGCTAGTATCTACATAAAATGTGTTGCCTCTTCTAAGGCCTACACTGTTTTTTTATATAATGTAAGTGGCAAATAAGCTTGCAGTTTACATTGATGTTAAGTGATGACTGCGGCCTATGCAGCGGCCTAAAGACCAGAGGTCAAAATGCAGATGCGTTATCACTTCTGAGGCCTAAGGTGTTATGCCTCTGTGCCCGAAATAACAGGACCCTTCATTACCACCTGACCGGAACACGATAGTGCTGAACACTACCATTTAGCGGCAAGTGTATTAGGTAATGCGGTGGTGCCTACGCCCGCGAGCTGCGTCACTGGAGCTCTACGACCAGTAAAGTTTTGACACTGTACCGGCAATAACGGGGTACCAACTACAATCCTACCAAGTAAATAAGCATGCAGTTGCACAATGTGAACTGCATGCTTATTTGCCACCTCGTTCATTACATATAAATATACGGTCCTGTAATTTCCGGTACATAATATCTTAGGCCTGAGTTGCATCTGCATTGAATTCTTTGGTTTCATGTAGATGTTTTTAGGCTACTTTATTACTTACCATCAATGACAACTATATGCTTGTTTGCCACTGTATGACATAAAATAACATCCCTTCAGATGGATTATGTTATACAAATGGCCCGATTAACGTCTCGTTAACTTTTAATGTCTTTGCCTTCGGCGGCGTCGTGTGACGGGTTGCTCACTTCCCTTCAAAATGGTCGAGGAGAGCAATGGCTGCCACATGCGTCATACTCGTGAACGGGTGCTGATTGTGGGGACTGGTCTGTTGTGATTTGCGGGTGTTATTTTCTATCACGATATTAAGCTGTTGATGGGTATTTGCGTATGTGTTTATATGCAAATATTTATATGCCATGGACGTTCACATTATCTTTATTTTATTTAATAATATTTGTATTAAATCTAAGGTTTTGACAAATGAGCAACACGCTGAGTTTGTTGGGTAGCGGAGTTCTTCTCAGTAGTGCCTGCACTTGGAACTCTGCTAAGTGAATGACTATGATTATGACGAACAGATTTTTCATTTTCTTCTATGAAGGAATTGAAAAATTTGATGATTCACGTATCGGTTAAATATTATTATTAAATTGGTATTTATTAATACCTATTGAATTATTATTATAAGTTATTCTCTCTAGGTAGCTTATAACCCGACAATGTAAAAGTGTCCTTGTAGACCAATTTGAAATAAATGATTTGAATTTTAGAATTTTTTGAATTTTGAACTCTATAATCGTTCACTAATCAATGGGAGGTATCTACAATACATACAAATGTCATTCAAATTGTATGAAGTGATCGCATTGTTACCACTCCGCAACTGTTGCGAAATTCATCAATATTCTTGTACAGTCGGTGGCATAAATATAAACGTAGTAAGTGACTCTTGTAATGACCACGTATTTAAAAAGGCCATGTTGGTATTCATTCGGCCCTACCTGTAATGAGTTTAAATTTCGAATGGACGCTGATGACGCTAGTACTTAAATGAGTTGAATGGCGTTCAAACGGAAGAGCTGCCGTAATGCATAATACCCCATATAAATTTTTGGAAGATATAATGGGTATAGTTAATCTTAAAAGATAGATTAAGAGTAATATTTTATTAAAATTTGGGCTATTTTTGGACTCCCATTGTGCTTGATTTTTTTGACACCTCCAACATGTATACATTGTATATTTGTATTTTAATAAGTTTGAATAAATAATTTACACAAAACTTTATAAATAATATACACAATCTTATCTCATGAAATGTTCTATCCATCGGCGAAAAACTGTATGAAAATCCGTGCAGTAGTCTTTCAGTTTATCGCGAACAGAAAGACAGACGCGGTGGGCGATTTTTTTAATCACATGTATAGATAATTATATATTGAGAAAAAGTTGGTCTTAACACACTACTAAATAAACGAAACTGACTGTACCCTATATTTCGTCATAAAAACGCCCATGTTGTCAACTGTTGAGTATGTAGGATTGATTGACATTTGCCAGACAAACCTCGACCAGGAGCTCGAGGGCGTAGGCACCAACGCATTACCTCATCTATCTGCCGCCAAGTACTAGGTTGGGAAAGTGAGGGCATCTACAGTTCGGCATCGTATCTCTAAGATGGATAAATCACATTAAAATAAACTTGAAAAGAAAAGAAGAGAAAAGAAAACATTTATTTGGACAGCACAGAGACATGACGATACAAATTGCCAGACGATTGGTACACAGGTACAATTAAGCAAAAAGCAAAAACAATAACAATTAAAAAAGAAAAAAAAAAACGAGATTAAGTCTCACGGCTGGTCCAAATGGGAGCAAGATCAGCTTCATGTCAAGTCGATAACATCAATCGACTTGACGCTGATTTTCATCTGGGACCCTGGTGTTTCACGGATGTCAAGCAGATCAAACAAATACAAAAACTTGTCGTTAGTATTTCAACAGCAATATCTGTAATTATTGATACTAACATCAATACCAGTTATCAATTAGCCAGACCTAGGCCTGATGGATTACGCGGATGCTAATATCATTATATCTACTAGATTGATGATTTTGGACCACAGCTACCAGGTAACGGTTTATTATAGTTACTCTGGATACACTGATGGTAGAGCTTGGCTTCCGTGTCAGATTCGAGAACGTAGCCACTACCACTAAGGGCGAGATTCACAGACCGCACTACAACTTTACTTTCGGACAAAGTACGCTTCAAACTGTCAAAACCCATACATTTTTGACAGTTCTAAGCATACTTTGCTCAAAGTAAAGTCGTAGTGAGGTCTGTGAATCTCACCAATAGTGGCATAAAGAATGCCACCCTTGATAGTGTTATAGCCCCGTAATATTTTCACAAAAGCGAAACATCTTGAAAATAGAATAGAATAGAAAGAAACAAAAGGTACTTATTGGAGAAGTGACTTCATAAATAACTTCACAAATATTTATCTCAAAAAAATAATAGGAAATACGCTTTTTTTTATGTAATGGAAGTGGCAAACAAGCATGCAGTTCTCATTGATGTTAAGTGATGACTGCAGCCTATAGACATCCACACAGAGACCAAGATCAAAATGCAGATGCGTTACCACTCCTGAGGCCTAAGGTGTTATGCCTCTGTGCCGGAAATAACAGGGCCGTACATTACCACCTGACCGGAACACGATAGTGCTGAACACTACCATTTAGCGGCAAGTATATTAGGTAATGCGGTGGTGCCTACGCCCGCGAGCTCCGTCACTGGAGCTCTACCACCAGTAAAAAGTTAGTTACGAAAAAAAACCACACCATGTATACCCCTAACCTTTGTCTTTATATTTCATCTCCAACGTCATCCCCTACACGAAACTTGATTAAATAATATAAATAAACTGATACCTTGAAAGGATGTACGGTCCTGTAATTTCCGGCACAGAGGCATAACACCTTAGGCCTCAGGAGTGGTAACGCATCTGCATTTTAACCTCTGGTCTTTGTGTGGGTGTCTATAGGCTGCAGTCATCACTTAACATCAATGTGAATCGCAAGCTTGTTTGCCACTTCCATTACACAAAAAAAAAATATATATCTGTAGGTCATACAAATATTTGTCCCGTTGCGGGGATCGAAACCGAGACCTTTCGATTCAAACGGTGGTTTCACACCGCTGGACTAACCGGGTCGTCAAAGATGACTCGAAGAACCCAAACATTATAAGACAAAATTACTGAGAAATTCAGCACTCCTTCCTTAGCGTGCGTCAAAATAGATTAGACGTCTAGATACCTTCAGAAATCTTGGATACTAAAATAGGTTATACAGTCAACAACACTACTTCGTTCCTTATGCATTATCAGGGTGCCTATCAAAACAATTACGACAAACTAAATCATTATAATTTGACGTGACACCTTGACTTACTTGAACTTTAATAGCGACCATTACACAGTTTAAATTGGTCCAAAAACACGCAAATTATGTAAATATCCATTCAACGATTTCGTGCTTGCAATCCATAAATATGGAGGTCTCCCACTTTTGTAATGAGCTCGGTGTATAGCCAGAGAAATTGTCCGAAGATTAATGGGACGGGAGATCATAGATTTGTGGATCAAGTGAAATAAATCGTCACTTTCCAGCTATGTATGTATACCGCATTCTAGGTACTTAATCTTTATTTGATTTTGGTATCGACAATTTAACATACTATCAGATCACGGAAATGGTCGGTACTAAACGAACATCATAAGATGGCGGATTATATATTGCTAGCTTCGTCATATGCATTGAATGAATCTCCTTGTCTTGTAGGTGTCTAAAGGAAGCTTTTTGGTAGATGCCCCGTAATAACTATCATAATAACTAAGGGTTCAGGAGACCTCTGGTTTTTGTGTAAATGTTTACCGCCCACGAGCTCCGTTACTGGAACTGTACCATTAATAAAAATAAAGTTGAATAAACATTTTTTTTTTTTTAAATACGCTTTCACTCACAGCCCCACAGTAGGTATAAACCTGTGTCGTGGGTGCCGTTATATACAAACAACACATACACAAACACCCAGACCCGAAACAAACATCTGTAGGCCATACAAACATTTGTCCCGGTGCGGGGATCGAACCCGCGACCCTTCGAATCAAACAGTCAATTCACACCGCTGGACCAACCGGGTCGACATCAAATTAAAAAACCAAATATTCAAATAAATTTGTCTTTTTTTATGTAATGGAAGTGGTAAACAAGCATGCAGTTCACATCTGCAGCCTGTAGACACCTACACAAAAATCAAGGTCAAAATCAAAATGCAGATGCGTTACCACTCCTGAGGCCTGAGGTGCCTCTGTGCTGGAAATTACAGGGCCGTACATTACCACCGGACCGGAACACGATAGTGCTGAACACTACCATTTAGCGGCAAGTTTATTAGGTAATTCGGTGGTGCCTACGCCCGCGAGCTCCGTCACTGGAGCACTACCATCAGTAAAAACGACTTCACGAAGCCTCATTTTGTCGTTGTAGCCTAGAACACCTATTATTTATCTGAAAATAGATTAGTTATTGCAATTGCATCCTCCGTTCTACTGTAGGTAAGTTAATACAGAATTCCTGTCAACAGCTTTAACTGAAGCCAGCGTGAAAAGCCTTTATCTAGGCTAACGTTAAATACCTATCAAGGAGTTATGAAAGCATCTGTGAGAGTTATCTAGCCTTAATCTTGAAGTGAATGTCTTGGATGTCCATTCCATATAAATTACAATGATTTCTCATATGATAACATTGTAAGTGTATCTTATATATTAAACGATTAATAATCCATCGGCATCTTTGAAGATATGCAATTTAGTAGGCTTTATAGTGTCATTCAAAATTGATTAAATTTCAAAATTCACTGGTAGGTAGTTAGCATGGACCGCGCTCATACTGCATTACCTAATCTATTTATCACTAAATAGTAGTTTACTTTCCCGTTAAATACCGCTTTAATACTGAGTGCAAGTCACAAACTGCACCACGACTTTACTTCGACTTGAAGTCGCACTTTTAACGTTTATTTTGTTTCACAGACGAGTTAAAGTCAAAAATTCAATATTCTTAGGTTCAAATGAAGACGTGCCCCACCGCACACTAGTGGAAGAGATATCTTTCGCTGTTGCAAGTCTATTAACGTCTATTAAGTCTATTAACTACCGCCTCTGCGATTGCTGACTGACAAATCATCATCCCTCCCTCAGCACGTAAAGCGTAACAGAGGGGGTGATGGTTACCTGATTTCTCGGGCCTATCTGCCCCCGAAGCATTGGGGCGTGGTCTTTAACGATGCTGGCGCGAAAACTAGCTGAGGGAGGCCATATACACTTTTTTTCCCCCTATTTTTTAATTGATTGAGTTTTTTAACCCTTTTTGTTTGATTTTTTTTAGGGTTCCGTACCTTAAAAGGAAAAAAGGAACCCTTACAGGATCACTCGTGCGTCTGTCTTTCTGTCTGTCCGTCTGTCACAGCCAATTTGCTCCGAAACTACTCGACCGATTGAGTTGAAATTTGATGAATATATGTAAATTAGTGACCCAAAGGGGGGGCCACTTCATGAGACAAATCAGAAAATTAAAAAAAAAAAATTCGTAACCTGTGTCGTGTGATATATCAAATGAAAGAAGTTGTTGTAAGCATCTCAGATATATATATTTTAATAATTTTTGCATAAACAAATTTGAAGTTATTTAAGAAAAACGACGAAAATTGACCATTCCCTATCTCCGAAACTACTGAACTTAAAATTTTGAAAAAATGTGGAAAATAGTTCTTTGCCTATAGATTACTGGAAAACCTATAAGAAGTTTGAGTATTCAAATTAAATCGAAAATTCTTAATAATATAAACCCTGCCGGTACCACCGTAACCGCTATGTCCCTGCATTTTAAATCTGTAATATTTTCGAAAATATTTATTTAAATTACGGAACCCTCACCACGCAAGTCGAACTCGCACTTGTCCGGTTTTTTGTTTTGCGATTGCTAATCCACAGGCCAAGCAGTGCGATTATGGCATATCCCTCTTGTGAGGAATCTTTTGACCAGCAATGGTCTATTTCACCTGAAATGATAATTATGAGGATCATAAATGTACGCAGCATGTTGCTTTCCTTGTTTATACCTTAAAAGTAACTCGTATCTCAAAATTGGTTCTTATAAATGGCAAAATATTAAATATCCCAAGTCACTCCATCACTGCCAAATTAATCCTATCCTAAACCAAAAGTAAATCATCGTTCAAGGCGTAACATTATAAAGTGTAATCGGCCCGTCCTAGATACGTCGTCATGGTAACCTTTATATTGCCGACGGCGAACGCAGCGCTGAGGATTAATGATGGTACCCCGAGTAAGAAATTGAATGTAATATAGATATGTTTATTAAATGGCTTGTTAGAAAAAGGTGGAATAAAACAAAAATGATGTGGATTTGTTGTTGAAGGAATTAACAAATACGCTGACAAAAGTTAAAAAACCGGTCAAGTGCGTGTCGGGCCACGCGCAGTGTAGGGTTCCGTAGTTACAGAGTAAAAAAATGTGATGAAAAATATATAATATATAATATATAAATATTTTCTATAGAGTTGTTTGAAATTTTCTAGTAAAATACATTTGGTCGACTATTACTCGCATACTTGCAAGGCCAACTTAGGTGTGATAGTTTTCCTTTTAATTTCGTTATATGTAGCTACTATCGCCGTAACGTTTGAATTTCTAACAACAACCGTTTAGGGGGGGGGGGACACTTGAGTCTAACGAAAATTTGCACTTTAAAGCTTAATAAGTCACGAACAGTTAACTTAATCGAAAAATGATGTTCGCACACCCATAATATTTTCATATAGTGTGGGTTATCCAACGATAACCCACACTATATGAAAATCGAAAATAAAAAAAATTATTCGCGCGTTACTAGTAAAAAAATTTTTTTCACGTTTTTATTCTACCACTTTGTCGGCGTAATTAAGATGTATACTTTTGCTAAATTTCAAGTCTCTAGTATTAATAGTTTTTGCGCTAAACCGCGGACGGACAGACAGACAGACAGACAGACAGACGGACATGGCGAAACTATAAGGGTTCCTTGTTTACTACAGAACCCCATAAACTGAATTATATTTTGTCGTTTTCGTGACAACAACAATCACATTAATTGAAAAATAATGTGTGTAATCCAGTCACAAAAACTATCCTTTATTGGCTTCAGTGACGGAGCTCACCACCGCATTACCTAATATACTTGCCGCTAAATGATAGTGTTCAGCACTATCGCGTTCCGGTCAGGTGAATGAATGAATGAATAAATGAAATGAATGAATGAATGAAATAACTTTATTTATTATACTTAGGTGGTAATGTACAGCCCTGTAATTCCCGGCACAGAGGCATAACACCTTAAGCCTCTGGTTTTTCTGTGGGTATCTATAGGCTGCAGTCATCACTTAACATCAATGTGAGCTGCATGCTTGTTTGTCAGTTTCATAACATAAAAAAAACTATCCAGTTATATATAAATCTCGAACCATTCCTGGAATACATCGTACAATTTCACCAAAAGTAGACCAGGCGGAAACCGTCGAGTTCCGCGGACACTATAAATCCGTTAATCTGTAAAAGGCTGGCGGCTTTCTGGACGTTTATTAAATTAATATAGAATGAATAAAGCAATGGAAATAGATGAACATGGAACCGGCTTTAAGCGCAGTTGGGATGCAACAGTCTGCAGTTAGATGTTTAAAAATATTTTAAACGTAACTTCGTAACTTCACGCCTGTCATCCTCGAAGGGGTAGACAGAGGTAAATGCATACATTCAAGCATACATGCAAACATCCACGACTCGCCGGTTACGTTTTGGCCCATGTAACAGGTGGCGAACCTGTTGCCATCTCCGGGCACATTACCAAACTCCGAGGTACTGGGAAACTTCCAGAAAATGGAAAAATCCCAATAGAACCAGAGGTAAAGGATTTTAAACTGTTATCTCTGATAGCCCCCAACCCGGGAATCGAACCCAGGACCTCCAGCGTAATAGTAGTGGCCTGCTACCACTACGCTACTGAGGCAGTTAAACTTCAATAATATAAATGACCTAGGTGCTGCAGTAGCATATTGAATATTAATTAATGATGGCCATTATTCAGTTATCATCATTACTTAATAACGTAATTGTTTATACACTAATATTCTGGTGAAATAACATTTTCACCAGTAGATTAAAGTAGTCGATATTCTGAATTCTTTCTGCTCAGATACATGGGCCAAAACGTAACCGATGAATCGTGGTTATTTGTATGTATGGTTGAATGCATGCCTGTACCAGGTGTGAAGTTACGTTTAAAAGCAAACGATAATAAATACTTTGATACGTTCTGGAGTTGAAACTAAATTAGAAAAGTTAAATTTAAAAAACGCATCATTGCGTAATACATACCATATCCAGTACGTACTAAGTCTACAGTCGATAGCATAACCGTAGGTGGTACCTAGGTAACGGATTCTAGGTCATTCTATTAGCTGTAATGATTAATGCTCTAAACCTATTCGGATGTTTAATTGAAATACGAAAGCCTTTTGACTTAGGTTCGACCAATTTAATTGGAATATTAGCACAAAATTGCTTGCATTGCACATTTGACTTTTGTGCGAATGCGTTATATGTGTAAGGTTATTATGTTCGAGTTGAAAAGTAGGTATGTACCATAAGGGAACTGGCCGCTTGAATACATAAGCACATTATATAGTTGTAATAAAAGCTGTATTATTGATTAATTTTGGAAACAATTACCGGTGGTAGAAATCTAGTGTAGGGAGTTTATTCAGTTTATTCATTTAATTCATATAATTAGGCTCCTGGAGAGCACTTTTACATCGTCTAACTAAAACTAAAACTAACCTAGAGTGAATAACCACTAATAATAATCAAAAACACATAATAAATTAAATAGACACTGAACAATTTTGTTTAATATGGAAAGCATAAATTATTCCATTATTCCTCCATAGTCTAGGGCGTAATCCTTATTTAACCACTAAACTGAATGTATTTGTTTATCACCATTGAACAGCATATCAGTACCTACACATTTAAGAGGAACCACTCCAGCATTTACGATTTACCACTACAACCAATATCGTAATCACCACTCCAGCCGAAAGAAATCTACTAAAATTCAAAATTCAAATCATTTATTTCTAATTGGTCTACAAGGAAACTCTTGCATTGTCGGGTTACAAGCTACCTATAGTGAATGACTTATAATAAAAATCCAATAGGTATTAATGAATACCAATTTAATAATAAAAGGAGATGTTGCAAAAATGTATGGACCTTCGGCCATGTATTGTACACAATATCATTAAACAGGCAAAATCAATATAAAAACGTTTTTCACTGCATGTTTTCACTTATTTAGCTTTGTTTGCAGTTACAAAACATTATTTGCAGTTAGAATTGCAACTCAAAACCAACATGGCGAATATGGCGGGCGATGCCATTTTGACATTTTCATTTTTTAAATTGTATTTTGATTTTATAGTACTTGGAGAAAAAAGTAATATTTTCTAAATACTATCAAAATCGATTGATCCCAAGTGTCGGCTGTATCGCCGCCATGTTAACATAGTTGAAAATGATAAAATCGTTTGAATTAAATGTGGTTGTAACTCTAAATATATTCTTGAATAAATTAATTGTATTTTTTTCGGATTCTTCTTTAATTTACCCATTTTTTGAGGACGTGTACGAACCAGAGCCGAGCTCGCAACATCTCCTTTAATCGATATGTAAATCATTAAATTTTTCAATTTCTTCATAGAAGAAAATGAAAAATCTGTTCGTCATAATCATAATCATTGACTTAGCAGAGTTCCAAGTGCAGGCACTGCTGTGAAGAACTCCGCTACCCAACAAACTCAGCGTGTTGCTCTTTTGTCAAAGCCTTAGATTTAAAACATAGCTATTAAATAGAATTACAATTAAAGTAGAATAACGATAATGTGAACGTCCATGGCATATAAATATTTGCATATATACACATACGCAAATACCCATCAACAGCTTAATATCATGATAGAAATTAACACCGCAAATCACAACAGACCAGTCCCCACAATCAGCACCCGTTCACGAGTATGACGCATGTGGCAGCAATTGTTCTCCACGACCACACGAAAGTGAGCAACCCGTCACATGACGCCAAACACTGCAGAACAAAAGCCTTCCCCAAACATGTCTACACCATGTTTGGGAAAGAAAAGAAGAAGAAGAATACAAGAAGAAGATACATTGGAGAAGAATATGCCATAATCGCTTAGCATGTGGATTAGCTATCGCAGTGGCAGGAGTTTTAAAGCGGGACGCTGCTGCTCATCCTACGTTATAACATTTACTACCGTACATTAAAAAAAAAAATAAGTAATGAAAAAAAGCATACTCCGATGATTCGCATTTACTAAGAATGGTGAATGAGCGAACGACTAAACAGATATACAATGCGAACGTGGATGATTGTAGAGGCCCAGGAAGACCAAGACTGACCTACCATGACCAAATAGGTCGAGTTCTGTCTGATGGTGGGGTCAAAAGTCTTAGGAATCGGCATGCGTGTATGAAGAGAATGATGAAGGTAGATGAGGCACGGGAGGTTCAGCTTGACCGGAATATCTGGCGCCCCACACTCTCTCCGTTAGGGACCTGGCGTGAAGATACATACATATATACTACCGTACTTTTCCATTGGTTTGACCGCCACTGGTTGGTTGACTAACTTCACTATCGGAAAAGCCACTATTCTACGGTGTTGTCACGTACCGTACCAATAAAGTTTACTGTTACTACCAATATAACCGTTGTTATTCGTCAACTGGTCAGTCAGTGGCATTAACCTTATTAAATCCGTCCCCACCGGGAGCCGTCAAACTCAGTTGGCGTTTACACAGCCAAACACCTCGTGTAGTATTTAACGCTACATAGAAATACATAATTAATTATTATGTATTGCTTGTACGCACTTATCAATGGGCTAATGGACAAAAAATGCGGTAGGAAAAAATTATTTCAAGGTGCGGGCGGACGTCAATCTCGTTCGTTATGAATTAGTTAATTTGAAACACGTATTTGTAGCGTTATATTTTAGGAACTTGCTAACTGATGGTTGTTAAATACATGCTTTCAATCATTTTGAGCATAGCGTAACTTCATGCTTGTAATCCCCGAAGGGTGAGGCAGAGGTAAATGCATGCATTCAAGTATACATGCAAACACCCACGATTCGCCGGTTATGTTTTGGCCCATGTGACATCTCTGCGCACATTACCAAACTTTGAGGTACTAGGAAACTTCCAGAAAATGGAAAATACCCAATGTAATCAGAGATAAAGAACTTTACACCATAACCTCTGATAACCCCTTATCCGGGAATCTAACCCAGGACCTCAGCGTAGTAGTAGTGGCCAAAGCGTTTGAACATAACGTTTGAGCATATTTAAAGGATATGTACTGCTTCAGTCGCTTTAGTAGAAGACCACTACAGTTGGGGTCTTGGGTTCTATCTCCGGATCGGATCCCATCAGATATAAAGGTGTATTATCATTTATATCTGGTGCTATTGGGACTTTTCCATTTACATGGTAACGTGCCCGAAGATGTCAATAGGCTCGCTACCTGTTACGTGCACCAAAACGTAACCGGCGAATCGAGGGTGTTTGCATGCATGCAAACCTCACCTCTGCCTACCCCTTCAGGGATGACCGGCATGGCGTTACATTGCGAACGTCTATTATCAATCTACCTCCGCTTCCATTAATTCACCTACTGCGTCCATCACCTTCTTAACCTAGATTTTACTAACATGTAGTGTCGCATAATTGAAAAGACATGTTGATTTTCAATAATCAAGTTAGTTTTATATACGCGAGATAAATCCGAAAACTAGTTTTATTTCAAAGACATGTTGAGTTCAAGATACGCGATAGTATTAAGCGCAATTATGATTTCTTCGTGTTATAACTGAATACTTTTATAATTCATACCTTGAGTTTATGATACTTGGACATGGATGTGATTGTGACCATATGTGATAAAGTTCTTCATTTTTTTTTTTAAGTAATCGAAGTGGCAAACAAGCATGCAGTTCACATTGATGTTAAGTGATGACTGCAGCCTATAGACACCCACACAAAGACCACGATCAAAATGCAGATGCGTTACCACTCCTGAGGCCTAAGGTGTTATGCCTCTGTGCCGGAAATTACAGGGCCATACATTACCGCCTGACCGGAACACGATAGTGCTGAACACTACCATTTAGCGGCAAGTATATTAGGTAATGCGGTGGTGCCTACGCCCGCGAGCTCCGTCACTGGAGCTCTACCACCAGTAAAAAAGAAATAAATATATGTCACTGAACTTCAATTTAATCTTGCAAACGGAATACATGTTAATGTCTATAAAATCACCATATTAAAAAAAAAACACACTCACAGCTCCTTATTGGGTATTATATAAATCTGTGTCCCGGATGCCGTTGTACACATACAACACATACACAAACACCCAGACCCGAAACAAATATCTGTAGACCATACAAATATTTGTCCCGGGGATCAAACCCGCGACCCTTCGAATCAAACGGTCGTCTCACACCGCTGGACTAACCGGGTCATCGTATATATTACGTAAAATGTAACTTCACATTATTCCCTAATGGTTAGGCAGAGGTAAATATATACATCTAGCATACCTACATGCAAAACCTAGGATTCACCTGAGTCAGTCAGAGTCACAGTCAGTAATTCGATTAAAGCGATGGCTACTACCAGAACATTTACAATGAAGTTTTGGAGGCAGCTCGAAAGGACGTGTTTTCGCACTGTCATTCTATTTCACTACACACGAGCACTGTTATAAGCCTATATAAAACATAATGCCACCAACTTCATCTAATATAACTCAAAAATACACCAAGAAAATTAAATAAAATAAGAGCACCACACGCCTCTTTCAAGGTTTCGGCCAAAACTCCTCCCGAAGCCTTACAAAGCACGAAATAAATACAGAAATGACACGATAGTGGCCGTCGATCGTTAACGTCACTCGAGACCCACAAATCAATAGGGCAAGCTCAGCCACGTCACGTGCCCTTACATATAGACGCAAAAAAGGTAGGCAGATCATTAGCGGTCGGTACAGATGTCTTATTCAGCTGACGAATAAATAAGATGCATACCTAGACTTACTTTGTTTTGTAACACACTTACGACATGGCGACTTTTTAGACGCAGTTTGATATTTATGTTTTTTTAAGCGATACGCAATGTGTTCAACTGCTTCTCTAAAGTGGTTATTATAAAAAATATAGGACACAAAAATAAACTCGTTATATAAGTAAAGAGCATTATAGCATCTGATACATTTCTCACGTATTGAAAGGACCGATTTAAGGATGCAAATTTTATCAAACTTAATTTTCTGTCTGAATGGTAGAGTTCTAGTGATAAATTCGACATACGAAACACGTATTCTTATAATCATCAGTAATTTCGGATTTAGCAAGGCAACCAGCAAATACCTATATAACGACTTGAATGTATAAACCTTGAACATTGGTAATTATTTACATTAGATTTGACTTTTAATACCTCTCTCCTAGAGCTCAACTCTATTAAAAAATAACGTTGTCCATGACATTATAAGTTGGTCATTCAAAAGCCTTGCGACAAAAAGTCGCCCGTCTACACATCCCAGATGCAAACGAATGAAAAATGTGGTGGTGAATTAGCATAAGAGTATGGCAGGCCTAGACCCCAGTCGGTTTATTTGGTACAGGTTACGGAGATAAGCGCAGACAATGTTGTTAAAATAAAGCAAAATAGCGTTTTTTATCCGACGAAAATTACAGCTTTATTTTTTCAACACTAACAAGTTGCTTTACTTTTTACGCATACCTTGTAGAATATCTTATTTGTCGATTCATTTCAATAAAGGTTGTTTCACACAATGATACCTAATAGGGTATCACTAATTTATGACGGTTTTGGGAGACACACAATATATATTTTAATACAATTTGTATTGATCGCCCCAAAGTATTCAGTCTCGTTATCGTCTACGTCTCGTTATGACTTACCTTTGTATGCTGACGAATTGTAATGTATAAATATGTTCTATCAGGGACTTGGCCACTTGACCACATGGGTATATAGGATGGTATTTAAAGCTAATATTTGATTGATTTTGAATAAGCGAAGAGATCTCTAACCGTTTGCTAAAAACGAACGCAACATTTTCTTTTTACAAAATGTAAAAGTAACCGATTGTTTTTACGTCTTATATATTAAATTCTCGCGACTGTTTGTGACCAACGCCTCCAAAATGTCTAGACCGATTTTTATGTGTTTTTTTTTGTTTACTCCGTAAGTCTTAGAGTAAGGTCGTAAATTATTTTTTGTATTCGTTCATAGTATGTATCCTTTAATTTCCTTAATTTTTTATGTAACAAAGGAGGCAAACAAGGATGCAGCTCACATAGATACTAAGTTATGACTGCATCCTATAGACATCTACACAAAAACCAGAGGTCGTAATGCAGATGCGTTGCCACCCGTTGCGTTGATACTTCAGCTGTTACCTATATGATTTTCTCTGTGATTTGTGATATATTAAGGTACATACAGTCATTATCATCCAACCGGATCACGATAGTGCTGAACACTACCGTTTGGCGGCATATATATTAGGTAAAGCGGTGGTGCCTACGCCCTCGACTACTCTCTCCCTCGAATTTCTTCTACACTCTATTATAATATATTTCACTTCATCTTATTATTCTTCACTTCTCTTACATTAAGTATATACTGTAAGGTGGTAATATATACTGTATGAGGTATATACTGTAATAAGAATTCCCACAAAATACAGGTTGTATTCCGATACACCATAGATATTGCAATCCTTGTTGTCAAATAATTCCCTCACCGGATTGAACCCTGGACCTCCGAACCTATGCTATCAGCGTCCGATCATAATGACTACACAAAGTGAACGAATGACTGTCATTATGGGGTAACAATTACATATGCGGAATACGGGACAAAGAGTACACGGATAGCGTATCTGCTTGCGTGGGGTGTGCATCAATCTCAGTATGTAGGGACAGTCCGGATTTCAAGATACGTCACAGAATTATCAATGTCTTTATTTTGCTGATGATAGAGCTCATTCTCGTAGGCTCCACTGCATTACCTAATCTACTTGTCGCTAAATGGTATTTATTGTTCAGCGCTATAGTATTCGATTAGGTTGCAATGCATGGCCTCGTAAGGCAATTTGACCTCCGGTTTTTGGGCTGCAGTATACACTTACATCCATGTAAATTGTATGCTAAGCTAAAACTAATAAAACACACTTGCACTCACAGCCTTACACTAGGTTTATACCTGTGATGTGGGTGTGACACCCAGACACGATACAAATATTTGTAGGCCATACAAGTATTTGTCTCGGTACGGGGATTGAACCCGGGAGCTTCGGACACCGCTGGACTAAATGGCTCGTCAATTTGCCACCATCACTGCACACACACAAAAAACTTCAGTAAACTAGCAATTAAATGTAACTATAATTATTTTTTTTTTTTTTTTTTTTTTTTTTTTTTTTTTTTTTTTTTAAGTAATGGAAGTGGCAAACAAGCATGCAGTTCACATTGATGTTAAGTGATGACTGCAGCCTATAGACACCCACACAAAGACCAAGGTCAAAATGCAGATGCGTTACCACTCCTGAGGCCTAAGGGTGTTATGCCTCTGTGCCGGAAATTACAGGGCCGTACATTACCACCTGACCGGAACACGATAGTGCTGAACACTACCATTTAGCGGCAAGTATATTAGGTAATGCGGTGGTGCCTACGCCCGCGAGCTCCGTCACTGGAGCTCTACCAAATATACTTTAATCTAAGAACTGTCCCTGGTCAAGTAACTTTTTTTTATGTTATGAATGTGGCAAACAAGTATGCAGTTCTCATTGTTGTTAAGTGATGACTGCAGCCTATAGACACCCACAAAAAGACCAAGGTCAAAATGCAGATGCGTTATCACTCCTGAGGCCTAAGGTGTTGCCTCTGAGCCGGAAATTACAAGGCCATACAGTACCACCTGACAGGAACACGATAGTGCTGAACACTACCATTAAGAGGCAAGTATATTAGTTAATGCGCTGGTGCCTACGCCCGCTAGCTCCGTCACTGGAGCTCTACAGTCCAAAAAGATGAAAAAGTCCCACCAACTATTCAATGTCTAAAAGTTCTTCTTCTTCTTCTTCTCGTGTCAATGGCCAATTTTATTACTTTATGTGTTATATTGATCCTGATAAAAAACATGACAACGCAATAGCCGAGTCCGTTGCCTTCATCAAGTCTTTGCTTGTGCAGCTATTAGGGCACAATGGGCAGGAAAGAAGATGCGTCATGTCTTGTATCGGAGCACCGCAGTCACATTCAGGTCTAGAAGAAAAGCCCCATTTGGACATATTGGATCTGCAGCGGCCCACTCCGGAACGTAACCGATTTAGCGTACGCCAAATAGGCCACTGCAGCTCAGAACCTGGCGGAATATTTTCCGAGGGCGATATGAAATCGGAAGGGACTGGATATTTTTGGTTCCAAAGTCGCTTCTTCACCTCATTTGGAAAACCTACAATTGGTTTAGTGCAGCCTAAGAAACTTTTGCGACTTTTCAAACGCGCTTGCGCTTTAACGCAGCCAAACAATGGGTGACGATTATCGCTCTCCTGATGGCGTTTCTCAATCTCGCAGGCTACCTGTCGGCGAATTTCTGGCGGAGCAACACCGGCTAGGGGATAGAGTTTATCTAGCGGTGTTGGTTTTAAGCATCCGGTCATAATTCTGCAGGTTTCATTCAATGCGACATTTACCTCTCCAGCATGGGCCGAGCGATGCCACACTGGACATGCATATTCACCTGTAGAGAAGCAAAGGGCAAGGCCTGACGATCTTAGTACATTCGGGGATGCTCCACAAGATGTCGAGATAAGACGCTTTAAAAGATTGTTTCGCGCTCTCACTTTCTTTTTTATACCGTGACAGTGTGGTTTAAAGGTCAGCGATCTGTCTAGTGTGACCCCCAAATAGCGCGGTTTACTGCAGTGCTCGATCTTAACTCCTCGCCATGACAATTTAAGAACCCGATTAGCTTCACGGTTGCGCAGGTGGTACACACATGTCTGGGTTTTAGCTGGATTCGGCCTTAGGGCATTCTCATCATAATACACATCGAGTGCCTCCAGCGCAACCGTCAAGTTTTTTTCAGCCTCCTCAAAACTAGTTGTCTGAGCAGCTAGCGCAAGATCATCAGCATAGAGGAAGTGTCGCGTATTGGGTATAATGGGCTGGTCATTTGTGTAGATATTAAAAAGCGCTGGAGCGAGGACACTTCCTTGCGGGAGACCATTCTTCTGACATCTCCATCGACTTTTGGTGTGATTTAAGTGCACTCGGAATCTTCTATTGTTCAAGACTTCACGGAGGATGCCGACTAAACCTAGGTCCTTAGTTAGCTGATGGACTTTGACAAGTAGACGTTTAATATTGACTGTGTCATAGGCCGCGGACAAATCGACAAAAACGACACCGGTAATTTTTCTCTCTTCAAAACCATCCTCAATATACTGAGTGAGACTTAAAGTTTGGTTGGTGCATGATTTACCAGGACGGAAGCCAGCCTGTTGAGGGATAATATTAGGTTCTAGAACTGTTGTGAGACGATTGAGGAGAAGTCTTTCGAAGAGTTTGTATGTGTGACAAAGAAGTGAAATGGGGCGGTAACTTTTTGGATCCTTAGGGCATTTACCGGGTTTTAATATGGCCATGACTTCCGACTTTCTCCATTGTTTTGGGAATTTAAGCGATTCTAGGCAGTTATTAAAAAGAGCCAAAAGCCAAGAAACCGCCACAGGGCCAAAATGCTTAAGTTGGTCCGTCGTAAGGTCATCTATGCCCGCTGCCTTACCTTTCTTCAAATCCATAATGCCCTTTTGAATTTCTGGCAGAGTGAAACTTCTACTTATCAGGTCAGAATTCTCATGGTTTGAAGAGCATTTTACTGGCTTTTTTAGGCGATGGGGAGGCTTTCCGTTTTGTAATAGTTGATATGCTACTTGGTTGGCAGTTACTGGGCCTGGACTAGTTGCAATGGGAGGGTCGTCAGTGAGTTTTCTAATGGTGCTCCACGCCTTTTTGCTATTGTGCGTCAAATCAACGCTGGCCACGAGATCCATCCATGTCTCAAGACGACTTTCACCTATTTTCTTCATTAGATCCTCGCCAAGCGCCAGTGTATTAGTTGAAAAGGGGTCTTTTTCGTATTCAGTTTCGTAGGCTGACAGGAGGTTGGAACAGTTTTCATTTAGTCCTGGGATATATGTTGTACGGCAGCCACGAGGTATTGTCCGACGTGATATCAGTTGGATGGTTTTAACAAACTGGTCGTAATTTTCATGGACAGGTTCTAGATTTAGTAAACACGAATCAACTCCTTTCGAAAAGCTCTCCCAATCAGCTTTTTTAAAATTAAACCTGCGTCGGAACGGAATAATCGTTGGTTTCACGGCCGCATAGACTCTGCAGCTAATTGGTCTATGTTGACTCCGAGGAATGGGTCGTTCGATACTTTTTTTACTCAATGCACTGATGTTTTCACTGACAAAAAGCAGGTCAGGGTTATAACCACGATTCCATCTTGCACTGTTAAAGGATGCGGGCAATTTGGCATCATGTATAAGAACCAGTCGATTCGCGTCCGCCCACTCCTCAACCGCATCCCCATCGGAATTCGTGGTGTTATAGCCCCATATAGTGTTATGGCTATTGAAGTCTCCTACTACTATTTTTACTGGTTGATCGTTAAAGTTTTGTGGCGGAGTGAATTCAAAAGGTTGATTTGGTGGTTTATATACTGAGGTTATTGTGCAGTTGCCGATGTTAATAGTGAGAATCTCAATATTGTTATTTGTAGTACACGATGTAGACTTTACGGGTAGGGTAGGCTTTGTAAATACTGCGCTGCCATACTTTTCGTGGGGAGTCTCTGCTACTAGTGTCATTCCATTAATTGCCGGTCTCTGCTGTAGTTGGCCTCTATGCGTCTCTTGAAGACAGAGGACATCACACTGAGTATCATGGCACAAACTTTCAAGAATGGATGCTTTAATGCTAGAAAAACCTTCAATATTTATAGAAACCACCTGTAAAGTAGGTTTATTGTAATGGCTCAGAAAAGAACCGTTTTGGCTCTGAAAAGAGCTGTTTTGGGCCATTGTGGCGGAAGGATTGTCTAAAAGTACAGTCCCTAAACTACACATCATGATGGTCACATCGTATAGTTAATGTGAGGGCACACGACTACCGTCATTCCCGACCCGCTTTCTACGCCAACGAATAATGGTGGCCAATTAATATTATTACAATAACGCCTTGTGCACATTCACGCTCACATTGGGTTTGAAGTTTTATTTGTGGCCTTTTGTACGCGACTGTACACGGAAATGTTAAGACTTTTCTACATGTGTGTATTTGTGTATACCTAATGACATTTACTTAGAAGGGGAAATTTTTAGCTGTTTTCCACTTTTCTGGTAAAAGTTTGGTTGTATATTTGTATATTTCCAGAAATGTTTTTTTTTTATTTATTGTTGCAACATTCATTCTGCTACTCCTTTTTTGTATTCACATTTAAATAAAAATAGAAAGAAAAAATATACCCAAAAATATTCCCTATTTTATACATTTATAAATATACATGTATATAAAATAACTGTATGCCAGCCTAAAATTGGTTCATTTTTTGCTGGATTTTTTTTTCCGTTAGTGCAGTCAGACAACCGATCAAATCATTCTAATAGCGGCGGTAGTACATATAATAACGCGGGATGGGTAGCAGCGTCCCGTGAACGCGAATGAAGCGAATCTTTGTCCTGCAGGCAGGCAGGCAAGGCTTCGTCCAGCCGTGAACGTCTTTTGGCTGAAATGATGATGATATTAAAAGGTTTATTTATTCCACAATATTATAACGATTTAAGTGTACCTAACTCACAACAGTAAGTAGGTGCCATCCAGGATTCGAGTTAGCTAACTGACATTTCATTAAAACTACTCACCCAAGAACAGGTTAATCTCAGGCTTGGATGTAGATTTGATTAGTCTTAATCGAATAACAGTAGTTGGTGAAACCTCTAACACTACCTACTTAGATTTAGAAGTATAGTTTAGTATGGATAAGACTTAATATGCAAAAATAATGTTTTTTTTATAAATATACAAGATATTCACTTAAACACAGAATCAAAGTAGTGCATGTTTGTGTGTCATGACTGATTGACCCGGCGAACTTATACCGCCTTTGAATGAAATAATTTGTCAAGCGTCAAATAATGTGTCAAAGACTTGACAGGTACGAGCAATTTTATTTTTACTAGCTGTCCCTGCGACTTTGTTCGCGTGGAATAGTGACTTTGGGACTTTGGGTATTGCTTTTAGATATAAATTTTGGGTAGCTAAAAAAATCTACTTTACAGTAATGCTTCTCTGTACACGATATTAGACGTATGGCCATCGAGGATAAAAGCACACAGGCTGCTAAGATGGCGAAAAATTGCTAATCATGTGTTTAAACGCTCAGTCGTGTACGTACCTACCAAACGTCCATCCTACGCTGAACCGTATTTTCGAAGAGGCCATTTTCAACTTCTATGCATAATATTTTTTATAGACAATTATTATAAAGTTTTGTAAAGTAACAGTCAATTAGTGCTACTGACAGAAAATGAAAGATGAAAGATAGATCTATATATATCAAATATGCACTCCGTAAGAGGCGGCAGAAGTGAAAAAACCACTACCAACATCATTAATGCCAGCGTCGCCACTGACGCCACCATTACCATCACCACCATCACCACCACCATCGTCATCATAACAAACATCCGAAAGACGTCCATCCCTCTCCGCTGGACAAAGCCTTTTCCGAAGATGCTCATAACAGCTGATTGCTGATCAAAGCGGCGATTGTGTTATACTGGGTCGCTGCTATGCAGTAGGTATGCATAATGTTACTAACTGAAAAAAATTCGGCCACGTACGAGTCGAATTCGTGCATGAAGAGTTCCGTGCAAAAAAATGCATAAAAATTACGTATGTTGTATGGGTTTAATATTTACTTCATTTTTATATAATTTTTTACTATCGAAAGTAATACTTATACAACATAAGATCTGCATAAGATCATAACATAAGATCATAAGAGCTGCTAATATAACGAACCAACTGTCAAGAGCAGCCAAGCTGAAATGGGGTCTGAGCCCGGAGGTTATCAGGACCATGTACATTGCGGTTGTGGAACCAGTAATTTTGTACGCGGCAAGCTCCTGGGCTCCAGCAGCCAAGAAGGTTAAAACCCGGAAACAATTGGCTACCATCCAGAGAAGTATCGCATTGAAAATCACGAAATCCTACAGAACTGTCTCTCTCAACGCAACACTGGCCCTTTCAGGATTGATTCCTCTGGATTTGAGAATTCAAGAATGAAATCAGTTATTTGAGGCAAAACGCGGCAAATACTTGCCAATTTTGGGAGACAGTGAAGTGAAAACTAGTGCCAGATATGCAGACCTACCACATCCCGCAAAGGAGCTTGACATATATTTTGAGAGCCTGGGGGACGTGACCGAAGATCCCGTTGCTAAACTCGCGATACCAGACTCCAAGATATACACGGACGGTAGTAAAACCTTGGACGGCGTTGGAGCCGCATATACCTATCGTAGGGGGGGCCAGGAAGTAAGGACCAAGAAGCTCCGACTGAACAGAAGCTGCACCGTCTATCAGGCAGAGTTGTATGCGCTGTCCCAGGCTGCTGAACTCGCGTGTGGAGCTCTCAAAGAACAGACTATTGCAATCCTTAGTGACTCGAGGTCAAGTCTGGAAACGATTGCAAATCCAGACAGTTCCCATCCACTCGCGAGACGGGTCCGCGAGCACATTGCCCGGATCAACGAAAAGGGCCGACGAATAAAGTTTTATTGGGTCAGGGCCCATGACAGTGAAGTGGACACTGAGCGTGCGGATGAGCTTGCTAAACAGGCAACCCTAAACACGAAGGTAGCGCCTCACTACGCAAAAAGTCCTCCGTCATACATCAAAAGGCTCCTAAGAGCGGAGAGCATAGAAGCATGGAACATGCGATACGTCAATGGGGAGACTGCAGCGGTCACGAAACTGTTCCTACCTACCGTAAGCGATGCCTATAAATACGTGCTACATAAACGTCCCTCATTTAAGTTGACTCAAGGACTGACAGGGCACGGAGGTTTTGCAGCGTACCTACACCGGTTCAAATTAAAAGATGACCCATCATGTATGTGCGGTGCCGCATCTGAAACAGTGGAACATCTGGTTTTAGAATGTCCAATATATGGAGCAGCCAGATACGATCTGGAACAATTGGTTAACATGGACATTAACCAAAGCAATTTACAAACATTGCTCATAAATAAGAAGTCCAGATCATATCTGGAAGCGTTCATAATAATAGTGGTTGAGGATGCAAATAGCAGAAATTAAGTAGGAAAACGGAAAAAGAAAAAAATTTAAATACGTAATAAAAATAGAAATAGTGAGAAAATAAAATATTACCTTATATAGTTTAATTATATAACAGATAATATTTAATAATTTAAGTAACAACATTACCCAACAGCCGTAGTAACATGGAAAAAAAAAAATAAATAAACATTAAGTGTATTCTTCTTTTAAAGTCGGGCGTTAGACCTGATCTTGACAACATGAGATTGCTCAGGAATTTTTAACAGAATAAGGTCTCTGATCACGTCAGAGAAAGCTACTTATATTTTAACATAATATTAACATTTATATTATTAACATAAGATCTGAAAATTCTGTGAAATTTTAAGCGTCTACTTGCTACCGTTATTATTATCGAGCAAAAAATATACGAAAAAAAAACACGTTTATTGTATGCCTCCTTGCACCCCTTAACATTTTAATTTTCTTATTTTTAGTAATTAATTTTGTCTTTATATCGGTATCAAAAAAACATAATTTGTGAAAATGTTAGCTTTCTAGCTATCACTATTTTTGAGATACAGGCTGATGACAGACAGACGGACGGACGGACAGACAGACAGACAGACAGACAGACGGCGGAGGATTAGTAATCGGTAGGGTCCGTTTTTACCTTTTAGGCACGAAACCCCCTAAAAGATAGTAGATACTGGATACAGAATAGCTTTAAAATATTTGATATGATTCTTTAAATTGACATAACTTTTTTATTTCTGAACCGATTCACATGAAACAAACATTAAATGTTAAGTGAAACATACCACAATATATAAGTGAAAACCGCAAATCGAATAAGTCGTTTCTGAAATTAGCGTGCACAAATACACAGACAGACATTTTCCGGGATAAAAAGTACCCAGTGATGTGCGCCAAAGGTTAAAGTATAATCATACCAAGTTTCATTGTAATCGGACCTTTAGATTTTGTGTGATGCTTGAACAAACAGACAGACAGACAGACAAAAAAATTTCTAATCACATATTTGTGTTCGGTATCGATCTAGTAACATCCCCTGGTATTTATTTTTTCAATATTTTCAATGTACAGAATTTACACTTCTACAGTTTTATTATAAGTATAGATTACGAGCAAAGCAGTCCAGCTGTTCTCGGTTTTTATTGAGTCTACCAAACGTCACTTCATTTTGGTATACAGAGATAGAAGCAAACTAGCAGATGACTTTGATTGTAAATTACTACTGTAGCCTATAAAATCTACATAAAAACCAGGTTTTCAATGTAGATACGGTGCCACTCCAGAGGCAATTTTTTTTTAATGTTAGTTGTAAACAATCATGCACATCACATTGATGTTAAGTGATAACTGCAGCCTATAGACACTCACACAAAGCCACTCACCAAGGTCAAAATGCAGATGCGTTACCATTCCTGAGACCTAAGGTGTTATGCTTCTGTGCCGGAAATTACAGGGCCGTACATTACCACGTGACCGGAACACGATAGTGCTAAACACTACCATTTAACGGCAAATATATTAGATAATGCGGTGGTGCCTACGCCGACGAGCTCCGTCACTAGAACTCTACCACCAGTCAATAAGCTGTAATACCTACCTCTGCGCTGAAAATTACGGGGCCGTAGGTACATCATGTCCATCTGGCCGGAACACGATAGGGCTGAATATTCCCATTTAGTGGCAAGTAGAATGTACGTGTTTAATTGCGTCTGTTAAAAGTAGTATAATAAAATTAATCAGGCACAATATCAAACTCCTTGGGCGATTCTCTTCTGATTAAAAACAAAACAATTTCACTTCATGGCGGTCAAATCAATATTAGCCACCTAGAATATGTTGATAAAATCATAAAATGAATTATTATTATACTGACACTAAATCCTTCAAAACCAACGAACCATAAAAAAAGTCGGAAAGAAACTAGAATAGACATTAAAATAGTAATTTGCACTTACAGATTGCATCTTCATCTGAATAAATAACCATATCTTTTAAATTCCAGCTACACCCTATTTGTTAATCGAATTTGGATTTTATTGCTATAGGAATAAAGAGAAACGTATCGGCTATCAAAGCAGTGATGACAGTGGCTTCCATTTAACGGAGTTATGGGCCACAGAGCGGTAGAATTCAATTTAAGCCTCACAGAGGAAGGGGGTAGTTAGGTACTAAATTATACGTTTGCAGTCCACCAGATTGTTTATTCTATATCGCTTCCGCTAATAGTGCAAGCAAATTACGGGTTTGGAGAGGGACAAAGTAAAAATAATTAATGGATCAGACAAGACAACGGTAAGTAATACTGCCCCAAGATATGTGGACTTGTGGAACTTAGGAATGTATAGTGCAAACGTGTTTATTTTTTCTCGTTAACTCTACAATACAGGCTACGGATGTATTTTCAGCAGTACGTATAAGTATATTAACTCTATAACTCTTTTTCGTAACATAAAGCATTGCCTTGTAGATAGACAGATAGAATAACATTAATATCTTTTGTAGAAATTAAACTTGCGGATTTTCTCGCGTATACAACACTCCCAAACTTCTTCATACACCCTATGTGTAAATCCGCAAGTTTACACCCTATGTGCATTTGTATATGCATACACCCTATGTGTATGAATTGTATTTGCATACACCCTATGTGTATGAATTGTATTTGCATACACCCTATGTGTATGAAGAAGTTTGGGAGTGTTGTATACGCGAGAAAATCCGCAAGTTTAATTTCTACAATGTATGAAGCTCGCGAAAACCTACGAAAACGTTATTAATATCTTTTAAAAAGTTACATATCCATAGACTTAATTATATTTAAAAAAATCATCTAGACATTTTTACTTTCAGAAAATATAGTGGTTATGTTCTTAGGCTTTCGTGAGCTTCACTCATTAAAGTAAAACTAGTTCGAGCGCATATTTTTATCAACCTTGATTGTTGATTTTAAGTAGGTAATCATTTTAGTTTAAGATATCGAGATTAATCATTTTTTTTTTAATCAGAAAAAACCTTTGTTTAGTGTTATGTTATTTGTATCAAATTGCATGTAAATTTGTTTGGCTTGTTAAAATATGCCTGTTTAAATCTTGTACAGTCAGTATTTCATTTAAAATGTTTCTACCATTAAAAACCGTAATCTTAATTATGATATTATCCTAATACGAAAACCTAGTAGCCCTTTATCGATCTAACAGGTACAGTGGAGTAATTAATTTCAAACCTATCAAAATTTATGTAAAATCCACAATAACATTATTCCAAACCTAAAGCTAAGCCGGTAAATAATATTTCTACATCGTTACTATTTCATTGAACGTGGACATTCTCATTATAATATAAATGACATGGCGGATTTTACCTTACCATTATCTCACTTCTGCCCTGTTATTAGCCACGCGGCTTTAGGCTGCAATTTAGTAATTAAGATTTTGAATAAATTTGTATTCAATCAATACCTAAGTCTATGATGATATTATATTTAGGCGAATTTCACACAAACTTTGCTATGTTATTACGAAAAATCATTTCTCTATTCATACTATTAACCTACGTATTAAGTATTTTATAATTTAGTTAGTTAAAACTTTGGGCATAAAATTATAAATAAATAAATAAATACTCTTTATTGCACACCAAAGACACAAGGATAAATAAAAAGAAACTTAAGTAAATTGTGAAACAAAGGGCGGCCTTATCGCTAGAAGAGCGATCTCTTCCAGGCAACCCAACAAAAAAAGATAAACTTATAACTAAGAAGGCGGGGTGTGCGACACTATAAGAAAAATTATAAAATAGGTACACAATAACGTTAACAGACAGAGAGAGATATAACAAAATTGACAGTGAACAAAGGAAGGAAGGGAATTGGAGAAGAATGATTCAAAGGAGGGTAGAGAGATAGTGAGCCTTAACTTGACGTTTAAAAGATTCAATTGTATCAATTTGCCTAATAGAGCATGGCAAGGAGTTCCACAAACGTACGGCTTGGACAGAAAATGATTTAGTATAAAAAATACTGCAATGTAAAGGAGTATTAAGATGTAAGGTTACAGAGGAACGAAGGGAGCGGGAATGGGAAAGGTATGAAAATTCAAAACTATCTCTTAAATATTTTGGGCTCTTTGGGTTAAATAGCACTGAGTACAAAAGAGAATGAATATGTACATTACGACGATGTTGAATGGGCAGCCATTTGAGCTTATTGCGATATTCGGACACATGATCATATTTGCGAAGGGAATTATGAAAAGGGAAGAGCGGTGTCTCCAAACACAGGCATCAATATGCTCAAATGGAGGCTCCAAAGTCAATACTGTTATGTTTTTGTTATTATGCAATAAAGTTATTATTATATTATATACTAATATTATAAAGAGATAAAGTTTGTACTTTTGTTTGTTTGTTTATGGGGGCTAATCTTCAAAAATAGTGAAGCGATTATGAAAATTCTTTTACAATCAGAAAGCTACACGATTCGGGAGTGCTATAGGCATTTTTTTATGTAATAAAAGTGGCAAACAAGCATTCAGTTCACATTGATGTTAAGTGATGTCTGCAGCCTATAGACTCCCACACAATGACCAGAGGTCAAAATGCAGATGCGTTGCCACTCCTGAGGCCTAAGTTGTTATGCTACTGTCCCGTAAATTACAGGGCCAATATATTATATTATTCTACTAGATATATTTTTTTATGATAGTAATAATATTGCACCCGTACGAAGCCGGGGACTGCAGCCTATAGACATCTACACAAAAACCAGAGGTCGAAATGTCGATGCTTTGCCACTCCTGAGACCTTAGTTGTTATCTCTCTGTGGTAGTTATTACAGGACCATACCAGAGAATATGTAATAATACTACGTATAGAATGGACACTTCGACGTCCCGCCCGATTTCCCCGCATCACCCAACATCCTCCCCTCTAATGGGCGACGGTTGGTATTTTGTACGTGCTACGCACACAGGTGCACGTGTAAATACACGTCACTGATTGATGTCTATGTAATAGAGACTAAATTAAGCGTTTGTATGGAATTTTGGCTGAGTGTCCGTTGTGTGACCATAAAGTTAACTTACGTATTCACCATAAAAATCCTAAGCCGACGATTGGACTTAGGGGTCTCCTTTCGGTAATTGTGTAAATTGACAGGATGAAAGCTCTTTTCGCTCGCTGATTGGTAAAGTAGACTAAATTTCTGCGCCAAATCGCGAACGGACAGACAGATAGACGGACATGGCGAAAATATAAGGCTTCCTTGTTTACTACGGAACCCTAAAAACTAACCCCCTTATTCATAAACGTACATTAGATACGTTTTAGCTATAGAATGTCAGTCTTCGTCAGTTAGAAAAAGATAAAGGAGAGATTAGCAACACTTTAGCTAAAATACGTTTATGAATAAGGGGGTAAGTATACAGATAGTAAGCAACTTTCTTATGAACGTTTCTCTAACATTTATTTTATTTATTTATTTATTCTTTATTGTTACAAAATAATTGACAAATGATGTAACAAATGGCGGACTTAATGCTAAAAGCATTCTCTGCCAGTCAACCATTGGTAGTATAGAGAAAATAGTAGGCGGTGTAACGAATAAAGATATTTTAAAATAGATAAATCTGATCTAATAATAGAATATCACATACAATCTAATGTTTTACTCACATACAATATCATACTTTAAGATAAATACTATATACCATATTTATACAATAATATATATTATTAAACAAATATAGATATTATATATACACATACGAATCTAATGATGACTATGAGAAGCATGTGACGCATAATGAGCCTTGACCCCTTTTTTAAAGGCGATTTTTGTGGTGAGTCTTCGTATTTCCTCCGGGAGAGCATTCCACGACATTTACTTCTATATTAGCCTCAAACTAAGATACTAAACGTTGTAATTATGATATTACTTCCACAAACTGGTAGCTATATTGTAGATTGAACGAGATAAGAACAAATGAGAGATCATAGAGTTATCGCTACTATTCATGCTAAGATCGTGATAATCCTGACAGTGTTTACACAAGAGCTTGTAAAAGGATTTATGGTTGACTACCAAACTTAATTTAAAGTAAAGCATAGGTTCGACTACCTGATTTAAGCAATCATTTCAAATTGAACGAGTTAACCTAGGCATAAAGCCTTATGAGCATTAACTAATTTATTTGAAGTCAAATTGTTATATGTAAGGAATACACTACAATTTTTACACTACATTATATAAAAAATATGTGTCCTGAATAATTTTGTTTCTAGGTCCTAACCTAATCCCTGAGCCTATCGAACATAAGCAAGCAGAATGGGGTATTAATTAAATGTAACCATTTATGTAAAAAATCAAATAAATATTCATATTACAAAAATAGATAATTCTCCGATCAGACACATTGACAAATAACACAGGCTAAGCGCATTAGTTCCAATAACGAGGGATAATATTAATATTCCTGACATAAATACTAAAACATCTACTATCCACTTGTAATACTTGCAAAATGATAAAAAGTTTAAAGCGTGTAGCATACACCGCAAAGCCGACATTAGTTTGATAAAAACAGTTTATTAAATATCAATTGATAGTGCCGAGTCAACTTTACAGTTGGGCTTTGAGTATTTTACGCGCATTAAACAATTCTCAAAATGATATTTGTGATCCATTATAATTGAAAGTATGATTCATAGCAATGAATCACACATCAAATTGATCCTTCCAGTTGAAATTTGCGCAAGGAATGTAAATAGCAAAAAACAATGTCTGATATTGTTTAAAGCTGAATTGGTTAACCGAACAATGGCGGTCAAAGCAATCCAATCGGGATGAGCAGCAGTGTCCCGCAATACTACCACCACAGTCATTGCAATCGCCTGCCAAGCGTGGAGATAATGATATATTTTCTTCTAATGACGCATTACATTGTTGAGCGCGTATTTAGGGAAGGCTTTGTCCAGCTACGGACATCTTTCGGATGGAGTGATGATGATGTAAATAATAAAAACGTAAAACGTAACTTCACGCCTTGTACGCTGGAGGTCCTGGGTTCGATTCCCGGGTCGGAGGTTATCAGAGATAACGGTTTAAAATCCTTTATCTCTGGTTCTTTTGGGATTTTTCCATTTTCTGGAAGTTGCCCAGTACCTCGGAGTTTGGTCATGTGCCCGAAAATGGCAACAGGCTCGCCACCTGTTACATGGGCCAAAAATGTAAACGGCGAATTTTGGGTGTTTGCATGTATGCTTGAATGCATGCATTTACCTCTGCCCACCCCTTCGGGGATCACAGGTGTGAAGTTATGTCTTGCAATATTTCCTTTTGCATCTGCATATTAAATTAATTCTAAAACGTTTGCAATTTGCGATGAAAGAAACCGGTGAGTGTGTACCCACCTTAACCCGTCCTTAGACAATTTTTCAACGTTGTGACTTGCATTGGCATGATAAATAATAATAAGTGCATTAAGATACGTGTAATATATCACTATAACGTGAAACGGTGTAGCGTATGCGGCAATAAGTTTCGCTAGCAGTTTTTAATAGTCCAAGATACTGGTATCTCGAATGAATTTGTTCCCAATTAGGTCCGTCGGGATCAGCGACTAATGGGGAATTTCAGTGTTGCTAGTGGGAAAAGAACTTTATATAACTATATTATTACACGTGGGATATTTTTTCAAATTGGTGATGCAATGTAGGAGCAGGATTGTAGTTTATATTGCTCCCCATAGACGTTTACAGCAAACCTTTGAAAATGCAGATGCGTTGACAAATCTGAGGCTTAAGTATTTTTACTTCTGTGGTAGTGACTGATTAAGTCTTTATTGTCACAAACAATATTGTTAAAAATGGCGAACTTATCGCTAAGATCGTTCTCTACTAGTTAAACCATTAGATAAAAATATATAAAGTTATATGCTGCTTAATACCAGCAGCGTACCGCATTAGGGATTATCAAAACGATGTCAATCGTAATAAGATTGTTTATTAGCAACTCGAACACTACGCTTGATAATATTCAGGCATCTGAACTAATTAAATCTATGGAATCATTAAATAGGCCCATAACATTAATCATGAAACAGCACATCTGATTCTCTTTTCGGGCCCAGTTAAAGGTATTTTACATCGCGGCGATTGAGCAATTATACTTAATCGGCGTTCGGCTTACTTCGCGGACGCTCGGGCATTTTCGGCGAGCCGCCATTTTTTGTCGGCCGTCGGCGTTGGCGGGTAATTTTTAATTAAATCTTAGCGCTTTCTTATGGAAACTATGCAAGGTGTAATGGCGGTATTCTGATGTTATGGGAACGCTTTTTTTTATACATTTCACGGTGTTATTCCGGATATGTGATGATAATTGTTTTGGCAGTTCAAAGTTATGGTGCTGTGAGAATTTTTATTTCATGCGGCTAATGTTAATTTATATTTTTAACTTGTTATTATAAAAATTGTACCGCTTGAATATTTCAATTGATGACACGTATTTTAACTTTTATAAAATTCATACGAGTTTAGGAAGGTTACTTATGTTCAGTTTCTTTGTCAAATTACTCAAAGAAATATTGGCGCATACTCTACGTACTAACCCATAAAATTAAAAAAGCTCCCTCAGCAGCTTAGGATAAGTACTTAAGTAGGTCACTACTGTAGATCTGGGGTCCTAGGTCTGACCTGCTGATCAAGGAAAGAATATGATATCATTTTTCATTAGAGGCGACTCTAAATGGGCCTTTGATGCCAAGTTCACCTGTTACTTAAGATCCAAAAAATGGCATAACGTTGGGAAATAATGACGCCACTGCCCACTACTGGATAAAAAATATTCCACTCGAGTACAGTCAATCAACTAAAAAATTACATGGGGTAGGCAGCAATATTTAGCGATTAAAAAGGAGCTACCGCAAAGGCTTTTGTCTACATGTAAATGTCTTTCGGCTGAAATGCTACACCTCGAACTTCTATAATATGTCTGTGTCTACCCAAATTAGTGTTGCCAACTCCTATGATCAAAATTATCCTAACTTTAGCAAAACATTTTCATTTTTGTCGAAAGGGTATCATATAAACGCAAAATTGAATAAATAATAGTTTAACATCGTAGAATAAATGAGCAAAAATATTGTATTTCCTTAAATGGCCTCTAAAAATCTCTGACACTTGTAAACTTTTTAGGATTCAGTATTATCGTACTTTTTGACATTCACTAACGTACGTCGTACCGAGGTCTAAATTATCGTACGCCCCATAATTAACTAAATATTGTAGACACTGCCTCCATGTTCCCCTCCATTCCTATTCCAACATTTGTAAAAATAATCGTACGTTTAGACCATAGAGCAACTCGGCCCACCGGTCGCGGCGAACCCGAGGGGAGTAGCCATAGCGTTTATTACCGATACAAAACAGTCTGTCATTTTTTGCGAAATTTGCGGGAAATATGTGCGACACACACGCACACTACAAAAGTCGTCTATTACTACGGAACTCACACCTTAACCTTAACAAAATACAGAAACAATTTCACTCACACATTTAAACATCTATGCGACAGGTATACCCATTTGGGCTTGTACTTTGACAGAGGGGAAAGCTTGCATATGGCTACTCCCCTCAGGTGTTGCTCTATGGTTTAGACATTAACTATCGTACCTACATCTCTAAATTCTCGAACGCCTCATAATTATATACGGGTTGACAACACTGTCCCGGAAGTTCCCCTCTATATTCCTACTTCCACTTCTACGCCAACTCATTTCGCAAACACAAGTGTGAACAAAGTATAAAAAAAAACACCGTACTGAAATCAACATATACATCACTTTCATTAACAGCAAAAAAATAAGCTAGGCATAAAACACGTCACACAAAAAGTTCATCGGACACTTTTTTTTTCAAAGTCAACGGTCAACCAGGCGTGCGGCTTTCAACGTTCATTGTTTTAAATTTTTAATTTTCGAACGCGTTGATTGATCGGCGCTCATACTCGAGATAACGCGACACGGGACGGTCGACACCTCGGTTGTTATTTTTTTTATTATTTATTTGTTTAGCCGATGTCCTCTGCATTTATCAGAGTCAAATCTGTAATAGGCAATGACTTAATTGGTTTTTAATAAGTTGAGTGCGATTTTTAAATAATGGAATGAAAAATTTGACTTTGGGCTGTCGAATTTGCAACCTCACGATAACCAGTCCTTACTTCGGTAGCTAAGTGGTAAAGCAGCTGGATTGGTTATCCTGAGGTCGCAGGTTCGATTCCTGCCCGAAGTCAAATGTTCAATTCCTACTCGCATGTGTTATTGCAAAAAATAAAGATATAACGATTTTTTAATGTTTAGGCCCCAACAATGTGAGATGTTCCTATGATGACCCAATTAGTACAGGTGTGAGACGACCGCTTGATCCGAGGGTCGCGAGTTCGATTCCTGCACGGAGACATTTATGTCGGGCCTCAGATATTGATTACGGATTTGGGTGTTATTGAGTGTTTTGTGGCACATACGATTTACTGGTGGTCGTTCCAGTGTGGGGCTGGGTGTACTCGAGGGTGTAGGCACGATCAAGTCACCTAATGTATCTGCCGCTAATAGGTTAGGATCCCACTGCAGAATCATTTCGTTCACCCAGATATGCTGCAAACCTAATTTTTACGCATATTTATTTATAATCTAGAGAATATATATCCACTAGGTTGCCTATCAAAATTTGGGTACAAGTATTTTTTTTTATTAACAGCCAGCAACTTTTATTTGCGGCCGAGTGAATTTGGCTCCCGAATATCATAGTATTGAGGAAAAAAATTGCTTTAATATGATCCACAATACATGTACTTACGTTATTATTATTATTTTTTATTTATTTATTTATTCTCAGGCAACAAGGCTTAAAATAAACAGGCCTATATAAAATATATACCTTTAAGACTAACATACATATAATATAACTTAACAGTTATCGGGGCGAAACGAAAATATGTAGGGGCCAAGTGCGCAACGGCAGCCGTGATTTTTCAGTATATATACATATCGCCGTGAAGTGGATTAAATTTTGTTGAAAAAAACAAATAAAAAAATTAAAAAAAATACTTGCGGCCATTTTTTGATAGGCAACCTAGTGGATATATATTCTCTAGATTATAAATATGCATAAAAATTAGGTTTGCAGCATATCTGGATGAACGAAATGATTCTGCAGTGGGATACTAACCTATAAATGGTTCAGTATTATCGTGTTCCGGTTAAATGGTAATGTATCGCCCCGTATAACTGTCACCGAGACATAACCTCTTAAATCTCAGGGATGGCAACGCATCTATATTTTGACCACTGATTTTTATATAGACGTCTATAAACTGCAGTCATCACTGTCAAGTGATGACTGCAGTTTATAAGTGATGTTTATGCAGTTATGACAGTGCAGTTTATGACTGCAGTTTGTTTTTTTCCCGTGGATGTTAATCCACGGGAAAAAAACAATATTACGATTTAGTTTGGGGCTGTAAGTGTAAAAGACGTGTCTTTTGTTTTATTTACTAATACGTAGAATTCAGAAAAAGGTATGTTATTGTGCAAGTCCCTCAAGTATCATTGAAGTGAACAACAAGTTAAAATACTGTATCGCTTACCATCTATGTCAACTGTATGCTTGTTTGCCACTTCATAACATAAAAAAAACAAAGAGCGTGGATCATTCATCAGCGTGATTTCAAAGATTATTGACCCCTTCAGGCAGTAGCATCGATATTCTTTTACATTTTTTTTATGTTACGGAAGTGGCATACAAGCATGCAGTTCACATTGATGTTAAGTGATGACTACAGCCTATAGACACTTACACAAATACCGAGGTCAAAATGCAGCTGCGTTACCACTCCTGAGGCTTAAGGTGTTATGCCTCTGTGCCGAAAATTACAGGGCCGTACGTTACCTGACTGGAACACTATAGTGCTGAACACTGAACACTACCATTTAGCGGCAAGTATATTAGGTAATGCGGTGGTGCCTACGCCCACGAGCTCCGTCACTGGAGCTCTACCACCAGTAAAACACATTACAACTCCGACCCTATTGACACATCTCTTGAAATCAATTTCAAGTTTCATTTTTTGCCAAACCATGTATATTGGTTTCACTTTTAACACAACAATGAGAATAACACTCAAATCCATCTTAATAAATGTTATCGATGCAAAATAATCATTTTTTTTCTCTGACGCCCCATCTGTTATCCGATCCTTTTTAAAATTCCAACACATAAATTACTAAGAAGACAAATTATATTTTGCACTCGACATCAGTATTTATTCTGACTAGGTATATTTAATTATTCATTGTGAGTTTCTTTTTTTTTGTGGCAATGGCACACATGCTGCAAATATTTTGTAATCGAGCCAAGTATTTATTCTTACAAAACTAGGTAAGTATATTACATATAAGTATGTATGTATGTATCTTCACGCCAGGTCCCTAACGGGGTAGGCAGAGAGTGTAGAGCGCCAGATATCCCGGTCCTGGCACACCTCTCGTGAGGTACGAGAGGTGGACGAGGCGTCTACCTTACATATAAGTAAGGTATATTTATTTTTAACTGCCTCAGTAGCCTAATGGTATCAGGCCACTACTACTACACTGGGGTCCTGGGTTCGATTCCCGGGTAGGAATCTATCAGAGATAATGGTATAAAGTTCTTTATAACTGGTTCTATTGGGATTTTTCTATTTTCTGGAAATTTCCTAGTACCTCGAAGTTTGGTAATATGCCCGGAGATGGCAACAGGCTCGCCACCTAATACATGGGCCAAAACGTAACCGGCGAATCGTGGGTGTTTGCATGTATGCTTGAATGCATGCATTTACCTCTGCCTACCCCCTTCGGGGATTACAGGCGTGAGTTTACGTTTACGTTTAAGGTATATTTAATTATTAATTGTATGTTTTTAAACTACTGCATAGCTTTTATAGCAGGCTTTGAGCGCGGCGACCGAATCAAAAAATTCCGTAACGAAAATAAAACCTAACACTCCTCCCCCCACTCCTCCTACTATTTTTTTTATTATAAGACAATGACACACAAACATAGCGGACCCGTACGTAACGTACTATGACGTCTTATCGCGATTCATATTAGTCGCTGCATAAATTTTGTTTCATTTCTCGTAGAATACAGCGTGTATGAAGAAACGAGACCAAGCTTATAGCGATTTAGTTTAGGTTGGCAATATGGCACAGCCACAGTTCTAAGTTTGTGTCATTCGTTCGATTGCAAAGAACCGTCTCAATACTGATCCATTGACAGAAAGACCCGGTTCGTTCAACCCGTTCAATTGATTGACCATCGCCACGCTTGTCATAAGGATCGCGGTATGCTCTATCTAACTAACGACCAATCGCAATGTTGTACTTCGATCGGATCGATGATTGAATGAAACTAGATAGAAAACAATCTCTTGATCGATCCGCTGATCCAGCGGTCCAACTGCTGATTGGTTATTGGGACGCTTTCTTGACATAGGGAATATATCGATCGAAGATCGTCAAAAATAGATTGAGATGGGAAATTGATACTCCTATTAAATCACTGGTAACAAATCCATTCTATTTAGCATTACATCCACAGATTAGGTAACGCAGAACCCACAAACAAAACGTGAAACGGACACATTTTTAATCTTATCATCCATACAAATCGGACCTGTATTTCAACCTCATTAAGGGCTATATCGTCCTAACCCATCACAACAAACCAGTAGAACAAATTGGAATTTATAGCTCATACGTACGTCGGTTAATTAATTTTATAGCACGGAATAATGTACGAAACAGATATATCATGTTATACGCGATCAATTGGAACTCGATCGATTTATATCCTCCATCTTGAATTTAAGACTTGTAGATTGGTGTTTATAAAAGTCCATAGGTTGGGGACAAAGTGTTTTTACGTGTAAATGTTAGTGTAGTTTCGATTTCATGACTATAATTAAAATGTGTTGTGAAAGAGACAATCTGTTCATAGTAACGGTGTCTATAGACTCCAGCCTGACCTATGCCATATTATTATACATTATCTGCTTATTGTTTTCACGTGTAAATTTTAGTGTGGATTTGATTTTGTGGCTATTTAATGTGTTGTGAAAAAGACAATTTGTTCACATGAATAGTACCGGTGTCTATAGACCGCATTAGACAGCAGAGCATCGTCATGTTCCGGCTCCGGCTATGCTGAAGTGGAATCTATTTGGTGAAGCCGTGATTTTCATACTAATATTGATTGCATGTATGTATTATGTGAGCTTTTGAAATCTATCCACGACTATGTAACTTTTTAGAAGTGAATATACATAAAAATCCTAAAAAGTTTAGTTCAAAGTGTTTGATACTGAACTATAATTTTGCTAAATTCTACGCGGACGATGTCGCGTGCACAACTATTCATAAATCTGTGAAAAATTACGAATGGTACAAACACTAAGCCTGGGTTACACCAATACATTTGTTAAAGTGATAGCTTTTGTGACATCTAACATCCCTCTCTTACTTATAGAAATCTATTTTATTTTTAAAGAAAAATGGAAAGAAAAATTTGACTTCAGGCGAGGCTCGAACTCGCGACCTACTGGGAATCTAGTAGCAATGCAATAGATGTGAAGGAAAGATTTGACAAATCGGCAGGGCTTCAGTAGCTCAATTGGAAGAGCGGCTGGACTAGATTCCCAGTAGGTCGCGAGTTCGAGCCTCGCCTGAAGTCAAATTTTTCTTTCCATTTTTCTTTAAAAATAAAATATATTTCACAAGCATGTGTTAATGCGAAATAATATAAAAACAATTATAGAAATCTGTTAAAGTCAGAGAAGGATGTGAAATGTTACAATAACTTTAACTTTAACAAATATCTATATTCTTGTTATTGTTAAATTCTACGCGGACGATGTCGCGGGCACATCTATTAATAAATCTGTGAAAAATTACATGTGATACAAAACTTCGAACAAAGAAATTGAACTAACTTATAAATATCCCTGCAACATTATTACTTTACCATATTCCCATCGTTGCAACAAGTCAATACACGAAACTATAAAGTTTTTGTACGATATAAATCAAGTTATTTGTTTATTCGATACCTTATGTTTTTCACTATTGTGCGCGCTTTGAGATTTATGATGTCAACGTGAGAAGTATTAAATTATATTACTGCATGTAACATTACACTACGTGGATTACTTTTTACTAGTAAACGCCTGTGGTTTCTCTTGCTTTTATAATCCAATGTAGCTAGATGCCAGTACTCTGGAAGGGTGGACAGAAGTAATTGCATGGGTTTATATATATGGTAACTAGCGGCCCGCCTATATTACAACGTACTACAATAACCCTTCATACGTCCCACTGATGGGCACGAGTTTCTCCCCTTCTTGGGAGGAAGCCTAGAACTTATTCCACCACCCTGCTCCAATGCGGGTTGGTGGAGATAAGGTTTAGTGGCCAACCCGTTGTTGGATGGTTTCAAACCGCCCATAAGGCCTCCGACAAGGTTTAACCGGGACCGATGGCTTAACGTGTCCTCCGAAACACGGAAACGCGCATTTAATTTGCCACTAGCGGTCATCCATCACACACCCGACCGCGCCCGTGTCCCTTAATCGAGTAGATCGCTCCCGACCTACATCAGCCGCGGAACTATACGCGCCTCCGTACGTACTCCGTATCACTAATTCGGTTGGTACTAATCTCTGGGGTTGCGAATGCGGTCATTCTCCTTGAAACTGACCCTGCTGTTTCAGTTTAGCAAAATCCCGTCTTAGTTCTTCTACTAGCTGTTGCCCGCGGCTTCGTCCCCGTGGATGTCGTTTTACAAATAGCTAAATAGCCTTTATTCTTTCTCAAAGTCAACTCTATCTCTGTACCAAATTTCATTAAAATCGGTTCAGACGTTTGAACGTAAAAAGGTAACAGACAGACAGAGTTGCTTTCGCATTTATAATATTAGTAGGGATTATATTAGAAGCGGAGAAGGAATGCTTGCTCTAGTGCAGTCAGTCAACTAAATAATGAGGGACAAACCATTCCAATGGAGGCGGCGGTTGTAAATCCAATAAAGCAATACAAGAAAGTGGAGCAGTGGATATCTTTCGACTGATGTGATGACTAATAAAATGACATGTATCTTCACGCCAGGTCCCTAACGGGGTAGGCAGAGAATGTAGAGCGCCAGATATCCCGGTCCTGACATACCTCTCGTGCCTCATCTACCTTCATCATTCTCTTCATACATGCACGCCGATTCCTAAGACTGTTGACCGCACCATCAGACAGAAGAAAAAATTGACATCGCATCCAAAATGCAATGAAACATAGTTTAAACTAAAGACGTTATACGTCATATGTATATCAAAATCTGTCTGTCAATAGTAATAAACCTAACAATCGGAACTAAACATTCACTTACCCTCAAGAAATACTAATTGAAAGTTTGTGCCTTAGAAAAAACTATGTGAAAATATACAAAAACATGGCAAGTTGCCTTTAAAAAGCAATAACTCACGAGTGAGAATGGTTGAGGATAAAAAAAAGATGGCGTGCGCAAATCTATATTTACGTTGTAAATGCGAGTTTTTACGAGCGCCTGCGCAGCGCTACCGGTGGTGCGAGCTTAGTGTGGACGGAGGCGGGGCGGTTAATGGAGTTAATAAAATATTTATGGATATTAAATTCCTTAGAGCGTTGACATACATACTATTTGCTGTCTATCACGACGCTAGTTTTATTAAGATAAGGATATAATAATAAATAATAATAATAATAAAATACGCTTACACTCACAGCCCCACAGTAGGTATAAACCTGTGCCGTGGGTGCCGTTGTACACATACAACACATACACAAACACCCAGACCCGAAACAAATAACTGTAGGCCATACAAATATTTGTCCCGGTGCGGGATCGAACCCGCGACCCTTCGAATCAAACGATGGTTTCACACCGCTGGACTAACCGGGTCGTCAAATAAATATATAAATAATAATATATTATTATGTTTACTGTCCTCTCCATCTTAATAACTTAGCTTAATTACAATATGTAACATCTTATGATACGATAGGACTGGTGCTTGAAAGCCTTGTTATTGAATTAAATAGAAAAAAAATGTAAAATGTATCCTTTAACGTTGTTATTTACAAAGTTATTGCTGTTGTTTGTAGAAATAATGTAATCTAGTAGAATTAACTACATTTCTTATTTGCACGAGTATAAAACTATACATTAATTGTTTTTCATCATTAGCCCATTATTATTATTGCATGTATATTGCAAAAATAAGAAAAAAACTGGTTGCCTGTAAAGTCGGTTTTACGGGCGAAGATTTTACGTGACAACGTCTTTTTCTCGGTAGAAAGGCATTCGCCGGTCCGGCAGGCCTCTCTCTCGTTCTCTCGTCTCATCGTTACGTTACCGGGCGTTACACTTTTTCATGAGTGACTTCGAGCCGCAACCTAATTTAAGACGTTGTCACGTCAAAATCTTTATCATTTGATAACAACAATCGCTTATGATACGTCGACATTTTTTATGCAATATATCGTGATCATTACATATCACGATTAGAATATGATACTGGCTGTTCCTTGCAAGAACCTTGTGTAAAGAAATACAAACTGTTCTAGCAAACGGCGTGCATATATGAAGAGAATGATGAAAGTAGAAGATACACGGAACGTTTATAAAGAACGAGATTTTGATATACATATAACGTTTAACGTCTTTAGTTTAAACTATGTTTCATTGCATTTTGGATGCGATGTCATTTTTTTCTTCTGTCTGATGGTGCGGTCAACAGTCTTAGGAATCGGCGTGCATGTATGAAGAGAATGATGAAAGTAGAAGATACACGGAACGTTTATAAAGGACGAGATATTTGGTGATCCATGCTCTGTTTGCCACTAGGGACATAAAGAAAATGAAATTTTCCTTGTAATAATAATAATATAATAATGGCAACCCATTATACGTTCCACTGCTGGACTCAAGTCTCTCCCCTCTTTGGGGGAAGGCTTGGAGCTTACTCCACCACGCTGCTCCAATGCGGATTGGTGGAGATACGGGTTAGTGGCCAACCCGCTGTCGGATGTTTTCAAACCGCCCATAAGGCCTCCGACAAGGTTTAACGACTGCTATCTATCGATAACAACCGGGACCGACGGCTCAACGTGCCCTCCGAAGCACGGCAACGCGCATTTAATTTGCCACTTGCAGTCACCTATCACACTACCCGACCGCGCCCGTAGTGCTTAACCGAGTAGATCCCTTACGATCTACACCAGCCGCGGGGCCATGTGCGCTTTCATTGTAATACCTAAACTTATTATTTTAAATTACATATTAACTAACTATTATCTGCACTGCGCATATATTTATTGTTATTACACTCATTAATATAAATTGCATTATTACTTTCATCTGAAATAGATCGAATCTTAACTGAACCATTAAATATCAACCGAACCTATTTTTTCTTGAAAAATAAAACGTTGTTAATCAAAAGTTATTTAATTTTAAAAAACGCTACCTCCTATCACAATATCACGACCCTAAGTGTTAGCGACATGAACTGCGAAGTGCGCTTGAAAGCTTTATTCAGCTCGGTCGAACCTGGAGCTCTTTACATATATAAATCGTGCTGTCCGTCTGTTTGTGCCGGTTAAACTCGACTACTGTGACTAGCTTACTGAGAACATGTGAGATTTACATTTTAACGCAAATACTTTTATCTGTAATAGGTTATGAATTTAGTACATGTATTGGCATGGAGTAAGATTAAAGAATAATTATTATAAGCAGAATATTTTTGATGTTTAAAGTATCAAATGAGCATGTATGGCCCGCAATAACTATGTCGGAGGCATAACAACTAGGGTCTCAGGAGTGGCGACGCATCTGCATTTTGACCTATAGTTTTTGTGTAGATGTATATTATTATAGGCTGGAGTCATCACTTAACTTCCATGTGCACTGCATGCTTGTTTGCAGCATTCGTTGCAGAAAAAAAATATGGGAAAATGTTGTATTTTATAGATATATACAAAACTGTCTGAGGTGTCACATGTGGGACACCCGATTGGCACGAAGTTCCTCTTTAACTTATAATGAATCACTTTCACAGTCCATTGTTTATTTTTGAAAATATTAAAAATAACTAAAACAACATACACACGAACTCGACACAACAATGTACGCATACACAGAAGACGCGCGCGTCGCGTGGCTTTTCACTGTCGGGAGAGAGAGAGAAAGAGAGAGAACGAATATGTCGAATTTTCGTGACGCTCGCCTTGCTCTCTTAACCAGCGTATCGCGCGATAAGGAACTACCTTTCAAAATTTAAATGAAGAAATACATAGAGTGCAACAAAAAAAAAAACCAAAAGTCTAAGCCTAATGTTGATCTGCCACTGCCCCTGATGCTGGCCTACTATTTATCGCTATAACAGAAATTACCATAGGTATAAGTGGAAAATTCAACTCTACGGAATACGATTGTTCTGAACAATAGCATTGAGCAGACCCGCAGATAGATTAGGTAATGCTTAATATTGATGTGGTGCCTACTCCCTCGAACTCCGACACCGAAACCAGTTTTTTTACCCTTAATTTTAATCGTTTTCGCGATGGAGGCATTTCTAAAATACACCCTTTGATATAAAACAATTGTTATCGATTTATGTCGCGTATATTTATAAATCTCTTTTCTGCCTCATCTCAAAGAAGAAGGAAATCGAAAGGAAGAGATAGTAGTCTTCATTTTTTGCTAAATGTCTTTAGCTCAAAGACAAGACAAGACAAGACAAGATGTCTTTGTCTGTGCTGTCTGTCACAATGTTCCGATACTTGACCAAGGATTATGCTCTATACTACTGTATCGAACTATAATTTTCATTACTACTAAAAGAACGCTTAAAATATCGTCAAAAGTAAGTGTATACCAGCCTTCAAAGGTCATTAGTCAACGATTTAAGGTATAATGACTTGTAAAGTCTAGTACACAGCAGCAGTGGCTTGAGGAATGCAAAAAAGGCAATCCTTACTTAGCTTCGTCGCAATTAGCATTTCTCTGTTAGACCGTTCACACGACACGGCACCAATACGGACACGTCACGACTTTTTTTATCGTGCACAATAAATGCATTATACATAGATTAGGCTGCTTAGCTAGGCCACTTGAATATCAAATTAATTATTATGTTTTAAGTGACTTTTTGTTTCAAGAATTTACATTTTGATCTTGCGTTTTATTTAAATTATTGAATTTTAGTAGTTTTGATCGATTTACTTTAAAAAAAAAATATTTTACTTAAAAAAATGTTATAGTTACAGTGGCAACTGCCTCGGTAGCCTAGTGGTAGCAGGCCACTACTATTACGCTGAGGTCCTGGGTTCGATTCCCGGGTAGGGGGTTATCAGAGATGATGGTGTAAAGTCCATTATCTCTGGTTCTATTGGGATTTTTCCATTTTCTGGAAATTTCCCAGTACCTTGAAGTTTGGTAATGTGCCCGGAGATGTCAACAGGCTCGCCACCTGTTACATGGGCCAAAAACGTAACCGGCGAATCGTGGGTGTTTGCATGTATGCTTGAATGCATGCATTTACCTCTGCCTACCCCTTCGGGGATTACAGGCGTGAAGTTACGTTTATAGTTAGAATAAGTTTTTCTTTTTCTTCATTTATTATCATTGAAGGAATTGAAAAATTTTATGATTATTATGTTTTAACCAAATAGTTTAAATTTTAATTTTTAATTTACTATTAATATATGATTTTGCTTTTACTAGATGTAATGGTTATTCGCTCTAGGTAGTTTATGATTTATTGACGTTTTGAAAGTATCTGTAAAGATCTATTCGAAATAAAAATATTTTCTATTTCTATTTCTATTTCTACAGTGGCAGTCTTACTCATGACACCTACAACGATAACCGAGCAGACGGGTTACCTGATGCAAAGTGGTCACTGTCGCCTGTGAAGATTTGCATCAAGGGAGTTCAAGGGCGCCAACACGCTGTCAGTCCTGAAGGAATCTCAAATTTTAAAGAGCTCCATATCATAGCGCTGAGGGCACGTCTCAGAGGAAAGTTCGTCCTGCAGTTTGCATGTTCTGGACTGAAACTAGCCCGAAAATCTTTGCGTACTGCTGTCGTTGAGTCCAGTCGGTTTTGGTGAAACTTCTCTATTGGGTGGGTAGTGCGGTGTAGGAAAAGAGTCGGTGCTGCCATATCAAATAGTACACACTATTGTTGAGGCAGTAAAAAAAGCAAAGACTTTCGATGTCTCTCCGTAGGCTTAGATGTTTGAGCCAGTCAGTTAGCTCTGAGTCGTTAACGAAACGAACGACGCGTCTTTGTAAGTAGTCAAGTGGACCAACCTTGTATTTGACCTATGGACATTTGCAACACACAGCCCTAAAATATTGTATTGGACCCAGTTTTTTTATGTTATGAAAGTGGCAAACAAGCATGCAGCTCACATTGATGTTAAGTGATGATTGTAGCCTATAGACACCCACACATCGACTAGAGCTCAAAATGCAGATGTGTTATCACTCCTGAGGCCTAAGGTGTTATGCCTCTGTGCATTGACACCTGACCGGAACACGATAATGCTGAACAATACCATTTAGCGGCAAGTATTTAAGCCCAGTTTTTAATAACCTAATATTGTAGCGCCGAGGTTACCTCTGAAGGAAGTTCTTTCCTTAATTTAACTGGGTTAGAAACAAACGCGCGCACCGCACCGTCTAGCACTGCCATTAAATAAGACAAGACAAGAAATATATCCCGTAATTAAAAAATAAAATTCAAAATAATAAATCAACGAAAAACATCCAATTTCGACACCGGCCCAGATTAATATATTCACAAATATAATATAATATAATATTAGCTAATTAAAACAATGTTACGTGAACGACATTCTCGGTGTATGTATACGATAGATAAGACGAGTTATCGGAGTGTCAAAGGCACCGGTGACTTAATACAGGGCGGTTTATCTCACCTGTCAAATTTGAAATAGAGTGATAAGGTGCAGCTTTTAATTATTGAAAAACGTATAAAAAAATGTCTGTCCGTAAAAAGTCGTGCGAGCGACGTTTTGGGGTGGGCGTCCATGCGTCCTGTGAGGAATAATCTAGCTGCCCGACTTTGAATTTGATTAAAAAAAAGATTCGGACGAATTGAGAACCTCCTCCTTTTTTTGAAGTCGATTAAAAATAGACAAATATGGTGCTGCGGCAGCACTGCGGCAGCAGCACTGTTGCGTGCAGCGGAGTTCGGAATCGTACCTTTAGCACACCGCGGACACTCCGCCAAAATTCCATACAAACGCCTAATTTGGTCTCTATTACACAGATATCAATCAGTGACGTGTATTTACACGTGCACCTGTGTGCGTAGCACGTAGAAAATACCAACCGTCGCCCATAAGAGGGAAGGATGTTGGGTGATGCGGGGAAATCTGGCGGGACGGCGAAGTGTCCGTTCCATACGTAGTATAATTACATATTCTCTGCCTTTAGTAAGTAAGTAAGGTAAAATCTCATACTTTCAGCCACATTATCTTGATATTACATATAATACAATTTGTTGCTCAATCAGTCGTCATATAGGTCTGCGTCATCTGAGTTGTCTATTAAAGCTAAAATATTTTTACCAGTTTCTGAAGCGTCTGCAAATTTAAGTACCTGCAAGAGATAAAAATAAAATTAATATTTGAGTAGCTTACTCGTATGTATGTTGCAGTTATAGTAAATATAACACCGAGTTACGAAACGTCCAAATTGGTCTATGGTGTTTAAACACATTTTTTTAAATCAAAGTGATCTTCAAACAGGGTAAAAGATTTTTCATTTGAAAATAAGATCGCTAGAAAGTTGTAGTGAATCAGGAATTTAATGTTTGGCACAGCAATATTTATCAGGGAGGACAAACAACTCAGTCCCCAAAGATGGCAATACATCTGTATTTTGCCCTCTGGTTTCATTTCTATTGACATCTCCGGGCACAATACCAAACTTCGAGGTACTGGGAAATTTCCAGAAAATGAAAAAATCTCAATAGAACCAGAGTTAATGGACTTTACACCATTATCTCTGATAACCCCCTACCCGGGGGTGTTTTTAACGTTTTCGTAGATTTTCGCGAGCTTCATACGTTGTAGAAACTAAATTTGCGGATTTTCTCGCGTATACAACATTCCCAAACTTCTTCTCTTACCCGACGTTTCGGTCGCTTTCCAGCTACCGTGGTCACGGGCAGTTTAATTCGACGATGTTCAACCTGGTCTTATTTCGCTTGCTTAAACGTTTCGTAAGAGGTGCTTTCATCCTAAATTTCTGATTCTGATACTATCAATTTGCACTATTTGCTTGTTTGCCAGTTTTACAGTCACTCTGACAATCGTCCAGCTTTTTTGTAAGACGTCCTACTATTCATGATGACTGCGACATTTAGACCACGTGAACATTCTTTAAAACACTAAGTCAGATAACCAGTAATGTGGAAGACTAAAAAAAGTCTTATTGATAACACTTTTTATGAAGTGCTCATACCTAATATTGAATTACTAAAATTAATTTTTACTCGTGTAGGTGCTAATATTTCTATCTGCATTTTCAGTATATTAACCTATAAGCAAATAAATAATTACAAGACTTTTTTTCTGCCTGTCTGTTTATTTTTTATGTGTAGCTAACTTTGTGTAATCTATACAAATAAATAAAATTGGAGTGTCTGTTTGTAATATTAAAATAACCGCTTTTTACTAAATTCATATGTATGTTTACACGGTACATATACCAAAACAACATTTTTTTCAATTTTTGTCTGTCTGTCTGTCTGTTTAGCGGGGCCAATCCTGGGGACTGCTGGACCGATGTTGACGGGACTTTCACTGGCAGATAGCTGATGTAATAAGGAGTAACTTAGACTACTTTTATAGGTACTAGCTTCGCCCACGACTTCATCCGGGTAGATACTGAGCAATCATAGATTCACACGCGGACGAAGTAGCGGGGACAGCTAGTATGTAATATGTAAGTTACACGACATAATAATATGTCATAGACCGAAAAAATCAATTCATCTGATTACTTCATATTGACGGTAAGTTGTTGCAGCTTATAGACTACTATGAAATATAGTCATCTATACGGAAACTACGGTACACAATTATTATAGAGATATATTTGACTGGTGGTAGAGTTCCAGTGTATGAGCTCGAGGGCGTAGGCACCACCGCATTACCTAATCTATCTGCCGCTAAGTGGCAGTGCTTAGCACTATCGTGTTCCGGTTAGATAGTAATGCACGGCCCCGTAATAACTTATAACAGAGACATATCGACCAAGGTCTCAGGGGTGGCAACGCATCTGCATTTTGATGGATGTCTATTTCCCCCCCCTAATGGTATTAGGGACCTTAGTTTAAGCTTTGATTAAGGTAATCTGACTTGTTTGAATTTGTATTTTACTAAACGTGTTTTTTTCGTATTTTTACTCAATAGCAATTTCTTTTTAGATGATGGTACGGAACCTTTCGTGCGCGAGTCCGATTCATACTTGGCAGGTCGTTTATTTATTTCAATCCACGGCTTAAACATTTAAGTTATATTTTATTAAGACTTCTCATTTCAGTACAAGGCGTTTTATGTTTTGAGCAAAATCTCCAGTGACGGAGCTCGCGGGCGCAAGCTCTACCGCATTACTTAATATAGGTACTTGCCGCTAAATGATAGAGTTCAGCACTATCGTGTTTCGGTCAAGCGGTAATGCACTGTAATTTCCGGCACAGAGGCATAACACCTTAGGCCGCAGAAGTGGTAACGCATCTGCATTTTGACTTCTGGTCTTTGTGCGGGTGTCTATAGGCTGCAGTCAGTTAACATCAATGTGAACTGCATGCTTGTTTGCCACATTCATTACATAAATAAAAAAAGGCTTTTACAACAAACTTTTAGGCGAACATTACCAAAAACATAGAGAACAGTTACGAGCATCATACTCCACGATGATAATTATCTTCCTACATTCACTAGACGGTTGTAAAAGATAAAAAGAGTTTCTCAACATCATCCAGTTAATGCTAACATACATGCAAGCATGTGATCGTGATAAAGGTGTGTCACGACTGTGGTGGGACTGTTTGCATTTGTTCGTCGAGTTCCGCATCAAACGGTCGCTTGAAAAGATTTTCATCAATAGCAGAAAGACGTCCCCATCTGGACAGCCCTATTTCAAGTGGTAAGTACTGAAAACTCTTTCTTTGATTATATAAAATGAAAAAGATTGCATGAGATTAAGTAAAAATGCAACTTCACGCCTGCAATCCCCAAAGGGGTAGCCAGAGGAAAATAAAAAAATACGTAAGGTTTATAAGCATACAAGCATACACCCAAACCACCCACTATTCGCCGGTACATTTTGGCCCATGTAACAGGTGGCGAGCCTGTTGACAACTTCGGGCATATTACTAAACTCCGAGGTACGAGGAAACTTTCAGAAAATGGAAAAAAAAAACAATAGAATCAGAGATAAAGGATTTAACACCATTATCTCTGATAGCCCCCGACCCGTGCATCGAACCCACGACTCCAGCATAGTAGTGGTGGCTTGCTACCAATAGGCTACTAGGAGGCAGTGAGATTAAGTTGTTACTTAAAAATGGAGATCATACTCGACGACCATACATTGACGACCCGGTTAGTCCAGCGGTGTGAAACCATCGTTTGGTCGCGGGTTCGATCCCCGCACCGGGACAAATATTTGTATGACCTACAGATATTTGTTTCGGGTCTGGGTGTTTGTGTATGTCTTGTATGTGTACAACGGCACCCACGACACAGGTTTATACCTACTGTGGGGCTGTGAGTGTAAGCGTATTTTATTTATTTATACTCGTAATGTAAAAACATTTTCATGTAATCTTTTTTCTAAGTAACGAAGGTAGCAAACAAGCTTATAATTCACATGGAAATTAATTGCAGGATGTAGACATCTACACCTAAACCAGAGGTCAAAATGCAGATGTGTTGCCTTACCTTGCCACCCCTGAGTCCTACACTGTTATGTCTCTGTGCTATTACGGTGCCATACATTACCATTTAAGTTAACATGCTAGTGCTGCCCTCTATTATTTGGCGGCAGACAGATAAGGTAACATGATGGTGTCTATGTCCTCGAGCATTGGAACTCTACCACCAGTCATATGACGACAAATTAATTTTATTGTAAGTACATATGATAATCAAAATAAGGTGCGTTTAAGTTTATATAGTCCCTATCTAGAAAACCTTTGGCAACGAAAATCTCAAAACTTGTGACCCGCCGACAGTTTCAATTTAGCAGAATTACATTTATATTATGATAATAAGATATTTATCAACGTTATATTGTTGAATGCCTCAAAACGTTTGACGTTAACATTAGTCATGGAATCAACATCGTGTCTGTTATGTTGAAAGATGATGATTCGAAGATGAATCTAGTAGGATTTATCTATACCGGTAGGAATATGTCAAATTGTAAAGATATTTTACTGGTGGTAGAGCTCCAGTGACGGAGCTCGCGGGCGTAGGCACCACCGCATTACCTAATATACTTGCCGCTAAATGGTAGTGTTCAGCACTATCGTGTTCCGGTCAGGTGGTAATGTACGGCCCTGTAATTTCCGGCACAGAGGCGTAACACCTTAGGCCTCAGGAGTGGTAGCGCATCTGCATTTTGACCTTAGTCTTTGTGTGGGTGTCTGTAGGCTGCAGTCATCACTTAACATCAACGTGAACTGCATGCTTGTTTACCACTTCCATTACATAAAAAAAAAAAAAAAAAATAAGATGTACTGTCTTGAGAGTCTAGGGTGCTTTTCCTAGTCTAGGATGCCATGTTGCTATGGATGCGTTTAATATCCACCATAAGAGTCACCATATCGAGAAAAAATATTTTATATCCAGTAGTTTCTTCTATCTTTGGTATTGGGTGTCTTTAGATATATATAATGTATTATATTGTATATTATGTATTGTATTTATTTAACGTAAACAACATTGCGATATGCCTCTTTTAATACAAAAAGAATAACATTGTCGAAGCAGTTTGTAGCAACAGTTTTTAAATATTCGAAAGTCAAACCAATTTTTTAAATTTTGGCCCGTTGATTACTGCTATTAGTCATTAATACGACGTAAATAAAAAATATATCCACAATAATAAATAATCAATCAATCGTAACTAAAGAAGTAAAAAGGATTTCATGTTTAATAGCGCATAAAAAAAACTATAAACCCGCTTTCTTGCAGTCGAGATTGGGTCAAAGTTGACCATATTGTATTTTGACGTGGACTTGTGTAGTTTGATTTAACGTCAATATGGCTACAAAGTAAACAAAATACGAGATTGGTTCGAAGTTGTGTTGAATGGAGGTATTTTTTTTTCGAATAAACTTTTTACCGGTAGCAGAGTCCCAGGGTAGAGACTCGAATGCGTAGGAAACACCGCATTACCTAATCGATATGGCACCAAATGGTGAGTAGTACGCTGAGGTTCTGGGTTCAATTCCGGGTCGGGGGCTATCAGAGATAGTCGTGTAAAATCCTTTATATCTGTTTTTAATGCGATTTTTCCATTTTCTGGATGTTTCCTACTACCTCAGAGTTTCGAATAATATAATTTAAAATATGCGTGGAGATGACAACACTCGCCACCTGTTGCATGTGCTAACATACAAAACGTGAGTGTTTGCATGTTTGCTTGAATTGAATTACCTGTGTCTACGTCACGTTACGTTACAGCTCTTCATGAGGTTCACACTTTGTGAAAATTATATTTACCGATTTATTTCGATATCAATATCACTAATACTCCCAAAATGTCGGGTAAGTGAGGAAGTTTTACTTCACCTTCTTAATCACCGTGACTGGACTCTTCGCCTCAATAAATGCACCAATACAACGCTTTTAAATAAAAGCGTTGCATTAAAGGCCGTTAGGCCAAGCCAAAGGGCGGCCAAGGCCTGCGTCCTGTATTTACAGGACGCAGGCTATAGACAGTTTGAAATATATTTTTCTTTGAATAAACTATTCAAACCAAACTTCATAAAACCCAGTTTGCGTACGTTTATCACCATTACTCACATTCGAATTCCATTCGTCGTTTATAACAACCACACATCTTCTTAATCAGAACGAATGGACTCATACGTCTCAATAAATGGAACAGGAATGTAATCATGGTTATAACGCTAACAAACTACTTGGATTAGTTGGTGTAGAGACTTTACAAGACTGTACCAATTAATATGTGAACATCGCTTTCTGAGTTATACTTAGCTAGCGGTTGGTTTAAGTTATGATGGCAAATATGTAAACTTTTTTCTAATATAATGTTTTACAGCTCTTCACGAGGTTTACACATTGTGGCAACTATATTTGCCGATTTCTCTCGCATGCCAATATAACCAAAACTCCCGAAATATCGGGTAAGTGAGGAAATTATCTCAAACGTATTAAAAATGTCCCAATCATGTAATGCTCTTCAAAACATTATTTAAACATAGTAAGGCTAAAATGCAGATGCGTTGCCACCCCAGAGACCTAAGGAGTTTTATAAGGTACCGAATATACAACAAAATATTTTGTGAACATTTTAAGCCACTACCCTTACCGTTATTTTAATATTGAGCAAAAATACGAAAAAAAACATGTTTATTGTATAAAGAGGTCACCATACGATAAACGTGTTTTTTTTTCCTTAAAAATACATATTTTGTGAAAATTTTATCTATCAAGCTATCACGGTTTATAAGATACAGCGTGGCGACAGACACATAGACAGCAGAGGCTTAGTAATAGGGTCCCGTTTTTACCTTTTAGGGACGGAACTCTAAAAAAACTGTCAACATGAACCCCAATTCCACTCGCCTATAACTTGTATACATATACGCCTATACAGGATGTATACAGTGCGCGTTTAATATTTATGACTACGGACAGATGAAATTATTTCCCGCAGTCCTACGAGCTGGCTGACATTTATATAACTGTTCCATAATAAATCTAGACTCGGGAACAGTCGGTAGTATCGTTATATGTTTTTTAATAACGGTATGTTGAGTAGTGAAGTCGGTTCTTTTCAATATAATTACAATGTTTCATGATGTTCGGTTTATGTACATGGAAATCAACGTCCTATAGTTTATGTGTTACAGTAAATAATAATATAGTAAATTGATTTAATTAACGTCTTTATGTTTTCGCGATTTTACTTACTTTTTTTTTTTTTTTAATAATTATTATAATAACGCAGCTAGTTGCCTCCTTATGTTTTTGCCGTGCCCTCACAGGGCGTCACCTGTACTTTTGTATTTTTTAAATGATCTGTCAGACCTGTGACATGCAATATAATAAATAAATAAATACCTACCATCACTGTGATCGTTAAATCCGCTTACGGTGCATATGGATTATGGCATATTCTCCCTAATTTTATTACGTACAACCCTGTTTTATGAATTTTTCAGGTAAGCGTTTGTCCAACATTAGTGGAAGAGTTGATAAATGGACGCAGTTAACGAGTAGGTCCTTTAAATAAGTTTCAAAAGTTGTTCACATTTTTCAATCATATTATTTTTTGCGATAACAGCTTTATTTACGAACAGTATAAAAAAAACATATCATACAAAGAATTGATAAAAGTGTATATTTGCAGACATAAAAAAAATCTATTAGTTGCCTACCTACTAAGATTTTGAGATATACAATCGACAGTCAAAACGTCGGTATGTACCAAACAACATACTTGCAACGAAATAATGTTGTTTGTGTTCATATCTGGTTTTCTTACGAACATGTTTGCGGCAGCACAGAGGGCAGCCCTCTTTCTTCTGTGTTCAAACAGACACAACGAGTTCGGTGGCAGTGACAGCGATTTTACAAGCGTACAGCAGAAAGAAAATAACACAGAGTTAATACACATGGAGAAGGCACATTCTACTATAGAAACAGTAGTCATACAATAATGGGTAAAATCGACACATGTCTGACAAAAGCAGTTTTGACTCTTTCTAACTAACCAACCAGTAGCTCCTTTTGTAAAAAGAGACACAAGATGTATGCAGAGTATCAATTTTGGAAATGATTTGATGTGACGTCATACTTATGCCTTCGCGTGCCCGTCGGCGCCATTGTATGCGCCCGATTTGTGGTACATCTGTTGTCAAACAAACAGGTGCTCGTAATATTTTTGCTGTTTTCTTGAAAACTAAATCTTTTAACTAGATAATGTGGTATTCTAGGTTTTGCTTTATGTTGACTGATTATGCTCTCGTACTGTTTAAAACAGAGTGGTGCAAGGAAAAACGAAAATAATCTTGGATTGAACTTTGTGAGGTTATGTACAAATTTTCACGGATTGTGTCGTATTCGGTGGGATTTTGAAATGCAGTGATATATAGTTATATGTTTTAATAAGAGTTTTGAAGACCTGTGTAAGTTTCGTATGACTTATACGACTTTTAATGCTATTCATTCTTTTCTAAAAATAGCATTTTTATATAGTGATGTACGAATACTAACCTGATATATCAAAGTATCGATATAAAATTATTTTCATATCAATTTAAATTATGTAATATTATATTGTATTAGCATTCATATTGTATTAGAATTTTTTGTTTCTTAATAAAATATCGAAGAAGAAATTGATATAAATTAAATCATTTTTGTTTTCTTCTTTTTTGCACCCGATATAGCATGGATTTTTTTCAGAGATTGTTAGAGTGTTATGTAAGTATAAGCACAACATAATACAGTTATTTTTTCAATTTATTAAGTGGCTAACAGGTACCAGTTTATATTCGTAAGTAATAGCCTATCAGTCTACACGAAACCAGAGCTTTCAATCTTAATGCGTTGCCACTCCTAAGACCTAAGATATTACGCATCTGTGATGGATATCACAGGGCCGTACAGATCTGTGTCACTAACTTTTACATGCGTATCATCTGAAAATTGCAGCAGGTTCCATTTCTTTTCAATTACTCATATCATTAACATACATAGAGCCGTTCCTGTTACTTTTATAATATTTTTTAAGGTATAGTAATAATGAAAAAATAAAAAAAGATCCTGTTGCACTCACGTCCAACACGTAAGTAGAAGATCTTTCGAGAATGCACAAAAATCAAATGTGTTTATTGGCCTTTAACTTGACCGAAGCGTCATCGTGCTACTCAAATTAACTAAACATAATGATTAAAATTTGGAATACATAGCAACAAGGAGCTGGTCAGCATAAGACTCACATTTGAAGGCTGCTATAGAAAATCCTACTGAAATTCAACATTACCACAATGTGCAATTTTTAGCTCGAGTTCTAGTTGAGAACCATTCGCAAGCTGCTGGTAATCAATGAGATCATTTGAATGAATGAATTTATTTATTTGCTAAAAGTATAGTAGGTACATAAGATCTTCAGTATATAATATAGCTTTCTTTTATATTTCATCATTTAATTTGCATGCAAATTACAGGATACATTTTATTACTACATCATAATTATTACAATTATACTCAACTCTAATTTAGTGAGTGTATTTTACTAAGACTAAGCATACATACTAGCATAGCTATAAGCATACATAAGAATAAGAATTCGTGTCGATAAAATATCGATAATAACCGCTCATGTATTAGAAGATGATATCGATATTTATCGAAAACAACCATATGAAAGGCGGCCATTGTAATCGCCCAAATTTTTGTAGGCAATCACGCCAATTCTGTAGGTATTTCTACTCCATGTACTATAGCTCAATGGAAAATAATATTGGTTGTCTGTAATATCGGTTTATGGCCAACAATCTTACATGATAATGTCACGTCATAAGAAAACAAAAGCCTATCGTGTTTCTCTGTAGCTTATTTCGCGCTCTCGCTTGTACGCTCGGCTCAGGTGGAACGTGACACTTTATTGTGGATGCAGCCGGCGTTCATCGATTTATAAGACGTTATCACGTCAAAAAATATTTTTGTCTCATTATAATTTTGTTTTGCACTGTGAAGGTGGCAAACAGGCATGCAGCTTACATTGGTAAGACTATCACAGCCTTAAAAACAGAGATCAAAAGTTGGAAAATGTCTCCTTATATAGAGGAAAAAACAAATATTTGTCAATTGCTAAAGATATGCATGTATTATAGTACTACCATTGTATACCTCTCCATTGAAATACAACCATGAAGTTTTTTTAAAAGTATCCTCATTTTTACTTATCTAGGATAAATTTGTACTTAACAATCTCATTGGTGGGCCAATCACACAGCTAATTAGTCCACAAAACAACAAAGAAGATTGATTCGGACTAAAACTGTCATTGAATATCGATAGAATTTTTGCACATCGGTGTCGAAGCTGAACAAATATACTACGCATCATTAATATTATCAGCAAAGATGTAGTCAGAATGTAGGTATTCGTATACGTAGGACTCGGCGATTTCAAGTAGGTCAAGAATTCAAGAATTAAGCGACTTAGGCCTCATATGTGACTATTATCCTGTTAACTCTAATTTTATGTAAATCATTAGCAATTTGTTCAACATTATATTTTGTAAGCCGGTGTAGCTTTGGCGACTAAGATCTAAAACGTATGTACCACAGCGTTGCCTAGTCTACAGGTGGTAATATACGCTGCTATCCTCAAGTGTCTACGCATCTACATTGCACTCCTTGGCTTTTATGTAGATGTTTATAGGCTACAGTTTTCACTTACCATCGTTGTGGACTATATACGTATCACTTTCATGACATAAAATTGTAAAACTGTACTTGTATAAAACAAAATCCATTTTCTGCCCGCTGTTACTGCGACCACACCCCAACCAACCCAAAATACCGTGGTCGTGCTTCTCAAATGCCACCAATCGCGATGTGTTAATATTATTTACTGTAGCTGCAAGTACTGCTTTCGTAATTGTGTCTCGAGTACTGAAATGTACCGCAGAACAAGATAAATCGACATGAGAAAGAAATATTTGCTAAATACATAAGCGTTTGAAGTTTAAACATGCATTCATAGAATGTCATACATATACCTATATGAATAGGTATATGTATAACAGTCACCTATTTTAATCTCAAGGAAGGGAGGATATTGGTGTTTATCGGCTACATTACACAACTCTGGACTACTCTGGAGATGCCACTGACCTGGTCTCTATTGATAGAAACTTTCGAAAAATTTAAAAATATCACTACTTCGATCCTCTAACCTACGCTGCGCCGGCGGTCTATTCTCCCTCTGTCTTTTTTTCGATCACGTCACGTGTCTTGACGCGAGTTTTACATTTTTTACCGTCTTACAAATTTTTGATCAGGCTACGAGTCCTGATGCGAGTTTAACATTTTTCTTTTCACCCACACAAGAAGTGCACTACGCCGCTAAAGAAGTGCAAAAACATATAAGTATCTGAAAAGGACGATAGTCGCTCAGTGTTATTTTCATTAACTTATTCAGAAATCACATTACGCAAATCTTAGTTAAATGCATTAAATCGAAAAGTTAAAGTTCAATGGTATTATCTAAATAGCAATGACTTACGGACAGAGATCGGCCCTTTTCTTGTCGGTGAGTAAAATTTCTTGTTTATGAACTTTTAATATGCGTACCAATATGCAATTATGTGGGGTACATACGGGTTTTAATTGTGGACGGGCCGGTTTCTGATGTTGACGTTTGTTTGTTTATGTATTATAAATAGCAAAACTATGGAGGTAAAAATAAAAGTAACGTTTTATATACTAGTGGACCTATACATAATTCTGAAATTTAAATGTAAATTACAAAGTTGCTAGTCAGGTCACTGTATATGGCGTAGCTTAAGTTTGAAGCTAACGCTTTTATTTACAAAAGAACTAACATCATAATTATCAGCCGTAAATTGTCCACTTTTTTTTAATGTAATGTAAGTGGTAAACAAGCATGCAGTTCACATTGATGTTAAGTGATGACTGCAGCCTATAGACACCCACACAAAGACCAAGGTCAAAATGCAGATGTGTTACCACTCCTGAGGCCTAAGGTGTTATGCCTCTGTGCCGGAAATTACAGAGCCGTACATTACCACCTGACCGAAACATGATAGTGCTGAACACTACCATTTAGCGGCAAGTATATTAGGCCATGCGGTGGTGCCTACGCCCGCAAGCTCCGTCACTGGAGCTCTACCACCAGTGAACCAAAGTCACTGCTGAACCAAAGCCTCCCCACAACGGTAATATGCCATAATCGCGACGCTTGGCATGCGGATTGGCGATCACAATGGGGGTAGTTTTATCGCATGAAGCTGGTGTCCATCTTGTGTTATTGCAACTAATATCTGCACATCTGATATAAATAGCATTTTTTTCGAAACTCGATGTGATAAAGTTATTTTATAGTTTTTCACACTATTGATGTCACTGACAATGCTGTAATTCTACTGGTTCCATTGCAGGAAACTGGGGGCAGGCACCATAGCATTACCTAATCTCTCTGTCGCCAATGATAGTTTTCAACACTATTGTGTTCGATTAGCTATCAAATCAATATATAGTATCGGTGTAAAAATGAAAAAAGGCATGCTCCGATGGTTCGGGCATATAGAAAGAATGTCAAATGAGCGAATGACTAAACAGATATACAATGCGAATGTGGATGGTTGCAAAGACCCAGGAAGACCAAGGCTGACCTACCATGACCAAATAGGTCGAGTTCTGTCTGATGGTGGGGTCAAAAGTCTTAGGAATCGGCGTGCATGTATGAAGAGAATGATGAAGGTAGACGAGGCACGAGAGGTTTATCTGAACCGGGATATCTGGCGCTCTACAATCTCTGCCTACCCCGTTAGGGACTTGGCGTGAAGATACACATATATATATCAATATATGGCCCCATAATAACTATGACAGATACATAACAACTAAGGTCTCCTGCATTTTGAACTGTGGTTATTGTGAAGATGTCTATAAACCGTGTTTTTAACATCACTTAACATCCACGCGAACTGCATCTTTGTTTGCTACCATTTACAACCACTTGTTACAAACAACAAATACAAACTCTTTTTAATATTATTTTGCATTAACACATGCTTGTAAAATATATTTTATTTTTAAAGAAAAATGGAAAGAAACTAGCATAGTTGGTAATAGATGGCGCTGCTGCTACCATAAAGCAATGCAATAGATGTGAAGGAAAGATTTGACAAATCGGGCAGGACTTCAGTAGCTCAATTGGAAGAGCGGCTGGACTAGATTCCCAGTAGGCCGCGAGTTCGAGTCTCGCCTGAAGTCAAATTTTTCTTTCCATTTTTCTTTAAAAATAAAAAACAAATACAAACGTTTGTTTGTAACGATATATAGTTAGAATTGGTAGTGCATTTTCACTACCAATTCTAACTACAAAAATAAATACGCACCTATGAATTAAATGTAGCTACTTCTAAACGAACATATTATTTACAGTCGCGTGCATTGCAGTATTTTTAAATCGTATATTTCACGCCAAGACATAATTTACCTGTTTAAGATGTTGTTGAATGTTAAGTTTATTGTAAGTAGATACGGTGACGACAGTTGTGAATCAGTATTAGGCATTAGCATGTAATAACGCTCATATTGATTGAATATTAGTGTATGAATTATAAATATTTTACTGGTATATTTTTACTGGTGGTAGAGTTCCAGTGACGGAGCTCGCGGGCGTAGGCACCACCGCATTACCTGATTTACTTGCCGCTAAATGGTAGTGTTCAGCACTATCGTGTTCCGGTCAGGTGGTAATGTACGGCCCTGTAATTTCCGGCACAGAGGCATAACACCTTAGGCCTCAGGAGTGGTAACGCATTTGCATTTTGACCTTGGTCTTTGTGTGGGTGTCTATAGGCTGCAGTCATCACTTAACATCAATGTGAACTGCATGCTTGTTTGCCACTTCAATTACATAAAAAAAAAAAATATAAATAAATAATAAATAAATAAAATACGCTTACACTCACAGCCCCACAGTAGGTATAAACCTGTGTCGTGGGTGCCGTTATATACAAACAACACATACACAAACACCCAGACCCGAAACAAATATCTGTAGGTCATACAAATATTTGTCCCGGTGCGGGGATCGAACCCGCGACCCTTCGAATGAAACGGTCATCTCACACCGCTGGTCTAACCGGGTCGTCAAATTATATTAGATTAGATTGTTTTTTTGTGTGACAAAATTGAGAGAAAGTTTGGTTAGATAAAGCATGATATAGTATCGAGTGTGTACAGAATAATGTCTGGATTAATAAAAGAAACGTAGTCATAGATCGAATTATCGTCACTCCGACCGAAAGACGTCCACTGTTGGACAAAGCCTTACCCAAAGATGCTTACAACATTGTTGTGCATCAGTAGGGGCGGTAGTAAATATGATAACGCGGGATGGGCAGTAGCATCCCGCGATAAAACTACCACCGTGCGATCGCCAATCAGTCAGCCAAGCGTGGCTATTATGGCATATTCTACCCAAATGACGCACATCACTGTTGTGAGCGTCTTTGGGGAAGGCTTTTTTCAGCTGGAGCGATGATGATGAATTTACTACTAGGCTAGAGTTCTGCATTTTTTTTTTATGTAATGGGCGTGGCTAACAAGCATGCAGTTCACATTGATGTTAAGTGATGACTGCAGCCTATAGACACGCACATGAAGACCAAGGTCAAAATGCAGATGCGTTACCACTCCTGAGGCCTAAGGTGTTATGCCTCTGTGCCGGAAATTACAGGGCCGTACATTACCACCTGACCGGAACACGATAGTGCTGAACACTACCATTTAGCGGCAAGTATATTAGGTAATGCGGTGGTGCCTACGCCCGCGAGCTCCGTCACTGAAGCTCTACCACCAGTGAAAATTGGCATTGCCAAAGGCTTCTTTCTTTGATATTTTTGATAGCTTTCATGTGATAATTCTAATATTGAAGCACACGACGGAGTTGATATTCCTATTTGAATATCTTAATACGCACTTTCACGAAGCCCGCAGTTCTAGACTTTCTCTAACCTACAACCCTCGGGTAGGTATGACATTTGCGTATGCGCCCATAAGTCATCGGACGTGATGTCGGACTACAGATGCATTTAACGGTAACTCTTTGATAATATAATACACGAGGGAATCTTAGGATGGTAGAGATTTACGCGATATGCGGATGTCGTTCACCGATTGCATTCGTATTATGAACGCAATCGGTGAGATTTTGGTGTAAAAATGAAAAAGCAGCTAAGTCCGAATTGGAGGCCCATGAGGGATTCCGTAGTAGTGAGTAATTATCGAGACTTTTTCAGTTTTTGGAATTGTGTCATAATCATATCAAAAACTATAAATAATGTCTTGTTCAAACTAAGTTTCTTTATAAAATAAATAAATAAAATACGCTTACACTCACAGCCCCACAGTAGGTATAAACCTGTGTTGTGGGTGCCGTTGTACACATACAACACATACACAAACACCCAGACCCGAAACAAACATCTGTAGGCCGTACAAATATTTGTTCCGGTGCGGCGATCGAACCCGCGACCCTTCGAATCAAACGGTGGTTTCGCACCGCTGGACTAACCGGGTCGTCGAACATTTTTCATTTAAACCAATGCAAACCAGGTACATATTTTAATTAGATTTTTCAATTTCTCATTTTAAAAGTTCGAGGGGGATTCATTTTACCATTTGGGAAAAGTTTAACTTTCACACGATTGACTTCCAAAAAAAAAGATTAAAAAAAACAAAATAAAATGTTATTTTCAAAGATGCATTTTTATGAAAAAAAAAATTAGTTTCAGAGACCATGTAAATTTATTTATTTTTGTACAAAACAAACGGAATAAGAATATTTCAATCAGAATACCTATCAAATTTCAAGTTTTTATAACAAATTAATTTATAGTATGAAACCCAATTTATAGTATGAGTCCTACTCACACTTGGCAGCTTTTAAAAATCTTATGAATGTGTAAAATATAAACAGAAATAAGTTAGTTCATACTGTTCGTAGCTTGAGGCTAGGAATTAAATAATCGCTTCTAATAGCTTATTCTACCCACAATTATGCATGTACCTTATTAATAGCGATCCTTTCACAGAGTGGTTATTAAAATTAATATAATCAACCGGTGTGGGCGTGATTTATTTCGCAGGACTACAGCAGAAGTTTAAACGTGCGTGTGCAGGTAAATAAATATAAATAAATAGATTAATAAATTCGCTTACACTCACAGCCCCACACTAAGTATAACCTTATCACACCGCGGACACTCCGTCAAAATTCCATACAAACGCTTAATTCGGTCTCTATTACACAGAGATCAATCAGTGACGTGTATTTACACGTGCACCTGTATGCGTAGCACGTAGAGAATACCAAACGTCGCCCATAAGAGGGGAGGAGGTTGGGTGAGGCGGAGAAATCGGGCGGGACGTCGAAGTGTCCATTCTATACGTAGTACACATACATAAACACCCAGATCCGAAACAAATATCTGTAGGCCATACAAATATTTGTCCCGGTGCGGGGATCGAACCCACACCGCTTCGAATCAAACGGTGGTCTCACACCGCTGGACTAACCGGGTCGTCGAGTTGTCTTTACACTATTCGATATAGTAGAATTATAGCGTGTAGATAGGATGCTTTGCCGACGGCATGTGATGATTGCACAAATGGAAGAATTCTGTTCCAGTGGAAGAAACTGATGACCCCACTAGCGTCTAGCGGAAGAATTTTCTTCCTCTAGAGAACAGAATTCTTCCACTTGTGCAGTCAGTCAACTGAACAAGGCCGGTGAAACTATTCCAATGAGGCGACTGCACTGCGGCACTGCGACCGGCAATCCGTATATCGAGCGTGGCGAATATGGCATATGGCGGGGCGCTTTGGTCTAGCAGTGAACATAATTTTTTGATTGATAGGATGCATTTGAATGTGTTTTGCTTAGTGTTCCGTATCTCAAGAGAAGAATATACAACACTTAAAGGATCAGTTATGTGTCTGACTGTCACCCTGTCTTTATCTTTTGTCTGTCTATTATCTATATCTATTTCATGTTATTCGTGGACGATATCTTCCCTGCGTTGCTCAACCTATTCAAAATTATTTGTAATAAAATATTTACTGTGTTTATTAGGCAAAAAATCGTAGAAAATTAATTACAAATAATGTTTTAATCAAACCAATGCTGGTTTGGCGGTGTATTCTATTAAGTGATTTCACTGTTAAGTATGACTCATCTTGACAGTGGCACAGAGAATATAAATGAGAATAGAATAACAAAATACACTGCCAAACCAGCATTGGCAATCAAAACATTAATTGTAATTAAAAAGAAAAAACTCGCATTTTTTATCATACTAGTGGCAGTGAACCGATTCCCACAATCCCGTTGTCACGGGATTCAGACGTTAAAATTTTAAAAAACAAATCAAAGTTCAAACATACGCTCGATATGTTAAACTATCTGACACATAACCTCACAAAATATTTTCAATTGAAATTAACACAGTAAAGGAATTTAACTCTTATAGTGATGGGACGACGTGTCAAATGACTTTGACAGATACAGATATAGCATTTCTAAAATGGATGCGCGATTGACGGTTGTTCCGTTAGTAGAGGTCAAAGGCAGTGTTCGAAAACCAAATGTTAATGTTTAGACATTTTGGATAAATTGGTCGATTTCGGTCCCGGTCACACAGTAAGCTTGCAGTTATGCATAAGTGGTTCTAAGGAATTTAAAAAAAGAATTCCAATGGCAGCTGAATCTGATGTCCATAGATTTAAAATTAAAACGTTGAGTGCTAGTAGGAACACATTTGTATCGATAAGTGAATAAGCCATCCTTGTAACTACTATTTTTCAAAAATTTAAGTTTTTTAAATATATTACTAGCTATGCCCGCGACTTCGTTCGCGTGAGAATATACTGAACAATCATAAATAAGCGCAGTTAGTATAAAAGTAGCCTAAGATACTCATTATTACATAAGCTATCTGCCAGTGAAAGTCCCGTCAAATAATAGCTGTTCTCGAGATTAGCGGGAACAAACAGACAGACAGACAGACACACAAAAATTGTAAAAAATGTTTTTTTTTTATATTTGTTACGTTTTACGTTTTGTACGTGTTTTGCATTTAGTAAAAAACGGTTATTTTTATATTACAAACAGACACTCCCAATTTTATTTATTTGTATAGATGTCTATACGTATAGATAATAAAGATGGCAAGCAAGCATGCTGTTCAGATGAATGTTAAGGTGATGACTGCAGCCTCTAGACATCTATACAAAAACCTGAGGTCAAAATGAAGATGTGTTGTCATCCCTGAGACCTTGGTTGGTATGGCACTGTGATAGTGAACGGGGCCATACATTACCATCTTACGGAACATGTGCAGAATACTACAGCAAACATTTTTCATAAAATTATTGAAGGTAGCTCATTCAGAGACATTTGGCAGTTATCGGTTCATTTATTGTATCAGAAACTTTATTAACATATATATATATTTTAATAAGAAATCGTAGTAAGTAATCGTAAAGTACGTAATAAATTTATGAATATCAATTGAATATTGTTACTGTTAAGCTGTTAACAAATAACACACTGACACACGTATTAATTATATCGGTATGGATGTCATATTAAACCTAAGTATGTATGAATCCTCTCACGTCAATTAGGGAAATTATGTCGCATCCGAGAACAGAGCCTGTAGTGATTGAAACAAATAAAATTGATCATCGACATTAAAAAAAAAACAATACAAAGTAGAACGGGTTCAGTAAGAGCGACGCTAAAGTGTGTACCTATCTATCTATAATAAACAAATACTTGTACACCTTTATGTGATCTAAATCCTTTAGTCTTCCTCTAGTCTTTCTCTATCTATGCTTTGTTAGTGTGGTTGCACTTGCAAGAAAAACACTCCTAAGCAGCCCTGAGCACACGTCAGGGAAGTAAAATTAACGGTTCTATTTTATTCTGTAGCCACATATTAAGCTTCCAATTTAATACATATGATCACAATTATCAAGATTATTGCATGTATGAAGAGAATTATGAAGGTAGATGAGGCACGGGACGTGTGTCAGGACCGGGATTTCTGGCGCTCCACAACGCCTACCCCGTTAGGGAAGGCGTGAAGATACATATTGGAATTATCAACATACATCCAAAACATTCAGTGTGTGTATGTGACCTTGAAATGTTTAGTTAATCGTATCCACAGAATTTTGTTATCTAGAAGTTTTAACACTATTCGTGTTATTATGAACTTTTATTTCACTGATAAAATTAAATGTCAAAATTTTCGATACTGACAATATGAGACGAAAATTAAATTGAACCATAATTGAAAATGTAAAGCAATTTGTATCGACAAAATCAATTCGCCATCCCAAAATATCGATATACCGCACAACACCACAAACCACGCGGGATTGGAACGCGTTGTATATAAAAAAGGGAATGCGGTTTTGAAATTGGTAAACGTGTTTGTTCCACGTTTAAAAAGTAGAATTTGACTTTTGTTTTATAGCTGGCCAGTAAGTCGGATTGTATATTTTTAAAAAGCGAAATATCTGGAATGATTTTAGATACGTTCGGAAACACGGTACGATTTTATTAAACTAATAGTAAGCAGATACTCGTGGTTACACTAGTGTAACGGTGTGTCCATGAGAAACGCACCCTAAAACACGTTTTACTTTTGAAGTTCAAAGTGTGTAGGTAAGTGTTAAATAAAAAAAATATATATGTCATGAAAGTAGAATGACAGTTTATATAAAAAACAAAAAGTTTCACTGCTGAGGCTACCCTTGAGGCTATTAGGCCTATATGTTAAAAAATACGACACAATGTATTTAGGCTGGAGCGCTTTCTGCGCTGGCCGATTGCCCGGTGAAGTAGACTAGTGCCGTCTCGAGACAGGCCGCCTAAAGAAAGCACGAAAAAAAAATACCCAACGTATTTTGTCTGTACATAATCTACTTCTTCATCTGTCTCTATAGTCTAGTGGTAGCAGGCTACTACTGTCATGCTTGGATCCTTGATTCGATTCCCGGGAGAAATGGGATTTTACCATTTTTCGGAAGTTTTCCAGTAATCGGAATTCGGTAATGTGCTACTTTTATTTATTTATTTATTAACAAAGAATGCCAGAAGATGGGACAAAACGTAAACGGCGAATCGTTCAAATTTTGCTTGTTTGCTTGAATTGACCTCTGCCTACCCCTTAGAGGAATATAGGTGTGAAGATACCTAACGTAACTACTTCATGGTGGTATCTTACGCGATTTTCGTTTTGATACCTAATCTTGAAGTTTTGCAAATAGTCGTCAGAAAAAATTGCTAAAAAAAACAAATTAAATTTTAAACAGGCAACCCCATTATAAGTATTTGAAAGCAGGTTACACTATCGCTACGCCACGAATTAAACTGCGTGCTGACAAATACCTTTTTTATCCGTTTGAATCACTGACATAATAGATTCTATTGTGTGTAGGAAAAAAAACTGGCTAAGTGTGAGTCGGAATTGCGTTCACACGGTTCCGCACGATTGTAGAATTCCCTATGCTATCATAAAATAATTCATTATTATTTTCAGGTTTTGTGTGTAATTCCTACTTTGTTAATTCCCCAATTACAATCTTCTAATAATTCCCCATGACGAGAATCTCGTGAAAGCTGACAAGGATGAGGAATTAATATATTTGGACCTAGCTCACGAGATTGTTAGCATGTGCCATGTGGATTCGGCGATCATTGTACCGATAGTCGTCTCGGTGAACGGCCTTATCGCCGAGAGCTTCAACCAACACCTTATGAGGCTCACGTTGGGTGGCTGGGTCAAGGGCCTGATGCAGAAGGTAGTGCTACTTGACACGGCACGAATAGTGAGGAGATTACTCTCTCAGCGTCCCCAACCACCGGTAGCTTGGACCCTGTTCCCGCTGCCGGCGACAAGCTATTTTTTATTTATTTATATACATAATATATATATATTTGTTTTTGATATTAATATACGTAAAAAAATATAAAATGAGTTTCAAAATAAATAAGTGCATTAATAATAATGACAAGCCTTGATACGTCCCATTACTGGACACGAGTCTCTCCACTTCTTGGGGGGAGGCTTGGAGCTTACTCCACCACGTTGCTCCAATGCGAGTTGGTGGAGATAATGGTTAGTGGCCAACCCGATGTCGGATGGTTTCAAACCGCCCATAAGGCCTCCGACAAGGTTAAACGACTGCTATCTATCGATAGTAACCGGGACCGACGGCTTAACGTGCCCCCCGAAGCACGGAACGGGAATTTCACCCATCACACACCCGATCCCGTCCGTATCGCTTGATCGAGTAGATCGCTTCCGATCTACACCAGCCGCGGGGCCATGCGCGCCTCCATAATCTCCTAAAATGTTTAAGTCCGGTATTGGTCAAAACTAAATCAATATGGTCAACAGAAGTCACATAGATAAGGTGCGAAAGAGAACGCTCTACAGACCTGAAATAATTCGAAATCTCCATGTGTAGCAAAAAAATGTTGGATACTGTACCAAATTTCAACTTGAGAGACAGACAGACGCAAAACTGATCTTATGAGGTTAATTTTTTTCTTTACGGACCTCTAAAAACCAACACATTGTTCTATCAACCGTAAAATAATACTTTGGTACAAAATTGGTTTTACACTTCTACAGAGGAGTGGTTTTTTTTTCATTCATTTCAATCTTACGACCCGCTCGGTTCGTTCGTGGTTTTAGTTACACTGATTGGATTTTCTTAACTGAATTCAATATTGATACATGATTCAGTAAATAATATAATTTTAGGTCTATGTTTCACCGAAAAATTGGAGTCATTCAGGAGTATTTTCTTTTCATCTTGTAGTTAGATAGATCTTGTATAGACCTTCCAAATTCGCATGTTTTTAGGGTTCCGTAGTAAACAAGGACGGAAGGAACAACCCTTATAGTTTCGCCATGTCTGTCTCGTTCTCTGTCTGTTCGTCCGCGTTTTAGCGCAAACACTATTGGTACTAGAGACTTGAAATTTGGCACAAGTATACACCTTAATCACGCCGACAAAGTGGTATAATACAGTGCCGGATAAAGCCGGTGCGGGGCCCGTAGCAAATGTGATCATGGGGCCCTAGAGTTACATTGCCTACTGAAATTTAGGATGTAAATAAAACAACATTTACGAAAAGGAATCGAAAACAAATTTAGGGGATTCCCCCTGTAAGTATTGTGGTATTGCCAACTTGCAACATAATAATATAGGTACCTTTATAATTAGTGGTCAACGCTCCCTTTGAGAATAGCTAAGGTGTATTACATATTTGTGCTTTTTTTTGGGCACAGGCACGGGGCCCCCAATGGCGCGGGGCCCGTAGCATTTGCTACTCCTGCTATATGGCTAATCCGGCACTGGTATAATATCATACATATATATATGAATTATTAAAGAAAAGCGGCTGGTGTAGATCGTAAGCGATCTGCTCGGTTAAGCACTACGGGCGCGGTCGGGTAGTGTGATGGGTGACCGCTAGTGGCGAATTAAATGCGCGTTTCCGTGCTTCGGAGGACACGTTAAGCCGTCGGTCCCGGTTGCTATCGATGGATAGCAGTCGTTAAACCTTGTCGGAGGCCTTATGGGCGGTTTGAAAACATCCGACAGTGGGTTGGCCACTAACCCACCCACCTCCACCAATCCGCATTGGAGCAGCGTGGTGGAGTAAGCTCCAGGCCTCCCCCCCAAAAAAGGGGAGAGACTCGTGCCCAGCAGTGGGACGTATAATGGGTTGCCATTATTATTATTATTTCACTCATTTATTCATAATCTCATTATTATATTTTTTTACATATACATGTATATAAAGGAAAAAAAAAAAAAAAAAAAAAAAAACAACGTATATATAAAAAAATACAAAATGGTTACCGCCGGTAGCGGGAGCAGGGTCCAAGCTGTCGGCGGTTAGGGGCTCAGAGAGAGGAACCTCCTCACAATACGTGCCGTGTCGAGAAGAACCGCTTTCTGCACCAAGCCTTTGATCCAACTTCCCAGCGAGAGCCTCTTAAGGTGGTGGTCGAGGCTCTTCGCCATGAGTCCGTTTACCGTGACGACTATCGGTACAATTACAGCCGAGTCCACATCCCACATGGCGACAATCTCGTGAGACAAGTCGAGATACTTAATTTGTTTGTCTTTTTCCGCTTTCACGAGATTCTCATCATGAGGGATGGTGACATCGACTATAATTGCGCGGCGTTCCAAGCGATCTATCACCACTATATCAGGCTTATTGGCGACAATAGTCCTGTCAGTGATGATAGATCGATCCCAATACATCGTGACATGGTCATTTTCGAGTACTGGGTCGGGTGCATACCTGTAGTACGGCACCTCCGTGGCTACAAGGTTGTATTTCAGGGCAAGTTGCTGGTGAATTATCCTGGCTACTTGGTTGTGCCTGTGCAAGTATTCGCCGTTGGCAAGGCTCGAACAGCCGGACACAATATGCCTGAGGGATTCCCCCGGTCGGTGGCATGCCCGACATATGTCGACCGTGCCATCCTTCAGGATAAACTTCCGGTAGTTATTGGTCATTACCACTTCGTCCATAATTGCACATACAAAACCTTCGGTTTCCCCAAAGAGGTCCCCGAATCGTAGCCAGCCTACAGACGCAAGAAAATCTACATCGGGCCCATGAAGAGCCCGGTAAAATCGTCCATGCAGCTCCTTGCCCTGCCATACACTCACGCGGTCACTGGTCGTCAGCACCACAGGTTTGCGCCAGTTCTCTTTAGCCAGTGAGAGAGGTGTGAGTCCACTGTCAACTGCTACCATATCCCGGTGCATACCCCTATCGGTGGCCCGAAAGTATTCTCTGAGATTGCACACCTCACGGTTGTGGAGGGTTTTAGCACTAAGAAAGCCTCGGCCCCCACACTTCCGTGGGATGTACAATCTCATCACCGATGAGCGAGGGTGGTGCATCCGGTATGATGTCAGCAGAGAGCGGACCCCCCTGTCTAGGGCATCCAGGTCGGTCTGAGTCCACTTGAGTATGCCAAAGGAGTACATCAAGACTGGCATGACCCAACCGTTGAAAGCACGAACCCTATTACCGCCTGACAGGAAACTTTTAAGGACTTTTTTCAGGCGGCCAAAGAATCGTACTCGCAACGATTGTTTCATGTCAGCCTCGCATATACCTAAGGCCTCTGACATACCCAAGTACTTGTAGGTTTCGGTTGCGGAGAGCGATCGAAGTTGAATGGAATCCGTGAGTTGTACTCTCTCGGATTCCATTATCTCTCCTCGAGTTACATGCATAACCGCACATTTTTCAATTCCAAATTCCATCCTGATAGAGTTACTAAAGTTTTCAGTCACCTTCAATAATTCCATCAGTTGCGAATTATTAGAACCGAATAATTTCAGATCATCCATGTAAAGCAGGTGAGATATCACCCGACCACCTCTTCGCAACCGGTAGCCGAGTCCTGAAGCCTCCAGTAGCGTACTCAGAGGGTTCAGGGCTAGGCAAAACCATAAAGGGCTCAGACTGTCGCCCTGGAATATACCTCTAGCAATTCTTACAGGTTCGCCAACCGCCAGGGGCTGCCGAGATCCTGGATAGCGAAGCACCGTGCTCCATTGCGACATACATGACATGAGGAAGGTGCGTAGGGTTGTGTTGATTTTATACAATTCCATCACCCTCATCAGCCATGTATGCGGTACGGAATCATAGGCCTTCTTATAATCTATCCAGCAAGTCGAGAGACTCTTTCGGTTACGACGAACCTGCTGGCTAATGGCCATGTCAAATAGCAGTAGCTCCTTAGCACCACGGGACCCGCCCCTACATCCATTCTGAGAGTTAGACAAGATGGAGTGGTCTTCTATATGCTTAGTAATTTTCACTCTCAGAATGGACGTAAGGAGTTTATAGACGGTTGGAAGACATGTGATCGGTCTATAGTTCTTGGGTTCCGCGGTGCTACCTGATTTGTGGAGCAGGTGGGTCACGCCAGTTGTTAAGAACTGTGGCAGCGTGCCCGAGTCCAGGGATGACTGGAACTGGGCAGCCAAACGAGAGTGCGAGCTTCGCAGCCATTTAAGCCAGAAGTTGTGCAGTCCGTCCGGTCCCGGAGATTTCCAGTTCGGCAGCGGGCGAACTGCACTGGCCACGTCATCCTCTGATATTAAAACATTCTCCATTTCTGGAATTGGCTCGCACGCTCCTTCAATGCCCAGTATCCAGCCATCCTCAGAGTGTCTGATAGGTTCCGACCAGATGCTGCGCCAAAATGCAATCATGGTATCATCATCCGGTCGGCTCCCGCCAGTTAATCCGGGACCAGGCTGCTCCCACGTTCTGTAAACCCACCTTTGGTCACTTTGGAACATCCTGTTCTGCATGTATCGGTCCACACGTTCTTTATAACGCCTAATTCGGCTTGCCCATGCATAGACTTTCTGCTTCAGGAAGTCAATGCGTTCTGTGATGCGATCTAGGTAGTGTTGTGGGCTGACCCCAGTCCCTGAGAACGCTCGCCTCACAAAACGCATCACTCTTGGGCGTGTGTTGCCCATCCTGAAGCAGAATAACTTGCCAATGAGTGCTCTGGTTTCGGCGATACGGCGCTCAATCCGGCACTGCCAGGCTGGTACGGCAGGTCTCGGTCGTGTAGCTGTGTCAATATTTGCTAATTTGACACGAGCTACGCGACACGCCGCGACCGCCGCACAGTACAGGATTGAGTGGGTATCGCTAAGGTCTTTACTATCATCTATGTACTCCGGTAATATTGTGTCCAGAGCACCCACCAGCGCTACATTACGTCTATGCATTGGCAGCCGGGGCAACCGCGGTCTACATTCGGCCAAGGTCGACCGATACTCAAGAAGAGCATGCTCCAAAGCGCCTCTCAGTTGCTCAATGTATTGGTTACTTACGGTAGTGGTGACCTCGTCTATCTCCTCCCCGCCGGCACATTGTGACACATTCACGACACTAACATGCTGCGACTGTAACACACGCGGCGGCGGGGTGGGGACAGAGCGGTCACTCGCCGCCTCGGAGCGTAGCCGATCAAGCACAGTGTCATCGAGCATGTGGCCACGCTGAATGACACGCACCTGATCCGATAGACGTTGGCTCGAAACACAGACTGTTGGCTCAAGAACCTGGAACAGAGAGAGCATACGACTGCGGTACGCAGTGAGGTTAGTTCCTCCCTCTGTAGCCCCAAAGAATGCGCGCATCACGTTTTCATTTATTGGTTGCGTCCATTTCATGCGCTGCACGTTACTACCGACAGCGGGGACCCTGCTCGGAGCCGGTTGGCCTCGAGGTCCCAAGCCGGCCGGTAGCCGGGGTCTTCCACGCCGACGCGCAGGTGTTGGTGTCGACGGCGGGGAGTGGTACTCGTCGCTGGAGCTCGGCGCAACTGCGGTGGTCGACGTCGCTGCACTCGCGGAGGAGGCGGCGGCCGGCGGTTGCGAGGCGGGGCTCAGCGACGAGCCCGGTGCTGATGGGTGTGCTTCACGTCTGGCTTTCGCTCTTGTGATCATAATTCTTCATTATATTGCCATTTTATTGTTGTATAAGTCGATGTTTATTGCTAATATTGTGACTTCTGTGACATTTCTTTCTTGTCATTTTATACGAAAATATCATTGTATTTGTTGTCGGTTTTTATGGAATAAATACCTTTAATTTTGGTGTGAACCTTTTCGCTGTTCCTTTTTATTGTGGTTTTGATTGCGGGTTGGGATGTTCGTATGATTTTTATATTTTATTTGTATAAATTTTCGGATCAAAGAATTATGTCAGTGTTCAAACGGAGGGTTGCCAGGTTAGGTTATTATTATTATTATTAAAGAAAACGTAGATTGGTAAGAACATAAGTATTATAAAGAATTTTATGTTTACATTTTAATGTATGGCCCCTTAATAACTATCACAGAGACATAATAAATAAGGTCTCAGGGGTGGCAACGCATCTGCATTTTGACTTCTTTTTTTTGTGTGATTATCTATAGGCTGCAGTCATCACTTAACATACTGGTGGTGGTAGAGCTCCAGTGACGGAGCTCGCGGGCGTAGGCACCACCGCATTACCTAATATACTTGCCGCTAAATGGTAGTGTTCAGCACTATCGTGTTCCGATCAGGTGGTAATGTACGGCCCTGTAATTTCCGGCACAGAGGCATAAGACCTAATGCCTCAGGAGTGGCAGCACATCTGCATTTTGACCTCTGGTCATTGTGTGGGTGTCTATAGGCTGCAGTCATCACTTAACATCAATGTGAACTGCATGCTTGTTTGCCACTTTTGGTAAATAAAAAAAAAATTAAAAAAACATCAATGTGAACTGCATGCTTGTTGGCTACCTTAATTACATAAAAAAACAGGTGTAAATTTAACTAACTCAGTAGTTCTAGCACTCTGTAATGTAGTCGTAGGTACGCTAGAATACTGGGTTCAACACCGGGGGCAGAGAATATGTAATAATACTACCGAGGGTCATAGATTATTCCTCTATACCGGGGGTCTATCAGAGATAAAATTGTATTATGATTCTTCTTCCCAAAGTTAAGTGATAATTCTATTAAGATTTTTTATATTTTCTGTTATTTTTTCCACTGCCACCCGTGTCCCAAGATGTCAACAGGCTCGCTACCTGTTACATGGGCCAGAACGTAACGCGCAAATACTGGGTGTTTGCATGTATGCTTAAATGCATGCACTTACTTCTGCCTTTTCCTTATGGGATTACATACGTGAAGTTACATAAATCTGAATATAAATTATTAAACACAAAGCGATTATCATTATTTTCTTGGAATTTCATATTGCACTGGCGCCCCGCCCCGGCTTCGCCCGCGCTGCTTCGCTCCTGTTAGTCACAGCGTAATGATTTGTAGCCTAAAGCCTTCATCGATAAATAGGCTATCTAACACTCGAAGAATTTTTCACATCGGACCAGGAGTTTCTGAGATTAGCGCGTTCAAACAAACATACAAACGAACTCTTCACCTTTATAATATTAGTATAGATAACTTAAAATAATTAAAGTTTCATAACATCGCGACATTTTTACTATAGGTCATATAATTTAAATATTTAAATAATAACTGTAGATGCGTCCGTATAAGTTATTGTGTTCCGCAATATCTTTTCTTGGCTAAAATATACGAGAGTTCATAAAAAGTAATGGCTCCGGTGCATCTTAGCGTGTGGTCACCCTTTTTCTATAAAATATATTGTTTGGATAGATATGGTTTTCCGTATGGCTTTATAACTTAATATAAGGTATATAAAATATGTGGGACTGGAAGCGTAACACGTTTAATGGTGGTAGAGCTCCAGTGACGGAGCTCGCGGGCGTAGGCACCACCGCATTACCTAATATACTTGCCGCTAAGGTAAGGTTCCGGTCAGGTAGTATTGTAGGTATAGGTCGCGCCACGTAAAAAGAACGCTGGAAGAAAGTAGAAGGGATGTGTTCGCGCATCGATACACTCGCGCACGAAAGTACTAGCCCTATTGGTTTATTTTTGATCTAGCTTTCGCTTGCGGTTTCGTGTATTGGTAAGCAGATTGAAAACTATATTATATAGAATAACATAAAATGAAATAAAAACACATGACGCGCAGCTTGACCGCCAGCGTTCTTTTTACGTGGCGCGACCTATAGACAATGTAGGTTACCCTGCAATTTCCGGCACAGAGGCATAACATTTTAAGCCTCAGGAGTGGTAACGCTTCTGCATTTCGACCTTGGTCTTTGTGTAAGTGTCTATAGGCTTCAGTCATCACTTAGCATCAATGTGAACTGCATGCTTGTGTGCCACTTCCATTACATAATATAAACAAAATACATGCGGCCAAATTTTGATTGGCAACCTAGTGGATATATATTTTCTAGATTATAAATATGCATAAATATAAAGTTTGCAGCATATCTGGATGAACGAAATGATTTTGCAGTGGGATCTTAACCAATGATATTTGTGGCAGTGAAACCGCAACAGAACCGCTTGTATTTTTTTACAACTCATGTAAAAAAAGCGATACTATATGCAATAATGATCAGATAACTACCTACCCGTTAAGGATAAAATTGTTCATTCTCACCTTGAATTCACAAACACAATTGCAAAAATGTCAAAATAATTGCAAAAAAAGGTGCACGGACAACAAAACAAAATGGCGGCTGGTTTACGCGTTATAATACCTGCATGAATAATAGTTTTATCTTTCAACCAAAATGACCCATAATCATATGGGATAGAAAATTGTTTTCAAAATGATGGCGAGGGAAAAAATTGATAGTCGCTCCCATTACGCGGAGTTTTGATGAGAGGAAAAAATGGCGGTTCGTGGTATGACTGAGGGTTTGTTTGATTAGTTGAGGTCAAGGTCGATAACCTTTGCGTGATGAAGTGTGAAGTATGACGTAGCTGGACAGTTCTTACCCCCTTATTCATAAACGTATTTTAGCTAAAGTGTTGCTAATCTCTCCTTTGTCTTTTTCTATCCTGCACATTTGACAATGCAACTGACAAGGACAAAGTATCCTTGAAATAAAACTATTTTTACGGATTTATCTCGCGTATCGTCTCTCTTTTTTCAAACTTCTGTCAGACAAATGTCACCTCAGTCTGCCCGGGACCACGGAAGCTGAAAAGCGACCGAAACGTCGGGTTGATTTTAAAAATAATTACGCGAGATAAATCCGTAAAAATAGTTTTATTTCAATGAGTGTAGCTCGCGAAAACCTAAGAACATAACAAAGTATCCTATAGCTAAAACGTATCTAATGTACGTTTATGAACAAGGGAGTTAATTTATAAGTAAAAAAAAATATGTGAACTTTAGGGATGGGCAGTGTTTCTCAGTTGTAGGCGCATGAAATGTCATCAAATATCTTTATTAGCAAGAAAACGTGTCAGAGGTTGGAATTGCTGGTGGTAGAGTTCCAGTGTAGGAGCTCGAGGGCGTAGATAGGTACCACCACGTTACCTTATCTATTTGCCGTCAAATGGTAGTGTTCAGGCACACCGCGGCCACTCCGTTAAAATTCCATATAAACACTTAATTTGGTCTCTATTACACAGACATCAATCAGTGACGTGTATTTACACGTGCACCTGTGTGCGTAGCACGTAGAAAATACCAACCGTCGCCCATAAGAGGGGAGGAGGTTGGGTGATGCGGAGAAATCGAACGAGACGTCGAAGTGTCCATTTTATACGTAGTATTAATACATATTCTCTGGTTCAGGTCTATCATGTTCTGGTTAGTTTGTAATGTATGGAGCCCTCATAACTATCACAGAGACGTAGCAACTAAGGTCTCAGACAAAAAAAAAATAAACAACTCACAGTAACACACGACCGGATTCTGTCCGGCGGACCGAATTCGGCGACCAAAGCCGCGCGAGCGGACCGCATCGGACTTGATTAATAATAATTAATCAAGTCCGATTAAAACCGAAGAACAGGGAGGTCTGCAGTCTGTGAACACATAGCGGATAAGCCGAACCATTACATCCGGTTTGATAAAATTCAAATACTCGCTAGAGAACACAAACCCATTCCACGAATGGTACGCGAGGCTATTGAAATTAAAAAACAGCCAAATTTCAATAGAGAAGGTGGATGGCGATTATGAACATCATGGGATCCCATACTTAGCAAGATTAAATCCCAGCCGCAGCAGTCTGCAAGACCTCAAGATACCATAAGTAATTATTGTGTTAATCCTGAACGCTACGCAAGGCGTTTACGAAATCGATGGAGGTAGCTACATATAATTTTTTCAAACTTCTGTCAGACAAATGTCACCTCAGTCTGCCCGGGACCACGGAAGCTGAAAAGCGACCGAAACGTCGGGTTGATTTTAAAAATCATTTTATTTTAATATACGCGAGATAAATCCGTAAAAATAGTTTTATTTCAATAATAATAATTATGTCCGACGGACTCCTCTACACATGTCCAGATTTGGTTCGGAGCGTACAGAATCCGCTGTCCACTCCGTACCAAACACGGACGTGTGTTACGACTATTAACTTGCTGAATGGGTCAAATCTCGGTCACACAGACAGTGAACGTCGTTTCTTATTAAATTCTTCTTTTATTCATCTGCCACTCATAATTATATCTTCTCATTACTACACAGCTACCGTAATATTAATAGCATGGTAAGAAAATCGCTAATCATATCCGCGAGGCATAGAAGCATCATTATACATAATTACTTTACCAGTATCATTTACATCTAAGCGCTCAATCAGGCCTTAAGTAGACGTCTATACAACTATATCAAAATGGAACGCTTGAAGGTATGCGTGTTGTAATGGTCTAATTATCGCTGAGCTTAAAGATTTTTTTACTTATTATCTAATTTGCAAACATGCCCCGTGCTAATTAAGATAGGTAAGTGTTAAATGTAGACTATGGATATCTATGATGTGACCCCGAGGCTTGATGTAGCCACAACATTGTACACAATTACCCCCTTATTCATAAACGTACATTAGATACGTTTTAGCTATAGACTGCTTTGTCTTTGTCAGTTGCATAGTCAAATGTACAGGATAGAAAAAGACAAAGGAGAGATTAGCAATACTTTAACTAAAATACGTTTATGAATAAAGGGGTTAGTGTTTAGTAAAATCCACATTTAAACCTATTTGTTTACCACTGCATTTTTTTAATTCATTTTTTATTTATTAATCTCTAAATACAAATGATTACATGAAAAACAAACCAAAAACCACGAAGATTTGTCTGCATTATAATGCATTTTAATTATATTGATGGATATTGAATCCTTGGGCTGAAGTTGAAATAATGACAATTCAATATTGGATATGCTGGGGTCAAACAGTGGTGACCTTAACCATCAAAAGGCCTTTAGTGATAGATCCTTGCAAAGCCCTGGGCGGAAGAAATATGCGACGTCCGAACGACATGATGAATATGGATCCTGTAGCTACAGCAGACAAAATAATCGAAGAATGGTTTTCTCAAATCCACAATAACCATTCACGATCATATATACGCGGAAACTAAAGTGACATCCCCACTTCACATGGAGGGAAGATACCTAGGGAATAAAGTAGGTATTTTGGATACCTACTTTACTCCCTAGGTACATTCTTTTTTACGACGATGTCGACAAAACTATTATGTATATTCATGGCAAATTTTAACTTCCTATTATTAAACATCCCTGAACTAAATTGCAGACAGACAGACAGACGACGAATATGGCAAAACTATAAACATACTAGGGGCCCGCCCGCCCAGCATACTAGGGGCCCGCCCGCCCAGCATACTAGGGGCCCACCCGCCCATCATACTAGGTGCCCGCACGCCAGCCCGGGCTTCATGCTGGTTCAACGTTACCGTTACCCTCTCCTTTTCATTGATTTTTTCAAATCGGACCAGTAGTTCCTGAGATCATCGCGTTCAAGCAAACAAACAAACTCTTCAGCTCTATAATATTAGTATACGAGTACATAAGGGTTCCTTGTCGATTGCTGCAAAAGTGAGGTGTCGGAAGTAGAGAATGAAGAAAGACCACAAGTGATTTATGACTAGGATTCTATCCGTCTTACTGGAGTCGGATACTATGCCAACAAACACAGGGTCAAAGTTTAAAGACCCGACACGAAAAACCGTTAATCTGTCAAAGAACAATTAAGCTGGTGCGACAGCTAAAAAGAAGCTAAATGAATTTGAAAGTGAACCTTGACGGCTTCATGTAAGCATAGCTCGCAAATTGATTAACCGAGGAACGAAGAACCCTCGGCCGAATCTGGTAACTCGGAGATTAATTGTTTTGATTCATCCTGTTCAGTTTTGACGGAGGTGGAATAGTGTTGTGACCCTGTCGTAGTATTTATCAATGATATCGACATTTTTCTAAGTCACGTATAAGATTATACTTATTTATTCTTTATTGCCAAAATGTTAGTATCAGAATAAATGCCGGACTTAACGCTAAAAACATTTTCGGCAGTCAACAAATTGATAGTATGGAAAAGAAAATGGTGAGCGGCATTAGTAAAAAAAAATAGAAAATCATATTCATTATTAATTAAGATTAATGAGAAGGGAATTAAAAGTTAAACAGTGTTAAGGAAAATTTCGTCTAATATAACTTAAAACATAGGGGTAAATGCATGCATCCAATAGGTTTTTTTTTTTAATTTCTCTTTAAATATATTTCTTTTGCACGAGTTATTGGGCAAAAATAATAGAAAAACAATAGTGTGAATGAGTTGCATAATGAAATATGCTACTTAGACACAGTTATAAAAGTCTTGCCCACTAAAGCAGTTTTAATTTATAGCGGCCCGCCCCGGCTTCACGCGGGTGCAATGTTACCTACCCTCTCCTATTCATCTTAGCTATTATATAGCCTAAAGCTTTCGATAAATGGCCTATCTAACACTGAAAACAAATTTTCAAATCGGACCAGTAGTTCTTGAGATTAGTGCGTTCAAGCAAACAAACAAACGAACTCTCCTACTTTATAATATTAGTATGTATTTTTAATATTTTTTAACATTTGTTCATTTTACTTAACAATGTCATCGATATCGATAACCACAGCAACAACGCAGTATGATAAATGGATGCCCGAAAATTGCATGTCAAGGGGTAACCGGGCTGTCTGCCTGCTTTTACATTTTAATACGCTACGTCAACGAGACTGGAAGGGGCCGTTTAGCCCATCACCGTCGGCAATTTTTGGAAACTGACCATTTTATAATTAATTCCATATTTAAGATATAATTTCAATTCAATCTCAAAATATTTGGTTCAAGGTCAAATGTTGAACGTTGCGATTGCAGAGGATCGATAGAATTGCTGTACAGTAAATAATTTGTCTTCGTAGACAGGGCCCAAGAAATCATGTAGTGATATAAATCTTTTAGAAGTAGGTAGTCTGTACTTTAATGAAGGACTTAGTCTATTCTGTGGTGGAAGTAAATATTTTTTCAAGTAATGATGAGGGTAAGCTATCGTGCAGTTTACAGTTTACCACCGCATTACCTAATATACTTGCCGTTAAATGGTAGTGTTCAGCACTATCGTGTTCCGGTCAGGTGGTAATGTACGGCTCTGTAATTTCCGGCACAGAGGCATAACACCTAATGCCTCAGGAGTGGCAGCGCATTTGCATTTTGACCTCTGGTCATTGTGTGGGTGTCTATAGGCTGCAGTCATCACTTAACATCAATGTGAACTGCACGCTTGTTTGCCACTTTTATAACATAAAAAAAAAAAAAAAAAAAAAAAAAGGGATGATAAGTAACAATTGTGACCTATAGATATCTTCTCAAAAACTAGAAATCAATATGCCGATTAATTAGATTTGTCTCTGAGATTATCTGGGGACCATGTACTTAACAGCTGATAAAAGCTATTAAGAAAGAACGAAAGAAAGCTAAATACTTTATTCTTTGGCTAACACATCAAGAACAAAAATAAAAAAAATATGAAGAAATCAGTAACTACATAGTAACATGTAGTAGCTATGCAGATATAATTAATGTGTGAAGGCATAAAAATGGACCCATCTCAGCAACATGCTATAGCAGACTACAGCGCTGCTATTCTGATCTTGATTTAGGTATTGTGTTATATATTATATCTTAACAACCATAAAACTGCAGTATCTTTTCAAAGGTATGATTACGAACATGGACATGGAATTCTTCAGCAATATGGTATGACTTGAATATGACTGAAACAGTCAGTCAAGCCGCCGCTATTACGTAAATTTTATCACGTATCCTATGACTCAACCCCCACTGGTACACGTACCCTACTTTCAGAAACCCTGTTGTTGTGTAATAGGCCTTTTAGTTAAAAGAACCATTCATATCTATACAAAGAAATATTATTTATAATAAATGAAACCATTATTATTATTAATAATAATGGTTTCAGAACTGGAAGAGGATGAATGGATCAAGTTTTCTCCCTCCGCAACATCGTAGAGAAGCATCTGGCTGTGAGCCAGAAGGTTTTCTGCGGTTTGTGGATTTGGAGAAAGCGTTTGATAGGGTATTACGAAAGGAGCTGGGACATTTTGCCAGAGTATGGTATTGATGGCAGTCTGCTCCGTGCAATACAGTCCACGTATGTGGGCTGTCAAGAATGTGTGCGGGTAGATGGTAACATGTCACCCTGGTTTGATATTAACATCGGTGTCAGACAGGGTTGCGTGCTTTCGTCTAGGCTGTTTATCATATATCTGGACAAATGCCTCCAGAGGGTGAAGTTGATGGATGTGGGAGTGCGTATGGGTGACTTAGTGGTGAACCGTCTGCTTTACGCAGATGATGCGGTAATCGTTAGCTGTACACCATCTGGGCTACAAGCACTAGTCACAGTCATGAAAGAGGATTGTATGGAGAAAGGCTTACAATTGAATGTGGATAAAATTAAAGTATTAGTATTTGAAAGAGATGAACAGAGAACAAATACAAGGGTAGTAGTAGATGATGCAGTGTTAGAACAGGTGGATGAAATTGTATATCTTGGATGTGCTTTTAGCAAGGATGGTAGGTACACAATAAAATTGGAGTGTATGTTTGTAATATAAAAATAACCGCTTTTTACTAAATGCATATGTTTGTATACGCGGTACATATACCAAAACAACATTTTTAACAACTTTGGCTGTCTGTCTGTCTGTTTGGCGGGGATAATCTTGGGAACGGCTAGACCGATTTTGACGGGACTTACACTGGCAGATAGTACACACTGAACAATCATAAATTCTCACGCGGACGAAGTTGAAGGCACAGCTAGTTATATATATTTTTATAATACTAGGCGCTGTCCAAGTGCAGGCAAATCCATTAATTTATAATAAGCATTTTACGAAACTATAAATGACAGACTTTCACACTATAAAACTAGGTTCTTACCATCATCACGAAAGCAATCTAAAGTTAATATTTAAGGGTATATTTAGTGTTCCGAGAAGGAAACTGCAATTTTCTCTGCCTCTAGAATATAATACGTTACGACGCGGATGCGCCGGAGTCGATGTTTAATTAAAAACGATATTCGAAATTCAAATGTGTTCTGCGTGGAAGCGAAATTAAATTTCGAATTTAAAAAGGGTTTGTGTTTCACTTGCGAACTTGAGATTTGTTTCTTTTCTTTTTTTTTTGGCAGGATCAACGGTATTTTTGGTTTTGTTTTTTAAGTCTATACATGGAAATTGAATTATTTGTGTGCAATTGCTGGACGTTATTTCTTTATTGTGGTTTAATAATGCTTAAGTATATTAAAATACTATTGGTATGTCAAATATGTTAAAAGAATTGGTAATAAAAGGAATTAAATTGTATAAAAATATACAAACACGATTGATATAACCTTCGTATAGAGGATCCTTGATGAATAATTACTGGCGGTTTTTGCTGGTGGAAGAGTTTCAGTGTAGGAGCTCCAGGGCGCAGGCACCACCGCATTACCTTATTTATCTGCCGCTAAATGGTAGTGTTCAGCACTACCGTGTTCCGGTTAGATTGTCATGTTCACAGAGACATGAAAGTTAAGTCTCAGGGGTGGCAATACATCTGCATTTTGACCTCTGGTTTTTGTGTAGATGTGAGGCTGCAGTCATCACTTAACATCAATGTGAGCTGCATGCCTGTTTGCCACCTTCCTTCCGTACATAAAGAAAAAGGTAAAGAGACCTATGAATGCACGATTTGTAAGTTATTTGATTTTTTGGTATCATTGAACACACCTCTCCTTTTGGCAGGTGAAACTGAGCATATACCTTTTTTTATGTAATAAAAGTGGCAAACAAGCATACAGTTCACATTGATGTTAAGTGATGACTGCAGCCTGCAGACACTTACACAGTGACCAGAGGTCAAAATGCAGATGCGTTGCCACTCCTGATTCCTAAGGTGTTATGCCTCTGTGCCGGAAATGACGATAGTGCTGAACACTACCATTTAGCGGCAAGTATACTATGTAATGCGTTAGTGCCTACGCGCGCGAGCTCCGTCACTGGAGCTCTACCACCAGTAAACGGTAACCTACTTTAATCATGGAAAATTTTCTCAAAGTACCTAGTCGTTAAAAATCTAGAACAATTTATTCACAACCTATAAAATAAAAGTGCGAAATAAACAGTTATCCGCACTGCAACAAACAGCTGTTGGCCACATATTAAGCTAACCGACTTAAACCGAGTTATATGCAGATTAACCTGTCAGTTACAATAACCGTAGAACGCTAGGAAAACTGGAAACAAGTGGACCGACAATTTTACTTGTAGATATCTATTGATGGTTGTTGTGGCTGCGTTTAGAGTTAAAAGTAAAAACAAATACTTGAGGCGGGAAAAGGTTGTTCGTTCTAATTTATATACCAATGATGTATTTTTTATTTTGCAGTTAGCAAACAAGCATGCAGTTCACATGTTATGTGATGATTGCAGTCTTAAGACACCCACACAAAGACCAGAGGTCAAAATGCAGATGCGTTACCAGCCCTGAAACCTAAATTGTTGTGTCTCAACGTGTGTGCATTGTGAAATTTTGTGTTTGTGTTTATTTGGTTGGTATGTGAATCGGTTGTACTTTTGCCGCTAAATGGTAGTGTTCATCACTATCGTGTTCCGATGATGTACAGCCCTGTAATTTCCGGCCCAGAGGCATAACACGTGCCTCAGGGGTAGTAACGCGTCTTCATTTTGACTTTGGTCTTTGTGTTAGTGTGTTTAAGCTGCAGTCATCACTTAACACTTGGTTGCTTGCCACTTACTCGTACATTACATAATGAAAAAAATACGGGCCACATATTACCATCTAACCGAAATAATAGTACTAGAAACTACTATTTGGCGACCTATACATTATACATTAGGTGATGTGGTAGCCTACGGCTTCATAAAGCCTAAAATAAAACTCGTTTTGTGTAATTGAACGTACGTACCTAGAGAGCTAATCACGACTCAACTTTCTGGTGGACTTAATGGTATAAAGATATAAGATATAAGATATTTATTGCATGAAATATGGTACATTCAGTTCTTAGTTAAATAGATCAGTTTCACATACTTCGTCAATTATATTAGACATGCAAAATTTTATTAATATATTAATTTCATAACAAAAATTGAAATATTATAATTTTATTGAATTTAATGAGATGAATGAGATTCTATACAAGATGTGTCAATATACTATAATTAATATAATGTCAGTTCAGTACCTATAACTCAATGTCAATTAATACAACCAATCCAAAAAAAATAAAATTCTAATTAAATTATAAATACATGTCAACTGTGTCACCATTTTTTACTACAATTCAGTGTCAATAATAAGAGAAGGTACAAGCTCAATCAATTCTTTCCTTTAAAAATAAAGTTAAACAATACTACTTATCTCTCTAACTCCTCACTTGCTTTCCCTTTTTTCTTAATTTCCCTGAACCCCAACTTTTTTCTTTTTTAACCTTCTGTCAAATGGTCATTACCACTTTGGTTAAGTTTTTAATATTTATAAATATTTGTGTGATTAGTACACCCTACCGACGTTAAATTCTCTTTTTTTTATTATTCCTGACCCGAAGGTTGCCTGGAAGAAATCGCAGCTTTGTGATAAGGCCGCCTTTTGTACTAATTGCTATTTTGTATCATATCTGTTGTAAATTTTCTGGTGTACAATAAAGTGTATTCATTCATTCATTCATACACAACACAGCTTTGTGGTCTACTTCAATTGTCCATAGTAACCATATTTATCCATGACATTGTGAACCAAATATACTTCTGCCAATCTTTTCTGGGAAATAAGTTCGTAAAATTATGCCATAACCCTAGGACCCATTAGTCAAACCCGCGACTCTAGCGTAGCTATAGTGGCCTGTTACAATTATTAGAGTCACCCACTCTGGCCAATTTCTTTAGATAAAAAACCATAGAGTAATAAACTAATTTATAAAATTTTCGTGTTGCCAGTGTTTGTAACAATACTTACTCCTCCAAAACGGCTCTACTACCGATATTTATATTTTTTTGTGTTTATTTGGTTGGTGTGAGAATCGGATGTTGTCTATTTCTTTTTTTTTTTTTTATGTAATGGAAGTAGTAAACAAACATGCAGTTCACGTTGATGTTAAGTGATGACTGCAGCCTATAGACACCCACACAAAGACTAAGGTCAAAATGCAGATGCGTCACCACTCCTGAGGCCTAAGGTGTTACGCCTCTGTGCCGGAAATTACAGGGCCGTACATTACCACCTGACCGGAACACGATAGTGCTAAACACTACCATTTAGCGGCAAGTATATTAGGTAATGCGGTGGTGCCTACGCCCGCGAGCTCCGTCACTGGAGCTCTACCTTTCCTGTCCTGGAGCTTTTTCTATTTTTTATATCCCCAAAATGGTAAAGGTGATTCTCCCCAAATATTTTCTCGATTTTTGGACACATATTTTTTTTAAATTTCTAAGGCGATAAGAAGTTGGTTGGAGCAGCTAGTATAATTATATAAGTACAGCAGATTACACATCTATTGTAGAGAAGGCCAGAAAAACCTCTCTCTAATCGGAAGTTGTCAGACTAGATAAGTACTAAGTACAGAGTAAATCGCGTTAATCTAGAGGGATCGAATAAAACTCGATTCGACATCGATAGGTATCTCGATTGCTGCGTCCATTACACGATAACTCGCTGAACTCGACACCTGTGCAATACTTTATGGATGGATCCTTCCACCTATCTCTTGGTATAAGTGCAAAAATACAAAGGAGGATGCCATAAAAATACGCAGTTGCAGGCATACAGATATATATTAAAAAAAATAATTATCCTACCACTTTGTCGGCGTAATTAAGGTGTATACTAGTGCCAAATTTCAAGTCTCTAGTATAAATAGTTTTTGCGCTAAACCGCGGACGGACAGACAGACAGACGGACATGGCGAAACTATAAGGGTTCCCTGTTTACTACGGAACCCTAAAATTTCCGTAATAATTTATAATCGGGGTGTCAGTAGCTCTCTAATATTACTATTTAACGTACTATCATATTTTGAGGCTTTTGAGTAACGTATGTATGTATCTTCACGCCAGGTCCCTAACGGGGTAGGCAAAGAGTGTTGAGCGCCAGATAACAGTAATAAAGCTATTGTTAGAATAATAAACAAAAATATTCATAAAAAATACGTAATCGGCGTATGAATAATGAAACAGGCAAATTCGATTGTCTGTCAGTAAGGACCACGATCAGGTATGGTTATTATTTTTTTTAAATTTATTTAACTCCATACAACATGAAGGGTTTTGTCGCTTAGAGACCACTTCGCCCATTCGGTAACAGAATATTAACAACAACAAAAAAAAGTACATGAATTTAAAACTAATTCCTATCTGATAGACAACGGATTGCGAGGTCGTAATTTTTCTAATTATTACTGATTTTTTGAGATACACCTCATTATGCCTGCAACAGGATTTTTTTTATGGAACTGTGGCATTCTCCGTTTAAATGTTCTAGGGCTTGTCACTTATAACCTAATAATGATTGTCTCGTAATAACTATCACAGAGACAACAATTAGGGAGTGCGATCCCGATCTCGCGGGATCCCGATCTCTGCCTCCAGTACCTGGAGTGAAGATGCATATTAATTAATTGGAAAGCGGAGACAAAATATCGACATTTCATCACGCAGCTGCACCGATATTTCCACTTTCTCTAATTATGAAATATACGTCAATATAATGTCAAATATAAACTAATTATGAATTCATTGAACTGATTAGCGTCACGTTAATGAACGCAAACGTGGCAGTAATGGATTCAAACACACACTCTCAGGCGGTAACAGTATTAGAGATAATTACGAAACTAATAGAGTTATCACTTAATGCCCTATTTAAGTCAAAAATATTGAGAAGTGTACACATTTGTTAGTCAATTCTTAGTCAACAATATTGAGAAGTGTACACACATTTGTTAGTCAAAAATATTGAAAAGTATACATTTTTTAGTTTCACGCCCCATTTTGTGTCTGTTTCTGTAATTGAAGTGGCAAACAGGCATGCAGTTCACATTGATGTTAAATGATGACTGCAGCCTATATACACTTAGACAAAGACCAAGGTCAAAAAACAGATGCGTTACTCCTGTGGCCTAAGGTGTTATGCCGCTTTGCCGGTAATTGTATTTAATTGTAATCTAATCAAAGGCGCAAAAAGTACTTGCATAAGTATGGCCTCGTAATAACTATCATAGAGACATAACAACTAAGGTCTTAGGGGTAGCAACTGCATTTGACTTCTGGGTTTTGTGTAGATGTCTATAGGCTGCAGTCATCACTTACCCCTGTGAAGTGCATGGTTATTTGCCTTTTTTTTACAAAAAACGCAATCTACTATTAGTGCAATAGAATCACACCGCGGACAGTAACAAAAGAACCGATGTGTGGGTGACTTAATATGTAAAAATAATCACATTAATATAATATCGATTTAAATAAGTGCATCGCGTGGGAGAATCGATACGACATCGAAGCCTAACGATTACTCGCTCGAATTTATTTCGTCAAATGACCACAGTTCCGCTACAACGAAATCGACGTCTTTAGATAAATCGATTGAATTATCGAGTCAAGTTATTTGATCTGTATCTGCAGGTTGAATATTGGATTGATAAATGCAAATAAATAGAGTGCTATAGTTGGGGAGCCCAGGATGCTGTTTAGTTTGTTAGCGCGTCAAACTGACGCGCTCGAGTCAAGGTATCTCCCATATCTTATGGAAGATACCTCGCACCCTGTTGTTTACCTGCACTAAATTTAAAGTTTGTAACAGAAAAGCGCCCGAAGGCCCGTAGCTCTTTAAAAAAATAAGAAGGTCGCTAAGATCTTACTCTTCTTCCGAATCGTCTGAATTTTGGATAGGAGCATTGTTTGGGCACATTTTGTACTCTCTCAGAATATCTGACACGCTCTTGACCCATGACGTTGATGCCGGGCTCCCCCTACTACTAGTAATTCTTACGACGAAAAACTTTTGGGTTTAATTTTTGTGTGAGATTAATATTAAAAAAAATCGAATGCTAATTTTTTATCAACATTCTGTAGTGTTTTTCTCTAATTGAGCAAAAGGGAGTTTTCGGGGAGGTAAAATATGTTGCTTCTAATCAAATAAAGAAGAGTTTTCGAGGAAAAAAACACAAAAAAAAAAGAAAATGATGCGAATTTATGACCTATAAATACCCACCCATTTTCGACAACGCATTAAAAATTATATTCAGTATTGATGTCCGTAATATTACTTATAATTATATTATTAAGATATACGACGTACGTAATAACATTGACAAAACACCAATTTTCAACATCGAAAATTTCATAGCCCGAATCATGACGTTTCATTGCGATTCAATTTAGGCACTGCCAGCATTTTGTTTCCTTTGTCTTACATGAATGCGTATATGAAGAAACGAGACAAAGATAATAGCGAGTTTAGGTTGACAATAAAATATCTTGGTACGGGCACAGTTCGTAAAAGGAGTCCATTCCTACTTAGCGTCTCAATATTCTTCAATTAACTTCTTCTGCTCCTGCAAAGAAACCCCGCGATCTTGACTTGACTATTCATTTGCTCTCCGCAAGTATCTACAAAATAAAAACAGCTCATCTTTATCAATTTTTCTTTCTCAGAAACATAATATTCAGTAACAGAAATGCGGATTTAAAACGGGGAGACCTAGAGATACCAAGCGAAGTCGAAAGCAAAAACTAGCCAATCAACCAGACAAAGGACCGTGAATTTTAAATCTATCGCAATAAAGGTTACATTACAATGTATTCACATCTTTTCCTTTTACTATTTAGTATCTTGTTGGTTTCCAATGCACCGTTTGAATTGTGTTTGATTGCTGTCCTTTCTGATATCTATATGCATCTCTGTCTTACATTGTTGAAATCCAAGCAAAATCTACAATACGTTTTATAATTTGTTATAATCTATGGCCTACAACTTAGTATTTATGTTTAAAAAGACAGGAAATATTAAATTTTATGGAACAAACCATATCAGTATGAATTCCAGAACGTTTCAATATTTGCCAGTCAATATGTCGAGTTGAAACAAAGCTATGGATTTGCGGTGTTTGATTATTCGTTATTTATGTCTTTTGTCTGTCCGTTTCAATAAATATAGCGTTAAGTAATGCTTCGTTCAATTAGAGTTATTATATAGAAAACTAGATTTAATATTCCTGTTCTGTTTCCAGTCTGTTTAAATTATTTTATCACTCTGTTGACTTTGCTTTGTTGACAATCACTTTAAAACGAGAGCAGTCCACGAAAATCTGTACATTAACATTATATCTAACTTAAGTGTCTTCTGTCTGTAATTTAAAAATAGAAAATTCGAAACATGTTTCTTATTTCCATTTTTTTTATTTCTTTAAATTCACTTCCTTGTATTATTTTTAACCACTCAATATTACAGTAGTACACATTTCTTACAACACACTATATTTTTTATTAAATTTCTCCATTACATACTTTTTTAAGTAAATTGATAAATAATCTATATATTTATGTGATTATGTATAAAAACATTTTCAACTCAAACTCCAGTAAATCAATAGTGAGATAATAATTTTACGAGTACAATTAATTTCAAAGAATCTAGGCGTTACCTTCAGAACGAAACTTAACATTCCCCAATCATGTACAAGAATGCGGCCAGGCCAACACTGTTATTGAATTAAATAAAAAGACACTTAACAACACAACAAGCCAGAAAGTCAATTTCAAAGGTGTCCGACAAAATTATTGTAATAGAACAAGAGAGTTAGAACCTAAAAAGCCAATTCACACACCCTCTTACAAACAATAATTTAATGCAACATTAATCTAGGCACAAAGCGAATTAGCCAACTACAACTTAACAGATAATTTTACCAGGAACATAAGACAGATAAAGCTAAGAGCTAGATATCGGCACAGTTTAGATATACAAGTAAAATCCATCAAAGGCTAGCCAACGCGATAAATAAACTCAACATCGCATATATTGGATGTGAATGTACTGGAATGTAGCCAGGAGAAATACAAGGCACTTGAACTAGAAAAAGTCGAGTATGTGCAGTGAATTAGTACATCGAGACGTGTAATTGCGTTTTAACCATATTTTTCTATGCATTTAAATAGACAGATTGATGATAATGTAGTTGATATTATCTTTTTATAGGGCGCCATAGATAAAGCAATACGACCAGAAGTCACTGTATAATATTATTTTTTGACTAACGCGGAAGAAATATGAGTGGCTGTAGAAGTGAATTTGTTAGTTTAATGACATATTAAGTAGGTAGAGAATTTCATAAGTAATTACCAACACAGGAACTTAATATTTCATTAATTCAATGTGCAGAAGCTGGGTCCAAAATATGACAAAGAGATTAAAATTAAGTGGTTCCTGCGTCTCAGTTTGAAAGGCTTTCAACTCTCAAACAAGTCAGTAAGTGTCAACTATTCGTATAATTTCTGTATATAATGAAGTTAATAAGCTATATCGTATCTAATATGGATTTTAAATATAATAACAACACAATAATATAAAGCACAAGGGATAGAAGCAAGATTACTACGCATGGTGCAAGAAATAAATTCGAGAATGTAGGTCAGCAGTGTCAGGTACCTACTGCGATGAATACCGGACTAATTGCGAGAGTTCCCCACCCCATTAGCTCATTATTACTGCAATACAGCGGTGTAGTTTACAGTCTTTGGGTTTAGAAGTTAACACGTCTTATAATTTAAGTAAATTCTGGTCTTTGTCTCTAATAGCTGAAAATGTTGACTTGCGTGTTTTTATTGATTTATCCAATTTATGCGCAATGGAGACATTGAAAAAAAATCTTAAGTTCAAAACAAACTACTAAGATAATCTATTACAACTTTTTTGCTTTATAAATAGAGATGAAAAGTAAAAATTATTTAGATAATGTAATGTATCTGTTTATCTAAATAACATTTGTAATGTATTATGTTTCATAAAAATTTTACATAATATGAACATTAAATGTGACTGCATTTTCCAAGTAAATTCCATTTAGATTTCCCATTAATTAATATTTAGTTCCTTACTTGTTCTATCTTACAACATCGTTAAGCACGTGTGAATTTTCTACCCTTTCACCGGTTGAATACACGATTAATTCAATTTAATTAAACAAACCCAATTTACTTGAACAGTTAATTAAAATCCGTGTTAAATGTCAGATTCAGTTTCACCTGCTCATTGAATAAGACTAACACCTTTAATTATTGCATTCGGCTTAAGCATATAATGTCACAATCGAACCATTTACACTTCAACCAGTATTGTACATAAATGAGATCTATTTCAAGACTCTTTGTTCGCTTCCCGTATATAATTATGGCGGCAATTATTCGTTATTTGCGTAGCTAGGTGACTTGTAAATGGCACTTTCACAGCTGCGAGCAGAGCTTTATATATATGATGACATATAATTTATAGCAACCCATTTACATTTTCCAAGGCACCAAGTGTTATTGGAATTATGTTGACGTTGTCACCTTGTAGCAGTTTCTATAGTATTGGCAGACATATCAATATTTTGATATTTATTTGCCGTAATAGTTACATTGACTTAATAACAGTTAATAATATTATAGGTATTCAAAGTAACATTAAAATCATTAATATTTGTGATTGTCAGTTAATTTCTTATGAAAACTTGAAAATTGAAGATGATTGTGATTCACATCTCAGTCTGAACTCGGCGCGGTGCGAAATGACTAAGGACTAGAAAATTTTCAGTAAAATTTGGCAATGATACTCGTAGATAGACGTTAAGAGTAAAATGGTTGAATTTGGTGACTAAATTTCACATGGTCAAGTTAAATCTCTTACGTAAGAATTAAGAGTTTTATGAAAAATATTGGCCAATGTATATTATATTTTTATCTAACAAATCATCAAGTTGAACTTGAAGAATAAACATTATAAAACATGCAATACCTACTTGTTACATAAGAAGACTAGATATACCCAGAATAATCTGGTACCCCACAATATTTTCCAACAAAAAATGAAGACCTTAATTTCTTCCGTTATCCCTATACCTATCTTTTGGTGCCTGTCTCCCTGGAAAATATTTCTAACTACGCCCATGGGCTAGCAATTTCCATCAAAATGCGCACTCTTTACACAGTGTAATTAAATCGGAGTATCACTGACCCACTGAGACCTGTTATCAATCAAATTGATCCAGTTTTTGCCAACTAGTCTTCAAGTCAAGCAACGACCGAAGACATTTATCAACTATCGACTGATTTATTCCAATTTTATAGATAAAACCCGGTTAAGATTTCAGCAACTACGCAATAGCTGACAAAATGTGAAAGTTGAGGTGTTTGCAAGATCTAAGAGTGATTTTTGATAGCTGCCACCTGATGAAGATAATATTGTGTAGAACAGACAAACAAGCATTAATAATTCAGTTGCTTAAAGCATCTGTCTAGTTAAGGACCATGGAACAGTAATTGGCATAGCTGAATAGGTGTTTACAAATATCATTCGTAATTGGATTTCGTAACTTAGTTAAGAACCTTCTCCTGGTTTTAGATTGCGTCTCTTATTTTATAAATAAATGCAACTAGTCAAAATCGGTTTCGCAAAGTCAATTTGTTTGATTTTTCGAAGAAGATTTGTAATAATTAATTTTTTTGTTTTTCAATTACATATTTCGAGATTATAATTATGTGAAATGACCGCTAATTAGGGTTTTGCCGTTTATATCATAAAATATTGATTTCATCCTCAAGAAAAATAAAAACGTAATTTTATTTCACTAATATTTTTTTTACGAAACGCACGTTACTAAAATGAGTAGAACACTCACATGATTCTTATTTTTAATTTCTTGGAATTGAATTTGGGTAAGTACACATTTTAAATCGTAGGCAAGTAGTTGAATTCGGTATGTAAATGTTAAAATTAAAACACGAAATGTTGTATCATAACCATTCAAAAGCAAAACCCGGCTTTTTTTTTATTTCACAAACATATATTACGAGACCTCCATCTTTATTATTTAATGAAACAACATTCCGTGTGTATTATACAATCTATGAATATGAAAACAATACAGAATAGGAAAAGGGATCCATTCAACAATGTATTGTTGTTGCTATTTCACTATTTTCTTTGACCTTTGATAAATAGGACCGAGAATACATCCTTGTTCAAAACGATAAGATTTACATAACTCAAATGCCAACTGGTGTTACACAAATGAGGACAATCCATCGAAAGCCACTTTATTTTTCTTATTCTACTGATTAGTTCAGTTACTGTTTTTGTATCGACATCTCATTTGCAAGCTCAATTTGCCGTCAAATGAATTTCTAGGTTCGATCACCGATACCATTAAAGTATTGAAAAACTAGTCTCGTGTTTGGGTGTTCAAGGTCACTAGCGAGTTTTTGCGGGCCCTAATTAGTATCAGCAACTTTGAAACGTTGAGAACGTGTAAAATTTTTAAGTGAAACGTTCTACACTAATGCAATTCTACTTATATTTAAGAATTTAGGAATCAAAATTAGAACGATAAAAATTATCCGCTACTCCAAAAAAAATACCAATTATCTCTAACAGTGAATCGTCAATTACTACCTACGTTATAAATAAATTTACATGAAGTTGTATCAACATTGCTTTTAATGAAATTTCAAATCTATGATACATAAAATAGCATTAGAATACTTTATTAGTCGTATTCACACGAAAAATAAAACAACCCAACAGCTACACTAAAGCACACTCACCAACTATATAAAAGCACGTAGAAAACAATAAATGTATAAAATAAGTCTATTCCAATAAAAAACAATGCGTTATTGACGCGCTAACGTCCGTGGTCTGTATTAATCAGCTGCCAGTTTTAGCTAGTTTTTGTCGTTCGCAAAAAAAGTCAGCAAGTGTAGCAAACATTTCATTATCAGGCCCAGCCGCGCCCAAATGCTATGCAAATACATTATTAAAATTCATTATCGATTAAAGTGTGCACATTTGTAAATTGTCTGTATGGGAAAGCTTTTAAAGTGAATTGACATCTTCATTAATAGTGCCCACACACGAAAATGATTCTTGTCCTATAAGCTCGAAGGAACATTTCGAAAAAACGCTCTATTATTTAAATTCAAAATGGTCACCAATGTTACTATTAATAGTATAATTTGGATTATTTATTACATTATGATTTTTAACTTCCGTTTTCGGTTAATATCAGGTCAGGCCAAATCGATTAATTTTATTTCAAGTTAACTCATATATTATTTTACTTTGATCATCAATATTAAAATGTTACTTATAAATTCTATAACTTTTCCAAATCTGAGGCAACACAATGAATATAGCTAAAATTACTGTCAATATTTTTGTTAAAAGATTGTCAATTCGTTTCTGTTATGTACCTAACTTAAACAGAAATATGATTTCTATAATAGTTCTAATTGAAGTTGCTATCGATGCTGCTAGTATTAAAATTAGTATTCGATTTCTAACCACCTGCCTTTTACAAAATAACAGAACAGCAAACATTGAGATTAATCATTGTTAACATTGTATTAGCCAGTACTGTTCCTCTGACTGACTCCAATATTGACTCGCTCAAGACTGCAATTGCTTGACTACTAGTATTATTTAAATAACTGTGGAACGTACTGTACACATAAAATGTGTATCTATTTATAACGAAATATAAATTATTGCTTATTGCATTTGTATGATCATAATTACATACAAAAGACAATATACTTTTGCTGGTGGTAGAGCTCCAATGACGGAGCTCATGGGCGTAGGCACCACCGCATTACCTAATATACTTGCCGCTCAATGGTAGTGTTCAGTACTATCATGTTCCGGTCAGGTGGTAATGTACGGCCCTGTAATTTCCAGCACAGAGGTATAATACCTTAGGCTTCAGGAGTGGTAACGCACCTGCAGTATGACCTTGATCTTTGTGTGGTGGTACTTGTGTCTATAGGCTGCAGTCATCACTTAACATCAATGTGAGCTGCATGCTTGCTTGCCACTGACATAAAAAAAAACTGTACATATATGCAGACAAAAAAACAGGAAGCATTGATCGAAAATGCATATTATGATTTAGATGCTACAAATTATAGCAGTAATGGAGTAGGTAAAAGAAAATCATTTGGACAGTTAAAAGTAGAGGTTTAGTTATTACTCTTACTACTGCAAAATTGATGTATGCCACTATACTAAATGTATTGTAAATATATCTAAAATAAAATTAATCTAATACTATACACGTGTTAATTCAGATTAAAAAGAATATAATTATGTCGAGTCACCCAAGGAATATGTGACTCTGTAAACTGAACTTACACAAAAATATAATCGTTAACTGGTTAAGTCCCTTCGATAGTCCGGTTCTTAAGCTGCATAATTTCAATTCCCACATTTTAGACGTTAAGTCATTACTTAGTCCAGCTTTTAAATAAAATTGCATTAGCGTCTAGAATTCTATATTATACCCGACGTTTTGTTGAATGTAAAAATGTTGATCAATTAGGATTAGATAGGTTTGTGAGACAGGAAATAATTCCTATTAGTGCAGCCATATTTTTTTCATGTTATTTTGTATCGCGCACCTAAATGCATTTTTTTGCCATGTCTAGTTTTATTCTGGAAACTGTAGCAAGTGGAGCTAGAAGGCATCATAAAAGAGCTAGCATTTCGGAAGATAAGAGTGCAGTACCTCAAAGAAGCTAAAAAATAAGTAAATTGTTATTCACTTTAATTTATTTTGTTTGTTTTTGACGTGTCATAAGAGGTGCCTGTTACCCTTAATGAATAAATGAGTTTCTGATTCTGATTGTGAAATGAATCCTTCCTTTCCTATGGAATAACTGATTCAATGCCTTAAAATTTGGCTTTCCGGGACAGAGGTATAATAGCTTAGGACTTATATTATACTAGCGGCCCGCCCCGGCTTCGCCCGCGCTGCTCTGCTCCTATTAGTCATAGCGTAATGTAAGCTATCCTATCTCTCAAGTTGGATCGAACTGCACATGGTGTGCGAATTTTATTATAATCGGTTAAGTGGTTTAGGAGTCCATTGAGGACAAACATTGTGACACGAGATTTATATATATTAAGATTATATCAATCCTGAAAACCCGTTACAAGCAAACCCAATAAGGAAATATCTTTATTTTTACTGACGGTAGAGCTCTAGTGACAGAGCTAGCGGGCGTAGGCACCACCGCATTACCTCTATCTGCCGCTAAATGATAGTGTTCAGCACTATCGTGTTCCGGTTAGATGGTAATATATGGCCCCGTAATAACTATCACAGAGATAACAACTTAGGTCTCAGGGGTGGCAACGCATCTGCATTTCGACCTCTGGTTTTTGTGTAGACGTCTATAGGCTGCATTCATCACTTCACATCAATGTAAGATTTAAGAAGAAGAAGAGTTTGCCGCCCTTCTAACATAAAAAAAATCGAGGAACCCCAAAAACAATAGATATTAATATAATGTGGCAACATTGTAGCACTATAACTTGCCTGGACATCAATGGGAGCGCAATTAACTCTTTATCGTGTGACATGTACCAGTAAGCGTGACGTCGGCACGTTTGATGTTATCGCGTAATGACGTAATGAGACAGACGGACAGTTAAGATGATTTGAACAGTTATAATCATGTTGAGAACGGGATGGGACAGGAAGAGGTGTAAGACAAAGGCTGCTGTTTGACTGTCACCGCTTTGAGGTACTGCGTCGCGTGCGTTCAAATCATTATCACATTTCATAGTAATCTGTTATGTAGAGCCTTAGTGATATTTCTTGAGGACGCATTATCGCATTACTTAATCTATTTACCGCTAAATGGTAGTGTTCTGCGATTTCCTTGCAGTTCTTAATACTCGCATGTAGACAATAGGCTCGTAGATGTTAGATTTTAATGGGCTGCAACATTCACTTACCACTTGTACGGCCTTGCCTTGCCTTATTTGCCACACAGGGGCATAATACCTTAAGTATCACCTTTTTACTGGTGGTAGAGCTCCAGTGACGGAGCTCGCGGGCGTAGGCAGTAGTAGGCACCACCGCATTACCTAATATACTTGCCGCTAAATGGTAGTTTTCAGCACTATCGTGTTCCGGTCAGGTGGTAACTTACGGCCCTGTAATTTCCGGCACAGAGGCATAACAATCAGTAGTTGCAATGTATCTACATTGAAAACTCTGGTTCGTGTAGATGTTTATAAGTTACAATATTACCAGAGAATATGTAATAATACTACGGTATAACTGACCATCAATGTATACTCGTTTGCCACTTGATGACATTAAAAAAACAACCTGTGGGTACTACTTAATTACAAGACATTTACCAAGTTTTCTTTAGTCAAAGAAATTAAGATTCTAGTAGAAATAGAAATAGAAATAGAAAATATTTTTATTTCGAATAGATCTTTACAGATACTTTCAAAACGTCAATAAATCATAAACTACCTAGAGCGAATAACCATTACATATAGTAAAGAAAAATCATATATTAATAGTAAATTAAAAATTAAAATTTAAACTATTTGGTTAAAACATAATAATCATAAAATTTTTCAATTCCTTCAATGATAATAAATGAAGAAAAAGAAAACTTATTCGTCAAGATCAATGTTATTCACTTAGCAGAGTTCCAAGTGCAGTCACTACTGAGAAGAACTCCGCTACCCAACAAACTCAGTAAGAGCTCTTTTAAATGAAAGCTTAAATCTAGTACAGATTATCGTGAAAAATCAAATAATGTCAACGTCCATAGCATAGATGCAAATAAACTGCTATCTACTAAATGTGATGTAGCCCCTGCAAACCAGAACAGACCAGTCCCCACCAACAGCACCCGTTCACGAGTATGACGCATGTGACAGCCATTGCCCTCTTCGACAGTATTAATAAAATAGCTTAATCGTAAATGGAGTAGAATCTTAAAGGTCTTATTTTTTTATTTTTACTTAGCAACTGCCTCGGTAGCCTAGTGGTAGCAGGCCACTACTACTACGCTGAGGTCCTGGGTTCGATTCCCGGGTAGGGGGTTATCAGAGATAATGGTGAAAAAAGCCTTTATCTCTGGTTCTATTGGGATTTTTCCATTTTCTGGAAATTTCCCAGTACCTCAAAGTTTGGTAATGTGCCCGGAGATGTCAACAGGCTCGCCACCTGTTACATGGGCCAAAACGTAACCGGCGAATCGTGGGTGTTTGCATGTATGCTTGAATGCATGCATTTACCTCTGCCTACCCCTTCGGGGATTACAGGCGTGAAGTTACGTTTATTTCTCCTTTTTTGCAACCATTAAGATTTAAAAAAATAATTATAATATCCTCCATACGGAAACCCCATCATCACTTATTTCATTTTAACCATAATATTCCCCATTCAATAACCCAATTCATGTATACATAAGAACTTACAGAATCTCAGAAAGCCATACATTCGCTTGTTTACAGACATTTACTTAAACTCTCCATCATAAATAATTCAATTTGCAATTACTTATCATATACAAATAATAAATACATAAATAAATAATAAGAGCATTTATTTAATTAGAGCAACTTCTACCAAACCCCTATTATCAAAGAGATATGAATATACAGTGAGCATTAAAAAGACAACAGAACTATATAATCTCTTTCAAGCCATAAAACATAACCTGCAATCAACTGTCATTCCTCATTTGCTTCATTAATAATAAAATAAATAATCAAAGGGAAGCTGGAACGCCGCTGGTAATTAATAAATCTATAAACACCATCTTTTATTACATTAAAAGGATTTGAATCCGCAACTTGCATCGATATACGATCGTGTGTAACCAGAAAACTATCATGTCGGTATCATAAACGAGATTGCAGTTGCAAATAATCATAAAGGTGGATGTTGCCTCCTTTTAAAGATAAAATGAATAGTCTTGGTTTAATGACAGTAGCAATTGAATGAAAAGACGATCTCGTTTCAATGACCTATATGTATTAAAGTACCAGACAGGACACGTCTCACATAAGCATTTGTCAAATCAATTAAAAATCTTTTTGTTCGTTGTGTATACTCTGTACATATATAAACTTCGATGTCACATTTCTAAGATTTCATAATTATTTGAACGACTCTGGAAGGAAAACGACGAAAAACCGTAACGTAACTCTGGGTGAGTTACGTTACGGTTTTTCGTTCACAATATTTCCCTTAGTCTTGTTTTTCCTGACTCTTCATTTCTACTATACTATGTTAAGCATTTTTGTTCTAAACATGAAATACATTTTTGTTCTAAACATTAAATAAGTTAATTTTCCAATCTAAAAAGTCTCAGAAATTAGTTTCAGTAAAATAATATATTTTTTAATTCATTAGAAAAAAACAAATACCTAATTATGTGCTGTTAATCTACACTACAGCTTTGAATTTCAATCGTCTTTTAGTCCAGTTAATGAAACTTTAAATTTTATTTCATTTTATAACCAAATTAAGTTCAATCTGAGATACTGCTGCAGCTTCAGCTGAAGAAACACAGAATAAATTTAAACTAACTAATGAATCTAACTATAACTGTTGAAACATATTAATTAGAACAGTATTACAATCTAGTTCAAATAAAAAAAGCAAGACAAAACGTGAGAATTATTTTTTTCCACCTACAACACAGTAACATGTTCATTTGAAGAAACATAATAATATCTTCATAAATCTGTCGTATGGTGACAGCAATAGATTATTTCCTCCGCTCAAGAATCCGCTATCAATGTGTATTAATACTTAAATTCTCTTTGTATGACCGCCTTTCGTGAAATATCGAGATACAATCTAAATTGCTCACGTATTTGTGAATGGTAGTACGCGTAAGACCCGTTCACACTAGCCTTCATTAGACCCTAATTAAAACCTAAGGCGGCGTGCACACTTGCTGGCTTGACAGTTGTCATTTTTTTGTCAACGTCGCAAATGGAGTCGACGAGTGACATAGTGATTACGATTTAATTTATTCGTTCTACGACGATAAGGGACAAATGACGTGTTTTACTCGTGTAATCATTTTTATTGGACACTATTATGTTTTCTTGGTTTTCAGTTTGTCTTTGTTTTATTTCCGACTAGAGACCCGTTACTTTTTTTATGTAATAAAAGTGGCAAACAAGCATGCAGTTCACATTGATGTTAAGTGATGACTGCAGCCTATAGACACACAATGACCATTGGTCAAATGCAGATGCGTTACCACTCCTGAGGCCTAAGGTGCTATGCCTCTGTGCCGGAAGTTACAGGGCCGTACATTACCACCTGACCGGAACACGATAGTGCTGAACACTACCATTTAGCGGCAAGTATCTCCGTGGTCCGTCACTGGAGCTCTACCACCAGCAAAAAGTACTTTGTATGTTCTACATATGTTCTCAACGTCAATTCTCAGTTTCAGGCTGTAACCGTGAAATACTGCATTCGGGTAACAAGGTGAAATCTTTGCAAACAATGGACGAATTACATTGCGACCAAAGGACCAAAGGAGACGTTCCAAAATGTATAGAGCATGGGCCCGCACCTTGTACACTACTCGTGTATTGTGAGAAGAAGGATAACATACTAAATCATTTTCAGCTACTCAAATTATTATTATACCTTCAATTAATTGTCGTAAGTATACTTCAAAAACAAGAATGTCATAGTAGCAATATGGTGACATTATGTTGTCACAAAAATTTAATAAATATTTCCAACAAAAAAGCAACTCTAAAATGACTCTCATTATTTAAGTATTTTTCCATGATTCCACGTATTTTTCTCTATCTCTTGATATAGTGTACAAGATGCGTGCCCAACATGGATCTTGTCCTTTCGATTTTGCGTTATATGTCAACCACTCAGTATCACAGTCTCTTAGTCAGTATTGGAAGAGAGGAGTTTTATAATAATTATATGCATTTACGAACAGAATAGAAGTCATGTTTTGTTTTTGCTGTTGATTAGTATCGATGATGCATGTGTGTCATATATTTATATTCATAAAATAAAACGCTCTAAATCGGATTTTATTTTTGCATCCCGTAAATTGATAGCAAATGACGATGTGAACGTAGCTTAGCAACGCGTTGATTAGTATCGAGTTTTTCTCAAAGCCTCTATAGGAAAACTATTCCTGCAATACGTGGCATGCAAGACAGGGTGGTTTTTGTGTTAAAACCCTAGAATAGGGTTGTCAAACGACTAGATACTGTCAAGATACCGTTCCCTGTCAGTTTGGAATCTGTGGAGTGAGTTTCTGGAATACACTGACGCAATTTATGGGAAAATATGTTTTTTATACATTTTCGAGTGTTTATACAAATTACTTGAGATATAGTGTGTCTGCCCAAAAAATGTCAACACTTGCACGTATAAAAAGTTCTTTGCGTTGTTTTTGAACCTTTGCGCAAGTGAAACGTAGTCACAATGATTAACTCAAAATGTCAACTTTAAAAATATCAACACTGGATAATCAACACTTTAATTTGTCCCTTTTTATACATTATCGGTACTTAATGTCAGCAATAAAGCAATTTCAGTTAATTAAAAGAGTCTTAATGTCAACACTTTAGAGTAAGACCCAAATGCAACAGGTACCAAGACAGTTATGATAAAAAGTGGTCAAAAAATCAGTTGAGTCCTAACTTAAGTCTGAAATATATCGGATGAATAAATACTTACATTTAATTTCGAAGGTAACAAAGTTCAAGGACTGATGGTAGAAGTATATTTTTATTTTTCTTCCTTTAATTTTTCACGAAGGAACAAAAATGGGGTGGAGTCAAAAGTCTTAGAAATCGGCATGCATGTATGACGGCATGCATGTACGAAGGCATGCGTGTACGAAGGCATGCATGTACGAAGGCATGCATGTATGATTCGTACTTGTTTTCGGATCAATTTATTTATAAAATCTTTGGTTAGAAATGTGGGATCAGTCACTATCTTGACAGGGTTCTTGTAGTGTGAGTAGAAATGAGCCACACCTCTTGGCCAGTGAGTAAAGTCTAGGTCGGAAACGTCAATCATTTTACAGAAATGCGAATTCTAATTGCCTTTTTTTCTAGACGTCTCCGTTCTCAGAGTCGATAAAACTATTTACTTCGACGCGTCTCCATTCTCATAGTTGATTAATAACTCTATTAACCTAGATTAGTTAGTATTTTTGGTTTATATTTTTATGTAGGCCCCGTAATAACTACGAGTATCACAGAGGCATAACAACTTAGGTCTCAGGGGCAACGACGCGTCTACATTTTGACCTCTGGTTTTTGTGTAGATGTCTATAGGCTGCAGTCATCACTTAACATCCATATGATCCTTCATGCTTGCTTGCTACCTTCGCTGCATTGAAACATGTATCTTAGTCTGTATTTTTTTTTTTTTTTTTTACTTTATGGAAGTGGCTAACAAGCATGCAGTTCACATTGATGTTAAGTGATGACTGCAGCCTATAGACACCCACACAAAGACCAAGGTCAAAATGCAGATGCGTTGCCACTCCTGAGGCCTAAGGTGTTATGCCTCTGTGCCGGAAATTTCAGGGCCGTACATTAATGTATATGTATATACTAATACACCTACAACATGCAACTTATTCCTATTTTCATATAAATTTTGGGAAAATACAGGGCCGTACATTACCACCTGACAGGAACACGATAATGCGGAACATTACCATTTAGCGGGAAGAATATTAGGTAATGTGGTATTGCCTACGCCCGCAAGCTCCGCAAGCACTGGATCTCTACCACCAGTAAAAACAAACAAAATTCTAACAAACTCTATTCTTACAAAAGATATAAGTAGATATAAATAAGTCAATTGTACACGTTTTGTTAAGGAATTAAGAGGCTTTTTATTTTATGAGGTTCAAAATAATCTAGCGTTCGATGTTACATGCGCATAACAATTGCTATGTTCCATGGCCCAACCTCGGCCACTTTCACTAAATGATTTACAGACCGGCTTCAGGTACAGAATATTAGTTGCGTGCACGCGCTTCCTAGGTGACCTCAGCTTTCACTGCCATGGGAACCTTCCTTACTTTCCCCTTGTCCTTAGGCTTCGTTTAAGTCTTAAAAGCTTCGTGAGGGTTTCGCTAATAGTTATAGTTAATGTTAGGATTGGATTAGTTAGGTTGTAGTGATCCAAATGTTCCAAATGATGCATTTGAACTAGTATTGGTGTTCCAATCTTTCGGAACATCGAAATGTTTCGGAACAGTGAATCAGAACAGTAAAGAGTTACACACGTCTATTGTAGTGATATCTTGGTATTCCAGTGACAAAGTTTTCACTGGTGGTAAAACTCCAGTGACTCGCGGGCGTAGGCACCACCGCATTATCTAATTTACTTGCCGGTAAATGTTCAGCACTATCGTGTTCCGTTCAGGTGGTAATGTACGGCCCTGTTATTTCCGGCACAAAGGCATCAAAGGCATCACACCTTAGGCCTCAGGAAAGGTAAGTATGGTCACGCATCTGCATTTTGATCTTGGTCTTTGTGTGGGTGTCTATAGGTTGCAGTCATCACTTAACATCAATGTGAACTGCATGCTTGTTCACCACTTCTATTACATAAAAAAATAACCCTTAGAAAGCTGCTATATTGGTTATTGGCTATATTACATTAATTGCACTCGTGCGAAACCGGGGTAAGCCGCTAGTTAACAATACTTATAAAGTCTTAAGCTATTTACACCCCGTTAAATAACCATAACCGAATATAATATTAGCATGGGATACAGTTGAAACTCACCAAATGTAATTTACAAACCTGTTTCATAAACCAGACTGATTCAAAATTCAATCATCACATAAATAATAAAATAGAATATTTGAAAATATTTTTATGAGGACCAGACAGAAAAGATAAGCGAATGCCTAATACGTAGGGTTGTGATAGATACAGAATATAAGGTATCTAACTAGAAATATCGCTCACAGACCTTAGGACTTTATTGTTACTTTACTGGTGGTAGAGCTCCAGTGACGGAGCTCGCGGGCGTAGGCACCACCGCATTACCTAATATACTTGCCGCTAAATGGTAGTGTTCATCACTATCGTGTTCCGGTCAGGTGGTAATGTACGGCCCTGTAATTTCCGGCACAGAGGCATAACACCTAATGCCTCAAGAGTGGCAGCGCATCTGCATTTTGACCTCTGGTCATTGTGTGGTTGTCTATAGGCTGCAGTCATCACTTAACATCAATGTGAACTACATGCTTGTTTGCCACTTTTATTACATAAAAAAAATAAAAAAAAATCATCACTCAACATCCATATAAACTGCATAATTGGTTTCTAACTACTAAAGGAGTAACTAAGAATACTTTTATACTAGCTGCGCCCACGACTTCATCCGGGTAGATACTGAACAATCATAAATTTTCACGCAGACGAAGTCGCGGGCACAGGTAGTATTAAATAAAATAAGTATTTTAATCAGCCATAATAAATAATAGAAGTTTAAGCGTTAATCTTCACGCTATCATTTCATTTTTGTAGTGCCACAGCCCTATCAATCCATTACAGAATTGGGTGTTGACACACACATTTCCCATAACTCGTTTTATGAATCAGCTTTGTATTAATGAATTCAGAATTGCTGGATACAACAGTAGCAAGAGTGGCTCGTAATATCTATATTCATTATTTTCAATTCTAATGTCGCTTTGGCTGCATACACACACCTAACCAGAGGCAGAGAATATGTAATAATACTACGTATAGATTGGACACTTCGACGTCCCGCCCGATTTCCACGCATAACCCATCTCCTCCCCTCTTATGGGCGACGGTTGGTATTTTCTACGCGCTACGCACACAAGCGCACTGATTTAGGTCTGTCTAATATAGACCAAATTAAACGTTTGCATGGAATTTTAGATACTTCGAAATCGGAAATGGAATCGCCATTCCTACTACGAAGTATATAAAAAGCTGCTACGAACTTATTTATTAAAAAAAAAAAACAAGTTTTAAAGTTTTAAACAACGACTTAACCCTCAGGCTATTGATATCATATTGATATTTTTTCGATATGTCGATATTAAAAACTAATAAAAACTAAACTGGCCAATTTTTAGGTCAAAGAATCAGCATTGCCATCCAACGAGGCAATGCTGCCAGCCTTCTGGGTACCATAACACAGGAAGGCAGTGATGCGGAATTTTTAGACGCATGTTGTTTTTAGTTTAGGTATAACTTTATTTTATGTAAATATTATTTAGCTTTTAAATATATTTTAATGTTTTTTTTTATTACGTAGATTAATTAAGGTTATTTGATAATTACATCTGAAATAATTTGAAATATTTATTGTTTAGTTGGCAACAAAAACAAAAAATATCAAAACGAATTAAAATGTAGATTTATACATTGGATTTTTTTTTTATATTTTAAGAAGCTACGCTGTTTTTTTTGCTCGTTCGTCTTTTTATAATTTTTGTAGTTGGATCAAGGAAGAGATTAATCGAGGACACGCAGGATAAAAGAATTTTTTTTTTAATTTATTGATATATCGATAATTTTTTCGATATATCGAACACTGGTACTGATATTTTTAAAATAAAAAGATCAACAGCCCTACATCGAGTTTGACAAGCAACGACAAGAGACATCTACAATTTTTTTTAGGGTCACGGCACAAGGCAATGTTTCTATCGCCATTCCACCCTATGTGTGACGACATATGGCGCATACGTCTTTTTAGAATACACTAACTTTCAAAGTAGAAATTATGAATGAAAAGTACAAAATTTCGAAAAATGGTTAAACACGGGTGCCCTAGTTTTGGATTTACTTTTAGATAATGTAATAAAACATGTAGGTTAAAAATATGAAATGTTGTCAATTGTGCATTTTCAAATTTAATATTATAAAACATGTCACAATTCATTATGATAATCGATTCCGACTGTAAAACGAGGTGCAAAAGATTTACGCGAATTGATGTTTTCATGTTCTTTATACTAGGAATCATTATATGTTGTAGAAATTAAATTTGTGGTGATAGAGCTCCAGTGACGGAGCTTGCGGGCGTAGGCACCGCCGCGTTATCTAATGTACTTGCCGCTAAATAGTAGTGATTAGCACTATCGTGCTCCGGTCGGGTGGTAATGTACGGCCCTGTAATTTCCGGCACACAAGCATAACACCTTAAGCCTCAGAAGTGGTAACGCATCTGTATTTTGACCTCTGGTCTTAGTGTGGGTGTCTATAGGCTGCAGTCGTCACTTAACATCAACGTGAACTGCAAGCTTGTTTGCCACTATCATTACATAAAAATAAAATTGTGGATTTTCTCGCGTATACAACACTCCCAAACTTCTACTTATATTATTAATGACGACTAGTTTAATTATTGTTATTTTATTATTTTATTTTAATATTTAATTTAGCATGCATCAAATGATTTTAAAAACTGTATGTGAATGTGTAATTATTATGGGTTAATTTGCCTGAATAAAAAGATTTATTATTATTATTATACCCGACGTTTAGGTCGTTTTCCAGCTACTGTAATCGCGGGCAGACTGGAATGGGAAACAACAATGAACTATTGGAAGAGTGCCTGTGACGCTGCTCAAGGACGTAGGCACCACCGCATTACTTATCAAATAATACCCTATACGATGGGGTAAGTGAGAAAAAAATTACATCCCTCTCTTCACTCATCACGTGTATGATAGGTACCGGTCAGTCGGAAGGTCAGCATTATTATTATCAACTAATAATAATATAATAATGGCAACCTATTATACGTCCCACTGCTGGGCACGAGTCTATCCCCTTTTAGGGGGGAGGCCCTCTCCTCCACCTTAGTCCAAGCTTACTCCACCCGCTGCTCCAATGCGGATTGGTGGCGATACGGGGTAGGGCCAACCTGCTGTCGGATGTTTTCAAACCGCCCATAAGGCCTCCGAGAAGGTTTAACGACTGCTAGCATAGTTAATATTCGTGCCAAATTACAGCTTTCTCGTGCTAATGGTATCTAACCTAAGCTGCAGACAGAAGGATCAACAGATCTTAAATAATACATCACTGGGAACTGATCAATATGCCAATCTTGGCGACATAAAAAATAGCAAAATATCATATTCCCGCTACATACTATACATTGGGACACACACCAAAATCGCTGTAATGCGTCGACTCCCATAATACTATTGTTGCCAATAAAACGGCAAATTATGCATTTCCACGTACATATATTTATACATACGTATACTGAACATGTATTTTCTATCGAGTTTAGCATTCACGCAGATGCTCTGTCGGCGGGCTGTATGGAATTAAAGAATGGAGGTCTATAACTATAGGATCTAATGGATACATTCCATTGCGTTTTGTTTTTTGTCAACACTTTTTAATCCGCATACCTATTGCTTACAATGATAATTATCTGTGAAAGAAAGTCTGACATGTTTTTTTTCGCGTGAATAGTAAAGCTGAAGTAAAGAAGTTAGGTAAATAGCATCTTAACAAAACTCAGAATACTCCATGTATATGCCTTATTAACATTCTTATCTAAGCAGTAATTAAATAGATATTTCTGATATGTCAAAATAATATACATATACAGATTATCAACGAGATGTGTTAACACGACTCATCTTAATTTTACCACCAGTGAGCGCTTATTATTCGTCAAGTATAAAATATTTATAAAACATACATATGCAGCTATATAAATTAAAAGTTGAATTGGTAATGGGTCCACAATGAGTGCCGCATGTCATTGAGGTATGGTAATGCACCATCCCGTATGCCGCGCATGTTGGAGATGCGTGTGACAAATATAATTTAGTGTTGTCTCACCACGTTCGTTCACTTTTCGGGTTTTTTTACCTTTGAATATAACTTTACTTCTTTGTTTATTGCAAAGGCTGCAAGGAAATTCATGCATCAAAAAAATGTTAGATCACGTCGGTGCCTTATTTGTGTAGCTATAAAGTCTAATTTACAATATTTTTTTATATGCGATGGTGGTGGCAAATAACCATGTTGTTCACATAGATGTAAAGTGATGACTGCAGCCTTTAGACATCTACACAGTAACCAGAGGTCTAAGTTCAGATGCGTTGCTACCCCTGAGGACTGAGGACTAAGATAGTTATAACGGAGCCATACATTACCATCTAACCGGAACACGATAGTGCTGAACACTACCACCAGTTATCACGGGAAAATTCTTCTATGATACATACTAGTGGTAGAGTTGCAGTGTTGGATATTGAGGACGTAGCTGAACTGCTAATCTATCTGCCACCCAATGGTAGGTCAGCACTATCGTGTACCCATCTACGTGAACTGCATGCTGCATCCAGAAGAACTACCAGCTTTATAAACCTACAATAAAACTGGACATATTAGGTGTAATATGTCCTGTTAAATTTAATCTAAGTATAATCTGTAACACATATGCATAGTCATTTGACTCTGCCACGAGAGTCGTGGTAGAATCATTTACGTTTAAGTCATATACTTATCATACAGTTATTTTCAAAATTGGTGGTTTGTTAACCAACAACAAACATATGAGATCTTTATAATTTTTTCATACAGTGTACCTCAATAACTTAAAAATCTCAATCGATATTGACAATCGATCACAGAGAATCGACAAAAGCTCGATTAAAATAATTTTATCATTGTTATTGAAAACAAAGCCTTTATTTACAAATTTTATTGCGTTTTGTATGCGTACCGTGCATCAAAATTATTCATTTAAAAAAGTCAATGGACCGCTCGGAATTTCGTGATGTCACTTAGACCTATTCAAATTATTTTGTAATTATGCTCTGTACTCTAGTCAGTTTGTGTGCCTTTTTTTGCATGTTAAATAAGAATTCCTTTAAAAACTTCATCAAAAATTATAGTGAGGAGCATATGAATTACAGAATTACAGAACTAGGAAGTGTTATCGAGTTTAATATCAAGGCATATAAATATATACATCTGAAATTGTTTTTAATTATACATTAAGAATCTCATATGTAAAGTCTATTGATAATTTGGAAAAATATTAATATAAATACTTATGGATGTATGTGTTGTTAAGGCTGGTCCATGGAACTTCAAATTACCTGTAATACAGAAAATAACATTTTATTACTTTTATAGTACCTACTTTGAAACCAAAGGCGCTTTCATAGAAAGCCTAAAAAACGTGTAAAATAATGAAGAAGTAATATCTGAGGGTATTTACAGACATCATATCCACAATCAAATGCCAAACTATCGATATCCACAGACGTCTGTGTCTATTTATATAATGAACGTGGAATACAAGCATGCAGTTTACATTGATGCTAAGTGATGACTGCAGCCTGTAGACACTTACACAAAGACCAGAGGTGAAAATACAGATGCGTTGCCACCCCTGATACCTTAGTTAATATGTCTCTGTGATAAGTTATTACGGGGCCGTACTGCTTACGGGACAGTGTGAATTTTTGAGTATATCTCTTTTTACTACTTATCTTAGTTTCTCTCACATTAAATCTTATGAATTTATGTTTCTGTCTCTTTTTATTGTCACTTTTTCGTTTCATTTAAAAAGGTTTACTATTATCTATCTCGCAGTATCTACCTCTAACGCAAAACAACAAAATTAATAAGCGCCTGTATTATCCATATTACTTTTCTTCCCCACGCTCCAGTTCTGTCAGCTCTACTTATCTTCCCCGCATTATAATTCGTTAATTTACCAATGTAAGACAAAAATAATCATCGTACTTTACAGCAAAGGAGAAGCATATGGTAATGATTGCATATTCTATTGAAATTAATATTGCTTATCAATCTTTTTAGGGGCGTACGACGCAAAATATGAGGTCTTTGTTTTCTGGATTGATTCTGTAGCAGGTTACAAGTCATAGACTATAATTATTTATACTTCATCTTTACTTTACTTAGACAGTAAAAATGGGGTGTCTGTACATGAAATATTTTTCTCAAAAACTGATATGGGAGCGATTAAAAAAGAGTAACAGAAGAAAAAAAAATTTTGGGATTTTTGTCTGACTGTCTGTCTGGTACGTTATAACTTTGAATCTACGGAACGGATTTGGACGCGGTTCAGGTCGATTACATATAATTAAGAGCGTTTGCAAAACTTCGTTTCATCAAAATCGGTTTAGGGCACAGAGATTAATGCAGCTTACATAGGCGTTAGTGGCGTTGCTGGTGGTGATAGTGGCATTGGTGACGTTAGTGGCGTTGATGGCGTTTGTGGCGTTGGTGGCATAGGTGTCGGTGGTGGCATTGGTGGCATTGGTGGCGTTGCTGGCGTTAGTGTCGTTGGTAGCATCGGTGGCGTTGGTGTCATTGGCGGTGGCGTTGATGGCGTTGGTGGCGTTTGTAGCATTGGTGGCAAAGGTGGTGGTGTTGGTGGTGTTGATGGCATTGGTGGCATTGGTGGCATTGGTGGCATTGGTGGCATTGGTGGCATTGGTGGCATTGGCGGCATTGGTGGCATTGGTGGCATTGGTGGCTTTGGTAGCGTTAGTCTAATATCGTGTACAAAGAAGTATTATTGAACCAGATTTTTCTAGCTATCCATAAGTGTTTTCTTGTAATCCAAAATTAACCAAAAATTATATTATTACAAAAAGTCACTTTTCGCGGGCACAGCTAGTTTCAAATAAAAAAGTACAAAAGGCGGTCTTGTTGACTGACTTTTTACTGGTGGTAGAGTTCCAGTGTAGGAGCTCGAGTGGGTAGCCACTAGACACCACTGTATTATCTAATCTATCTGCCGCTAAATGGTAATGTTCAGCACTATCGTGTTCCGGTCAGGTGGTAATGTATGGCTGTTATAACTATCACAGAGACATAACAACTAAGGTCTCAGGGGTGGCAACGCATCTGCATTTTGACCTCTGGGGGGCGACCGCCTAACTGAAATGCTTTCATTGAAATAAAACTATTTTTACGGATTTATCTCGCGTATATTAAACTTAAATGATTTTTAAAATCAACCCGAGAGATAAATCCGTAAAAATAGTTTTATTTCAATGAGTGTAGCTCGCGAAAACCTAAGAACATATCATGAAATGCTTTCGTTTATGACGTTATCTTGTCCGTTTCGTACCGTCTATTAAAACATTTTGCTCTTAAGTATATACCTGCGGACGAAAACACTTCCAGGAAAAAGTTAGGTGGTACAAAATTGATGAGATGTTGTCATAATCGAAAGCTAAACGAAAGCATTTGAGTTGGGCGGTCGGCCCCCTGGTCCTTGTGTGTCTATAGGCTGCAGTCATCACTTAACATCATTGTAAACTGCAAGCTTGTTTGCCACCTTCATTACATTAAAAATATGAATTTTGGATTTAATTTGAATACTCAAACTTCTTATAGGTTTTCCAGTAATCTATAGGCAAAGAACTATTTTACACATTTTTTTCAAAATTTTAAGTTCAGTAGTTTCGGTGATAGCGGAGGGGTTGGTCAATTTTCGTCGTTTTTCTTAAATAACTTCAAATTTGTTTATGCAAAAATTATAAAAAAATATATCTGAGATGCTGACAACAACTTCTTTCATTTGATATGTCACACGACACAGTTAACGATTTTTTTTTTCAATTTTCTGATTTACCCCCCGAAAGTGGTCCCCCTGTTTAAAATCACCAATTTACATATATTCATCAAATTTCAACTCAATCGGTCGAGTAGTTTCGGAGCAAATTGGCTGTTACAGACAGACAGACAGAGAGACAGACGCACGAGTGATCCTATAAGGATTCCTTTTTTCCTTTTAAGGTACGGAACCCTAAAAAACTGTTATTATTACATTTGACAATAACCGTAACAAACATTTTGGTACAACCGAACCTTAATCTGAAATAAAAAAGATTTCGACGAATTGATAATCTCCTCTTTTTCGAAGTCGGTTTAAAATAAGGATCACAAGTGTATCCCTTGGACCAAACAGGACAAGTTCATCTGCAAATCAAATGGGATGCCTACGCACAGGGCGAGGCACGCCGGATGTCAACCTAGTGCTAGCATTGTTTGTCTCCTTTTCTTTGGGAACGAATTGAATTTTGGAATAACTTGGATCAACTTTTGAAGTGTAAACTTCTTCGGCGACGGCTAGGAGTCATCAGGCTTTTTGTATGTATGTATCTTCACGCCAGGTGCCTAACGGGGTAGGTAGAGAGTGTGAAGCGCCAGATATCCCAGGAAGACCAAGACTGACCAACCATGACCAAATAGGTCGAGTTCTGTCTGATGGTGCGGTCAAAAGTCATGTATGAAGAGAATGATGAAGGTAGTTGAGGCACAGGAGGTGTGTCAGGCTTTTTGTGATGGTTAAAAAATGTTAAACCCGCGTCAGAACACATGACCCTGATAGAAAATGCGCAAGACGAATACGTGACCAGAATTGCATTCGCCTACTTTTTGATGACCCAATGACAGCTGGCATGGTGGTGGTGGTGGTGTTAGTGGTGTTTATGGCGTTGGTGGTTTTCGTGGCGTTGGTGGCGTTAGTGGTATTGGTGGTGTTGGTATTGGTGGTGTTGGTATTGGTGGCGGACATTGGTATAAGCCCGGACACGGCCAAAAGAGGCGACCCTTTTCCCGTGACCGGGCATAAAACCATATAACAGAGGACAAAACGTAACTTGAATATCTACGTGTATACTTGCTGTCAATATACCTATGGATAAATCCATGGGATTGATACAAAAAATATACCAATGATTATTGTTATCAGATTAATGTTGCAGCTTAAATTAAGTACGGCATATTGAATGTAAAATTAAAGTAGGCCCCCATGACTTTAACGCATGCATTTACCTCTGCCTACCCTTTCTACGTACAGGGAATACAGGCGTGAATTAAATCGCAATAGGACGTCATGGTGCAGAACCTGACGTACACATTATAACGTATGTATTACCGGATCTCAAGCTCGTTATACACACTTCTATAATCAGACGCATCACGAAGCGAGTAATAATAATATCCATATTTTGCTGCCAATAAGGGAATAATGCGAATCGAGACTGGAATTAGGATGGGGCCACGAGACAAGCAAGCGGCGGTATGCTGATGGATTTTTTTAATAGTTTTTATCATGCTGAGTAGGTATCAAACACGCATGCAGTTCTGATGAATGGTAAATAGCTTCTGCAAACATTCAGAGAAAACCCAGAGCCACAAATGAAAACACTATGAACAGTACTATTAAAATTAAGCATTACGCTGATCTAATATCTGATTAATATTAACATTGATATTTATTCCAGTCTTAAAGTATTATCTTGACACCTTCGGACAAAAAACAAATTGACATAAATAATAGTTAAATAAAACAAACTCTGTCGGATACGATACTTATCTAGTGGAATAATAATAGAGACTTAGGTGACAAGCACTGAACTTTCTATGTTATTGAGTTATTTAGTAAATTTGTCTTTTGAGTTGAGTAAAAATTATAAGCTCTATATTACCTACTGCCTGATAACTCTCATTACCGTATTGTCAAAAATATTCGAAAAGGCTATGCACGCAAGGCTCATGAATTATTTGCATAAAGGAGACGTTCCAAAATGTATGGAGCTTGGGCCCGCACCATGTACACTATATTGAGAGATGACGCATAAAATACTGAATCATTTTCAGCTATTCAAATCGTTTATTTAATCTTCAATTAATTGTCGTAAGTATATTTTTGAACAAGAATGTCATAGTAGCAATATGGCTACATATTCCTGTCATACAAAAATTACGTTAAATAAATATTTCCGACAAAAAAACTACGATTCAAATAATTTTTTGAGTATTGTTCCATGATTTTGCGTATTTTCTCTAACTTTTGATATACTTAGTGTACAAGGTGCGGGCCCAATTTGGAACTTCTCCTTTAATATAACAATAGAAAACCAAAAAGGATTCCAGATTAGGTAAAGCTACGTTTTATCTTAAAAGGATTATAGTAACGTGAAAAAGTAGGAAAGCTCCACACTATCACTCCTTATGGCTGTAAAAACGAACCTCAAAAAGATATCATTTGCAAAATTTGTTCGCAAATATGTTACCTTAACAATTGAAAACGCTTGTCGCTCCGCTGGTTTAGTGTCACCGTGCTAAAACTTTGTCGGCGCCGAGCGATTATCATACAATGCCCACTTGGGATTCAGCCGCGTTGACAGATACGCGTTTCCTGTAACCGAAACGGGCAGCCATTTTGTTCTGCCTCGTACACGAAATGGCGGACAGGGACTATGTACGTTTGCAATTGTTATTGTTTATTATATGGATTTCACGGCAACTAGCTTAGATTGTAAACGATGTTATCTTTGCATCTCGACAGTCGGTTTTCTGTAATTGAATTAGAATGTAATTTTGATAGAAGAATAGGATGTATGTCGGGCTGAAGTTAAAATACATGTTCTCTTTCTGCCTTTTCTATCCTACAGTACCTGGATGACCAACCTGCGTTGGGGATTCTCAAATTAATATGTAAAAAAAACTTCGTATGCCGTAATTGTGATAATTGGGCTTAGGTGACATCCAAAGTTGAGCAACACCTATATTATACCTATCCAAGATGGCGGCTGCATGAAGTTGTCAACTTAAACTAGGACCACTAGTAATTTATCTAGGTGGCGACTGCTCCGAATAACAACAAAACTTCGGATGAGTCGACCCCTACTGTTTGTAACGAGTGACATTTCATCCGCGGATAAGATACATTTGCGGATGAATTGTCACCTAAGCCGTTCTTTTCAACCAAAATTAATGATAACAAATACGAGTATCACATTCGTATTCTGTCGACTGTCGTTTCAAACCTGTCATAGGTCCAAGCTATAAAGTTTCAAAGACAAATAATTGGCATATTTTGCAAAGTTTGGGAAACCCTGCAAATTAGAGGATGTAAATAAACTATGAATAGATTATAAAGCAATAGCAGCTTCTATATTATCACACCTTTCACTTGTAAATACTTGATGTTTCGCGTAAATCAAGACTTTCTAATGGTCATGAAGATTTACAGTTTCTCAGTGAAAATCGCGATAATAACGAGCGTGATTCAAGACGATCCCATTAAAGTTTCACCTACAAGTCATTAGGCATTAAGTACTTGAACAAATTCAGTTGCTACTTTTGAATTCAAGGCTCTTAAAGTTTTATTAGGATTCCGTAGCTAAATAGTAAAAACGGAAGGTTTTAGCCTTCCAATGATTCATTATGTCTGTCTGTCTATCCGTCCGTCCGTACGTCAAAGCCACTTTACTACGAAATTATTACGACTACATACCTATTCGTCATGGACAGGTACTACATTTGTGCCCTAAACTCGGTGGGTGTTTTTTAATGTAATGAAGGTAGCAGACAAGCATGCAGTTCACATTGCTATTAAGTGATTATAGCACATCACAGCACAAAGACCACAAGTCAAAATGCAGACGTGTTGCCACCCCTGAGATCTTATTTGTGATAGTTATGGGTCCATACATCACCATCTAAACGGAACACAACAGTGCTGAACACTACCATTTGGCGGCAGATAGATTAGTTACTACGGTGGTGTCTACGCCCTCGAACTTCTACACTGAAACTCTACCACCAGTCAAAAACCTAACCACTTCAACTTTCTGTAAGGTGCTGTATGATTTTTTAACACAAATAAAAAGAAAATTATGAGAGACTTGGAACTGAAACTAGTAAAATTTTTTTACATCGAATCTGTTCATGTGAGATATTTATAGATAGGTCTTTGAAAACGGCCCTGAGGTTCCAAAAACCATTTTTTTTTTCGGAAACAGTCATTTTAAAGATTAACTCTTGCAAAATGTTTATTATATTCCACCCGCACGATAAATTAACAATAATTTGCAAACTAATAACTGCCGAATCATTGTTGTTAAGTTTGCATGCATAAATGCAAACTTAACATCTGCATATCCCGTCAGAAATAAAGCGTTAAGCTACGTTATAATAATAATAATGGCAACCCATTATACGTCCCACTGCTGGGCACGAGTATCTCCCCTTTTTGGGGGGAGGCCTGGAGCTTACTACACGCTTACCACGCTGCTCCAATGCGGATTGGTGGAGGTAGGTGAGTTAGTGGCCAACCCGTTGTCGGATGTTTTCAAACCGCCCATAAGGCCTCCGACAAGGTTTAACGACTGCTATCTTAGCAACCGGGACCGATGGCTTAACGTGGCCTCCGAAGCACTGAAACGCGCATTTTAATTCTCCACTAGCGGTCACGGTCACACACCCGACCGCGCCCGTATCGCTTAACCGAGCTAAAGCTACGTTAAGTAGATTTTAATTCAAACACAAAGTCAATATTATGCAATATTATATTCGATTTCAGTATGTTTCTAATGTACATTCCATTAATACTTAGACAGTTATATGCAAATAAGTACATTTTATCAGGCGTCGGCGTTTTATCTACTTCTGCTATCGCGTCTTGAAATTAAATCACGGAATAAAGCTGGTGTTATGTAATATTCAGACGATGGGATTGGTCGCTTGAGGAAACATGGCGCTCATTGGTTTTAGAATTTCGAACGAGAAAATGCCGCCTATTGGTGAAATGAGGTTGCTTTAGCAAGATGTTGTTACTATTGTAAGATATTCTTTAGAATCCTTGAAGTTTGCGTTAATCTAAATACTGGTCGTTTTTAGAGTAGAACTTCGATGACCATTTATTTCGCGTTTAATAAACTAAAATTATAATTTAAAATCAACGCAACGTTTCGGTCGCTCTTCATTTTTCGTAGTCATTTGCAAACTGAACTGACATTTGTCTGCAGTTTGTAAAAGTTTCAGTGAAAAATCCAATCCTCCAATCTTCGATCTCGATCTATTTTTGATAATTTGTCATTTTGACGTGGTTGTCAATACAGAATATTCCGCGTGTTCCGCGTGCGTTAGAGGATTGAAAAGTGTAGTACATGTGATCACATAAAAGTTACATTGTAGCGCTTAATTTAGGCGAGTAGAGGTGCGAGAGCGCGGCACTAAGGTAATGGAATAACTGACGAGCAAACGCTCAGTTTGCGTCGTCAGCATTTTTATCGTAATAATGTGTCGATGTGTTCGATCTGTTCGTCAAAAAAGACGTCCCAATAACAAATCTACTGATGAATTTACTGTTCGTTGTTATTGGGATGCTGACAGTGGATCGATTAAAAGATTGTTTTCTATCGAAATTGGTGCGATCTACTCGTATGTTTCAATATTGGGACCGGACGTTAATCTACCTAACGGTAATCTTAATATTAAGAAGTGATTTCTGTCATAAGTTAAGAAAATAACCACATATCTTTGACTCCCTATGAGTTGTATAATAAATAACGTTTATTTTTTTTTAATTTTTACATACTTATAAAAATCTGATTCGTTGATTCGATCGAAAGCATTCAGTTTTTATCTTTAACGTCTGTGGTAAGTGTCGTGACATTATTTATTTGTGTGCATTAAACCATAAAGTTAATATGACTAATCTTTACTAATCTAAGAGGATGCCTAGTGGCATTAAGTCCGCCGTGTGTACGATATGCATAAATATGTAAATAAATAAATAAATAAATCTTTTTTTTATTACTTAAGCAAAACGAATAGAAATACAGTCGAACGTAAAAAATCTGTCCAAGTTTCCTTTACCCGCGATCAATTTTTAATAAACAACCACACAAGACCTTGTCAGGAGCAAATCTTGGTGGGGATAGAATGGAAGTAATATGGGTATGGTGTAAAGTATAATAAAATCGTAAGGAAGCGGCGAACATGGATACCAGTACCTAACCGTTGCATTCGTTATAGACTCGTGAGTCACATCGCAGTAAATGCGGTGTGATCATTTATGTAGGATTAGTTTGGATGTGCATGAAATTCCCTTTTATATTTCGCTGCTGCTTGTATATTTTCAGAGCTTTTTTATTTAAATTGTAATGCCGATCACTTGTACATTGCACAATCTTATCTTAACGTATTTTCATTCTGATGATAATTTCAACAAGAATTAAGAGTCGTGACAAGATAGTTAAGAAAAACAAATTATTTAGACTAAGAGATGTCATCATGCCTAAGTTTAAAATCATTCCAGAAGGATCAATAAATATCAAGTTATCATATAACCACGCTTAGTAGAAGAAGAAAAAAGATCACACTTAACAAATTATTTATAGTCAGAACAGAAAATGTGTAACAGGTGAAATTTCCAAGACGAATCATAATTATCAAAGAGATGTTATCATAATAACCACATTTGGCAAACTATTTCAAAACACAAAATATTGGATAAAAAAGGAAAAATATTAAAAAAAAAAACAAAATAAAAACATATCTAATAATCAGATGTTTTAATGTTTACGAGCTGAAGAGCGTAGGGATCACCTAATTGAACTAAAGTAATTAATTTCCTCCTCATTTGAATAATTTAAAGAAAATTGCTGTTTTAATTTTGTATGACTTTGGGGTCCATTTCCATCTCCATTTTAGCCAGCAATTGAAATAATTATTTTAAAATGTTTAATTAGAAACACTAGTTTTTTTTATTTTTATTTTAAGTATTAGAAACGTTTTAATCATCTTGTACAGCTTTATCGCTCACATCATGACGAAAATTTGAAAGCAAAAAAGAGCCGAACTTTTCGTAAACGTGCATTCGCTAGTATAACCATTAAAATATATTTAACCTAACATCAGTGCATTCAAAAATATCACCATCGCGATTCATAACCCTCTAAAAGTCGTCATGACGTTTATTCTCGTATAATGTTATTATAATCGGTATTTAATGAGTTAACATGATGAAAATGCTATGTTTCGATGATTCCATCAGAAATTATACTTTTTCCGACGTCCGGTCGGATTCTGCGGTTTCAGTTTACGTGGGATAGGTACGCTAAAAACGTCCAAAATGGCGGTTAGCTTTTTGTCGGACAGAAGAAATTATAGGGTATTGACAGTAATTTAAATGGGTTTTATAGTTTTTTGAGAGGATTATACGAATCATTAGCTCGTAGCAATTATTCTTGATTTACCAAATTTTGATTTAAAATTAGTCGTTATTTTGTCATATAAATAACTTAATTTTTATTTTTCGCAATAACACATGCAAGTGAACTTTAGAAATTAAAGATAAAAGGGGAATGAAAAATTTGACTTTGATAATTGTTTTTATATTATTTCGCATTAACACATGCTTGTGAAATATATTTTATTTTTAAAGAAAAATGGAAAGAAAAATCGGTTGCCTAACTAGCATAGTTGGTAATAGATGGCGCTGCTGCTACCATAAAGCAATGCAATGGATGTGAAGGAAAGATTTGACAAATCGGGCAGGGCTTCAGTAGCTCAATTGGAAGAGCGGCTGGACTAGATTCCCAGTAGGTCGCGAGTTCGAGTCTCGCCTGAAGTCAAAAATGTTTCTTTCCATTTTTCTTTAAAAATAAAATTTGACTTTGGTCAGGAATTGAACCTGCGACCTCAGGATAACCAGTCCAGCCGCTTTACCACTAAGCTACCGAAGTCCCACATCGATAAGTCAAATTTTGCCTTCCGTTTTTGATTTTTAATCGATTTATGGTCGGTGAACGACTTTCATTGATAACTAATTAATACAAACTATCTGTAATGACTGCAGTTTATACATTCATCCAATTTTTTTTTGTAGACAAATGATGTATTTGTCATGGTCGGACATTAAAAATAACTCAAAGTATACTTAGTCATACAATTTTGTGTAACCTCCTATCGCCCTGAGGAAGTGTTTGGATTTTAATGGGTTTTAAGTTCACGTATATTTAGGCTGAGAGCCTTTTACGCTCGGCGATAGCCTGGTGAAGTAGATAGACTACAGTCGTCATGAGACGAGTCGTCTACATTCATCCAATTATAAAAATAATCCTTTTCACAACGAAATGATGCATTCAAGCTCTCTTCAATAACACATTTAAATTAAACAATTATTAAAATTATTCCAGGACACGATGTACCGCGCCTCGTTAAGACAAAACACGGATCCGAAGATATTTGAACGTTCATTGCGAACAAGCTTGACAAGACTTAAATATTCGATACGAGAGCACATTACATTGGTTCATAAATATATCCACTTGGGAATTTTGTAAGGCATATCTTGTGGAATCGTGACTCCTGATAGATTGACTTAGATCTTAGTTGTGTATGCGGAAAGATGTCATACATTCTATTTATTTATTGTTTGAATGTTAATATTTGGATTATATAGTATTTGATGGCGCAATTCAATGCTTATTTTTTGCGGCTGTGTATGATTGAGTGGAGTTTTGAAATTATAATTCATTTTAAAACTAAGCTCTGTTATTAATTACGGTAAGTAAGCAAAAACTTATTTTTCACTATCTGCACAACCATTCTTTTCTGATGCACTAAAAAGATAAAGGTAGTAAAATGTTTTTTTTTTTAAATTTTATGGCATTGCTTGTTATGCATATTGCCAGTGTCAAGTTAAACGGTATTTCGTATTCGTATTATATGCAACGTAAAAGTCAGAGTTGTCAGTCAATTTATCAGTCCGTCAGTCAGTCACAGTCAGTAATTCTAGTAAAGCGATGGCTACTTTACCAGAACATTTACAATGAAGTTTTGGAGGCAACCCGAAAAAACGTGTTTTCGCACTGTTATTCTATTTCACTATACCCGAGCACTGTAATAAGCTTATATCAAACAAAATGCCACCAACTTTATTTAATACTAGCTGTGCCCGCGACTTCGTCCACGTAAGAAAAAATATGATTGTTCAGTATCTACCCGGACGAAGTCGTGGGCGCAGCTAGTATAAAAGTAACCTAAGTTACTCCTTATCACATCAGCTATCTGTTATTTTAATATTACAAACAGACACTCCAATTTTATTTATTTGTATAGATAACTCAAAAATACACCAAGAAAATAAAATAAAATAAGAGCACCACACGCATCTTTCATGGTTCCCGCCAAAACCCCCTAGTAAAATGTTGCTTTGGGATTGATACTGACAGTTACGTTGCCATGACAACATAAAAAACATAACAACAAAAATTAAAACCTTCCCTGGACTTCCAAAAATCATTCTAAACCAAAATTAGCCAAATCGTTCCAGCTGTTCTCGAGTTTTAGCGAGACTAACGAACAGAAATTGATTTTTATATATAAAGATTACATACACTACACAATTACTTATTCGTAGATAAAATTCCATATTCTTTAAGATACAGGAGTCACTTCTTGTTCCCTCTGAATTGATGATCCCCTTGAATCCCTTTTGTTCTAATTTGTCTTTTATATTTCAATTTCCTCTTCACAAATGATACAATTCAATTTGCACCACTAGTATATCGTCGGTTTCCACTTCAAAGGCATTTAAACGTCGGTTTACATCGTTCATATCACCGCACCAGGCACAATGTATTGTACTATCGGCTAAAAAGCTTCCTATTTTGAAAAGCAAATTATCACGCCCGTAGGCACATTTACCAGGCATTAACTAACAATTACCGAGAAACGTAATCTACTTTATCCTGCCATTTTACTCGCCACAGAGTAAGTTATGGCTAACATCAGTCACTACCAGATAATTCACCATCTATACAACTTTGAGACTTCCGTGACAAACGATTATAAGCTTTATGACAAAGCTGTAAGGGTTACCAAGATTTTAGGAGATAAGTTATGTAAAAGAGATAAATTGTTTGTCACACGCCTTGCATAACTATTAGTAATATCTTGTTAAACGTTTCAAAGAGATATTGTGTTTATGGATAGTTGAAATTTTAACATATCCTTACTATTGCCAATAATAAAATGTATCAAAATTTACATCAAAAGGCCTCTTTTTACTGGTGGTAGACCACCAGCTCCAGTGACGGAGCTCGCGGGCGTAGGCACCACCGCTTTACCTAGTGTACTTGCCGCTAAATGGTAGTGTTCAGCACTATCGTGTTCCGGTCAGGTGGTAATGTGCGGCCCTATAATTTCCGGTACACAGGCATAACACCTTTGGCCTCAGGAGTGTTAACGCATCTGCATTTTGACCTTGGTCTTTGTGTAAGTGTCTATAGGCTGCAGTCATCACTTAACATCAATGTGAACTGCACACTTGTTTGTCACTTCCATTACATTAAAAAAAAATAACTTAACTACTTTTTTATGTACAGAAGACGGCAAACAAGCATGCAATTCACATGGACGTTATGTTACGACTGCAGCCTATAGACATCTGCACAAAAATCAGAAGTAAAAATGAAGATGCGTTGCCACCGCTGAGATCTTAGTTGTTATGTCTTTATAAATACGATAGCGCTGAACACTACCATTTGGCAACAGATAGATTAGGTAATGCGGTGGTGCCAACGCCCTTGAGTCCCTACACTGGAGCTCTACCACCAGTAATTTATTTGTAGTTAAACTCGTCTTTATAAGGCCCAAGTGCGGTCCCATCTGGAATACTACTATCTGGAATAATAATATACTACTGGGCGGGGGGAGCCCCCAAATACCAGCTTGCTCAACTTGACTCCCTACAAAAACGCGCCGTTCGCATTGTTAACGATCCAGGACTTACTTATAGGCTCAAACATCAGAGCCTGCGCAGAGACATTGGGAGTCTTTGCGGGTTGTACCGTCTCAACAATGGTGAGTGCTCTGCTGAACTGTTCAACATGGTGCCACCGTCTCTTTTCCTACACTGTAATACCCGCCGAAGAGAGAAGTTCCACCCTCACCGACTGGACACCTGGCAGTGCTCAACGGTGCGGTTTTCGCGTTCGTTCCTGCCCAGAACGTGTAAATTGTGGAACGAACTTCCCTTGGAGGTGTTCCTTAGGTGCTACAATATGGGGTTCTTAAAAAATGACGTCATAAGAGTCCTTCAGGGCTGGCAGCGCGTTGGCCCCTGGTGTTGCAAATGTTCATAGGCGGCCACTTTCCATCAGGTGGCCCGTTTGCTTGTCTGTCAACCTTCAGACATAAGAAAAGTTATTCTAAAACATTCGCTACGCCTTCGATATCTCTTCAAATCTTTACATAAACATAGCTTTAATGCAATTGTTAACATAATGCCCGCTCAAAACTATAATAACCTCTTTCACAGTAATAACATTCATAAGACTAAGTCAAGCCGTCAACATGACCGATCATTGTGAGTTAGCATCATGTAATTATAATTAACTCATTAAAAACACAGCTGTATCGTGTTCTAGCAACCTATGCTTTACTCACTGATAAATTAATATTCTTCAAGTTCATAAATAATTTTAATATCCTTATTTGTTTATGGTTTTTATTCATGAATTCCAAGTCTTACATAATGAATTGAAAAGAGGGCATTAATCATAAACGGAGAAAGTTTCTTCTTGTTTTGGAGTTATTAGTTCAATTTAATGTCGGTCAAGTTCACCTGGAAACATAGCTTGACGCCTGGTTTTGCCTGAGGAGACAGAAGTAATATAGTCAGGCAAATATGTTATATCTTGGACTTATGCAATAGGTTGGCTACCCCATGTTACTCTTATCATTGTCATAGGTAATTTCTGGTTGGTTTTATGTTAACTTAAGATCAAACCTGTTACCGCAAGCTTGGCACTTGATCATCAGAACCTCTGTAGGCAAATATTCTTTATGATTAAATCTTAGCTCGTAGTAATAATCTCACATTTACCTAGTCTGATCTTTATTATAAAAATAAAAATTTTAAATGTGGAAAGAACGATGTTACCCGCTGATTGTAATATTTTTCACAATACACATGCAAGTGAAAAAAGAAAATTTAAGAGAATTTATATCAATAGTGTAAATTAAATATCGCTATTATAGTCATATTCATTAATTTAAAAACTAAGTAGGTACATACATAAATGTTCTTAAAAAATGTTTGGACAAATTAAAAACTGATTTAACACAAAATATCTTAACATAATAATAAATCTATCAAACCTTACATGCTTTGTCCCCTTCTGTTACTAAGAAACAATCTATCCTCGTGAAATGCGCATTTTTTGCAAATACCCACCAAACGAATAATAAAATGCTGTAATACCCTCAATTTTCGTTACAAAAAAGTATCTGCTTTTCAACAGTGTGATAAACACTACAATGTAGAAGTCAATTTCATTCAATTCCTTCAGACACTTAAAACAAAAATCTCTCATACAACAGCGATACTTTATAATCGTGAACGTATAAACGGATGTGCCTCCACGATATATTACTTTTAACATTCATAAGGGGCAAAAACCCAGTCGTGATCGGACCGTCGTGTTATAATATATGGGAAACTAGTGAAGAATTTCATATTTTAGCCATACAATCAACGGGAATCGTATATCATGGACCATAGAGCGACACGGGCCACCGGCCGCGGCGGACCGGAGGGCAGTAGTCATATGCAGGCTTTCCCCTCTGTCAAAGTACATGCCCAAGTGGACCTATGCCTGTCGCCCAGATGTTTAAATGTGTGCGTGAAATTGTTTATGTATTTTGTTAAAGTCAAGGTGTGAGTTTCGTAGTAATAGACGATTGTAGTGTGTGCGTGTGTCTCACGCATTTCCCCCCGCAAAAAATGACAGACTGTTTTGCATAGGTAATAGACGATATGGCTACTCCCCTCCGGTCCACCACGGCCGGTGGCCCGTGTTGCTCAATGTCATGGACTAAGCATTGTAACCTGGAATTGAAATTTTGCTCACAGTCAAAAGTTTTTCTGAAGTCGTATAATATTTGCTCAAGTATACACAGTGTTAATTATGATTGTTTTCAAAGTTAATAACTGTTGTTCTAGTCTAGGAGCTCGAGGGCGTAGGCACCACCGCATTACCTAATCAATATGCTGCCAAATAGTAGTATTCAACACTATCGTGTTCCGGTTAGATGGTAATGTATGACCCCGTAATAACTATCACAGAGACATGACACCTTCTCAGAGGTGGCAAGGCATCTGCATTTTGAACCCTGGTTTTTATGTAGATGTCCACAGGCTGCAGTCATCACTTAACATTAATGTGAGCAGCATGCTTGTTTGGCAACTTCCATGCATAAAAAATGCCGGTTATTCTAATAGTAGTAAATATAATAACGCAGGAAGGGCAGCAGCGTCCCATTTCTCACATGAAAATCTACATAACATTTACAATTAACAACCACATGATATCCTCATACCATATATCCTCAAAACACATTTTTCAGTCACTTACACGAAACAGATCGCGTAAAAGCAAACAGGATGGATTACACCGCGTATCTGACACGAACAAAATTCATTGTTACTTATTTCAACCCTAATCAAAATCGCACGCCAGACTAATCTAATCCAAAAAAACAAACCGAAGAATCCAAACGCATCAAGCGTAATGGTCATCACGTAGTCCCCCGTCCCACTCTCACGCACCAAAGACAACAGCAAGAATGAAAAGGACGGGCTATCTCCGACCGCAAATCGCGCCGTCATTACACTGTATTCCATTAACAATGCACTGTGCGCACACAACTAACAATTTAATAGGATACCGACACAGTGTTAAACACAGATTCTCCGTGTCTCGAGTTGAAAATCAGCGGAAACCGAAGTGGGCAATTGTGGGAATGGTAAGAAATAAATGAATTTCCACATCTTTTTTTTTTCATGGCGTACAGTCAAATTAGTTTTTGAGACAATTGCCACTGCGATGGTTATTAAGTATAATTTATGGTTAGGGGCCTCTGTCAGGGCCTTGTGACCACTAACTGCAGTTTAATTTTGGTGCTGATCGGTGGATTATTCAAGGCTAAATGTGATCTTGACTTTTTAAACGCATTATTATAATATTGTACAAACGTGATATGTGTCTCTTGCCAACTTTGTAATCGATTAACGAAATAAGTTTTTTTGTGTTGACGCGTGTGTTTATATTGCTATTTCCAAGTCAGTAAATTGTTTGAATTAATTTTGGTTTTGTTCAAATGATGCAGTGTTGGAAGAGGTGTATAAAATTGTATATATTATCTTGGATTCTTACTGGTGGTAGAGCTCCAGTGACGGAGCTCGCAGGCGTAGGCACCACTGCATTGCCTAATATACTTGCCGCTAAATGGTAGTGTTCAGCACTGTCGTGTTCTGGTCAGGTGCTAATTTACGGCCCTGTAATTCCCGGCACAGAGGCATAACACCTAATGCCTCAGGAGTGGCAGCGCATCTGCATTTTGACCTCTGGTCATTGTGTAAGTGTCTATAGGCTGCAGTCATCACTTAACATCAATGTGAACTGCATGCTTGTTTGCCACTTTCATTACAAAAAAAAAAGTGCTTTTAGCAGGGATTGTAGGTAGGTACACCGCTGACATAGAGAGGAGAGTGATTGGTGGGAATTCGTGATTGGAGCGTTGGGTTAGCTGCTAGAATCTAAACATCTAAGCCAGCGGGCTCGACTAGCCATACATAATGCTGTACTTACTCCAACGCTTTATGTGGAGGCGGGAGCTGGGTACGCAGGAAAGAGCATGAAAATAAATTAGTCGCGGTCGAGATGAGATTTTTGCGCAAGATCTGCGGTGTATCGCTCACCGATCGCGTTCGTAATGAAGATGTAAGAAAGAGGCTTTGTGTGAATGAGAGTATCGGTGTAAAAATGATAAAAGGCATATTCCGATGTTTCGAGCATTTGGAAAGAATGTTGAATGAGCGAATGACTAAACAGATATACAATGCGAATGTTGATGATTGCAGAGGCCCAGGAAGACCAAGACTGATCTACCATGACTTTTTTTTTATGTAATGGAAGTGGTAAACAAGCACGCAGTTCACATTGATGGTAAATGATGAATGCAGCCTATAGATACTTACACAAAGACCAAGGTCAAAATGCAGATGCGTTACCACTCCTGAGGCCTAAGGTGTTATGCCTCTGTGCCGGAAATTACAGGGCCGTACATTACCACCTGACCGACACGATAGTGCTGAATACTACCATTTAGCGGCAAGTATATTAGGTAATGCGGTGGTGCCTACGCCCGCGAGCTCCGTCACTGGAGCTCTACCACCAGTAAGACTAAATAGGTCGAGTACTGTCTGAGGGTAGGTCAAAAGGCTAGGGATAGGTCAAAAGGGTAGGTTAATCGGCGTGCATGTATGAAGGGAATAATGAATGTAGAAAAAACACGGGAGGTGTGTCAGGATCGGGATACCTGGCCTACCCCGCAAGGGACTGGGCGTGAATATTACCTACGTATAATAATTTATCCTCATTTAAATTTTCTCAACTTCATCATTCTGTCGGCCAGTGGTTTTCAACGTGTGTTATTTAAGTTTGTTGTGATGATAAATAAATAAAAACAATAGTGAATAAGCTATACCCATAGAGCAACTTGGCCCACCGGTCGCGGCGGACTGGAGGGGGGGGGGGGGAGTAGCCATAGCACTTATTATTGACGCGAAACAGTCTGTCTTTTGCGGGGGGACATACGTGTGACACACACTCATACTACAAAAGTCTATTACTACGAAAATCACACCTTGACTCTTACAAAATACATAAGCAATTTCACGCACACATTTAAATATCTGGGCGACAGGACCATTTGGTCTTGTACTTTGACAGAGGGGAGAGCCTGTATATGGCTACTCCCCTCCGGTATGCCGCGGCCGGTGGCCCGTGTTGCTCTATGGCTATAATCATAATAATAATAATAATTAGGGGGCAGAGCAGCTTGTGGCGAGCTGTTGGTGAGTAGCGACACCACCCCCTACCATCATCTCGAGTTCCTCCGAGAGAACTGGGCTCCGCCTCGTCCGCCACACAGAGGTACGGCTGGACAGAGCATCAGGTCTCTCACCTCTGGCTTGCCTTCATTGGCCGGTCAGAGTGGCGCGCTAGAGGTATGGCATTTGCAGAAATTTAGATAATAGGCTGTTGTCTAAATTTCTGAATGAGCCATACACTCGGGGGTGGAAGTGTCTAAAGGCATAATAGCGGGGAAGCCCGCTCCGAGCTCGAGATTACTCGCTCGTGATGGTGAAACCGGGGCCACACCTCTCGACACCTGTCGAGAGGTGTGGCCCCGGTTGAGAGAGGCTGGGCCTCTCTCAACAGTGTTGCCCCCTGTCGACCATCGGGTTGGCTGTTTGGGGGGCCCACCAAGGAGAGGCGAGTCACCACCTGCCTAAAGTAGGATTCGATAATGTGAGATGTTGAATATAGGCAGGTGCCGGATCTCACTCCATAGGCCCAGCCAGCTAGTCCCCCCAGTTCACCCACATAGCCCAAAGTTTGGCAAATCACTTTTCATTACAATAGTCCCATTATATTCTGCGGGGTCTGTCTGTGTCTGTATTAACTATTGATGCAGTCAGAGAGAGGTCCCGCCGAATATAACCCATTACAAAGTAGATCAAAATTCTCGAAAGGGCCTCTACGTGTTGGACCCCCCATGTCCCCGCGCAAGCCTGACAAAGGTCCGGGGTTCAAATTGGACCCCGTGCTGACGAGAGACATAATAATTAATAATATATACTTTATTGCACACCAAAAATTAGTTAACAAAAACAAAACATTTCAATTACATGTGATACAGCGGGCGGCCTTATCGCTAGAAGAGCGATTTCTTCCAGGCAACCCAAAAGATAAGAGATAATTCTTAAAAAGAAAAGGTAGGATGTGCGTAGGTACATAAAACAAAAGTAGTACTTAAACAAATTTGAGAAAATAAAAATAAAATGTTAATGATGACAGTGAACAAAAACAAGATTAACACAAGATATTAAGGAAGGGAACATAAATAATGAGACTTCACCTAATGTTTGAACGCTTCCACAGTCTGAGCTTGTCTTATACTAGAGGGCAAAGAGTTCTATAAGCGTACAGCTTTTACTGCGAAGGAATTAGTGTAAAATTTGCTAGAGTGTACAGGAGTATTTAGACGCAAAAGTAATGAGGATCGAAGGGAACGCGAATGAGAGGTAAAATCAAACAAATCTTTTAAATATTTGGGACTAATAGGATTTTTTTTTTTTTTATGTAATGGAAGTGGTAAACAAGCATGCAGTTCACATTGATGTTAAGTGATGACTGCAGCCTATAGACACCCACACAAAGACCAAGGTCAAAATGCAGATGCGTTACCACTCCTGAGGCCTAAGGTCTTATGCCTCTGTGCCGGAAATTACAGGGCCGTACATTACCACCTGACGGGAACACTACCATTTAGCGGCAAGTATATTAGGTAATGCGGTGGTGCCTACGCCCGCGAGCTCCGTCACTGGAGCTCTACCACCAGTAAAAAGGATTAAATAGCACGCAGTATAAAAGAGAAAGAATACGTACATTCCGGCGATGTTGAATGGAGAGCCACTTGAGCTTATTGCGATATTCCGAAACGTGATCATATTTGCGAAGACCAAATATGAATCTGATGAAAACATTTTGAAGGCGCTCAAGCTTATTTATTTGCCCTTGGGTCAAATTGAGGTAGCAGACGTCAGCATAATCAAGTATACCTAATTCCTAAGATGATTCCAGTGCTTTTTCGGGAAAACCGTCTATTAAGACACAACATTCCATTAGATACGGCCCGTGAATGTCAATATGTAACCTTCTGCCCGCGGACCGTTACTAGTACATACTTTAAAAAACGCCATCAACTCAAATGACTTTGATATATTTTTGAACTTGGTAGCAATGTATGAAAGGAGTATCGGATTTATCCGCTTTCTTGGTATAGAGTGTACGTTTTTTTAATGTAATAAAAGTGACAAACAAGCGTGCAGTTCACATTGATGTTAATTGATGACTGCAGCCTATAGACACCCACACAATGATCTGGTCAAAATGCAGATGCGCTGCCACTCCTGAGGCATTAGTTGTTATGAATCTGTGCCGGTAATTACAGATTACCACCTGACCGGAACACGATAGTGCTGAACACTACCATTTAGCGGCAAGTACATTAGGTAATGCAGTGGTGCCTACGCCCGCGAGCTCCGTCACTGGAGCTCTAGCACCAGTAAAATTCTATAATCGAATATTAACTGATGTTAGAAATCCTACACCCAGAACCATTATTTATGGACATTATTATCCAGCTTGCTTATTATCCAGTATCTGACGGTATGAGAATGTGCATCAGAAATTAAATTAATTTACCTCCTACTCGGCCCCGGGTTCGAACCGGGGTCACTTAATGAAATACCACCGGCCACTCCCGAACACAGGTGTGTAAGGCTGAGTGTACACGATTCATTATTTTTTTTATTTTTAAAGAAAAATGGAAAGAAACATTTGACTTCAGGCGAGGCTCGAACTCGCGACCTACTGGGAATCTAGTCCAGTCAGTAGCTCAATTGGAAGAGCGGCTGGACTAGATTCCCAGTAGGTCGCGAGTTCGAGCCTCGCCTGAAGTCAAATTTTTCTTTCCATTTTTCTTTAAAAATAAAATATATTTCACAAGCATGTGTTAATGCGAAATAATATAAAAAAAAAACAATTATTAAGGGTAAAAGCGACTTCTTTACGATATTCAATAAACTGAAAAGTCTATTATATCGGTTGCCTAACTAGCACAGTTGGTAATAGATGGCGCTACTGCTACCATAAAGCAATGCAATAGATGTGAAGGAAAGATTTGACAAATCGGGCAGGGCTTCAGTAGCTCAATTGGAAGAGCGGCTGGACTAGATTCCCAGTAGGTCGCGAGTTCGAGCCTCGCCTGAAGTCAAATTTTTCTTTCCATTTTTCTTTAAAAATAAAATATATTTCACAAGCATGTGTTAATGCGAAATAATATAAAACAATTATTAAGGGTAAAAGCGACTTCTTTACGATATTCAATAAACTGAAAAGTCTATTATATCGGTTGCCTAACTAGCATAGTTGGTAATAGATGGCGCTACTGCTACCATAAAGCAATGCAATAGATGTGAAGGAAAGATTTGACAAATCGGGCAGGGCTTAAGTAGCTCAATTGGAAGAGCGGCTGGACTAGATTCCCAGTAGGTCGCGAGTTCGAGCCTCGCCTGAAGCCAAATTTTTCTTTCCATTTTTCTTTAAAAATAAAATATATTTCACAAGCATGTGTTATGTTAATGCGAAATAATATTAAAAAAAACAACGATTCATTAATGTAAACAAATTAAAATTATTGGATAACGCCCGGATATTATTTCTGATGTTACGATAAAGGTAACTTAATTTTCACGTATTTGTCTTCTTTTTTTTTTTTTTGATGAAATTGAGCCAAATTAAGGGGTGTTTTTTAATATTGGTACGCGTCACGTTGTTTGTCCACAATGGACTCCTAAACTACTAAACATATATGAATCAAACTTTGCACATCGTGTGCATTTTGATCCAACTTGCAAGATAGGGTAGCTTACTTCTCAATTTATAGTCGTAATATTATGTTAGTATGTACCTAAATTTTACCCGTGCGAATCCGGTGCCGGCTGCTAGTTAAATATATAAAAATAATGGTTTTCAATTTTAAATACATTACCAACACTAAATTCATAAGAGATATTTCAATTTCATCAATGCGATTCAAAGAGATTTATATTGGCAATGAATCATAGAATTAGGTTTTAAATAATAAAATGTAACATAGATTTATATTCATTAGGTATCAGATAAATACATATACCTAAAAATCTACATAAAAAAATGACTCTATCATACCTACTGTCGTATTTGCAAAGTATAATAAAAAATCAACTATTGGAAAATATAAGCAACTAATTCTTAGAGGCGACTTTGTTCGCGTACGCTTTAAAATTCCCCAAAAATCTCTAAATGGAATAACAATCCTATTTGTTAGAGCCATATTTACTCTACCTGTTTACAAAATTTCATTGAAATCCGTCCAGCCGCTTTAGCGTGATTGAGCAACAAACAAACATCCATAATTTCACATTTATATTAGTACTAGCTATTGCAAGAAACTTCGTCCGTGTGTACTTTTTTTTAAAATGAAAAGTCCGAAGCTCCGTCATTGGAGCTTTACTGGTGGTAGAGCTCCAGTGACGGAGCTCGTGGGCGTAGGTTCCACCGCATTACCTACTTGTCGCTAAATGGTAGTGCTCAGCACTATCGTGTTCCGGTCAGGTGGTAATGTACGGCTCTGTAATTTCCGGCACAGAGGCATAACACCTAATGCCTCAGGAGTGGCAGCGCATCTGCATTTTGACCACTGGTCATTGTATGGGTATATAGGGTCTATAGGCTGCAGTCATCACTTAACATCAATGTGAACTGCACGCTAGTTTGCCACTTTTATTACATAAAAAAACATCCTTACGTGTCCTGTAATACCTACAGGAATACAAGTAATACAAGAGTACCTGATTAACTAGTTTTCGCGTGAAAGTGTAACAAACGAACTTACAATCACATTAATAATATCATACTAGGGATAGTAAGACATCGCTTCAAGCGAACCCGCACAAAAATACGAAACCACGTGAAAAGTGAAACCGATAACACATCATAATCGATTACGTTACTCGTCCGTATCGAGTGATACGCAAAAAGACAACCCCAACTCATTCGATGTAACGGTTAATTAAAAAAAGGGGTGGAGTTATTAAATAATTACGCGACGCCCGCCGTCCAATGAGGAGGCGATGTGAGTGCAGTACCCAATTAGCTTCAAGACGAGACGGGAGAAGGTTTTTACGCAGCATAATGGCGAATGTAATGGCTGCCGAAAAATTGCGCGGCGTGCAATCCGCGCGAACTGTTATTAGCCGTGTACATCGTGTACACTGCGCTTTATGTATTGTTATGACTGCTGCGCTTATGCTGATTTTTTTTTAAATATCAGACATTTAGCGCTCCTACGCATTATGCGGTTAGCCGGAATGCGGCCAGCCGTGCGGCTGACCGCAATCAAAAATTTGTACAAGAAAGTAGTTTTTGTTCGCTACCGGCTGACCGGACCGGTCGTCCTAAGCGCTGGGGCCCGACCGACTTCCCTCGTTCCATCATTCCGACGTCCACCTTGGAAATTAGTCAATCCAACCGCAAACCACTACGGTTTTTATCCGCACCTTCCGGTTGGGGTTGCGGCTGGCCGCATTCCAGCTAACCACACAATGCGTAGGTGCCCTAGAGTATGTGAACTTTTTTATGTCAGTAGGATGACAGAAAAGTGAGGTAAACGTGATATAAACTGGTCAACTTCGCCTATGAACATTTGCAACACCAGGGAGTTGCGAAGATCCCCGAAATTGTAGGACCGAGGGAACACCTCAGAGAGAAGTTCGTTCCACAATTTGCACGTTCTGGGTATAAACGACTGCGAGAATCGCATCGTCGAACAGTGTCAGGTGTCCAGTCGGTAAGGGTGGAGCTTCTCTGTTCGGCGGGTAGTGTGGTAAAGGAAACAAGACGGTGGTACCCACAGAATAGATAATCTATTCCGTGGTGGTACCATATCGAAAAGTTCAGCACTCACCTCTTCATCAAAAACGGTTGTTTGAGGCTTTCTGTCTCTTCTGACTTAAAAAAATCATATATAAGCTTGTGTTGGGTTGAAATATATTGCGTTTGGATACAAGTTTTATAAATACTTACCCTATTCGTACCATTGTCTTCGTCAATATTATTTCTTAACCGGAAGACATTTCAAATTATTTCCATTGGGTTGAATTTTGAGGTTAATATTTTCAGACAGTAGGTCGATATTCTACCTTAAATTTAATACTGACTTTTAATCCTCACATTTTGGCGGCACGGATAGAACATAAATACGTGTACACCACGCCTTATTATTTATTATTATTATTATTATATATTTATTTTCAATCAACTTGGATCATACAAACTGAATAAAATTATACAACATTATGTGATTACAATTACAATTGTGTTAGTAGTGACTTAACCTAGTGTGAGTAAAAATCATTACAAATTAAAGTTATGTCACAATATTACATGTCTCGATTTCTGACAGTCTGTATCATATTGCAATGATTTAGGTAAAAGCAATCAAACCTTGTCGCAAATACGCTCAGGAGTCCGCCGGCACCACCCCGCACCCGACGCACCAGGGATGCGCACCGCTTTCGCATGGTCGTGTAAAAACAATCTACACGATTTTCAGCAAACATCTCTGATGCGCTACAGAAACGAGGCAGACCCATCAAAATCCTGAACGCATTGTTATATTGAACCCTCAGTGTGTTGAGAGCTCGTTTCGTGTAGCTAGCCCACAGGCCGCTCGTGTAAAATGATGTACAGTAGGTATGCCTTAAATAGAGTTATTTTAACTACTGCAGTACAGCGGGCGAACCTGCGGGCAAGCATGTTAGCACGGACGGATAACGCCCTCCGCTCCCGCTCTATATCTGCATCGTCTTTCAAGTCAGTGGTCACCACATGTCCAAGATATTTCGTCTGTTCAACCATACGTAGAGGAAGTCCATATAATTTTATGGGAGGTATTGTTAACTGGCTTTTTCCACCGACTCGAAAAACCATACATTCGCTTTTCCGGACATTGTAAACAAGACCATGGCTGCGAGCGTATTTCTCACATATACCCAATAATTTCGTCAATCCACAAGGTGAGGCACTCAGAAGCACCATGTCGTCTGCATAGCTTAAGTTATTTAGACATATTCCATCAATATGAAAGCCAACACGTGTGCTGCTGAGCTCCTCCAGCAAAGCGTTTACATACAAATTAAAGAGTTTGGGAGATGTAATCCCACCCTGTCTTAGATTTAAGCTCTCATTTAAAAGAGCTCTTACTGAGTTTGTTGGGTAGCGGAGTTCTTCTCAGTAGTGACTGCACTTGGAACTCTGCTAAGTGAATAACTTTGATCTTGACGAATAAGTTTTTCTTTTTCTTCATTTATCATCATTGAAGGAATTGAAAAATTTTGTGATTATTATGTTTTAACTAAGTAGTTTAAATTCTAATTTTTAATTTACTATTATTATATGATTTTGCTTTACTTTATGCAATGGTTATTCACTATAGGTATTTTATATTTCTTGACGTTTTGAAAGTATCTGTAAAGATCTATTCGACATAAAAATATTTTCTATTTCTATTTCTACTGAATGTACAAATATATAGTAATATTGTAAACATTATAAATAGGTCATGCTAACTAATACGTAGAAGCAGAATAAAGTATTCGAACATAATTAGCGAAATAACGAGCGCTTTCAATCGATTCGATGCTGATCTTATCGAGAAATCTTCAATCGGATCGCTCAATCGAAACTCATTGTCAACGATGTATTGATGTGACACCTTTGAGACGTATGATTTATACCAAAAGCGACCTTATCACAACAGAGTGCAGTCCTTTTTGAGCTTGCACTCGTGGCGATGCATCGATAATTTTGTGCTCTAAATGATCCATTGAAAAAACCGCCTTAAATCTCAGACATAAAGCTTACGTGAACTGCATTTGAAATTGTCGTTTAAGGCCTTCTATTAGCGTCATGCTGCTGTCACATCAACGCCTGGGTCTTAAAAAATCAAGTGAAGATAAATTCATGTACCTACCTATTTAAGCTCGTATTATGTTGAAATATGTTGCGTTTTACAAGTTTTATAAATACCCTTTTTATCGCATTGCCTACGTCTATATTATTTTAAAACCAGCAAATTAAAACTACTGGATTAAATTTTGAGGTTAACATTTCAGACAATAGATAGGTACCTACTTAAACAACTATACTAATAAAGTATTAATTTTTACATCCTTTTCTCTTTACTACACCACTTCATTTTTTTATGTAATGGAAGTGGTAAACAAGCATGCAGTTCACATTGATGTTAAGTGATGACTGCAGCCTATAGACACCCACACATAGACCAAGGTCAAAATGCAGATGCGTTACCACTCCAGAGGCCTAAGGTGTTATGTCTCTGTGCTGTAAATTACAGGGCCGTACATTTCATGCCTATATTTTGACTAAAGAGGTACTTGCATACACACAGACACACCAGCAGTCAAAAATAAGCTAACGAAGTCATTCTAGCAACTAAGATATGTACTTACCTACTTCTTTAAATTATTGAATTATTGGGAATAGATTCATAAGAATATGTTGAAATCGACACGGGGTTCGAACCTAATTCTTTAGTGCTAGCAGTAATAACGTACTTATCCGTTATAACTTTATTAATCCTTCCCTACTTCAAGAATTTCGGTACAATTAGGTATCAGTTATGTATGAGTTACCGTTATTAAGCTGGATGGATATAGCTCAAAATAGAGACTACTGGCATTCTTTGAAGGAGGCCTTCACCTCAAAGGTTCTCAAAAAAATATTTTTAATACTGAAGAGAAATATGAGGCTTTTTATTTGTTATTGACGTGACAACGTCTTAAATTAGGTTGCGGCTCGGAGTCACTCATGAAAAAGCGTAACGCCCGGTAACGTAACGATGAGTCGAGAGAGAGGCCTGCCGGACCGGCGAATGCCTTTCTACCGAGAAAAAGACGTTGCCACGTAAAATCTTCGCCCGTAAAACCGACTTTACAGGCAACCAGTTTTTTTATTATTTATAACAATATTTCACCAATAAAATATCTCATGATTCTCATCGCTAACAGAATTACACAAAAATTAGTAGTTTTCTCAACAATAATTTGTAACGATACAAATATCAGTTATAAATCGAGTTAAATACCGTATTCGTTATTTTACCAGACCATTATTCACCTCCCATCACTAACATACTACATAACTGCTATTCTGGCACAGTCGCACGACGAAAACAAATAACTTGACGACCCGGTTAGTCCAGCGGTGTGAGATGACCGTTTGATTCCAAGGGTCACGGGTTCGATCCCCGCACCGGGACACATAATTGTATGGCCTACAGATATTTGTTTCGGGTCTGGGTGTTTGTGAATGTGTTGTATGTGTACAACGGCACCCACGACACAGGTATACCTACTGTGGGGCTGTGAGTGTTAGCGTATGTTATTTATTTATTTATAACTACGTAAAACTCAGAAGCTTACTAAATAATAACGAAACTATCAGCATCGTATCGACTAATCCCTAAATAATAGAATTTCAAAACATTACAATGTATACAGGTTCCGATATAATCAATACATCGATGCCCTTAAATCGATGGTCGACCATTAGAAATACTAGACACACGATCCAAGTCTAGATACCTAGACGACCTGTTTCTAAGTGGAACGGTTATATAACTGGCAGGTGGGTGATGTAAGATGGACCGGTCTGAGTAGCGTCGGATGATTTGAAATTTATAATTACTTGTACGTTAGCCTGGGAGTGTAATTAAGTTAATTATTTTAGAGTAAAATAACAAAATTATTGTGTTGATGGTAAACGATAACTGCAGTTATCACTTAACATCCATGTGAACTGCATGCTTCTATGTACATACATATGCCAAAATACATTATTCAAGAAGTTCAGGACGACCAAGACTGACCTAATGGCAACCCTACCTGACCTAATTATACGTCCCACTGCTGGGCACGAGTTTCTCCCCTTTTTTTGGGGGGGAGGCCTGGAGCTTACTCCACTACGCTGCTCCAATGCGGATTGGTGGAAGACTACCATGACTAAATAGGTCGAGTATTGTCTAAGGGTGCGGTCAAAAGTCTTAAGAATCGACGTGTATGTATGAAGAGAATGATGAAGGTAGAAGAAGCACGGGAGGTATGTCATGACCGAGATATCTGGCGCTCCACACTCTCTGCCTACCCCGTAAGGGACCTGACGTGAAGATACATACAGACATTTTTTTTCAAGTAAAACGATATTTCGTATTTATTTAAGCAGCGTAAAAGTTAGTTTAATATAGTCAGTCAATTATTTATTAAGTATGTCAGTCAAGTGAGTTACAGTCAAGTTATTCGAGTAAAGCGATGGCTACTTTACCAGAACAAATACCAGAACATTTACAATGAAGTTTTGGAGGCAACCTGAAAGGCCGTGTTTTCGCACTGTTATTCTATTTCACTATACACGGGCACTGTAATTAACCTACATCAAACAAAATGCCACCAATTTTATTCAATATAACTTAAAAATACACCAAGAAAATAAAATAAAATAAGAGCACCATACGCCTCTTTCAAGGTTCTCGCCAAAACTCCATTGTATTGTTCTAAAAGGCTATTTAGAAAAAAAAAAACTTAAATGTCAATTTAATTTAAATCATAGAATGGTACATTTTTTTATAAACTTAGGCAACGTATCTGCTTTTTGATCTTCACTTTTAGGTTTTTTTATATTTTTACACTTTCGTACTTACCTATATATATTTTATTTGTAGTACTTTTTTATTTTATTTGCAAACTATGCAGCATTTATTTTGTTTTCACAATTGAAATAAGCGAAATATAATTCCCTTCTCTCAGGTTACAGTGTAGCCAGCACTGTTCAATCATCTCCACATATAAAAAGACGATATTAATCACACAAACACACGGTCTCCGGATACATAAAGTTTTATTTCAAATCCAACAAAATGTTCAATAGGCATTATCTTGTAATGAATGTTCGAACGTACTGTGTTGCCATTCGCTAATGGTTGTGTGTGGTCGTTTATAATCTGTGATACAGGGAATTTGTCAATGCAATGCTTGTACATATCTGTGGTTTGTAATTTTCGTGTTTGTATGGATGGAATAATGTCTGTATGGAGTTTTGGCGGGAACCTTTAAAGAGGCGTATGGTGCTCTTTTTTTATTTCATTTTCTTGGTGTATTTTTAAGTTATATTGAATAAAATTGGTGGCATTTTGTTTGATATAGGTTAATTACAGTGCCCGTGTATTGTGAAATAGAATAACAGTGCGAAAACACGACCTTTCAGGTTGCCTTCAAAACTTAATTGTAAATGTTCTGGTAAAGTAGCCATCGCTTTACTCGAATAACTTGATTGTAACTCACTTGACTTGATAACTTATATACTTGATACTTACATATTATACTTGATGACTATATTATACTAACTTTTACGCTGCTTAAATAAATATGAAATATCATTTTACTTGACACTGGCAATATGCGTAATAGCGATGGCATAATAACAAAAAAAAAAAACAATACAATGTTTCGATCAGACGAAAAGAAGGTAGGTATACAGCTTTAGATTTTTTTTTACTTTTTTAAAACGAGCCACACGATTTTAAATGTCACTGACGTCGACTACTTACACGTTTGCTACTTAACTTAAATATTTATCGTATTCGTAATAAGTAATTTTCTATATTTAATCTAAACAAATAGTATGAATCTGAACGAGTCTGTTCCCAACATAATACTAAAACATAAAAATGATTAATCATCATTTCAGCCGAGTGACCTCCACTGGCTGGACAAAAGCCTCACAATTAGTGGGTTATGCCATAATCGCCACCCTTGGCATGCGGGTTGACGATCATAGTGGCGATAGTTTTATCGCGGTACTGGTAGCAGTATTACCACCAGTGTTCAGTTGACTGACTATATTAGTGAAAGTGAGAAGTGCTCTACCAGTGGGTGGTGGGTCGTCACGTCCCTGCGCCTTCTAGAAATTATCACGTCAGTTTTAATTACATGAAATGTAAGGGGGGGGGGGAATCTTTCATACAACTCTAGGAACATTTTTCACAGGCATCCATCATGTATCTTTGTAATTATAATATGAAAATAATAAATTTGTTTTTATTAAAAATGATAATAATGTGTTAATGTTAACTATAACTGTAATTTAAATTGTAAAATGTTTTTTGTTTTTTTTTTGTTAAAAAAATGGCTATAATAATAATTAAATAAGCCTGATATAGTGGTGATAGATCGTTCGGAGCGCCGCGTAATGATGATCGACATCACCGTCCCGCATGATGAGAATCTCGTGAAAGCCGAAAAAGACAAGGAAATTAAATATCTTGATCTGGCTCACGAGGTTGTCGCCATGTGGGATGTGGATTCGGCCATCATTGTGCCGATAGTCGTATCGGTGAACAGACTGATAGCGAAGAGCCTCGATCAACATCTCAAGAGGCTCTCGCTAGGTGGATGGATCAAGGGTCTGATACAGAAAGCAATGCTCCTCGGCACGGCACGCACAGTGAGGATGTTCCTGTCTCAATGTCCCTAACCACCGGCAGCTTAGACCCTGCTCCCGCTGCCGGCGGCACACTATTTTTTAATTTTTTTTATATATTTGTTGTTTTTTTTTTTTTATACATATATATGTAAAAAATTATAAAATAAGTTGTATCAATAAATAAGTGGAATAGTTATAAAAAGGCGGCTAGTTGCTTCCTTATGTTTGCCGCGCCCTTACAGAGCGTCACCTGTACTTTTGTATTTTTTAAAAGATCTGTCAGACCTGTGACATGCAATATAACAAATAAATAAATAAACTTCATTACCAGGAAACCACGCGACGATTTTTCAACGGGCAATAAATTAACAAGTCATTGTCATTCGGATATTGCACAAGTAACAATAACATAAACAACGCAACATACCCGTGTACTGTGTGTTGTAACTTTAGATCAAAGAGGGCGATTTTCTTCTCTATGTGCAGGTAATAAGGGTGTCGATGTACAGCGGGCGGGCAGGCCGTAATTTGCATCGTGGTATGTCATAAAGCAGACCACGCGGGGGGTTTGATATCTAGCTATTTGCATGCTAGTCTGTCTAGGCAGCTTCGGGTATTGTCCACACATAGCTTTTTAGTTTTTTTTATATTGCTTTAAGGGTACAGCGTGTTTTATTGTGGTTAATAAGATTTTTGTTTTCTTTACTGCTGTAAGTGTAAGCGTATTTTATTTTTATTTATCTTCCTATATTTATTACTGTCAAAAAATTGACTTTGAGATTTACCTAATTGTTATAAGTAGAAACATCAATGCCATTTTCAAAAACTTATCTAAAGACGATTGTCTTATACGGACACGGGCTTGCAGGCAGATAGCTAAACATGAAATAAAGTTTTTTCAGTTCCAAGTATGGAAACTCCCCTCCCCCATATGGAGGGTACTTTTTTAATAGTTTTTTCCTTAGTCCCAACTGAATTTTAAGTATGTTGTTTTTTTATGTAATAGAAGTGGCAAACAAGCATGCAGTTCACATTGATGTTAAGTGATGTCTGCAGCTTAAAGACACCCACACAAAGACCAAGGTCAAAAAGCAGATGCGTCACCACTCCTGAGGCCTAAGGTATAATGCTTCTGTACCGGAAATTACAAGGCCATACATTACCACCTGACCGGAACACGATAGTGCTGAATACTGCCGTTTAGCGGCAAGTATATTAGGTAATGCGGTTGTGGCTACGCCCGCGAGCTCCGTCACTGGAGCTCTATCACCAGTGAGTTGTCCTAATAGTTTCGCAGTTAAGTGGCTGTGACATACGGGCAGACATAACGAATCCTTAATTTTCCATTTGGCTACGAAACTCTTAAAAACATAATAAAATAGAGGACATATATCAGTTCATAACTTTGCACTCGAAAAAAATGGACGCCGTTTGAATGGTCAAAAAGCAGTCGCACTACATACATAGTCAAAAGGAAAAAAGTTGTTGTTCATATATTTAAATCAAATAACACATAAATTAAATATACGAAAATAAATCATATTAAAACAAGCTTATCTATTCAATTCCCACAAAACCATGTGTAATTTTGCTATCTACCACAATTATTATTCAGTTTGAGACACAACTGCTGATTAGAGTGGTTAATTTCCTCAAATTGTAGTATCGTTAGCACATTAATTATAATTTTTGTTTCGTTCTGATGCTTATTAAAAAGGTGTTCTACATATTTATCATGTATTTTACAAGCGGCCCGCACCAGCTTCTCAGGGGTGCAATTTAGGTACTTCAAACATAATATTGTGACTATAAATTGAAATGTACGTAAGCTTTCAAGTTAGATCAAAGAAAAAAATTTTTTTTTCAAAGATCATTTCCTATTTTTTTATTTTTTTTTCACTTTTTTACCGGTGGTAGTGCTTCAGTGACGAAGCTCGCGGTCGTAGGCACTACCGCATTACCTAATATACTTGCAACTAAATGGTAGTGTTCAGCACTATCGTGTTCCGGTCAGGTGGCAATGTACGGCCCTGTAATTCCCGGCACAGAGGCATAACACCTTAGGCCTCAGGAGTGGTGACGCATCTGCATTTTGACGTTTGGTTTTTGTGTGGGTATCTATAGGCTGCAGTCATCACTTAACATCAATGTGAACTGCATGCTTGTTTGCCACTTTCATTTAAAAAAATTAATATTAAAGCTCTATTACCAGAGCTCAGGGGCGTAGGCACCACCGCATTACCTAATATACTTGCAGCTAAATGGTAGTGTTCAGCACTATCACGTTCCGTTCGTATTTTTTTATTTATTACTAGCTGTTGCCCGTTGCTCCGCCCGCGTGTAGGTCGTTTTGATAAAAAAGTATCCTATAATCTAAGTCAACTAATACCCTATTTGTATAACAAAATTCATCAAAATTCGTTCAGTAGTTTCGGCGTGATTGATGGACAAACATACAAACATCCAAACAAAGAAACTTTCACATTAATAATATTAGTGTGATAAGTTACTTTTTAATCATGTGACCCGCTCAAAGCTGTAAACTCTACGACCCTGTACACTACACAACCGAAGAGTCGAACCGTTAAATCGGTTTCTAGGAAGCACAGTCAATACGAGATAATCCCGAGCAGCATTACTCAAGCGAACGAGCGTGTGGGCAGTTGCATAAGCGTGGTTTTTAATGCTAATCTGCTAACAGATTGGAGCTTTCGTCGCTCGTATATAAGTGTTATCGATGGGCAAATGCGTAAAGCAAAACGGTGTGCAATATTGTTAGATATTGAATGTAGTTACAGGTTAAAATTGCTGTAGGTCAGTTTGGTCAAACTTACCGCCTACTTTAAAAAGAATAAAAGTTGAAGTTCTATGTTTTTATGAAACGAAAGCGGCAATCACGCTTGCAGTTCTTATGGATGTTAAGTGACGACTGCAGACTATGGGCTTCTTTGTTGCCACCCCTGAGACCCTCGTTGTTATCTCTGTAATAACGTCGGCTTCAGGTGCAGCAGAACGTGTCTCTCCGGCTGATCACAGGAGCGGGGAGGTACGTGCGCAACGACGTCATCGCCCGGGAATGTTCGACCGCGCAGACAATGGACCCCGGACGACGAGCATCTTCGTGGATTCGCCCCTCTTCACAGTCGTCCGCCCGAGGGTCGTCCGTTGCCGCGCGAAATCCTCCCCTCTACATCACCGGGAACGCGTTAAGCCGATGTCGCCCTCCGGGGAGGAGGCCCCGATCCCTCAGGTCACGGTAAAGGCTGCCCATACAAACATTCACACAGACACACATAACACTGTTGATAGGCCCCACCCACCCTCATCGTACTGGGAGGGTTCGAGCCCCAACCATCAACTGGGTTCAACAACTGGTTGTGGAACGGAATTGTCGTCCGGGCCCGCGTCTGCGCCGCCCGGCTTAGGCCAGAGCGATGGCGCGGACATGTGGCCCCTTACAATAGGGAACCATTTTTTATTTAATTTAGAGCAGGACCATTTGTAAGCGGCACGCGGGGGAATAGCTGAAGGAGTAAAAAAAAAACAAAAAAGACCACAGCGAGTTTCCCCTGTGTACCAGCATCCCTAAAAGGATCACGCCCCCGACGTTTCGGGGGCAGAAAGGCCCGGGGAGTGAGGAAGCCTCGATCCCCGAACCGTCCCCCCCTCTGTTGCGCATCACTCGCGGAGGGAGGGATGATGATTAGTCAGTCATCTCTGCAATAGTTACGTTTTCGCAGGTTTTCGCGAGCTACATACATGGGTATAAGAAGGAGTTGGGATTGTTGTATACGCAAGAAAAGCCGCAAATAAAATTTCTGCAATACTTATTACGGGACCATACGTGAGAATTTAGCCGGAACACGATAATGCTGAACCACCATTTTGTAGCATTTCTAGTTCTGTCTGATGGTGGGGTCAAAAGTCTTAGGAATCAGCGTGCATGTATGAAGATAATAATGAAGGTAGACGAGGCACAAGAGGTATGTCGGGACCGGGATATCTGGCGCTCTACACTCTCTGCCTACCCCGTTAGGGACCTGGCGTGAAGATACATACATACATACCACCATTTGGCGGCAGATAGATTAGGAAACGCGAGGATGCCTACGCTCTCGAGGAGGACACTGGAGCTCTACCACCAGGAAAAGAATTGGTACTAAAGTACTATAATATATAAGGCAAGCTTACTGACCTTCATCAGGCACACCAAACTCTCAGAACCACTCGGGAATACCTACCGAGTATTCTCCTCATTTGATTTTTCTTTTTCCAAAGCCTAATATCACCTGTTTTCCGTATTTAAATATAGTCTTGTCAATTTAGAAGTCACCATACTTTTACCTGTAGACAAAAAAAGAAAACGTTAATCACTTTCAAACCTGTCAACCTGGGGTGCGACCGCCTATCGACATTGCTATTGTCTTTGTCATTGCTGTCAAATTTTAAAGTCGATTTTTACTTTAACTAAATAACAAGAATGGAAATAATCTACCATTATCGCTTGCTTATCACCTTTAGTAGGTGATAAGCAAGCGATAATGGTAGATTATTTCCGCGAGAACATCAATCAGATTAGTAGCTCATTTAAAAAAGTAGTAAGTAGTGACTACTTTTAAAGGAGCTACAAATCGACATGAAAATTTGACAGCAATAGCAATGCCAACAGCAATACAGATAGGCGGCAGCACCCCTGAAGGGGCAAATAGTGTTATGCTTAAATCATGTTCATGCATTTTGTAATATGTATCTAGGTACTATCGGAAATCTGACCACTTGATCACAGGGGTACCTAATACGGTGGTTAGAAATGCTATATTTGATTAATTTCGGATAAGTGGGAGGCTCTCTGACTGTAGGTACATGAAATAATGTAGGTAATATTACATGTACCGACTTTATATGTTTATTAAACTAAAATATTTTTAAATCTTTTATCAAAATAAACACGTAATTTCACTAGGATTGTTAGCAATAGATGAAGAGAGCTACTGCCATCCTAAGGCAATGCATTAAATGTGTAGAAAATTTTGACAGTCGCGTGTGGACCTCGGTAACTCATTTGGGACAGCGGCTGGAGTTTCTTTCCATTTTTCTTTAAAATATGCTTCACTCGCATGTGTTATTGCGAAATAGAATAAAAAAAATAAACGAGAAAAATCCGTAAAACTTGTTCATTTCAAAAAGACTTAAGTAATTTGATTTGAATTTCGGTGTATTCGGTAAGTACACGGCCATGAATGGCCGTATACTTAAACGTCACTCAATTTTAAGCAACTCTCAAATGTGCGCTATCTCTATCGTTTGAACGTGTTTTATAAAGACAAAAGACTTTAAAGTACCACTTAGATTTAAGTGACGTTTGAGTATTTTAGAAATAGATACATTTTCATAAACCATTATTGCATATTGCATCAGCATATATTGTTATACACGTAACAAAACATTAACATATTCAGAAGTCATTAAAACGTAACGTGATATTTAAAAACAGAAGCAATCTTCACACGCCATTTCATTTCTTTTATTGTATCTACATTTGTGATCAGTTTTGTATCAGATCGAACTGAAATATTAATATAGTTTTCTCAGAAGCATCACGATAGCTGACACGCGACCGCTTTTATGTTTAATTAACACTTCTTTACTTCGAAGACATGTAATGAGTCTCTTTGATCATTGCAAACAAAAGGTTTTATTCGACATGTTTTACGTTCCATTTCTCAGAAATGGTTTTATATATTCAGATACTTTAAACTGAGAGTGTGTCCTTTTTATGTCACGAAGAAACAAGCACGAGGGTCACATTGACGGTAATGTTGTAGCTTTTTCACATCTATATAAAACTATGAGATGCAGATTTATTTCCATATGAGATCTGCGGCTGTGCCAGACCTTTTATTGTCAACGTTATTTTTTTTTATTTGTAATGGAAGTGGCAAACAATCGTGCAGTTCACATTGATGTTAAGCGATGACTGCAGCCTAAAGACACCCACACTGAGACCAAGGTCAAAATGCAGATGCGTTACCACTCCTGAGGCCTAAGGTGTTATGCCTCTGTGCCGGAAATAACAGAGCCGAACTTACCACCTGACCGGAACACGATAGTGTTGAACACTACCATTTAGCGGAAAGTATATTAGGTGTTATATGTGGTGGTGCCTGCCTCCACGAGCTCCATCACTGGAGGTCTACCTCCAGTAAAATAATATTTGAAACGCATATGTAGCTTTGTCTCGTTTCTTCATACGTGCTGTCACATAAGACAAATGAAACAATGCTTTGGCTGCGCCTAAACTGAATCGCAATGAGACTTCATGGTACGGGCCCTGGAATCCTTTGCCTTTATGCCAGAAATTACGTATGTAGAAATTTTAATGCGATCAAGTATGGTAATCGCTTTAAAAATGGTAATGTAATGTGACGAACAAGCTTCTAGATCCTTGAATGGTAAGGGGATAGTTCTACACAAATATCGATGGTCAAAATGCAGATGCGTTGCCATCCCCTGAGACCCCCCTGAGGCCTAAGTTCTTTTGCTTCTGGTTTAAGGTGAATATTATAGTTAATTATTATTCTACTATTTGTAGACAGATGAAATGATGTGGCAGTGTCTATGCCCTCAAACTAGACCTGAGTCGATCGCGAGCGATAGAATCACTTTGATTGAATCACGATCCAAACACAAGTGATCGGGTCGTGACGTACAAAAAAAGTCGATCATTTGGGTCCTTTGGGTCATTGGGTACTTTGTTTCTCGTGAACTCTATCACATTAAGCATAAGGTACACATCAGTTTGTTTACAGTTTTATCGATCAAGCTCCCCTGCACCATGTCATCTAATTGTAAAATTTATGCTATATACCTATAAAGTTTAAGAATGAAATTATAGTGATAATTAATTGAAATGTATTAATATGAAAAATAGCCAGCGACATAATGTGTGGATCGCGATCTCGAGTCTCGCATCCTTATCAGATGGGTCTCGAATCACGAGAATCATGAGCTACAGTATACGTTTGAGCGAAATCGAGTCGCGACCCAAATGACCCAAACGATCGAGTCATTTAGACTCGATCACCTTGTCAATGGGTCGCGATCGACCCGAATCCCGACGAAGGAGTGATCGACTCAGGTCTACCTCAAACTCCTACATTAAATCCTGCAACATGCCATCAATGTGAACTGACGACTACTCTAAGGAGACTCCCTTTGATAACCGACCGCAGAGTTAGAAAGTTGTTATTCTATATATCCAACTCTTTAGATAAACTTCGTTACCGCGATTTAGGACGTCATCGATCATTGCCGTATGTAGTAGACGCGTGGGTCTAAACTCTATGACTATCTAACAAATCTAGCTGAAGTTAAAATATATAGAGATAATTCACTACAGTACAGTTGAAAGTATGTTAAAGAGACAACTATAACAGGATTTAGGGGACAGACGATAAATTAGTACAAATCTATTAGAAGTACTAAATCGAAATACGCAGAGTAATATATATATTTTTTTTTTTTTTTTTTTTTTTTTTTTTTTTTTTTTTATGTAATGGAAGTGGCAAACAAGCATGCAGTTCACATTGATGTTAAGTGATGACTGCAGCCTATAGACACCCACACAAAGACCAAGGTCAAAATGCAGATGCGTTACCACTCCTGAGGCCTAAGGGTGTTATGCCTCTGTGCCGGAAATTACAGGGCCGTACATTACCACCTGACCGGAACACGATAGTGCTGAACACTACCATTTAGCGGCAAGTATATTAGGTAATGCGGTGGTGCCTACGCCCGCGAGCTCCGTCACTGGAGCTCTACCACCAGTAAAACTAGACTTTCCAATGAAAACCTTACGCGGACCTTTTGCTACAGTACTTTCTATCTGAGATAGCAGAATGAGGTTACAATGAACACAACTCGATGGTCCTCGGTTAGTGTTATACATCAAATAACTAACTTGTATTAAATTATAGTTATCTTTTTGGATCTGATTCCAAAATGACTGCTTTAAATTTAGAATAATCTGATTGAATTAATCCTATAATCGAAAGAGATTATTATTTGTAGTAATCTCAATATTGCAGAAGTATAAATCTGTGTATTATGAAACCTGTCAAACACGTGTCACGCGCAATTAGGGGGTTCCAATTTACATCCGACCACCTACTATCGGAAGAATTTTCTTCAACTGGAAAATAATTCTTCCATTACTGCAATCAATCAACCGAACAAAGGCGGTCAAACTATTCCAATGGGGCGGTAGTAGGTAAATGCAATAACGCAAGATGTGCCGTGCCTTGCGATAAAACTACCGCCACCATCACCAATCCGCATGCCAAGCGTGGCGATTATGGCATGGCTTGGTCCAGCCGTGGACATATTTCGGCTGATATGATAAAACTAGTAAAGTCTACTTATTTATGATAGTTTTCCTTTTTACTTCGTTACATATACCATTACAAAACAAATTTTCGTAGACACCATTATCATATTATAGATTTTCGACATCACGCTCTGTGTGTGTCAAAGCCTTTATTTATCCTTGGTTAAGTATTTTGTTGAGTTTTAAACGGGAAGCTTGAAGGATGCATGTGGTGCTCTTATTTTATTTCATTGACTTTTGCGTTGCTTATTACGAATACAAAATATCGTTTTACTTGACACTGGCAATATGCATAACAAGCGATGCCAATAAATTAAAAAAAAAAAGTATTTTGTCTTAGTTTGTAGTATGTACATGTGTACAGGTACAAACGAAACTTCACGCCTTAACGTCCCGAAGGTATAAACAAGTGAGCATAATGCTCAAACACACATAATTTGCCCTAGAAAATCTTTGTAGCACTTATACGTCAACCCGATATTGGTCCCAAAACACAAGTAGGTAAAGCTATGTTGGCATTTCCTGCTAGCATCACTAGACCACTGAGGCAATAGAGTCTGTTACGGTTTTCTATGGTGGCGATTATGGTATACTTTTATGTTCTAATGTGGGAAAGTTAAATTAATGGTAAGTTATCATTGTAGACCATAGTTTCTTAAAAAAATTAAAACACTCTCTGTGTGCCGAAGACTTTACCTTGATGTATTTTACGTGTTGTATCTAAGTCGATAGTAATTTCCTTAAGCGACCGCCTTGCCGGAATTTTAGTCTAAACCGGTAATTCTTGAGTTGGAGAATGTTGGCCACACAGACCAATGCTGGATCAAATATATTTTCTTATTGGCGTCATATTAAAGTTGGTGATTATTAACTTTTAAATATCCAGGTGTGGGAGCTTCAGTGGAATGTCTTTCTTTTAGTTCGATTTTAATGTCCTGACAGGGGCAATCATACATAATGATCCCACCAAAAAACATCATGAATATGTTTTGAAGTTGCAAGACCAGATCATATCGCTCGTACAGTCAAAAAGTTATCAATTCTTTTGTAGATAATTCAAAATGCGTACCTTGGCCATTTCTTCACCACCTAAATCTATTGTTTACCAGAAAATTTACGATCAGTAAATGAATTTTGCTACGCAAAAAAAAATTATGCGTCGCATAGGCGGTAGCAAAAAGGTCAAGCCACGTATTACAACTAAGGTATATAGTTTGTAAAGTAAGGCTGTTTAGAGTAAAAAACTTGGCTCTACCAAAACCTTTTATGGCCGAATACTCAAACGTCACTCAATTTTAAGCAATCCTCAAATGTGCGCTATCTCTATCGTGTGAACAGAAGATTTTTAAGTCCCACTTAAATTTAAGTGACGTTTGAGTATTTGGCCGTTAAAATAGTACATAATAGAAGTTAATACTGGTTACAAACATTTGTATAATGGACCTAATCCATTGCATACATAACCAACACGGGCAAAATGCTGCGTACTTTTAAAAGGCAACGCAAGTGATATACGTAGTACACGAATCGATTGTGTCACGTTTCAAAGGCCTATTAGACATTTTTTTAAGTATCATTTTAAGTGCATATGAGTGTATAGGAAAAATTTATGTTCCTTTGTGAGCGAAATATATTGTTTAGTGTTATTTTATTGAATAAACATAAACGAAAGTCATATTACTTGGGTTTAAAAAAATATTTTTTCCATACATTTAAAATATGCAGTAGTTTGTACTTTACAAAACACATTACTATAATGTGTGTATGTATATGTATGGTCATAACAAATAACTAAGCTTCTTGAAACCATGAAATAAAAATAATGCTAAAATTATGTCATCACTTCATACTAATACACTTACAAATGAACCACAATATTAAAAAAAAAGTTACTTCACACCTGTAATCCCCGAAGAGGTAGGCAGAGGTAAATGCATGCTTTCAATCATACATGCAAACACCCACGATTCGCCGGTTACGTTTTGGCCCATGTAGCTAGCCTATTGACATCTCCGGGCACATTACCAAACTTTGAAAGTACCTACTGGGAAACTGCCTGAAAATGAAAAATCCCAATACAATCGGAGATATAGGATTTTACACCGTTGTCTCTAATATCCCCCGACCCGGAAATAGAACCCAGGACCCCAGCGTAGTAGAACTGGCCTGCTACCACTAGGATACTGAAGCAGTTACAGTTATTAAAATTAAATATTGCTATAACATTGCTTACGCTATTAAATTTAAGCAAATCACTAATAGAACCACCTTACTGCCTCGGTAGCCTAGTGGTAGCAGGCCACTACTACTACGCTGAGGTCCTGGGTTCGATGCCCGAGTAGGGGGTTATCAGAGATAATGGTGTAAAGTCCTTTATTTCGGGTACAATTGGGATTTTTCCATTTTCTGGAAATTTCCCAGTACCTCAAAGTTTGGTAATGAATCGTGGATGTTAGCATGTATGCTTGAATACATGCATTTTACCTCTGCCTACCCCTTCGGGGATTACAGGTGTGAAGTTACGTAAAACCACCCATTAAGTGAAATCATCACTCCAGTCGAAAGACATCCACTGCTGGACAAACCCTTCCCCAAAGGTTGTGCGGTATTAGGGGATAATATGCCATAATCGTCACGCCTGGCAGGCTGATTGGCGATTGCAGAGGCAGTAGTTTTTTTTATCCAGTGGAAGTGCTAAACAAGCATTCAGTTCACATTGATGTTAAGTGACGACTGCAGCCTATAGACACCCACACAAAGACCAAGGTCAAAATGTAGATGCGTTACCACTCCAGAAGCTTCAGGTTTTATGCTTCTTTGCCGGAAATTACAGGGCCTTACATTACCACCTGACTGGAACACGATATTGCTGAACACTACCATTTAGCGGCAAGTATATTAGGTAATGCGGTGGTGCCTACGCCCGCAAGCTCCGTCACTGGAGCTCTACCACCAGTGAAACCAGTGTTTTGTGCGAATGTGTGAACGACATCAAATTTACATTAATTATGTACTTTTCTACTCATGTAAGTGATTTTTGTAATCTTTTATAAGAATAAAGTATCTTTAAACCTAACTTTTGTCTTAAGGTCGAACAAATCGAGTTATAAATATCGATACAGTGTAATCGAATAATCCATGCGGGTTTATCGATACTAGTTAAAGAGTGGGAGCGGTACGTTTTTCGCTTTGAACTGGTTTCCTATTATCTTAGTCGGTTTTCTGCTTTACGTGAGCATAATCGAGAATAGCCTGCGCAGGATTGAGTGAGGCATAGGAATGTCTTGTAGAGAGGAAAAATTGCTCAATTTTTCAATTAGTAAATTAATTGTTATAGAAAAATCGTCTTTTATTTCATAAAATATACATCGTCCCATTTTATTATTCAAAATAACACATGCGAGTGAATAAAAAAAAAAACTAGTGCCAATAGTTTTTGCGCTAAACCGCGGACGGACAGACAGACGGACATGGCGACACTATAAAACAAATACATTTTTTTTCCATTTTTAGGGTTCCGTAGTAAACAAGGAACCCTAATAATAAAAAAAAGAATGTATTTCGGGAAGCTACTGGTAGCTTAGTGGTGTGGCGACTCGACTGGTTCACCAGTTCGGTTCTTGCCCGAAGTTAGTTTTCTTTTCATTGTTCTATAATTTATGCACATTACCTTTCTGCTTTAGAGGCTTAAGATATTTATCCAGTGACTGTAATTACTATATACCTATGTGATGCGAAGCGCGCATGGCCCAGCGGCTGGTGTAGATCGTAAGCGATCTGTTCGGTTAAGCACTACGAGCGTGGTCGGGTAGTGTGATGGGTGACCGCTAGTGGCAAATTAATTGCGCGTTTCCGTGATTCGGAGGGCACATTAAGCCGTCGGTCCCGGTTGCTATCGATGGATAGCAGTCGTTAAACCTTGTCGGAGGCCTTATGGGCGGTTTGAAAACATCCGACAGTGGGTTGGCCACTAACCCACCCACCTCTACCAATCCGCATTGGAGCAGCGTGGTGGAGTAAGCTCAAGGCCTCCCCCCAAAAAAGGGGAGAGACTCGTGCCCAGCAGTGGGACGTATAATGGGTTGCCATTATTATTATATTATTTATGTGATGCACTAAGACATTAGGGTCAGATTAATTATGTAAAGTGACGGCAGTACCTCCTAATTTCAAACCCTTCATAAACTTAAATATTCAAATCTACGAGTCTTACCACAAATCTAGTTTTAGAAATGTGCCTCGTCTTGTTTGGAAGAAGGGAAAGGTACCTATATGATTTGGGCATTTTCAATAACTTATTTCAGAATAGATGAATTTTGCTCTTAGCTATATTTTGTACTTACCAAAGTACCTCGAGATTGCATTTATTGCATTCTGTGTTTTGAAAAAATTGAGAAAAAAGTAAGTATACAATTGTTAAAGATTTCAATATTTGCTTTTTTTATGTGATAAAAGTGGCAAACAAGCGTGCAGTTCACATTACTGTTAAGTGATGACTGCAGCCTATAGACACCCACACAAAGACCAAGTTCAAAATGCAGATTCGTTACCACTCCTGAGGCCTAAGGTGTTATGCCTCTATGCCGAAAATTACAGAGCCGTACATTACCTGACCGGAACACGACAGTGCTGAACACTACCATTTAGCGGCATAGTATTAGGTAATGCGGTGGTGCCTACGCGAGCTCCGTCACTGGAGCTCTACCACCAGTATAAGCTTTAGAACTTATTACCGTATTTAAAATACTGATTTAATTACACCAAGACTTGTTAACACACATACTCTAACCACTGACGCGGCTATTTACTCACCACTTCATAGAACTTCACAAAAAATAATATATTAAACTTGTCATCAACTGCATAATACGCTTACCAATTTAGATTACACCCACTGACCACAAAGACACAACTAAATCAATTTGCGTACAGGCATTACTACACCGTATACCGTATCTAATTAATTTGAACCAACGGTTTCTGCTATTACAGCGCATACGCACTATGTTATTAATGTAGGTACGCTCACCACTCTAATAACGTGTAGGGTCCGTACATACTGTAATTAAGTATGTTTTAAATCTACTTTTAAGTCATAAAAACTATACTTGAACGATAAACCTAATATTAGTAGGATCAATCAAATCGAAACACTGAAAGGCACTAATCGTTAAGCTTTTGTTTTTATTCTATAAGGAAAATCATTGTATGAAATTCTACTTATGACTCCGAATTTTCTGCTTTTATAATGCTTAGCTTATGCTACTAATTGTAATACCATTGTTTACTGGTGGTAGAGCTCCAGTGACAGAGTTCGCGGGCGTAGGCACCACCGCATTACCTAATACACTTGCCGCTAAATGGTAGTGTTCAGCACTATCGTGTTCCGGTCAGGTGGTAATGTACGGCCCTGTTATTTCCAGCACAGAGGCATAACACCTTAGGCTTCAGGAGTGGTAACGAATCTGCATTTTGAACTTGGTCTTTGTGTGGGTGTCTATATGCTGCAGTCATCACTTAACATCAATGTGAACTGCATGCTTGTTTATCACTTCCATTACATAAAAAAAAAACATTACTTTAATGAAGAATTAAAACAGCAATTTATTATATTTCTAAGACTTTCATGTAACTAATAGGTAGGTACCTATTCTTTTTAGTAGATAATTATAGGTGAATGCATAAATATTTATAACAGTGATGGTAATGTTTCAATTGAAATGTTACAGTTTACTTATTAACACATTCCTTGACGCCCTAATAATATTGTCGATGGCTGTCTTATTATTTTACAAGTGAAAACATAGCCGCGGGACAGTCTATGTCTTTATAGAAACGAAAATGAGACCAGTAAAAAATCAAGTTAATTTCTGTCCGAGAGGCTAGGGTTGCTAGGGCTTTTTAAAGTACAAATTCCATTTATTTATTTTTTTCATCTAGATAGTATGAAAGTGTATAATAGTATGAAAGTGTATACATTTAAAAATAAACGTAAGTATATCGATCTGAAATACGAGATTAGAGTTGGCATGTAACACAATTTTTTATTTTATAGGTGATTTATTAAAAAAAAAAACAATAACTTCAACGAAATTTTCACATATGCTAGAATTTTAGTGGCGCAGAAGGATTTTTTGCAATGTATCTTCATGCAATGATCAACGCAGTTGAAAAAACAACACAAAAAGAAAAACATCTCACGTAATAGAACGTGAACATTGAGAGCTCATATTTCGATGTATAGGCATATTATTATGCTGTAGACTGAAATATTGACCTACGCTTTATTTGAATAAGGAGAAACCATTTTCATAGCGATAAAATCATCATCATGATAATAATAAACGGTCTTTTAAACGAAGCTAAAAACCACTTAAAATGTTGTAAAACTTAAGTTTGCTTCATTACAAAAAGTTAAAATGCAAAACGAAGTATTTCAAATTTTATTCCATTCATCATAAAGAATATACCAAAGCTTTAATTCTGTAGTATGTAAATAAAACCTGAGCTTTAATAACAAATAGATATACCTATTACAAGAAAAAAATGTACCTGTTTGTTTTTTTTTTCATTGAAGTAAGTTTTCTTAATCAATTTACTTGGACATTTTTAACTTTTATAAATGTCGGTTTATATTAGTTCGCATAAACACATGTTTGTGAAATATATTTTATTTAAAGAAAAATGGAAAGTAAAATTTGACTTCAGGCGAGACTTGAACTCGCGGCCTACTGGGAATCTAGTCCAGCCGCTCTTCCAATTGAGCTACTGAAGTCCTGCCCGATTTGTCAATCTTTCCTTCACATTTATTGCATTGCTTTATGGTAGCAGCAGCGCCATCTATTGCCAACTATGCTAGTTAGACAACCGATATAATAGACTTTGCAGTTTATTGAATATCGTAAAGAAGTCGCTTTTACCCTTAATAATTGTTTTATATTATTTCGCATAAGCACATGCTTGTGAAATATATTTTATTTAAAGAGCGAGTTTGAGTCTCGCCTGAAGTCAAATTTTTCTTTCCATTTTTCTTTAAATAAAATTTATAAATGTCATTAACAATATTGCATCTAATATACATCGAGTGTATTTTTAGTTTTTCGTTATTGTTTCTTGACAGCCCTACACCCGACACAGATTTGGTATTCCATCTACATTCCACCGCCTATAAAATTATAAGGATGCTAGGCACTGTGAAAGACACAGAGATCACTTTGTGCGTACGCTACCATATGATTATATAAATTACTTAAATTGCAAGTGAACTTGACGCGGGATGGAAGTTATAAAAAACAGTGTTCATTATTCTTTGATCCGTTGAGCCTCTGGAACGTATAATAGATTCATCCCGTGCGGGATATAATTACTTCATGTGGCTTTACTTTGAACATAAATGTGTGTGTCACATAAATGCAAGAGTTATCATTTGCGGCAGCAATAGATGATTATTGAGAAAAAAACTAAATCAAATTTATATATAGGTGGTAGACTCCATAATATATTATAAATCCGAGAGTTATTCGTCATCTCACACAACTAAAATTCGCACGACCGGGCGTCTTGCCACCTTTTGAATTTACCTTATATTTCTGGCGTCAACTCGCATGCTCATACAAAGTACAGCCAGGTAAATAAATTTGAAATTAAATTTTAGAAAAGATATTGCTACTGCTACTATTTACTGATGTTTTATATTTGAAACAGATTTATACATAAAACTAAAAAAAAAATCGGTCGTACACTATATTGACAATTATTGTATGTTAAGGAAGTAGTTATAGTAACAAGCCAAATTCTTTTGTGATATTGTAGATTCTATTTCATATTTTTTTTAGTTTTTGATATTTTTGTAGTTGACTGTACATAAATTTTATAATCGGGCGAATTGACGACAGAAATATTATTTAAATTCAAAAGGTGCCAATTCGCCAGATCGTGCGAGTTTTTGTCGTGCGAGATGACGAATAACCCAAATCGGGAGTCGAAGTCCTAGGTGGTGACCCCATTACTGAATATTCCGCCGAATGGGACATATAGTTCTTTCCACGAACTAAGTATGTATATTGCACATAGATATAATATATTTATGATAGAAAGTATGATAAATAGCTGTGGTGTGAATCGCATATAGGCAAATAGGTAGAGCTCGCCTCAGTATTCAACAAACTTTTCAATTTTTTAGGTGTGAAAGAAAAAATCGACAATCAGGTGTGGACTTTGGTAGCTCAGCTGGGAGAGAAGCTGGAGTAGAAATCCCAGTAATCGCGGTTCAAATCCCGCCTGTATCTATTTTCTTTAAAAATACTAGCTCGTATATTTGCAAAAAAAAATATTTTTTAAAAAGTAAACAGGTTTATTATTTTGTTAACTAAAATTGTAAGACTCTCAATCATAAAATTGAAATGTAAATTTACAAACAAAGTAGCTCTAAAGAAACAAACCATGATAGGTACACACGCACCCCGTATGATGCTTTTCCACATTACGCTTTATAACCGCTGTAAATAACTGAAAATCAAGCATCAGCGAACAAAATACACAAAATGTTTACAGCATCATAACTTTATAGTGATTTTAATTAAAATAATGATGCAAAATGATCGTAAACCCGTTGAGATACGGTTTAAACTATGCATTGGCTTCTCACCTGACTTTTACTTCTAATTGGACAGTAAATTATCAATTTTGTTGATCACAACTTTGTTGCTGGTTTCAGTTTAAATAGGGAAGGGCATTTTATGAAAGAGCATCAAGGTACAAAGGTTCGTCGTCTAGTAGATTGGATTAAACACAGATAGGGTTGTATTTTTGCTGCAACTATTTAAGAATTTCATAAATGATAGTTACGTATCGTATTTGAATTTGAAAACAAATACCAAAAAAATGAAAATACTGCCTAAAACTATTCCCCACGGGTAAAACCGCAGGCGAAAGCTAGTAAACTACATTTTTATAAAAATACTAATTACCTACCCTCTTCGATTCATCTTAGCGTGATGTAATATAGCCTAAAGCCATCCATTGAAATTTTTTTTTTAATCGGACCAGTAGTTTCTGAGATTAGCGCGTTCAAGCTCAACAAACTCTTCAGTTTTATAATATTAAGTATAGATTAAAGAAAAAACGTTAACCCATCAATTTTATTTATATCCTAACTACCAACAGACACCTTCCATATTCAATATTAGCCGCCAGAAAAACGAATGGAAGTATTTAGAGCCAAGCATCAGATTCCAACTACAATACGATCTCCTTTGAATAATTTCAATAAGGTACGATAGAAGCAATTACTGTTGCGATACAAAAAAAATGTGTAATATTAATTTAATGATGTTTTTATCGCGCGATCGCCGATTTGTAGCGTCCAGCTGTTTTTAAGGGGAAGTTACGCGGATGTAGAAACAAAAGCTGTGATTGTGAATGAACGGATATTTTTTATCGATCCGTTTCAAAAGGATGCATATTACGAGTCATTGACGACCCAGTTACTCTAGCGGTCTGAGATGACCGTTTGATTCGAAGGGTCGCGGGTTCGATCCCCGCACCGGGACAAATATTTGTATGGCCTACAGATATTTGTTTCGGGTCTGGGTGTTTGAGTATGTGTTGTTGTGTAGAACGGTACCCACGACACAGGTTTATCCCTAATGTAGGGCTGTGAGTGTAAGCGTATTTAATTTTTTTTTTTGATTCAGCAGTGTGTGACGCCCCTTTTTAATCGAGGCAGTTTTGGCCTACAGATATTTGTTTCGGTGGTGTTTGTGTATGTGTTGTGTGTGTTAAAAGGTGAAGTTACGCGGATGTAGAAACAAAAGCTGTGATTGTGAATGAAACGGATTTTTTATTGATCTGTTTCAAAAGGATGCGTTTATATTACTCATCTTAAACCTATCCTCGAAGGGATAGGCAGAGGTAAAGTGATGCATTTAAATTTTGCAATCACCCCCGATTCGCTGGTTACGTTTTGGCCCATGTAACAGATGGCGAACGTGATGACATCTCCGGACACATTATGAAACTTCGAGGTGCTAGAAATCTTCCAAAAAATGGAAAAGGCCCAATATTTTTTTTACAAAAGAGTAATATTACTATCTCTGAAGCAGCAGATGGACCCTATAAGGTCCGAGAACAATAAGAAATCAATTGTAAAATATTATTCAGGCGGCCTGAGGGATTTAAGAAAAAAAGAGTCCTGAGCTTAACAATGTTTGAACTTCACCAATGACTTGAAACTTGCATTTAATCTGTATCTGATGCTTTAGGGATATATAGCCAACAGCAACAAGTAAAGAACGCTCTTACATTTAGAAATAAAACTAGCTAAGAAAACAACGGATGTTGATCGCTTCGCAGATAAAACGACCTTGACAAACCAAACCGTTTCAGAATTCAATCCAATCAGCTTTAGAAATAGATAAAAAACAAATGATAAAAAAATAATTTAAACAAAACTTCGCCTTAACCGAATAGCAGAATCCCATTGTGTGATAGTTTTTGCCGCCACAAAAACTCAACAAGTAGATACGCACCAAAGACATTATTTGAGATAGACCGACAACATGCACGATCGCTATACGTTGCCTCGATGAATAAAGCTGTCCAGTTGAATGTATGATCTCGTAATAACTATGACAGAGGCGAGGCACAAGATCCTAGGCCTCAGGAGTGGCATCTAATTCATCGCCATTTTCACCACTGTTTTTTGTATAGATGTCTATTAGGCTGCAGTCGCCACTTACCATCCATGTGAACTGTAGGCATGTGGCAAACGGTAGGCGTTACTTTTTTATGTAATATGGGTGTCACGCCAATCTTTTGCTACAAGTCCATGCGGCAAAAACAAAGCACTATCAGGTGTGTTCCTTTTACCTGATTGTTTCGGCCTTTGATTTCATGCCTTAATACGGAACGTACATTGAACGGCCAAACTTAAAAGAGATGGAAGCAGATTTATATTTTAGGTCCACGTTTGTGTAATCAGTCTATTTCTTTTTATGTCTTTAGTACGCACAATGCAGATGAAGATCGATGACAATCCATTTTATGTTGACGGACATGCTTTGTGAAAAATATTGCTAAATGAAAAAAAGAACTTATCAATAACATTATCCAATCTCTTGCTAAATCAATAGAGTAGTGCTAAGTACCAACTACTTTTAATAAATAAAACTATCTTTTAGGACCTACCTCGCATAATATATAATTATTAGGCTGATACTAGAGCTTAGTAATTAAGCTTGGGGCTATAGGCATTATCGCATTACATAATCTGGCTGTCGCTAAATAGCATTCCTCAGCAATGTATGAATGTATCTTCACACCAGGTTTCTAACGGGGTAGGCAGATAGTGTGGAGCGCCAGATATTCCGGTCCTGATAAACCTCCTGTGCCTCATAGGTAGATGAGGCACGGGAGGCTTATAAAGTACGTTTATAACTTCTTTATAAGCATTTATTATTAATTTAACTGCCTCAATAGTCTAGTGGTAGTAGGCCACTACTGCCACGATTCCCTGGGTTCGATTCCCGGGTCGGGGGCTACCAGAGATAAAGGTATTAAATACTTTAATTCAGGTTCTGTTTGGTAATCTGCCCGGAGAAGTTTATAAGCTCGGCACCTGTTACATGGGAAGAACGTAAACGGCAAGTCGTGGGTGTTTGCATGTATGCTCGAATGCATGCAATTTACTTCTACCCTTTCGCCATTAAGGAGTGAAGTACCGTTTTTTTACGAAGTTACGTTATTACTACAGATACAAACAACTTAAGTCCAACGGTTGGCAACGTATTTTGATCTCCAATTTTGTATAGACGTCTATAGGCGTTTTATTTTAGTATCAATGTGTTTTAATAACGGCGCAACAGTAAACTACATCTTGCATGAGACCAAAACAGCAGGCTTACTCCCAGGTTCAGTTCAGGTTCAGTACAGGCCGTGTTTAGTCCCGACAATTCTTCAGGCCAAAATCAAAAAAACAACAACGCTCTCTGCCATTTTTATTTTTTGTCTAAATAACCATCAACAAGTTAGCAAAGATCTTAATGATCGTATCTAACAGTTAATTGCATATGCCGTGAGAAATTCATTAGATCCCCACTTGTTGGGACTACGATTTGTTTGCGGATATACCGATAATTAAAATACAAATTAACATTGCTTTAATCAGCCATGAAGTATTCAGGTTTGTTAATCTATGTCTGTTTGATTCTGTGGAAGTTTTTCTGTGTGCTTAAGATAAAAGATTCTTCTGATAACAGTTCACTGGTGAACGTTTTTTTTGGATATTAAATAGCAAATAAACTTGCAAGAGGTACTTAGTGAGAAATGGTTACGGTAAGGTAATGAAAACTCAAAACACAAGTTAATCCTCGTTTTAGAACTCAAAACAAAATATAAGTTAATCCTCAGGAATGAAACAACGATTAACTTGTATCTTACTTTTAAGGCAGACAGAAAGCAAGCCTTGTCAAATTAAAAAAATATATATAATGAGTACGCCGAAGGTTGGTATAGTTAGTAAGCCACTATGTAGGTATGTATGTATCTTCACGCCAGGTCCCTAATGGGGTAGGTAGAGAGTGTAGAGCGTAGAGTGTAGTAAGCCACTATAATAATAAAAATGATTTATTTATCTCACCACAATATAACTCTCACTACAGCGTAAAGCTCGATCATAATAAGTTATTTTTTAAATTTACAGTTAGAAAAAAAACATACAAGCGAATTGAGAACCTCCTCTTTTTTGAAGTCGGTAAAAAAATATCCAGTGACATCCAGGGTATTCTATCAAAAATAGAACCAACCTACTTACACTTAAAATTAAAATAATATTTCTATCTAACCAGGATCTATCAAAAAAGCAACCAATAAGATATACATTATGCATAAAATCTAAAGCTCTCAATATTGTCGTTGTTCTTGTGTCCATTAAGTTTAAAGATATTTTAACTCTGAACCACAATAAATTCTTTTTTAAATTCCCCATTTCCCATTTGTCCACCCTCTTGTACTGCCCTCGGTGATAACTAGGTATGTGTTCCCATTCGTCACTCCAAACACAAAACTGTAGGTACGTTAAGAAAGGATTCATATGCGTAAAACATTTTAAAAGTCTCTTCATATAATAATAACTTAAGGTATTTTCAACATAAATAGCGGCCTTAATCGGTAAAACAATAAAACCAATGACGTTTCAGTTCACGTTCAGAAATAATGGTATAAATTATTATTTTCAAACTACACTTATTAATAATCTGATAAACATCCTCGCAAACGAATCCGCGGGCGGAAGTAGGTTATTAATGAAGCGAGTTATTACCCGAGAATGGAAACGATCAAATATAAATTTATATGAGATAATGATTGATTGTTAAGCAAATCTTCCTTTTTATGGCTTAAAAATAAAATAAATCAAATAATATTTTTAAGATTACAGCCGCTTCCATTGGTTTTTATGTTTCATTTATGTATTAAAACTTAATGTATGTTATTTTAAAAAATGATTTATTTATTACCGACAGTGTTTTTTTTCAATAAATTTTTATTAGCTTGCAAAAAAAGTACTTGTCGAGTAATGAATTGGATATTTATTTACGGCTCATATGGCATTTGGATTTATGTGTTTTCGTTACCTATAGTTTTGGGAGTGCAACGTAATCTATAGTTTTGTATGTGTGTATGGTAATATTTATTTTTCGCAATTAAACATGCGAGAAAACCTCAAAAATCAAATAAATAACGGAAAGATAAATTTTACTTTGGGCAGGAATCGAACCTGCGACCGCTGGACTGGTTATCCTGAGGTCGCACAATCGATTTTTCTTTCCGTTTTTTCTTTTCTTTAATTTCTAGTGTGTATTATCTATTCTGTGGATTGGATGGTATTGCACAAATATAGCCCTATGCTTTATGTATAAAAGTAAAATATTTTAAACCTTACTAATAGCAATGCAACTGCATTGATAGATCTAGTTTATATGCTGAATTTCAGATGTTGTCGTCTTTAGTACAATTGCGTATCCCTACCTTTTTCGGCCACGTATCGCGTCGTAAGGAGGTATCAATCGAACGCTTAGTAGAACAGGGACGAAATAAGGGTATACGTGCTAGAGGTAGGTCGCCTATGAGGTGGACAGACCAGATAGAATCCGCACTAGGCGGTCCACTCCATGAATGCTTTACTAAGGCAAAGACAAGCGACGAGTAGCGAAGGATTGTGAAGCGAGCCACTAAACCTGGAAAAGCGACAACGACCACTCATTTACTGGTGGTAGAGCTCCAGTGACGGAGCTCGCGGGCGTAGGCACCACCGCATTTCCTAATATACTTGCCACTAAATGGTAGTATTCAGCACTATCGTGTTCCGGTCAGGTGGAAATATACGGCCCTGTAATTTCCGGTATAGAGGCATAACACCTTAGACCTCAGGAGTAGTAACGCATCTGCATTTTGACCTCTGGTCATTGTGTGGGTGTCTATAGGCTGCAGTCATCACTTAACATCAATGTGAACTGCATGCTTGTTTGCCACTTTCATTACAAAAAAAAAAACTCTGTCAAGAGTGCAACGCAAGAGAAGGAAATATGTTTAAACTACCGGAATATATATTTTTTCGAAACAACATTCAAAGCACCCCATACTAAAATCGCGGGACGCTGCTGCCAATCCCGCGTTGTTATATTTACGACCGTTCGATTGACATGATTTGACCGCTGTTGTTCGGTTAACTAACTGAACTTGTGTGGGCAGTGGGGTCGTAACGTCCCGACGCCGTTAGGTTTCCGTGTCTAGTTCCTCTAGCTTGCCTTGCCTAGCCTTCACTAGATCATATTTAAACTTTTATCGTGTACCTATTTCTCTTATTATGTATGTATCTTCACGCCAGGTCCCTAACGGGGTAGGCAGAGAGTGTAGAGCGCCAGATATCCCGGTCCTGACATACCTCTCGTGCCTCGTCTACCTTCATCATTCTCTTCATACATGCACGCCAATTCCTAAGACTTTTGACCCCACCATCAGACAGAACTCGACCTATTTGGTCATGGCAGGTCAGTCTTGGTCTTCCTGGGCCTCTGCAACCATCCACATTCGCATTGTATATCTGTTTAGTCATTCGCTCATTCGACATTCTTTCTATATGCCCGAACCATCGGAGCATGCCTTTTTCATTTTTGTACCAAAATTTTCTCTCATTAATCTAGAAAAATCTTACCCTTCCGTTAATATTCCTTATTTACTTATTTACTTTCCTAAGATATTTGCTAGCTCTCCGTTTAACCTCTTGTAAGTCCAAGTATATTGAATTACGTGTTAAAGAGTCAAGTAAAAAGCAACACTGTCTAGCACTACTTCATTAAAGTTCCTAATAAGGCAGCATCTTACTCGATACGCATCTACCTTGACACGGAGTCACGATATTTGAATTGAATTATGTATTTTTACTCCATTAAACCTGATACCATCAACGGGTGTTGGCTTACACTAAATGCTTTTCACCTTACTAAAAATGTTCTTTTAACAATTTTACTCTTGATTTGTTTTTTTTATGCCATGAAATAGCAAACAAGCATACATAATAGCATTTTACATTCATCACTCCAGTTTTATTGCGGGACGCTGCTGCCCATCCCGCGTTGTTATTCATGCTTCCGCCCCTATTAGAATGGTTTGACCGACAATGTTCGGTTGACTTATTTCACTAGTTACATTACATTTAAATGTCTAATCAGAATACGATAGCGCTGAACACTAACATTTAGCGGCAAGTATATTCGGTAATGCGGTGGTGCCTACGCCCGCGATCTCCGTCACTGGAGCTCTACCAAGTATAATGTATTGTCCGTTTAGTGCTACATAAAAAGTAATATATTAAAGCACACGAACAAAATGATTGGTCATCGGATGATTTATAATGTGAACATGTCCGATCTATCATTGTTATACTGTTCGTGCTAATTTCTCGATCAACTCGTTGATGTCTACAAAAAATGTATAAGCTTTTAGCGGAAGCTGATGTTTTACGACATGAGGGATCTATCTTAGCAGCGCTCTATGTGATTGCCATATCATATCATAGATATCTGCAAAATGTCTTAGTGTAAAATGGTGTAAAATACTTCAATTAGTAATTAATGCGTTAACTAATCCTCTAATTCGTTATCAATATTTAACAATGGATATAGTTATCAATGGATGTCGTTCACCGACCCTAAATCGGTTAAAAATCAAAAAGGGAAGAAAATTTTGACGCATCGGTGTGGGGTGGGGTGGGGTGGTGGTGGGTCATCTCAAAAAGAAAACGGAACACCCCAAAGTATAGAAAGAAAGAGAGAAAGAAAAAGATTTATTCTTTGGCTTACATTTAGGAAGCAGATACACTGAAGGTACGTACAAACTATGGGTTCACTATAAATTCACTTATGTGTCTATTCGTCCGTGTGTCGTAGTCAATTGTCATATCACTCCGAAACTACTGAACTGATTGAAATTCGGTGTGTGTGATGTGATGTTCAGTGATGATTCAAAAACAAAATAAAAAAATGTTTAGCAAACTTTATTTCTCACATCTCAATTAAAATCATATTAAGATAATCTAAAATACTTTCATGATATGTTTTTAAAATCTCCAAAATATCTCCAGTCTTAAATTTTGAGAAGCAAATGGGGATTTTTTGCTTTTAGATTACAGGAAAACCTACCAGGATAAAATCTTTTCGTTAGAAATAAATTCAGTGCGTATTTTACACACTTTCCTGGAACTTTTATGCTCAACTAATGTGTGAAAATAATTTCAATCCAAGTGCTGGAGTTTATATACATGCCGCTAAAAGTAGTTTTCAACAATACCGATGGCAATGTACAGTCAGAGATCTATCCAAAACAACCAAATATTTTATCACCATTAGTACCCGTGTGGTCAAGTGGCGAGTTTCCTGATAGTATGATAATACTCGGCCCTAAACTTCAGGACTCAGTGTCAAAAGATCTTATATCTTAAATGAGGACTTGCATTTAAAAGCAGTTTTAATTCAGATGTTTTTAGGCTATTGTATTCAATGTGCAATTGCCCCTGAAATACAGGCATAAAATCATAAACATAACCTTATGTATAACTAATATATGTATATGACTATTCATCTAAATAGATATCTTTAGCACTGACTTGTTAAATATAAACATTTATAACTTACATACCTAATCAGGTTATTGATAAAAAGCATATGCATATTTTTTGATAAAAATATATAACAGTAAAGAATCCAAACCTTCACAACACACATACATAGGTGAATGTGTGAGTGATGTATGACTGGTGTATGAAACGCTTTGTGATTGTAAAATAGAATGGCTTTGAGATAACACATTTGCGCCTCACAGTGTGATACTGTACATCATCTGTCGGTAGACGTGGGAAGGTTTAGACAGGGCATTTAATAATGTGGTTCATGAGAAATTGGTGATATTAGTTTCCCGTAGTAGCATAATAACAGAAATATCCTAAGCGGACCTACCATTTACCACCACCTACATCGAAAACACAAATTACGTAAACGAAAACGAAAAAATATTTAAACAGGAATGCCATATCAATTTTATGCCAGTATATTTATCATGCTGATATAAAATGTAATACGCAGTTTGTAGGTAATCCTCGTCTTTTTTTAATTTTACTGTGTCATTTCACATTCTCTATAGCACTCTGCTTAGGTAATTTCAAAAATTAAATCTCATTTTTAATAGAAGGCCTAAAATTATCTATTGCTATCATGAATCAATCTCTGAACTTTGAGGGTTAAATTATTTAATTAACTTTGTCTAACTTATAATATTAATATTCTACTTTGCATAACTTATTCTAAATGCCTAAGTGTATTATCCAAACATTTAAAAAATATAACACAAACAAACATGTATCACTATTATGTTTAATAATTCATCAAAGTAAAATATCGTATAAGAGTTACGAGGAACAGAAAATAAGCACATAAATAATTTCATATGCCTACTTTATTCGATTAAAAAGTAGCACAGATCTCTCAGGCTCTTTTCACTTATATATAATTACATCACGCCGCGTCTACACTATTCCATATCTATATCCCCGGTTCATCGGCCCCATGGAATGCCACACCCCGCGTGCCCCATAGAAACATAATTAGCCAACTCATCCTAACAACCGCAGCGATATAATCGCCTGCACACGTTCCATCGACGATCCATTGCGACATAATAATATTATTGTCAGTTTAAAATGGATATGTAAAGCAAAATATGCTTCAGTTTTATTCTCTTTTTATGTGAAATTAGAACTTTTTGTGGTAGCGAACGGCTATACAGGGTGATGGTCATTGATTATGGTCCATGGATATGAAAACCGGATTCAATGAAGATGTTCTTATATATTTACTATTTTATATTATTCTATTTAATTTTTCTGTGATATCGGTTCAATTAATGTTTAATTCGCACTTCAATATTGAGGTCATTCATATTGAATTTTTTTTTGTATTAATTTATTTTGCCCTGCTGCTGGTGTAGATCATAAGCGATCTACTCGGTTAAGCACTACGGGTGCGGTTGTGTAGTGTGATGGGTGACCGCTAGTGGCAAATTAAATGCGCTTTTCCGTGCTTCGGAGGGCACGTTAAGCCGGCGGTCCCGGTTGCTATCGACAGATAGCAGTCGTTAAATCTTGTCGGAGGCCTCATGGGCGGTTTGAAAACATCCGACAGCGGGTTGGCCACTAACCCGTATCTCCACCAACCTGCATTGGAGCAGCGTGTTGGAGTAAGACTCGTGCCCAGCAGTGTGACGTATAATAGGTTGCCATTATTATTATTATTATACTGATTTTTAGAACTTTATGGCAAAGAAATCGGAAGATACTACGAACGAAACATACTACTTACTGAAATGTGACTAAATATTATAAAACTGAGAAGTAACATACACTTTTACAAAGGCTTAAAAACGTACTTATAAGGCACTATTTATAGCAAATTTCATTTTACCAACATAAATATTCCTTTTCCAAAATACAATACGACCACTAATTTCTTTCGTATTTCAACCAAGCTACACTAACTTTACTACTACGCTGAGGTCCTGGGTTCGATTCCCGGGTAGGGGGTTATCAGAGATAATGGTGAAAAAGCCTTTGTCTCTGGTTCTATTGGGATTTTTCCATTTTTCTGGAAATTTCCCAGTACCTCAAAGTTTGGTAATGTGCCCGGAGATGTCAACAGGCTCGCCACCTGTTACATGGGCCAAAACGTAACCGGCGAATCGTGGGTGTTTGCATGTATGCTTGAATGCATGCATTTACCTCTGCCTACCCCTTCGGGGATTACAGGCGTGAAGTTACGTTTACACTAACTTTATTGTAATGGATATCGATCAGAAATCGGGTGACATTTGTGATTTATACATCACCAACTACAAACTGGTTCGTCATTAGATCAAAAAAAAGCATTAAAAATTAAATACACCATTTAAATTATGTTAAAAGATTTATAGATTACAATAAAAATGAAACATATTTCGATTCCAAACACACCAATTTCCATAATAATATTACAATATATAACATTATTTTTTATGTGCCCATCTATTAATGAACATTTACCCGTTGATAGCTGTATAAAGATAAAAATCTATTTTGATCAATCTACATATATAAAAATTATTTAAATTGGAAACTTTATATTACGTGTCGCATATTTGAGTTGGCGGAGTTTGCAAAAAAATACTAATATTTCACATTCAATGGCTAATCTTTTATTATTTCTCTTTTTAATGAAATCAGAGTATTATTTACAAGTGATGTAGTGCCACTAAATTTATTTTTTGTTTAAGAGAAATATTCTCAACATGGGACGTGAATCTATGTTTGGTCATTATTGATTCCACCTTCATTCTTGTGCCGCAAAATAAATCTTAAACACCGTATTTAGCCGACTCACATGATGTATCGTCCCGCGAAACTACCACCGCGATTGCCAATCCGTATGCCAAGCGTGGCGATTATGGCATAAACCATATGTTGTGGTTATTAGGGGATTAACCACAACACTATTGTAGGTAACCACGTTTATTTTATTTAAGTTTCACTATGTAGACACACGCAAAAATATTGTTGTGTCCAGATGACGAAATAACAAGTCATAATAATTTCAAGTTTCACCAACTGAACACGCGTGTGTCCGGTCCTTTGTGTCGAGTTGACGAATAAACCAGTTACGATCAATTATTTTAGTTTTAAATTTTTAATTTTGAACTGCCTCAGTAGTGTAGTGGTAGAAGGCCACTTCTACTACGCTGGGAGTCCTGGGTTCGATTCCCGGGTCGGGGACTATCAGAGATATTGGTTTAAAATCCTTTATCTTTGGTTCTTTTGGGGTTTTTCCATTTTCTGGAAAATTCCCTGTACCTCGGATTTTGCCCGGATATGACAACAGGTTCGCCACCTGTTACATGGGCCAAAACGTAACCGGCGAGTCCTGGGTGTTTGCATGTATGCTTGAATGCATGCATTTACCTCTGCCTACCCCTTCGGGGATTACAGGCGTGAAGTTACGTTTTTAATTTTTAATCAAGATCATTTTTTGACAAACTTTAAGATAGGTACGAGATAGTTTTTCACGCGATTTCATCCGCATGCTTCCTATTTGGTTTGGACATTTGGGTACAAAAAGTAGCTTGTGTCTTTTCCTCAAGTTTGAAACTACCTTCATGTATAAGTAAATAGTAAATGCTTGCAACAGTTAAGTCATGCAACCGTAAGAAATAGACAGTGTTACTACATTTTTAATATTACTTGAGGAGACTTCAACCCAGCAGTGGGACACACAAACATTATATAGATTACACGATATGATATATATTGTGTCCCGTTATATTTAAACTGCTAAATGAACTGTATAACGAGTTTTACTAGTTAGGCAGATCATGTTTTTGCATGCACCAAGTTTATTTAGCGAAATAATATGACGTTTCATATCTTTAATAGATAAATTAACTTCGTACGTACGTGAAAACGTAACTTCACGCCTGTAATTCCCGAAGGGGTAGGCAGAGGTTAATGCATGCATTCAAGCATACATGCAAACACCCACGATTCGCCGGTTACGTTTTGGCCCATGTAACGGGTGGTGATATGTCCTGGCATTTTACCAAACTCTGAGTTTTTTTTGATGTAATGGAAGTAGCAAACAAGCATGCAGTTCACATTGATGTTAAATGATGACTGCAGCCTATAGACACCTACGCAAAGACCAATGTCAAAATGCAGATGCGTTACCACTCCTGAGCCCTAAGGCCTATGCCTCTGTGCCAAAAATTACAGGGTCGTACATTACCACCTGACCGGAATACGATAGTTCTGAACACTACCATTTAGCGGCAAGTATATTGGGTAATGCGGTGGTGCCTACGCCCGCGAGATCTGTCACTGGAGCTCTGCCACCAGTAAGAAGGTACTGGGAAACTTCCAGAAAATCAAAAAATCTTAATAGAACCAGAGGTAAAGGATTTTTTACACCGTTATACGGATTTTTATACTGAGTAGATAACCTAGAATCCAAGCGTAGTAGACCTACTACCACTAGTCTACTGAGGTAGTTCAATTAACTTTATGTCATAATCTAGAGAGAACCAGTTTTTTTTGTTCCAAGTGGAAATGGCATTGCATTCCGGACTCCCTGTAGTGTGGGACAGACTAACATATATTATCACATAACATATAGGATATAAGACTAGATATCCGATAGAGATCTATCAAGATTTTTTTGCTATTCACCGTTGAAGAATCCGGGAACTTCGCGTGCGTATTTCATTTAAAGGGTACGCAAAAATGTGTATGCACTTGAAACCAAAATAGTTATGTAAACCATTCTTTAAATACATGTTAACTGCAGTTATCTATCTATATATATAAAAATCAATTGCTGTACGTTAGTCTCACAAAAACTCGAGAACGCTTAAACAGGTTTGGCTTATTTTGGTTTTGAATGATTTTTGGAAGTCCAGGGGAGGTTTAAAAGATAAGAAAATATGAAGAAATTGAAGGGAAATAGTAAAAACCACAATTTCACTTTCCCATACAAATAGTCCGTATCTATCAAACCTTTGACACTTTATTTAATTCTGAGGCAATACGAAGTTTGCCGGGTCAGCTAGTAAACAATGTAAATCATACGCTTAACCATAATTATGTACTTTTTTATGTACCGAAGGTGACAAACAAGCATGCAGTTTACATGGTTGTTAAGTGATGGCTGCAGCCTATAGAAATCTACACATAAACCAGAGGTCATAATGCAAATGCGTTGCCACCCCTGAGACCTAAGTTGGTAATTCTCTGTGTTAGTTATTACGGGACCAAAGATTAGCGAACACTACATTTGGCAGATAGATAAGATAATGCGGTGGTGCCTACGCCTTCAAGCTCCTACAAGCTCTACCACCAGTGAACTTGTATTTTTGATAATTCTTCAGTCACAATTATGAAAAACCAATAATAATTATATTTTAGTGGAGATGCTTTTCATTCGTACTACCTACCATGTTCAGTGAGTTCTTACAGAATAGTGAAACAATTGTGAAATACGGTAATAGAAAAACACCGATTCCCTTCAAACTTTACACATTTACACATATGTATTTATTAATCATGACACACGTGTTTCAGTTCTGGTTAACTGCAAAGGGTGAAAAAATAATATAGTTGTTTTATATTATTTCGCATTAACACATGCTTGTGAAATATATTTTATTTTTAACGAAAAATGGAAAGAAAAATTTGACTTCAGGCGAGACTCGAACTCGCGACCTACTGGGAATCTAGTTCAGCCGCTCTTCCAATTGAGCTACTGAAGTCCTGCCCGATTTGTCAAATCTTTCCTTCACATCTATTGCATTGCTTTATGGTAGCAGCAGCGCCATCTATTACCAACTATGACAAATCGGGCAGGACTTCAGTAGCTCAATTGGAAGAGCTTCTGGACTAGATTCCCAGTAGGTCGCAAGTTCGAGTCTCGCCTGAAGTCTAATTTTTCTTTCCATTTTTCTTTAAAAATAAAAAAATAACATAGGTTACGCATTCGCCGCAGACGAAATCCCGAACCAAAGCTAGTCATTATATAAAAATTATAGGTACAAACATTAAGACATAACTAGATCGTAACTAATACCTGTAACTATAACCGTATTCTTCTGAACCATCTGAACTATCTAGTTACTGAGTTCATTAATTCACTGTCAATGTGACTGACAGACCAATATGTGACGTCACTGTGCACTAAGTGGTCGATTGTGGCAAGATTAATTGATGTTCACCGTTAGACATGGGGTTTATTTTTATGTTTTATGAACGTATGTTTGATACACATAAACATAGAGCAATACGGGCCACCGGCCGCCGCGGCGGACTGGAGCTGCGGAGGACATATTGACACACATTGGACTACATTCTTGAACATACAGATAATAATTTCAAGTCATGTATTAAACGCACACTATGTAAAAATGCGTACTGTAGACTCGATGACTATCTAAGGGATAAAGATGCCTGGACAAATGCTGGTCTAGCTCCACAAGACTTTAAACAATAATTTTGTGAAATCGTGCATTGTACTAGATATTGTAAGACATACAACGTAAGCAACATATTTTGAAAAGACCCTACTGAGTTTTGTTTTGGCAGGTTTTTTCTCAGTAATGTGGGCTTTGGAACTCTGCCAGTGAATGACAAAGAATGTCCCATATTTTTTTGTTTAGTCTTATCTTGCCGTTTGTAAAAGAGAGTATGGAACATTCTGTTGATACCTATTTTTATTATTAAGTATTTTTGGACCATGATTTATTTTATTTTGTTTACTTTGACATATTAATCAACGTATCAGTTGTTTTTCGCTTTAATTTTTAATTTTGTAATTTGACCGATCACAAGAAAATTCTATTATTTCCAAGTGATTAAATAAATTTTTGAGTTTGAGTTTTGAGGGGAGAAGCCATAACGCTTATCCATCATCAGTTGACGGCGCGGAAGCGGTACCGGGGCTGGTCCCCTCGGCTGCGGCTTCTTCTGGCCCGCCATTCAGGTCGGCGTTGGGTGCCCTGGGATTCAAGAGCAAGGTGGAGGAAGCACGCGTCGTTAGTCGAGAGTGGGTGGGGGCTTTATGTATATATACATATCTTCTAATCATTTTTTATCTTATAAGTTTTTTTTTATTTTTATTAAGTCTTTTTCATTTTTTTTTATTTTCTTTTTTTTTAAGTCATGGAAGTGGCAAACAAGCATACAGTTCACATTGATGTTAAGTGATGACTGCAGCCTATAGACACCCACGCAAAGACCAAGGTCAAAATGCAGATGCGTTACCACTCCTGATGCCTAAGGTGTTACGCCTCTGTGCCGGAAATTATAGGGCCGTACATTACCACCTGACCGGAACACGATAGTGCTGAACACTACCATTTAGCGACAAGTATATTAGGTATTAAGGTCTTATCTTATTTTTTTTACGTTTATTACCGATGCAAAACAGTCTGTATTTTTGCGGGGAGAACTACGTGTGATACACACACACTACAAAAATCGTCTATGACTACGAAACTCACTACAACATTAAAACGACACTACGATTCATATCTTTAAAATGTTTCCAAGACAGATCGAAAGATAGTTTTAAACTGAATTATTTATTAGAAATGTAAACGTATACATTTTTAATACAAATATTTATTTTTAAAAACCTTAAGCAAACTTTTTTAAAATAAATAAAGCAGTTATGCATCAAAAAAATGTACATCGCCGTCGTACTGCGGCAAAGTTCCCAGAAGGCTGGCAGCATTGCCACGTTGAATGGCAATGCTTATTCTCTAGCCAAAATATTGGAAACTGTAATAAATTATTTTATTTTAAAGTAAAATGGAAAGAAAAATTTGACTTCAGGCGAGACTCGAACTCGCGGCCTACTGGGAATCTAGTCCAGCCGCTCTTCCAATTGATTGCATTTGAAAAAAAAGCTACATTAGGTATCCACGGGTAACATAGGCTATATTTTATTTTGGAAAAAATAAGGTTCCGTAAGATATTTGGGTTTTTCAGACACAAGGTGTAAAAAATCAACCAGAAAAGTTACTTATTTTGCGTACGCTGCCTAAACTATAAAAGATATCGAGGAAGACTTTAGGCTATATCTATGTATAATCATCACGCTAAGACGAATAGGAGAGGGTAGGCAACATTGCACCGCGCGAAACCGGGGCGAGCAGCTAGTATTAGATATAATTAAAAAATGCAAATCGGCAGGTGTGGGTTAGCGGCGTTTTAGTTAGTGGAACGCAGAATGGCGGTCATACCTGGAATGGTTTGAACGACATTGTAGTAAATATTATAACTAGCTGACCCGGCAAACTTCGTATTGCCTCAGAATGAAATAATGAGTCAAAGGTTTGATAGATACGGACTATTTGTATGGGAAAATGAAATCGTGGTTTTTACTATTTCCCTTAAATTTTTTCATACCTTTTAAACCTTCTCTTGACTTCTAAAAATCATTAAAAAACCAAAATTAGCCAAATCGGTCCAAGCGTTCTTGAGTTTTAGCGAGACTAACGAACAGCAATTGATTTTTATATATATAAGAGAAGATAGAGATAGATTAGGACTATGACGATTTTGACTACTAGACTCCTTCCTAAAGTTGATGTGCAATATATCTTGTTGGCCCCAAAAAGGGGAGAGACTCGTGGCCAGCAGTGAGACGTATAATGGGTTGCCATTAGTATATAAACTATTATGACTTGTTGGATAATGTATCTGTTTTTTGTATATTACAAATAATAATTCAAAAACGACTTGTAACATAAAAGTCAACCATAAACGTTCAAACGAACAGCTGGAAATAAAAATAATAATTTGTCAAACGGATGTCTCAATATTATTAATGAGTTTTGGTTTATTAATAATTTACAATCCATTCGTTAACAGTCAGTTTTATTGCATAGTTTGTAGACAAAACTCCATCCGCCATTTTGTATTGAATAGTAAACAAGTAAGTTATTACTATATTGATGGTAAGTGAGAACATAATAAAAATTGCTGAATACCTGAATATAACTAAGTACCCAAAAATTAAGGGCCACTGAGGTGCTCAATACAGCTCCGAACATATTATAATAATTATTATTACCACTCTTACAACATGCCTGATTCCCCCTACTTAACGGCACAGCACTATAGTGGTCCGGTTAGATGGTAATGTATGGCCCCGTAATAACTATCACAGAGACATAATAACTAAGGCCTCAGGGGTGGCACGCATCTGAATTTTGACCTCAGATCTTTCTGTGGGTGTCTATAGGTTGCAGTCATCACTTAACATCAATGTGAACGGCATGCTTGTTTGCCACCTTCATCACATTAAAAAAACATATTTAGGTCAAGAAAAGAAACAAAATATCATTAAAATTGAAACTGATGAACGGCAGTTTTAAGTCATCTCCAATTTTTTTTTCAAACTATCATACAAATCAATATTGATTTGGATATATATTATATCTACAGTTAAGCGTTAAAAAACATACAACAAATCACATGGCCGACAACAAGCGAACAATGGCTTGGTTACCTCAATTATGCGCAGGAGTTGCCCGCGCACGCATCGAGTCACTGCCCCGACGTCACACAATTTTTGCCTGTGCCCATAGTTGATATGTTGATTCTATTGTTTATGAGTTTGAGCTTCAGCGACTATGATAATATTTTGAAAGATATGACAGCTAACAAAGTGACTCAGGTACAGTACAAAAAGTGCAAAAACATCGCACATTATAAAGTACGGCGCATATTCTATGTTTCAAAGAACCCCCACGACATACAATTCTCATTTTTTATAAAAACGTAACTTTACGCCAGTAATCAACGAAGTGGTAGGCAGAGGTAAATGTGTGCATTCAAGCATACATGCACACAGCCACGATTCGCCCTTTACGTTTTGGCCCATATCACGGTGGCGAGCCTGTTGCCTTCTCCGGGCACATCAGCAAACTCCAAGGTACTAGGAAACTTACAGAAAATGGAAAATCCCAATAGAACCAGAGATAAAGGATTTTAAACCGTAATCTCTGATAGCTCCGGACCCAGGACCTCCAGCGTAGTAGTAGTGGCCTGCTAACACTAGGCTACTGAGGCATTTTTTATCATAGATGACATTATCTATACTTATAATAAAACTGTCAAAGGGTAAATTCTGTACATTAAAATTTTTGAAAAAATAAATACCAGGGGATGTTTCTAGATCGATACCGAACCCAAATATGTGATTAGAAAATTTTTTGTCTGTCTGTCTGTTTGTTCAAGCATCACATCAAAACTACCGGTCCGATTACAATGAAACTTGGTATGATTATACTTTAACCTTTGGCACACAACACTGGGTACTTTTTATCCCGGAAAAATGTCTGTTTGTCTGTGTGCTTGTGCACGCTAATATCAAAAACAGCTTATTCGATTTGCGGGTTTCACTAATAATATATGTTGTGGTAAGTTTCACTTAACATTTAGTGTTTGTTTCATGTGAATCGGTTCAGAAATAAAAAAGTAATGTCAATTTAAAGGATCATATCGAATATTTTTAAGCTATTCTGTATCTTAGTTCTATCTTTTAGGGGGTTTCGTACCTAAAAGGTAAAATCGGACCCTACGGATTACTAATCCTCCGCTGTCTGTCTGTCTGTTCGTCCGTCCGTCTGTCTGTCACCAGGTTGTATCTCATAAATAGTGATAGCTAGAAAGCTAACATATTCACAAATTCTGTATTTCTGTTACCGCTATAAAGACAAAATTAATTACTATAAATAAGAAAATGAAAATGTTAAGAAGTCCAAGGGGGCATACAATAAAGGTGTTTTTTTTTCGTATATTTTTTGCTTGATAATAACGGTAGCAAGTAGACGCTTAAAATTTTCATAGAATTTTTTGGTCTTATGTTGTATTGTATCTATACATCTATATCTATACATCTACACAAATAAATAAAATAGGAGTGTCTGATTGTAATATTAATATAACCGCTTTTTACTAAATGCATATGTATGTATACACGGTACATATACCAAAACAACATATTTTACAATTTTTGTCGGTCTGTCTGTCTGTCTGTCTGTTTGGCGGGGCTAATCTTGGGACTTTGACGAGACTTTCACTGGCAGATAGCTGATGTGATAAGGAGTAACTTAGGCTACTTTTATCTCCATACATTCATACATACATACATACCTACATACAAATAAGTAGAATAGGAGTGTATCCGACTTTGACGGGACTTCCACGGGTAGGTAGCTGATGTAATAAGTAGTAACTTAGGCTACTTTTATCTCCATACATACATACATACATACCCACATACAAATAAATGGAATTTGAGTGTCTCCGATTTTGACGGGACTCTCACTGGCAGATAGCTGATGTAAGGAGTAACTTAGGCTATTTTTATACTAGCTGCGCCCACGACTTCGTCCGGCTGATACTGAACAATAATATTTTTTCTCACGTGGACGAAGTCGCGGGCACAGCTAGTATATATATATATATATATATATATATATATATATATATATATATTTATTCTGTTGTTTATTAGTGCTTATGCAAATGTGCAAACATTTTGAAGATTACCTAGGACTGATAATTCCAGTGACGCAGCTCGAATGTTTACCATTTGTCCACTTCAAAATATTTGTAACCCAGGGTGACATTTAAAATTTTAACTTTTTTTATGTAATGGAAATGGCAAACAAGCATGCAGTCACATTGATGTAAAGTGATGACTGCGGCCTATAAACACTCACACAAAGACCAAGGTCAAAATGCAGATGCGTAACCACTCCTGAGGGCTAAGGTGTTATGCCACTGTGCCGGAAATTACAGGGCCGTACATTACCACCTGACCGGAACACGATAGTGCTGAACACTACTATTTAGCGGCAAGTATATTAGGTAATGCGGTGGTGCCTACGCCCGCGAGCTCCGTCACTGGAGCTGAACCACCAGTAAAAAGTAACTTTATTTGTATTAGAGAGGACAACCGAGAACTGTTTTCTGAATATGTTTCCCATTTGTTACCCTCCCGTTTACCATCTATCTGATAGAATTATAAAAAATAATTCTATCAGATAGATACCTGTAGCAAAAATTCAAAATTTCAAAACAGCTCTATTTGTTCATTGCTACAATTCAGTACCTAGATCACCTACCCTGCTGCTACCATAAAGCAATGCAATAGATGTGAAGGAAAGATTTGACAAATCGGGCAGGGCTTCAGTAGCTCAATTGGAAGAGGGGCTGGACTAGATTCCCAGTAGGTCGCGAGTTCGAGTCTCGCCTGAAGTCAATTTTTTCTTTCCATTTTTCTTTAAAAATAAAATATATTTCACAAACATGTGTTGATGCGAAATAATATAAAACAATCACCTACCCTTTTCAAAATCATGTCCTCGCGTCATAAGCAACATGGACAATGTATCTATCTTATACGAGTAGGTACTAGGGATGTTACGGAGCTCCGTGTCAATCGAAAGAGTTGGATATCCGATGTGCTTTTCTATCCGTAACCGAATCCGAAATAAAAGTTTCAAATTAAGTCGGATATCGGCGCAGTCTAAATAAGACGTAGAAGTTAAAGTTTTATATATTTTTATTTTTTTATGATATGGTAGTGGCAAACAAGCTTGCAGTTTACATTGATGTTAAGTGATGACTGCAGCCTATAGACAATTACACAAAGACCAAGGTCAAAATGCAGATGCGTTACCACTCCTACGGCCTAAGGTGTTATGCCTCTGTGCCGGAAATTACAGGGCCGTACATTACCACCTGACCGGAACACTTTAGTGCTGAACACTACCATTTAGGGGCAAGTATATTAGGTAATGCGGTGGTGCCAACGCCCGTGAGCTCCGTCACTGTAGCTCTACCATTTAGCGGCAAGTAGCCTACCTAATAGGTAGGTTCTTACCCAACTTGTGGTGCATTTTCAACATTTATTTTCGTATGCGTAGAATGTATTCTGAACCAGGGGTGATTTAGACACTTTTGTTGGCACTCCTGAGTTCTAAGTTATAATACCTGAGGTGATCTGTGATTACCACCTACTGAACACTACCATTTAGCGGCGACGAGCTGGTTCGTCCCGCGGTGTGCGACGACCATTTCAACAGAGTCTCAAGTGGTCGATTTACCTGGCACAAATATTTGTATGGCCTACAGATATTGGTTTCGGGTCTGGGTCTTTGTGAATGTGTGTACAATGACACCCACGGCAGGCTTATATATGGAGTGAGGCTGTGAGTGTAAGTAAAAAAGAAAATGCGATGCCCTTACGCCCGCATTTTCCGTCAGTGGGGCTCTATCACCAGTAATATTTAATATATCCGTATCCGATACCATATCCGTAACATCCCTTTTCCATACCTCAGCTATACCATACGTGATTGATATGTCAATAAGCTTGCCCCTCCGTCGTTCATCCAAATAGACTTATTAGGTAATAGCCGGTTGGTATGCAAACTTGGCTACAATGGCGAGGGAATTTGAACTCTGTGCTACTTGAATTAGATTGTAAAGTTATTTGGAGGTTTATAGGCAAGTATGGCAAGACAATAAACGTTTAACTGTTCTGGTGACATGAGAACTTTGTTTGGAAGAATACTTTAGTTTCATTGAAATATCATACATAACATCACACTTGTGCTTCTCTGAAGGTATAGACAGAAGCCACCAAATGGTAGTGTTCAGCACTATCGTGTTCCAGTTAGATGGTAATGTATGGCCTCATAATAACAATCACAGAGACAACAAAGGATCATGGCAAGATTTGTACACAAAAAATGAAAAAAGGTAGACGGTAAAACAGCATGGAAATATTATCCAGTGAACCTCAAAAACATTACCTGATACTTAAAATATTTTTAACTCTCCGGAATAAAAAGTTTATTATTGAACTTTAGTATGGAGTGCTTCTTCTGTTGTTAGGAAAGACGATTTTTATTCCGGTGATTTAAAAATATTTTAAATACTAGAAGATGTTTGTTAGGTTCCCTAGATACTATTTCTAATCCGTTTTACCTTGTACCTTTTTCTAACTTTTTTTTGTACAAATCAATGTATGAAACTTGCCATGATTCTTTGCTCTCAGGGGAGGCAACGCATCAGCATTTTGATCTTGGTCTTTGTGTGGGTGTCTATAGGCTGCAGTCATCACTTAACACGTTTGTGAACTGCATGCTTGTTTGCCACTTCAATTATATAAAAAACGAAGGTAGCTCGTCTCGAGACGGCATTAGTATACTTCACCGGGGATAAAACTACCACTTACCTATGTCTACTACCGCAAATAAAATAAATTATTAATTTTCAAAAAGACTTGACATTTGATTGATGAACACATTTGATTGAGATTCTGTTTATTTAATTGGATATTAAAACAAACTTATATTATACACTGATATCGTGAAACTTCCAAAAAAACCTTATCTTATTTAAATTAAATCCACAGCAAATTCAAACTAGACTAATTCTTGTTTTAAAAAATGCAGTAGCTTCGTTTTTATACTCCAAATTAATACTTGAAAGCGTTACGATGTTCAAAAATATCATAGAATTCCGACGATTACGAGTAATAAAAATCTAATTACAAATAAAAAATCATATCACTTTTTTCAATCGAAAGATCGTAAGCGATCACAATCTAAACTTGTTCTAAATTCACTTACGCGCTTCTTAAAGTGAAGCTAATTCAGCAATGGTTCGTACATAAAGTGCAGCGCACACCTAGCAATGGATAGAATTTGAAAAACAGCGAAGAAATGTGTTTTCACACATTAATATTTACATTTCATCATATCCACAATTTGCTGGATTTAGCACTTTTTAGTTTTATCATAAAAGCCATTTTTATGACGTTTACATAAATGAACTGATACACTTTCTGCCTCTTTGATCCATCGCCTCATTCTTCTCAACGAGAGTTGAATTTCGATTAGATTGATCATCAGAGTAGTTGATGAGACAGTAAAATCAACATAAACAGTATCTGTTTTATGAAAATCATTTTAGAGCAGAATTCTCTCCCTTCAATGTTCCGTAGTCAAAGTCGATCGTGATAGGTAGTTAAGCAAAACCTTTGGTTTGGTCTGGAGATAAATGGTTCAGCCGATCTGACCACAATTAGTAAGACAAAGATCTTAAATCTTTCGTGAGAGTTATTCGACTTTATTTATCCAAAAATATTTAGCTACTGAAACTATTCCAAGTGTACGCCGATCCTTGAAGAAGTTTGTATATAAAATCTGGCTTTATAGTCTTATTTTACGATCGCCATAAAATAGAATTGTTGATGCATAGCAAATGAGTGGAATGCCTAATTTGGTTCCCTACAGTATTAATATTTATGTTTTATGATGATGTTTTGACCTACTGTCCGATAGTAATTAGGACCATATGGTGGCTTATAGGCAATTGATTAGAGTTTATGAGATGCACTTAGATAACCATCTGAGTTAGAACCATTTTGAGTAAGGTAATATCATTTTGCAAGCAACATTTCCTTAACAAAAGCATTCAGATCCAATTAAGAACGTTCACAATGTATTTTGCGTGGCCTAACCCTTACAAATGTTCAATTTAAATGTATTTGTCAAACCTTATAGCATATAAGGTCATTTGCTTACTATCTGCACTATTTACTGTTGCTAATATGATTTCAAGTACAACTTCAAGATGTCATACAGAGGACAATGGGGAAAGTAATGCTTCCTGACGTTTCTCGGCAAGAACGAAAGAAGAAGAAGTGAGTAGATCCGCGTGAGGAGATCCGCGCAAGAACCCAAGTGTCGACGTTAGGGAAATTTAAGTAGCAGTGGGCACAACACGTACTCATAGCCAGCAGAATCGATGGGGCACAAAAGTTGTCGAATGGCGACTGGAAGATGCGACCATGGGCAGATCCTCGCTCGGGGTGGACCGACGCGCTGGTGAAGGTCGCGGATAATATAAAAATCGAGTAAGGGCGGTCCCGGAGGATTTGTTGTGTCATTCCTTGGGACTTTTGTCCACTTTTGCTTGGCAACAACTCTTTTTACGTCCCACTACTGGGCACGAGCCTCTCCCCTTTTTTGGGGAGGTCTGGATCTTACTCCAATGCTGCTCCAATGCGGATTGGTGAAGATGCCGGTTAGTGGTCAACCCGCTGTCGGATGTTGTCAAACCGCACGCTCATAAGACCTCCGACAAGGATTAACGACTGCTATCTATCGAAAGCTACCGGGACCGACGTGCCTTCCTAAGCACGGAAACGCGCATTTTAATGCTTTCACACACCCAACCGCTCCTGTATCGCACAACCGAGTAGATTGCTTGCGATCTACACCAGCCGCAGGAGCATGCGCGCTTTCCACTTTTGCTTAAGACGTCAAAAAGTCGTAATTTGGCACTGATTATGATACAAGTCAAACTGCGGGTGACGGGTGACAACAATGCGAAATAGAATTCCTGGTAACCATAGAAATCAGAATAATAAGATAATGTTACTTTTATAGATTTACTAGCTGTCCCGGCAAACTTCGTATTGCCTCAGAATTAAATAATGTGTCAAACGTTTGATAAATACGGACTATTTGTATGGGAAAATAAAATTGTGGTTTTTACTATTTCCCTTCAATTTCTTCATATTTTTGACGTGACAACGTCTTAAATTAGGTTGCGGCTCGGATTCACTCATGAAAAAGTGTAACGCCCGGTAACGTAACGATGAGTCACCGAACGAGAGAGAGGCCTGCCGGACCGGCGAATGCCTTTCTACCGGGAAAAAGACGTTGTCACGTAAAATCTTCGCCCGTAAAACCGACTTTACAGGCAACCAGTTTTTTTTACCTTTTAAACCTTCCCTGGACTTCCAAAAATAACTCAAATCCAAAATTAGCCAAATCGAGAACGGCTCTATCCGTTCTCGAGTTTTAGCGAGACTCGTGAACAGCAATTGACTTTTTTATATACAGATAGATACTCCTTACCATTAAACGAAAATAAGAACGTTAATCATCGTTTTTCGTCCCTTGAGTTTGTGATTGCGTGATATGGAAAAAGTCACCGATTAACTAATCCAAAGTTAAGCTACGGTTATTAATAACAGTCAATTTTCGATGTGATAATTAAGGTTAACGACCAGCACTGATCAGCATCAGCGCTGATAAATAGGACCAATTATATTAATGGCGTTTACTGTATTTCGGAAGACTTGTGACGCCGTCAGTCCCGTTGATAACATAATCGCGATGGTCGATAGATGGCTCTGATATTTAAACAGGCTTAGAGAATTCTGGTTTACCAACCAACTTCCTCTATTTACAATATGCTTCTGCTACTAGAGACCGTATATCTTCTTTATATATACACTAGCGGTCTGCCCCGGCTTCGCGTGCTTGCAATGTTACCTACCCTCTCCTATTCATCTGAGCGTGATGTTATTAGCCTTTCTCGATAAATGGGCTAACACTGAAATATTTTTTAAAATCCGACCAGTGGTTCCTGAGATTAGCGCGTTCAAGCAAGCAAATAAACAAAAAAATAACTGTACGTGTGTATTTCACTAAACTCCTCCTAAACGACTGGACGTAAGTTCTACGAGTCTATGGCCTATGTCTATAAATATTAATCCCATGCGCATAGGCACAAAAATATGCCAGGGGAAAAACCGAGTTCAACCGAAGAATGCCGAACAGCAACTTACGCCATTATGTCATGCAAATTAACATGTTTCATACATAACGACTAGCTCCATATCAGTTGTATTTAAAATAAAGGCAATTTACTAAACATTTTAAGCAATTATAAGTTTATTATGCAAAAATTATTACAATAAGTAGTAGTCAAAATAAAAAAATATAAACGGACTCTTTATCGACTGTGTAATAAAAAACTGTTTAAATGACCTTAAAATAAAGAAGATAAATGTAAAAATAAATCACAATCAGTTTTGTGGAGTCATAAAAATTGTATGAGTATTATTTTATTGTATTTTTATGAACACGGTTATTTTAATATACATGCGTTTAAGTATTATTTGTGATGTAATAACAACATGACTTTACGACTTTTTTTTTAATAGTGATAAGTATACACCATAGACGATAGAACCAAAGTTGTGTTGTGTCGTCGATGGTAAATACGCATCAATAGTTTTTTATTTTCGATTCATGGCCTAAAATACTAGGTAAATATACTTTTTTCTTCAGGTAATAGGTAGAGACTACTACCAAAAAAATTGCACGTCGACCTTTGGAGGGGATTTCGGCTTATTTCGGGTCTGTAGAGCGTGTATCTCTTTCGCACCTTACCTATGTTATGTTTCTCGACCATCAAGTTTTAACCAATACCGCACTGTCAGTGCTTACGTAGGCAGTGTGTAGCAGAGATAACGCTCTATGAAGTCGAAACTAGCCGATTGTCTCTTTCTTAGGCTCGAAAGGCGATATATCTTGATGGGTACACACGTACCTATTGCCTGAAAAGAAAGTCAACTTTCTGAAAATGGTATTAGATTTCTGTAGGTACCTCACAAAGGGAAAAAAACAAACCGTTTTGGAATTACTTAAGGGTGTGTAACGTTATAAACAAATTTTAAGCATTTAACCATTTTTGGGAATAGATAAATCAAAAAAAATAATAATGCCAAATACATATTTCTGTTTTCTATACATAAACATCATATAATGTTTGTTAGTCTAGTCGAAAATAAATATCGGTCGGGTGCCTGGACCCATTTGGCTATTTTTAAATTTTCCTAGAAGATCCAGGAAGGTGTCGAAGGTTAGATAGTATGAATAATTTGTAAGGAAAATCCTAAAAACAGTAGTTTAATTCCCATAAAAATAGTTTGTACCAGTAAAATTTCTGACACGTTATTTAATTCCATTTTTGCGGTTACGTTTTAGCCCATGTAACAGGCGCCGCACCAGTATTGACATCTCACACATTACCAAACTCTGAGGATAGTGGGAAAATTTAAAACATAAATAGAAAAATCCCAACAGCACCAGCTATAAACGATAATACACCTATTTATTAGTCTTAACCATATCAAAAGTCTCCTTCCACCTACAGGTAGTCTGGAAGAGATCGCTTTCAGCGATAAGACCGCCTGGTTGTATGGCCTATTTGCTATGCATCTACTTTTCTTTTGTAAAAATTATTGGTGTACAATAAAGAATATTCTATTCTATTCTATTATTTCTAATAGTACCCGACTTGGGAGTCGAATTTGACGAGTGCTGACTCCATCACTAAATATCAATATTCACTCTCATCTTTCAATTTAATATTTGTTATTGCTTAGTTTTTATTGATTCCTGAGGCTGAGGTTGGGCTCTTTTACAACATCAATGACGTTCACACGTAAAAAATTAATATACGGTGGAATATCGACCACTAAGCGAAGGCCTATAGTAAACATAAAACTAGAAATATAACAGCCAATCAAACATCTCACAGTGATTTACTTGTAAACGTTGGAAGTTTACGTTGCATAGAGTAGTCATGTTCACAGACACGTGCAGTATTTTGGTTACTTTTTTTTATGTCTTGAAAGTCGCAAACAATCATGCAGTTAACATTGATGTTTGTGATGACTGCAGCCTCACACAAAGACCAGAGGTCAAAATGCAGATGCGTTACCACTTCTGAGGCCTAAGGTGTTATACCTCTGTGCCGGAAATCACAGGGCCGTACATTACCACCTGACCGGAACACGATAGTGCTGAACACTACCATTTAGCAGCAAGTATATTAGGTAATGCGGTGGTGCCTACGCCCGGGAGCTCCTTCACTGGAGCTCTACCAAAGATTTTCTTTGTTATAAGTAAAAGTATGTCCAATTTCAAGTATTTTTTTTTCTAAAGTCAGAGCTTATGCAAGTCCTTTTAGTGTTTGGATGTGCAGAAAGAAAATAAATGAGGCAATATTCTGACCTACCTTGATATATTTATTCGAGGATTAAGAGTTTAAATCTGTTGGTTTAAATATGCATATGTGAAAATGACACGAATATAGAAGAGACGTGAAGAACGTCCCGCCTTAAAACTCGCCATATTATCATAAATCCTCCCTAAGGGCTCCCACACATAACTGCGTATTGCATCGCATCGCAAATATTTGCGAGCTCGCACGAATGCATCGTCTACGATGCGGCATCGAATCGCATCGCATCGCAGTTTTGTGTGGCCGTCCTATTAATGACACAAAACGCATAAAACTGCTGTGAGCATCTTTGAGCTTTCCGCAAAGTTTTGTGTATTTTGTCGCCTAGCAGTAGAAGTCTCTCGGCTAAAGTGACTGTGTAAAACGTTTAGCATTTTCTTTCGAATTAACATCACCCACCAAGACAAAATTATCGAATAATTTGAATAACCCCTCTGAACTTAAATGCTCTGTAAACATAGTTCTATGTTCATCAATAGAATAAAACTGGGCACGCATTATAAGCAATTTGTGGCAATTAAAGAGCGATAATGACGGATTGGGCACACGGCCAGATGTAACGAATTGCTAATAGACTATAGTTTTGATCTCGCCGATCTATGGTTACGTCTAATCAAGGGTTTAATTGGTAGGGCTAAGGGGAGTTGCCCCTCATTTTGGTTTTTAATGTTTGGTATAAAATGTTACGTTGTTTAATTTGTCACTTTGATTTAGTCTGTATTTTTGCCTGTCTACAAAAATGACTATAAAAAAAGTCGGTTTTACGGGCGAAGATTTTACGTGACAACGTCTTTTTCTCGGTAGAAAGGCATTCGCCGGTCCGGCAGGCCTCTCTCTCGTTCGGTGACTCATCGTTACGTTACCGGACGTTACACTTTTTCATGAGTGACTCCGAGCCGCAACCTAATTTAAGACGTTGTCACGTCAAAATATTTTAACAGAGATCTGTAACTGATCTCTGTTAAATTTGACTTTGAAAACACTCGTGTTTGACACTCACACTGTTTGAAATTCCGGGTAGTGATACCCATATTAATTTTCGATAAAAATGAATGATACCTTCAAATCGACGTTTCGGCTTACTAACCCGAGCCTTGGCCGCGGATTGACTGTCAAATTGCATAACAGTCCCCGTCTCCAGCAAAAAATATCGCACATAGACTTTAGGAAAGAGATTTCTGCTAATTACGGGTCTGTAGAGCGTTATCTCTTTCGCACTCTAATTACGTGATGTTTTTTGACCGTTGGATTAATTTTTGACCAATACCGCACTATGAGTGAGGCGGTGTGCAACAGAGATAACGTTCTACAAAGTCGAAACTAGCGGATTGTCTTTATCCGAAGCTCTATATATTATTTCTTGCTGGAATATGGGGTACATCTTACGGATACGCGTTCATTGAACATTTCATTAAATCAGTCACTGATCAATGAACTGTGGGAATGGTAGAAATACTTATGTAATAATCATAATAACCTACAATGTTTTACTTACAATAAAGTTGTCCAATCCGTCGTTGACGAAGTCGTGCTTAATGAAGTTGAAAGTTACCTGAAAAGACAATATATTTTTAGTTTTTTTTTTTTAATTATTTAATTATACTTTATTACACATAAAAAAGTACAAACGGCAGGCATTACCTCCCAGTCAACCATTGGTAAGAAATTATGTAATGGAAGTGGAAAATAAGCATGCAGTTCACACTGATGTTAAGTGATGACTCAACATCAATGCATAGGCTGCAGTTATCACACCCACACGTCCCCACACACAAGACACCCACACAAAGACCAAGGTCAAAATTCAGATGCGTTACCACTCCTGAGGCCTTAGGTGTTATGCTTCTGTGCCGGAAATTACAGGGCCGTACATTACACCTGATCGGAAGACGATGGTGCTGAACACTATCATTTAGTGGCAAGTATATTAGGTAATGCGGTGCTGCATACGCCGGCGAGCTCCGTCACTGGAGCTCTACCACCAGTAAATCAACTGAGTTCTTTAAAAAATCAATCAACAATGAGGCTGCTCAGAAAAACTAAGATCTTACAAAAATTAGGCAGAAACACAAATAAATGATGTACATGTGTATGTATGTATCTTCACGCCAGGTCCCTAACGGGGTAGGCAGAGAGTGTGGAGCGCCAATTATCCCAGTCTTGACATACCTCCCGTGCCTCATCTACCTTCGTCATTCTCTTCATACATACAGGCCGATTCCTAAGACTTTTGTCTCGAATAACGCCATTTTGTTTACCTATCTATAATATATATATAAAAATCAATTGCTGTTCGTTAGTCTCGCTAAAACTCGAAAACGGCTGGACCTGGCTTTGGATTTGGCTTATTTTGGTTTTTAATGATTTTTGAAAGTCCAGGGAAGGTTTAAAGGTAAGGTAAAATGAAGAAATTGAAGGAAAACAATAAAAACCACAATTTTATTTTCCCATACAAATAATCCGTATCTATCAAACCTTTGACACATTATTTAATTCTGAGGCAATACGAAGCCGGGTCAGCTAGTCACATATCTTCTTAATATATATAAATCTCGTGTCACAATGTTTGTCCTCAATGGACTCCTAAACCATTTAACCGATTATAATAAAATTCGCACACCATGTGCAGTTCGATCCAACTTGAGAGATAGGATAGCTTACATTACGCTATGACTAATAGGAGCAGAGCAGCGCGGGCGAAGCCGGGGCGGGCCGCTAGTATTTATATAAATATCAGATGCATTTTGCTATAGCGGACGTCAGTAGCGACAAGTAAATCTATTCTGGCCGTAATGATTAAATTAAGACAACATTACGTTTCTAAATTCATGCTATCAAGATTACAAGATTTTGTAAGATCTTAATTTTTCTGAACCCATCCCAATGTTTCCGTTACGTGATTGATCAATTTGTTCCGTTTCCCATGGCGACGGTACAGTCACAGAACGTTCGAGAAAACACCGGAACAAAGTTATTAATTTTTGTATATTTGTATGGTCACACGATTTGTGTGTTAGTCGCTTATTCGACTCGGTATAATGTGTGTGTCAAAAGTGTAAAATATGGAGTTTCTACCGAGATTATTTTGTATTGCATATTTTTTTCTTTCGGAATATAGCGGTATAAAACACATAAGTACTATACACTTATACTTGTTATAAATGGATTCCCTGGTACGACGCAATAGTTACCAACAACCACGTTGCGTGCCACGTGGAACATTTATTTTTAATTTTATAATTTATTTTCAGGTATTTATTTGTTTTCTTTCGGACATAATGACACTTGACACCTTGACACGTCACTCAAGACAGTGACAGTAATCTGAGTAACCTTACTTTTTTTTTTTTTTTTAATTAAATTTTATTTGTGTTTTGGTTTGAGTATTGTATGCTTTTCAATTTCCTCTATTGGCTATGTACGTAATTTTATTTCTATGCATTATACTTATAACTTATTATTATTTCTTAGGTAGGTACTTATGTAATTTGATTAATGAAAAAAAAAATATATATATTTATTATTTTACTGTCATATTGTAGGTATGTATATGTATTGATGTTGGTTCACTGAGCTAAAATTGAATATTATGTATATATGTAGACTAGCATTTTGGCTATTTATTGTTTTACTCGTCGTACAGGCATTGCCTGGCGGCTTGAGGTTCGTGATGCAACTAGGACCCACCAGAATATCAGCGCTGCAGCCACTGTTGCAGCAATCAGCTGAGGTGGGTGCCGTTTTTTTTGGCTTCCCACAACCAAATATATAATAGTATTTTTTACTTGTTTTTAATTTTTATTATTGTTGTTGTGTGTGTGCCAAAAAAATAAATATTTTTCTTCTTTCTTCTTTTTTCTTCTTCTTATACATTATACACATGGTCTTCTTCTTTTTGATACGTTTTAATTTTGTAAATTTTTTCCGCCCAATACCTCGCTACAGCGACTGCAGCATCGTTTGCCTTTTGGAGGTCCTCTAAATAGCAGGAGCAGGGAGCTAATGGACAAAGAAGCGTGTTGCATCGTCTGAGATGGAGCCCCACAGTCACATTGTTCCTTAGACGGAGGAGTGAAACCCCAGTTGTGCAGGTTGGTGTGTATGAAACGAGCCTACCCGAGCGGTAAATATGTTTTTTAATATTCTTCATAAGCGCCCGGCGCACCCTGGACACGCCGATCCAAGATCTCTTTAAAGAAGAAGGTATTGGACTGACGTGACTAATTCTTTCAACATAGCGGCTTGACCAAACAAAAGGTCCCAGTAAATCCAAACAGCCTTTACCTTCAATGTCACACATGGTAAGAGAGCTCAAGAGGGGATTTTTTAATTTACTGCAGCGCGTCATATTAATATATAGGAGATACTTTGCAGCCTGTTCAGTACCTCCATCAAATCTACCTAACCCTAGGGCTTCCGCCACCAGCTTGCCTCGCATAGAGCAAACAATATTCCTATCCAAAATCAGCCGATTCGGCAAATGAGTAAGATCGTAGCGACCTTCTGATTTTTTTAAAGGCTACCCTTTGGTCGCGGCCCTATATACATACCTTAGATTTAATAAAGATAACCAACGGGGTGCAAGGTATCTCCCATATCTTAATCTGACGCGCTTGAGTAACCACAAAAATAGCATCCTGGGCTCCCTAGATACTATAAATATTCCCAAGGAACACACCTGGATGGCAGTATATGCCTCCGTGCTGGAAATTACAGGGCCGTACATTACCACCTGACCGGAACACGATAGTGCTGAACACTAGCATTTAGCGGCAAGTATATTAGGTAATGCGGTGGTGCCAACGCATTCCTTACACCCGTTATGTTACCGTCGTATTACATTCATTACACCCGTGCGAAGCCTGGGTGAACCACTACTAATAAATAAAGACAGTGGTATAAGACTGGTGGTGGAAGCTCCAGTGACGGAGCTCGCGTCCGTAGGCACCACCGCATTACCTAATATACTTGCCGCTAAATGGTAGTATTCAGCACTATCGTGTTCCGGTCAGGTGGTAATGTACGGCCCTGTAATTTCCGGCACAGAGGCATAACACCTTAGGCCTCAGGAGTGATAACGCATCTGCATTTTGACCTTGGTCTTTTTGTGAGTGTCTCTAGGCTGCAGTCATCACTTAACATCAATGTGAACTGCATGCTTGCTTGCCACTTCCATTACATAAAAAAGACAAAGAAATAGCACGAGCGTTAATTAGCAATAATAAAAGCAATCAAATATTTTATAACTTGAGAATGAACATTTATTACTTTGTGTAAATTCCATGTTTTTATTTTATTCCCAGTAATTAGCTTTGTTTGTATTATAAACAGTGACCGCCCCGTTACATTCATAATTTTTAAATTTTTTTGCAGTAAGATTTGATACGTCGCTCATGGGATTTTTAATTTATCATAGAATAATCTGTATTTTTAGTGAAATACGATGTCACACGCTCTTTTTAAGCTTCCGTACCTCAAAAGTATACAAAAACTCTTAGAAGGTCACTCATACCAAAGCCAGTAGCTTTGAGAGACGGACAAACACGCGCTTTGAAAGTGTTAATAAAAAGATTTGCAAATTAGATTTTGTATCAAATAAAAGATGTAAGTGTAATCTATATATAATATGTAAAAATCAATTGCTGTTCGTTAGGCTCGCTAAAACTCGAGAACGGCTAGACCGATTTGGCTAATTTTGGTTTTGAATGATTTTTCAAAGTCCAGGGAAGGTTTATAAATATAAAAAAATATGAAAAAATTGAAGGGAAACAGTAAAAACCACTATTTTATGTTCCCATACAAATAGTCCGTAGGTATATATCAAACTTTTGACACATTATTTCATTCTGAGGCAATACAAAGTTTGGCGGGTCAGCTAGTTTTATATAATTATTTAAAAAAGGCCATACACCTAAGTAATTTTGAAGTATTTAAAATATATATATATACTAGCTGTTGCCCGCGGCTTCGCCCGTGTGGATGTCGTGTTTTAAATATTTTTCCTGAACTTTCTTTGCTATAAACCTCACGGAGCCCGAGACCTTTCCAACGAATGCAAAACCGTGGAAATCGGTTCTCGCGTTCTGGAGTTATAGCGTCAGGAAGGAAAATCCGACTTATTTTTATATTATAGATATATATACTCATAGTCTGCCCGGGACCACGGAAGCTGAAAAGCGACCGAAACGTCGGGTTGATTTTAAAAATCATTTTAGTTTAATATACACGAGATAAATCCGTAAAAATATTTTATTTTTAAAGAAAAATGGAAAGAAAAAATTGACTTCAGGCGAGACTCGAACTCGCGACCTACTGGGAATCTAGTCCAGCCTAACTAGCATAGTTAGTAATAGATGGCGCTGCTGCTACCATAAAGTAATGCAATAGATGTGAAGGAACGATTTGACAAATCGGGCAGGGCTTCAGTAGCTCAATTGGAAGAGCGGCTGGACTAGATTCCCAGTAGGTCGCGAGTTCGAGTCTCGCCTGAAGTAAAATTTTTCTTTCCATTTTTCTTTAAAAATAAAATATATTTCACAAGCATGTGTTAATGCGAAATAATATAAAAACAATCCGTAAAAATAGTTTTATTTCAATGAGTGTAGCTCGCGAAAACCTAAGAACATATCATATATTCATAGTGGCAATTTCGCCCTCCCCTCTACTTTTTGACTCTGGATAAGCGGAGAATTCCCTGACTGTACATTACCACCTCACCGGAACACGATTGTTCACATACCGGTAGATATACTTGGTAATATGATAGCGCCTACATCCTCCAGCTTCATTACTAGAGCTCTATCATCAGTAAAGCTAAGCCTCGTATGAAGTTTAAAAACAAAATTATTTCGTGCGGTCACCATTCACTTTTATTGATTGCTTCAATAGCAAATTAAAGTAAGTTATAGTCGCTTGCGGCAATATACGGTGTTTTTTTCAAAAACATTGTGTCATTAAGCGGTTTGTTTTTATTCTAAGAATAACTTTGACGGTAAGGATAATTATTTTTATCGAATTGTTATTTTCGAGTTGAAATAAATATTACATAATTCACCAAAAATATATATCATCATCATCATCATTTCAGCGAAAACACGTCCACAGCTGAACAAAGGCCTTCCCCAAAGAATGCCACAACGAACGGTCCTGGGCTGCCCTCATCCAGCGATTGCCCGGGATCTTCACCAGGTCGTCGGTCCACCTCGTGGGGGGCCTGCCTACGCTTCGTCTTACGGTACGCGGTCGCCACACCAGAACTCTTCTGCTCCAACGGCCGTCAGTTCTGCGAGCTATGTGACCTGCCCGCTGCCACTCAGTTTCGCTATTCGGTGTGCTATGTCGGTTACTTTGGTTCTCATGCGGATTTCCTAATTTCTAATTCGATCTCGCAGAGAAATTATAGCCCTCTCCATTGCTCTCTGAGTGACCTTGAGCCTTCTTATGAGGCCCATTGTGAGCGAATATATATATAAATATATATAACTGCCTCTGGTATAGTACCATCATCCTCGAGCTCCGACACTAGAACTCTAGGGTACTAAGTCTGAACGTACCAAAAAGAATGGACCGTGGTCCATTCAACCGTAATCAAAAAACGTCTACCTTCCAAAGGACCGGCCAAAAAAAACGGTTTACAGATCCATACACCAAGTACATACAAATGCAAAAATTAAAAAAAAAATGAATTTGACGACCCGGTTAGTCCAGCCGGTTAGTTCGATCCCCGCACCGGGACAAATATTATCTACAGATATTTGTTTCGAGTCGGGGTGTTTGTGTATGTGTTGTATGTGTACAACGGCACCCAGGACACAGGTTTATACCTACTGTGGGGCTATGAGAGAGGTTTTTTTTACGCTTAGTTAAAAAAAAATCTACCGGTTGGAAAAAAAACAAAATTTCTGACGTCGTTTACCCGAGAATTCCGTGACAAACAAGCATCAATTCCAACTTTAAAATCTAGGGTGACATCAAATTGCCGTCATCACCAGGACAGATCCCGAAATGACGTAAACACACGACATACGCACGCGATATCTGAATTAAAGCAATTTCAAATTATAGAGTACGGACACTATGTTTTTTATACAAGATAATTATTGAAAACGAGATTAAATTGCTTAGACCACTTATTGGGGCCTTGCTTTTATTTCTGATGGATGCGAATTCAATAGTTCTATTAATTCTCATAATGTGTATGTCATAGAGCAACACCGGAGGGGAGTAGCCATATGCAGGCTTTCCCCTCTGTGAAAGTACAAGCCCCAAATGGGCCTATACCTGTCGCCTAGATGTTTAAGTGTGTGCGTGAAATTGTTTCTGTATTTTGTTTAAAGTCAAGGTGTGAGTTTCGTAGTAATAGACGATTTTTGTAGTGTGCGTGTGTGTCGCACGCATTTCCCTTTATTCCCATCGGCCTTCTCTGAGACCGCCACCGGGGTGGCCGTTGGGAATAAATAGTACCAACGGCCACCCCGGTGGCCGTTAGTTTCATCCCCCCCTCAAAAAAATGACACACTGTTTTGCATCGGTAATAAACGCTATGGCTACTCTTCTCCGGTCCGCCGCGGCCGCCGGTGGCCCGTGTTGCTCTATGGTGTATGTACCTATGAAAACCATTTCTTGTATTGAGGAATAATGACGAGCCAGTTGTTCCAGCGGTGTGAGACGACCGTTTTAAATGAGGTTCGCGGGTTCGATCCCCGTGCCGCCACAAATAAATAAATACGCTTACACTCACAGCCTACACTAGGTATAAACCTGTGTTAAGGGTTGTACACACACAATACATACACAAACATCCAGACTCGAAACAAATTTGTGTAGTTACTAATATTTGTCCCGGTGCGGGGATCGAACCCCCGACCCTTGGAATCAAACGGTCCAATCAACCGCTGGACTTTCCGGGTCGTCAAATATTTGTATGACCTAGAAAATATATTTGATTCGGTTCTAGGTGTTTGTGTAATGTGTTGTGTGAGAACAATGGCACCCATGCCACAGCTTTATACAACGTGTAACAGGATTAAATGTACAACCCGAAACTAGTTTGTTCAGAATCGATAACTGAATCGATATAGGCATTTACCATCGTCCGCGTTTGAGTTTGAGTTTGACACGATAAAACTTTCGCCACCACGATCGCCAACTCACATGTCCAACGTGGTGATTATGGCATAGCCTTCAAAATCCTATATGTCATTTTAAGAGTTGTTACACTTCTCTCGAAGTATGTGCATCGACTGTAATTCGGATAAAATTTAATTTGCAGCGAAATAAATTAATTTATTTGACAAATACGTGGGAGGGCGATCAAAAAAACGAATCTCGATTCAATTACGATGTATGTATCTTCACGCCAGGTCCCTAACGGGGTAGGCAGAGAGTGTAGAGCGCCAGACATCCCGGTTCTGACAAACCTCTCGTGCCTCGTCTACCTTCATCATTCTCTTCATACATGCACGCCGATTCCTAAGACTTTTGACCCCACCATCAGACAGAACTCGACCTATTTGGTCATGGTAGGTCAGCCTTGGTCTTCCTGGGCCATTACGATGTAGTACTAAAATTAATATGATAGATGCGTATTTTACGAAGATAATATTTTTTATACCTACCTACCTTTACCTACCTATGTACCTACGTTTTTGTATTGACTGCAACACGATAGCGCTCAACTATATTACTTAGCGGCAAGTGAATTAGGTAATGCGGTGGTGGTTTCAGCTCAATCACTGGAGCCTAATGACTATGACATGACCTAATGAAACCCTATGAGTTTATGTGTCTGTCCCTTTTCACTGTTGCTTATTCGTTTCATAGACTTTCAAATCACAACAACCATGAACAATCCTAAAGAAATTACCACTTCAAAAGATATCTATCCGTAAGTCATAGATAAATCTGATTCCCATAATAAAGAATTAAGACATCATTTTAACAGCACATAAGCAAATTATTTTTTATCATCATAGAATTACTCGATGGTATGTAGGTATTTATTATAATGGAACTTGGATTATATACTATAGAAAAAAATACGTAATAATGCTAGTGAGAAAATGCATACCACGAATAAAAACAGTAATCATGCACAAGGTCTTAGCCGACGGATTCGTCGGATAGACAAATATGGCTGGGATTTAATTTCGGATGCACAGAGTAGGTGCCTACAGACAATCAACTAGAAATATTCTTAGATCACACTGGAAATAAATAGTATGTTTGGTTGATGGAGAACGAAATAGATTTGGTACAGGTAATACATTTTAAGTTTTAAGTCCGTAGTGGACTTGATGTGAAGAAATCAGTAGATACATACGTACATAATATATTTTAAGTGATAGTAGGCATCGAAACGTGATGATTCCAATTTTGCCTATTTGTACCCAAGTGGGCAGTCAGTCAACTGAACAATGTCGGTCAAACCATTCTGATAGGGTAGTAAAACTATCAGCGCGGGATGTACAGCGTCCTGAGATTAAACTACCGCCACTGCCACCATTATTACCAATCATTTTCTCATGCTATTGAAAACCTTATACTATACCCAGAGATAAATGATTCATTTAACTCTGAATATGTTGGTGGTAAAATTATCAAACTACGCATTAAAATATCTAACAGTCCTAAGGAACTTAAAATTAAATAATCACGCACTCTCAAGCTCAAAGAATCAAATTAATTAATCAAGGTGCCCAACTTTTCTAGACAGTATGCGTAATATTATAATTTAAATTATAGTATTGATACGATGATAGAGTTGATTCGTTAGCCACCAAACAAACTGAGACGTTCTGTGTCCGAGAAACTTGTCCATATTTTCAACAAAAAAAACTCAATCAACACTCTACATCCAACTGCTCTGCGCTATTCGTCATTACAAAGTTTTTTGGTGCCGTCATTATCTACCCCAAACTCCGGTAATGATATGAAACAAAATTATAAGGCTCACTCCTCGTCCGCCATTAGTGTTAGCTATGTATCATTCGTTTCGTATCGATATTATTTCGATTCTCGGAAACCGTGTCCGAGTGTGTCGAGTTTTCATTATTTGCTTTGGTGTTGAATTCGAATTTTATGTCCGATAATAAGAGGTGAGGTTTGAACGTGAGTTACGGATGAAAGCATCCTTCAATCTGATTCAGCTGGTTTTCTGACGAGATTTGGAAGAATTTCGATACCTTTTGATTTTACAACTATGTAACCTACAATGTTTGGGAATCAAGACTTTAATTGTATTAAAAACATTTATAGTCTGTATTACGAGGAAGGGTTCACGGTGGTGCAGAGAAAGAGAAGGAAGCCCGTCAACTGCAATCTTTGTGGTACGGCGCCGACTGGGGCGAAACATTTGCTGCGTCCAGCTACACCATCGACGCCGTTGTACGTGTCCCGATTGCATTGGTCGACAAAAGTTGAAGAGGTGGTGGACTACATCCAAATAAAGACCAGATTCACGCTTAGAGTCGAGCGATTGGAATCTCGCCATAAAGTGAACTTTAATTCCTTTGTGGTAAGAGTACCGACTGAACATCTACCGACTTTTTTTTTTGAAGGAAGAGTTCTGGCCGCAGGGAGTCCTGTTCCGCAAATTCCGGGGACAACTGCCTGCCGATAGGCCGCGCATCACGTCGCCGACAATACGTGATAAATAGTGTTAGTGTTAAATTATAATATGTATGTTAGTCTTTAAGGTATATATTTTATATGGGCCTACTGTTTTATTTTAAGCATTGTTGCCTGAATATAAATAAATAAACAAAATAAAATTACGTCACTCAAGAGTCTAATCTACACTATCTACACTAATATTATAAAGAGGAAAACTTTGTTTGTATGTTTGTTTGGTTGTATTGAATAGACTCAAAAACTACTGTACCGATTTTAAAAGTACTTTCACTATTCGAAAGCTTCATTATCCACGAGTAACGTAGACTATATTTTATTTTGTAAAAAATAGGGTTCCGTAAGATATTTCGGCTTTTCGGACACAAGGTGTAAAAAATGAACCAGAAAAGTTACTTATTTACGTACGCTGCCTGAACTATAAAAGATAGAAACATAAAATGGTGTTATTAATTGTAGATCTTATAAATATCTACAAAAAAGTCCGCGACACACTATACCTATCTATGTCGAGTGAGACACAACAACCATTTTTTTATTTAAATATCTTGATTTTTTTTTACGTAACTTCACGCCTGTAATCCCCGAAGGGGTAGGCAGAGGTAAATGAATGCATTGAAGCATACATGCAAACACCCACGAATCGCCGGTTACGTTTTGACCCATGTAACAGGTGGCGAGCCTGTTGCCATCTCCGGGCACATTACCAAACTCCGAGGTACTGGGAAACTTCCAGAAAATGGAAAAATCCCAATAAAACCAGAGATAAAGGATTTTAAACCGTTATCTCTGATAGTCCCCGACCCGGGAATCGAACCCAGGACCTCCAGCGTAGTAGTAGTGGCCTGCTACCACTAGGCTACTGGGGCAGTTAATTTTTTTTAACTACATTTAAACGCGTTTATTTTACTCATGCTAGTACTAGTTTACTTCCCACCATCACATTTTTTTTTTTTTTTATGTAATAATAGTGGCAAACAAGCATGCAGTTCACATTGATGTTAAGTGATGACTGCAGCCTATAGACACCCACACAATGACCAGAGGTCAAAATGCAGATGCGCTGCCACTCCTGAGGCATTAGGTGATATGTCTCTGTGCCTGAAATTACAGGGCCGTACATTACCACCTGACCGGAACACGATAGTGCTGAACACTACCATTTAGCGGCAAGTATATTAGGTAATGCGGTGGTGCCTGCGCCCGCGAGCTCCGTCACTGGAACTCTACCACCAGTAAAAATTGATATAAACATTGATATAAACAAATAAACAACGAAACTCAAATCAAATTCCACCAAATATTTAACTGCAAAACGAATCCGTAAGTTGTTTTTTTATCAATTTCGGCTACGGAATTAGAAACGAGTTAGGGATACAGACAATGACACGGGATGACCTATAATTATTCTCCCCGCACTAAATTACCCTCAGACATTATGCTACAAGGCCTTATAAAAAGCAAAAAAAGAAAACAAAAAACCATTCCAAACCTCCGACAAAGCAAATTACACTTGAATATCTTACAATTAAAGTCCATACTCGTTTATTTACATCTTTTGAACTTCGCAATGACGTTAGTAATTCGGTCTAGATTTCTTTATTAACTGTTTTTTTTTCGTTCCGATAGATTTTCCGTGTCATTAATTATTTTCATCGTGTTCCTTTTTTTGAATAGGTTTAGTTTAATTTAAATAGTCGTTAACTGTTAAAAATAATGATTTCTTTAACACATTGCTAACTAGTTTTTTAGGTGTATTGTAATTATTCCCTCGTAATGATACATATAGAAGAACATCTAATAGATAAAATGCCATTGAGATAAAAAAACAATACTAAGATAGGTAAATAAAGATTCCTATGAATCACTAATCTGCAGACGTATTCTGTAAAATATACAGTTATGTAAGGAAGGTGGTAAACAAGCATGCAGTTCACACTGATGTTAAGTGATGACTGCAGCCATAGGCTGCAGTTATCAGAACCCACACACAATCCAGAAATCAAAATGTATATTCACTGGTGGTCGAGCTCCAGTGACGGAGCTCGCGGGCGTAGGCACCACCGCATCACCTAATATACTTGCCGCTAAATGGTAGTGTTCAGCACTATCGTGTTCCGGTCAGGTGGTAATGTACGGACGGTGGTAGACTGCAGTCATCGCATAACATCAATGTGAACTGCATGATTGTTTGTCACTTCCATTACATAAAAAATAAATACATGCCAACACCCACGACTCACCGATTACGTTTTTGCCCATGTAACAGGTGGCGAACCTGTTGCCATCTCCGGGCACATTACCAATATCTGAGGTATTGGGAAACTTCCAGAAAATTGATAAATCCCAATAAAACCAGAGATAATTATTTTAGAGATTTTAATCCGTTATCTCTGATAGTTCCCGACCCGGGCATCGAACCCAGGACCCCCAGCGTAGTAGTAGTGGCCTGCTACCACTACGTTACTACAATTTGCAATAACTTATTATAGTTGATGTATGTCTTATCAACTATAGTCGCAATTGGCTTTGTCTCGTTTCTTCTCACGTGCTGCCATATTAACAAATGAAACGGACAATTTAGTGATTCCGAAATTGAATTGCAATAACACGTCAAGAAGCGCGCATGGCCCCGCGGCTGCTGTAGATCGTAAGCGATCTACTTGGTTAAGCATTACGGGCGCGGGCGGGTGTGTGATGGGTGACCGCTAGTGGCAAATTAAAATGCGCGTTTCCGTGTTTCGGAGGGCACGTTAAGCCGACGGTCCCGGTTGCTATCGATAGATAGCAGTCGTTAAACCTTGTCCGAGACCTTAAAGGTTTGAAAACATCCGACAGCGGGTTGGCCACTAACCCGTGTCTCCACCAATCTGCATTGGAGCAGCGTGCTGGAGTAAGCTTCAGGCCTCCCCCCAAAGAGGGGAGAGACTCGTGCCCAGCAGTGGGACGTATAATGGGTTATTATTCTATTATTATTATAACACGTCATGGTCGCGGCCCTTAGTCCCATATACTATTTTAAATCTATTGTTCACATTCAGTTAATTCTCCACAAAAATGGAGCTTATGTTTAGTTATAAAACAAAAACACGACAAACCGCGGCGCCGGCTTCAATTAAAGTCAGCACTGTATAATTACAGTTTTTATGCGAAATTAAAAACAGTAATAAACTTAAAGTACGAGATAAGAAAATTTAAATTACAGTGCTGTTTCGGTTTTGCGACAGTGGATGAAACTTTAAGCTTGGGGCTAAGAGTGGAGATATACCTGTAGCATTTTTTTAATTTACTTAATCTTTTATGCACAAAAATTATACATAAGGTGGATTTAACGCCACTAAGCATTTTCTACCAGTCAACCTTTGGGTAGTTAAGATAACAACGAAAGTAGGTGCAGCATTGGTACAAATATTTGGAAATGGAAAAAACTGGTTGCCTGTAAAGTCGGTTTTACGGGCGAAGATTTTACGTGACAACGTCTTTTTCCCGGTAGAAAGGCATTCGCCGGTCCGGCAGGCCTCTCTCTCGTTCGGTGACTCATCGTTACGTTACCGGGCGTTACACTTTTTCATGAGTGACTCCGAGCCGCAACCTAATTTAAGACGTTGTCACGTCAAAAAAACACACATAAGTTCTTAATAACAAAGTAACGAATGTGCATAAACATAATATAACAAATATATACCTACGTTAATACTAACATATGTACATATCTAAATATTATAAATATATAAACACATGGCTAAATACATATGATAAATACATCGAATTATATTAAAAATATCTCAATCAATGTCAGACTTGCGAAGCTTCTAATTTATCAAATTAAAAAAATGTTCCCGAATTTTCCGCTTGAATGAGTACTTACAGGTTGATAGTCCTTTCCTGATAGTCACGGGAAGCGAATTCCGAAGTTTTATTGCCGAAACAACGTAGGACTCAGAAAGAAAGCAAGTGTTATGACGAGGGATATGTAGGGTAAGATTTTCCGAAGAACGAAGGTTGAGATTATGTGAGTTGCCCAGAATTTGAAAATGTTAGTTAAGATAATTAGGAGAACATAAATTATAATGGAGGCATACAAACATTCAGTTCACATGCATACATTTTTGAAAAAGCGTTGCCACCCCAGAGACCTTATTTGTTATGTCTGTGTGATAGTTATGACAAAGCCATACATTACCATCTAACCGGAATACGTATTATGATTATATTAGTATTAAAAATTAACTAGCTAAAAAGAAACTTTAACACGGCAGGCTCATTTCGAGTGAAACCCTATAAGCTTCTATTCCCGTAGGATGACCCTCATTAGCTAATATAGGTCCAACTTGATAATATGTATTGCAAGCAATTCCGAAAATACCCCTAGGTGCCAAAATAAATGCCCACTTCAGAATACAATGTTATTGTATTCAGTCTTAAAATTCTGTAATTTCATCTTTATTTGAAGAGCATTATATCATAGCTTGCAGTGTGTAATAGTCTTATTGCCAACTATATAAATCTCCGCGTAAATTGTCTAAGAACATGGAAATTTAATTATAAATTCGAACAAAAAATGGATTCTCACTGAATAATCAAATAACTCGTGTGTGGTCTCAAACTGTGTACTTTTAAAAAACATGACTCTTGACCATATAGGCAACTTAAATGATGGTAATAAAGCCTATTTCAAATTGTTTTTGGATATGCGAAGAGCTCCCTGACTGTACCTTATGTTCAATTGCCGCGTTTTTGATGTACATTTTTTTATTATAAATTGAAATACGCACCATTTTTATGATCGGATCCAATTAATTAAAATAAATATGCTAATTCATTATTTTTAATCAAGTTTCGTTAGAATTAGATATAATTAGTTAAGTACATCGCTAACTAGATATTTAATGTCAATTTTAATCAATACTCGAAAAGGTTTTGTTTTTTATTTATTTATTTTATTTATTTATTTATTTTCAGGCAACAATGCTTAAAATAAACAGTAAACCCATATAAAATAAATACCTACTGTTGCAATCAGCCGACTCGACGATGCGTTTTGCGCCCCGCGTCTCATGTTAACATTGCAAGCGTCGGTTGACCTGCATACCGAACTAGCACTACGTCATGAAATTAATTCGGCACGCAGATCACTGATGATATTTTCCGAGGTCTGCAATCTAAACTGAACAGCTTCCAAGTTGGTCTTCAGGGTGTTGATATCCTTGAGCAACTTGGTTACGTCGACGTGGTCGAAGGTGACAGGAGGCAGCTTATGCAGCTGCTTCGCCACAAAACCGGGCACGTCGTCGGGATCGGTCTCCTTGAACAGAGAGATGATATCTTGGAGACTTCGTTCCCCCTTTTTATCCCTTCTACGAGATGGCATCTGGTCAAGCTTGTCCAGCGTCTGGTAGAGTACGAGCACCTTGGTTGAGCAGATTTCCTCTTCTTTGAAGTTAGACTTACTTATCTGAATAATGCTAACTTCGTCCATGGTGTCGATGGCATGTTGGACGAACGCCAGTAGTTCGTTCACTATAAGTTTTTCGGAACCCATAGCGACGGTAACGTGCAGCGGCTAGAGCCGCGCAGCTCGCGAAATATGTTGTTACATTTCGTGCAGTGTGACGCGTCCGTATACGAGCAAGCACTACATTGCACTACATTTACCAGTTATCAACTTCTTTAGAAAAAGTTATTTATATAAAAATCAATTGCTGTTCGTTAGCCTCGCTAAAACTCGAGAACGGCTGGACTGATTTGGCTAATTTTGGTTTTAAATTATTTTATAAAGTCCGGGTAGGTTTTAAAGGGTAAAAAAATAGAAAGGAATTGTAAGAAAAATAGTCAAATTATCAATTAAATTTTCTAACACAAATAGTTACAATCTGTCAAATTTTTGACACATTCTTTAATTATGAAAGTGGTACAATGTTTGCCGAGTCCGCTAGTAAGATAATAAAAATATGTTACAACCGTCGAAGCTTGTACCAAAACGTAAAAAAAATACACTTCCCATACCAAACTTACAAATTTATAAGTACAAACAAAATTAGCGGACAAATAAAAAAAGAGGCGGAATTATTACAAACAGTAAACTTTATTAAGGTTAATTGACGGTAAGGTTTACGAGGGGGGGAGATAAACCAGCAAATTGGCTCATTGTAAACGGGACCGAGCCTTGAAATATAAATCTGAGGCATATAAAATTATGAGATACAGATGATGTGGATAGTTCTGTTCTTGTTTAATGAAGTGAACAGGTATCAGATCAGCAAATAAGATTCATGCTTGTTTTCCCCCGAAATGGTGGACAGAGATGCCAAGTGAATTCGTTCATATGATCATCATTTCAGCCGAGAGACGTCCACTGCTGGATAAAGCCTTCAAAAACGCGTATTGTGCGTCATAAGGAGAGAATATGTCATAATCGAAGCGCGCATGGTCTTGCGGCTGGTGCAGATTGCAAGCGATCTACTCGGTTAAGCGATACGGGCGCAGTTGGGATGTGATGGGTGACCGATAGTGGCGAAATAAAAATGCGCGTTTCCGTGCTTCGGAGGGCACGTTAAGCCGTCGGTCCCGGTGCTATCGATAGATAGCAGTCGTAAAAACCTTGTCGGAGGCCTTATGGGCGGTTTGAAAAACATCCAACAGCGGGTTGGCCGAAATCTCTAAAAAACCTCATATTTCGTCAACCGATCAACTTCGGGGCTGCAAACCTATCACTAGTTACCTACCTAACTATTGAAGCAGCGTATAATAAAAATAAACTACAAGAATATCGGTCTACCAGGTCGATAATGGCTTCGTCATAAAACCAAGACATTAATTATGACCGTGGCTATATTGAACACTACGTTTAGAGCCGTAATGTTACCTATAAAGTCGATCTTTAGACAATATTGCGTTAATTGTATTGTAAATTAAATAAACATTATAAAAGTATTTGAAAAGTTTAATTTGCTTGCAGAGGTAGGTATAATGCATTTTAATAAAGGTAAGTTTAAACAGCCAATATAGATTTTTTCATGTAATGAAGGTTGCAAACAAGTATGCAGTTCACATTGATGTTAAGTGATAACTGCAGTCTATAGACACCCACACAAAATGCAGAATCGTTGCCTTCCCGAAAAACTTAGTTGTAATATCACTGTGATAAGTTATTGCGGGATATACATTATCATCCATTATCATACATAATAATAATATAATAATAGCAACCCATTATACGTCCCACTGCTGGGCACGAGTCTCTCCCCTTTTTTGGGGGGGGAGGCCTGGAGCTTACTCCACCACGCTGCTCCAATGCGGATTGGTGGAGGTGGGTGGGTTAGTGACCAACCCACTATCGGATGTTTTCAAACCGCCCATAAGGCCTCCGACAAGGTTTAACGACTGCTATCCATCGATAGCAACCGGGACCGACGGCTTAACGTGCCCTCCGAAGCACGGAAACGCGCATTTAATTTGCCACTAGCGGTCACCCATCACACTACCTGACCGCGCCCGTAGTGCTTAACCGAGCAGATCGCTTACGATCTACACCAGCCGCTGGGCCATGCGCGCCTCATCATTATATACATTATCATCATACCGGAACACGATAGTGCTGAACACTACCATTTTGCGGCAGATAGATTAGGTTCGGTGGTGCCTACGCCCTCGAGCTACACTGGAACTCTACCACCAGTAAGATGATTGTGAAAGGTAAGAACAAATCTAAATTACCTACGATTAATGCATTGTCGCTATATTTTACAAAATATAATTAGATACAGTTAGATTGAAGGAAGGCTTTGTCCAGCGGTGGGCGTATTTCGGTGGCAGTGATGATGTTGATGATTGTCTTTATATTATTTCGTAATAACGCACAAATTTTTCTTTCCATTTTTCGTTAAAAAAAATGATGTTGATAACATGAAATTTACCTGTCTGAATTCTATTACGAACCTATATAATAATTTTTTACTTTACTTACTCTACTTTATTTTGCGAAACTATTTTAAGTCGATTTGAACGTAATTTACTGTGTGCTAAACGCATGGTAATAGTGTGTGTAATGGTTGTCATTTATTTATGCATTCTACACTGTTTCCATAAGTTTATGAAATATAAATTCTTGTAAAAGGCAAAACAATGTTTTTCGTTCACGTATATCTATTGATACAATTATATACAGACAGAGAATCCTGGTAAATTACATAACCCGTATAAAAAATTAAATGTTACTAAGTAGTATCCGAATCTTTTTTGCTAGATATTAAAAATTAAACCAAAATTTTTGAGGGCTACTACCCTAATAACAAACTTATAACTATAGAATCATAGTTGACCAACAATCGACACAATTATGATACAACCATCACAATCTCAATAACAAAAACAGTAATAAACGAAACGATTGTCCCTTATCAGGGCAACTAATTCAAATACCGAATGTACCAAAATACCCGTCCCTGTTTCCACCATATTCCGAGGCGTGACTCTGGCCATCCGCGTGCCCCGTATATGGCCCGTTGCCTATTTAGTGCTTGTGCTGCCTATTTAGTGCTGGTGCCTGTGCTTATTTAGTGTACGGTGACAATTAAAGCTGCTAGTTCCAGCCTCACGATGTCTATTAGGTTGTGTTTTGGTCGGTTTATTGGTTCCTCATTTGAATTTTGTGAGTTTGGAATTTTTGTGGGAAGTTATCCAATGTTGTGCCTGCCTATTCCGGGTTTGCACTTTACTAGCCTGATGTGTAAAGCAGTAATAGATCAACAGGTCTACTCCAGAACCAACCAGCCTTCCTAGAACCTAAAAAAGCTCTATTTATAACAATTTTGACCGATATGTACCATACGTGCATTAATCAGCCTCTTCTAATCCCAGAGGCAATTTGTCCCTAGATTGTCGGCTGACGATGCCCTAGCGTAACTATAAACTTTTCGAATAGAGCGGTGGTAAACGCAATAAGCATGAAGCGCGCATGGCCCAGCGGTTGGTGTAGATCGTGAGCGATCTACTCGGTTAAGCACTACGGGCGCGGTCGGGTAGTGTGATGGGTGACCGCTAGTGGCAAATTAATTGCGCATTTCCGTGCTTCGGAGGGCACGTTAAGCCGTCGGTCTCGGTTGATATCGATAGATAGCAGTCGTTATACCTTGTCGAGGGCCTTATGGGCGGTTTGAACATAAACATCCGACAGCGGGTTGGCCACTAGCCCACCCACCAATCGGCATTGGAGTAGTGGAGTAAATTCCAGGCCTCCCCACAAAAAGGGGAGAGACTCGTGCCCAGCAGAGGGACGTATAATGGGTTGCCATTATTATTACTATAAACGCAATAACGCTAGATGAGCCAACGCGAAAAAACTACTGCTATTGCGATCGCCAATCAATATGATAAGCGAGGCGATAATGACATTTCTTTTTAATGTGATCAAGGTGGCAAACTAGCATGCAGTTCACATTGATTTGAAGCGATGACGGCAGCCTATACACAGAAGCTAGCATAAAGCTCAAAATGCAGATGCGTTGCCACCCCTGATACCTTAGCTGTTATTCCTCTGTGTATTATTACGGAGCCAACCATTACCACCTGGCCGGAATGCGATAGTGCTGAACTACCATTTGGATGCCCTAATGTCGTCGAACATTACAGTAAGCATCTTTATTGAAGGTTTTTGTCCAGCAGTGGACGTCTATTGGCTGATGTGATGATGATGGTTATGAACCAGCATTCTGTCCAGATGCGAGCTGTAATAAATGTTAGTGTGCTGTGTTACTAAAAGTTATGCAGTCCACAAGATCTGAGGTGCCATCTGATTGACTTATAGGTAACCTTGTTAATTGGCGATCGCGATAAATTCCGTAGAAGTCCAATTAAGTGGAATAATTGAACAAGGAGATTTCGAATAAGGATGGTTTTGTCTTTGCGATTTATTTGCATGGCATCTTGGTTGACAGTGATTGAGGGTGTAGATGTGTATTTTGAGTGTGTATCTCAGAGGAATAACTTTGCTTTAAGTCCTTCCTCTAAAGGTGCTCCTTCACTTGCCTGTAATGTAACGCTACTGAGTCGAGCATTACATCAGTGAGGAAGGAGTACCGAGCATTACAGTGCGCAATACGTTGGTGAAGGAAAAGCACTGAGCATTACCGAGCATTACAGCAACTTGATGATACAATGTGTAATATAATGATACAACTTGTAACATCAATACGCATTATTTGTAATAGAGAATGTGACAGTCGCGCAGCACCAGCAGCAAGTCCCGGTCAGTAATCAGTAACCTAAATGTTGACCAGGTATATAGGCAACACTTAACATCCAAAATAACGGCATGCTTGCATGATTGTATGTTGACTGGTGGTCCAGTGACGGAGCTCGCGGGCGTAGGCACCACCGCATTTCCTAATATACTTACCGCTAAATGGTAGTGTTCAGCACTATCGTGTTCTGGTCAGGTGGTAATGTACGGCCCTGTAATTTCCAGTACAGAGGCATAACACCTTAGGCCTCAGAAGTGGAAACGCATCTGCATTTTGACCTTGGTCTTTCTATAGCTGCAGTCTTCACTTAACATCAATATGAATTGCCACTTCCACAACGTAAAAAAAATACCACAATAGTTACAGTCAGCGCATGATGCGACAAAACAATCGCGACAAATAATCGCAAAGTCTAACAGCGTGAGAAAAGCCGCCCACTAACTAAGCGTATGTCCCTCCCTACAATAGCCGGTAACCCAATAAGGTTGTCATTGAAAATTCCAGCGATTGCCTGACCATTACTGTTTGCGACCGGGTAATACGACAAGCGCTGTTTAGGGGTTAATTGTAACGGGACAGAGATACATATTCATTTTGTAGGGAAATTTTATTAGCTGACCCGGCAAACTTTGTATTTCCTCAGAATGAAATAATGTGTCAAAGGTATCAAACCTTTGACACATTATTTCATTCGGATACGGATTTAGATACGGACTATTTGTATGGGAAAATGAAATTGTGTTTTTTACTATTCCCCTTCAATTTCTCCATATTTCCTTACCTTTTAAATATTTTTGTTTTATATTATTTCGCATTAACACATGCTTGTGAAATATTTTTTTAAAGAAAAATGGAAAGAAAAATTTTACTTCAGGCGAGACTCGAACTCGCGGCCTACTGGGAATCTAGTCCAGTCGCTCTTCCAATTGAGCTACTGAAGTCCTGCCCGATTTTTCTTTTAAATATTCCCTGGACTTCCAAAAATCATTCAAAACCAAAATTAACCAAATCGGTCCAGCCTTTCTCGAGTTATAGCGAGACTAACAAACAGCAATTGATTTTTATATATATCGAAAGATGGACGTATGTTTCTTAACGCCAAGTTAATTACGGGAGACAGGGAGGAGGAGCCCCAGATATCCTAGTCCTGACACACATCCCGTGCTTCTTCGACATTCATCATACATGCACGTCGATTGCTAAGACTCTTGACCCCACCTTCAAGTGCGTTTTTCAGGCACACCAAGTTAAATCTAGCTAACGCACAAAACCCTATACGCTGCGCCAAACGCTTCGGTCGTGCACGGTAAACACAATGTTAGTCGAAAGCTAGCAATCGTTTTCCTTCCTAACCATAAATCTAAAATCAATTTCCTATAAAAAATATAAGACTGCAATCCTCAATACAAGCTTTTTCAATCACTGACAAATTGCCCGAGAAAGTGACAAAAAGTGGAATACCTAGGAAATGACTGGGTTCTGTTCGAGCTTAGGTACAACCCGTTATTGTATTCTAGGTTCCGTTCGTGGCTTCGCTTATAGTCTTTATTTTGCTGATACAGCTCCTTTATCGGAGCCCTTTGGTGTAGGTACTACCGTATTACCTCATCTACTTGCCACTAAATAATGGCCTTACCTACTGCTACGCTGCCGCTGGGGTACTGGGTTCGATTCCCGGATCGGGTGCAGTCAGGGGTTACGGTGAAAATGCCGTCATCTAAGGTTTTCCATTTTCTGGAAGTTTCCCAGTGTGATTTGTGTTTTTGTGTTTGGATATGTCAACAGGCTCGCCACCAGTTACATGGGCCAAAACGCAACCGGCGACTCGTTGGTGTTTTCATTACTTATGCTACCCGTTCGGGAATCAAAGACGTGAAGTTACATAAGTTACGTATATTTGTAGTCTACTGTGGTCTTATAAGATGACTTAAAGATTATCGTGACAAGCAATGATCATCAGATTTGAAAAACGAAAAAACCTCTCAAAGTGCCTTTCAAAGTACTTACGACCTCGGCGCTTTACTTTGAATATTGAACTTCATGGCTCCAGAATACAAGATCTTCCAAGGAGTAAAATTCCATGGTAATCCAATAATATCTGACCCAAACTAACCTCATAATGAAGTCAGCAGAAACGATATGTTTTCACAGTATATTAACGATCAATATTCATTTTAATTAAGCCGCTCGAGACGACTTAACAAAGAGTGATGTCGTCAAATCGAAAATAAGGGATAATGATTATCGAAAATCTTTTTCATGTCAACATTATTTCGGTCGATTCGAAAACTCGATTCGAGTTCCCGTAATAGATCCATTCGAATTAATCGATGCGATCCGACATTAATGTCGTTTATTCTACTAAATTAAAAGACGTTAGCCTTCCTATGATATAAATAAAGACACTTTATTTAATGCTCCTAATTTAATTTATCCGACTTCTGACTTTTTTTGGTCGTCGCTTGAATCGTGCGAAGTCGTTGTCGTTTTGTGCAATACCTTTTTTTTTTCACCGACACGGCTGCGTGGCTCATTTTCGAATTTTTTTCCTCGCAAACATTATTCTCCTTTTAATCGCTGTGTACATTGAAATTCGATAAATTAGCTTGAAAACTTTTATTACGTTTATAAAGTCGAACTTATTTATTGCCTAGATCACAACGTACTTTGTCGTGTGTTACTTTGTTAGCCTTATTTACACACACGATATCATTCTGTCCTTTGAAAATACGCGAGATATTTCTTTGAATAAAGTTGTGAAGGAGCAAAAAATATCAAGAAAAGGTGAAAAGACAACCAAAGAAATGGTGGAAAGACAACTGGACGACAAACTCAAGATAAGGGACAATGGAAATAAATACTTATTGGAATTTAAATTATTTAACCAATAAAAAATAAGTAAACTAACACTAGAATTCTTGTATACGTAAATCTCCTAAAGCATACGTCATTTTTAGTAGTGTCACAATTACAATTATGAAAAGATTTACCATTTTAAAAGACTCTCAAAAAATAACTTTAAAAACAAGTACCTACCTTAAGACCAAACATGTACCCAAAAGAGCATTCAGAAGTGGGGCTATGGCCTCGCTTCTTTCACCTTTACCTAATATGACTCGACTTCTAAATATTCCAAAACTAACTGGTAAATACATTGGTACATACTTCGTAAATTTAAAATATTTTGTCTTCTGTATTTCTTACGGGGCCAATGGGGCCAAGTTATTACAGGACCAGTAGGACCCTGTAATAACTATCATGCAGGTAAAACTAATGTACAGCCCTGTAATTTCCGGCACAGAGGCATAACACCTTAGTCCTCACGAATGGTAACGCATCTACATGTTGGGTCTTTGTGTAAGTGTCTATGGGCTGCAGTCATCACTTAACTTCAATGTGAACTGCATACTTGTTTGCCGCTTCCATTACATAAAGAAAAAAACAAACAAAGCTTTGACCTTAAGAATGGCAACGCATTTGTTTTTGAATCTCCGGTTTTCGTGTAGATGTGTTTAGGATATATATAATTACTTACCATCAATGTGAACTACATTCTTTTTACCATTACCTATACATTAAAAAAATAAAAAGTAAAAATGATAAAAAAATCTGAAACTAGAGGAGTCACTTTTGATATCAGATCCGTGATGAAAAGCTTACCTTCGTACATCCGAATTGCATAGGCTTATTTTAACTTTTACCGCAGTGTGTCAAGAAAAAGGTATTTAACCAATGTATGTAGCCAGTGATGGCATATGGGACAGAAACGTGGTCGCTTACTATGGGCCTCATCAGAAGGCTTAAGGTCACTCAGAAACCAATGGAGAGAGCTTGCGAGATCGAATCAGAAATGAGGAGATCCGCATGAAAACCAAAGTTACCGACATAGCTCACCGAATAGCGAGACTAAAGTGTCTGGGGGGCAGTCGGCAGGGCACATAGCTCGAAGAACTGGCGGCCGTTGGGGCAGAGCAGTACTTGAGTGGCGACCGTGTATCGGAAAACGAAGCGTAGACAGAATTGACCGACCGACTCCCCACACGATGGACCGACGACCTGGAGAAGGTCGCAAGCAATCGCTGGATGAGGGCGGCCCAGAACCGTCCGTTATGATATTCTTTGGGTAATGCGGTGGTGCCTACGCCCGCGAGCTCCTTCACTGGAGCTCTATCACCAGTAAACTATAATACCCATATACGTCACATGTATAATAAATATTCGCATGACGAAATAAGTAAATTAAACACACAGTAATTACCGTGACAAAATCGCTTTAAACTACCGGCCTAGCTTAATAAATAACACTGTTTACAATAGCAAAACATAAAATGAAAAATGTCAACAGAGTCCTCTGTTTTGAGTTCATGTTTACGCGCAACGATCAACTTTGAGCTGTATTGTTGTATATGAAAGGTTTAAATTTGATTAATCGTGTAGTTTGATCGTAAAGCTGTACAGAGGCAGTAAAGTATTTTCTTGAAAGTCATTTGTTTGAAAAAAAAGATGGAAGTCGACGGAATAATTTGTTGATAATATTGTTTTTGCGCATCGCCCTCGAATGATGCTGCGAACGTGTCAAATTATTGTTTTGTTTTGAATTACTATATTTTTTTTGTGTCATTGTCTTGTTGTATCTAGTCTGGAATTTCTGATTCTACTAATAGGATTCGGTTTGAACAGTCGATTGTATGTAATCATTTTATGCGACTTGATTGACGTAAATTGATGTTGATGACTTCATTTTTTCGAAACAGTTCTTCGCTTTTTGCTTGTATTTTTTAATACAATAACACACTCGTAGAAAGTCATATTGGTTTTAGCTAAAGAACGCATGTGTAGAATACGAAAACAGAGGGATGACTATCTGCTGTATCTAACTGAACTTTTTTTCCTGTTATAAAAGTGGCAAACAAGCATGCAGCTCACATTAATGACCCACAGAATGACCGGAGGTCAAAATGCAGATGCGTTGTTAGAAATTCAAACGTTACCGCAATAGTAGCCAACATATAACGAAATTAAAAGGAAAACTATCACACATAAGTTGGCTTTACAAGTTTGTGAGTAAAAGTCGACCAAATATAACACTCGAAATTTTTAACAACTCCATAGATTTTATTTTTTTAATTACATTAATCAAACCTGATAACGATAGAACCCTACAGTGCGCGTAGCCCGACATGCACTTGACCGATTTTTTTTATTTCCAACAACATCCTCTTATCACCCCATTCTTACAAGTCCAGAAACATCGCTTAGCTCAGCTCAAGCAATAAATCTAGACTAGACTCTGGTATCACGGTTATACCTGATTAATGTCTAACAGATTAACAATCGAACGACGGTGACTGAGTGGTAAAAGTTTAGCTTACGGCGACTGGTTCGATTATAGTCCCACATGAGATATTAATAATTTATATCTAGTTTCTAAAACCGGTGATTTGTGAAAGGAACTAAGGTAGCATGTGTAAAATGAAGACATGTGTCTTATTATCGCTTAATAATTCAATCTAGGTGAAGAAACCCCTAAGTGGCCCAATTTTAACATGTAATATGAAATGTCAGACCTCAAGTATAAAGCGAGGAGGTATATCTTTTAATCGGTAAGACACAAATAACATTTATTGTTATAATACTTGTAAAAAACATATAAATATACAAAGGAATATGAATATTCGAACTTAAACTGCATTATTTAAACGTTACTGCTTGCTTGTTAAGCACTCGCTCAATTAACGCTATTACTGTCTCCGCTGGCAATGTACAGCATGTAATGCATCCGCTACACTTCGACTAGTTTATTGGTGAGTATATTGTTGTGTGCGTGCGAGTGTTTATTGTCTACATCTTAGTATGCAAACTTACGCAAACGAATAGCTGCCCTGAGATTAATGTGTGGGTGATTGTCGAGATGGTGTTACATTTGTGTAAAAAATTGCACGGTGGGAGAAAAGCGGCGACACTGGTTCTAATACTAAATTGAAGCAAAGGCCTTTCCATCCTTATTTATCTATTCCGTGGTAGTAGTAGTGACTTACTACCACTAGACTACTGAGGCAGGATGTATTCAACTATGTAACGTACACACTAAATAAGTGGTGACATCAGTAGATACCATCTAGCGCATCGCTGAATACATTAAACTTAATAAACTATTAAGTTATATGTATTCAGTTATAGTTATAAGTTAAAAGTACCATCTAGATCAGTGATTCCCAAAGTGGTCCATATCGACCCCCTGGGGTCCATGGGAGACTCGATGGGGTCTACGTATATGCGTAAATAAAAATGGGATATATGGGAAAGTGATGTAAATGTTACCAAGGGGGTCCACGAGAACCAGAAAAAAATTGAAAGGGGTCTACAAGAAAAAATAGTTTGGGAACCTCTGATCTAGATGGTACCTACTTATGTCAACCACTAATAATAATAATAAGGGGGCAGAGCAGCTTGTGGCGAGCTGTTGGTGAGTAGCGACACCACCCCCTACCATCATCTCGAGTTCCTCCGAGAGAACTGGGCTCCACCTCGTCCGCCACACAGAGGTACGGCCGGACAGAGCATCAGGTCCATCACCTCTGGCTTGCCTTCATTGGCCGGTCAGAGTGGGGGCGCTAGAGGTATGGCATTTGCAGAAATTGAGATAATAGGCTGTTGTCTAAATTTCTGTAAGAGCCATACACTCGGGGGTGGAAGTGTCTAAAGGCATAATAGCGGGGAAGCCCGCTCCGAGCTCGAGATTACTCGCTCGTGATGGTGAAACTGGGGCCACACCTCTCGACACCCCCACCAGCCTCTCTTAACAGTGTTGCCTCCCGTCGACCATCGGGTTGGCTGTTTGTCACCCATCACACTACCCGACCGCGCCCGTAGTGCTTAACCGCGTAGATCGTTTACGATCTACACCAGCCGCCGGGCCATGCGCGCTTCCAACCACTTATATAGTTCATAAACATAAAAAAATATTGTTATCCATACAGACATGTTACATTGCATTCAACTACGTTTTTCACCCAAAGGGGTCCAGATGTCTAGGCTAAGCACAAGCAAGAAATTATATCCATTTACACGCCGACAAAGCCTTCAAATTACCGATTACATTGCAAAAACAAATCAGTCAAAAGCCCAAACGAAAACTAAATAAGCGGTGACATTCAGTATCAGCTAGCGCATCGCTGAATACATTAGACTTAATAAACCGTACAGCGCTTTCATTAGCGGCTACCATCTCGATACGACTTACCCGGAATTACTCGTGCTTTTTTGTTAGAACACTTTGGCCCTAATTAGTTTTAATGAGGTGTTGTTTTCTGTTTTGATGTATTTGAAGGAGCGGATTGCCAAAATTATTATTAATAAAACAAAGACCACGCGAAGTTCCCTAACTTCGCGTGGTCTTTGTTTTATGGCAGAAAAAGTAACCTACGTCCTTTTTAATTCAAACTATCGCTATACCTATTAAAAATTACATAATTTGTAAAACTCTTAAGGAATAATAATTAAGTTTGTTAAGAGTCACAAAAGAAAAATTTTAAATGAATAATAATAGATATACACTATGTCAGTTTAGGTTAGTGTAAAAAAAATATCACCACACCGCTTATTTACAAAATAACTACTAATAAAACTATATTATAGAATATAGTATATCATAACATAACAGTAAGATAAGCATTTATAATGTACTAGCTGTTGCCCGCGGTTTCGCCCGCGTGGTAGTCGTTTTATATTAATCCTATTAAACCTATTGTAGGCGGGTGGGGGAATATAAGGAGACAAAAAGTAGCCTTAATCTTTTTCAAAGTCAACTCTATCTCTGTACCAAATTTCATCTAAATCGGTTCAGTCGTTTGGAAGTGACAAGGTAACAGACAGACAGACAGACAGACAGAGTTACTTTCGCATTTATAATATTAGTAGGGATTTATGAGAGAGAGTCATGAAGAGGCACCTCAGTTTGTACAGATAGTAAGTATTATAGTACAGTGGCCTAAAATGAATAATATTAGTAGGGATTTATGAGAGAGAGTCATGAAGAGGCACCTCAGTTTGTACAGATAGTAAGTATTATACAGTAGCCTAAAATGAAATAAATAACGTAAGTAAGTAATAAATAAATGTTTGAGAGCTCAGCTGACAAAAAAATCTAGATTTTACTACACTGACAATACATATCGAGGTTCGAGACCCGAGTCTTGTTGTAAAACCTAGTAAGTATCTGACGACGATAAAATCACCAGGGCAATAATATTTAGTTATACATATTATAGTATGTATGTATGTATCTTCACGCCAGGTCCCTAACGGGGTAGGCAGAGAGTGTGGAGCGCCAGATATCCCGGTTCAGACAAACCTCGTCTACCTTCATCATTCTCTTCATACATGCACACCGATTCCTAAGACTTTTGACCCCACCATCAGACAGAACTCGATTTAAATAATGAATATTTAATATAGAAAATAAAAAACATATAATTATAATAAAAAATGTATATAATAAGAAATATATTAATCATATATTTTCTCTAATTATTAAAGCAATTATTATTCAACCTAAATTATTAATTGAAGAAAATACTATTAATTTTGACCTATTTGGTCATGGTAGGTCAGCCTTGGTCTTCCTGGGCCTCTGCAACCATCCACATTCGCATTGTATATCTGTTTAGTCATTCGCTCATTCGACATTCTTTCTATATGCCCGAACCATCGGAGCATGCCTATTTTCATATTTACACCGATACTATCATTCACACAAAGTCTCTTTCTTACATATTATAGTGTTCATACGTAAGTGTTTGAAATTCGAAACTCGATAAAGTAGTACCGGCAAACAAACAGGTGTCACTCTTCACAATATCCACTGTCGCGTTTTGCATACAAAATATGTAACCGAAGTTAAATTCATCAAAATGCCGCATCGCACCCCATTATGGAACAATAAATGGAATCAGTACAAAAAAGAACAATAAAAAAAGATCGCCTCTTACATAACACATTCTGGTACGGTCAGCAACGGAAATAAGAAGCCAACATTATTCCGAATGCCGGCCGAGGTCGAAATTATCAGCAGCCGAATCAAAAAAGGCCGCAGCGTCAGTGAAAAAAAGTCAGAAACGAAACGGTGGACAAGAAGTTATGATACTACCAAATACGCGAGGAAAAACTCGATTGTACTCGACTGTATGAGTTTATTCTGAATGCCGATCCAATTATCTGCTTAAAGTTGCCGGATAATACCGATAACACTTGTCTACTCGACTGTGCGCAATTACAATCTTTGTTTATAGGTTTTTGAATTGGTTTTTGTTTGCAACAATTTGTGTTTTTTCAGTTTTTTGTGCGTCTATAAAATAACGGGATTAATTTTTGAATTATAGAAATGTATTAATTGTTTTACATTCATTCATTTCTCGTTTTTACGATTGTCATTTGATTTTTGTTCGTAATTTATGCTGCCACTTTAGAGTAAGAAATGTGCGTCATGTACATTCCCGAACATAATATCACAGTCTAAAGAAAACGAACATGTTATTTATACTGTGATAATATGTATGTTCTTTTTTTTTGTTAGGGTTCTGTACCTTATAGGGAAAGAAACGAAAGTCCTATAGGACCACTTTGTTGTTAAGCCGTCGGTTCCGGTCCGATAGCTTAACGTACCCTCTGAAGCACGGCAACGCGCATTTAATTTGCCACTAGCGGTCACCCATTACACTACCCGACCGCGCCCGTAGTGCTTAACCGAGTAGATCGCTTACGATCTACACCAGCCGCCGGGCCATGCGCGCTCCCGTAAGAGAGTATCAATTGAAATTAGTATCATTTCATATTATTTGTTAAATTAGTCTTAATTCAAAAGATTATGTATTAGTATCGATCGATAAGCTAATGAAGTAACGGATCCAAAGCAAGTTATTAATATAAATAACCTTGTTGAAAGCTGTAATCAGCATGTGATTACAGCCTCATTATTAACATTCTCGTATCACAATATTTCTAACAAGCTTTCAACAAAATTCCACTTTACCCGAATCGTTCAGTTACTAGAACATTTATTTAACCTGCAAACAATGTTACATTACCTTGAATCAATGCAATAACATAATTTAAGCCGAATATTGGCACAAACCATCTGATAACTAATATCTGCTGAAATTATTACAGTATACTTGCATGGACAAGTCTTATTTCAAGTTTATTTTATTGGTGGTAGAGCTCCGATGATAAAACTCGATAGAAAGAATCATCGCACTACCTAATGTACTATCATATCGTTAATGGCAACACATGCAACACAAGCTGAAGTGCTTATTCCAATGTACGGCCCTGTAATTTTCGGCACAGAGGCATAACACCTTAGACCTCAGGAGTGGTAATGCATCTGCATTTCGACCTTGGTCTTTATGTGGGTCTGCAGTCATCACTTAACTTCAATGTGAACTGCAAGCTTGTTTGCCACTTCCATTACATTAAAAAATCATTGTATGTTTGTATAACTAATATTTAAAGATTTCACATTGAGATGTGATAATCGCCATAAGTTGTAATTGAATCACTATTTTTTTTATAAAACAATTTTGTACCCGACTGTATTTAAAGAATTTCTGAGAAGGCAAGTGACCCCATTTCGTAATGCTATTGTGACTATTCTAATGTAAGGATTAATGAAAATGTGCAACTGGTACTGGTTTGATTTTAGCCCAGGATCTAATGAAATTAGTTGAATTCGTTCACAACGACTGTACCTACATTTTAAGTATATGAAATAAATGTATTTTTTTACCCCACGCGAATACCACAACCTTTATTATGTATATGTCTGCATATACACACACTTTTACTGGTGGCAGAGTTAAAGTTTCGGTGCTAAACTTCGTTTTGTCCAATTAACCTTAAAACTACTACTTAACTATTGTTAAGCAGTAGTTTTAACGTTAACTTACGTTACGTTTAGTTTAGATTAGGTCATTCATGTGTACCGACGCACAAGAACACCATTGGATCTCTCATAAAAGTTTTATTGTTATAACGTCTATAGACGTTTATTGTCCTTGAAAGTGTGAATCCCCAACGCGGGACTGAAACCCCAGCCCCCAGCAAACTAAGTCACCGAGGCAGTTCATACGATGAATCACCAAACCGCTCAGATTCAAAGAAAGAATGATAACATAGATAAGTTACCTGGAAGGGCCGACACGTGGCGGACCGTAGGCGTAAGTCAACGACCTTAATTTTTATGACACCCGGTTAAACGCCAACATATATTTCATTTGTACGTCGTAAATAATTTATGAAATACACTCATATCAAATAAATTTCAAATTATAGTTTATTGAGATAATATACGATGACATAACATACGATGACTTGACTATCATAATCTGTGAGACGTTATAATCTGTGGCCTTTGGCGTTAGTTATTCTAATTGTGACAGTGAATTGTTGGCTAGATTCGAGTGAATTCAATTTAGAGTAAGACATTTAATTGGGCAATATTTCAGATAATCTGCCTATAAATGCCTTTGTGCACAATCTTGGTACACACTGAATGGACGGTGGTAAACTTGTGGCGGTTTGCTATTGATTGAAAGGTGGCAAAATTAATAATGAATAAAACTGTGGCGTAGTAATTCTCAAAAGTATTCATTACCTTTTTTTTTTTTTATGTAATAAAAGTGGCAAACAAGCATGCAGTTCACATTGATGTTATGTGATGACTGCAGCCTATAGACACCCACACAATGACCAGAGGTCAAAATGCAGATGCGCTGCCACTCCTGAGGCCTAAGGTGTTATGGCCTCTGTGCCTGAAATTACAGGGCCGTACATTACCACCTGACCGGAACACGATAGTGCTGAACACTACCATTTAGCGGCAAGTATATTAGGTAATGCGGTGGTGCCTACGCCCGCGAGCTCCGTCACTGGAGCTCTACCACCAGTAAATATCACCTATTTTTACCAATTCTCAAAAGTATTCAGTACTTGGATACTGAATACTTTTAAGAATTACCTGTTTGCTAGGGTAGAATGCGGTGGAGGCTATTTATATCTGAAAGACAAAGAAGTGTTCTTCATTGGTTTTCTGAGAAATTACGGAACTAAATTTAAATTCAAAATTCGTTTAATTGCTGTAAGAAAACTCAGCAAGCTCTTTGTCTAATAATAATTAGTCACTAGCTGACTCGGCAATCTTTGTCGTGCCTCAGAATGAAATAAAGTGTCAAAGGTTTGATAGATACGGACAATTGTATGAGAAAATAAAATTGTGGTTTTTACTGTTTCCCTTCAATTTCTTCATATATTCTTACCTTTTAAACCTTCCCTGGACTTCCAAACATCATTCAAAAAGTAAAATTAACGAAATCGGTCCAGCCGTTCTCGAGTTTTAGCGAGACTAACGAACAGATTACATTGATATTCACTGATATTACGTTTTTTTTTAATGTCATGATGTAGGAACCAAGCATACAGTTTTAATGATATATACTGTAGTCTATCAACATCTACATGAAACCAGAAATTTGAATGAACATGCGTTGCTACTCCTGAGGTCTTTGGTGAAGCTTTGTGCCGAAAATTACAGAGTCGTACATTAATATCTGACCGGAACACGATAGTGGTGAATTTTTTTACACAATTTGAACGAGAATCAAGCACTGAGCACCTGTATCAATATCTCCCATGATTCATGTTTTTATGTTCGTTTGTTACTTTCATTCTAAAAAGCTTTTATGTTAGATATTGAATTATCGTACATTAATATCTAACAAAAACACAATTACATGATCGAAATAAAACTATTTTTACGGATTTATCTCGCGTATATTAAACTAAAATGTTTTTTTAAAATCAACCCGACGTTTCGGTCGCCAAGTCGGTCGAGATACCATAAGTAATTATTGTGTTAATCCTGAACGCTACGCAAGGCGTTTACGAAATCGATGGAGGTAGCTACATATAATTTTTTCAAACTTCTGTCAGACAAATGTCACCTCAGTCTGCCCGGGACCACGGAAGCTGAAAAGCGACCGAAACGTCGGGTTGATTTTAAAAAATCATTTTAGTTTAATATACGCGAGATAAATCCGTAAAAATAGTTTTATTTCAATGAGTGTAGCTCGCGAAAACCTAAGAACATATCACAATAACATGAATTACCATTATGATTAGATACCGTAGCATCTGGTTCGCCACGAACCTTACTAAACCAGTGAGAACCTACAAAGCAAGAGTTCCAAATCTTTAGTATACTCTAAGATTTCGTCAAACATTAAAAATGTGGGCGATATCCCAAATCGAAAACAAAAAACATATCTATAGTCCCGACCACATCACTCAGTGTCACGGGACCCCTTTCCACGCCATTGTGATGCCAGTCGGGGCTTCGCGAATGAAATCCCGAAAATCGCGAACCAACTGTCACCTTCACTTGTTCCGAAAAACTACACGGCATTGTCTCTCCGAATCCTCCTCTTTAATGCATGACATAATCTTTGCCGAACCAATAAACGGATTCAGACTTTATCTCGAAGAGCTAGAACTCGAATCCAGAAATCAGGGATCGGACTTTAGATATTTTTAAACGTCAACCGGCCGTATTTTACTTGTATACGCACATTCGTTTGGGGCCTATTTATTGCGGTTTCACGTATTCGCTCGTATAAATTAATAATTTAAGTATAGCTTAAAAATCGGGCGTTTAATTGTAGGTCTATTTTGTAGAAATGGCGAGCCATCAAGGCTTCGAAACAGTGTCGTTCAAACACTTTATTTGTAAGAGCCCTTAATGTTACCTAGTTACACATTCTAAGACAATGAATATCGTTTTGTCTCGATTATAATGTATTTGGCCGATTCCAAACTTCGACGCTTCAGCGGTGCTGTTTTCAAAATCAAAATCAACAATACAAATGAGATTATACCAAAAATATCACCAAACATGAACCAAAACCACCAAAATTGTTACAAAAGGCGATAGCAATCGAAACCACACATTAACGCTAACGACCACAAAACGGTCGCAATATTGCGGTAGCCAGGTTCTAGGGTCCTAAATAGTCTAGAGTCACATATAATAGCCATCATCAGACACAAGTCCGTCAAAGTTAAACACAGGTAAAAATATATAAATAATAAAATACAAAACGCGATTATAAATGAAATCGAAATCAGCTTAACAAATCAGTATAGAAAAAAATACTGACACACATGAATCGAAACCACAAAATATCGCAAAACCGTTACAAAAGCGATCACAAACGAAACAAAACATCAATTAACCCAAACGACCACAAAACGGTCCCCGATAAATCACAACATTCCGGTAGCCAGGATCCAGGGTCCTCGATAGCCTAGGGTCAGATACAATCTGTGGGACATTCGCTTGAAGTTAATTGTGTGGTTTAATGACGATACTCCCGTTGGGCTGGGCCGTGTGAATGCTAAGTGACATTAACTAAACTGTATTACAGTGTTCGAGAGTGATTTTTTTAATACTAAGATGGTCGCTAGATTTTTTTTATAAAAAGAATATATAAAAAGATTCATCAGTATTTAAAGAGATTCATTAGTATTTAAGACCCATTAAAAGTAATATTCCATTACAAAATTCTGGCATTTATAAATTAGATTGTGATTGTGGACTCTCATAAATTGGTCAAACGAAGAGAGCTGTATCCACCCGCGTTAAAGAGCACATTGCTGATGTCAAAAACCGAAGAACAGGGAGGTCTGCAGTCTGTGAACACATAGCGGATAAGCCGAACCATTACATCCGGTTTGATAAAATTCAAATACTCGCTAGAGAACACAAACCCATTCCACGAATGGTACGCGAGGCTATTGAAATTAAAAAACACCCAAATTTCAATAGAGATGGATGGCGATTATCAACATCATGGGATCCCATACTTAGCAAGATTAAATCCCAGCCGCAGCAGTCTGCAAGACCTCAAGATACCATAAGTAATTATTGTGTTAATCCTGAACGCTATGCAAGGCGTTTACGAAATCGATGGAGGTAGCTACATATAATTTTTTCAAACTTCTGTCAGACAAATGTCACCTCAGTCTGCCCGGGACCACGGAAGCTGAAAAGCGACCGAAACGTCGGGTTGATTTAAAAAATCATTTTAGTTTAATATACGCGAGATAAATCCGTAAAAATAGTTTTATTTCAATAGATTTTTTTTATTTATTAATCACTAAACAACTTAACTATTTCAAATTATTACATGAAAACAAACCAAAAACCACAAAGATTTGTCTGGTTCGCTTAAAAACGTTAACGCCGAGTTCGACACACACATAAATCATCAACAAATCAGAGGAAAATTTTAAAGTAATGATAATATTTATGTAAACATGTCAAAAAAAAGGTTCATAATGCATTGAAATTAAACAACGTTAAGATGTATGTGTAGTAAAATAAGCGCGACACGGTTACATATTGCAACAGCTAAAATGTTTTTACTATTGGCTCTAGTGACGGAGCTCGCAGGCATTGGCAACACCGCATTACCCAATTTAATGGTAGTGTTCAGCGCTACGGTCTTCCGGTTGCGTGGTAGGTAATATACAGCCCTGTAATTTACAGAAACCTGCACAGAAGTATAACAACTTAGACATCAGGAGTAGCAACACATCTGCATCAAAATCTCTAGTTTTTCAGTTTTAAAAAGATGTTTATAGGCTATATATTACAGTATTCACTTACCATCATGTGAACTGTATTTTTAAGCTATTGCATAGCTTCTATCGAGGGCCTTGAGCGCGGGGACCGAATCCAGAAATTCCGTAACGAAAAAACTTCACGCTCCCCACTCCGACGGGCACGGAGGTGTGGCTTGAAGGCCGTGCATTGTCTAACATCGTTTCTTTTCGGCAGTCTTCGACACGGGTGTTTGTGTGCATGCAACTAGACGTATTGTACGACTCTACGAAGCTCGCAAGAATCGAGACGAGCCTGCTCCGAAATCGGACGAATACATAAGCAGCTGTTTATATGTTTTGTAAAATAATAAAAATATTTCAAACAATATTAACTTTTTTATTTAATAAAAGTAAAAAAAATGTTTTGTTATCGGTCACCACGCTCCAAAAATGTAACTTGAATTAATATCAAAGAAAAAAAGAAATACTGCATAAATACAATAAATAAATAATTATAATTGCATAAGCTGATACAAAATGCTATGCAATAGCTTTACCGCGGCAGTCCCCGACTGCCACACGTCGATTTTTTTTTATGTCATTACGATGACAGACAAGCAGACGGGCCACCTGATGGAAAGTGGTCACCGTCGCCTATGAACATTTGCAATATTAGGGGAGTTGCCAACGCGCTGCCAGCCCTGAAGGACTTATTAGACGCCATTTTTGAAGAACCTCAGTTCGTTCGACATTTTGCACATTCTGGGCAGGAACAACCGCTTATTTGGCACTTCATAACACAGCAAAAAATAAACAGGAATGGCAACGCATCTGTATTGAAATCTCTGGTTGCAACCATCACACCATCAATGTGAACAGCAAGCGTTTATCTCTTGAGGATTTAAAAAAAAAATTAAATACTAATTTATAAAGTTTTAATTCGATCAATTTAACATAAAATATTATGAATATGTTTGCCATTTAAAATAAAAATAATACTTGTTCTCCAAACATCCCAACGAACTTGCTCGTATATACCTACATCACGAGAGGACACATATATTAAAATTAGCACTTAAAATGCAATTTCATGTTTTATGCAAATAAGCCAAAAGTTATTTATTTACAAAGCTCGGTCACTAAACATTTCTAATAGATATTTAATATCTAATTATATCAAATATCATCAAGGAGTTTGACTAGTTATTATCAAATTAATAGTTTTAATAACTTAATTCAGTAAATTTTGATATAATAATTGCAAGCGTGGTATGAATTAATTATTGTGTCATATTTTATTCGCCGCTATTTTGTCACGAATTTGTCACACAGTCAACCGAATAATGGAGATCAAACCATTCCAATGGAGTGGTAGTGAGTGCAATAACGCAAGATGGGCAGCAGCGTACTGTAATAAAACTATCATCACTGCTATCGCCAATCCGCGTGGAAGAATTCTCTTCTACTGGAAGATAATTCTTCCGCTAGCGGGCGGTGAGATCGTCCCGACGCCAGCAGAAGAATCATTCATCATTTCAGCCAAAAGACGTCTACCGCTGAACAAAGGCCTCCCCCAAAGAATGCCACAACGAACGGTCCCGGGCCGCCCTCATCCAGCCATTGTAAGCGACATTCACCAAGTCGTCGGTCCATCTTGTGGGGGAGCTGAATACGCTTCGTCTTCCGGTACACCGTCGCCACTCGAGAACTCTTCTTCTGCCGCGACGGCCGTCAATTCTTCGAGCTATGTGCACTGCCCACTGCCACTTGAGTCTCGCTAGGTGAGCTATGTCGGTAACTTTGGTCCACATGCGGATCTCCTCATTTCTGATCTCGCAGATAAACTCCAAGCTCCCTCTCCATTGCTCTCTGAGTGACCTTGAGCCTTCTTATGAGGCCCATAGTGAGCAAAGCAAAAGTATATCTATCATGAATTAGGTATAACTTTTTTAGAAATATTTTCCTTTTATTTGCTTTTGTTTTTTGATAGATTTTGTTCTTGATTGCACTTGATCTCGTAAAGATCTATCTACTCGTAAAGTAAATACCAATATCAAAATATCAATACTTCAAACAAACAAAATTTGAATGGCATCGCGCAACCACTATTTATGCCTTATCATATTTCAATTGCAAATTTATGTACAATAATAGTGTTCAAGCTTAACATTAATGATATCCCGTGTTACCTCATGCAGCAAAATGTTAATGCAGACCAATTTTGTGATCCAATTTAATGTGTATGCATTTAATAAATAATTTTGAACTGGACACTGTTTCTAACGAGCCAATCACCTTCGTATTAACTTGTTTGTAGCGAGTTGGTATTGCGTTCTTTTCTAATAGAGGTAGCAAACAAGAATACTGAACACAGTTAATATGGATAGTAAATACTACCTTCTTTTTATGTCATTAAGTTGACAGACAAGCAGACGGGCCACCTGATGAAAAGTGGTCACCTACGAACATTAGCAACACCAGGGGAGTTGACAACACACTGCTAGCCCTGAAGGACTCTTTTGACGCAATTTTTGAAGAACGCCATTTTGTAGCACCGAGGGGCCTAGTACTTAGATCTTCTTCCACTTCTAAAGTCTAAGATCTTTTCTTTTTGTACTTAAAAATCAATGGTGAACATAACGGTATACTCAGAACTCTACAGCGCGGAATGAGATATGCTCTCGCACTCTGCCTACCCCTTTAAGGGGCTTGACATCCTATATAGATAATTATTATAGTAATATGTAGATGATTATTATAGTAATTAGGTCGAGTTCGCCAACAAGCATGCAGTTTACATGGATATTAAGTCAGCAGCATTGACTTCTAGCTTATTAGAAATCTACATACCCAAATAAAAATGTATTACGGTGCCATATACCTATCAGCGCAGTGAAGCGCGCATGGCCCAGCAGCTGGTGTAGATCGTAAGCGATCATCTCGGTTAAGCATTACGGGCGCGGTCGGGTAGTGTGATGGGTGACCGCTAGTAGCAAATTAAATGCGCGTTTCCGGGCTTCGGAAGGCACGTTAAGCCTTCGGTCCCGGTTGCTATCGATGGATAGCAGTCGTTAAACCTTGTCGGAGGCCTTATGGTTTGAAAACATCCGACAGCGGGTTGGCCACTAACCCACCCACCTGCACCAATCCGCATTGGAGCAGCGTGGTGGAGTTAGCTCCAGGCCTCCCCCCGAAAAGGGGAGAGACTCGTGCCCAGCAGTGGGACATTATTATACCTATCAGCATCGTGCTGAACACTACCATAATAACATGATGTAATGTGGTGGAGTTTATGCCCACGAGCTCTGACACTCGAACTTTATCAGTAAAAGGTTTTTAATGCAAATCAGTTACAATGATCAATCCGGTGATAATTGCCTATTAAACATTATAAGACATTACAGGTGATGGCTCAGGATTACCATTAGCAAGCATTAGCAATAAATACTTCAGTTTTTTGCGATGGGAAACAAATGACTAATTTCATAGTAACAGACTTTATTGGTTTTTTAATATGTCAAATATTGGAAATTTAAGATAAATATGGATAGTAGACTGTTATTTACGTAAGTGCATGTTTAAAGAATAAATAATGTGCCTAGATTTCTATTTTGGCTCAGATTTCATTCAGTGTCTGCTACTGTTGGCAAAATATATGACTAAATATTGGAATATTTGTTATAGCAGCAACCATCGTTTTACAAACATTAATTTATTTCAGAGACATATTATTATTATACATTTTTCACAGAAAAGTATTTTTGGATTATTTAAACAGTTATAAACAAGTTTTGCTCAATGATTAATTAATATTCTGCTGACGAGCCTTTGACATCTACTGGCTCTTTTTATATATTTTTAACTGGTGGTAGAGCTACAGTGATGGAGCTCGTAGGCGTAGGCGACATAACTTAATCTTCTTGCTGTTAATGACAGTGATCAGCACTATCGTGTTCCGGTCAGGTGGATTACCGCCTGACCGGACAGGGCCGTACAATAGGACGGTCCTGTCATTTCCAGCACAGTACAATACCTCAGACCTCAGCAGTAGCAACGAGTGTTCATTGAAATCTGTGGTTTCATGTAGATGTTTATAGGCTAAATTATTACTTACCATCAACGTAAACTTTATGCTTGTTTGCAGCTTCATGGCATAACAAAAATTTTATTATCACAGCTTACGAACTTATTAATGTATTAATAACCTTTACATATATCGTGTAATATCATAATTCACTGGTGGTAGAGCTCCAGTGACGGAGCTCGCGTGCTTAGGCACCACCGCATTACATAATTTACTTGCCGCTAAATGGTAGTGTTCAGCACTATCGTGTTCCGGTCAGGTGGTAATGTACGGCCCTATAATTTCGGGTACAGAGGCATAACACCTTAGGCTTCAGGAGTGGTAACGCATATGCATTTTGACCTTGGTCTTCGTGTGGGTGTCTATAGGCTGCAGTCATCAATTAACATGTGAACTGCATGCTTGTTTGCCACTTCCACTACATAAAAAATATATATATATATATATATATATATATATATATATATAATAGTATATCTAACAAAATGCTTTTGTAACCTCTCACTGTTCAGATAGTGCAGATGCCGCGGTAGGTACAGCCCAACTACTCGATGCCTTCAACCACTGCCTTCTTAAAGTATTAAGTACCTGGTTGACAGAGCTTCGCTCCGTAGACTAATGGTTCTTCTATTCATCAATAGATGGCGTTAGTCGTCGGTTGACCGAGCCTGCTCCGTAGACTAATGGTTCTTCTATTCATCAATAGATGGCGTTAGTCGTCGGTTATGAAGAAAATTTATTATTAACTTGGAACCGAGCTTTTCTTGGACCTGGAACCTAAATAAATCAATTTCTTGACCCGAAAAACCCCTAATCTGTAAGTTTCAAGAAAATCGTTGGAGCCGTATCCGAGATCTTGATTCTATATATATATATATTTAAATATATATATATATATATTTACAAGAATTGCTCGTTTAAAGGTATTAGATTATGATTGAAGATATGATGCGACGTGGTGGGAAACTCTCGATGATTACACTCCAAGAATTACAGATCTTGTGCCTTTTTACTGTAAATGCCGGGAACTAAATCTTTTATTCATAACTCTACAAACATTATCTATCCAGATCAAATTTTATCAATTCAAAGTTCGAATAGAAAAAAACCACTCGTGTGTGATCATTTCTTGCAGATTAAGGTGTATCACCAATTAATTTTTATAGAACACGATCAATAATAGGATAGAGAGAAAATGTCTATAAAAAAGCATTTAAGGGTAGGGTACAAAAGTGGTGCTTCGTTTGGATCGAAGTTATCTTTTTTTTAAATGTAACGAAGGTCAAGCATGCAGCTCACGTTGGTGTTAAGTGATGACTGCAGCCTATAGTCATCGACACAAAACAAGAAGTCAATATGCTGATAAGAATTGAAAAAAAATATGATTATTATGTTTTAACCAAGTAGTTTAAATTCTAATTTTTAATATACTGTAGAGAGGTTAATATGAAAAACGACTGTTCCAGTTATTTCTAGATACGTTGCTCCCCCTCCCCCCTCCTGAGACCTAAGTTGTCGTGTCTGTGTGATAGTTATTACGGGACTCCAGTGCCGGATTAGCCATATAGCAGGAGTAGCAAATGCTACGGGCCCCGCGCCATTGGGGGCCCCGTGCCTGTGCCCAAAAAAAAACACAAATATGTAATACACCTTAGCTATTCTCAAAGGGAGCGTTGACCACAAATTATATAGGTACCTATATTATTATGTTGCAAGTTGGCAATATCACAATACTTACAAGGGGGAATCCCCTAAATTTGTTTTCGATTTTTCGTAAATGTTGTTTTAATTACATCCTAAATTTCAGTAGGCAATGTAACTCTAGGGCCCCATGGTCATATTTGCTACGGGCCCCGCACCGGCTTTACCCGGCACTGCATACATAACCATCTAACCGGAACACGATAGCGTTGAACGTAATGCGGTGGTGCCTACGCCCTTAAGCTATTGCACTGGAACTCTACCACCAGTAAAAAATCTAGAATTGTTATAATTTGATGTTATATTTTTGTACATACTACCTCGCAAGCAAAATATCAATTACCCGACACTTGGATCAGTAGGTACGGATGATTCAAAATGGCGTCAAAATACCGGGAACAATTATTATTAACATTACACCCGCGCTAAACCGATGCGGGTCGCTAGTCTATATCTATATATATATATAAAAATCAATTGCTGTTAGTTAGTCTCGCTAAAACTCCAGAATGGCTGGACCGATTTGGCTAATTTTGGAATGATTTTTGGAAGTCCAGGGATGGTTTAAAAGGTAAGAAAATATGAAGAAATTGAAGGGAAATTGTAAAAACCACACAACACATTTTCATTTTCCCATACAAATAGTCCGTACCTATCTATCAAACCTCTGCACATTATTTCATTCTCAAGCAATACGAAGGTTGCCGAGTCAGCTAGTTTAAATAAATACTTGTTTGTCAAAACCACAGATCAGTAAACGGGTGGGCGTTCGATTATGTTAGATATTCACAATCAAACTCTAATAATTCTAAAACGCATATAAAATATTACTATAATCTAAATAAATCTATCTCTCATCATCTACTTAGATTGAAGAATGCAATTAATCTACATTAAAAATCTTTTAAAAGAACATATAAAATTTTACTGCCGTGCATCGACTCCGACTGCTCCGAGGCGGTTTATGTTATGTGAGTACATAAATTAAAAATATATAATAAAGAGTGACCACACATGACCTTAATTACTGCTTTTTATCAAGAAACAATTTAGTTGCTAGTTAATAATGGAGGAATTCCGTCCGTCCGTCTGTTTATCTGTCATAAAACTTTGTATAACCGGAATGGACACTTGCAACTATTTAGAATAAGTTTATTTTTATGTAGAGTGGCAAACACAATTAATAATCTACGTAAGTACGCGGATGTAGCTCTCTACAGATATCATCACCAGGCAAAAGACGCCCATTTCTAAACAAAGCTTTTTGCATGTAATCAAAGTGGCAAACAATCGTGCAGTTCACATTGATGTTAAGTTATGACTACAGCCTTTAGACACCCACACAAAGACCAGAGGTCAAAATGCAGATGCGTTACCACTCCTGAGGCCTAAGGTGTTATGCCTCTGTGCCGGGAATTACAGGGCCGTACATTGCCACCTGACCGGAACACGATAGTGCTGAACACTACCATTTAGTGGCAAGTATATTAGGTAATGCGGTGGTGCCTAAGCACGCGAGCTCCGTCACTGGAGCTCTACCACCAGTGAATTATGATATAACACTATATATGTAAAGGTTATTAATACATTAATAAGTTCGTAAGCTGTGATAATAAAATTTTTGTTATGCCATGAAGCTGCAAACAAGCATAAAGTTTATGTTGATTGTAAGTAATAATGTAGTCTATAAACATCTACATGAAACCGCAGATTTCAATGTACACTCGTTGCTACTGCTGAGGTCTGAGGTATTGTACTGTGCTGGAAATGACAGGACCGTCCTATTTAATTACAGAGCCGTACATTAGCAGCTTAGCCCACAACAGCTTGGTCGGCAGATTGGCGATCGCAATGGCAGAGTAGCTTTATAGCAAGACGCTGCTCAAATGGTTTGACCGCCATTATTCGATTGAATGAGTACACTACCGGAAGAATTTTCCTCCAATAGAGGGCGATGGGATTATCACGTCTCAATATGTAGAGATGTGTCTTAAAGTTTGAGCTTTACAAGACAGATAGGAATGGGATGCGATTTGTAATTTTAAAATATTTAAAAAAAAATATGACTCGATTCTATTATTTTGTTAAGTTTAGTGACGTAATTTCACGGTTTTTATCCACGAAGATGTAGGCAGATGTGAAATGAATGCATTCAAACATACATGCAAACACCCACGACTCGCCGATTACGTTTTGGCCCATGTAACAGATGGCGAACCTGTTAACATCTCCGAGCACATAACCCGACTCTGAGGTACTAGAAAACTTCCAGAAAACGGAAAATCCCAATTAAACCAGAGATAAAGAATTTCACACCTTTATCTCTGGTAGCCTCCGACCCGAGAATCGAACCCAGGACCTCACCGTAGCAGTAGTGGCCTGCTACCACTACACCACTGAGACACTAAATTTAGTTATATGTACCTATTATTGACATAATCATTCTAAACAATTTGTCTCAAATAGTTATTGTTAAAGGAAACAATTGGAATTACTCCATTTTGTGAAACTGACGAAAATTAATGTACCTCTAATGTCATTACACAAGCAGCGGATATCATTTGTTTCTAGCTTTTGTCGTGCCCTGTCGGTTTTGAAACTCAAGCGCAAATGCATTTCTTTATCAATGTTGAATTTCCTTACAATTGTGCAATATGTTTTACGTTAAATACAAGAAAAACTGTGTTTACTGATTTAACTATTAATACTGGTGGTACGTAATGGAAAATAATTTTCTAGTGCTGTCAGTTAACAGAATCAATAAAAAAAAATATTCACATCATATTTATAAAATTATATACATCCAATAAAACAATAAACAATTTCCTACAATATTTTTTTTTTTTTAGGTCGGGCTTTGTGTAGGCGGTCTGTCTCGAGACGGCACTAGTCTACTTCACCGGGCAATCGGCGAGCGCAAAAGGCGCTCCAGCCTAAACCAACAATATTAACAAAATCCGTGTCATAAACAAAAGCCTTTCTTGAATTAAATACGTATCGGATCGCAATCACTGAATTCTCACACCGTATATCTTTACTTAGTACTACGTTAGATATCGTTCTAATAATATGTAATAACTATAAAATTATTCCAATACAAAACTACTTGGGGAAAGGCAGACGGTATCACGTACGGCCTGGATCTTTGTACGACTAACTCACAAGTAATATTGAATCTTACGCCGCAGTGATACGGACAAATATCAAACGAAGGTCAAGAATAAAAGTTGTCAATCAAAATTGATTTCAATTTCATGAACTTTAGCGTTGTATTCCGCTTGGGTAGAGGTGACCAGGTATCGTATAGCTTTCTCACTTCGTCAGGTGTCGCGGTTCGCATACTTTTGTTTTACAGCCATTGTAAGCTAGTGTGAACTCAATAAAATACGAAAAGGAAACGAGATTCTGACATAGGGATGTTTTAGTCGGAGGCTCTGTTGGGGTCGCCTTTGTTCTAGATTTTCGGATAAAGCCTTTGATGCAGATGGCAGGATATTATGGATCAATGTAAAGCTCTTAAGATCTCTATTGATGTGTTTGGTGCGCACGCTGAATTGCTTGTTTTTATTTTTTTAATGGCGACGGTCTGCATGTGTTGAAGGCTTCCGGAAGAAGTTGCCTCAATGTGAAATTCACAGATAAAAATATTCTGAAATTTAAAAGTATATAAATACAAGAAAAGAAAAGTAATTTCAATGATCTGCATAGCTCTGTGACTGATATTACTTCGTGGCTATATTTATTTCCAGTTCATCACACGCCGCCTGTTTACAGGCTCGCCACCTGTTACATGGGCAAAACATAACCGGCGAGTCGTGGGTGTTTGCATGTATGCTTGAATGCATGCATTTACCTCTGTCTACCCCTTCGGGGATTACAGGCGTGAAGTTACGTCATCACACGCCAGTATATACTAGCTGCGCCCACGACTTCGTCCGGGTAGATACTGAACAATCATTTTTTTTCTCACGTGGACGAAGTCGCGGGCACAGCTAGTTTATAATAAAAAGCATTTTATTTTGGATAGACGTTAGTCCCATTTTCGTTTGTATTGACTGTTCACCAAATGGGTGACCATAATTTCCTTATTATTATTTTTTTTTTTTATGTTATAAAAGTGGCAAACAAGCGTGCAGTTCACATTGATGTTTAGTGATAACTGCAGCCTATAGACACCCACACAATGACCAGAGGTCAAAATGCAAATGCGCTGCCACTCCTGAGGCATTAGGTGTTATGCCTCTGTGCCGGAAATTACAGAGCCGTACATTACCACCTGACCGGAACACGATAGTGCTGAACACTACCATTTAACGGCAAGTATATTAGGTAATGCGTTGGTGCCTACGCCCGCGAGCTCCGTCACTGGAGCTCTACCACCAGTAAAATGTAATTAATTTTACTGGTGGTATATTGGTGGTTTATTGTAATTGTAATTAATTGGGGACAAAATATTACCTATATCAAAAATGCCTGAAATCGATTCGGTTATCGATTCTGACCAAATTTGTTCCGGATTGTACATTCAATCCTGTTACACGTTGTATATAATATATACAATACAATACAATACGCTTACACTCACAGCCTTACAGATTTGACGACCCGGTTAGTCTAGCGGTGTGAGATGACCGTTTGATTCGAAGGGTCGCGGGTTCAATCCCCACAAGCACCGGAACCAAATATTTGTATGGCCTACAGATATTTGTTTCAGGTCTGGGTGTTTGTGTATGTGTTGTATGTGTACAACGGCACCCACAACACGGGTTTATACCTAATGTGGGGCTGTGAGTGTAAGCGTATTGTATTGTATATGTTATATATATGGCATTATACGAGTATGTATGATAGTGCTGAACACTACACTACACACATTTGTTTGATCTGCTTGACATCCGTGAAACACCAGGGTCCCAGATGAAAATCAGCGTCAAGTCGATTGATGTTATCGACTTGACATGAAGCTGATCTTGCTCCCATTTGGACCAGCCGTGAGACTTAATCTCTTTTTTTTTTCTTTTTTAATTTTTATTGTTTTTGCTTTTTGTTTAATTGTACCTGTGTACCAATCGTCTGGCAATTTGTATCGTCATGTCTCTGTGCTGTCCAAATAAATGTTTTCTTTTCTTTTCTTTTCTTACACTAGCGTTCAGAACTATCGTGTTCCGGTTAGATGATATGGTATGTGGCCCCGTAATTACTATCACAGAGATATAACAACTGGGCCCTTAAGGGTGGCAACGCTTCCGTATTTTAATCTATGGTCTTTGTGTGGCTATAGGCTGTCATCACTTAACATCAATGTGAACTGCATTTCTGCCACCTTCACAACATAAAAAAGTGAATATTATTATTTTCCATATACATAATTCTATTGTATTTTTCTAGCCAGCACCTTACACCCAACGCGATGAGGCAGTGCCATAACTCTGTCTTTGGAGGTCTGCCAGTGACAGTGGTGGACTTCCTGTACCGTGGTCACTTTTTTTTTTTTTTTATGTAATGGAAGTGGTAAACAAGCATGCAGTTCACATTGATGTTAAGTGATGACTGCAGCCTATAGACACCCACACAAAGACCAAGGTCAAAATGCAGATGCGTTACCACTCCTGAGGCCTAAGGTGTTATGCCTCTGTGCCGGAAATTACAGGGCCGTACATTACCACCTGACCGGAACACGATAGTGTTGAACACTACCATGTAGCGGCAAGTATATTAGGTAATGCGGTGGTGCCTACGCCCGCGAGCTCCGTCACTGGAGCTCTACCACCAGTAAAACTTCCTACGACGGCGACGGTGGTGGCGAGAGGTGCGATCAATCATCAGTTATCACCCACAATGCTATCTGATGGTGTTCTGATAACACCACGTTAAATACATTTGACAGTTTCTCGTCTCGACCTCACTCGGGTAAGCGTCAACAAAAAAAAATTCTGCGCACAATTATTATAACTTAGCATTTTAATGGTGGAAACATTCTAATGTTAATAACTTAGGTCTCAGTGGTGGCAATGCATCTGCATTTTGGCCTCTGGTTCTTGTGTACATGTCTATAGGATGCAGTCATCACATAACATCAATGGTGAAAACAGCATTTTAATGGTGAAAACATTCTAATGTTAATAACTTAGGTCTCAGTGGTGGCAATGCATCTGCATTTTGGCCTCTGGTTCTTGTGTACATGTCTATAGGATGCAGTCATCACATAACATCAATGGTGAAAACAGCATTTTAATGGTGAAAACATTCTAATGTTAATAACTTAGGTCTCAGTGGTGGCAATGCATCTGCATTTTGGCCTCTGGTTCTTGTGTACATGTCTATAGGATGCAGTCATCACATAACATCAATGTGTGCCGCATGCTTGTTTGCTACCTTCCTTACATAAAAAACACGCACTCAAAAATACCCTGTTACTTAATGCATTCAGGTGGCAATGCGTCTGAATTTTAAGCACAGATATTTCTGTAAATGTCTACAGGCTGCATTGATCGCTTAACATCAATGTGTGCCGCATGCTTGTTTGCTACCTTCCTTACACAAAAAACACACACATGCAAAAATACCCTATTGTTTAAATGAATACAAAAGAGTAATCAAAATCATTCGAGCTATCCTATATCTGTACTAGCTGTCCCGGCTAACTTCGTATCGCCCTAGAAAAAAAAAAATGACCAAAATGTTATGAAAAATAGATGTTGGCCGATTCTCAGACCTACCCAATATGCTCACAAAATTTCATGAGAATCTGTCCAGCCGTTTCGGAGGAGTATGGCAACGAAAACTGTGACACGAGAATTTTATATATTAGACTAGCTGTCCCGGCAAACTTCGTATCGCCCTATAAAATTAAAAAAAAAAATGTCCAAAAATGTTATGAAAAATAGATGTTGGCCGATTCTCAGACCTACTGAATATGCATGCAAAATTTGGTTAAAATCGGTCCAGCCGTTTCGGAGGAGTTCAAGTTCGAACACCGTGACACGAGAATTTTATATATTAGATTATGCAAAATGAGATTGAATCTTCGTCTGTTTTGTCTATTACATTTGGAGACGATTTATTTTTAGACATATTATTTACTGCGGTAGCTTAGTGATAAAGCAGCTGGACTGGTTATTCTGAGGTAGCAGTTTCGATATCTGTCAGAAATCTATTAGTGCTTAATTCCTAATCAATATGCAGAAGTATAAAATATTGTAATATTTCCAAGAAGAGATGAAGAAGAAGAATTAGGAGAATTAATCTTCTAATTTCTAATCCTTCTTCTTTTCAGAAGAATTAGAGAATTCATCTTGTAATTCTTCTTCTTCTTCTCTTCTTGGAAATATTACAACATTTTATACTTCTTCCTCGAAACTCTGAGCGCGGCTTCATTATTATTATTCACACAATCTGAATACAAACTACAATTAATAATACATGTAACCAATAAATAGCAACAGCACTTATTTCTCGATAACGCTTTTATTTTTAAATTTCAAATAAAGAATCGGCATCACCTTATTTGCAATCGGTACCCGCTAGATATACAAGTTTTAATCCAAACCCCGAGTAAGTATTTCAACAGCCCTGCGTCTCGTCAAGCCATCGGATTCCACAGTCGCCGTCCCTTTCGCGCTTATTGAAAATGCTTGTGCTAGACAGAGTGGTAAGATCGAAAGTTCAATTCCGATTCGATGCACGAACCGCCCGATGATATTGGTTTGGGAACGTGTGAAGTTTTCCTTTGTCGTTGTTTAATAGGATAAAAGAATAGTACGTTGCTGGTTGTACGTTACCTGTAGAATAGAAAAATATTTTTGTGTTACTTCTTTATACATGATTATAATGACAATGGTAAAACTATGAGTCAGTTTTGAAAAAAAATTATAGGAACTTTTGTAAGTCCCACCAGTGACGCGGGCGTAGGCACCACCGCATTACCTAATATACTTGTCGCTAAATGGTAGTGTTCAGCACTATCGTTCAGGTCAGGTGGTAATGTACGGCCCTGTAATTTCCGGCATAGAGGCATAACACCTTAAGCCTCAGGAGTGGTGACGCATCTGCATCATGACCTTGGTCTTCGTGTGGGTGTCTATAGGCTGCAGTCATCACTTAACATCAATGTGAACTGCAAGCTTGTTTGCCACTTCCATTACATTAAAAAAATCTGAGATTTTGTTTCTGGTGGCAAAGCGACAGTATGGACATTTTTGACGACCTGGTTAGTCCAGCGGTGTGAAATGACCGTTTGATTCGAAAGTCGCGGGTTCGATCCTCGCACCGGGACAAATATTTGTATGGCCTACAGATATCTATTTCGGGTCTGGGTGTTTGTGTATGTGTTGTATGTGTACAACGGCACCCACGACATTTATACCTACTGTGGGGCTGTGAGTGTAAGCGTATTTTTTATTTTTTTTAATTATTTGATTAAGAAGACCCGAACAGTCCTGTGTTGTAAGACGACGGTTTGATTCGAAGAGTCGCGGGTTTGATCCCCACACCAGGACAAATATTTGTATGGACTATTAGATACATATTTGTTTCAGGTCTGCGTGTTTGTGTACGTGTTATGTATGTACAACGCCATCCACGACACAGGTTTATACCTCTGCTTACCACTTTTCATGCAAAGTATGTCACTATAATTTATTGCATTGTACCTTAAAAGAGTTTTCATTTAATGAATTACTGTAAAAAACGTATGTAAATAAACTTAACACACTTTCTCGATTTCCTCATACAAAAGACATCAACTACATATTACTGAAACTTACACCTTAAACATAAAGAATACTTTGATAAAGAAAAAATTGAAAAATTAACACAGTAATAAAAAATAATTATATATCGGGATATCTGGCGCTTTACACTCTCTGCCTACCCCGTTAGGGACCTGGCGTGAAGATACATACATACATAATAATAATGTTCGGTATCTAAGTAAAAAACATTACAACGAAACATATTTTAACATCAATAAATGTTGAATAATAAAATTCTTACAATGACTAGGAGTTTAGCGCGTAATCGCTTAATAATACATTAATATTTTTGGTACTTAAGAAGAAGGTACCTTCGCTTTATTTGTATACATAAATGTCTTAACTACCTTAGATCAAGAACGTTCATTTTTTAAGGTTCCGTAGTAAACAAGGAACCCTTATAGTATTGCCATGTCCGTCTCCAACCGTCTTGAACAACTCCATAGAAAATATTTATATATTTTTTTTTATTACATTAATCAAACCTAAAAACTACGGAACCCTATACTGCGCGTGGCCCGACATGCACTTGACCGGTAATTATAAAAGTGTTTCTTATAACGAGGAATAAAAAAATTGTAATTTATTCCCTGTAATACTGAAGTAACGTAACTTCACGCCTGTAATCCCCGAAGGGGTAGGCAGAGGTAAGTGCATGTATTCAAGCATACATACAAACACCCACGATTCGCCGGTTACGTTTTGGCCCATGTTACACGTGGCGAGCCTGTTGACATCTCCGGGCACATTACCAAACTTCGAGGTACTGGGAAATTTCCAGAAAATGGAAAAATCCCAATAGAACCAGAGATAAGGAACTTTACACCATTATCTCTGATAACCCCCTACCCGGGAATCGAACCCAGGACCTCAGCGTAGTAGTAGTGGACTGCTACCACTAGGCTACCGAGGCAGTTAAGATGGTGAAAATATGAATAAATATTTTTTTCTCACCGTCTCAGAAAGGGTTTAAGCTTTTTTAATACCAATATCAAATATCACGCAGACAAAGTTGAGGGAAATAACTAGTTGAAGTATAAAGCAGGTTTTGTCGATGGTTATTGCAGTGTTACATTTCATCGCGATATTGTGATGCAATTAATCGATAGGTGGCGCGTTGATAACTAACTCCACATTCCCTTTTCGCAATAGATTATCTATATATCGAGTGCATTTAACGGTGAGCTTGCTTTCTCAAGGTTCCTATTCCATTTATAAAAATCCTATCAAAATCAAGATTGAACAACACAGAATCCAACGAGAATATTTTTTTTTAATGTAATGGAATCGGCAAACAAGCTTGTAGTTCACATTGATGTTATGACTGCAGCCTATAGACACCCGCACAAAGACCAAGGTCAAAATGCAGATGCGTTACCACTCCTGAGGCCTAAGGTGTTATGCCTCTGTGCCGAAAATTACAGAGCCGGACATTACCGCCTGACCGAAACACGATAGTGCTGAACACTACCATTTAGCGGCAAGTACATTAGGTAATGCGGTGTTGCCTACGCCCGCGAGCTCCTTCACTGGAACTCTACCACTAGTGAAAAAATAATTGACTTATATAGGCGTTTTCGGCTCTTTTCGGGCTTGTAGAGCGTTATCTTTTTCGCACCTTACCTATGCTGACTATTTTGATCAAGTTTTGACCAATACCAGACGTTTTCGGCTCTTTTCGGGCCTGAGCGTTGTCTTTTTCGCACCTTATCTATGGCGACTATTTTGATCAAGTTTTGACCAATATCAGACTATCAGTGCTTATGTAGGCAGTGCGGCGCAAACATAACATTCTGCGAAATCGATACTCGCAGATTGTCTCATTCGTAGGCTCGATGTGCTATATCTCTTGCTAGGTACTGTACGTTTTAAAACATTGTATGTATCTATCTTCACGCCAAGTCCCTTGTCATTCATCATCATCATCACTCCTGCTGAAAGACGTCCACTGCTGGACAAAGCCTTCCCAAAGACGCCCACAACAGCGTTGTGCGTTGTGCGCATTAGGGGAGAATCACACTAATATTACAAATGTGAAAGTTTCTTTGTTTGGATGTCTGGATGTTTTTCCGTCAATCATGCCGAAACTGCACAACGGATTTTGATGAAATATGTTATACAGATAGAGTATTAGCTGACATAGATTATATGATAATTTTTAGCCAGAAAAAATGTTCCTGTGAAATGCTGTGGATATGGATGATTTGATGAGTTTCCACAGGTTATGCGAAAAGCGACCTACACGCGGGTGGAGCCGCGGGCAACAGCTAGTATTGTATAAAATTAATTCGCTATCGTGTAATATAACATTCTTTTACAACAATAACCATTAAAGATACGACGTATATGACATCTGTTGGTAACCAAATATAGCTCTTATGGTCAAGAATGAAGGCAGAAATTAGCGGAAAAGGTATTGCCATATAAATTACGTGCGATTTAAAACTACGTCGGCTATGAAGAAGCTCATCCAAGTTTTTGTTGCGGAGATATTTATAACATACGACACACATGTCGTTAGACCGCATGCTTTATGTCGATATGTGTGTATATCTGAAGGTATCAAAATAATAATGATAATGATGCATTTTGACATCCAGATCTGTACAGATGTCTGCAGTATTTTTTTTTTGTTTTCATGTTTTGTATGTGGCAAACAAGCATGCAGTTCACATTGATGTTAAGTGATGACTGCAGCCTATAGACACCCACACAAAGACCAAGGTCAAAATGCAGACGCGTTACCACGCCTGAGGCCTAAGGTGTTATGCCTCTGTGCCGGAAATTACGGGGCCGTACATTACCACCTGACCGGAGCACGATAGTGCTGAACACTACCATTCAGCGGAAAGTATATTAGGTAATGCGGTGGAGCCTACGCCCTCGAGCTCCGTCACTCCGCAAAAGTAGTATTCACTTGCCATCATAAAAATAAGCATTTCAGAAATCGTATCGTTATCGTATCGTCTGCTATATATTTCCTTATACATGAAAAAAATGAAGCGAGAACGACTTCAATTTTTTTACCCTTTCCGTCATAAGCAATTTTGATTATTGTAGTAAATCGAGTATTCTGAAAATGTGTTTGAAAGGTTTTTTATTTATAGCAAACAATATTTATTGTATGTTTTTTATTCTTTTTACAAAAAGTCCAAAGATAGGGTTGCCATCTGTCCAGCTTTAGCCGGGAAGTTGTGGCTTTTTTGGATCGTGTCTTGCTAAATTTTTATGTATCCGGCTTTTGGTACGCTTTATTTTAATAAAAAGATTACGTGAAAACGTACGTCTGACTTTAAAGAGATACAAAATAATAATAATATAATATCCGACTTTTAGTGCAAAAAGTCCGGCACATTGTACGCAGAATCAGGCTTTTTAGTAGAAAGGTTATAGAATTAAAAAAAAGAAAAAGATGCCAGCCCTATCCAGAGATGAATGGTGATATAGAGTTGAAATATTAAGAGCTCAAGTTTATTACATCACTCGAACTGAGTATTAGCCAAAAAAAATCATAATAGCAATACCGTCATACGGAGTTTTACGGAGCTCGCGGGCGTAGGCACCACCGCATTACCTAATATACTTGCCGCTAAATGGTAGTGTTCAACACTATCGTGTTCCGGTCAGGTGGTAATGTACGGCCCTGTAATTTCCGGCACAGAGGCATAAGACCTTAGGCCTCAGGAGTGGTAACGCATCTGTATTTTGACCTTGGTCTTTGTGTGGGTGTCTATAGGCTGCAGTCATCACTTAACATCAATGTGAACTGCATGCTTGTTTACCACTTCCATAACATAAAAAAAAAAAAAAAAAAAAAAAAACACTACGGCAACCCCGTTGAAGCAATAGTTCGAAAGAAGCACTTGTCACAAGAGTTCGCAGGTTCCATTCCAGCACCGGAACACATTACTGCGGGCTCTCTTTTTTATTCCGATGAGGCCTAGAGGATTGTCGGATTTAAAGTACCGATCATCGAGTGTGTCACTTTGACAACGGGAATAAACCTTTTTGTGACCTGATCCGAGTATCGAACCCTGAACCTCTAATACGCCAATGGTATCTTTTATCTCTAAATCTAAGTCAATCTATCAAGACCTATCAAAATGATATTTTATTTTCGAGATAAACTTTTATTCCTCTATTTTATATCTCATAGATTGTAGAGTACAATACTAATTCTAAATTTAACTTCTAACGCGTTCATGTTTCTAATTCATATTAACTTTATTTCACCGATTGACGTAAACTTCAAGGTTAAATTGGAATTTTGTTATAGGCAGCGTTCGCCATATTCGAAGCAGCAGTTTGCATATATTAATTAGATATTGACAAACGGTCAAGTGACAATTTTGATTGTAAAAAGCGGTTTGGTATATATTTCAACCGGATTTTTAGGTTTGACTATCCGTTTGTTTGTGTGAGTCATCGACGATAGAACGTTGTGTCGTCGATGGAGTGAGTCAATCCAGACGAAAGACGACCACTGATGGACAAAGCCTTCCCGAAAGATGCTTACAACAGTGTTGTGCGTTATTAGTTTGTGTAAGTAGGTATTGGTGTTTTATTTTTGTATGTCAAGAAGTGGCAAACAAGTTTGCAGTTCAATTTTTGTTTTATTTTTTTTAAATATAAATAAATAAATAATCTTTATTTCAATATCAAAAATCTTTCATGATACAAATAGGCTGGAGTCCCCTTTTAAGCATTGTAAAATGCCTGTACCAGAGGGTTCCGCTCTTCTAATTTACAATTCTTTTGTTAGATTTTTTTGTTACAATAGATACTGTTGTGGGATGCACAGGGTGGTTTCAGAACTGGAAGAGGATGTATGGATCAAGTTTTCTCCCTCCGCAACATCGTAGAGAAGCATCTGGCTGTGAGTCAGAAGATTTTCTGCGGTTTTGTGGATTTGGAGAAAGCCTTTGATAGGGTATTACGAAAGGAGCTGTGGGACATTTTGCCAGAGTATGGTATTGATGGCAGTCTGCTCCGTGCAATACAGTCCAAGAATGTGGGCTGTCAAGCATGTGTGCGGGTAGATGGTAACATGTCACTCTGGTTTGATGTTAACATTGGTGTCAGACAGGGTTGCGTGCTTTCGTCTAGGCTGTTTATCATATATCTGGACAAATGCCTCCAGAGGGTGAAGTTGATGGATGTGAGAGTGTGCGTATGGGTGAGTTAGTGGTAAACTGTCTGTTTTACGCAGATGATGCGGTAATTGTTAGCTCTACACCATCTGGGCTACAAGCACTAGTCACAGTCGTGAAAGAGGACTGTATGGAGAAAGGCTTACAATTGAATGTGGATAAAACTAAAGTATTAGTATTTGAAAAAGATGAGCAGAGAACAAATGCAAGGGTAGTAGTAGATGATGCAGTGTTAGAACAGGTGGATGAAATTGTATATCTTGGATGTGCTTTTAGCAAGGATGGTAGGTACACCACTGACATAGAAAGAAGAGTGCTTGCTGGGAATTGCGTGAATGGAGCGTTGGGTAAGCTGCTAGAATCTAAACATCTCAGCCAGCGGGCGCGACTAGCCGTACATAATGCTGTACTTACTCCAACGCTTTTACATGGAAGCGAGAGCTGGGTATGCAGGAAAGAGCATGAAAGTAAGTTGAACGCGGTCGAGATGAGATCATTGAGCAAGATCTGCGGTGTATCACTCACCAATAGCGTTCGTAATGAAGATGTAAGAAGGAGGCTTTGTGTGAATGATAGTATCGGTGTTAAAATGAAAAAAGGCATGCTCCGATGGTTCGGGCATATAGAAAGAATGTCGAATGAGCGAATGACTAAACAGATATACAATGCGAATGTGGACGGTTGCAGAGGCCCAAGAAGACCAAGACTGACCTACCATGACCAAATAGGTCGAGTTCTGTCTGATGGTGGGATCAAAAGTCTTAGGAATCGGCGTGCATGAAGAAAATTATGAAAGTAGACGAGGCACGAGAAGTTTGTCAGAACCGGGATATCTGGCGCTCTACACTCTCTGCCTACCCCGTTAGGGACCTGGCGTGAAGATACATACTTACATACATACATACAATAGATACCTACCAGAGAGGATAGGTTCTATCGAAGAAAGAAGTTCAAATGTATGGTAAGTGAAAACCGAAGGTACGGCCCTGTAATATCCTGCACAGAGGCATAATACCTTAGCCCTCAGGAGTGGTAACACATCTGCATTTTTGATCTTGGTCTTTGTGTTAGTGTTAGGCTGCTGTCGTCACTTAACATCAATGTGAACTGCATGCTTGCCACTTCTTTTACATAAAAATCGACGTGTGGCACTCGGAGACTGCCGCGGTAAAGCTATTGTATAGCATTTTGTATCAACTTATGCAATTATAATTATTTATTTATTTTATTTACGCAGTATTTCTTTTTTTCTTTGATATTAATTCAAGTTACACTTTTTGAGCGTGGTGACCGATAAGAAAACATTTTTTTTCTTTTATTAAATAAAAAAGTTACATACACACGATGTATGCACACAAACACCGTGTCGAAGACTGCCGAAAAGAAACGACGTTAGACAATGCACGGCCTTCAAGCCACACCTCCGTGCCCGTCGGAGTGGAGAGCGTGAGGTTTTTTCGTTACGGAACTTCTGAATTCGGTCCCCGCGCTCAAGGCCCTCGATAGAAGCTATGCAATAGCTTAAAAAGGTCAAAATGCAGATGCTTTGCCACCCCTTTAGCCCATGGTTTTTTTTTATTGCGGGACCAAACATAATCATCTAAACAAAGCACAATCGCACTGAAAACTATCATTTGCAGCTAGATGAAATTATTGTTATGCATTAATGATCACCTAATTCTACCCTGAAACGACTACCAGTAAAACTAATAACTGTTGGGAAAATCTGAATGTCAATTACTTTACGATTCAGATTCGAACCCGAGACCTGAGGCATCTCTACTTTTAGAAACCTACTACTACCATTATTAATTTCTTCACATGTCCTAGATTCATAATGCTCACGGAACCCTAACAAGTCACGATAGACCCACAAAGTCAACGACCGGCTACCGATCGAAAAATCTGTATGCGTCTAATTTAATCGATATTAAAACGAGTTCTCGTGAATAAATATATCGAGTTATAAAAAAAATGTAACATAATACATTCGAACAGACGAATGACAGACGTATTGACTGTTTCATTTGGTTGAATTATGTGTTAAATACTTATTAACTTCAATAAAGAAGATGGTATCGGATCGTTTGGATTTTTTTTTTATTTGTGTCACCTTTTTATTCGCGTAAGATATGCCAAGCATGCATAATGGTATTAAGTGATTTACTATAGACCACTCACATGCTTTATTTATTTATTCGATGGGTCGCGGGTTTGATCCTCGCACCGGAACACACAATATTTGTTTCGGGTTTGGGTGTGCGTGTATGTGTTGATTGTATACAACGGCATCCACGACATAGGTTCATACCTACTGTGGGCTGTGAGTGTAAGCGTATTTATTTATTTATTAAAATAATACTCGTACATTCCTATCACTCTAAGATTTACAGGCGTGAAGTTCTTTGTAATATTCTATAAATTAAACACGTCGACCGTGTATACACACAACAACGTGTCAACAGAGGTAGACAATAGCGTGGTATGCTACTGGTATCCAATAATGGGGAATTGTTAAAAAACACCAGTACTAGCTGACAAGGGGCTTGGTTATTAGCATAAGACCGCTCGCTGTCATTAGCGGAGCGGTTAGCGGGTGGTGGTCTTAAATAAATTATTCTAAGCAGAGGAAAGAAAGAGAATTCAAATATATAGGCAAACATTCACGATTAGGTACGTACGTTTTTTTCCACATAATAGATGGCGGCCCTATTGACATCTCAGGCACTTCCAAAACTTTAAGAGTAGTACTGGAAAACTTTTGAAAATTTGATAAATCCCAATTCTATTTACCTACCCCTAGACCCGGGAATCGTACTCCGGACTACGGCGTAACAGTAGTAACGAGCCATAATTAGACTATAGTCTCGCAGCACGATCACTATCGTAATCACTATTGCTGAATATTACCATTTTGCGGCAAATAGTTTAGGCAATGCGGCGGTGGCTACCTGTCTGGCTGAGATCTTTACCACCAGTAGACATTAACTTAGTTTAGTCGTTTTTAATACTCTTATTTATTTGTCAATAAAAAATCAACTTGTGATTACTAACTGATATTTCGATTTCAAAATACCTACGCTTTAACAAAGTTATCGAAAATCGCTTCTGCCTATCCATAAACAGTTTCAACTTCCTAAACCAAATTCACCTCTAAAGTTGTTGCATTTAAATTGTATTCAGTCCAGTATTACTTGCCCCTTCGTTTTCTACTTCACTACACAGAATAAAGCAGAACTGCAGTTCAAATTAAACTGGATATTGACAGAGAGCGTGACCTTTTAATATAACCTAACCCTTATAAGTTAAAACATTCACGTACATGTAAGAATTGTGGAATGATATACGAGTAAATTGGTATCTGATATATGTTATATAGGAACGTAACGTTCCCACCACTCACTAGTGGTGGAGAATTCTACCGCTAGTGCAGTCTTTTTTTTTATGTAATGGAAGTGGCAAACAAGCATACAGTTCACATTGATGTCAAGTGATAACTGCCGCCTTTAGACACCCAAAAAAGACGAAGGTTAAAATACGGATGCGTTACTAATCCTGAAGACTAAGCTGTTATGCCTCTGTGCCGGAAATTACAGAGCTGTACATTACCCTGATCGGCACATGATAGTGCTGAACACTACCATTTAGCGGCAAGTATATTAGGTAATGCGGTGGTGAATACGCCCGCGAGCTCTTTCACTGGAGCTCTACCAGATAAGTCTACCGAACAATGGCAGTCAAACCATTTTAATATGGCGGTAGTAATTATACAATGTTGCGCGATAAGCAGCAATAAAGCTACCACCACTATCACACATGCGCATATGCCAAGCAAGGCGATTATGGCATCTATTATTCTCCCCAAAATGACAGACCTACACTCATTTAATATTAATCAACCTGGCTTTCGTTAAACTCACAAACTCAAAATATCACCTACTGACATACGGGAATCGAACCCGCAACCCGAGCGATCATTTAGAATCGCTCGCGCTGGACCAAGTACATCGTCAACCGGGTATTTCATTTATATTACTAGATCTTAACCGTGTGTATATTTTATTTGCCTCGTTACGACCGAGTTCAATCTAGGGATGCGAAAATCGATTTATCGATATTTAAAAAAAGTTTTTTTGCAATATTGTATACATTATGCTGAAAATTATGTTCGGCGTCATTAAGCATTGTTTTATTTTTTAACTAGCGGCCCGCCCCGGCTTCGCCCGCGCTGCTCCGTTCCTATTAGCCATAGCGTGATGATATATAGCCTTCCTCAATAAATAAATGGGCTGTCTAACACTGAAAAATGTTTTCAAATCGGACCCGTAATTCCTGAGATTAGCGCGTTCAAACAAACAAACAAACTCTTCAGCTTCATAATATTAATAAAGATATTTAATATATTTTATAATTATGTTTTTCCACATTATTGATTAACATCACAGAGGCAAAATATATGTTACGCCTCATGTGTTGTGTATATACACTTATATCTTAGGTATGTATGTATGTATCTTCACGCCAAGTCCCTTACGGTGTAGGAGAGAGTGTAGAGCGTGGTCTGGCTAAGTCTAAAGGCTGCAGTAGCGACTTACCATCCGAGTGAACTGCATGCTTGTTTTCCGCTAAAATTACCGCCGCTTACATTAAAAAATACTTTTTACCCAAAATCTCATCTAAAACATCGATATTTAAACATTTCTTAAACATCGATATAGATTCACATCCCTAATTGTATCGGGCATCAGTAGTTGAGACGAATCACGAATTGGAGACCAACGAGGGACCTTAACGATACATGTACGTTTTACTATCAATATATCACATTCCGTTAGCAGTAATAAAGTCATTGTATTGTGTTTTGAGCTAACAAACCACTGGGAATCCTGATCAAGTGCAGTTTATCAGTCAACTGCTTCGATTTTAGTGTGGACAGGTTTGTTGGTGCTGAAAATCATTGACCGCTATATTGAAAGAACTTTATTACGTAAATTCGTACGTACGTAACTTCACGCCTGTAATCCCCGAATCGGTAGGCAGAGGTAAATGCATGCATTAAATCATACATGCAAACACCCACGACTCGGCGGTTACGTTTTGGCCCATGTAACAGGTGGCGAACCTGTTGCCATCTCCGGGCACATTACAAACTCCGGGGTACTGGGAAACTTCCAGAAAATGGAAAAATCCCAATAGAAGCAGAGATAAAGGATTTTAATCCGTTATCTCTAATATCCCCCCACCCGGGAATCGAACCCAGGACCTCCAGCGTAATAGTAGTGGCCTACTACCACTACGCTACTGAGGCAGTTTTAAGAACTTTATTATTAGTAATTTTAGTAATTTCCGGCACAGAGACATGGTCTTAGGTCTCAGGACTCGCAATGCATCTACATTGAAATCTCTAGTATCATGTACATGTTTATAGGCGGTAGCCTAAACATTTTCGTAGGAAAATCTAAACTGTACATTGAATTTCTCAGATCATATTGCCCTTTGGAACTCTGCCGGTGAATGACAAAGAATGACTCTTTTTCTTTTCTTCTTTCTCTTTTTTTACTCTTTGTTATCAGTTTGTAAAGGGGAAATGAGACATTCTACTGATATACTTTTTACATTAGTTTCTTATATTTAGTTTTATCCAAGTGATATTCTTGAATATACATATATTTTTTATCCTGTTTGACATGTATATCAATTGTTATTCACTTTATTTTATTTTGTTTGTTTTTTAAGGTGTCATAAAAGATGCCTGTCACCCTAAATGAATAAATGAGTTTCTGATTCTGATTCTGAATATTTTTTTGAAAGAATACTTGGAGCGTGATCTGTAGTCGATATCGAAGCCAAAAATATGTTTTTTAGAGTTTTTGTCTGTGTGTCTGTTTGTCTGTATGTATGTAAGGGGTAAATTCAAAAAATACTACATATATATTACTAACAGGTCGAGTCAACATATAGGCTACATATTATCACGCTGTCACCTACGGGGGTCGTACAGCTCGTCCCTCGCCTTCACTCAAACGACGTTGCGGGTAGCAGCTAGTTAAGCAATAAAAATCCCAAAACGAATTTCATTTTCCCAACGAAAATGTATATATTATATATATTATGAAATACATTGTACGTTCACCAAGAAAGAAACGTTTGCATACCTGTGTCCCCAAGTTATTTCTAAGCATCATTATCTGTACAAGGTCCCAGTAAATGTAAAGTAGTGTGGGCGTCCAAATAACAAGATTTTGTCCTTTAAACGACACCTATTGTAAGTATATCGCAATATCTGATGGCATCTGAATGTTTCTGCGTTTGAGATCTAACATTTTTGTTTATTGACACACGACTGAGGTTAATAGCGAGCATTTATTTTCACACATTTTTTGGACCGTTTATACACGATGAAATTTACACTCGTAGTATTATCGAAATATTACTTGACGCCAGTAATCCCCGAAGGGATAGGCAGAGGTAAATTAAATGCCTATATACAAGCATCCATGCAAACACCCACGATTCACCTGCAACGTTCTGACCAATGTAACAGGTGGAGATCCTGTTGACATCTACGGACACTTTATCAAACTCAGAAGTACTGGGCAACTTCTAGAAAATGGAAAAATCCCAATAGAACCGGAGACGTAGGATTTCACATCGTTATCTCTGATAGCCCCCGACCCGGGAATCGAAAGAACCCAGCCTAGTAGTGGCCTGCTACCAATAGACTACTGAGGTAGTTAAATAATATTTTAGTTCAATTGTACTACAAAGACAAAATTATTTTGCTGCGGGAAAAAAAATCGTAAAATTTCAGCATGTAAAATATCGAAAATCTTTCAAGTGTGCTATTAAATTTGAAGAGTTGCCTCGATTTCTCCAGGATCCCATCATCACATATTGACATGGTTACAATGGGACCAACTGGAAGGCACACCCTTTCAAACAAAATCGAAATTATCCAAATCGGTACAGGCATTATCGAATTATCGGTGAACATACATAAAAAAAAAGATCCGGACGAATTGAGAATTTCCTCCTGTTTTCGATTTCATCGGTTCCATGGGTTATACAACTTACACAATTTATAATACAAATCCATAAAACATCTTGGGACTATTAAAAGGAAACGCAATCCATTCAAACCTTCAATTCTTTTCAAGAAATTATTTGAGCTTCCATTCTCAAAATATAATAATGTAAAATACCTTCGGCTACAGTGTTCCTAAGTGTTTCTAAAATTGCAGGTTGTTTTGGAAGTATATTATTTTGGAAGTAGCACGTTGCCGATACTCATTATTGAAAAAATGAGATGGAATTAATCCCATCCGTTTGGGTTTAAACTCACAATTTATAATGCATTTTAACCATTCCCACCCAACTATACCAGACATTTCAAATACCGGAATATCTTCCTTACATCTCAATTCAGCAATTCAAATATCTCAAGCGAACCAGGAAACATGCTCGAACAACCGCGGACCCGTGTGTCCTCACACCCTATAGGGTAACAAGGGACCATGGGTGTACGTATCGTACTTAAAGCTTTATTTAATGCGTCCCGCTCGTTCCCCGGACAGAACACGATAGGTTGCTAGTTATTTTGCTAATATTTCCAACGTTCTATTTGCTGACGGTATAATAAAAGGTGTTTGTTTCTTTTGTTACGAACGTGTTGGGAGATGTAGATAATGTAACGTGGATTCCTTCCATAGAAACACTGTTAATAAAAGTGACAGTAGAAATGGCTTAATTTTACTTTGACTTCCGCTTGTGGCTTCAGTTGGCTTTGACTGGGATGAAATGTATAGAAATTTGCACAAATTAAGTATAAAGATTTTCATCAGGTCACCAACAATCAAGGTAAGTGGAATGACAGACATATATCTAAATAAGCTGATTAATTTTACTGGACATCTATATTAGCGTATTTGGTTTTAATTTAGATGTTTATAGCCTATATATGATAATGTGCATATATATGATAACTAGCTGTTGCCCGCGGCTTCGCCCGGGTGGATGTCGTTTTATAATTAACTAAGTAGCCTATGTTCTTTGTCAAAGTCAGCTCTATCTCTGTACCAAATTTCATTAAAATCGATTCAGTCGTTTGGACGTGAAAAGGTTACAGACAGACAGACAGACAGAGTTACTTTCGCATTTGTAATATTAGTAGGGATGTGCAGTATTCACTTACTATCAATGTGAACTGTATGTTTGTTTGCCACTTCATACCCTAAAAAAAATGATAATGCAAAAATTGTAACTAATCCAAAAAATTGGTTGCACGTAAAGAAACACACCATGGGCGGTGCTTAAATAAGACACACGCAGCACGTCAGTCTATTGGGAGTTAACTTGCCGCTCGGCAAAATGACCTTGTCGCGACCAATAGAATGCCAGAATTGTCTTTATTGAAAGTGTGAGCGTTTGTTACTATTACAGGTAGTTTGTTTGCGTTAATGGAATGAACGAAACCTATGACTGTATGAGATTTACATTTCCATACATTATTATTAGTAGTTATATTATATATTTATATTTCTACTGGTGGTAGAGCTCCAGTGACGGAGCTCGCGGGCGTAGGCACCACCGCATTACCTAATTAATATACTTGTCGCTAAATGGTAGTATTCAGCACTATCGAGTTCCGGTCAGGTGGTAATGTATGGCCCTGTAATTTCCGGCACAGAGGCATAATACGTTAGGCCTCAGGAGTGGTAACGCATCTGCATTTTGACTTTGGTCTTTCTGTGGGGGTTTATAGGCTGCAGTCATCACTTAACATCAATGTGAACTGCAAACTTGTTTGCCACTTCCATTACATTTAAAAAATTGAAAAAATATTATGATATGATAAAGCAGTTAAAACTCGATAATTCATGTCGAAAACATAACACTCAAACAACATACCTACAGTATCCAACAAGAAATAATGCACATCGACCTCAGGAAGAGACGTTGGCTTATTTCGGATCTGTAGAGCGTTATCTCTTTCGCACCCTACCTATTTGACGTTTGTCGACCATTTTGATCAAGTATTGACCAATACCAGAATACGGATGCTTACGTAGGCAGTGTGCAGCAGAGATAACGCTCTATAAAGCCGAAACTAGCCGATTGTCACTTTCATAGCCTCGATGAGCATTATTTCTTGATGAGCTCTAAACCTACGAGTATATTCAATCTATAAATATTCACTCGTGCAAAATGCACTCCACGGGTGTGTCGAGTTATTTATTTATTTTTACCATTCATAGCTAATTAATTACTGTCATTTGTCAGTTATACCCTTTAACGGAATGGAATGTACGGTAATGGAATCAGGTTTTTAGTTGTACTCGGATCGTGGTTTTTTTTAGTGTTATAGCAAATGGTTATGTTCTCCACGTTCGCCGCTGAAGCTCCAGTAGTAGAGCTCGAAAGACCACATTACATGACAGTACCCATTTTTTACTGGTGGAAGAGCTCCAGTGACGGAGCTCGCGGGCATAGGCACCACGGCATTACCTAATATACTTTCCGCTAAATGGTAGTGTTCAGCACTATCGTGTTCCGGTTAGGTGGTAATGTACGGTCATGTAATTTCCGGCACAGAGGCATAACACCTTAGGCCTCAGGAGTGGTAACGCATCTGCATTTTGACCTTGGTCTTTGTGTGGGTGTATATAAACCGCACTCATCACTTAACATCAATGTGAAATGCATGCTTGTTTACCATTTTAATTACATAAAAAAAACATCTGGTAAATATCCTCTAATCAGCTATCAGACCAGATACCGGACAGTCCTGTAGCTGTAGTAGAAAGCGTTTTAAGTTAAATATATATCAAGTCTTACCTTGCCATAAAATGTTACGCGCGCCGAGAATAATGCCGGCCACACACTGTCCAAGCATTATGGGAAATACTTTAAATTGCAACTGCAAAATCTTGGACTTAACGGCTTTGGGGGTCTATTCTGATCAATTAAATAATATATCCAATTTTGGTAACCGTCAATAAAACGAGTTAGTCTGAGTGAAATATGAGTAAGAATAAAATTAAATGATTCAATTATTGTTGTACGACTTTGTAATTTTTGGCACAAACATATCTTTAACAATTTAGACCTCAGCAGTGGCAACGCATCTATATATAAATCTCTGATTTTATGTAAATATTTACAGGCTAACGTGCCTATTCACTTTCCATCAATTTGAAATGTATGCTTGTTTGCCACTTTATGACATAAAACAATCGAGCTTTGAGTGTCTGCTGTGTGCAGACACTTTTTTATGATTTTTTTTAAAGTATTCAAACTTAAAGAATGAGTAAATTTTACTACAACTTGTGAGTGGGGTTAAAATAGCGCGATCTGGTGAGAATGATTGGCAACATTTGTGACCTGCCCGATCGATATACAAGCAATTTTTTATAGTTTGACAACAAAAAACGAAGCCTGATTCATTGAAAAAGTGATCAACGCGATCATGAAGTTAATCGAATGTAATTTTGTGTAAATTATTGTCGCTTTAGTGAATTCGTTTAAAAATTCCGTCTCTTTCTTTATATCTTGTAAAACTATTTATATTGTGAATGTGTCAAATAAGTGCGAAATTCAGCAAAACTCTTTAAATAAGTTGATATCCCAAATCGACAGCTGATGTTATTCTTGCCTGAATTTTTTATTCTTTCGATTTTACATCGGGCGTGCAAGAGAGAACAGAATAGCACCCTTACATCAAATTGCGAACTGGTTTGATTTTATGCATTATTACCCTGTAAATAATACTAAAGGTTATTTTACTGATGCACTTACAAAGTCTTAAGATTTTTAATTAAAAATCGAAAATATTAATGCAAATAACATGGAGAACCTTGCGGGTTCCTTGAAAGAGAATGGTTCACATAAAATCTAATGTATAGCTGCCGTTTCGTCGTATTAAAAGGAATGGTTCGGACATAATGATTCTAAATCGACACGAATGTCCGGTAATCGTTATTTGTATAAAATAACAAATTTACATCGACTGGTTCTTGGCGGCAACTTTGACGGTTTGGAAAAAATCGTATTAGTATAGTTTGATTGAAATAAGAATCGTTTCAACGAATGGTAATGTGGATTGCTGTTTTTAAAATATAAGCGTTGGTGACTTAGCGTGTTGAACATTGCTGTAAACTTGTAATAGTACAACACTATTACAAGTTTACAGCAATGTTCAAACGCAGTACCGAATTCGATTCTTGAAAACGGAAAATTTTGAAGGGCCCTCCCAAAACGGGTAATAGTGAAGGCCCGTTTTATATGTACGTTTCAATGACATGTTAGATACATGAAATGTATGCAATTCATACAATATTTCACAGAAATTCAGACGTGAAGATAGAAGTTTTCTCTCAAAACCGAAACTCAACAAAACATAAGTTTTGACTTGATCCACAGACTGCACTACGTCTTTACTTTTACCGAAAGTCACAGTCAACGTTCAATACTTAATTTTCTTCAAAGACGTGAAAGAAATGATTCTCTACTTAAAGCTTAACTGCCAATAGTCTAGTGGTAGCAGGCGACTACGGTGGACCTTAGGTCCTTGGTTCGATCCCTGGGTTGACCAAAAAGTACTAAAGCTGTTTCGCGATTTTTTCAAAAGTTTTACTAGTGCCACTCTCGAAGTACGGCTGTAGTGGCATTGTCAGTGCCACTCTCAAAGTATGCGCCCGAAGAAGTCAATAAACATTCCACCAGGTTCCTAAAGAGATACCATTTATATATAACGCTTTCAAATAGTTTGAACCTTATTTATAAACTTTCTAAATGATTTTTTCTTTTATCGATCCAGTCTTGCTATCTATTGTGTTTTATTGTATGTAGTACCTTCAAATTGGATGGCTATTGTTTACTTAGTAAAGATTTTGCCCTGACCGTACACTGGATCCAAGCAATACACTGATGGCAAACTACAGGCAATTTCGGAGTACAACAGTATCCGTTACAATACATGTTTCGGGCCAATTGGAGACTATTAAGCGCGGCCAAAATACGTGGCCGATTTGTGTTCACGAATTCTGGGGGTGTACGGGTCAGTATCATAACTTGTATTACTGAGTTATTTGTCGACTGGTTGAATTACAGACTGAATAGGTGGAGACTATCCAAAATGCATAAATCACTTATTACATAATGACTAAGTTTTTTTTTCTTATGTCATGAAAGTGGCAAATAAGCATGCAGTTCACATTGATGTTAAGTGATGAGTGCAGCCTATACACACTCACACAAAGACCAGAGGTCAAAATTCAGATGCGTTACCACTTTTGAGGCCTAAGGTGTTATGCCTCTGTGCCGGAAATTACAGGGCCGTATATTACAGGTACGTATATAACCTGACCGGAACACGATAGCACTGAACACTACCATTTAGCGGCAAGTATAGCAGGTAATGCGGTGGTGCATACGCCCGCGAGCTTCGTCACTGGAGCTCTACCAATTGGTTAAGCGGTTTAAAAGTGAAAGCGCAACAAAATTCATTTTTATAATAAAGAGCATCACGTACGGGGCACCAGAAACAGTGAATTAGCTCATTAAGAGGGCACAGAAGTAGATATATATCTATTTGATTGAAAAGAATGGGAAATTTTTTTTTGCTACTCCACTGCCCACGACCCGTGGATTATACAGCTAGATTAACTGATTCATCACATTACATCAGGAAGTTGAAGTACATAAGCAAATTATGAGTATAAACGTAATACATGACAAAACATAATAAAACAAAAAGACCCATCAACATTTACAGACGTCCACAGCCATTAAACGCAGGGATAGTTCTACGATCGTACCTTTAGCTCTCTATTCTCTGCGAATAATTAATTTGCTAGGAAATGTCATGTTTATGCACATTTTATTTTCAGAGACGCTGTCTTTAGACAAAGCGAGCGTTGTTATGATGGTCGAAGAGAATTCTTCGTGTGTTGCGCAGTTAAAATTGATGCTTAAACTTTATTGCTAGGGATGTTCCGTGTTTGGCCAATTGGCTATGATTCGGCAAAGTGATGATTTCGGCTAAGTGAAATGTTAAAGCCAAATGACAGTTAGATGTAGTGGTAGTATCTCGGTCACTATTCGTTCATTAAATCAAAGATGTACATTATATAAATCTGAATTCTGTGGATAATCTACCTTATGAACTATATTCAAGTTCTAGTAAATTATAGGACACTGTTGTTTAAACATTATAAGCCGCTTTGAAACCATATCTTTAATTGTACATAATCGGTTTTTATTTTCAACTGATTCAGATCTGTAATGATTATTACCTTATGCAAAACAATATTTATGAAATGTAAGTATAATAAAAAAAAATACGCGAGAAGTATTTTAATTAACTATTTACCAAACTCTTTTTGGTACATTTGGTACATATGAACAGATTTTTGTAAAATAACTTAGTTAAATTATTATCTCACACAACTATATTTAATTTTTTTGCAATACACACACGTGAAATTGTAAATTCTACTAATAACATTTGTTCAATACAAAGAGTATACAATGGTAATAATAGAGCCTTTGCGTTTTCTAAATGTCTGGCGAAGTGAACTACGGCCGTTTCAAGACGAGTCGCCTAAATAGCTCCGAAAAACAATAAGTGATCAATAAAAACAGTATGTTACGAGAAAAATAATTTTGATCTCCCCTCAATATTATCCAATAGCCAGCTAATTTATAGCCAAGGTGCACAAAATAATCGGCTAAGTATCGGTACATCCCTATTAACCAGTAACGGTGCGAACTCAGTGACTTAGTGGTTATTGTGCTGCGGACCACAAAGGGCAGTGCTGAGTTAACATAAATAAGATAATTTCAAACTAACGCTTCCCGTGTTATCGGGGTAAAGACCTCTGGAAAAGAAAATTCTAGAATGTTAGAAAATAAATTTTACAGTGGTTTGTCTTTGGCGATTCAAAAGATAGACTATGGATTCGAATAGCTTTTTTATTGCTGTTAGTCGTCTGTGGTAGCTGGCCAATACTGGGTTTGATCTCCGGGTCGGAAAATATATGATTTTTTAAATATTTTCAGCAGTTTTACAGTGCGAAAGTAAAGTAAGAGAAAGTAAGAGTCACACTTTAGTCCGGAGATATCAAATGCTCACCACCTATATGCCTTTATCTAAGATAACCTCCGACCCAAAAATCGAACTCAGAACCCCAGGGTAGCAGTAATAGTTTGCTACCACTAGACAATTGAGGAAAAATAGAATAAGAAGAAGAAAATATGTATGGTAAAATTTTAGTAGTTGTTTTACTGCCGGGCCAATTTTTCATTTTCTTACTCAATAATTCTTAATCAAAAGAAAATTATTAGCAGTAGTATAATAACACGGCACCTAATACGTATACATATTCCATCGCTTTGATCATATGATTCGGATAGCAATTGCCTATTGATTTTTGGTAGTCTCGCGTAAATTATCAGTATTGAGACACGTTCCGTCTTTGACGTCCTCTTGCCATTTTCTCGTAAAAAACACGACAGACTTCATTGGTATTGATAGACAAACAAATTCAAAAGTAAAAATATTTCTCCCTTTGATGAAATTTGCAAAAAAATTACAACAATCAACCCTAATGACATCCATTTCAACATAAAGATAAAAATGTCATTCGCACAAATGGATTTTTTTTATTAACCATTCGGACACTTCGCGGATGACAATTATAAAATTCTTCAAATCAACTGCGAGCGCCTTCCTGTCATTTATCTTTACAGTTTCAATTTCGTTTATTAATTATTACGAAATCTGAGTAACCACGAAAGTGCATTTGGGAACACGAAGCGGTCAAATCCATTACAAATACCACTCACTGGTGCTTTTATGCATTCATTTTTCCACTTTTATTTGGTATCGCCAATTAGTATGATCATAAAACCGAGTCCGCCATTACGGGAGGTCCCTTATGTCGTATACACACGGATGTCTAACGCACCGAGCATTTGGTAACACATTTTATTGACGTTATCCTACTTCAATCATTTTCACTAATCGATTATCGTGTTTTTGTTCCTTTAATTCCGGTAATACAGTGTTCGATTTTAGGATGACAATTTAAATTTGACATTAATAGAAGGATTTTAAATTCGTAATGGCTGTGAACGAAATTTTATATGAAGTATAAAATTTATTGAGAATATTTGTTTCAATTAGTTTCCAATTGGATTTTTTTAAATCATCCTGTATCTCTTATCACATTATAGTATATTATTATACAACACAAAAGAAAATATGAGTAACTGGCCAATGTAAATATATCGTGGTCTCTTTCGTACCCTGAAAATATATCCTACTGAAAATTTGTTGTCATTAATTTTCGACATGCATTTAAATGATAGGCGCTACAGCGATAACAGTAGCTCAAGAGTATCTCACCAACCACTACTACATAAGACAATTTTTACTGGTGGTAGAATTCGAAGTGAAGGAGCTCGAGGGCGTAGGCACCAAGGCATCACCTAACCTATCTCCCACTTAATGATCGTGTTCGACACTATCGTGTTAGATTATAATTTACGGCCCCGTAATAACTATCACAGAAACATGACACCTTAGGTCTCAGGGGTGGCAACGCATCTATAGTTTGACCTCTGGTTTTAATGTAGATGTCTATGGGCTACAGTCATCACTTAACATCAATAACAACTTGTTTGCCACCTTCCTTACATTAAAAAACCTCAAATCTTACGTATAACTTTACCTTAAAGGTATACACAATAAACCAATTATTGTACAAATTATTATCCCCATAAGCCATCACAAGTATCCTGTATCAAGTACCGTTCGACGCAATCCCATCCGTGTACACACGTCGTAACGTATTTATTATACGAAAATGCGCCGAAAAATGGAGGCCATTGTTATATTTAATGCAGTTGATGTTGCCGGTGACCAGCTTAATTAACTTGTGATTGATTTATAGTTCATATCGGGTTATGCAAACGTAACCTGTGGATGAGGAGTGGCGAACCAGTATTGTCAGCGATCCACCTGCGTCTGCGCATGTATCGATGGTTTATAATATAATAACAAACATAATAATATGGACAAAAGGTTAAGAATAAACCGGTGAAGTGCGAGTTGTATTTGCGCTTACAAGCTTCTGTACAAATAAACGAATTTCCTATGTTATCATGAATGACATGTTGACAGTCTTTACTTGGTATAGAACAATTTTCTGTTTCCTTTTTCAATATTTTAGGCCAATTAGTTTCGAAAAACACTACCAAATTATAAAAAGATATGTTTGAAATCCTTGCAATAAGGCCTTTTTTCATAAATTCTACTCCTTACCAATTTTTTTAAGGTTTCTCAGCGCTACTCTCGGAGTTGGATAATGTGCCAGGAGATGTCAAATCTGACAAGGTTCGCCACCGAACGTGGATCAACGTAAAAATCGGCGAATTGTGTTTTTCTGTGCTTACCGCTTCGGAGAATACTGACGTGAAGCATTTTTTTAAATTATCAAGTTACTGAATGACTTACAGATAAAAAGATATTAAACTTAGGATCAAAAACAATTCCTTTGGGAGTAAGTGAGAGGTAAAGAGAGATTTTATTACTGGTGGTAGAGCTCCAGTGACGGAGCTCGCGGGCGTAGGCACCACCGCATTACCTTAATTACTTGCCGCTAAATGGTAGTGTTCAGCACTATCGTGTTCCGGTCAGGTGGTAATGTACGGACCTGTAATTTCCGGCACAGAGGCATAACACCTTAGGCCTCAGGAGTGGTGACGCATCTGCATTTTGGCCTTGGTCTTCATGTGGGTGTCTATAGGCTGCAGTCATCACTTAACATCAATGTGAACTGCATGCTTGTTTGCCACTTCCACTACATAAATAAAAAAAAAAAAAAAAAAATTATACTCGTACCAAACCGTCGTCAAAAGTTGGTTATAAGAAAATTTCACTCGAGGCAAAAGCAAAACCTTCAAAAATGTTAAAAAAACACTATATAATGCTCACTATCTCATTTTCTCCCACGTTAAATCTTATTAATTTATATGTCTGTCTCTTTTTAACGTAAACAGAGGTAAATGCATGCATTCAAGCATACATGCAAACAACCACGACTCGCCGGTTACATGGCCCACGTAACAGGTGGCGAGCCTGTTGACATCTCCGGGCACATTACCAAACTTCGAGTTACTGGGAAATTTCCAGAAATGGAAAAATCCCAATAGAACCAGAGACAAAGGACTTAACACCATTATCTCTGATAACCACCTACCCGAATCGAACCCAGGACCTCAGCGTAGTAGTAGTGGCCTGCTACCACTAGGCTACCGAGGCAATCAGCAGAGAGTCTCTTTTTATTGTCGCTTTTTTCGTTTCACCGAATTTCCACGAAATTTTTCACTTCAAAAATCAAAAGTAACATTACAAAAGTTAAACCCCAGAACTATTCCAGACCATCCTTCACACAGGTGTCCACAAAAACAAAAAGTTAAAAAAATACATAGAGCTGTCATCGTAAATCTTTTATTGTAAACAATATAAAGGCGACTTCACACGTAGCAAACAAATGACGAGTCGATATTGCTACAAAGTTGCAAATTGATTACTCGCAAATAACACGAGGCGGTGTTTAACAGCCATAAGAGCTCGGGGCAAACGAATCATAGTCAGACGGGTCCACCAATTAGGCTTGTTTAATGCTGAATGATAACTACAAAAGAAAATTGAATCTTGTTCTTGAAACCATAAGATTGAGATTTGCTTAGGTTCAGTAATATAGAATACCCATTGAAAACATTTGTGGGAATTTTTAGATCAATAAAACGTTTGAGTTATAAAATATAATGACATTGATACTTTCTCATTTGAGTTCTCTGATTTAAAGAGGCATTGGTTCTATGGATGTGTTATAATTTTTGGGTGCAGATTTCTTAATGTTTTTTTTAAGGTAGGGATGTAATTTTTTCTCCAATGGGCAGAATCACATCGATGATAAGTAAGACAGCCTAGAGTTATCTACATAAGGGTTTTAATTGCATTTACTGCTCCTGTGACCTGAGATGTTTTGATTCTGTGCCAGAAATTACATATCTACTATTTGACTACCACTTAGCTGCAATTACACAATTTTATATGTCATGAGGTGGCAAACAAGCATACAGTTCACATTGACGGTAAGTCAATACTGTAACATATAAACATCTACATTAAAACTAGGGATTTCAATGTTTGTTACCACTGCCGAGGCTTAGGTTATTATGCTTCTGTGCTAAGATTTATGGGTCGTACATTACCACCTGAATAAAACACGATAGCGCTTATCACTACCATTTAACGGCTAGTAGATTAGGTAATGCGGTAGTGCCTTCACCCACGGTGTTTCTCACTGAAGCTCTACTACCAGTAATAAAAGGTAATTCGCTTGTTTCAATATCCCCGCGCTCAACCACTGCAGCTTTACCATACCTACTAAATGTGGCGACCTTAACCATAACATTCTGTTTTATTTGAACTTAATATCCTACACTAGCCTAATAGCCTACAATTAAAACATCTAATCCAGACAGAACCACCCATCTATTTCCAAGAACCGAAACAAAGTTCTTAACGCCATTGGCGAACGTTACCCATAATTTGTGGTGGACTAAACACTGATTTAATATCACGAATGCAAAATTGAAAATCTGAACGAATCTAAGATATAGGCATCTAAAGTAAGTAATTTTATAGGTGAACGCACACTTATCCAAACCGAACGCGTCAAACGAATCAAAGAACAGATTTCAATAATTACGATTTTTTTAATTTTGCTTATGAAATTTTATTCGATTCGTTCAACTTGTTCGACGTGTTCGGTTCTGAACAAATTGCGTCCACTCTCACATCTCTTACATCTCTATTCCCCGGAGGAGTAGGCAGAGGTAAAAATTTATATCATTACATTCATTCATATCGTGTGTAATAAGCCAACTTTCATTTTAAATTAAAAACTCAAAATATTTTTTACAAAATAAAATAATTTATTGTTTCACAATTACATAAAAAGAAATTACAAGAACAATCTTAATAACGTTTTAGAAAAGCCATTAAATTGTGAGCTTAATGCATTCATCATTTATGAACACCGACAAACAACATCCATGTATTTATATTACTCAAAAGTACCATTAAATGAGTCTAGCGCAATGCCACATCAAAGGTTTGAAATAAAAAATAACAATAATACTGAATAGAATTCTCATTTGCTGTGCGGTCCAAGGAATGAGAATGCGCGGTGTGTAAACCGACTACATTTTATTATTAAAATTTACCCTGAACACTATTTTGAATGGAATTTTGTGTAGTTTTTATGTACGCCAAAACAACAAACTTCTATTGTATTTACTTCTATTCTTCTTCTAAAAAGTAAACCAATTTTCAAATGAATGCTAATTATAATATTAAAACAATATCTTAACGTAGGTATCTTTATAAGTAAGAAACTGTGATATAAAAATAACAGAATAAAGATTGCATCCAACAGTGATATGCCGCCCGCGGTTTCAGGATGCAAAATTCACAAATTAAAGATCTATACCCCAACTTCTAAACCACATACTAAAAAATAAATTAAAAAATATTACGTGCACTGCTCTTGCATGTTCAATCTCCACTTCAGTTTCAACATTTTGTACTCATGATGTCAGTACAGAGTCTTGCTTTTACAGCGAAGTAATTACATAATACATAAGCGAGACATCGACAGCCAAACATTTAAGAAATGTCTTTGAATCCGCCGTCTTCTGCAAATTGCACCACGCTCCCAGACCGCAGACTGCAAAGAGTCCGATACACCGCAGGCATCATTGGAAATAATACCGTACAATTGCTCATGCACCACAAATAGCCTCCGAAATTGTTTCTCGGTACCACCATCGTACATTGTTGCTTTAATTTCACTCTTAACGTTTTTTTCTCCGTTCAATATAACGCAATCAGCAAACCATAAAGCATCTAGGTGCTTTCAACCGCTGATTGAAAACGATTAACCCATGCCATCACTTTAACGCACATGAACAACTACATTCATCAAAATAAAACATAAGAAATATCGCAAAAAATACTATCGACACACACCCGTCCCTACACATTTCGAATAAACCGAGTCACATTTAAAACTACAAACACAATAAAGTCATTAAAAAGCTTACACACACTGCCCTGTCCGACAAGTCCGCGGCCAATTAAAATGAGCCTAGTGTTGCACCAATCAAGGTATCGATAAAAACTGTACGTGTGCATGACATAAATACGATGTGACCGGTGCACAGGCATTACTAAGTTTCCCTTTTAAGTCGCTGCCTAAGGTGTCGGGTTACCGTCTCGCAAAAAAAAAACAGCCTCGAACAGTAATTACTATATACGTACAGTGAAACTGAATAAACAGATGCCTCCCAGGATAAAATGGGCTTTTGATGCTAAGAGCTGATAATTACCTTTGAATTTATATAAGCAAATGGGTGTTATTGGAATCACATCTCGATTTAATCTTTCATAAACGTATATTGTCTAGGTTATTGCATTCCGTACATATATTTTTGAGTCTTAATATCAGTTTTGTAAAGTTCGTTGTTTTTTTTTAAACGTGTGCGAAGCATCTTTTCGTAATAGTTATTTCGTATTATGTTAAGATATTTCAGAAGATTCGTTAGTAAACTTACATGTTTTTCAATATAAATTTTACCTACAGTCAAAAAACATGACATGTATATTTATATGACCTGTGTATGCCACCAGTTCTTACTTACGTAGCCGAAAGTTGGGTGACTACCAAGGGTAGCTCACAGACTTACATTTACCTAAAGTGCAATGGAACGTAGGAGAGAGTAACTTTACGAGGTCTAAAAGACATAGCCCGTAAACTAGACACGTAGAGCAAAGATATGTAAGAGTGGAGACTATGGGATACAAGAGGCATAAGAGATCAGTCGGTAGACCCCCAGATGAAGTGGAGAGATGACATCGAGAGGAAAGCGAACAAAAACTGGATGCAGACTGCATAAGACAGAACGAGATGGAGGTAATTGAAGGAAGCTTACACCAAAATGGTTAAAGAAGGCTTGAGATAATGATAGTGAAAGTCACAGCTAATATATTAGATTTTATTACAATTAACCGGTTTTAATCCTTTCCATATTAATAACACGCTACAAGTTACCATAAAACAAGTGAAATAATTAGGACAAAAACACAAGTCTAGATTAAGTCGACATTCTTTGATCTAAATTGCGTGGAGCAATATAGAATTTATTTCTCCCATCGGACGTGATAGGGTTGCTGATAATGCATTTAATTAATCGAATTAGTTTTTATTGCTTCGAGAATGAGCTTCAAATGCTATCAAATTAATTTTAAAGATCCCTTCAGCGTCACCTTTTCTTGTGATAGCTAGATATACATATAATGAAATGACGTATCTGTAGACAGTGCACTATTTATAGTAATACTGGCTTTCCACCGTCCTTACGTAAAAAAATGAATTAACACATTTTCATTGAGTATACTGAATAAAGAGAGGCTGAATAAAGACGGGAAAGTCGGGAAAGTTTTTTTTTTTTATTTTAATATTTTAACTTCAATGTACGCAATATCCGCAATAGTTTTATTTGAATGTAAACTATGGCAGATATAATATTATGAAATTCATGTGTACACAATGTTTTTGTAACCAATCTTTTTTAAAACGGCTTAACCGTTTTTTATGATTTTTTGTCTATATTGAGTAGATAGATCGTAAACTGCTTTTATACTGCCAATGCGATACGAGGTTCCTCGGGACAGCTAGTACTTCATAAAATTTCTAAATTGTTTGGGTCGATTATCCCTTTTAAAATCTAAAGTCGCATGTGTGCCAACCCTAGCAAAAAAGAGGTCATGATAACCAGTTGGTAAACTATAAATCGAGAGACGTCTGCATTTTGTCGCCGTTGCAATTTATCGACAAACGCCGCGGGCCTATCGATATATCTAACAGCAACTGTTTACGTAACTATTTCATTGCTACTGTGACGCCAATTGGCGTGCTGCTACAAAGAAATATTTCAAATAAACCTTGAAACAAAGGTTTCATTTTTTTTCCTATGTGTAAAATAAACTTGTGGTTGGTGGTGTGAAATGAATGTCTTTTAAAAATTCCAGAAACCAAGGCGTGCATCGTGCATGCTAGTGAAGTCCAAATATAAAACCCTAGTATATTTTACATATTTTTTTTTCTTGCTTGTAACAACATACTAAAAAAAACACGTATTTTGAATAGAGTTCCTACTAAAATTCCATTGGCCTACAATTTTTTTTTATGAATTAAACTTGTCTCTATCAAAAAAAAAAACTTTTTTATGGAAGGAAGATGGCAAACATGATGTTAAGTAATGACTGCAGTCTGTAGATATCTACACAAAAACCAGAGTTCAAAATGCAGATGCGTTCCCACACGTGACACGTAAGTTGTTATAATAATATGTCTCTGTGATAGTTATTACGGGGCCATACATTAACATCTAACCAGAAAACAATAGTGCTGAACGCTACGATTTGGCGGCAGATTTTACTGGTGGTAGAGCTCCAGTGACGGAGCTCGCGGGAGTAGGCACCACCGCATTACCTAATATACTTGCCGATAAAAAGTTGTGTTCAGCACTATCGTGTTCCGGTCAGGTGATAATGACGGATCTGTAATTTTCGACACAGAGGCATAACACCTTAGGCCTTAGGAGTGGCAACGCATCTGCATTTTGACCTTGGTCTTTGTGTGAGTGTCTATTGGCTGCAGTCATCACTTAACATCAATGTGAACTACATGCTGGTTTACTTCCATTACATAAAAAAGATAGAGTAGGTAATGCTCTTACGCTAGAACTCTACCACCAGAAAAAATATTAAATACATGATAACTTACATGCACTTGTGTACACTTGTGAAAGTATTATTTCTTTGCAACAGCGAATTCGTCTTTAAAAGGTCGTATGATAAGTTACGAAGCGCTACCCGACCAGGGTTTTGAACTCACGTCTCAACTCTCACCAAATCTACTGAGTTATCGGCGTCTTGGCCATTTAAGTAACTTTTTAAATGTTTCCTCACAATATTCCATTCGAAACATGTACACTGTTTGTACAAGGTAATTGGCCGCTGTACCGCATGGGCACCTTATTAGCTAGAAATAAAAACTATATTTGATTGATTTTGTATACGCCAAGAGTTCTCTGGCTGTACGTACATATTTCTAATGTAGCACACTTGAATAAATATTCTTTATTAGGCTTTCCTTTGTGTCTTTAAACAGATACTGTAAGAAGATCTTTTTAAATTTCTTTCACTGTTTTGTTTAAACATATGGAACGGAAATGCTAATTACAGTATGTACCTATTATATGAGTTGCACGTTGGTGTAATGTGAAGTGAAAAAAAAAGTGTCTTCATAAACTGAAAAGTCTATTATATCGGTTGCCTAACTAGCATGGTTGGCAATAGATGGCGCTACTGCTACCATAAAGCAAGGCAATAAATGTGAAGGAAAGATTTGACAAATCGGGCAGGACTTCAGTAGCTGAATTGGAAGAGCGGCTGGACTAGATTCCCAGTAGGCCGCGAGTTTGAGTCTCGCCTGAAGTCAAATTTTTCTTTCCATTTTTCTTTAAGATAAAATATATTTCACAAGCATGTGTTAATGCGAAATAATATAAAAACAATTATTAAAGTGTCTTCAGTTCTGTTTTTCCACGCATGAGTTAGACAAAAATTATTCTACACATACTAGCTGTTGCTCACAACTTTGCCTGCATGCAATCAATACCCGCCGAATCATTTTATATGACTGGAACCCCTCACCGGTCTGTCAATATTGAAGTGGTTCATCAATAAAATTATACAACCTCTGTTCGACAATGGCAAACAAGTTACTTAATTTGAGTTATATATCCTTCACGCCAAGCCCCGTATGGGATAGGCAAAGAGCTGCCCCAAACAGCCCGTTCGTCTTTTACAAAACAAAAACCAAATTCAGTTCAAAATAAAAAAAAAATTAGTCAAATGCCCTATTTCAGGTGAACCCATATTCTTACTGGTGGTAGAGCTCCAGTGGCGGAGCTCGCGGGCGTAGGCACCACCTCATTACCTAATATACTTGCCGATAAAAAATTGTGTATAGAACTATCGTGTTCCGGTCAGGTGGTAATGTACGGCCCTGTATTTACCGGCACAGAGGTACAACACCTTGGGCCTCAGGAGTGGTAACGCATCTGTATTTTGACCTTGGTCTTTGAATGGGTGTCTATAGGCTGGAGTCATCACTTAACATCAATGTGAACTGCATACTAGTTTGCCACTACCATTACATAAAAAAAAACGACTAACTTAACAGATAGTTATAGAAAATGGTCGCATAACAAGAGGTTAATCTGCCGAAAGGACAGGTAAAGTCTTGTCCACACACGTTCTTTGAATATCAATGTCGTGGCGTTGTTTGTCTGTCACGTGGCATTAACGAGAAAACTTCTCACGTACTCAATATAACCTCACACCTGCATTCCCAGGAGGAATAGGCAGTTATATAACTAGTTGTGCCCGCGACTCCGTCCGCGTGCGAATTTCTGATTGTTCAGTATCTATCCGGACGAAGTCGTGGGCGCAGCTAGTTTAAAAGTAGCCTAAGTTACTCCTTATTACATAAGCTATCTGCCAGTGAAAGTTTCCTCAAAATCGGTTCAGCCGTTCCCGAGATTAGCCGGAACAAACAAAAATTGAAAAAAATGTTGTTTTGGTATATGTACCGTGTACAGACACATATGCATTAAGTAAAAAGCGGTTATTTTAATATTACAAACAGAGTGTCTGTTTGTAATATTAATTTTATATATTTGTATAGAGTCAGACTGACATCGAAACACGTACGATTGTCTAGTTATATTTTGTCCGATATGACGTGCTTGTTGACATCTCCCGGCACATTATCGATCCTCAGATCGAACAAGGATCTCAGCGTAAGAGAAGTGGCACGTAACCACTAGACTACTGAATGATTGAAGGATTTACCACTGTGACAGTTATTACGGAGCCATACACTGCCATTGAACCAGCACACAATACCTACAGAACACTACTATTTTGTGACAGATGTATGTACTCGTACGTACCATTATTACGTACCATGTGCCTATTAATGGTGGCAAAAAGCATACAGTTCCCATTTATGGCAAGTTAATACTGCAGCGTATAGACATCTAAACAAACCCCGGGAAACAGTTATATGGTATATTCTTAGGTCGCGAGTTACTCATTGAAAAAAACCATTTGGGATTTATCTCAAAATGATTTATTAAAATCAACCCGACGTTTCGGTAGCTTTTCAGCTTCCACGGTCTCAGGCAGACTCAAAAATTGTTTGGCCCTGTAATGACTATCACCGAGACATAACAACTAAGGTCTCAGGCGAGGTCTCTAAACATATCTGGTTCTGGATCAGAGGTTCCCAAACTATTTTATCTTGTAGACCTCAATTATTTTCTGATTTCCGTGGACCTCCTCCTTGCTACATTTATATCACATTTCCATATTTCCAAATTTTATTCACGCCTACGTAGACCTCCATCGAGTCCCATGGATCCCAAGGGGTCTATATGGACCAATTTGGGAATCACTGCTCTAGGCTCTAGTCAACACTTAAGACTCAAATGAAACCCAAGCTGGTTGTTGTATTTTATGTAACATAAAAAATTGCACATTCTTGGTCATCCTTGAGACTTAAGTCGTTTTACCTCTGAGTTAATTATTGCAGGGCCATACCTTACCATCTAACTGAAACACGATAGTGCTAAACACTACCATTTAGATAGATTAAGCAAAGCGGTGGTGTAAAGTGTAAGTAGATGGCGTAACCTTCGGGAACCTACACTGCAACTCTACCTTTTACTTTACTGTTGTTTTACTGTTACGTAACTTTTACTGGTGGTAGAGCTCCAGTGACGGTGCTCGCGGGCGTAGGCACCACCGCATTACCTAATATACTTGCCACTAAATGATAGTGTTCAGCACTATCGTGTTCCGGTCGGGTGGTAATGTAATGTAATTTCTGGCACAGAGGCATAACACCTTAGACCTCAGGAGTGGTAGCGCATCCGCATTTTGACCTTGGTCTTTTTGTTGGTGTTTATAGGCTGCAGTCATCACTTAAAATCAATGTGAACTGCACGCTTGTTTGCCACTTCCATTACACAAAAAAAAACCTAAAACGTAACGTTTCTACGTTACTACGTTCCTCGAATGCGAATGTGTTTGTTTGTCACGTGGCGTTTATGTCATACCTCTCACGTACAAATATGAATTATTGAATAGATGACACTGTCAGAGTATTGTAATGGTTTTTTTCGCAGACTAATCATTATTTTGCTAGCCAACATGAAACTTGTCACGCAATTCGATAATTTGTAAAAAACGTTGTCGATATTTAGTTTTGGTGTATTTTCCTGTTTGAACTTGTCATTACTGTAAATTTTTCATGCCGATTTGTAGCTCCTTTCAAGATTAGGATCCCACTGCAGAATCATTTCGTTCATCAAGATATGCTGCAAACCCGCCCCGACATATTTTCGTTCCGCCCCGATAACTTCTTACGTCCATAACGTACATGTATTATTTATATATCAAATTGAAGCTTTTTTTTTTCTCATTATTATGATATACGGGAGCCAACTTAAATCGGCCGCAAATAAGAGATGCTGGCTATTAAACATAAAATAATTGAATTAAAATACTTGCGTCCAGATTTCGATTGGCAACCTAGTGGACATTCTCTAGATCAGAGGTTCCCCAACTATTTCTTCTTGTAGACCCTTTACAATTTTTTCTGGTTTCTGTGGACCCCCGCCCTTGCTACATTTATATCACATTCCCATTATTTATTCACGCCTACGTAGACCCCCATCGAGTGTCCCATGGACCGCTTTGGGAATCACTGGTATGATGTAAGTAAATTGGTATGTGTTGAGATCCATTATCGTGGACCCCCATTTTCATTTCATGGACCCCCAATTTTGTTTTTCGCTTACGTAGACCCCTTTTAGGTTGTCATAGACCCCCAGGGGTCGATATAGACCACTTTGGGAATCACTGCTCTAGATTATAAATATGTATAAAAATTAGGTTAATTAGGTCTGGTCGGGTGCCAGGTGGCTCTAGTGAGCTATGACCCTAAAGTGTTGATTAAAATAATCCTTCAGACTCTCATAAAATTAAAAAACTTAACTACATTATAAAAACTAATTGAAGTAGTCTTCGAAAAAGTACTTTTTAAGTACTAGTAAGTAAAATATTGCAGAAGTATGCGATATGTCGGTTAATTGTCAATTATCGCCTTACCTTATAACGATATGCGGCATACAATGCAAGGAAATGTCACACCAATAAGCTTATACAGCATGTTTTCTTGGCACTGCTAATGCATTCATTAAAAAATGAAAAAATAACAAAACTGATTGTTTTTATGTGTTGAGGTAACAAACAAGTTCACATTGATGGTAAGAGACGTAACTTCCAAAAAAAAAGTATCTTCACGCCTGTAATCCCCGAAGGGGTAGGCAGAGGTAAATGCACGCATTCATGCAAACACCCACGATTCGCCGGTTACGTTTTTGGCCCATGTAACAGGTGGCGAGCCTGTTGACGTCTCCGGGCACATTACCAAACTTCGAGGTACTGGGAAATTTCCAGAAAATGGAAAAATCCCAATAGAACCAGCGATAAAGGTCTATACACCATTATCTCTGATAACCCCCTACCCGGGAATCGAACCCAGGACCTCAGTGTAGTAGTAGTGGGATTTCAATGCAGATGCGTTGTCACTCCTAGGCCCTGTAATTTTCGGCACAGAGGCATCTAATACCGTACATTACCAACTGGCGGAAACACAATAGTGTTGATCACTACTTTATAGTTTGGCCCCGTAATGACTATCACAGAGGCAAAGTGGCATCCATATGCCATTAGGAACGCATCTATATTTCAACCTTCGATTATTTTTGTGTAGATGTCCATAGGCTGGACCATTCACTTACCATCAATATAAACTGTAGGTGTTTGTCGTCATCTGCACCAAAAAATTATGTTCGGTATCGGTTTAATGGTTTCGAAGCACATTGGCTGTGACAAATGGACAGACAGGCACAGGAATACAGTAAAATATAAAACGTAATATATAAAATTCTCGTGTCATAGTGATCGTAATCCAACTCCTGCAAAACAACTAATCCGATTTATTTAAACATAAATCATAAATATTTGTGTATATTTAGGTAAGTTCAAGAATAAGTTTGCACCCCAACATTTGTTAATGTTATCGTAACATTTCACATCCTTCTCTAACTTTAACAGATTTCATTAAGTTAGAGAAGGATGTGCAATGTAACAATTACTTTAATTTTAACAAATAATGTAGTATAACCCAGGCCCCCCCCATATATTTTACTGGTGGTAGAGCTCCAGTGACGGAGCTCGCGGGCGTAGGCACCACCGCATTACCTAATATACTTGCCGTTAAATGGTAGTGTTCAGCACTATCGTGTTCCGGTCAGGTGGTAATGTACGGCCCTGTAATTTCCGGCACAGAGGCATAACACCCTTAGGCCTCAGGAGTGGTAACGCATCTGCATTTTGACCTTGGTCTTTGTGTGGGTGTCTATAGGCTGCAGTCATCACTTAACATCAATGTGAACTGCATGCTTGTTTGCCACTTCCATTACATAAAAAAAAAAAAAAAAAAAAAAGGCTAAGTCATCAACAATTTTTTCATATCGCTATTGCCATACGAAGTTTGAAAAGACAGCTAGTGGCTAAAAAATAGAATTTTTTTTTAATGTAAAGAAGATGGCAAACGAGCATGCAGCTCACATTGATGTTCAGTGATGACAGCAGCCTATAGACAGCCGCACAAAGACCAAAGGTCCAAACGCGTTGCCACCCCTGAGACCTAAGTTGCTACGTCTCTGTGATTGTTATTACGGGGCCATACATTTGACCGGAACACCATAGCTCTGAACACTACCATTTGGTGGCAGACAGTTTAGGTAATGCGGTGGTGCCTACGCCCATGAGCTCCGTCACCAGAGCTCTACCACCAGTAAAACTTCAAAGTCGTCATCACTATTTATCATATAACGTTACTTTTTTAATATATAATATTTATTTATGTGTATTTCGTACTATATTCGTATGTAATATTCATATTACTTATGTATTATATGCATATATATATTTATATATATATATATATATATATATATATATATATATATATATATTTATTTATTTATTCATGTTACTAAATATGTACTTAACATTATTATCTTCTTAATAATCTCTTCTTTTTCAATTCAGTTTTTCATTATTAGTTAAATGCATCTTTTCGACAGATTCATTTAGCCCTAAGGTTGGCTGGTAGAAAATACCACTAGGTATTAAGCACGCCTTATGTACATCAATTTGTGCACAAAAGAATAAATAAAATAAAACTTCATCAAATGAAATTTTTCAAACAACCTGTATAGAGTGTGTATCGAATGGAACAACTCCATTTTAATTTAAGAGCACTTGTTTTATCGAGAATACTTTGTAAATGGACTTCGGTTGCAAATCCTCAACATAACTATCGAAGGGCGTATTATGAAGAAATATATGGACATTAGCATATAAAGATTTTTTTTATATGCAAGATAAAATCGACTGGTCTGTCAAAGAATGCCGATAAAGGCGGCAGTGTTTTGAGTGGTTCATTAATTGTTTATTTTGTAACGTAACGTAACTTCACGCTCATAATCCCCGAAGGGGTAGGCAGAGGTAAATGCATGCATTCAATCATATATGCAAACACCCACGATTCGCCGGTAACGTTTTTGGCCCGTGTAACAGGTGGCGACCTGTTGTCATCTCCGGGTATATTACCAAACTCCGAAGTACTGGAAAATTTCTAGAAAATGGAAAAATCCCAATAACCCGAGATAAAGGATTTTAAACCGTTATCTCTGATAGCCCCTGACCCGGACATCGAACCCAGAACCTCCAGCGTAGTAGTAGTGGCCTGCTACCACTTGGCTACTGAGGCAGTTAATAATAAATATTGCACATCGAGCTTAGGAAGGAGACTTCGGCTTATTTCGGGTCTGTAGAGCGTTATCTCTTTCGCACCGTACCTATTTGAAGTTTGTCGACCATTTTGATCAAGTTTTGACCAATACCGGACTGTCGGTGCTTACGTAGGCAGGGTGCAACAGAGATAACGCTCTACGAAGTCGAAACGAGTCGATCGTCTCTTTCGCAGGCTCGATGTGTAATATTAATTATTAAGTACTTTACCTTAGCAGCAATTGGTGTGCGTTGAAGTCTTTTGCTTGATATTCATTACGTAACGTAACTTCACGCCTGTAATCCCCGAAGGGGTAGGCAGAGGTAAATGCATGCATTCAAGCATACATGCATACACCCACGATTTGCCGGTTACGTTTTTGGTCCGTGTAACAGGTGGCGAGCCTGTTGACATCTCCGGGCACATAACCAAACTTCGAGATACTGTGAAATTTCCATAAAATGGAAAAATCCCAATAGAACCAGAGATAAAGGACTATACACCATTATTTCTGATAACCCCCTACCCTGGAATCGAACCCAGGACCTCAGCGTAGTAGTAGTGGCCTGCTACCACTAGGCTACTGAGGCAGTTACTCTATTCATTAGTCTTACATAAATATTTAAGAGTTCATTTTTTACAAGGTCTTAAGAATTTGAACATTTAATTATGATTTCAGTAGGGTTCACTTTCAATTTTAAATTTCTTAAATATGAGTTAAGTACTTCTAATGAAACATAGAGCAACACGGACCACCGGCCGCCGCCGGACCGGAGGGGAGTAGCCATAGCGTTTATTACCGATGCAAAAACAGTCTGTCATTTTTCGCGGGGGAAATGCGTGTGACACACACACTACAAAAATCGTCTATTACTACTAAACCCACAATATGACTTTAACAAGGTACATGGACAATTTCACGTATACATTTAAACTTCTAGGCGACAGGCATAGGCCCACCTTGGCTTGTACTTTGAGAGGGAAAGCCTGCATATGCCTACTCCCCTCCGGTCCGCGGCGGTCGGTGGCCCGTGTTGCTATGTAATAAAATAAACATTATCAATCTAACCTTACGTAAATACACTTTTTACTTGATCGACACAACGCTTACCCCCCTCGAAGGGCCACGCCATTCACGAGATGTTATCAGCTTTACCTGCGAAAAAAAAACCAAAATATTATTCACCACAATCCACAAAAACTTAAAGTTACGACTAAAGCAGACTCTGTTTAGTGTTCAACATATATTTCTTCTTTTGTGAAATGCATTTCATAGTTATTTTTTTTATACAAGGAAGTTAGCAAACAAGCATGTAGTTCACATGAATGTTAAGTGATGGCTGCAGCCTATAGACACTTACACAAAAATGCAGTCAAAATGTGGATGCGTTGCCATTCCTGAGACCTTAGTTGTTGTCTTTGTGACAGTTATTACGAGGCCGTACATTATATATCCATCTAATCGGACGGAACACGATAGTGCTGAACATTTCCATTTAGCGGCAGACAGATAAGGTAATGCAGTGGTGGCCCCGAACTTTTACACTTGGAGCTCCACCATTGAAAACCAGTAGAAATCAGAAGGTTATCGCGAACAAAAAAAAAATACAGGATATGAATGAATGTAGAAATATTACGATAGATATAGTCGAGATATTTGGCTTGCCGCACTCTCTGCTAACCCCGTAAGTGACTTTGAGCGAAGATACATCATACTTGATAATTCAAACGTATTAAATACATCATTATTTCACATCATCACAGAGGCATAGACACTCTGTTAAGTGATACGGACGCGGTTGGGTGTGTGACGGGTGACCGCTAGTGGCAAATTAAAATGCGCGTTTCCGTGCTTCAGAGGGCACGGTTAGCAGTCGGTCCCGGTTGCTATCGATAGATAGCAGTCGTTTAACCTTGTCGGAGGCCTTATGGCCGGGTTGAAAATATCCGACAGCGGGTTGGCCACTAACCCGTATCTCCACCAACCCGCATAGGAGCAGCGTGGTGGAGTAAGCTGTAGGCCTCCTCCTGAGGAGGGGAGAGACTCGTGCCCAGCAGTGGGACGTATCAAGGGTTGTCATTATTATTATTTATACCTCAGGCTTAAAGAGTTACACTGAGAGAGACACTTTAGGCCATAGGAGTGGCAACACATCTACATAGAAATCTCTGGATTCATGTAAATGTTGAAAGGCATTACTTACCATCAATGTTAACTATGTGCTAATGTGCCCCTTCATGACATAAAAAAAACATTCAATAATTTCTTTTATCAGTATATCAAATAAGCAAGGAAATGACCAATATCTATATCCAAATTCTATATTGGTGGTAGAGCTCCAGTGATGGAGCTCGCGGGCGTAGGCACCACCGCATTACCTTATATACTTGCCGCTAAATGGTAGTGTTCAGCACTATCGTGTTCCGGTCAGGTGGTAATGCACGGCCCTGTAATGTCCGGCACAGAGGCTCAACACCTTAGGCCTCAGGAGTGGTAACGCATCTGCATTTTGACTTCTGGTCTTTGTGTAGGTGTCTATAGGCTGCAGTCATCACTTAACATCAATGTGAACTGCATACTTGTTTGCCACTGCCATAACATAAAAAAATGCCAAATCAGCCAGGAAATGACCAATATCTACGTTTCATGTACACTAGAAAATTTATTTAAAATACAATTCATAATGTCAAACCCTTACAATTCCTAGGTATTATCAAGCGGGCCCTAAGTCTATGTGAACAGTCCAGGCATCATCAAATTCCGGAGTGATGCATAACAGGCCGAGACGGGTACACGAAGGAAGATGAACGTGTATGATAAATGCGGCAGATAGACTGTACTGGGAACTGCGTGGTAGTGGACTAGTTCATAAGCGGAGGCGGGTTACGATAGCAGAATTGATATGTAATATAATTTATATTCGCTACCGCTAATAAGTCTTTTTCCATTTGGCTGCAGATAAAATATGATGCCCTCGAGTTCCTACACTAGAACTCTACCAACAGTATAGTGAATTAATATCAAACTCAAACTCAAAAATTCATTTATTCACTTGGAAATAATAGAATTTTATTGTGATAGGTCAAATTACAAATATAAAATTAAAGCGAATAACAACTGATACGTTGATTAATATGTCAAAGTAAACAAAATAAAATAAATAATGGTCCAAAAATACTTAATTATAAAAATAGGTATCAACAGAATGTTCCATACTCACTTTTACAAACGGCAAGACAAGACTGAACAAAAAAATATGGGACATTCTTTGTCATTCACTGGCAGAGTTCCAAAGCCCATATTACTGAGAAGTATTAATTCAATAAAGTATTAATTCATGAATGCATTCCACATAATGCATACATAAATCAACATTAATTTTTGGTCATAAATGTTCAAAATCAGCAAATATATATTTTTTTATATAAAAGAAGTGGCAAACAAGCATGCAGTTCACATTGATGTTAAGTGACGACTGCAGCCTATAGACAAAATGCAGACGCATTACCACTTCTAAGGCCCAAGGTGTTTTGCCACTGTGCCGGAAATTACAGGGCCATACACTACCACCTAACCGGAACATGATAGTGCTGAACTCTACCATTTAACGGCATGTAATATATATTAGGTAATGCGGTGGTGCCTACGCCCGCGAGCTACTACATTGGAACTCTACCACTAGTAAAATGTGTAAATGTATGAAGACAATGATTAATATGACAAATTTGTAAAAAAAGAGATATGTGGACAAGAAATACCGCCTGAGGACCTTAACGGAAACATACCTGTTAGTTAAATTTCCTGTTACTTGAAAAGAAAAAAAATATGACGGGATAGAGAACACAAACGTACTGAGCTGACTTATCTTAAGTCCTAATCAAAGTACTAAACATACCCAGTAGCTTGATTGACAAGTGTCATCAATGACACTTGACAGTAGAACTTGAGAAGGCGGCGTCCGCGCCGGTTCCTTGATATAATTATGTATCCCGGTAACTGTGTCCCCGGTCGTAAGAATTTCTTGCCCGTTCTTCTCTGCCGGCGTAATCGAATGGGCGGACCTTTGGCAATAAACGACTATTGCTTCATCTTCTGCCAAACCATGTGCTTTATTTCATCACCCGCTCGAGTACCCACCTACATACGCCCACAATACTACCTAGATGTCCTGACTGAAGAGACCTCCCTGCCGATAAATATATAAAATTACATTTATCTAAATAAATAATCATCAGTAAAGTCAAACCGCGTCCTCTCAAAACTTGATCCAAACAAAAACCATTGTTTTATTACGATAAAAATATTTTTACTACGCGCACACGAAATCCTGATGTTTTGTGGATTCGTTTGTAATGTACAGTCGGTACGTGTTTACGTTCCTCTTCATACGTGGGATGATTTTTTGATTTCTCGAAAACCGAGTGTTACGTGGGGTTGCGGCAAATGTGCCCTTGGATGTGGATAGTGTCTTAAAGTTTTAATGGCTTCTAATATTTATTATTGTCACTAGTGTGTCCTGTGTCATCGTTCGTTTGATCTTTTTAATTTTCTAAAGTGTGCGCAAAGGTTTATCAATAAAGCGTTATTAATAATAATGGCAACCAATTATACGTCCCACTGTTGGGCACGAGTCTCTCCCCTTTTTTAGGGGGAGGCCTGAAGCTTACTCCACCACGCTGCTCCAATGCGGATTGGTGGAGGTGTTGGGGTTAGTGGCCAACCCGCTGTCGGATGTTTTCAAACCGCCCATAAGGACTCCGACAAGGTTTAACGACTGCTGTCTATCGATAGCAACCGGGACCGACTTAACGTGCCTTCCGAAGTACGGAAACGCGCATTTAATTTGCCACTAGCAGTCACCCATCACACTACCCGACCGCGCCCGTAGGGCTTAACCGAGTAGATCGCTTATGATCTACACCAGCCGCCGAGCCATGCGCGCTTCAAGTGTTATTGCAGTTCTTTTAATCTGTTTTGTATTCATGGAATTGTATAAAAATAGGTTTTTTATGTTTAATAGTTGACAGACAAGCAAAACGGGCCACCTAATGGAAAGTGGTCACCGTCGCCTGTGAACATTCGCAACACCAAAGGAGTTGCCAACGCGCTGCCAACTCTGAAGGACTCTTTTGAAACCATATCTAAAGAACTCCCTATTTAGCACCGAGCTAGCTCAGAGGGAAGTTCGTTTCACAATTTACACGTTCTGGGCAGATAAATCTAACTCACGCATTTATTCTCCGAAAGCGTAGGCAGAGGCAAATGCATACATTTGAGTATACATACATACATACATACAACAGGTGAAGACCCTATTGACATCTTTGAACACATTACCGTAATTCGAGGGTGAGAGGGTGAAGATGGAAAAACTGGAGTAGGTCCTGACCCAGGGAATGAAACGAGGACCCCACCGAAGCAATAGGAGCCTGCGTCGCAATAATACCACTAGACTTCATACCTAATGAGGCAGTTGGTTTTACATTTTTATTATTATCACTAGTTGATATCTTGTGATATCGTTCGCTTGAATTTTTAAGAATATTGTTTTTGACGTAAGCGTCGCTCACCAAAGAATTACTGTAATACTAATAGTCATTTTTATTTCAAACTAGCTGAACTGACGAACTGCCTATCGCTATCGGAGATTTTTAAGCATTTGGTACTATTTTTTCAACAAAAAAATCGAAACAAACCTCTTTGACAATAACAAACATATACGAATAAAAGAAAGATGTACAGTATCTATGATGATGTATCATTGATTGATTTATATACGAGTATATTGTGCAGTTGTTTAGAAGCTATTATAAAAAATGCGCATACAATGACATTACATTTGGTGATTCATTTCTGTATACCTACATAGATTTAATTTAATGTTCGAAATATTTTTAAACAAAACATTATAACAAATTCCGATAAAAAAAGAATTCTGGGTTCGGCTTCATCTGCGTTAATGCCATTCATCGAGATAAAAAAATCGTATGTTAATCAAGGCTATAAACAATGAGTTTGCCAAATTAATATAGGTTTATATCTGTTTTACTGGTTTTTAGTATCCAGCATTTATTGTTTTACCGATTTAAAATCATCGAAACTTTCTCTTTTGCATAATAATCTTTGTAGGATAATGGGCAGGTCATCTCATTAATAGAAGAAGAATGACATTAGTATCAATACTCCAGACACATAACTATATTAAGGGGGATTTAATTTAGGTATTAAAAAAAATATACAGATTTCGCGGGCGTAGGCACCACTGTATTACCTAAGATACTTACCGCTAAGTGGTAGTGTTCAGCACTATCATGTTCCGGCCAGGTATCATGTACGGCCCTGTAATTTCCGACACAGAGGCATAACACCTTGGGCTTCAGGAGTGGTAACGCATCTGCATCTCGACCCTCTTTGCGTGGGTGCAGTTATCACTTAACATCAATGTAAACTGCATGCTTGTTTGCCACTTCCATTACATTAAAAAATATGTATATAATTAAGTAATAATACGTATTTCGTTTTAATTCAGTTGTACACACCAAACTATATATGGGTGCGGGTTAAAATGAGATCAACACAAAATAGGGTATTTTCTACATTCCTACAGCGCTAACATACTTCGTACATAATAAAAAGCTATTACGGGCACAAAAGTCAGAACGGTTTGTACCACTCGGCTCCCAAAAGCTTTCGGCAATCGATTTATTTCACAACTAACAGTACGTGCAATATAAATAATAATGTACGCTATGAAGGTGACAAACAAACATGCAGTTCAAATAGATGTTAGATAAGTAATAACTGCAGACTACAGACTTCTTCATAAAATCTAGAGGTCAAAATGCAGATACGTTGCCACCACAAAGCTTCTCCTGACAATAATGAACACATAACCTCTTGACATCTCTGTTCACATTAAACTGGAAACTTCCAGAAAACGGAAAAATCCCAATGGAACCAGAGATGAAGGTTTTCTCTGTTTCCAAGCCTCTCTGGAAGCCTCTGATTCGGAAATCTAACCCAGGATCCCAGCGTAGTAGTAGTGATCTGCTAACACTAGGTTATCGTAGTAGGTAGTTATTACGAGGTAATGATTGGTTGAATGATTTTACTGATGGTAGAGCTCCAGTGACGGGCTCGCGGGCGTAGGCACCTCCGCATTACCTAATATACTTGCCGCTAAATGGTAGTGTTCAGCACTATCAATTTCCGGCACAGAGGCACAATACCTTAGGTCTCAGGAGTGGTAACGCATCTGCATTTTGACCTTGATCTTTGTGTGGGTGTCTATAGGCTGCAATCATCACTTAACATCAATGTGAACTGCATGCTTGTTTGCCACTTTAACTTCATTAAAAAAACAAAAAATTGTGGTAGGTAGTTATTACGAGGTAATGATTGGTTGAATGATTTAAACGTCTTCATAAATAGTCGAGACTTAACGCATTTAGAATTGCCATTTCTTAAGCTTCTATGTCCTCGTGGAAGCTATGACTGAAATAGGATAGTGCTAAATAATACCATTTGGTAGCAAGTAGATACGTTCAGCTACTTCACTGGAGCTGTACCACTGATGAAAGTATTCATATAACTTATATTTTAGACTACTCAGCCCATCCCGTGAGGGACTCGGCGTGAAGATACACAACATATATTGTGTTCATCATAATTAATTTTATATTTTATGCATAGAAATTGCACAAAGCAGCTAGCAAATCGTGAATGTTTATATGTATGCTTGAATAAATAATAAATACGCTTATGCTCACAGCCTCACACTAGGTACAAAACTGTGTGGTGGGTGCTGTTGTATACTTACACCCACACCCGAAACAAATATCCGTAGGCCATACATATATATATATTTTTTTATTTTGATATAAACCTATACATTATTGTTGCTACCTATTTTTTTTTTGTTATGTTATAGATACCTATAATATTTGTACTGGTTGGTAACTTTTAATAATAATAATTTAATAAACTGGCTGACATCCGTAGATCACTCAGAGGGACCCAGATGAAAACCAGCGTCAAGTAGATATCATCTGCTTGGCATAAGCTGATCTGGGTACCCATTCGGATCAACACTGAGACAAGTATGTCTCAGTGTTATTTATTCAAGCATACATATAAACACTAGGTGTGACGTCGAGTACGACGTCACACCTAGTCTGTTTGTTCCAAATTGCTTTTATCTGTTGTTTATTGTTGTTTGTTATTTGTTACATGTTATTCCTATTTTGTGTCTCTGTTTTATCCGAATAAATGTATTCTATTCTATTCTATATATGTCCCGGTGCGGGTTCGAACGACCCTTCGATTCAAACGGTCGTCTCACACCACCGGACTAAAAAAGTCGAATGCATGTCATGTATCTTACCTAACCTGCCCCTGCGGAACACAGGAATAAGGGTTTAGTTACTTCTTTTAAGTAACATAATAAATTCTTGGTGACTAGGAATTATTCACTGGCACCGAGTGGAACAATCCACGTAGAGAACACGGACGCTCGGCGGGGGGTGGTGTTATAAAGAATTTTACTCGCACGCCCTGTCCGCACTGGTGGATTTATGCGCAAGTTCCGCTGGATGCTTTACTCTTTGTTTTTTCATGTGTTAAGTAGCGGACAGGCCATGATGCTAAGTGATTGCTGTTGTAATATGAAACATCATAGATTAAGACTTGTATCGAAACTTTAAACTGTGCCTAGATATAGTAAAGTACCGTTGTCCCCGTCGCCCCACGGGGACAGCGGGAATAAACCATTTTTTTGCGTCAATGGACAAAGGTCTAGATAACAATATTTAATACTGCTAATATATACTGTGGATAAGCAAAGGATATATAAGGTTTGAAACTTATATTATGTCTGATAATCCATTGGGTAACAAGTAACTTCACTTTTGTAACCTCCCGAAGGGGTAGATAAATGCATGCATTGAAACATACATGCAAACAGCCTCGATTCGCCGGATACGTTTTGACCCATGTAAACCGTGCCTGTTGGCATCTCCGGGTATATTACCAAACTTCGAGGTCTTGGGGAATTTCCAGAAAATGGAAAAATCTCAATAGATCCAGAGATAAAGGATTTTACACTATCTGTTGATAGCCCGCGACCCAAGAATCGAAACTAAGCCCGCAGCGTAATAGTAGTGGCCACTACCACTAGCCTACTAGGCAGTTAAAGTACACATAAAACCCTAAATTTATCCTTCATACTTTTGTACCTATTCCATCGATATCTATTGTATCAAACAACTCTAAAATGGGCACACAATTATCTACATTATGTACTCGTACATTCCAAAAAATATTTTTAAACATAACAACACTACACCGAAATACCAGTCAATACACAATAGAATGAGAACTCATTAAAATCGATGCAACCAAAAACCCTTTAAAGAATTAATACCTGCACCAACCAAACACAGTAGCGTATGTTTGTCTGTCCATTCGCACCTCGAGGCTCTAAACGTGTTATAAAAACTGTATCCAGTCTGGATTGTCTTAGTCGTTTGTTTTACATTAACATACCTCACGTGGCTTCCAATATTCTTATGGAAGAAATAAATTGCGGGAGAAATTGCTTCCGCGTGATACTCTCTTTTAAGTATGCAAGCAATAGATTATACCGATAAGCATATGGCAGGTGTAATATTTTTTTCTTTTTTTTATGTAATAAAAGTGGCAATTATGCATGCAGTTCACATTGATGTTAAGTGATGACTGCAGCTCATAGACACCCACGCAAAGACTAAGGTCAAAATGCAGATGTGTTACCACTCCTGTGGCCTAAGGTGTTATGTTATATCATAGACTTTTGATAGGTCTCCTCTGTAGTATTGGACAAAGAGCTAGTTTCTGTGCTTAATAAAATAAGTAGAACTACCTACTTATTTAAACGAGTAATTTCAGAGATCAGGGGAAAGTAATTTTACTGGTGGTAGAGCTCCAGTGACGGAGCTCGCGGGCGTAAGCACCACCGCATTACCTAATATACTTGCCGATTAATGGTAGTGTTCAGCACTATCGTTTTCTGGTCAGATGGTAATGTACGACCCTATAATTTCCGGCACAGAGGCATAACACCTTAAGCCTCAGGAGTGGTAACGCATCTGCATTTTGACCTTGGTCTTTGTGTGGGTGTCTATAGGCTGCAGTCATCACTTATCAATGTGAACTGCATGCTAGTTTGCCACTTACATTACATAAAAAAACCTAAAATAACTTATGTTCCGTTAGAAGGTAGGTAATTTTTGCGTTAAAGATAGGTAAATGTAACTACTTACACACATTCATACATATTCATCAAACATACTTTGAAAATTAATCTTTTCCATTTTCTGGAAGTTGCCCAGTACCCCGGAGTTTGGTAATGTGCCCGGAGATGGCAACGGGTTCGCCACCTGTTACATGGGCCAAAACGTAACCGGTGAGTCGTGGGTGTTTGCATGTATGATTGAATGCATGCATTTACCTCTGCCTACCCCTTCGGGGATTACAGGCGTGAAGTTAAGTTCTACGTTCTCGTTCCATCGATTATGGCCAAATTAAAAATACAAACCGAAAACAGTCAGTATAGAATGTAAGCTTTTTAATCAACTTAACTCGCCATTAGTTCGGTTTTACGCTCAGCAGGAGCCAATTTAATATCGAGCATTTGGTAAAAGACAGTTTTTGGTACAAAGTTCCCTGTTTGATACGGTACGGTTTACCACTTTTTGTTATGCATTAAAATGTGTCATGCATCTGTCATTAAAAACAATCGGCGAAGGCGCCACATTGCATTCATGGTTTTTTAAAAATATAAGTCAACCATAACTGCCTTCATGAATTATTGGAAGTTCACAAATTTGTTTTCAGAGCTTGTAAAGTAAGAGATAATGGATTTTTGCTTTACACCACATTCTAGGCCACTAGGCCATATGCCTGCAAAAAAACTCCCGCCCATCTCACTTTGTTAGATTTATGATATCTCCAATGATGGCATTGAGAAACTTACTGGTGGTACAGCTCCAGTGACGAAACTCGCAGGCATAGGCACCACCGCATTACCTAATATACTTTCCGCTTAATGGTAGTGTTCAGCACTATCGTGTTCCGGTCAGGTGGTAATGTACGGCCCTGTTATTTCCGTCACAGACGCATAACACCTTAGGCCCCAGGAGTGGTAACGCATCTGCATTTTGACCTTGGTCTTTGTGTGGATGTCTCTATAGCCAGCCTATGCTGCAATTATCACTTAACATCAATGTGAACTGCATGCTTATTTACCACTTCCATTACGCAAAACTTTCCGTCCGCTTGAAAATCGTAATGAAACTTTAATGATAAAATGTTTTTGTTAACATATCGAAAAATATAAAATTACGTGATGACTTTGAATTCATTTTTTTACGAGTGATGGGAAAATAATGACTGTTAGACCTGTTTGCATCGAGACTTTATATCGAGTCTTAAATCGATTAATATCGATATACTTATACGGCTCGTCTATCCCTTTTTACTAGAAACACCTGTCTGACAAAGATCTCACTCAGTTTTCGTTCGATTTCATCTTTTAATGGCTTCCTGAACTTTGTTAGGAATTCATTTATTTTAAGAATCGGCGGGCATGTATAAAGAGAATGATGAAGGTAGATGAGGTACGGGAGGTGTGTCAGGACCGGGATATTTGGCACTCCAGACTCTCTGCCTACCCCGTTAGGGACCTGGCATGAAGATACATACATACATTTATTTTATAGTAAAAATTAATGTTATGATTTCCATACAGTATAATATATATATATACAATATAATATATTATATGATGTAAGAAAGAGACTTTGTGTGAATGATAGTATCGGTGTAAAAATGAAAAAAGGCATGCTCCGATGGTTCGGGCATATAGAAAGAATGTCGAATGAGCGAATGACTAAACAGATATACAATGCGAATGTGGATGGTTGCAGAGGCCCAGGAAGACCAAGGCTGACCTACCATGACCAAATAGGTCGAGTTCTGTCTGATGGTGGGGTCAAAAGTCTTAGGAATCGGCGTGCATGTATGAAGAGAATGATGAAGGTAGACGAGGCACGAGAGGTTTGTCAGAACCGGGATGTCTGGCGCTCTACACTCTCTGCCTACCCCGTTAGGGACCTGGCGTGAAGATACATACATACAATATAATATATTTATAAAAATACATACAATAAACATCGTTGAAATATGCTCAGAGAAATAAAAAGAATAAGAAATTTGCCTGATTATGAACTTACTACTTTTGAAATAGGTACCTACTAGACCAGCCGATTTTCTTACTAGTAGCAGCTAAAAAAACCTCAAATCCAAGCGTCTTTTTTTTTATTTCTTCAGTTTCACCCGCATGAGTTATTGTGGAAAATACCTATTTAATTTGCTTGCACAACCTCAATTCCAACTCAATACAACATTTATTGAGTAAAACCGAATAAATAAACAGGAGTGAAAATTCTCGGAAACAAAATGTAGAGTAAATTTCACACAAAACAAGTCCACGATCCCAATACTAGTTTTATAATCCATTGAACTCCAAACACGTGTATTTATAGTAACAAATATATAAATATATCACCTTTACCGTTACTTGGAATAGTAACACTGATAGGTGTTGAATTTTCCGTTAAAAAATCAGATGATGTTATGATTATATAAACAAATTAACATTTTAATTAGTGTAATTCTATATTACATACAAATTTTATGGCAATATTTAACTGTATTTTGACGAAATTGTATATATTAGAAGATCGTAATAAATAAAAAAATATTTACGCATTATTAACGGTTATGATGGAGATCATGGAACTTCGATTCTATGCTTCTATTCATCGGTCTGCAAATCAATATTTAACATTGAATGAAGTAGTTACGTCAGGATATTAAAAATATTTTAGTCACATATATGCCAGATTAATCCGCTAAATTTTATTTCAATTTAAGTAGCTCGCGAAAACCAAAGAACAAATTATAATGTATGCATTAAAATTCCATTTTACTTCGTGACTTAACGATATTGAGAGCAAAAACGAAATTTCGAATTCGAATCTCATTTCAAAGAAAGTATCATTAAGTTTTCTTAATCCAAGCTTTAGTGTCAGTTAAATGCGAATAGGCTTGGCTCTGATCGCAAGGTGTTTAAAAAGCTATTAGCGAACCGCGTTAAGAAATACCTACCTAGTAATAGCTAATAATGAACGATATACAAACTATAAAAAAGATAAACAACTTGTACTCATATATTACAATCATATGAACCAAAAACAACGTTAGCACACAAAATGTAGAGTCATGTAGATCTATAAAAAGCCATCCCTAATTCCTGTAGGCTCTCATCCAGCGGTGATGCGTCACACGAGGCGAAGGCGACGGTAAGAATTCCGAACGGGCCGAAATCGACTTGGCGACTCGCACTGTCGACGCCATCTGGCGTCTAGTGACGTTCGTTCACCGATGGACATTTTATCGATATTATTTGGATCGCCTTGATGAAGTGAAATCAAAATGTGAGAATGAAACCGGATTGGAAGATTGTAAAATAACTGATACATTAGATCAACTAATAAGTCAGTTATTGTACGATACTCGAGTCGTGAATGTTCCAAGCCGACATAACACAATACTTTACATACACTACACACAAATTACACACACTACTATTGGTAAATGAAAAAAAAAATACTCGAATGAGAATGAAAATCGAACGAACCTCGGAATCCGCAGTAAATCTCTTGACTGAAAAGATTTCTAGTCAAAATATGATTAGATAGTATACTCTAGTATACTCATTAAATAAAAAATAAATAAAATAAGCTTACACTCACAGCTCACGTAATATTATACTATCTATCGGATTTCTTATTTTCAACGTGTGTGTATCATTAAATTCTAAATAAGGGATAATAATATATTTAAAAATCTTATTTACTATCGTTATCAAACAAAAAGAAAAGTACTAAGAGTACTATACCATTCCATTTCAACAACCATCGACAAATTAACATCCAAACCCTAAAACAAAGCGCGGCAACATCGCTACCACACATCCCGCTCTCGCGCTCATCACTATCTAACCCCATCCCTCTCGCACACCGACTACCTTATTTAAATAAGAGTGAGCATGGCTGATCGTTCCGAGATTGTCTGACGTTTGATTTTGAGCTGTATTATCATAACATTAAAGTGTTTTCGCGGTGTATTCAGGAAAAATGGTGAAAAAGGCTGCAGAGGCAGGTTATCTCCGCGCCCTCTGGACGAAGTCACTCGAGTTAGATTTAACAGAACACTAGCGATTGCTTTGGATTGGCCTTGACATGGGAAATGATAGCCTGGATCGTGGATTGCAGCCTTTTTACGGATGATATTATGGGTCAGTAAATTGTTTCAATCTCGCCTAGACCTTCGTTTATCCCGCTTGTTCTATCCGGTTTATAACTTTGTATATACAGGCGTGATATCTAATGTTTTTTTAAAAAGAAGAATATGAGAAGTTTAGACATAGTTTCATAGATATAATGAGTAGGTACATTCATTATTGTACATCAATAATTTTACTGGTGGTAGAGCTCCAGTGCAGAAGCTCGAGAGCGTTGCCACCACTGCATTACCTTAACTATCTGCCACCAAATAGTAGTGTTCAGCACTATCGTGTTCCGGTTAGATAGTAATATATGGTCCCGTAATAATATCACAGAGACGTAACAACTTAGATTTCAGGGATGGCAACGCGTCTGCATTTTGACCTATGGTTTTTGTGTAGATATCTTTAGGCTGCAGTCATTTAACATCCATGTGAACTGCAAGCAATTCATTTACAATACTCAGGAAGGGCAATGTGATCATTATCAGAAGCCGAAAGACATCCACAGCTGGACAAAGCTTTCCCCAAAGATGCCCACAACAGTGTTGTGTATATGAACTGCCTCGATAGCCTAGTGGTAGCAGGCCACTACTACTACGCTGAGGTCTTGGGTTCGATTCCCGGGTAGGGAGTTATCAGAGATAATGGTGTAAAGTCCTATTTTTCCCAGTACCTCGAAATTTGGTAAAGTTCCCGGAAATGTCAACAGGCTCGCCACCTGTTACATGAGCCAAAAACGTAACCGGCGAATCGTGGGTGTTTGCATGTATGCTTGAATGCATGCAATTACCTCTACCTACCCCTTTGGGGATTACAGGCGTGAAGTTACGTTTTACATATTAAAGTAGGTAAAATACAGACAATCTAAGATGGTAGCCAAAAGAAAAATGATGTGAACAGCCTCCCTAACGCCCACCGCTATGAAAGAACAAATGTTGCAATTTCGCACAAACATTGATGGATCATGGGCTCCATTAGCTGCATCTCATAACCTATGCCATGGTATTGTTGGTGTCCATCAATATTAAATTAGAGGTGCTGTTATTCGTGATCGCGTGGCTTCGGTGCTAAGTTTTTCGTGGTGGTGTGCATTAGTTTTCAAGTGATTCGTATTAGTGAATTAGAGGTGGTGCTATTCGGGATCGCGTGCATTCGGTGCTAAGTTTTTCGTGGTACCGTGCATGCGTTGTCAGTTGTCACGTGTTTCGTGTTAATAAACTTACGGGGACGTGATATTCGGTGTTACACTTTTCGAAGTCCCGTATCACTCTCGATTAATGAGTATTGTTGCCTGGCATAGGAATTTATCGAAACTGGATTGACTTTGTTTGAACAAAGTTAGCAAACAAGCATGCATTTCACATGGATGTTAAGTGATGACTGCAGTCTAAATCGTAATGTACGGTCCAATAACAGGGAGGCACATTAATTGAAACCTAGAAGTGGCAACGCATTTACAACTAAACTCTGGTTTTTATGCAGATTTTTTTGACTTCAGTTATCACTTAACATCAGTGTGAACTGTATACTTGTTTGCCACTTAATGGCATAAAAATAAATCTAATAGACATGGAAGTTTAATACAAATATAAAGCAATAATATACTTCTCACATTATCATAAAACACGACTTTTATTTGAATTACAACAGACAAATACATTTGAGATAGAATTCTAAATCTGTCAACACTTATCAATCGGATAAGGTATAATGAAAACTAGTGGAACCGGCCCCTTCTAACATCCAACCTTGTTTCAGGTGCAATATATCGTCGTAACGAACGTTTAAACCATACATTAACCAATCGTGACTAACTCATTATAATGACACAGACGGTTTGGACCAGATCACCACAATATCGGCATCAATCGCGATTCTATCTGAGAACCGTTAGCGACTGATTTATCAACGATTAAATAGCTTACATATAGTGATCATTAACACTTGTTTTATCGTAATCTATATAGCACATATATAAAAGCGAAAGGTCACTCACAATCAATCTCATCAAATCTCAGAATTTTAGGTGTAAGGAGTTTAAAACTTTTTGTTTGAAAACGTCAATTTACTTTGTTTGTTTGTCTATAAGTGGTGCTTGGCACCCTACATTAATAAATAAAAGAGACGGGCAATTTTGGGCCTGCAAATCGTTACTGGTTAACCCATTACAAAGTACTTTGTAATATGGTTTACAATTGGACCCTGTTAAGCAGAAAATATCCATATATTATTATGTGATATATTGACATATCACATAATAATATATATGTCGGAGAAAGAACGTTAATCTCGACATCATCATTCGTGGTCATGTGTTTAGTGGGCGTCTTGAGGGTTAAATGCAAGCACAAAACAATAAGTCACTATTATCGGTCAGATTTAATCACTTTAACAGAATATCACTGCTTAATTTTACACTCAAAACTCTTTGATATAATTACACTTTTAAACTTTGAAGTACAACGAGCAGCGGGTTCGCGACACCGATCTTACTTCGCCAATCAAATAGTACTCCACTGTCCAACCAAAGAATGATCCACCTCGATCAACAACGACACATTTTATAACCTCCGTTAACGGCGATCTGTCAGATGGCGCCTCGACCCCGCTCGAGGCCTACCCTCAACTCGGTAATGTACTTTTATAATACAATTACTCTTTTAAATGAAATAATGATTTTAAACGATAACAAAATCTAACAAATCAAATTAACTTAAAATAATATTTTTAGCAAGGTATTTCTATAGCCTAGTACTTTACTGAACCAACAATAAACTTCTTGCTCCGACATATATTATGTTGACTGGATCTTTTCTGCTTAACAGGGTAATTAGCAATATAACCCAACTTTTACTTAATTGACAATTTAAAAAATGCTCACATTTCAAATTATTTTATTCATTCGAAAATGACATTATTGTACAGTGTTCATTAATACCAGGGCCCAGAAATGTATGGAGCAGTATCATTCTCCTTACTGATTCTGATTCTGTTACTTTACTTTAAATTCAACATCTTCAGCACTAATATCACTCAAAGGGTCAGCTAAGATCCTTTGGATTTCACCTAAATTCCTAGAGCACGGTGTAGATTTAAGGAATTTAGGTGAAATCCAAAGCATCTTAGCTGACCCTTTGAGTGATATTAGTAAAATGCTTTGCAATGGTATATGTATGTATGTATCTTCACGCCAGGTCCCTAACGGGGTAGGCAGAGAGTGTAGAGCGCCAGACATCCCGGTTCTGACAAACCTCTCGTGCCTCGTCTACCTTCATCATTCTCTTCATACATGCACGCCGATTCCTAAAACTTTTGACCCCACCATCAGACAGAACTCGATCTATTTGGTCATGGTAGGTCAGCCTTGGTCTTCCTGGGCCTCTGCAACCATCCACATTCGCATTGTATATCTGTTTAGTCATTCGCTCATTCGACATTCTTTCTATATGCCCGAACCATCGGAGCATGCCTTTTTTTCATTTTTACACCGATACTATCATTCACACAAAGTCTCTTTCTTACATCTTCATTACGAACGCGATCGGTGAGTGATACACCGCAGATCTTGCGCAAAGATCTCATCTCGACCGCGTTCAACTTACTTTCATGCTCTTTCCTGCATACCCAGCTCTCGCTTCCATATAAAAGCGTTGGAGTAAGTACAGCATTATGTACGGCTATTCGATATATGGTATATGTAATATTATAAATTCTTGATTAGACGACATAAATTAGCAACCACGGGGCTGGCATAGTCGAACGACGACTCAAAGTCCTAATAAATAATAGACACAAAAAATCTACGACACTACAAAACTACTACTAAACTACCAACTACTTCACTAACACTTTTCACACCTATACCTAATTGCAAACATCACATCGAAGTAAACCGATATGAACAGTATCGATATCATTCAGTTGTAAATCGGTTCCGATAACATTCCAACTGTCCTGCTTACCCGGTCGCCTCGTGTTACCGAGGTGTTGATGCGATGAACTGAGACCACAGAGTTAATTAATACCTCTTGTTAAATTTCCCTGACCTAAACTTAACTGGTTTAACAGTCTTTTGATTACTGTTGTTGTAATGAATAAAACTTTTTCCTTATTATTTTTTGTACTGCCTCAATAATTAAGCAGGTCATTGATACGCTGAGGGCCTGAGTTCAATTCCTGACGGAGTGTAAGTGCTGTTGGGCTTCTTCTATTTTCTTGCAGTTGTCCAGTGCTGGTGTTAGTGTCTGAAAAACTTTAACAAATCTATCGTATTTAATATAACTTAATAAATCTCTCAATCCTATGGAATCCTGTGTACCCGAGTCCTATTTGCACCTAATCGATTATTTAATTTCTTTTAAAATTTGCTTAAGAACATGTATAATTATAAAAATGGCCACCCTTGATATTTGACTGCTGAGCACGAGTTTCTCCTCTTTTTGGCGGGAAGCCTGGAGCTTACTCCGCCACGCGGGCCTCCAATGCGGGTTGGTGAAGATACGGGTTAGTGGCCAACCCGCTGTCGGATGTTTTCAAACCGCCCATAAGGCCTCCGAGAAGGTTTAACGATTGCTATCTAACGTGCC